>VNJM01002139.1:0-1484180 GCA_008042475.1 Drosophila kanapiae
TGCGTTGGGCAACGAACTGCCCTGCCATGGTTCATCTGGATAAAGCGTCTCCCGTTGCAAAACATGATGTGCGAAATAAGGCAGGTTCAAATCCGGCATAGAACTATATTCTTATGAATACAAATAAAACATGTTAAATGTTTGATTTTGTATATAAATTAAATAGCTCAAACACGCTCGAATTTATAAAGTAGCTTTATATAGTAAGTAACATGGGTTGCGGAAAGCTATAGATAGCCGATAGCTAGCTAAGTGGAGGATCAGTCTCACCCGCATCGCACCCACAGGCAGACTCACAGGCACATTAACATCCATCCATTGGCTTCGACTGATATTGTAAATTTTCGCTAGCGTATATATTCGCTGTGACTTATTAATTTTATGGGGGACCTATATAAATCAAACCCATATTTAAGCGTACTTATCGCGGAATAAAGACTTGAGAATTGCATCCGTCGTGACAGAAAGCAAGCTTTTTCAATGTCGCTGCCGATTTAAATACGAAACTGCGTTGGGCAACGAACTGCCCTGCCATGGTTCATCTGGTTAAAGCGTCTACCGTTTGCAAAATATGATGTGCGAAAAATGGCAAGTTCAAATCCAGCATAGAACTCAATTTTTTTTTGTTTTTTTTCTTTACGTTGATGCACTACAGTCAGTACGCTCAAGTAGTAGTTGGCGAGGAAGTTAACTACTGGCGTTTGTTTGCATGCCTACTAAGTTAGTTAAGATTAAAGTTTTTAGTTTGCAAAGTCTGTCTACGTTTCAGGTTATTGGCTACATATCGTTATAATTAGCACATACAACTATAAAGGGTTCATGCATTTCATAAGATGATCTACAGTGGCGCAACACTGAGGGTAACAAAAGTTTGATCTTCAAATTATTTATATTTCTCATGTTGTTAAATGTTAGTAGGAATATCAGCTCTGTTTTCCATTTTATAGACTAAAAAAGTAACATTTTAAATTGTACCTACCGCAATATTAATGCCAGAAATGTGTGACTACCTGTACCTCAACTTACCTGGTAAATTCCCCCAAGGCAAGCAAGAATAAGAACAAAATCGTACGCAATTTTAAGAGTTTCATAAAAATTATCTAATTATTTGTTTATTGAACATGTATTTAAAATTACATTTAAATTTGTAAATGTCTTTATTTAAATATCGCATTAATTTCGAATTAAGAAAATTCTTTTGAGCACATTTTTATTTCGATTTCCATTTCCATTTATCATAATACGAAATTTAAAAACGCTTGATATCAAATGCACGTTGCTCGCGGCAACCCACGACACCTTCAGTTCGAGGATCGCAGCTCAAAAAGGGGTCGTAACAGAAAATAAAGGCTCTAACATTTTTCTAGAATGCATTGTGGGAGGAAGTGGTATATAGGACTCTGAAGTCGAACTGATAATGTTAATGCACAATAGCTACAAGGAGAAGAGATTCTCGATATATACACTTAACCCGTACGATTAATTAATATTAATACAATTGGAATTGAATCGAAAAAGACTGAAAGTAGTTAAGCGGGCTCGATTGGTTCACAGCTGGGAGGAGATACGCGTAAATTCGGAGGAGTCCGAGCCCAGGTCCTAGTCTAGCTGGAGGAGCTGGAGCTCAGTTCGTCGTACTGCTGGTACTCGCCCGTGATCTGGCAGTCGTCGTCAGTCGGGTCGTCGTCGAGGTCACAATGTACAAATTCGTAGGGGGGGAAGAACAGGGAGCTTAGTAACGTGGCCGACGATTGGTAGACGGCTGGCGCATACACATGGCACCGGGATGCGGTGTCCAGCACCTGGCTGGAACCACCTGGCGGCGCCGGCGCCGGCTGGCTCGAGTCACTCGTATTCGTATTTGTATTCGTATCCGTGGCTGGCTCCGTGGGCGCCAACTTTGGCTTTTCCTATTTGCGGCGGCGGCTCTTGCCCCGGCTGCTGCTCTCCTCCAGCTCGCCGGCGGTGTCCTCGGCGTTGTCCTGCTCGCAGGGCACAGGAATGGCGACGGGCGTCATCACCTCGTTGCCCGACTTAATGGCGGCGATCAGGAAACGTAGCTGCATTAGCTGCACGGCAGTAACTCGGGGATTGCTGCAGTTCTCCAGCCACTGCAGGAACTTCTCCCCATGCCGTATGGCCTCCACATCCTCGTCATCCTCTCCGCCGCCGCAATCCTGTAGATACCTGGCCTTCTCCTCCTCGTCGGTCTTGTTGGAATTGTTATTGTTGTTATTATTGCTGGCGCTGACATCATTGTTGTTCGTGTGTGTGTTGGCCGTGTCGTTGAAGCTGCGCTCGGACTCGCAGCCTGCTTCCGGTTCCGCTCCAATCTTAAACAGCATGTTGTCCAGGATCTTCTTGCAGTCACTTGGCGGATCATTTGGCTGCTCTTCCGGGTTGCTGGTCCTGGTATTGGGACTACTGTTGCCCTGCGGTGAGTGATCTGTGGGACTTTGCGAGGGCGTCATCACCTTGCCGGCTGCCGATAGATCCTCTGGCTTTCCCGCTCCCTCCGCATCCGCCTCGGCTTCCCCTTCGTTCTCAAGATCAGTTTCGGTGGCCTCATCGGCCTCGGCATTCGGCTCGTTGGAGGACAAGCTCCGCACCGATGGCGTCTCAGTCTCTTTGGTGAGATGGGAGTACAGGATGTTGGAGGGGTCGACGCCGCCGACTCCTGCCTCGGCGGCCGCGGCGGCGTTGACCGCCTGCTGCTGCAGGGAATTGGCCTGGAGGGCGGCTAGGGTGGCGGCATTGGGGTTGAGGGTGTGCAGGCTCGCTCCGAAGGCCTTGCACCAGTTGTACCAAGCCGCATTCTTCTCGTCCAGGCTGCCCGATGGCGTGGACGAGGGCGTCAGCGGTGCCGAGGGTATTGGCGGCGTCTGGCCCGGTTGCATCTGCTGATGGCTCATGTGCTGGGGCGTAGAGGAGCGGATGGGGGGACTGGTCACGCCCAGCGGAATCGTGGGCGGGTACAGGGGATTAAGACCCAGCATCGTCTGCTGCGACTTCAGCCAGTAGAGCAAGGGATCCTCGGCCAGGTTGGAGAGCGTCATCATTTGGGGCGGTGCGATCGGACCGCTGGGACTCTTGAGGTCGCCCGCCTTCACCTCCTTCTTGATGCTCAGATTGAGGCTGCCCGCATCGCCGGGAGGCTTCTGTTTAGCCCAGTTCTTCACCGACAACCCGGTCGGTGCTCGATCTCCGCTATCGCTTCTGGGACTCTGCACCTGCATGGGCGTCTTGGGATTGGCATTAGGATTGGCAGTGGGAGTGTGATTGGGATTGGGGTTCCTGGGTGGGAAGCTGCTCAGTCCCGACATGGCCGCCAGCCCGGGATTGAGCTGGGCCAGCAGGTTAAGGTTGGTGGTCAGCTCATTGAAGCTGATCGCCAGCGGACTTTGCTGGATGCCCGTCAGGCCCGAGAGATGCGTCAGACTCGAGAGCGGACTGATGGCGTTGAGGGAGGGATCGGCGGCGGCTGATGGTCGGTTGATGTCCGCTCCGAAGACCTTACTCTTGACCCCATTGAAGGCCACATAGTCCACGGGCAGACCATTGTAGCTGAGCTCCGTCAGGTTCTTGTTTGTACTGTAGTCCAGGCCGTTGAGTGGCGATCGCTTGAAGCCGGCCAGCTCGTCGAACTTCAGCTTGTTGGAGAAGTTGAGGGGCAGGGCGCCGGCGTCCAGGCGCTGACGCTTCTCCGGTGGACCCAGTGGTCCCATCGAACCCATCGGTCCACCACCGGACACGTCCAGCTTGTCGGCCAGGGAGTCGGCGCATAGCTTGTCGGCGCTGGACTGGCGGGACATGAAGCGCAGCTTATCCTCGTTCTTGCACCAGCCGCGCAGCGTGGACTCCGGCACCCCGATGTCGCGGGCCACCGAGGCTTTGGACTCGCCATCGTGGATGCGCTGAATGGCATGGATCTTGTCGCGGGGCGTCAGGCTCCGCAGGGGCCGCTTGCCCTTGGTGCCCATGCGGATGTTCATGTGCGGGTAGCTGGAAATATCCAACTTGAGGCCGTTGTCGAACAGCTTGGCGCCTGCAAAGATATCGGGTAGGGGGAGAGAGAGCAGAGGAGAGGAGTCTTAATTAATTACCGTGACACACTTGGCATATCGCCTGCCGCATATCGCATACAGTGCGTTCCCATTCGCCGTTCGCCCAGCACATATATAACGCTATGTACTCGTCGACTGGCGAATGCGCGTCCATGTACTTGTGCCCACTGCCCCCAACCCTAGGTTCGTTGGTTGGGGGGTTTGTGGGGTGTTAAATGGGGTGCTGTTTCGCATTTTCGCACCGGGGCCCCAATAAAATCGCAGGGCGCGCTTTAAAGTTTTACAGACAAGTCGCGGGCGGTGTAAAATAAACCGCACACCCGTACGTATGCGCTATATTGCGTATACGTACACGTGTAGGTGTCCTGAATATATATATATATATCTATATCTACAAATATATATGTATCTAGGTACACAGAGATGACAAAATCGTTCGCTCCGCTCTCAGCAGGCAAATGAGCTGCGGCACGCCCCCTTTGCGCCTCTTTGCGCACGAAGGACATGCCAAAAATATGGCTGTGTCGGTGTGTGTATACGGGGAGACAATGGAATATGCTAATTGGTGCGTTGCCTTCGCGCCGCGACGCGCCTGCTCCAAAATGCAGCGCGCAACGCGAGCCACGAATAAGCAACAGGACGAGCAGCAGGACATTCGGCAGGCGACTCGACTCCCGAAGTCCTCCCGAGTCCAACTGCTGGTCTCCACACCGAATTTATAACTTGTTTACCTGTTTCGCTGCAGCGCAGAGCGAACATCCCTCAATCGCAATCGGCCATCGCCTGTTGCGCCTTCCCAGTCTTCAGTTCAGTTAGCCTTCCCCCTTTCCACCATTCACTTCCTTAGCCACTTCCCAAAAAACTGTAGCAGGTGCAGCGGCGTCTTTTTGGCCAAGCTCAAGTCATCTTTTGGCCGGGCCAAGATAGAACCTGAGCGAACAACAATATGCTCCGCCTCCATCTCGCCAGAAAGTGAGACATGCAAAAGAGCTCGGCCCCGTGGTGCAATTTTAAAATGAAAAACACGTTTTGCGCATGACTGACACATGATTTCTTTCCTCCTCCATATACATATATACAGATATATACATGTACATATATATATATATATAAGTAGATGTGTGTGTGTGTTTGGGGCATTCAAATATACAAGGAGAGACTGTGAGGAAGAGAGACCTGCTCTAAGAGAGTTTTGAGGGGAAAACAAGAGAGTGGCAGGTAGCCAAACTGGTGGAGTCTTTCGTTTGGGACATCCATCGAAATGCCGTCTTGGCCGGTTTCTCAGCCACTTGAACTGGACTTTACACGTTGCCAGCTATTAATTGAAGGATTCTGGTCCTAAGACTTGCTTTCTGGCTTGGATTTGGTTATAAACTTGGGGCAAGGAACGCGGCCATAAGACATTGGCGAGCGGCCAAAAATTGGGGAATGCAAATTGTGCGATCAAGATTATTTAAAATATTCGAATTGGGTTCAAGAAATCATTATATATGCCTGGGAATTGGATAATTTGCTGGCTAAAGTAGTGCAGTTTTTAGATTATTTCAAAGAAAACATACTGGAAATTAAGTAAACAGCAACTGAGATGTAGTTTCCTAGTTTTGATATAAATTTATCATTTCTTTTGTGAGTCAGAGAAAGAATAGTCCCATAAGACGTTTATTTAGACTTTGATAGACAAGTTTTACATTTTCTTATTATACCAGTATTACTTTTAGAGTGTTTCTGACTTTATTAAAGTTCTAAAAATCATTCCAGTCTACAATTTATATTAACATTATTTTAACCAAGATAAACTAATAGCATTCCTCATTTTTAAATGGGAAAATATAATTTTTCTAACTTCTTTCAAAAGAAATTTAGCAAAAGAAATGAATTTACTAATAATTAAATAGGTAAATATTATTACCAGGTGAATATTACTAATAAAAATATGAACATAAATAAAAACACTAGAATAATGAAGTTATAATATAAACAAAATTACATATAATTTAAAGATTGATATCTAAATTAAATTAAACTTAATAAATACTCAATTACAATGGCATTCAAAACCCAAATTAGATGAGAAAAGCAAGCCCACAATTGATTAGGCCCATTAATAACTATTTGAATGATTAGGCCCATTGATTGGCCAAACTATTATTATTGACCCAGCCCCGACACCTAATTCTACTTGTGGTTTAATGCACACTTCTGCAGGTGGTGGCCTCCTCCCCACCCACACCCACACCCTCACCCAAAACACACACAACACCCTACTCCGTCCCCCCACAGGACCAACAGGGATGCTCATAACCAATAGAGCAGCAAATAACTGTGTCGACGACGGTGCATGGCATTGGGCCTCCACCTCAGACTAGCCCAGGCCCTCCCCAGGACTCGGAGGACCCTAAACACCCGCCCCACCGCCCCTCTAACCTGCATCCAAACACATATCGAATAAAACTTTTACAGCTGTATAAAAATTACAAGGTCTTTGGCCATTCAGCAGCAGCAGTCGGAAAAGAATTTGTACTTTCGCTTTCGCCGGCACAGGGAAGGAAGGTCCTTGCCGTCCTTGTCCTGGCCGGCTCGCCATTAAACTTTTCACGAACCGAACTGGGACAGTGAGAAGTGTGTAAAAAAATCTAGTAACAACAGAAAAAGATGAAAGAAATAAATATAAAAGAATTACACCAAGAGTTTGTCAGTGTGTGCGAGTGTGTGTGGGTCTGTCTGAGTCTGCTGTGCACACACACACACACACACACATGGCCACTCGCAGGACACTCACTCACAGGACATACGTATGTACGGATGTGTATGTACTGGCTGTAATGGAATGGCCAACCGTCTGGCCAGCTGCGAGTGTGTGAGTCCTGGTGAGCCTGTGCGCGCTAAGAGCTTCTGATTTTCCTATATACAATTATAATTTTATTGTATTTACTATTTTTTTTTTCGTTTCTTTGGCTTCGTATTGAACTCGCTCGCAGACAGGGGACAGGGGCAAGGACTGCGGCACGGGGCACAGTGCATGCGGCAAGGACATCCGGAGGGGTCGGATCTGGGAAGTCTGGCGAATGGAGGTCAACGACTGAAACTAGCACTAATATGTGCAAGCGTTTGATAGCTCCATTCGCTTGTGTTAATGTAAAAAGAAATAAAACACAAAAAGAGGCAACAAATAAAAATAAGAATTCCGTAGATAAAAGAAAAAGTTGCCTCGACTTCTCAATGTTTCTCTGTGTGTCTGACTGTCTGGGACGATTCTCATACCCATGATATGTACATATATTGTATATATATATATATATAAATGGTACATGTGTCTGCTGTAAGTTTGGACCTGTTGGTGGAACCAATGATATATGTGGCCTTAAGCGGCATTGCACCTTTTTATTGTGTGTTTGTTTTGGATTAACTCGATTAATGTTATGCCAGATTATCGCACCAGCACAAGCTTTGCTTTATGGACTCTTGGCTTACTATATTGAGTGGCGGCATATGGAATTCCCCATAAATAAATATAAACATATATATATATATTTTAATGCATATTCTATATAGTAAGAAAGTATTTTATGAGGACTTATATTGAATCAGTACAATCTGTTCTTTAATCGCTTCTCTAATAGTTGTTCCTCCAATTTTGTTACCAATAAATAATTTATTATATATATATGCATGGAAAGCAAATATTGCTTACCTAATTATATTAATCATAACCTAACCTAACCTATTAATAGCAGACAAGTCGGGCAAGGAAATTCTGTAAGTCTTTGAAATCTCTAAAGTTATAAGCTTGGCTTTAAAATCACAGAATTTGCATATCTTTTAGAACTAAAATGTGTTCTTTTTCTAATTCATCATTCTGCAAATCGGCCTGCAAATATATAAAATATTATTTAATTATCGACACTTGCTTTACAATTTGCTGCCAAATATTAGTTGCCTATTTTAAGGCATGCCTTTCATATATAAAATTATGGAGCAAAGATCGCACCTAATAATATGACGTTAAAATTTAAAACTTTCTTAAAGTAATACATATTGATTTAAGTTAACAACTTGTATTAAAAGAAATTTGAAGCCGAGCACTGATCAATCATTCTTATTCTTAAATATAAGTATTGTTTTGCATTTAAAAAAATTGATATAGAAATGATGCATTATTTTACCCTCTGTTACATACAAAGTATTCTTAGATTTATGGCAGGTTAGCCACAGTGACAAAAATTAATGGCTATATAAAAACTTTGCTAGTATTTTATATGTGAAGGTTAACTAAATTTTTTATAAATCAAAATGTTCGGTTGAGGTTAGAGATTCCTCAGCGACGAAGATCGACTGTATTCTCTAACGATAAGATATTTTAATATACTAAACAAAAGTGCTCAAGTTGTTAAAACATTTTAAATAAAAATACAAATACAGATTCACTGAATCAATATCGTGCTTTTCAAGATCATTCATTGATAAGCTTGGGATTTTTGAAAGTATTTTGTATTATATAAGGTGCGATCTTTGCTATATTTTTTCAATACAATTTTTAGAGAATATGTTTTAATATTTTTCGAGAGAATAAATTTGGATCTACATACAAGGAATATTTCAAATAATTGCTCTTAATTCTTTGTATTGGATAACTTCGATTTTAATAACAGCTTTAAAAAGTTTTATAATTTACACAGCATTAGAAAGACTTTCAAGGAATAAAGCCGCGATTTTTGTATGAGAATCATAATAATTAAAACAATCGAACGATTAATGATGATTTCTATTAATATAAATCGCTTCTATATATATTTACTTCCTCATAAAACTAACAAGAGTCACATAACCCACAACAATATTTCTAAGACACTTGTAAACGCTTTCAAAGTCACAAATTTCTCAGAAATCTTTCAAACCCCGCACTTTTGAAGTTAAAATTTATTAAAAACATTAAATTAATGTCATAATAAAACACTTTCATGGCGATTTCCTTCACATACTAACCTTTTTTGGGAACTTCCGGGGAGAAATATGATATGAGAGCCCTCCAACGAAGGCGGGAGATTTGCAGTTTGTTTATCTTTTTTTTTTGTTGGTTTGACACAGCTCTTTGCGTTTATTCAGATTCCTCGACCTGCGATGTTTAATTCACGTTTTATAGTTCACATGGAAGGCGGAAGGCTATTGTTATTGTTTTGAAGGGGATAGGGCAGCGGCGACAAGGACAATCAAACACTTTGTCGCGATTATTTTACCGCTGCGGCGTGCGATATTCAGCGAAGCGAAAGGACATGCGGCATGCGGTGCGGTGCGACCTCTCTCTCGCGCTCGTCGAAGGATATTGTGACGTGAACGTGGACGTGGACGACGACGCGGCGGTGGATGTGCGAACCTGAGCGGCTAAAGTGCGGCGACAAACTACCGCGGCGGACTTGAGTGAATTTTGATTTTAGCGCGGCGAATTTCCGCACGGCGACGAATTTAAAGTCGCACGTCCACGAAATGCGGCGTTTCTTCTCTCGGTCTCACTCACACGCGTGCGACAGGGTGGTGGTTCTATGTGTGTGTGCGCTGGTCAGTCTCAGTCCGTAAATGTAGTTGTAGTTGTCGTCGTTTTTGTTTCTTTTTCGCTTCGATTTACGTGGCAGTAGGTGTGTGTGTGTGTGTGTGCGTGACGAGTCGCTCTCTCGCTTGCTCCTTGGCTATTCCTTGCTCCCTCTCCGGTGCTCGTTCTCTCGCTCGCTCTCTCGCAACGGCTGTTGCTGCCGAATTCGCGGCCTTTTTCGGTGACAGCCAAATGTACAATGATTAATAACGGCCAAGACGTCCGAGGCGGCGGCGAAGAAGTCCTCTCGCTTTGCCTTCGCTTGGGCCTCTGCCTTTGGCTTTGGCATTTTCGCATTTTCGCATTTTGGCCGGCCCAACCACAGCAGGCCAGTGTCCACTCATACACGGCCATTACATATACCGACGCACACACACACACACAAGGAGCGGAGGGCGAGCGCGGTGGTGTGCAACGAAGACGACGCAATGCTCGTGTAGGCTTTTTGCCTTCGAGAGACGAGACGCACATCCTTTTCGGCCTCCTTTCGCGCGCCCACGTGTGTGTGTGAGTACACTGTGAAAAGGGTTTATTGCCTTTCTTGTTTGCTAATTTTATACATAATTTGCAGATATTAAAACAATTTCTTTGTAAGCTTTATATTTTTTAAAGTCCACTAATTGCCATCCATGTTCCGCAAGTTATCTTACTTAAATTTTCCTCAGTGTAAGTGCCTTAGTGCAATCTCAGCCCTCATTTGTGTGCATTTAGCCAAAGATATTCACGTACATACCTTGAGTGCAAAATAGTGCCAAAGGATGTATCCGAAATAGGGATCTCCGAGAAAAAGAAATCCTTGGACCCCAGACGAAAACCTTGGCTAATTTTCACAGCAGGGGTGTTTTTTTTTTATCGCCGCTGATAATTCTGTTAGTTTTCCCGCTGTCATGTGCTGCAGTTGTTGCTGTTTTTATTGCGGCCAGCGTTTTGCTCGCTTTGTTTTGATACACGCCTTCATCACTGTTTACGTGCCCTCGCCTCTCTTTCGCACCCGTTTGCCGAGAACCACCAGCTGAGAGAGCCGAAGAGTGGCAAAGAGAGCAAAAATCGTATTCGGGTTTCGGTCAAGCCGAAGCCAGGATTCGTGGGTAAGGGGGAGTCATTTTCCCACCCCACACATTCATCTCCGCAAAATGAGGCGAATCCGTCGTCCCACAGAGCGGATTTAGCATGTCGCTCTTCGCCTCGCTCTTTTTCGCTGGAGCGTGACAGGCGATCGTCGAAGGAAACTGGAACTGGACGGAAACTGGAATTCCTCAACGATCGGCAAATAATAAATATTCTATAGGAAAATAAGGTGGTTGTTTTTTCTATTTGTTTTAGGCTACTTTTTCTTTAAAATTTCTGTGGTTTTTTAACCGTCAGTTGAAATAATAAATCGTACATGGGGCGAGCTAAGCTATGGAGAAAAGTGAGAAGAAAGTAATTACAGCTTCGAAGAATAATTATAGTTATTAGAATATAATAAATATTACAGGCAAATTATAATTTAGTTATTAAAAATTAATTAAATATGGGAGAGAAACTGTTTTTAAGTTTAACAGTTTTCATTTGTATCATAAAAGTGTCTGGATAAATTCAAGAATGTATCGATAACAAATTATTAATTCAAGAATTTATCGATAAAATATTTTTGATTAAAAAATGTATCAATAACATATATATTGATATTTCAAAGATAAAATAATGTCATAATATTAAAAACACAAAAATAAATAGATTTCTTACATGTTTCTTTATTTTATAATATTGTAATCTCTAGGACCTAGATCTTTATATATCGTTCTAAACATGCATTTCGAATTTCCAGAACAATTCAATTTTAAAATATGTTTAGGTAAGGTTTAAAACTATATAGTTATATAAATATAAAATTTACATCACTCAATTTAAGGGAAATTTGTGAAAATTAAATTGAAAGAGTACTATCCTGATTACAATCCTTTCTGAGATATAAAACTATCCCCGACTTTGTTCAAATTCAGACTTCCAAATTATGTTTGGATAATCTCCCGGAGTCCATATGAGAGAATACGAAATACTGGCAAGTATTTGCACCATCGCAGGATATACCGGAGATTATGATCTTATATAATATGTACACGCATAGGCATTTGAGGTCGTAGACATTGTAGTTGCTATGCAAAATATTTGCGCAGAGGCCACACATATTCACATGGCCATTGTGTCCTGCCAAAAGGAGGCGGCGGCCACTGACCATAACAACAGCAGCAACAGCAACAACAACAGCCAGGATAACGAAAAAGACAGCAGCAGTGTCGCCAGTGCTGCTGCCTTTCGGGAAATCGCTAAGAAAGGTTTTTGAAGCCATGTCCAAAACGCACACGCACAGAGGCGCAGGGATATGTGTATTGGTGTAGCAGAGGCGTATACACAACAAGGAGCAACAATAACACAGGACTATGGGCAGGACGAGGACGAGGACGACGACGATGGCGACTACAGATGGCCGGCATGGGGCCGCATTGGCAAGAAACATATCCTTGCCACTAAAAAGCCAAGCAGCCTGCCCGGGTCGCTTCATTTCACCGCACACACACACACACACATAGACCCGATGTCCTGGCACACACTCACGCACTTTGGCAACACGCTACCCACACTAACGCACATTCTTCTTAGCATCCGCAGGCACATCAGCATCTTTAGCGTAAATTTTGCTGCTGCGAAAATTTAGAGTTGTTGCTTTATGGCACTGTATGTGTGTGTGTGTGTGTGTGTGCGGGTATATATACTTCAGATTTTCATCGGCTAACCAAACCATACCCCCCTTCCCCTTCCCCATCAGCGAACCCAACCCGTCCGACCGACTATTGTCCATTGTCCAGGCAAGCCAACATTTTCCATTTTCGTTTCGTCCTCTCTCTTTGGCCGCCGGACTTTCTCTCATATCTGCAGCGGCTCCTTGCCAGCATCCTTCTGGATCCTGTCCACTGCCCACTACTCACTACACACACCACCCACCACCCATCCGTTGCCTTAATGTCGCTGCGTGTGTGTGTACAATTACGAATTCGTCGTCCTCGACTAAACTCAATTCACTTTCTCCAACCCGCGTCGTCGTTGTCACCGTCGTCGTCGTCGTCGTCGTGGTCCTGGCATGTCCTGCCAACCTTCCCTGCCTCTAATTCCACACCACCGGCCACCCACCCACAACCCTCCGTGTCACACCTCTGGATGGCGAAGGAAATTTTCGCGTGAATTGAAAGATGAAGGCGCACTGGGCTGGCTGGTCCACTGGTCACTGGTCACCCCCGATTGTTGCCCGAACGTGTGTGTGTGTATCGTCCTTTCTATAAGCAAGTGTGTGTGTGTGTGAGCGCTGGTAGCTGTGTGTGTACATATGCTTGAAGACGTGTGCGTTTGATTTTCAGCACCCACCGACTGGCCACCCAACGCCCACTGGCCACCAATCTGCATCCTCTCACATTGTCTTTGTCTAACTGTTCCTAAAACAAAATTTTCAGTTTGCCTTCAAAAAGATAAATGTGTGTACACGAGTTTTCTATATGGTGTGTAAGCCTGTGTGTGAGTGTGTGTGTTTGCGGGCCACATATACACTGGGATCTACTTGGAACACATCCTTCGATACGCACTTATACTTGCAGCTTGCCGTCGCCTAGAATTATCCTTATATCAATCAATCCATCGATCATTTATTAACGCTTTGAATACTATCAGTTAGGTTGCTTGTTGTCTGCAATGCGTGTTCAGATTGTAATCGGAATTGACATTTAACGATGGTCCTGCGAAGATAATTATGAATTTATATATTTTAGAAACTGAAGGCTGCTTAGTTTTAAAGAAGGAATGGAATTACAAATGAAATCATTTAGTCAAAGAACTTGCCAAAAAATCAGGTTATTATCTTTATATTCTTGAGCTTTCTATTTTAGTTTTCTAATACAAAAACTTGCTTAAAATATAAACCAATTTAGACCGATTTGATAAGATTTTAACGCCTTCTTACACTCTATCTTTTGTTATAATCCAGCATCTTAACTGGTAGCAATCTTTTACAATTATTTTTCACCTTGAAGGTTTAGTATTTTACATCGTAGTTTATATTTTTATTAAAAAATAATTCCCTACAAAATCCTATACCGATTTTTAATTAGTTAAGATTTATAAGATAGAGGCTTATGCTTCTTCACTCCTATAGTGTTATGAATGCTTTCAGAAAGGATAGTTTAAGTATCAAAATATTGTATTATTTGATTCTCATTGTAAATGATCTAAAAACTCATCGTGTTCATGTATTTTAGTTGGAGTTCCACCTGCTATATAGAGAAACATCAATTACCATACGGAACTACACTGTTTTATTGGAAAAGGAAATCCTTCAGATAACATACAGTTTGAGTCCACCTGATTTCACATTTTCCAGATACATTTGGGATGGCATTTTGGACCTGGGCATCATAGCATAAAGACAACCTAATCCGTTGTCCGCAACTCGTGCTGACCTGGGCGGTCCTGCAAGATACTTGTACTCTCGCACTCATACTCATGCTCGTGCTCGGACTAGGACTCGTACTCGGACTCGCAGTTCTTTGGTTGCTACCTAGAGTCCGCCTGCCTCCTTATCCATTATCTGCAGTTTTGTCTAAGCTAAGGCGATTTGAGCAGACAAAACCGCAGCTCTCGCAAGTTGTTTGGACCCAGTTCGTCCTCGTCCTCGTCATCGTCCTCGCCCTTCCTCCTTGGCCTGCAGTAGTATTCTATTTTGTGCCATTGCTGCCGCTGCTGCTGCTGTTGCTGCTGCTGCTGCTATGTTCCTATGATTTGCATATTCGAGCTCGTAGCTCCTTTGTTTTAATGCGCCTCCACCCCTTTCGTCCTGGCTCTTTTGTCAGCAGGACTCTCTGCTCTAGCTATGGCTATACCTGGCCCGATATATGTGTGTGAGTGTGTGTGCCGCGTAAGAAGAAGGCAAACGACCAGGCTGGAATTTGTCCTTCCAATCTAAGCCAAATGCAGGCCGCTGGCCGCTGGCCGCCTTGGTCTCCGTCGTATCCTTCGCCTCGTCGGTCTCCTTGGTCTCGGGATTTTCCAGCAAGCAGGGAAATTGAAACAATTGAAGAGGCAGAGAGGAGCCGGGACGACGACCGACCAGGACAGGACGACCAGACGCAGCATTTTCGACCATCAACTACTGGCCACTTACGGACTCTCGGCCATGTCCAGCTGAGGAAGCGAGAGGAGAGGACCCGGGCACCGTAAGTGCGAGCGGGATGTCCTTTTTGGCCAGAGCCAGAGCCAGAGCAGCCACAGCCAGAGCTCTAGCAGCGGCAGACGAATCCTTTTCAAAATTAAACTATATGCTGCAAGCAAGTGGAGGAGCAAGAAATGCACACACACAAACACACACGAGCGCAAGGCACCTCCTTTCATTTCGTATCCTTTCGTATCCTGGCAAGAGAATCAGTCGAGTGCGAGCCACATGCAAATAACGCAGACACATGCACTTTTTCCCGTATCCTTGGACCATCTTATGTATTGGCCAGGCCAGAGCAGGCGAGCTTTGTTAAGATATTCTTTGCACCTAAGATGGACGACGTTAGATACGGGCTTATGTACGGGTTCAATCAGTTGCTAATTGCTATAGGTCCGAAAATAGCCATGTACACTTCCACACACACACACATTTGTTTATACTCATATGCCAGCATATATAAATGCCGATATATATATTTGGATATATATGTACATATGCTTATGCGGCGAAAATATGTAAGTTCAGTGCAGCTGGACACACAAAAGCAACGGATTTTTGGTAGCCGCCACAACTGGGTTTGCAAATTTGAAGATGCCCAGAAGAGCTTCCTCCCAGCAACCAGATCCTGAAGGCAAGGATCTTCACCAGAGCTTCCTTACTACCCAGACCTATAGAGCTCTTGTATCATGAGTTCCTAACTACAGTTTAACATATATTAATAGCTACATTTTATTTAAGATATTATATCTAAATTTCCTAGAAATTTCTATTGACTTCCCTGCTGGATAATCTAACCAATTTGACCTTAAATTGACAAGCCCCCTCAACTTCGATTTCACTTTAGCACTCTTACAGAAAATAATCACACAATTTGTTTGGCACAGTTTTTTCTCTTTGCCTTTCTTGCATTCTTTTTTTTTCTCTTGTTTTGAAACCAAAAAGGGTTCACAGGAGCAAAGGAAAAAGTTTGTCTGGCTTTTGCGCTTTCTGTTATCTTCCCCAGTTCCAACAAGTAATTATTTTTATTTTATTTTTATACCACTTGTCAGTGTCTAGCCAGTTAAATTGTCCTCGTATCAATGGCAAATAGGGTAGCTACTTACATAAAATAACTTTCCTGGCAACTTTTTTCAAGGAAATAAAGAAAAGGAGTATTAATTTCTCAGGCAAATAACAAGGAAAACATATATTTAGTATAGAAATATTAAGTCTATAATGGTTTTGTTTTAGTTTCCCGTTTAAGTTATATTAGAAAATATTTATACTATTTTTTGGGGTCTAGTTTCCAAAGCTGTATATTTATTAAGTCTGACTTATATTACAATGAAAACACACTCTTAAATGTATACATCCTTAAATATTATATTTAATATGGTATCGAAATTAATAACTAGGAAACCCTTTAAGAATGTTTGCAGTTATTACTTACAAAATATTCCCAATTTATATTAAAGTTCACCCAAAATGTATAGGAAGCCACGAAACTTTTATTAAAAACCGGAAAACTGTGCAAATATTTGCCCAGAAACTTGAGGTTCTGTGAACCGTTAAGAAGACTACTTTAGTGCCGAATAGAAGGCGGAGCACATGGGGCAAACAAATCAATTGATACGTACATGTTAACTAGCATTTTCCCACCGCGTTTATTCATTCGTGTGAACTCAGGCCAACACTTCAAGTAGGCTTTCTTTTGCGTCTTTTCTCAAAACGTGTTCGACATTCCCTGCACTGCAGCATAAAGAGTAAAAAAAAGAATCCCTACAACCCTATTAACTCGACTAGGAAGTACCTAAAAGTACCCACCTTTCTACTTCAAATTGATTTATTTAATCAAACTTGTACATAGTTGGACTCTTAAGATATTTCCTGACTTACTTATGGAATATTTAAAGCTAAATAAAGCATAAAGAGCTGCTGAAAATTACATAAAAGGTATATATCTTTTATAAAACATATACACCCTTGTCTACCAAGTACTACGAGGTACAGATGTCACAATGCGGTTAAATGATGGCGATATGCGCTGACGCTGTAAACTCAAGAGTGATGTCCTTTGCCGTTCACTCGTCTCGCTGAGAAATGCGAGGACCTACAAAATGGGAAAAAGGATGCGACGGCGGCGAAAGGCGATAAAACGCGATTTTATGCACGTGTTGAGTGGCTGCCAAAAAGGGGCCCCAAGCCTAATGAATGTTCCAAATAGGCCAGAACTGTTTTATTGACAGGCCAATATTAGCTAATGCCAAGTAAAATTAAGCTTAAATTAATGCCAGACTCAAATGAAATAAAAATTGAATTATATTATAAGATATTAAGATGATTTGTCTCTTGCATTTCTCATGGGGAAATAAACACTTACTGTGTTTATGATATAGTCAAGAAACTGCAATTTTTAATCTAAAATTGGAGATAATTAGACAAGACAGTCTTTGAAGCACCTTTAAGATTTAATTTATATTTTTAAAGTAACAAAACAAAGGCTAAAAACTTAATACGAAATGCAGACTAAAGATTTAATTTGCATATCCTAAATAATTATACAAAGAATACTTTCTATTTCTAAATTGATAACATTTTTAGTTTTTATGGAAAAGCAATTGCTTTAGAATATATAACTTACAGTGTTATACATTCTTAAAGGTTTTTCCAGTTATTCAAATGTTAAAAATAATTTTTTGGAATGGCATGCGAAATATAAATCAGACTCTGAAATATTTACACTAAATAAATAAATAATACCTATAACCATAATAAATACACCTCTGAATGATGGGACTTTCTAATCAACCAGATGCTCAAAACATCTTAATTAATAGCGGAAAAGGGGTAACATATATGTTATTCAATCCACGTAAATGCTGGAAATATAACAAAAAATATCTCATAAAATGATCGAACAATCAAACTGGACTCTGGACAACAGATGTCTACAGCAGATCCCCTGAGAATAATAGACAGAATCGAAAGGCGTAACTTCTGTATGTGACTTACATATGTCACCAAATATTCCACATCTTGCCTGGCTATTTAAGGAAAAATATATATATTTCTGAAGAAAAAAATGCCTTTTGATCTTTTAATATTTTTCTTATATACAAGCTAAAACAAGGTTTCATCTTTGGTCGATTTTAGCACGAGATGGTTACAGTTTTCGGTCAAAGGAGTGTCGTCGTATATGGAGGGAAACCAAATACGATACCGAAGCGGCGGCGATGTTCAGTTCCTTTCCTCGGGGGGGATGAAAGCGCTGTCGCTTCCGGTTGAGTGCACAGAGTCGCGGAGTTCCAGCGAGATATAGAATAGCGTGTCGTGTTGCTTGGTCAGTTTTGCAATTGCGAACCTTGTCGTCTTTCGACTTCGATGACAAAAGGCAGGACGGACAGACGGTGTTTTTAGCGAAAATAAAAAAGGGCAAGGGAACTACGCTGCGACACTTGAATACCCTTTAAGGTATTGGGATTTTATTTGGTATTAAATATATATATTCTTACATATAACTAACTATAAACTTAGGCTGCTTTTTGAGCCTAAATAAAATATCAAATATATGCATTTTGGCCTTTTTTAGAAATAAAACGAATATTTTACTTTATTATTCATTAAAAATATTAGTTATTATGATCCCTAAGAACTTTTAATGAATCTATTTATTAGTAACAAATGTTTAAATCATTTTGACACCCGGCAAAATAGCGGAAAAATACGAAACAAAAAAAAAAAGTGTCGCTGCGACAAGATATCTTCCAGATACTCGTCTTTCGCCATTCCCCGCCGACTATGCGCATATCGATTTCCTTCGGCTTGGAGAGCAATTCACTCGAGATCGGGCCAAGTGCCACTGGCACAGGCACAGGCACTGGCAAAGGGGACCCGAACTGTGCTCATGTCCTGGTTGCCAACCCTTTCACAAAGAAAAGCGTCTCCCTGACGGAAAACTGGCGGCGAGTCTTCACGTCCGCGTCCACGTTCGCGTCCAGACGCAGGACTTGGCCATATATGGTCAGACAGGCGAACTGATGACGTTGCCTGCCCTTCGCCCCTCGGTCTCCACCTGCTGATGCTGCTGCCCGCGGCTGCTGTTTACCATGCCATGCTCGGTTTAAGTCGCAGAACATCCGCATCCTCCAATCTCCATCTCTCCTGGCCATGCCCCCAACCATCTCGCCCACCACGTCTACGTCTACGTCCAATGTCCTGCGTCCTGCGTCCCACCGCCAAAGGTGCTCCAGCAATGGCCAACAGCCTTCGTGGCTACAATAAACTAGACGCCAATTTCGCTGTCGCTGACACGGCCATTGCCGCGGACATAGAGCGTCGACCATTTGCACAGAAAGAAAATGTGGCAGGCAAGAAAATTACAGAGCTTAGCCTCAGAAATGATTGTTTATATTTTATTTTAATCAATATTTATTTGAATTTATATTAGAAACAATTTATTAAACAGTTTCTTATATGTTTTAATCGTTTTTATTTATTTGTATTCGCATTGTTTTCGGTCAGTGCCCCCATCTAGCTTCTATCCACGACCATTGTCGACTGCAGGACTCGTCGTCGGCTCCACTTACTCGCCTTGTCCGCGATGGAGTGGCGCTTTCCTTTGCTCAAAAGCAGACCGAAAACCAAACACACATCGACTTTGTGTCCGAGTCCTCGCATCAGTGTCCGCATCTGTCTGGATTCGCGACCCCCGTCACATCAGTCGATACCCGCGACCGTCCTCCGTCCTCCTTCTCTCATCTCTCCATGCCCCCCAAGCCCATGTCCATCCGCCACACAACTCATCCTATTCCGCCGCCACCGTTCTTAGCGACGTCGTGTGTCCGTCGCATTTATCCTCGCTGTGGGCAACGCCATGTGACTTGGATCGAATCTGTGATTGTAAGTTGTGCGCCGTCGTTAGGATGCCGCAGTCAGGCGGTGGGTGCTCCAGCTCCATCTCCTACTTTTGCCCCCATCCACTTGGCTGGCCTGTGTCCACCGTACGCGGCTGTACGGGTCTGTATCCTAAAGACAACGGCGGAGTTTAAAACCATCATCATCATCATCGTCATCGAATACATACTCGTTTTGTTCAGACGGCGAGATATTGAATAAGAATGGCCCACCATGGCAGGACTCAAATTTAATGCCCCCGGAGATGATATGTGAGGGGGATATATTATTTAAGGGAGAGAGCCGAGCCGTATGTTATAGGAATTCCAAGGGTTTGCTAGAGAAGAGGCTAATATGTTAATAAGGACATCAAGTTAAGTAAAGAATTGATTTTAGACTAGAGAGGATAAGGGAATTAATGAGAATTCCTGGCACAAAATGAAATATTGGCAGGCACTTAGAAAGGTTATTTGTTATACTGTTAATAAATAATAGATTTAATTTCATAACTAATCTTTTAACTGAACAAACGTATTACAGAACATTATCAATGCATATCAAATATACAGATATAAATATCCTTTCATTTCATTTCTTGACCTCTTAACTCTGTTTAATCAGAATTTCCTTTATATTTCTTTATCCTCTGTTTTCCTTTGTAAATTTATAAGTTCCCCACTCCAGCTTGAGTTTAAATTTTAAATTCCATAGTTTTCACGGGGGTTTGAGCCGCCAAAGAAAACTAGGCTAATATGGCGTGGCCTATATTCCTAAGCACTATGCATAATTCCTGCTTGGATGTGGCTGAAGCCAAGATGATGATGGCCTTCCGTCCCAAAGAAGACAGCGACCCAAACCATTAGGCTACAGCACGGGGCTTTGACTGACTGTTCTGGGGGAATCAAATGTCTTAATTTCGCGTGTTTATATCTTAATCTTGGCCGTTTTTAAGAGCGTCTATTGGCCGGGACTTTTATGTGCCCGGGGACCCGGGTCGCGGAAGCCGGGCAAATAATAAAATGCCGGCGTAGTGAATGGCGCTATAGACACATCCACGTACATCCACGGCGCAAATAGTGAGCGGGTTTTCATCTTGGCCAGGGTTGGGTTGGGTTCTCGGGCAAGATTAGTCCAAGGGGGCGGTGTGTGGCGGATGATGGCTAAAGGCGATGGCGATGGCTGAAATGGGGCCGGGAAAAGATGATGGGGGCGCGTATTACGGCCGCTAGTGTCGACGCCGTGTGTCCTTTTGTCCCCAGGACAATAACACTTCCGTGCAGTACATTATCATAAAGGGGTTAAGTCGCTGATTTTCATCGTGTGTGCTCATTTAAAAACTTACACATGCGGCCGTCCCGCAAAAGGCACCGGCCTGGGATTTCCTCTCCAGGAAGACACGGGCACCGCGCTGCGATGACGCAGGACGCCCATCGACCGCAAAGGACTCAGCTCAGGACTTGGCTCAAGGAATCGCGCTGAATTTCACCGCTTTGTTTCAGCGCTCTCATGAAAAAGACGGCAGCGGCTCATTATGCATCCCGATAAGCGATGTGGCTATGCCGCCTCCCCAGCGAGTCGTCCTTCGCCCCAGGTTAGTCTAACGAAGGGATGCGGGAGTGGGCGGCATGTGTGTGTGTGTGTGTGTGTTTTGTTTAGAGGAGGTGGGGCTCTGGCACTGGCACTGCATTGTCGTGTCCTGTGTCCTGTCTGCCAACCCCGTCTTGAGCCGCATTGTTTTGAGTTGTGACCCGCGAGCGGTGGCAGCCATTCAGCAGGGTGGCAACTGAAAGTGATTCTGTCTCGGCAGACGACTCTGTTACGCGCCACCCTTTTTCGCAATTTTTCGCCGCTTTTGGCGCAGTTTTTTTTCTCGCTTTTTTTGTGCTTCTTCCTTCGGACGGACGTTGTCGTTTTTGTACCCTGTAAGTCTTGGAGTTGGCGGGTATATTATGCTCAATAAAGATATTGATTGGCTGTGGGATTAAGCAGGGTTCGACAAATCGATATATCGATACTGTATAGATATTTTACAGAAGGTTGATATACATATCGATATTTTAATGGTGCGATATTAAGGAAATAAATTGTTATTATGATTGATATTTCAGACTGAGCCAAGGAAGATCCTAAACTTAGTTTAAACTGAGCTATCCAATGTTGAAGAAAAAATAAATGAAGAACTAATAAAAAGTTTAGTTTTAAAAACGTCTTAAATATAACCGATAAGAAATCAATAAAATGTATTCAATATATTTTCGATAAAATCGATTTTTTAACGTAAAATATAATATAAATGTGCTATAAAACCATAGTCAGTTTTATATATTGGACCAACGCTTGTCTATATAATGGGAAAAATAACAAGTAAATTGATTCACATTTTCTATGGATAATTTGGATAACATTTTAATGTTACATGCCATATTCTTCGATATTTCTTATTTCGATATATTACTCTTTCCGATATTGACCAGGGATGTCTATGTCGATATATGATGGAGTATTTTTACTGTCGATACACATCCCTATTCTTTATTTCCTGCTAAGTTTATATTTTCAGTAACAAATACTATAACCTAACCAATCTTTATAATATCTTTATCGATTTTTTTCAATATTTAACCGATTTTAATTAATAACCTTTTCCCACTTATTTTATTTATCTTTTTTTTTAATAGAATTTGTATAATACATTCCCTATCGTTTTAACTACCAGGTATTAGCCTAGTCCATCATCTCAACAGCATTTCCCTCACAGCAGTGGCTGTAATTTGAGCTTAAGGCCCCTGTTCGAGCAACCGGGCGCCCGTTGCTCCATTCTCGCTGTGCATTCGTCCCTTTGTTTCGTCATGTTCGCTCCTCCATTGTTGCGACTACTGGGCCTGCCATCCATTCCCGATCCCGATCCCAATTTAACACGTTCGAATAACCTTGAAGCGTTTCTTATTACGCGCGACCGCAGTGATAGCGGGCCAGGAAAGCGGGAATAGCTGGCAGGCGCAGAGACCTGGAGGAGCGATGAGGAACAGTGAGGAGTCCTCGACTCAATCGGCTGCATGGTATGGCCAGGTACTGCCGTTTGCATCGAATTCAATTAGACGCCGCTCGCTGACTGACTGACTGACTGGTTTTTCGCTGACTAATCGATGTGTGTGTGTTTTTGACCTCGAACTCCACCGATGACTGCGCGCCTCGTTCCCATTGTGATTCTTATGGCTTCACACGGCGATTTTGCATTTTAATGGCCTTCTTCGTAGCAACGGGGGGCGTATGCCAATGCAGGGTGGAAATGGAAAGGTGCAGGACCAGGGAGACCCGCCACGAAAAATCGCTAAAAATCCTGTTTAGTCTTGGGTTGGTTTGGTGCTAAAGGACTCCTTGATTTGGCGGGACTTTCCACTTACTCTACACTCTAGATAAATGCAGTTTTGCAACTATATTAGCTGTTTATTAATTAATGGTGCTGAAGTCCATTGCTGGAAAAGTGCATGAACTTTTGCAATAGATGACTTTGCATTTTAGTGGTTAAAAATAAGGGTTACTTGGATTATAACATAAGTCTTTATTTATCTTAAGGTTTTCAAAGTGATTTTGCAAAGGAAAACATTGGTATTTGTAGTACAGAATACAGAGAAATATCTTTGGATATCTGGCTTACTTAGATCTTTCTGAAATATAGTTTATAGGTAAACCTATAAAAATGTAAATATCTCTGCTGCATCTGTCGCAATCTCAGAATGCATAAAGATGAGGATGTGTCAAGCAAACGGCAGAAGTGAACCAAAAATGGGGACAGGGGCAGGGGACGGTGGCCTACAATAATTGCCAGCGTTTCCCGCGTTAATGGCCGCTTCGTTACGCTTCACAGTTTCATACGCAGCACATACACAGAATTCCAGGATTCGGCTGGGCAGGATTGTCTCCTAAGTCTTCGCGGAACGGAGGGAAGATGAATGGCACGGGGTCACGCAGCCACCTACGGGGCAGTTGCAGATGTGCAGGTAAACAATCGGGACAAAGGATACCCGAGGCGGATTAAATGGGAGTGGGCCTGTCCTGGCCTCGCTACCTCGTCGCTCGAAGGATGCAACGAAAACACGCCGCTGATTGTTCGGGGACTCTTGTCTCTCTCTCTCTCTATCTGAATGACATCCGCAAATCGAAGAGCATTCAAAAACAAGCGAGAATAAATAAAGGCATATCGTTAATACCCACCAAAGAAGAGGTCCTTGTAATCCGTGATCTCAGAAGTTATTTTAAGCCGATTGTAAGTCATGAATTGCGGAAACAATCTTTTTTTTTTAATTTAGAAAATTTCTCTGTGACAAACTGAATGTTTTTAAATGTTTTATTGACCCTTTCTGTTAGTATGTATATTTTAAATGTTACTTCGCCTTTATTGTTGTATTCGTTTCCTTGCAATAAGTGAACTCATAAGGTTTCCATAGTTTCTGTAAATTTCTCAAGGGAAAAGGTTATGCCTTTAAATATTTTATACAAAACTTTATCGGATTTCTTAAAGGAAGAAGGCTTTATTTACCAGCATCTAACTGAAAATCGTACAGAAATACCTTTACCTTAGTGAACATCAGAATAACTAGAAGCTTAACTGAAAATCTTAACGAATACCAACATCTTACACAAAATCTTAACATTTTAGCTGATTTAAGATAAGATTTCAAAAATTCTCCACTCACAAAATTTCAAGGCCCTATCAATGACCGCGAAACCCAAATCCAAACTGATCGACAGGTTTATTTCCCAATGTTTTTTTTACACATTCCCGCTGTTCCCAAACGGATATAACTTTTCGAAAGGTTGTAAAATATATAACCTAGACGATTTTTGACTCCTGCTGTGTTTACAGGACCATATACAAGCACACGCACATATATCTTTCTTCCTTGGCAGGTAAACGGTGTTAAAGGTAGTTAAAGATTTCCTTTTTGTCTCGTGCTGCGCAATAGTTTGTGCCAAATTTCCTGGAAACTGCCTTGCTGTTTCCTGAGTCCGGCTTATATGTAGATATATATATATATTTACCTTCACATACTTATGTGTAGAGCACAGCAATGGCATATTGGCTTCCAATGCAGGATTTCTTGTGATTATAACTTAAATACTTACTAGAAAAGGATTATGATAGCAAACGAACTACAACTTAATTGGGCGGGTTAGGCATTAGCCAAACACTTCTTAACTTTAAGCTGGTATATTCCAAGTTTAAAATATAAAATAAGATGTTGTTTCCTTTTATTTTTCCAGCCCAATCGCCTCATTTCCCCCGACACCTTGCTGCGGCGTCGGAAGGGCAACTCCTATGAGATGGCCACCCTGCTGGCCAGCATGCTGATTGGAGCCGGCCATCCCGCCCTGGTTGTGTCCGGTGTGGCCCGCGAGGAGGTCGTGATCAACGACCAACTGGCCGTTCCCTATCCGTTTCCCATCGTCGAGGTGGAAGCGGAGGAGGTGGCGAAGCCGGTCGAGAAGCCGGGCCAAAAGTACAAGCTGCGCGGATTACCCGACCTGCAGAGTCATCTCGACGAGGACATCGCCGAGGTTCACAGGCAAAAGGAGGCCGAAGAGAAGCGGATTCAGGACGAAATTATCCGCAAGAAAATGGAGGTAAGTGAGGAGATAACAAATCTTCGTGCACTTGTGCATACGAACCCGGGATTAACCAGGGGATTTCCCAAAGGATCTCGAACTGCTGGCCGTGGACCGGCATCATTATCGGCGCAGTCATGCCTGGGTCGTGATCATAAACAATGCCCCCTGGAGCATCAAGCCAAAGACTACCTACATGGACGTGGACGGGGACATGGTAGAGGCTCCACCCACGGCCACGTTCATAGAGCCCTCGACGGGTTTTATCTGCGAGACGGGCTGCAAGCAGTACATCCTTGTCGATAGTATCTGGAACCAGTACAACTACTATGTCAACAAGCAGAAGTATCAGCGAGTTGGCGACCTGCGCTGGGACCTCCGGGAGACCGTCGACTGGGAGCACATGCTGCCCGGGGAGCCGCCCGAGATGCGTGTCTACAAGATGGCTTCCGACGAGAACATAGCCGAGGAGGACCGTGACATTAGCGAGGAGAAGCACCTGGACTGCATCTGCGAGTGGGTGGAAAGACTCCATATTGGCCTGGCTGAATTCGAGCAGCGCTTTCCCAAAGGCGAAAAGAAGATCCAGTACAAGGGAGCGATCCATGAGCGCTTTTCCCCATATTCCCAGCGAGATGGGAAAGTGATGCAGCTGACCATCTACAACAATGACGAGTGCACCGATCCCAAGATCCGCTACGAATACTACGAAAACCGATCTGACCTTATGCGCCACGTCAAGTACACCTATGCCACCGATCAGTTTGACGAGATATTCGCCAAGGGCCGCAATGACAGTTTGAAATGTAAACAAGATACAATATCTACACAACATCAGTTAATATATATATTGCTTCCAGCTATGGAGTTCTTCTCGGACTCCTCGCAACAGCGAAAGGTTTATTTCTATTCGGGCTCCAGGATAGATTCCTTGGACTTGATGGTGGTGGAACCCCAGACCTTAATTCTCCACTACAAGGGTCGCATGGACAAGTGTTGGTACAAGGAATTCCAGTTTAATCCAGCCGGAAATGTTTTAAAAGTAATTATAGTTACTAAGATATTAGTATATCTGGGAAATACAATAACCGATTCTTTTAGAAAGTCATTGAAAAGTTCCACAAAGGCAATGCCGATGATATTGGTGCCACCGATATTGCCACGCGCATGTTTCTCTTTCAACAAAATAAAATTGTCTTAAAGTTCCACTACACCTTTGGGGCCCTCACCGCCACCACAGTGGAGTTTTTGAAGCCACAGAGAGCGGATTACGGCAAGGAACTGGTTTACGATGAGAAACTTACCAAGATATACAAGGTATAGCTTTATTTCGGACTATATCACACCTGTTCCCTTACATAAATCTTCCTTAGGCCAATCCCTTAGATCCCACTCGCAGTAATCTGGAACTCTACCGCCTGCTATGCGCTCAACTCGCTTACGAGGATCAATTGAAGAAGAACTTTGTGAAAATCTTTGACGACATTAACAATATTTTCGATATGCGTCGATCTGAAAAGGCTGAGCCCCAACTGAAGTTCAGTATCTTTGATCCATTGCGAAATGGAGCAGCGAGGGCCATCAGAATGAAACAGGTAAGAAAGAAAGAGAAATGTTCTGGAATATTATTAAATATAAAACAGTAGAGCACATTTTCTGATAAAATATTATACCCCTTTTCAGTTCGAAGAGGAAGAGGAACTCAAAAAGGAAATAGCCAGTAAGCCCGCCGATTTCTTGGCTCCCTATCTGGTGCCATACAAGCTCCAGGACGAACTGACACCCGAACAATCTCTCTACGCCTACAATGCCTGCCTGAATGACCTGAAATCGCGATTTGTCAGCCTGCTGAATAACCTGCAGCGTCACTATGAAGACGTAAGTGTTTAGGTTTCCTTAAACTCTATCCAACCTACCATTTACGCTCTTTTAACAGCTCACCTCGGAGTCCAAGTCCCTTAATCGGTTCCTCAACAAATTCGAAAATCAATTCGACAACTATGACTACAAGCGCCTGGTGTCCCAGTCAAAGGACCTGGAGCTCAATAAGCGAATGGTTCAACAGCGCCTGACTCTGACCCACGAGGAGTCCCAGAAAAAATACGAAATTGTAAAGAGTTCGCTGCTCAAGGACCCGCGACTTAATTTGAAGAAGGAGGATATGATCAAGCAGACCACTGAGGGATAGAAATTGTATTTGATAAGTAAACTAGTTTGGCACAAAAAAAATAAAATTTAAGAGAGTTAACTTTAAGGAGCTGGCAATTATTAATAAAGGGAGCAGGATGAGGTGCGGGGAAGTTCTTATATTTATAATTTAATGACTACTACGCCTTTTCCAATAAACTCTAAATATAATCATAAATTTGGATTCCAGCTGCAACTTAAGATATTTATTCATACCAGTTTAGGAAATAAGTACATTTTGATAGTGACAAACCACTAAATCAATTATCCCATTAATTGTCGTGGCGCTTATAGTTTAAGGACTGCCAAATGGTATCTGCTGATTAAATCAAAATCAAAGCCTGGCCTTTAAGATGCAGATACCGACTAAGAGTGTGAGAGACTGAGAGTTTCTTCCCCCGGCGCTTGAGTGGATTCTAAAATGCGGATGTCGATTTCATGGCCTAGAATCATTGCCGTCGCGCGAACAACGTCGCTAAGGGCGGTTCAACAGGGGTTCTGGGGGGAAGGGGATGAAGGATGAGGGTTTCGAAGAGGTTTCGGGGGGGGTTACGGCGAGGAAAATTCGTTTCAAAAAGTGACCGTTTGAAAATTGGACAAAGTGGCTGATGCTGCTCCTGCTGATGCTGCTGCCGTGTTCGGACCGGACCCGCGCCCAAGGCACACAAGCCGCACAGCCGTAGAGCCGCACACCCGTACACACACACGCGCACACCGCACACTCACACTCACACACACACACACTCATTGATCTACACAGAGAAAAGTGTTCCTCATATTGACTTCTCGTGCAGAATTCGATATTAAAATACTAAGATACGTATCTCTTTTAATTTAAAAACGTTTTCCTAATCAGATTTTATTTGTAAAAATTTTGGCTACTACAAAGATCTATCTATATTTTTATCTTTGTGTATTTACACACACGAATGTCTGAGCTGGGCGGCTGTCCATTTAGCGCGATACTCACACCACCAAAAGGCGCGCTCACACAATCGTTCAGGACCCACGCACACACACACACACACACACTCACACAACAAACTTATATGATGTCCGTGACCCCCCTTCCCTTTTACATTGCCACCCCCAAAAACACCACCCACTCCACCCCGCCAATGGGTCGGCGAAATTGGGTTCGTCCCTTGAAAGAATCGTCCTAAGATGAAAGTGCTGTCCCTTGTCCGCCTACCGTACGTTAGCTTCGCTGAAAATTTGCTCGTGGCATGAACACATGTGGCGTAATTTCGTCGCAGATTTTTGTTCGCTAACTGGACAAGGAGATTTCGTGCACTGCGCGAAAATGGGGGGCGAGAAGTTGACCTTCCGCTTAGGGGATTGAAAATTGTTTAAGGACTGTTGCTTGACAGAATTCTGTGGATAGATGTGAGACAAAAAGAGGATGTATTAGGGATGTGTGGTATTTATTATTGTAATATTTAATTCTTGGAAATTAATGGGGTTTTTTAAATAGAAAATATCTAAGAATATTTATGAAATCCTCTTTATAAGAGACATATTTATATTGGAAAGATCTAAGCCATTTTTCAAGGTTTATGTTCAATAACTGTTTAACTTTTCCTTACCTTAAGAGGAAAACTGATAAAAAAAGACACTAGAACATAGCTAAGGATATTTAATACTTCCATCAAGGGTCAATTTTGGGATCCCAAATTGTTTGCAAATTTGCTCGCGGTGTCCCATTTTGGACTTCCGAGTCGCGGGACCCTGTAATAGCGGCTAGTCAATGTTGTGAGCCAAGGCGTGGGCCGTGGGTCGTCGGTCGTCGGTCGTGGGCCGTGTCGTCGTCGTCGTCCCCCGCGGTGGTGGGACTTGCTACGGAGCTCCCCGCTTCTCCCCCAGGACATCGCATCCTCGCATCCTCGCCTCGCCTCGGACTTGGCCGCCAGTGACCGGCTGGGCATAAGTACAGTTGTGTAAATACACTAGCGGCCAACGCCGCGGCCCAAGAATTTGTATTTTATCAGCATCATTCACATCGCGTAGTCAAGGACTCCCAATATTTACGCGAAGTATACACATACATGCATGCAGGAGCGCGCGCGTGTGTGAGTGTGTGTGTGCCCGGCGAGTGTGTGGGTGTGTAAGTGGGTTCTTGCCGAAGCAAACAGGACATGCGAAGGTGGAAGGGGAAGCGCGAGGGTTTTGCACACGGGCTGCTGTCGAGACTTTGGTCCATGTGTGTGAGTTTTTACGTGCACACAAAATAAAAATTGGGGGTAATTTTTAGAAGGTTTTTACATACTTTTGGCAGGGTGTTATATATATAATTTATATATATAATTATGGATTATTCTGGGACACATTATAACCGTTCTATGGATGAAGTTAGCATAGGTAAGTCAATTAGTCACATTATAGACGAAGTGCTTTATTTAAATGATTATTAACTGAGTTGTTCCGGTTACCTGGTCACACTGTGTCACAATTATATTTCAAAATAGTTAGAAGACTTCTTAATTTAAAATTAGCTTCCCCAAGAAAGCTTGATCCCTTGAAGGAAGTCTATCTCAATCAGTTTCCGTACATTAAACATCCTTGTGACTGACTCCCTTTTATTTATTTTATAATAACCTGAATACCTGCCCATCTGGTCACACTGGTCACACTTTCAACATTAAAAATGAAAAATCGCCCGCTCCTTATTTTTTCCATGTGTGCATATGTGTGCGAGGACACACGTTTGCCCAGGGGGTGGGCGCTTTGGGGTGCGATCCTTTCATTTTATTCCTAAATGTCCTTCCTTCAATATTTCAAACGTGCTTCGTGACGCGTCCGTTTTGCAAAGGCCCGTCGACTTGCAAGTGGGCCTCCTGCTCCAGCTCCTGCTCCTGCTGATGCCGATGCCGCCGCTGCCTTTGGCTTTGCCTTCGCTTTTGTCGCGCTCCGTTCTTCAGCTTGTTGTTATTGTTCGCCGCTGACATGTTGCTGCTGCGCCGCGGTGAATTGAGCGGAGTGGGTGGAATGGGATGCTTCTGGGATGGACTCGACTCGGCCCGGCTCATGGGTGAATGGTTGGACGATTGGACGAGTGGGAGAGGAAGGTCCTGCGGACACGCAGGCCGTCGTCGACATCGTCGTCGTTGCCGGCGTTCAGGGGGGGTAGAAAACTTTTATCTCGGCGCATTTATTTTTCTATTCCACTTATAATATATGCCAGAAACAGGATACACACCCACATGGGCATATATTGGATATTTATTTTGTATTCGAACGCCCGGCGACGGACAGCGAACGTGTCAGCATCAGCATCAGCATCAGGAGCAGAATCGGCGGCCTCGCCGGGTCGCCGGACGGTTAAGTGGGGTAGCCCGTTATGGGACTGGACTCGCCAGCGAGAGGGGGTAGTACGGTGACTGAGGGGGTAGCGGTCCATGTGAGTACGGTATGTGTGTGTTTGGGCCTTCGCCCCGGACGGCGGACAACGCGACGGACGCTGAAAAATGGCGTGAATTCACTTGGGTGATTTGCGCGACGTCCTGCACGATACACACATTCGAGGATGATGGAAAAAATGCTCTCCTTCACCTTTTCATTTTCTCCGCTTAGAAGTTCGTCTTGGCGAATACAAAAAAAAAAAAACAAGCGGAGGAAAATGCTATTTGGGGGATGGGAAAATGTCCTGCGACCACATGGCGAAGTTTCCTTTCAGGCCTGGCCTTATATTTTTGCGACATTCTTTATTCTCAAAAAATATACAGAAAATACATTTTAAATCATTTAATTAGAGTAGGTAAAAATCAAATATAAGAACAAGGAGTCATAAGCTATGAAAGGTTTGAATTTAGGAAAGACTGCAATGTTAAGTACAAGTTCGTAGCAATATTTTAAAAAGAAATAATTAATATAAAGCTAAAAGTGACAGTCCTTCCATATTTTTGTATTACTCTATATTACAATAGATATGTAGCACTGAATGTTTCCTAACTTTATTTAAGATTCATTTCTTTAAAAAAAAAACTACTTCCTTGATTTTATTTTCAATAGTAAACATTAAAAATAATATCTTTATGAAACCCGTTTTGGCTTTACGATGTTTGCCGTAAATTCATATCCCTGTTTTGGCTTAATGGAACCAGATTTTTATGCGAACATCACGGCGGCAGTTACAGTCACTCGGTGGCGGTCAGTAAGCATATCCTTATGATCCTTGGGAGGCCATGATGAACCGCTGAAAAGCGGCATACACCTGCCGCTCGCTGCTGATTGTTATGGCCAGGGCCATTTCCATCAAGTGCTAATATACCGACGTGCCCGTCGACGCCTCTTCCGCGTTCAGAGCCCAGTTTATGACTCTAATTGCCCAAGACTCGGCAGAAGTTGATACTGGTAACTGCTTATCTGTGCCCAGTTGATATGTTGATGACGTGTTTACTGCAGCATAAAGTCCCTTTTACGACCCATTTTATTTATATCCAAGCTCCGCTTCGCTCTGCTCCGGGTCCGCTCGTGAGCCTGTCCTGGCGCCAATAAATTTTTATTAGCCATGATGTGGCTGCTCTTGTTCCTTAAGACGGCCAGCAAACTGATTCCGATGTTTTATTGCCCATATTGTGGCCATTCGCATGTAATTCGCGTTTTATTCCCCACACGGTGGGCGTGTGAGGAAATTAGTTTTCAATTAGGTTTCGCTTATTTCTGAGTTGATAAGCGAGAAGACCAGGATTTTTGAGTTTACTGGATATTTCAGTTTATATAGGGGATAAGGGGAGTAATAAGGTGGTATTTATAATTAAACATCTCTGAACTCGGTTATTATTTGATTTTAATTAGAATCAATTCCAATATTATTTAGTTATTTAGTTATTACCTTATATAGTTTCCTATAAATGTAGAGCTTAGAATGAGAGGGATGTTATACCTTTCAATTGCCTGGAGAGTTAGTATGTGTCATTAAACATTTAAAGAAATTTGATTCATACTTTGGTAATGTTTTTAATTCGTTAGAATCATTTATTCATCCAAACCTATAGGATTTTTCGTATAATACTAGCTTATCTCTAATACATACTCTGAAAGCACTAAATTTAATTTAAAATGTGTTTCTTTATTTAATCTAAACAGCTAACATTTAAATTGATTAACATTTTATTTTCTTTTAAGATTTTAAATATCTTTAATTTAAATTTAACCAAGTTTTTATTATGTTGACTTATTTATTATTTTCATTTAATGATGGTATTGATAACTGCCTTCCTGAAGGCCTTTCTCTAATTTAATTTAAGACTTGTGATAGTATTTAAATGTTTACAATTATTTAACCATTTTTTCCATATGTTAACTGCAAATTGAAAAAAAGGTACAATTAATATGTATTCTTTATTAAATAATTTCTATTAATATTCTATTAATAATATTCATTTTTATAGACGAATTCTTTCCACATCTCTAGCTCTCTTTAAAATTTACCAAAGGAACTACAAAATTTATGAAATGTGTGGGTTAAATCCATATTTATTCTTCTTCATTTTAGAATTTAATATACTATTTGACTCATTAGCTTTCTGATTAAATTGGCTTTCGATTATTTACCGGAAGTCAACAAAACAATAACTTTCTGTGGCTACTTTCCCTTAATGCCTATGTACTGGGATAATGATAATGAGCCAATGGGCGAGTGAGTGCGCTCTAATTGAGGGATTAGTTAGCCTGATTATCGGGTTCATTAAACTTTCACCAGACAATGCCGGGCGGCATCCCAACAGGAAGCCGCCAAGTACATAATGTACTTCATTATTGCATTAAGTATTGCTGGCAAGGCCATGTACATACTACACAGGTGCACTCCGCTCGCACCCAGGTGCGAGTGAGTTGCATTGACATTGACTTTCATCTCATTATAATGGCAACAAATGTTTATTTATGATTGTACTTGCCGACACAACCAACACACACCGCACACGCCTGTGTGTTAATGGAGCAAATTCCAGCCAAAGTGCCACAAGCATTGGGTTAAACAACTTGTTTTCCTAATTTAATGATAATGAGCTATTTATGGCTGGATACATGCCATCGGTTGTGTGTGAGCCCATCTACTTATGAGCCTGTGAGCGAAAGTGTTCCAGCCCAAGCTCAAGTGTTTGTGATATACTGATGTGTGTGTGTGGTGTGTCTGAGGTGTGTGTGCCATTCTGATTATGAATGTAATGCAAATGCACATTGCATTATTTATAATATCGGTCGTACATCAATTAGAAGAACTATTCAATATTGCTTAACGCCTGCTCGTAGTTTTGTAATTTGTAAGCATTTAATTAGGATAGTTACTTGAGGTGGCTTAAACGGGTGACCTTTCCATAATTCCCTTTGTTTTCCACTTATGATATCTTAATTGATTGTTGTAAGCCTTCAGCCCGGACATCCCATAATTAGTGTAATTTTAATTGCCAGGAAAAGGTTGGTTTTTGATAAACAATTAGGTGGCAAAATATCAACTGGCATTTGTTTGGTATTAAGGATGCTATGAACTTACTTTGAAAGCAGCCTAATATTGTCTCGGACTCTTTAAAGTAACCTTGAAATGAAATATATCAATGGAATCATGAATTTATGTATAATTTCCGTTTATTTTGCTTAAAAATATGTTCACAGCAAATGCGTGTCCTAATTAAACACACCTTAAATATAAATTAAACCTTTAATGAGGCCTTATTGCATACATATAATATTTCTTATTGAATTTTACATTTAAGGTTACTGAACGGAATACATTTTATATATAATTTAAAACATTTATATCTTTATTTACTAAAGGAGACTTATATACATGATAAACTAAAACCCATTGGCTCTCAGAGCTTAAAAACGAGGCTTCTAATGATTTAACTTAATGCCTGCTTAGGTTACTCACCTTATTATAACTAAACACTCAACCAAACTCAAATATTATACATTTATTTCGTTATCCTGGCGAAATATGTACTTTAAAACACCTAGAATCCAATTAAGATAAATACTCCAAAAATATATATTTTATGCCAGAGATAAGGTAGATACTCTGCTTAAAAAAACATAAATACTCTGCAATTTTCTTATGTCTTCGGCAACCGTATAAATTATTTATATCCAAAAATTATCGCTGGCGCATATCTTTGGGAAAAAGGCGAGATGCCAATTGGCAGGCAAACACACGCACAGATGCGTGAGCGCTCATCGTGCTCGTCCTTATGCGAGAGCCTGAGTATTTATGTCTTCGTGGCGAGCAGTACAATATACGCAGCAAGCAATGCATTTATGCAAATTCTGCACACACACACACACACACACACAAGCACACGCACATGTAATTGCAGGCACGCGCAATTTCTTCAACTTAGGCGCATTCGGTATATGGCAAATGAAAGTTATATACTCGTTTAATATGCATATTCCCGAGGAGGCAACACGGAGGAGGAGGGACAAGGCATGCGCTGGTGTGCGTCTCGTTCTAATTCTAATGTCCAGCGTTTGAAAGTCTTCAGGATGCGAGGAATGGACACACGAACACACGCACGCACCTTGCCAGCCCAGAAAATACACACACACACACACACACACACAGCGCCCAGGCAGGCGATACATAGTCCTGCAGTCTGTATGTCAGAGAGTCCTGGCGTGGTCGTCAGATGGCTAGAATGCAGTCTTGATACATGAGCAGCCTGGCCATCCAGTCGGGCATCCGTTCAGGCGCAAAATCTGATGTGGCTGCTCCTACGTTGTCCTTATTGCAGCAGCTCCACTCCACGCCATGCCACGCCACTTTAGCCCACTCTCTGCATATCCTTTCGTATCCGTTCCTTGCCTTGCCTTGCCTTGCCGGCCAGCAGCTCAGCTCAGCTCGAAACTTTCTGCCCAGGAAGAAGTTAGCACGTATATGGATGTGGATGTGGATGTGGCTGCTGATGTGGATGTGTACATGCGAGCACACGGCGGTCGGCATATATACGTATATATCATATCGGGTAGGTGTGCTTTGCATCATTGGCCGTCCACCTCCACGGATGACCAGCAGTAACCGAAATGTACGATAAGATTTGGCACAGTGGTTAGAGATTTGGTAAAAGCCTCCAAGGGGTTTTCTTCTAACAAAAGATTTCGAAAAGGATAATCCTAAGTTTAAGACGGTGTTACAGAAAACACTAGGGGTATTAAAACCAGTTGTCCAACATTATTTCACAACATTTTACATCTTAAAAAACTAATACAAATTGTACACTAAATTTGGTATCCAAATATAATTATTGCTTACTTTTAAACTTCCTTTTAAGGGGATTAAAAACGCTAGTGATTTTTGAAGCAGCCTAGATTTTTTAAATGGTCTTGATCTTTTGCTAATACTAAATTAAATAACAAATTCGAAATTCTGTGAATACTACTTAGGTAATACTAAATACTATAACTTGAACGAAATACCAGTACTTCAAAAATAAAACGTATATACCTTAACTTTAATCTAATCCCTTTTATTATTACCAATATGCAGAAATGTAGCTATTATGGCACTTATGGCTTTTAAAAAGTTGTATGTTTTTCAGCAGCTGGTAATGATTTTTGAAATATTTTTGTACATGAGAAAGACAAATAAACATAAGATAATTAAACGGGAACATGACTGAAAAGAGGTTATTGTTTCTGGGTAATGGTAAATATAGAGGATAGCACGGGTAAAATAGAAGGATAAACAAACATAAAAAACATAGTTGACCCTAAAAATGAAGCATCTTTCTCTATATTTTGTATACCTTTGATAAAAAGCTAAATTTATAACTGTAATTTCAATTGTGAAGCTGAAAACAAAATGCTCAGTATTAACAAAATTAATTCAGATATAGATTAAGTGTTAACCCAAATTTAGATTGCCATAATTAGACTTGATTAAATTTTCTTAGTTTCCATACGTTTAATAGTTCCCATAATTTTGTAGCTTTTGTTTTTAGAGAAACAAATTTGTATAGTTTCGAGTTTAAAATGTACAATATACATGGGTCCATAGGTTGGTAATTTTATTATCTATTTTCGAGCGGAGTCCTAACACTGCTCTCCTTGGGCGAGTGTATATACCAAACAAATGTATATGCAAATGCCAGCTCCCGAGACCGAGACTCAAGTGGCCGAATGGGAAGTGGGACCGTGGGTGTCCGGTGGAGCATCGAGGGCTGAAGAAGGATGAGATGGTGGCGCTCACTCTCACGCCCTTTCTACGGCAACGGCAACGGTCTTGGTCAATTGCGACGTCGGCGGCATTCGTGAAATAGCCAACTTTCGTACATACGGCGATGGAGCCGTAGCCGTTGCCGTTGCCGTAGCTGTAGCTGGATTTTTGCTCCGCCGTCTCCGTCTTTCGTTTCTAGCTCTTTCGCTCTGCAGATGCACATGTGTGTTTGTGTATTAATTTACCCACCCACAGGCCACAGTCCACAAGTCCACCCTTCTGAGACCGGGCTCTATATGCAAGCTGCTGGCCAGGCTAGGCCAGGCATGGCCAGGCACCAGGGCAACTTGAAAAGTCGAATTTTCGCCATCTCGTTCCGACGTCTCGCGCAGCCACTACCTCAGCCAGCCAGAGTTTGCTGCTTCCACTTGGACTTCGCATCAGCATCAGCATCAGCAGCCTCCTCCTCGGCCTCAACCTCAACCTCAACTCCCTCTATTCCATTGCTGGCCATGGCAATGCGATGCGATGCGATGCGAGGCGAGGCGAGTCAAGTCGAGGCGATGACGATGGCGACGCAGCAAAACGTGACCTAGCCCGGTTAGAGCGTACCCCATATAGACTCCATCGCCAGTGGACCAGAGAAAATCTCCACCCCCAAAAAGGCCCATCCTTTTGCGCCAACCCTTCCTGCCACTTGTGCCCCCCATCTACCCTCTAGCAAAAGCAGCACTGGACCACCGGACACGGAGCCATCATCCTCATCAGCTTTAGCCGCCGATGTAGCAAGCAATCGCAAGCCGTATGCAAACAATATTTTACATAGCTACTGTCTGGAGGTTCTTGCTGCCCGACTTCGTTGGCCTTCCTTCGTGCCGAGGCCTTCTTGCTCCTTACTCCTTGCAGCCCGCTCGATGTCCGAGCAATCGCACTCACACACGCGCACATAGCTGCACGCTAAGAAATAGTTGAGTTGTTCTTGAGGGGTTTTTAAGCAAATTTAAAGAACTTTAAACTTGATTTTATTATTTCTGGCTTGGGTTGGGTTAGATTGATATGGAGATCTTAGAACTACATATTGTATGTAGTATTCTAGGTGTTCTTGTTCGTTGAGTTTAGTTAAGATGGTAAGAAGTACCATACGTATGTGACCAGTGATAAGTTAAATATTACCACTAAAGAAAGCCTATTTCTGATGATAAGTAGATGGAAGCAAAAAAGGTCCCATTTCCTTGTTCTCTAAGAACTACGTCCTTGCCATTTCTTTGTAGTTGTAGCAGGAAAGCAGTCTAGTGGCGTTTTTAATCATGTCATGTATTACGGTGCTGCATTCCGTGGTATTAAAGTAGCTGAGCCGTCTTCGGGCTACCTGTACGCAATCTGAATATAATCACATACAAATTAATAAAAGAATATAAAATGTTTCATTAAGGTATAATCTATAAAAATGATATTATTAATTTGTTAAAGATCGAATTTAGTAAAATTTTATAAGTAATAGTAATCAATGATTTGATAATTGATAAATTGATTGTCGTAGTTGATCTAATTCAGAAACCCTGTCGTGGGTCAGGCAATTTCTCTGCCTGGCCTCTGCAAGCGCATGCAAACTATAAACATTCTTGTGACTTCGTCAAAAGGTTACTGGAAAATTACTACTTACTAGTAAAATTACTGGACATTATTTTATTAAAATATAATTTTGTAGCTTAAGTAATATTAGCTATTTTTATTTGATTCCCACAATATTTCTCTCTCCACTTTATTCAATTTCGCACAAACACAAATGCAATTTCAGCATGTCACTATAATGGTACGAACTACTGATCTAAGTCGAAAATATTATAAATAGTAGAACCTATAAATTCGTTAGAAATAAACCTGCTAAAATCAGAACGTTGTCTTTAATTTTCTTATATTTCCAATCACTAAGAGCCTTACTTAGTATGCTCGCGACATTTTGCCAAGTGTAGCTTGGATACGGGGGATACGGATGCTGGGGGCCACGGAGTGCTACGTATGCTGCGATGTTTGTGTTTGTGTAAATGTCCGCATCTAAATTCGCATATACAGCAGCGGTCAACTATGGAAATTATCGATCGACTTGTTTTTGGTGTCAGGTGGTCGGGCGATGGATGCGGTGGCAGCAAGGAAAGGCAAGGCAAGGCAAGGCAAGGCAGCATGATGGACACGCGGCTGGCTGGGAGCTGGGTGACGGCAACGTCGGATGGCGATGGGCGATGGGCAATGCTGGGGTCCTGGGTGCCAACGAACTGGATTTCGGGGGCGGCCCGATATGCCAAGGCGCGTAGATTGAGATGGCCGAGGAGCTGGAGCGGTGAAGAGTGGCTGCTGTTGGCCTGCTGGAAGGAGCTTGTCACACTCGGGGCCCGGTTGCCCAGAAGTTGCCTGCGAATTACCACTGCTTGTTCGTCGTCGTCGTCGTCGTCGTCGTCGACATCGTCGTCGTGGTAGAAGTCCTTTCGTCCTGCTTGGACCCCTCTCTAGCTGCTTGTGTGCAACGGACACTGGGCCTCCACGACAACGGACAACGGACAACGACAACGGCCATGGCGATGACCAAAGGAATGGGTGAATGCTCTGCATTTGCGAAGCATTCAGCGGAAATATTCATCCTAGCTCGTCTTTTCAGCCAAGGACCCCCAGTCCCCCCAGTCCCTGCCCCTTCCCTACCCCACACACACAGGCAGGCACACATCAAAAGGTTGTTGGTTGGGCTGCCATGTCCTTTTCGGACCGAACGGCCGCGGCCAACTCGAATGGCAGGAATTCGAAGGCAGTGGGGCGCGGGAAAGGAGGCCAGAAATTGCTTATGCGACATCCACAACCACGTCCACATCCACGTCCTTAGCTTAGCTGCTCCTGCCATCCTCATCGCCTGCAGTATTAGTTATGGCAGACCGGCCAACGCAAAGACGGCCCTCGCTGGACGCATTGGCCGAAGCCAGACTCCGACTCGGAATTGGAGTCGGAGTCGGAGTCGGAGCTGGGAGTCCCTTGAGCCAAGACCGAGACCAGCGACCAGAGACCCGGGAACCGAGAACCGAGAATCGAGAACTGAGTACTGAGAACTGAAATATGTATTTGAAAGTTTTGTGTATGTGTTTATTCAAATGGTTTTAGGGTTGGAGAGTGGTCCTGGCGCACGGGGGTGTGGCGGGATTAGCAAATGTTCGTTAGCCGGACTGCGGTGCCGTGCCCAGGCCCAGATAGTCGCTTTTTCCGACAACTTGATCTGGACATGTTCTCAAGTTTTTGGGAAACACAACCGCGCTGGAATCTCGGCACTCCGTCGGTCTTTGCCACTCTCCCGGGGCCAGCGAATCAGCGAACCATTAACTTGACCGTCAGATGCTGATGGCTCAAACCTTTCTACATATTTTTGTAGTTTATTTTTACTCCTTTTTAGCGAGCACGCGAATTCCTTTTTGCGCCCTCGGTTTTTATTGAATTGAGCTTTGCATTTAGCTGCCTCTGCACCTGTACCCGCACCTGTACCTGTATATTTGTGTATTTGCAGAAGGATATCAAACGATTCACTAATCCAAGTGCAGGTGGCACCAGCTCAAGGTCCACTGGGCACAGAATTAAATTTTAGACTCGGCAGGGAAATGGAATTATTCACGCTTTTCATAATACGAGTAACGGGGAGCACTTTGATTTGTTTTAAAGATCTCTCTGGATATATATCATATATATATTAAATAACTAACTCTAAATAATATAGAAATGGGTTTCCCCTTCGTTACATCTCCATCTAGTAACTGTTACACTTTAAAAACTGACCTCCTTCTGGCTGAAATTGTTTGTTTTATTTGAATGGCATAAGTGTGCATAAGCGATATCCTTCGGGTGGTTAGGTCACGGAGTGTTATCAGTCGGTCAAAGGGTCCGCTTTTTTAAAGCCAACAGCAACAGATATCTGTTTGTATTCACCCATTCAAATTTTTATTCATGAACTTTTATTATTTCTGCTCGCTCATGAGCTCATGGCTGCTGACTGCCGGGAATCCCCGTCGGATGGCAAGGACTCTATGGTGCTAAAGCTTTTTTATGTTTGTGTTTGTATATATTTTTTTCTCTTCAGCTCCTCTCCATTTCGTTTCTCTACTTCTTCCTATGTCAACGGTGCAAGTGCTGATGCGGTCCTTTTTATTTTGTGCCCCACTCAAAGTTACAACTTAACTGTTATTTTATTACAACATTTAATAAAAATCAACAAGTGCATGAGTCGGCGAGAAAGGAGTTGGAGTTGTAGTTGGAGTTGGATCCTGGAGCTTCTCGTGCTTCTCCTTGCGCTCCTTCCTTGTCCAGTGTGAACGCTATGCCCTGCACTCGCCGAACAAATGGAGCGTGATTTTGTGGCTCCATGAGGTTTATATTAAGTGTCGGTATTAAAATAAAAATGCTTGTTATTTGTCTTGGCCTTTTTATTTAGTTGGAGTCTGCCTCGTAGTCTTGCTGCTTTTTTTTCTTCTGTTTTTATTGCCCTTCCTGAAGAATAGCCCTCGCTTGGGCAAGTTTATATAGATACATCAGCTGCGCGGAGCGTGAAGGAGTCGAGCCAGTGGAAACACGGGAGCGCCAGCGGCAAATCAAGCGTGGGCTAATTACCCTACGGCCTCAGGAAGCGACAGAATATCGGGTTTCGATTAAAGCCAGCATGTCTCTAAATTGTGTTGCTTAATTTGGCGCCGCTGACCGTAACGGTACTACCTGAATCCACGGGCACCGTCTGCCTTATCCCGTCGCCCGAGATGTCCTTCGAAGGTATTTAATTACGAGACGGGGAGCCACCGCCGTCGCCGCTGTTGCGCGACTCAAGATTGGCCAAAATGAGTGGCGAAAATCCCCAGGAACAATTCATAAAATGAACTTAACCTGGGAAAAAAAAAGAAGCTAACGGAAAATTAGGGGAATTTACGACAAGCGAGGAAAGAAATGTATATGGCAGAGAAAGGGCAAAAGAATTACTACCATTTAGGGTGAAAGAAGAAATATAAATAAAAAAGTAGCTTGAAGAAACAAATAATATAAACATTTATTGTGGATATACAATGTTTGCATTTAAGTTTTTTAATTGTATTCTTAATTAATTAATAAAATGTAAAGTAGAAGGAGAAATAGTACACTTATGCTTGAAGAAATAAATGAATAGAATAATAATGAATAATAATAATGAATAATGAATAATTATAATAGAATAGATAGAATAAATGTTATGTATTTTTGCTAATTTTTCTTTATTATTCCAATATGGGGTAACACATTAATATCTTTTAAAGGTTATTATTTTTATCTTATCTTCAATATTATGTCACTTACGACTAAATATATCTCAATTGATTTTATTCACTTAAGAAAAAAGCTACAAATTTAAATAACATATAATTATAAATACAATAAAATTAACATGATTTAAAAAGGCATTGATTTTTTGGTTCATAAATATTCTTGTGGAATGAACAATGGAAAACACAGACCAAAGTACATAAATTATTAATTGAGACACAAATACAAGCTAAGAAAGAAAACAAAGAAAGAAAAATCAAACAAAGGTGGAAAGAAAATTAAATAAAGCTTAAATATTTGTAGGCGAATATTTATCAGATTATAAGCACCAAGAAAAATACTAAAAGAAACATTCAATAATCAAGTTAAGCTTAACCTTATTCAAATACATTTATTTAAATATTATAGTTTTTTATTTAGTTTACAAGTTAAGCCAAAGAATATGTAATGAAATAAATTCCAGCTATGTTTTAAATAAGATCCTCGTTTTCTCTTGTACCTTGTGAAAATGTTTGTATTCTGTTAAGCAGGAAAGGTAATATTTTCCAAAATAAACCCAACTTGTAACTTATATTTCCAGAGCACAGAAGCTGAAAGCTGCAAGTTGTAATCATAAATAAACCTATGAAACTATACAAGAATACGTATTAAAGGGAACTCAAACTCTCCTCTCCCTGCAGTCTCTGGATAATTACATCAGAAAAGTAACTTTGATGCTCAGATAACTTGGACATTGCATCGAGGCTTGTGATAGGAAGGACCTGCAGGATATAGGCACAAGTCAGCACCATATCTGATTACTTTTATGAGTTGCAAAAGAAAAGAAGTGAAGACCCAAGCTATTGGCAGCCCTTCAGGTAATTGCATTATCCTTCAATAGAATGGTTTACCCATGGCATTTGCACTCCTTGACTTTCACTATTTTCTTTTCGGCGACTTTCACTAGTTTTCTTTCGTGGGAAATGGCCTTGGGAAAGTTTCTTTCGCCAAAGTTGAGCACAGGAATTCGCATTAAATAAAGCAAAGGCATAACAAATTTTGCTCCTTAAGTAGTCTGACACTGACCTACCCTAATGTCTTTCATGTTCAGCAGCAACGGAATAAAAACTCCGAATGTGTGGCCCAGTAGTATCCTTGCACACAATCAAATATACACATGGCTTCCATCACATGCCCATATAAGTATGTGTTTGGCACAAAAAAAAAAAAGAATAAAATAAAGCATTACACTCTGACACACTTATGTGCAAAGAGTTGGGACCGAACGCATATATATCTCTATCTCAGAACTGAACTGGCCGGAATGTCTGGGTGAAGGGCACACGGGCACAATGGCACCAACTGTCTGCCAAGATCCTCCAAGTTGGCAAATATTACGGCCGTAAACGTGCATGCATTAATGGGGATTCTGTATCAAATAATCGGAAAAAATCCCACTAAGTATGCAAACCCATCATCGGTATCTGTGTGTGTGTGTGTGGGAAGCAACAGATACACAGATACAGATACAGATATATGTAGGAGGTCCCTTTTTTTTGCCCCCCCCAGCACTGGGGCTGGGCTTAGGGTTCGGGCAGAACGTTTAGAACTGTGTTTGGAACTTCTGAATTGAATATAAAAACAAATATAAAAGTTTGATGCCCTGCTCCAGACACACACACACACATGCACACACATATCCTGCTTGCCGGCCGGCAGGACGCATACATATGTACATGTTCGACTGGCATTGAGTCACCTAAATGGATATTGCCCGGCTTGGCTTCGTCTAGCCCAGATCCAGTGTCTGGCATTGAGCAGACTGGAGCAACTACGACTGGAGCAGGCACCGCTCCGCAACCCGACGATGACATGGAATATATATTTTTATATAGACAACGTCTGCTTGAAAAAAAAAAAAAAGTGCAAACAAACAAAACCGAAGAAGGAAGAAAAAATAAGGAGCACACTCGCACACACACACTGGAGCACGGGAGGAGTTGAAAAAAAATTGGTTTTATGATTCAAGGACATGAATCACATTATTTTTCCAGCAGAGCAGAGCAGCTTTCAGCTGGAACTGGGAGCTGGGAGCTGGGAACTGGGAACTGGTAGCTGGGAGCTGGTAGCTAGTTGCTTGGAGCTCTCGGGGCACACATAGACAGTGGGAGTAGGTTACAGAAAAAAAGGTGGCGCTCCTCTGGTCCTCTCCAGTCTGTCCCACTTCTTGGCCAGACGCAGACATCCTCCTGCGGTCGGATCGGCCACTGTTCTCTCTTTCGGCTCTTCGCTGTGAAAGCAATAATTTAAATCCAACATTTTTATTGCTGCACATGCACACACAAACAGTAAGCATATGTAGGTAGGTAGGTCCTTGCCCCCAAGCCCCAACCCTCGCTCAATGGGGCTTTTTATGTACTGCTAGTTGGCCGTATAAGTGTATAAGTGTAAGCAAGAGCGCACATAAAATGAAAAATGAAAAATGAAAGAAAAAAAAACTTTCGATTTCGTTCAATTGTACTTTGAACCCGACAAATAAAATAAAGAAAAAAAATGAAAACATTGTGGAATTGGCAAAAGAGTGAAAACTTGAAAAGAAAACGCTTTCATTTTTACCCAATGCTTATAATTCTTTACTATGTCCTCGTGTGCCTGTCTCTGTGGTTTTGGCTTTGGCTTTTTAAAGAAACTAAAGCTTCTATTGGGACAGTAACTAAATTAGTTCAGGGCATAATTCACTTAGCAGTCCTGAGGCGCTTTAAGTAATTTCTTTGATATGCAGGCTTTTGTGTCTAATTTTCTTTAGGATGTTTAATATATTCATAAATTATCATAAAATAGTTGGGAAACCCTTAGCTCTTTGTGTTTATTTTAATATTTTTAATATAATTTGGATGATTTAAAAGCAAAGAAACGGAATTGTTTGTCCCTAAATAAATATAAAAATCCTTTTAATTTATTATTGTTGCTCTTCTCTTTCAAATATGCTTTGTAAGAGTAATTTATTACCGATGTTTAGCTAAGATCTTCTTATATATAAGGATATGTGAAAGCTTTTAATTCAGCCAAATTGATTTCTATTTCTTGGCATCTATTTTTCATATCTCATTTAATATAATTCTTTTGTCCAGAATCAATAACAACAAGTTGTTTCAAATACAAATTAAACACTTTGCCTTACAACCTTTAAGATATTAGTTATAAGTGTAACTTATTACCGCCAATTTATATATAGTATTTTTTCTATAACAATATCCCAAAACCCATTTATAAATAGCATTTTTCGAAGTAAAAATATCAACTTTAATTCAGCCTAAATGCTTTCCATTTCCCCCCCAAAAACCATTTAAAACTAAACACCTTAAGAGCCTTGCTATTAATTTTTCTCAACAGGCAAGTCGGCAAATAAGAGTGAAGAAAACGTGCTAATTAAGCCTGTGACACAATAATTCAAGTGACTTATTATTCAAGTGACTTATTAAGTATGTATGATTTGGCATTATTTACTTGGCATTTTAATGGCAAGGCCACTGAGCTTGCGATTGACAATGAAATCAAACAACATTCATTCATTTAAGCATGTACTTGTCTTATTTACTTGCCTGACTGACCAAGTATTTACTATAATTCGGACTTCCTGTAAGGCCACGCATGGTACTACACCATACTAGTATATAATGTATATAGTATATGGACAGCGAATTGTGCTATGTGGCTAGACGTTATAATGTGCATTATAATTATGTACACATTTATGTCCCTATAATTGCAATTATATACAAAGGATCAAGGATGTGCGAGCCGGCATGTTTGTGTGTTTGAGTGAGTGGACCAGGCCTGTTGGTTTTGGCTCATAAATAGTCAAGTAAACACACACAACACACACACACTTGGACTCTGCAAATTAGGCCAGCACATTGCGTATTTAAATGATAATGAGCTGCATTCAGCTGCATTTATGCCGTTTGCCGGCCTCCGCCAGCGGGCCCCATAAGTAGGTACTTAGTTATAAATGGGCATGTGCGTGCCCCCGTTGCACATACGGGCTGTGAGCACATAGGGCTTGGAAGATGCCACTGTCCGGGCACATACGGAAGTACATACTTTGTCGTAAATAATCATAACCTTGAACCTCAGCGAGGATGTTACACATTCATGGCGTCAACGGCCCCGATTTCAAGGCCATCAAAACGATTTAAGGAGCTCTTTTTCTCGACCATATTTGGTGGAAAAAAAGGGATTGAGCAATATAAGAGTAAAATTAACTTTTTATAAGCTTAAGACTAACTGGAAAAGTTTTCTGAAGAAATCAAGGCGTGAAATGTGTTTGGCAGCTTGGCTAAACAGTTTTTCCTTCTATTTTTAAATCAGAAAACTAAGAAAATATGTTATTATGAATTTAATAATAATATTTATTATTTCTTTACAATTAAACCCTACATTTAACTAACTCTCTTTGCATTTTAAACAAAAATGAAAACAGAGTCAACTTCTTTGCAAGAAGTAAGCTTAATTGTAAGCTAGTAGCTTATGGTTTAAATTCCATTGATTTGCTTGGTGCCCCAAGTCGTATACGTAATAACTGAGGTGACTTTGGAGGTGAATATTGTGTTCTTGATAGGTAAAAATATTTATTTAAAAATAACATTACTTCTTAACAAGAGAATTGATTACAAATGTTGCGCTTTAGTCAAGTCTTTTGATTGCTAAAAGCTATAACTAAACTAGAACACTTCTGACAAGACATAAATTTGTATAACTTATTTTTTTAGTTACCTAAAACATTTATATAAATTTTATAATTCAGTAAAATCAATTAAATATAATTCTCCTAATAAATCAACTGAACTCTATGTTATTCACATCAATTCACATAATAAACGAACTTAAAAGATGTCTTATTATATATTGATTTCTTATATTGTTTAATCAGTATAATATTCAATTATAAGTATCTAAAACAAACCCTTACTATATCAAACATAAATTAAATCATTACCATCATTGCCTGAGTTAAAAATATTTCTTTCTATTGTTCTTTCATGCTCTTTTTGAACTTATAATTACCTTTTAGCAAATCACGAGTCTAATTTAATACTTAACACTACATATAAAGGTTGGCAAATCGCCCATATACTTTATTATCTGCCTTATTGGGTGTCAAGATCGTAAATATATGTAAATAAGCTCATACTCCCTGTAAGAACCATCATAAAATTGAAACGACAGCTCTCGAGGTATTATGTACATTTTTTCTTCTGCCCTGCGAAGGGTCCGGTTCGACTTGCGATGATAAACTGACGGAAATGTTATTACCTTGTGACGTTTTAGGGCGACTTGTTCGACCTTCGACGAATCAATAAAAGAAATCATAAAAAAACGGAAAAACGGAAGTTTTTGTTTACAGATCTTATTGATGGTTTAATCCAGGATTTAATTTTAAAGTTAATAGTAAGGGACTCTTTTAATTTAACTTATTTAGTTAGTAATTCAATTAATATCATCCTTTTACAGCTTTCTTATTTAACTTTTTAATTAAATCAAAATATAAATCATTTATAAAAACGCATTTAATCGCTTTTCGTCTACCAAAAAAACACAGCATCTTGGAATATGGAGAGCAAGCCTTTGCAAAATAAAGCTGGAAGCAGAAATAACGCATCCTAAAATTAATTGAGGATCCTGGCAACCGCAAGGAAGATGCATTAGACTAATTACAAACGTATTACAGATGCAAGGATGCTGGGATGGATGGATTGCTGCACTTGCCTTGCAAGATGCAGGATGCAGGCAGACTTTGAGTAGGCGACGTCGTCTGCCTAAAATCTTAAATATACAACAATCAGAAAATATTAAAACTCCGACATAAGCTCGATTTTGCTTAGATATACCAAAGTGTGTGTGTGCGTATGCTTGTGTGCGTGTGCAAATTAATGTCTAAGCAAAATTTTGATATTTTATACATACCCGAGAGGCAGAGAGCGGCATCTACTACTTACTTATATACAAGATTCCAAACTTTCGCAGAGCCAAACCCAAAAATACATATACATATGCGAAGAACCCCCACACTTACTTATATTGTTCACAGGTCCGTACATACGGATATACATGCATATACACATTCTTAAATTTAAGCAATAGATGGCCGGACATGTGTGTGTGTGTGCGAGTGTGTGTGTGTGTGTGTGCGAGTGTGTTTGTATCCCAGTAAACGTCTAATTCTCTAAAATGTGAAATTTTACAATCGCCTAGCGTACATCTTTGCGTCCACTCACCACCACTCACCCACCCACCCATCCGAGCAACGAACCATCTAGCCATCCACTGACCCACCGACCATCTAACCGTCTAAGCACCCAGCCACCCAGCCGCCCACTTTGGCCGAAAGGTACACTGAGAGAAGCATATGTGTGTCTTATGATGATTTATTATTATTATGATTTATTATTATTTATTTGGCATATTATACTGATTTATCAGAGGAATAGGGCTTAAAAACAGAAACTTCGATACCAATAAATGTGTTAATCTATTATTTATATATAGAAACATAATTTCTATATCCTTTTTTAAAGATAAGATGGGTTTGAACCTTAAGTTCTGGCTTAAGCGGTGAATTCTCCTATATACCATGTTAAGTTTAATAATATTTGGAGCCTTTTCGATCCATTTACTTCCGACAACCTCACAGATTGCAGCACCGAACCGTTACTTCTTCGTTTAACACGCATAGCTAAAATCTTATGTTTAGAAATAAATATTTATAGTATTTCTAGAACTTATTAAACCTTTAATTTAATATCAATTTTAATGATATATATTAATATATAAAACTTGGAATATTTTCGATAATATATAATATACTATATACTCATTTGTTTCCCGTGTAGCTCGAGAACCGTAGCCGTTGCTCCGGCCAACCTCCATCCACACATCCTCGATTCCATTCCACTCCACGCCACGCCACTCCATCTCCATTCGAACCATCAAGTCGTCTATCCCAGCCGCGTGGCTTGACCACTCCTCCGCCTCGGCCTCAGCCTCCGCCTCGGCCTCTCGGCAGCCAGCAATCCTCTAACTTCGCCGCCATTCCTCCAGAGCCACCCACTCCGGTGGTCGTGGCAATTGCCCACGACGAGTCCGAGGTCCCCAAACGCGCCGGACTCCCACTCACGTATTTGCCGCCAACGTCCGCTTTTCCCGTCCATCCAAATCCACACATATACATATACACACAAAGCCTCCCCTCATTGCCACACCCCCACATCCTACACACGCACACACACATTCACTCTTATCCTTTTCACATGTCGCAAGTCGTATGCAAACAACATTTTGCAGAAACAGTTCGTTCCTTGGTCTTCGTTTTATCTTCATGGCAGACCCTTACTTATTGTGGGGCCGGCTGACCAGCACCGTTGCCGTAGTCGTTGCCGTTGCCGTTGCCGTTGCTTTTGCCTTTGCCGTAGTCGTTGGCGTTGCCGTAGTTGCCACCCCGCCCACTGAACACCGTCCTCGTCCTTCTAATTCCCGCTCCGCCCTCCTTGGCCCCTGATAGCCTGATGTCCATGCTGGCCAGGACCGTTGACGTAGATGCTGTAAACAGTTGGGGTTAAAATTATACGTACACTAATTTGGACTGAACAAATAGACTAAATATAATATAAATATAATAAGATATATTTACTTTACATATTTGCTTATTAAATAAATAATATTTAGGCTTAAAAGAGATCTTAATGTTCGATATATCCTTGTAACCCTGTCTAGCCATTACTGAGACAAGCTACGTAAAGTGTACTTGGGAATTATAACCTCATTGATGTTAAGAAATAATAAATCTCTATATGCTTATTACTCTATATCGATTTTTAAGTATAAACCACTGCTTCATTCATTATGTTCTTAATATATAAGTTAATTATCTTATATATTGCCATTGTATCAAAATTAAATTAAATTACAAAGCATTTGTATATGTAAAGCCAGCTCTATTTAATTATTTTTAACACCAAGAAGTATTTAATAATAATTACTAAAGGAAAATACCAAGAAAAATGTAAAACCCTTCAATTAATATCCCAAGAAATCGAAGATAACGTAAAAACACTTGCAAAAACTTAGTGAGTTCTTCTTATAGCGTACTTATTAGGGTTCAGTACGAAAGCGGTTGAAAATGATGCTTTTAATTCGCTTTTTAAACCTAAAAAAGTATTTACAGAAATGCCATTCTGTATATATAAATATCTAGTTTAATAACTTAATGAATTCCCCTTTTAAATATTTAAATTAAGTTCATGCTACCTATTTATGTGACCTCAACTGTTTGTGTGTGCTACTAGAAAGCTTGGCTCTGCCTTCAGCTCGCCGCTGTAACGTCTAAGAGTGTGCGGCAGTATGTGTTTCGGCGAGGTTGTGATCAGGGGCAGGGAGGGGGCAATGGGGCGGTGGTTCGGTGGCTAAAGGATGGCCCAAGCTCCTGCTCCTGGCTCCTTCTTCTACATCCCCGCCCGCTGTCCGCCATCGGCCGCCATCCGCCGGTCGGGCATGTGTTTGTGTAGATGTCCGCTTCAAAATTCGCATACACAGCAGTGGTCAACTATGGAAATTATCGATCGACTTGCCTTTGGCGCCAGGTGGTTGGGTGCTATGATGGAAAAGTGGTGACGAAGGCAGCGCCAGCAGGAGCCGGTGCCGGAGCAGAAGCAATCTCCGCTGCTCTTGCGGCAGCATGGGGGATGGCATACCCTTGCCCTCACTCGTACTCGTCCTCGTCCTTTCGCATTCGATGCCCAGTCTAAATGGCAAGAACGCAGCGGCAGCTAAGAGATGCCCAAAAAGAAATTGCGGACATTTACATTATGTGTCCATGTATGAGTATGCTGCCTGCTTGGTCTTGGGGACCCGGAATATGGAGTCGGGAGCTGGGAGCCGGGAGTCCGGAGAACGTTGAACGAAACGAAGCCCAGTGCCCAGTGCCCTGAGTCCCCGGTATGTGCGGCGTACACACATGCGGCGGAATATACGTGAGCTTAGGAGTTGTCGTCGTCGAGATGTCCTCTGGTTGCTAGTCCAGACGAAGGGACCACGACCGCCCCCACTCCCGGGCAGCTTCTGCATCAAAGTGAAACTGGCTAATGGGACGGGCCCAAATTCGCAGAACGGTGGGAGCCATAACAACAAGGCAGAGATGTGCGAGTTGTGAGATGCGAGATGTGAGCTGTGAGGAAACGAATGACTAACGAAGGAAATTGCTGATATTGTATGGAGCGAAAGTTGTGCATGTCTGGACACTGGACTCAGGGACCGTTACCAGGACTCAGGCCGAGGACTCAGGACTCAGGACTCAGGACTCTGGTCTCTGGTCTCTGGCAGCGGCGCGTTTTAGTTTTGACAGCAAGACGGAGTCGACTGACCCCACTCACAGGGCTGGGGATATATGCCATATATGTATGCCCAGCGCCAGGAGAAAATTCAAATATACTCGAATACACACAACGCACAGAGCTTCAAACACACACACACATGCCAGCGAACAATGCCAGATGTCCTGCCGTGTCCGGCATCTTTCCTTACTTCAGATTTCTATTTCCAGGACACACCAGCCCACCCCAAACCCTTCTGGCAGGCGGCAGGCGGCAGGCTGCACCGTAAGCAATTATGCATCCACAGCGGTTGGAAATGAAGGAGCGGCCATCCATGTACGAGAATATGTGGTCCTTGTCCTGGATGAAGACGGAACGATTGCTCCTGGCCATCCTGCGGATGCAAGTCTTTGCGAAAACGCATTTGCATTCGCATTCCCATTCGCTGTACATGCTGCCACACACACACCGCATACAACACACACAGATTACACACCACACACACGCACACGCCTCTCCAATTAACGCGCAGCAGTCGCAAAACAATAGATATGCAATATCGCAAAATATTATAATAATAGTGCCGACTCTGCAAAAACAATAAAACTAACTGCTGAGTTGAGTCTCTTGGTGCAGATACCTGTAAATGCTGGGCAACTGGGCACAAAATGATACAATTATATCACATTTACTGGGCTCGAATTGGTATTTATCAATATATATATATATATTTTAAAAGAGCCTCAGGGGAGTACTAGGATACGGTCCTTTGTTAAGTGCGTCAGACAAATGTACAATGAGGATTATACCCAAACATCTTGGCATAAATTAATTGCCAAGAAATCGGAGGTTTGATGATACGAAGTAATTATTGTATGTAAATTCGATATAACCCCTTTCTTTGCTAGTTAATTTTTAAAGGAGGTTTCATAATATTAATCAGTAATTAAATAATATAGTTAGTTAGTTTTCTGTATAATAATTTAACCAAATCTCCTCATAATATAAAGTGAAAAGGGATGCTTACTCTAGGTTGTGGATGTTCCATTTAACTACTATTTATTTAATACCCATAGCATTCTATATATTCTATTATAATAATTAGCGGAATCAGGGCTTTGTAGAATACATAATTCTCCCTTTAACATAGTTAAACCCATTATTGAAATCATTAAATAGGTTTGTCTTACTTGTCTTTATTTTCTATCTAGTTTATGAACAACATTTTGCAGAGTTTCAAGAAATATATGACTTTATTATCTATTATTATTATTATAATACCATAAGCTTAAAAATCATAATTATAAAAAAAAACATAAGAATTCATTACACTTTATAGAATATTAAATAAATCATAAAGAAGTTATCAAATGTTTAGGTACAAATTACTAACAATCAGATCAACAAGGTTTGTTGTAATTTTTGAAGATAATTTAGCAAAGACAGGTTTTCTTCTCTCATTTCTTAAACAAAGAAACGTCCTCTAATTAATAATAAATACTGATATTATATTATTTAGTGAAAAAAAAGTAAAAATAGTTTATACAAATTCAACAAAATATTAATTAAATTGTAAACATCTTATCTTATTTTAGCATAAAAATATTAAAATTATTATATTAACAAACTTTATTTTAATTCTAATTAAAAATTAACCACACATAACTTTTTAATGCCTATAAAAACTGCTCTCATCATAGCTTCCATAACTAGTACTAAATAGAAGAGAAAGTTTCCTAGTTCACTCCAAAGAACCAATAATAAAAATCCTCCAATCCATTTGCTCCAACTTCTTCGCAGTTTATTTATTCATCTCAAATGGCTGGCAGTATTACAGAACAATGTTCACCAATTAAGCCGTCAAAACTGCACAAAAAGTGACCAAAAATTTGGGGTCAGAGGCTGAATTCAGTGCGGAAAAAATCGCAGAGGCTGGTGGAAAAAACTGCGCTTTTTACGCGGCGTCAAAAACCAACAAACATCGAAAACACAAGCCGAAAACACTTTTCCCGTCTATAGTCGCCTAATCGGCGACAGTATCGCATGGCATGCCACCGCAACAAGGCGGAATCTCCTCCATTTTCCTACGCATCCACGGCCTCGGCTACATGCCACAACCAGCGGCATAAAGAACTGCACGCCGGGTCCAGGATGCTGAGAGCCAGGAGGAGCTGGCAACTTGCAGAAAAAAAACGGTCAAGTGCATCAAGCTGCATGCCACCGGGCAAACAAGCAAGCGGTTTCCAACTGACTGCCTAATCCCCTTAAACGGCGCGTTTTTTTTCGCAGCGCCACTCAGCTTTCTGCACTCTGCACCCTGCACTCTGCACTTGTTGGGCCCGAGTGCCGTTTTTGTTTCACCGCAATTTTGGCGCATTGGCGAAAGGTAACACACGGGAAAAACTTTAGTACAGAAGAGAAAACTGGTTAGGTTTTTATAATAATTTGAATTTCTTCTTTAGAAGAAAAAGGAACCATTCAGTTTTATAACACCTGGTTACAGGAATAAACAATCCATTGTAAGTCTGCAAATTACCTGAATAGAACCTATTTAAAACCTGAAAATTATAGTACTACACTATAGTATAGTACACTATAGTGTTGCTCGGGAAATGTGATATTTTCTTTAGCTATTTATGCTCTTATTTTTATAATAAACCTTTTCATTCCTTAACCTATTATTCACTTTACTTTACATCAAATCAATTATCGTTGCTCCAAGAGAAGATAATAATACGAAGATGCGTAGCTCGTGCCCTATTTATTTTTTACCCATATTTTTATAATAAACATCCGATAATAATTGAGCACATCAAATCCATAGTCAATACTCCAAATGAAGAGATAATACTAAGATTCGTAGCTCTTAGCACTCGTTGCCTTGAAGTTTCATACTTTAATTCAACTATTTATACTTCTCTTTCATAATTTAAAATTTTATTAAACCTATATACATTAAGTCAACCATAAATTTTTAAAAAGTTCTTAAAAAATCATCATAAAATGAAAGGCAAAGAATATTTTTTGCTGTGCAGCAACGAAGAGAAGAGGAATGCCACCGGCTTGACCTTTGCACACACGGTTGCAGATTTTTTGCGCGACTTCTGTTCTTCTCGTATCAGTGGCGTCAACGGTATCACGGCAGTTGCCAACTTAATTTCCATATGGTGCAATTTTGATGGCTCCAGCCGTAATTCAATGCCATTCGCTTTTTTTCCGTTGTTTGCAGCTCGTTCGCGATGGAGTGTTATATGCAGGGAAAAAATCGGATGCCGCCAGCCAGCTGCCAGAAACAGGAACAGCGATTTTGCCAAAAAATCTGCAAGCGATACCAGCACCTGACATTTAAGCAATACAGTCAATGAAGGTATTCACCTGAGGATCAAGACAATTTTGGCAGGAATTCTTGGCACAGTAAATATCTTAATAGAACTTCATTATTGAAATATATATCAAATTTTGCGGAAGCCTTTATTATATTTATTTCAAGTAGAATGTAATGAACTGAGAAGCTAATTAAGCTTTATTTTTATTTTAAACATAACAAGGTAGTCAAGAATAGTTTCCTGATAACTTAAGTAGAATGAAAACATTTAACTAACTAAAATTGGATACCATTTGTTGTATACTTATGTGTAGTGTAGTATACAAAAGCATATTATGCTTTAGTATATTTTTAAAAACAACAAATAGTTTGGTAAGACTTAATTAAAACCAAAATATTTAAATAGATAAGTTTAGCTTACTTTATTCTTATTTAAACTAATGTTTGGGAACTCAGACATTACAACTATAATCGTAACTTCAAGAGATTTATTTAAATCAGGAGGAATTACAAAAATCGATCTAAATTTCACGAGGAGTAAGTACAGTTTCTATATCTAAACTTAATATAATTATGTTTAACAAATAAACAAGAGACTATAATCATAATTAATAGATTTCGCCTTAATCTAATTCACAATACTTTCCTGGTCGTTCAAAGCCTACGGAAATTTGTTAATTTTCTCCTAACTTCTAGTATATATAATTTATCTTAAATACAATTGAAATCATTATTCCTTTCGCTGAAGTTTAAGCAAATTCGTAACATTGAAAGAATCTCTCCCAGTATGCAGAATGTACATATGTGTAATGACAGGTTAAATTGGCCCTTTGTCCCACTTGTTAGCCAAAGTTGTTGGCCAGACTCCTTGTCTCAATGCTACCGAACTGCAAAGAAAAACTTTCTTCAAGCGTCTGGCATCAGTTAAATTCTTTTTTAAGACCAAAGTTCACAAGGTCACAAAAATTTCGTGACTTGGCAATTTCTTGATGCAACTATTATTAAATGTGGGCGCAGGGCAGGGAGAGGCTTTGAGAACATGTGCCAGCTTGGTTCAAGGAGAGTTGGGTGTGATTAATATAAATCAGACAGGGGAAAAGCTATATATGAGAATGTGATGTTAGCTGGGATTTTCTTTGCCTCGAAATAAAAACAATGATATGGCCGAATTATTCAGATCCACATCAGGCTGGGACTGGCGTGGGACGGTGGGATGGTGGACGTCGCTTAGCGCCACGTGTAAGCTGTAAAACGCATAAGTATGTCAATTTTTAATTCTGCACTGAGCACTCTCTCCCTCTCTCTCTCTAGCCGGGAAAACACTACTGGCCTATATGGAGGTAACTAAACAAAGGCCTTCTGGGGCCAGGACTGGGGGCAGGGGCAAATGGACTCACGCCTTTATCACCGGCCTCTAGTGTGTCCTGCGTAATAACCTTATTTTAGGACATTCGTAGGCTGTGCCAACCATCACAAATCTGTTGACCACTGCCCGGGCACGAACATATATAATACCACCTCTCCTCCATGTATCCAAAACTATGTGCGCGCCATTGTAACATATAATTTTGAATATATATACATACAGATTTATATATATATATTTGTATGTACATAAAAGCAGGCAGCATACATACCATGTACAAAAAGTAAAAGTTTAGTTATGTATGTGCGCATAATATATTCGTAATAACATTTTCGAAACCCGGCGTAAGCATTTTTCAGCCGTTTCATCCCTTTTCTGGACACTTAGGGGTTAAGGCTACAAAAGGTCCTGTCCACTCTACATCTGTATCCGCATCCCGTATCTGTATCTATGTCTGTGTGTGTGTGTGTGTGTCCTGTTGTGTCCCAGTGTGTGCGTGTGTAACACCTCGCGCCCCATCGCCCAGCCTCCGTAAACCGCATCTATCACAAATTTCGACTGCCCGGGATGGCGACTGGCCCGGCAAGGTCCCGGGAAGGTCCTGGGAAGGTCCAGTCGAGCCCAGTCCTGTCCGGTTGGGTCCAGTTAAGTCCGTTACGGGCCTGTCCCGTACGACAGGCCTAGCGACACGGTTGACGGTCGACGGTCGACGGTCGCCGGTGGCCGGTGGCCGGTCGACGGCGATGTTCGACCCATTTCGACCCCCCGCCCAAACCGCACGCACTCTGAGCAATTATTAAACGAGTCTCTGGAACGTTAAATTCTGTCCACTTTGGAGGCGGACTACACTGGCAGAAATCTGCTGAACACAACTTAGGGGATATATAATATAAGGGGACTTTAAAGCAGCCAAAAACGGTGTTTAAATGGATTTTACAAAATGTTTATAGGACTAAATATTAAATTTCTAGTGAGTTTGCCTTTACTTCCATTTCGTAAGCTTTATTTATATTATTTTATATTTATTCTGAACATCTTTGTCTTTTCTAAGGGAAATAATACTGAAATAGTACTGGAAACTATTTATATTGAAATTGCTATGAAATAATACTTCAATTCTACTAAAAAATACTCAAATAAAACTAAATTAGTACTGAAATAATATCAATTATCTTTTTGACACTTAAAAACACAGACAAAGGATTAAAATATTTATCTAAAAAGCTTAAGAATCAACATATGAAGTTGTTTATTCGTATTTATCTTCATAAATAAAATAAAACAATTAAGTAAAATATATATTTAAGCAAAAGGTTAAACATGCATCTTCAATCGTATTATCAACTTTATTTAATCAAAATAATGAAAGTGATTATAAAATAAAACATATGAACTAATTAGTTCATAGAACTGTTTTACAGTTTCCATTTTCACCAAGCAAGGACCTTTAAATATAACTTGCAGGTAATAATTTCTTTAGTGTAACTCTTTGAAGTATATTTTCCTTAAATATTCAGTTTTCTCCAAGTGTAGAACCATCTGCGGCACTACTCAAAGACCGGGAGTGAGAGTGACCGGCGATGAAAAATAGAAATCGCAAGAGTTTGTTTAACAACAAGTGAAGGGGTTTGTTTTTTATGCCGCCGCCGCCGCCACCGCCACTTCTCCCCGTTCCTTGGACTAGGCTTAGTGCTTACATTTAGTATGCCATATAAGACCGTAAATACACACACATACACTCATGCACATAGGCATTTACATGTCAAGCCACATACTCCTGAGATACATACTTATGCCGTATATATATATATGTATATAGGTGTTTGAATGGCTGTGTGTGTTTTGTGATTATAATAACGACTATAGAGGAATACAATGTTGGTCGTTAAAAAGTGCCAAAACTCATTAGATACTGCCAGTTTACTATGGACAGTGCCGAAAACTAACCCTTGAAGTGCTCTTCGAGGACGCAGCGAAGCTTGATACTCATGGATTTTTCGGTCAAGGGATTCCGATACATTTTTTACAAAGGGATATACATATTATAAAACAGAGCTATTCACAGACATGAATTTAATTACAAAATTTCGGAAAATCTAAGAGTTTTTCCTTTTGTCAAACAGTTCTAGAAATATTTCAATATTGCTTTATATTTTGGTGTAAATAAAATATAATAAGTCCCTTTTTTGTAAGAAAGCTATTACTTATGTATCTACATAAGATATAAATTTAATTTAAAGAAAAATATGAAGGGAAACAGTTTAAAATATATTTAAAAATAAGCATACATATTTTTAATTTCAGTCAAAAGACATGTTAGTTTAAAAATAAACCCAGACACTCCTTTTAAAATATTTTCCTTAAATCAAAACCGACTGACAGAAAACTTTTTCCAAAGGTTCCGCGCAAACAGGAAGCGCTGAAAATTCGGGATGCTATTTTCCTTGTTTCTTGGTGATTTGTCAATGCTTACGAACCGAAAAGTTTGACACTAATACCCGCCAGATAAATACCTTTGCGGAAAAAACTTTATTTGCATGTCCTGCACGGTTAACAGCGGTGACGAAGACCTCAAGTCATTTGTTAAGATTAGCTAAATACCCGCACGGCTGCTTAATATTCATATCCGGATATCCTTGCGCTCCGCACGGAACCCGTTCCCCAGGCAAGTAATTGCAGATTGCTGTAAAGTAAGGACCGGTATTTTGATTGGAACCGAAATTCCTCGTGTACCAGCTCTCGGACCCAACTGTCATTTAACCGGACAGTGTGAATGGAAAATAAAAACAGCTTCGCTTTGGGATATTTTATACGTCGTTTTCTCACGCAGCCCGTGTCCTGTAACGGAATTTTTCCAAGGCGCCTGATTTATTGACGATGGGACGAACGTTGACAGGGCTCGAAGTCCGGCGACCTTTAATCCAGTTTTCCATTGAGGCGCCGCGATAAGTTCCGCTCTTACCACAGACAAGAATAAGGGTTACATAAACACAGCAAATCGGACTGTCGAGGAGGCCAGGCCGTCTCCAATGATTTGAATACTAAATAAAGAAGACTCCTGAATGCTTTTTATATCCAAACACTAAATGTTTTATGAGTTGTACATACGGGTTTTTTATTTTATTGTTTGTAAAAGTAAATAAGGTCAGGGTCATCTTCTTTCTTCTAAAGAATACAAGTTGAGGAAAGGAGGAGTCTTCAGGAGAGCCTGCTAATATTTAATTTGGATTTTATTGAATTAGAATAATTTCTTTGTTCACACTTTTGAGTTGAAAGCGGATTTGCTCATTTAGAATTCCTTAAATAAAGAATGCTTTTAGTTAATAAGAAATCAAGTGGATATATAGCTTATTAGCAATTAAATACTTTCTAAACTGAAATTGATATCTTCTATAAACTTTTAACATCATGAAGTAAGCACATATATACTTTTCCCCTCAAGATTTCGCTAAAGTTCTTTTTGCGGTCAAGGCTTTATAAGGTCTTCTTGAAGCAATGAAAAAAACACAAACCCCTTGCGTGTCAGAATGTTTGCAATATAATAGCACCTCTGCTGAAATCCGGTTTGAGTTTTCAAAATAAAAACAGCCTCGAAAACAATGCGAATGTCAGCCAATTCTTGCTCTTGTGTCTTGTGGAATCCCCTCGGTCCTGGGCTAAGCCTCTTATCACCGCACTTTCCACGTTTGATCAAACTCGACTCGTGTTAATAACGAGACAATTCTGACAATAAAGTGAAAACTTTATCGCGCACAATGACATATTCATTAGGATGTCCTTTCTCAGGATGACATCGGTTTGCAGGACTCAAAGGCAGCAGCCTTTCTGACTTACACGCGCTAATCAAAAGGGATGAATATCCTTCCGGCTCTTTAAAATCGTGGCTGCCAGTTAAGTTCCTGTGGTAAATGCAGTGGCATTTTCTGTGAATGCTATCACAACATCCTTCAGGTAGCCATCAAAATATTGTATTAATCATGATAATTTCAGGAATAAACAAGGGACACAACTTTTTGTTTACCTTTATAATTTCACAGTTCAGTAAAGAAATTATTGAGAATGAAAATGATTTAATGAAATGATTTAAACAGATTTATATTTAAATATAAAACAACTTTGCGCTATTATTTGGCAATAACAATATGAATATTCCTGGCAGAATCCCTTAGTAAATACTTAAATCTTAACCGCACCGCCTAAATTAAAACACAAAAATAATTTGTATACTTTTCCAAGTTCCCTTCCTTACTTTTAAATCAGAATTTTCCAAGAATATCGCTTGAACGCGAACGAGTTAGTAAAAAAAAAACACAACGGCAAAGAGAGAAGCCTGATGACAAAGTCTCTGGTTCAGCTTTGATGTTCGCAAGGACAAAAGGAAAACAATGCCCAGCAAAGAGAACAACAAATAACTATTGAAACAAAAAAAGCAACAACACTTTTTTCACCACAAGACACAATAAATTGCAATTTATATCAAAAGTTGTATTCATCATCATCATCATCCCAGGCCGAAATTATGAAGCGCAATATATACTTTACACAAAAGTGCACAAATCCTTGTTGGTTTTCTAGGATATATAATAGGACATTGCAATGGAAGGAAGTAAAAAAAAAGTCATTTCCACGGCCCAGTCCACTTTTTAATGCAAAACGTGAAAGTGAGGGCAAAGAGTGTTAAAAGGGATAAGAATTGCAGTATTTCTGTAGAATTTAAGTTAATTATAAGAAGGTTAGTATACAAGAATAAATTAACAATTAAATATAATACTAATGTACTTTTAATAGTTAATAATTATAGCGATAAAAGTAGTTAGTAATTGGCTTGATCTGGTGATAATATTTTCCCAAGGGTGGAGTACTAATAAATCACACTTATTTGTTAATTATAAATATTAAGAAGAAGTAAAGCCTACAAAGCCATGTAACTTTGGACTTTATTTGCTTGCCAGCTTATTATATTCTAATTAATTTAATAGCTTAAAAAAGCTAAACTAAAATCTATAAATATTATTCTTTGCTGACCTAAAAATAACACCAAGCTAGCTACCAGCTCCCTCCGAATTTTGGACAAAGAATTTTAATGGGTTTGCAATCCTACAGAGAGTTCCCTCTCTCATTTCCATTGATCGAAGCTGCCGCTGGACGTTGAGATTCGTGCCGGATGGCTGGCGAAGAATGGTGGGTCCTCCGTTCGGTTCCGCGACTTAATCTTGCGCGATCGTTTTCCATCAAAGGGTTCCTGCTCACATGCAACTAATCTGATTGTAATTGAGGCATGCTAGAGAACGAAGGAACGAGGAACGAGGAACGTGGACGAGGATGCGGATGCCACAGCGGCTGAACACGCAAAATGCAGAAGGTTCGCTTCGATCTCGTAAAGGTAACTTGGTAGCCAATTATTCAAACGCGAGGATAAGAAAGCAAATAAATTGACTTCAGCCGGCATGGGCTTTAGGCGGGCATCAAAAATGCATATATACATATATTCGGTATATAATTTTTACCTTACAAGAATATGCTGAATATTGCGATTATTCCAAAAACGTTGTTGAATTAAGCTCACGCAAATTTCCATCCGCCATCCGCCGTCCGCCATCGGTGCGGATGTGGTATCGATATTGGCAGCTTCATCCTTTCATTTCGATGGATAATTTCGTAGCCGCTGTGTTGCCATTGTCAATCATATGTTTAAAGGATGTCAGTCAATGCTGTGCCTCATTTTGGGGCACTTAGGTACATTGAACTTATTTTGGAAGGATTTATTTAAAATAATATAAGAACTATTCTTATTTATTGTATGTTGATTAGTTTATAACTACACTCGAAATCTAGTTTTATTCATTCTGGAATTTTAATAAAAACTTTTAAGTTTAATTTAAAATCATTTGTGAGGGCTTTAGATTTAGTTTGTTAATTCAAAAGTAAAAACTTTATATTGGTCATTATTTTGAAACAAACAATTCCTTTGTAAATCTTTCAAATAATTTGTAAGCTTTATTTAAATATTAAACCATTCTTTTTAAATAGCAAAGCCTTGATAATAACTTAAATTAAAATAATAATTAAGAAACAAGTGGAATTTATAATTTTTATTATTCTTAATAATAATTATAGAACAATTATAGACAAGTGGCCTTTTTTAACTATTTAAATAGCAACTTAATATTATTATAAAACAAGACTAGATATGCATATGAATGAATATCGGAGTATTGTAGAAAATTGTCAAGGTAGCACTTTGGAAAATCCACTTGGTTGCAATAACTTAAAATTTTATAAAAACATAAGCAATTTTTTTTGTATCTAAACAATTTGAAAAATATATAATATATTATTTAGATGGCAAAGGTTTTTTCTTACATTGCTAAATTTGTAAATTAAGTTTACACTTTAAAAGCCTATTTTTTATATATTTAATCAACAAGGTAACTGAAATACTAATAATTGCTATAGAAAATATTTCCTACATTCTAGAATGTAAAAACTTTCCATCACGTATCAGTTTGAAGAACATTTCTTTTAGTAATTTGAATTTAGAGTCTAAAAACCCATATTTAATATAATTTAATACTGAGGTATCTTATATGAAATTCATTATAAAATAAAAAAATGGTTAAATTCTTGATTTTTATTTAACTAACTCGTCTTTAGTGTTTAATTAAGTTAGTCTTTGTAAATACACCCCATACAGCAACATAATAGTTTTAAAAATATTTGTAAAATAAATAAATAAAAGTAAAACCACAACAACAAATTCAAGAGAAGCAAAAACCCATATAGATAGTATACTATAGTTAAACCTGTGTGTGGATATCCACTTATTTCGGGCACTTGTGTCTCAGAGCACCGCGATCGATTGCAAATCGTGCGGGTTACGAGGCGACACAATATTGACAGCGGCTGGAGCGGATCCGTCGATATGCCCGGAGGGGGGGATTGGTTCGGTTTTAAGTAATTTAATCCTCGCCCAGAACCAGAATGCCACGAAGATGTCCACCGATCCACCGAGCAGCACATGCAATGCGAGTGCGAATGCGAAATGCGAAATGCGAACGGGGAGACATGCATACTCACTCGTACAGTGCGGATCACGGCTGGCAGGCTGGCCGGATGGTCGACATGGATGCCGATCCCGACGCCGATGCCTGGGAGCACTGTCAGTCGCCTAATCATCGTAATAATTCGCCTCAACTTCAGCCGATGGCAGCGGCAATGGGAAGCCAAGCGGAAATTACCAACACGCGATATTTAATTTTTCCAAAAGGCGAACCAATAATTCGTCTTCATGCCGCTGCCGCCGCCGTTACTGCCACTGCCACTGCCGCTGACGCTGCCTGCCACTATTGTGGCGGCTGTTGGTGCCATTTTTTTCGTGTTCGGCTTGACCGATGCCTCCGAAAACGCTTTGGTAGAAAGAGAAACTCATTAACGCATCGCCCTGATGCCAGGACTCCAATTCAGACTGCTGACCTCCATCCAGGAGGACGGTATCAATGGATCATTTCCCAATCCAAGTTCTGCCAACTCAAAGTCTAGACAATTTTGGAAGCCACTTGAGATGTGGTTTACATGATTATGAAATTTTCTATACACTTACTAAGCATCTCAGAATAGGGTTATATATAATATATAATTAATATTTTAAAAAATAAACAACATCAAAAAACAAGACATTTAAACTAGCAATTTTATATTTAAGTGTTTATGCTCTTTAAATGTTAGGCTTCCTTTTAAATTTATAGAACTGTGACTGAACATTTAAATAAACTATTTAATGTAGGTATCTCAAAGTCAGGACTTTTGATTATATCATTATAAATTATTTGTAGAAAATTTTCCCACATAATTAAAGCATTTATAATCAACTACAAACAAAAGCTTATGGACAATCCTGCCTACCTAATTTTCTTAAAGAATATTTTTTTGGGAATGGTTAATTTGAGATAAAATCTATAAATTTATTCTGATAAAAAATTATTGTGCATTTTAAAAGAATTTATGGATAAGTTTTATTATTGATTTCTTATATATTTTGATCTCTCCATATCGCAAAAAATATATCCAAATTAAAATAAATCGAGAACTTAGGTTTCAGAATAAAAAAATAAAACAATTCAAGAAGCAAATAATTCATTCAACGGATGAAGTAACAGTGCACACTAATTGTTAAATACCATTACAAATACCTTTCCTTACTATTTATTACTTTATTTTTATTTTATTTATAACTTATTATTAAGGGCCTCCTTATGGCAAAACGTCATGCAATTTTTTGATAGCTCACTAAGTATACATTGTTTCAGAACTTTCTTGTAATTCTCTTTTTGCTTTTAGGTAGATACTTTTAAAACCAGACCAGTTTCCCAGGCAATAAGCTTACCTATAATTTTTTGAGTGTACCAAATTGCCACACAAACCATCCCAAATAGCTGAAATAAAGAGAGTGCTTGAGATAAATAATGAAACTCAATTACAAATTTTGAGAGATTGACACTTTAAAGTTTATTTTGTTTTCTTTTGTTTAATAAATATTTATTCGCTTCGTTATTAATTAGTTTATATGCTTACTAAGAGTTACGGAGATTACAGCAGTACGAAAACAAATCGATTGGAATGGCTGACGAACGGGCCAAATAATTAAGCTACTTAACACAATTAGTATTCGTTATTATACGTGTAGATGAATTGAATTTGGTTTTCAAACAAGTTTGCCACACAGTCGATATTCCTAGTTAATACTAGCTATAGTACGCCGATCTATTAATACCTGTTGCGTTGATATTAATGCGTTAATTGATAAATGCAAATAGTATTTGCCTTGCGAAATGAATCGTGTTCATGAATACTAAGGTGGCTATTAACAATCAAAGTGGAGGTATTTACACTATGGCCTAGGGACTAAGAACTGAGTACTGCGACCAGGATCTCTACTGCTCGGCATCGCTGGACCCGCTGCTCTTGTCCGGAGTGTGCGATCTGCTGGATGCCTTGGAGGCGCAGGACCTTACGGACAGGTCCTCCGGCTCGCTGTCACAGTAGCTTTCGTTTGAGGCCTCGCTGTGGGCCAGCGGGCTGAGGCGCTTCATCAGGGCCTCGTTGAAGGGATATGTCTCTAGATCGGGCTCCGAGGAGCTCGCGGTGGCCGCCGCATGGGGATTGTAGAGGGGCACACCACCGCCACCGCCGGGCTGCATGGAGGCTGCGGCCGCTGCAAAGGCCAGGAAGTTGAGGCTGGCGTTGAAGAGCTTGCACCAGTCGAGCAGGGCGGCTCCCTGGTTGTCGCCTTCCGGGGGAGTGATGGTGGTGGTGCTGCTGCTGCTGCTGTTGCCGCCACTGGTGGAACCTATGACGGTACCCATGGGCGGCGGTGGTGGTGGTGCTATCACAGGCGCTAGATCCGCGGGAGTCGGAAAGGGAGCTGGCAGTAGACTGGGCACTGGCACTGTCGTGCCATCCGGAAACATGGGAGTCTTGGCCAGTTCCGTTTGCAGCACACCCTGGGTGTTGGCATCCAAAGCATTGTTGTTCTTATCGTTGACCTGCTCCGGCTGACTGGCCCGTTTGGCCGGATCCTTGGCCCAATTCTTCACACTCAGCAGGGGCTGGCCGTTCTTGGCATAGTCCTCCGTGGCCAACAGTCCCTTGTTCTGCTCCTCCTCCAGCTTGGCTGCGTGTGTCTCCACTGGTGTCACTTCCACTGCCTGCTGTGGGGGAGGTGGGGCCAATTTGGAGTTGAGCAGCGCCAGGAGATTCAGCTGATGCAGCATATTGTTGGAGTAGTCCGCCATGCCCACACTGCTCTGCTGCATCATCTCCGGATGCAGGCCGTTCTTCTTCACGAACTCCACCAGGCTCAGCTTCTCGAGCAGACTCTCGCCCTGCCCAGGATAATCTCCAGCGCCGTAGGGCAACGATCCAAAGCCCAGCTCCTCGTAATTCTGCGGCAGCCCCACAAACTTGGGCGGCAGCTGGAGCTGCAGCTCGAACTTGGCCCGCTTCTCGGGCGGTGCGTCCACCAGGCCCAGGTGATCCGGCCCCAGTTGGCGGCACATGAAGCGCAGCTTCTGTTCGTTCTTGCACCAGCCCCGGAGCGTGGACTCTGGCACTCCAATGTCGCGGGAAACACTGGCCTTTGTCTCGCCATTGTGGATGCGCTGGATGGCACGCACTTTATCGTTGGGCGTGAGATTCCGCAGCGGACGCTTGCCGCGCGTGCTCATCCGGATGTTCATGTGCTGGTAGGCGGAGATATCCATGTTTGATCGGAGCGCGCTTACGGTTACGGATACGGATACGGAAACGATTGCGAATGCGAATTCGGTTGCGGATGCGACCACCGGTGTGCACTCCTCGAAATCGCAGAAGGATGTGATTCACTGGCCGATTCCGCGACGCGCCACAGCGAATTTCCGAATTCACGAGATGAGCCGACGCATCTGCGGCGAAGAGAACGCTGGACGGACGCGAACCCGTTTGCAGCCAATCCAGTGAAAGGCAGGCTCTCTCGCCACCACTTGTTACTCGGCGACTTACGCGCCTGCTCTCTTCCAGGACGACACGCTCTCTGCGGGCGGCGGCGGCGCTCTCTTAACGGGACATCTGTCCCTCTTCGCGACCGGGACATGGAATGAGTAAGTGAGTGAGTGAGTAAGTGTGTGTGTGTGTGGAGTGTAGTGGATGCACATTTCCAAATTGTCTCCGGGTAGGCCTTCTCCTGCACGTGCCCCTTGTGTGTGAGTTTTGTGTGTGCCTGTGTTTATATAGAAACCAGTTATTTACCTCCCATAAACACTCGCGAGTGTGCCAGAGTGTGTGTGTTTGGTCAACCTTTTCGCATGTGCGTGAGCGAATCTGATATGACTTGGATTTGGATTCGGATTTGGATTTGGATTTGGACTTGGTCTTGGACTTCAGCGCGGCTGCTGCACTTTTCGCTCGCGATTATTTTTGCAATAACACAATTCCACTTAGGACTATTTGTATTCCGTATTTGCTCTAATTTCGTTATTACTCTTCGGTCAATATTTGTTTTGGTAAAAGTTCGTAGCCGGCCCTCTTTTCACCCTTCAAATAAATGCTATTATTTTGCTTTCAATTTACACGTATTTTTATAAAGATATGGCACCTTTATTGTTTTATATTTGTATTGTAATTTTTGACTTGCATTTTTGCAATGCAATTAATGAGGAACTTCGTACCCTTCAAATTTTATATATTTGTTGATAGGAACGATTGGGTGACTATATTAAAAAACTGGTTTATATGAATATATAACTTATAGAAATCATTGGAGATATATGTCAAAATTGATCAATGCAAGAATACAACTTCTGTTACCTTATGGTATTTTATGATTCTTCAAAGCTAAGGGTAAACAATACATTTTATTGCTTATCTTTTTCATAATTTTATTTATAACTGTTTGTATTTGCTATAAATTTGCTTTTGGTAAATATTATTTTGTATCTGAATTAAAAAAAAGGTAAATTTTCATCAACTTTGGATATTGTTTTTAATTTGCTTTGATTTTATATACATTTTTAATGAATGCCATTAAACGAAGTTCCAAATCAAATAAACACCCGCTCCCCAATGTAGCGAACGAAAATCAATATTGGAAGCATTTTGATGTGAATATATAACCCTATCTTTGGAGTAAAAACGTTCAGAATATTTTCAAAAACTGCCAAGAACCTGATATAAGTTCTTAGATCTTAAAATGAACAACAAATCATTTGAATCGGAAGACTGTGATGATTGTAATGATGATTTTCAAACAAATCAAACTAGTTTTTACTTAGTGTATACCTGTGAAAGGAATCCGACCTCAATATGAAATATATAATTATAATAAAAATATTTTCAATAAATAAGATCATTGATTACCCATATTATACAAATAATTTGCGGTAAATTTAATCTGTATATTCCTAAAAGTTTCCCCATAAATTTAAGGCTTGATAAAGAATATACATTATCACAGATTTATTTATATTTTTGAATGGGCGCTCTAAAGTTGGTCAAGTTAGCAGGACCACGCGGAAGAATTACGCTACGTAAATATCGATATTTTATGAAACTATCGTCTTATTCCGGATATCCTTACTCGGATATCCATGGGATTCCCCATTCCCACAAATGCACCGCTAAACCAACAACCCTAACAAAAATAAACAATGTTCTATAAAATAAAACCCAATTCCATTTTAGAGCATCAAAGGAAGTTAGGTTAGGAAGTAAACACCATCCCAGACTGATTCCCAATAAAAAGAATGGCTTGTATCTTTTTAATACTTTTTTTATTGTGTTATTAAAAGACACATTTTAGAAAGTAAGTAGCCTTTAGTATTTATGTTTGATTTACACATATTTAAATAAATTTTCTATTAACTATAATTTATTAGATTACACCTACATGTATTGATTAATTTCCGTGTTGTCGTATATTATAACTATTTTATTATATATATTATTAAACAATTTGTATTTGTCCTCAAAAGTAAACTAACTTGGTGTTCAAATAATAATTATGTATTTATTGTTCCTCAACAATTAAAAATGTACAGAGGTGTGTTTGCAAGCGAATTGAAATGCAATTATTAATATTGTTATTATTATTATTAAGGCTTGGTGGATATAATGAAATAATTAATAAATTAAACATTTAAGTATGCTAATTAATTGCGCTTCAAAACAAACAAAGAAAATATTTCAAATCACAAGTGTAGTGCCGTTAAAACACAAGAATCGAATATTTTTATAATCTTCTATATACTTTGCTGTATAAATATGAGGGAACGGTATTTATTTTAAGTCTCAATTTATACATACATACAAATTTAAATATATACATAACCTATGTTGGCAGTCAGCCCTTACAGTTTGTACATATACTTTATTGTTATTATGTACATAATTTGTTTCAGTCGAAGGCTTATTAAACTAATTCTGAACGCATACGTCAAATGCACATACCGATATATATAATTATCTTATTATATGCTACATGCCTTACACCTTAAAGGTAAATAAAACCAGATAACTGTTGGGGGACATTCGGTAAATACTTGCATTAATTATATACTTCTTACTAATGTGAGTGTAATTAAAATTAACAATTACAAACGGAAATGCATACAAAAATCTAAATGCTTTATCGTGGTTTTGAGCAAGTTAACGAAAGTCAAATGGAAGTGAACTTCAAAGAGATCTCTGCCGAGTTAGCGAAAAACTAATAAAATATAATTAATTTTAAAACTTATTATTAGTAGAATACAAAATTCGTATAGATCACTGTAAAATCACTTGAATAAAATTAGAAAACAATTAAATTTAGTGGAATTCATCGTGTCGATAACTGAGTGAATATGTAGATTCCATTTGCTAAAACTTTGCTTGTGAGTATATTTATGGGAATTTATCAACAATCATGAATATATGCACGAACTTTTTATGTAACACCCCATTAGCTTAACTCTAGTTTATCATTAGTAACAATTGTTAATAGCTTATAGATAATGATCCCATTTGCCCAATGCAGCGACCTCCCTCCTCGTCAAAGGTGGCCAAAGTCAATCGAGACAGCTTATTGCATAACACTCCATTTCCATTATTCTGTATAGGATTTGGCTCTGAAATAAGTAAAATATAAATATTAACACTCATGCGAGTATGTTATTTATTTTACAAAAATAAATCAAAATCCCTGTTGGTTGTAAAAGCTTACTTATAATTTTGTAGATTCGTCTTCACTCCATAAACTCCACAACTTTAACATATCCAAGTCTTATTTTAATTTTCATAAACTAATTATTCGGGCAATCTATTTCAAAAAATATAAAACCTTAAACTTACCATCGTGAAAAGGTTCTTGAGTGTTCCCCTCCTGCTTTTTGTTTCGTATTTGATCCGTAAAATGTGATATAAGTGCGTCTACCATGGCAGCTTGCTTTGAAAATATTTGCATCAGTTTCGAGACTTGTATTCCGTTCTCAACAGCATCGAACTGTAAGAAAGTTTTATATATTTAGAGATGTAAATTTAATTAAGGGGATATACACAAATACCTGAAGAAAAATACAAGTCAGACACTCGGGATCATCACTGGCACTTGGCTTGGCATAATCCCAAGATAAATCCTCATATCGCAAGCCCAGCAGGAGAGTCTACAGAATTAGAATAAATATAGTTTAAGGAAATAATATATATAGAAATACAAGCAGAGGATACATACGCATTCATAAGGATCTATAATAAACACTCCCTTTTCATTAACTGCAACTAAAACCTCCATATCCCTTTGATTGACCAAGGCCATAATTCCCCTAACAGGCTGTTCGATTTGTCCATGGAAGTAGGCGGCTCTATTACGGTTTAAATAATGAAATATATAGATTTAATATATAATTTTCATGCACTTTAATATATTTACCCGTAGAACGGAAGTGCCCAGCAAAATTCCAGATATTTTCGCATTAATTTCCGAGTTGTGGCTGTCTGGGGAACCCGCTTAAACTGTTCCAACAGCTTGACCTCCGCAGAATTCTTCTGGCTTATGGGCAGCCACAGCCAAGTCGAGCTCTTGGCAACATGTGGTGGCAAGAAACGAGCTTGGTTTTCCCTTTAATAAGAAATAGAATAAATCTTAATAGAATAAAATAAAATACAGCTTTTAAAAGCCTTAAAAATGTGTCCAAAATTACATATTTACATTTGGTACATTATTAACTTCATTGCATTCTTTTGGACACCTTTTTTAAGGTTTTAAAAACACTTAGTGATTTTTAGAGCATTATAGATTAGAAAAAAGATAGATAATTAGATAGAAAATTAATTCCTAACTTACCGAAAGAACCCTATTGTGTGGGTGTGCGAATTGTAGGGCCCAAGTTCGATTCGGGCCTGTATGCCGCCCAACATCAGCGAATGCACTGGCTCCATAATATATCTACCCGTTAGCACATTGTTTCTAGCCTCCTCATAAAGGAGCTCCAAGATTCGATGATCCCTGGAAAATATTAAAAGTAAATATTATTAAATATTATATTATTATTATATATATATTATTATATTATTATATTAAAAGTAATATATAACTTTAACTTGTAAATATTTAATTAAATTGTGTCCTTTACTTGATCTTTTCCTCGTCTCTTTTGGAGAAGAAAACATTCCTCTTCAGCACTATCATAGGCTCGTCAAACTTTCGATCACTGGGACTGCTATTGCTGAACTTCTGGAGCAGATTCGGCCACGCCACCCTCACTATATAGGGGCAGTGATGGGCCTTCAGCTGCATTTCCAATAAAGCACTTGTCATCCACAAACCGAAGACACTCTGGGCCAGCAGCTTATTGGATATGCCCAGCTCCTCGCAACCCAGAGCAGCGGCCAGCATGACCTGCGATGGACACTGGGAAGTGCCCTCGATCTCCATGTGAACCGCCACGCGGGACATAAGATATACGCAAGTGGGGATTACCTGGAAGCAGGATAAAATGTTAATTCAGATCAAAAATCTTGGGTTTACATTACACTTACATTTTGAAGAGCCCGAGTGAGGTTGGAAGCTGCTTTGCCAGCATTTGCGAAATTGGAAGTTGAGCTGGTGGCCATCACGCGCTTTTGGATTGCAGGATTGGATTGGGAATCGTTGTTGCATTTGTGGTGTCCAGGCATGAAGGAGGTGTTGGTTAGCACGCCTGAAATTATATTTTAAATATTTTGATTAAAACAGGAACTCAAGAGGAAACAAGACTGTAGAAACAACCCTTACCAGAAGGACTTCTCAGGTCTGACAGGGGACAAAGTGCACTTGCGTTGTTCATCATGTTGGCGCCCATGTCACCCAGTCCCCCGAGACACTGAGCATTAGAGGAGGCGGCCATCGCAGAGGACACCTGTGCCGGCGACAAGCAGTCGCCCTCATTCTGTCCCGTGCTGACCACACTGGAAACACTGGCTGAGGAGGCAAAGGTGCTGCCCACCGCCGTTTGGATTTGGGCGGTGGTCACCACACGATGAACGGTGTACATGATCGGGGGCACGGGCATGGAACCCAGAGACACTGGCGTCTGCTGGTCGCCGCATGTGACCACACCGGAGCTATTCTGATGGGTCTGAGTGGCTGCCACGCGACCGCTGCCGCTGGCGCTGGGGAAGATCGCAGCACAGTTGTCGAAGGCATCTGGCGGATCGGCGACCTGCGAGGCCTGTAATTGCGGCAACTGATGGATTGGTTCTGGGTGGCTCATCTGGTGGTTGTGCTGAAGCGATTGCTGGATGTGAAGAAAGTTGGCCTGATGCTGTTGCTGTTGCTGCTGGTGTTGTTGGTGTTGGTGCTGCTGGTGGAGCTGGTGTTGCTGGTGTTGTTGATGTTGCTGCTGTAGCTGCTGCTGCTGCTGCTGCTGCTGTTGCTGCTGCTGATGTTGCATGTGCTGTTGCGGTTGGTGTCCCTGGTGCTGCGGCATCCCTCCTGCCCCATTGTTGGCTATATAGTAATCATCGCGGCACTTGACATCCGTGGTGTTGTAATATAAATGCGATCTGAAAAAGGGTTCCCCAAATTAGTTCATTATCCCGAAATTGCATATAATTATATGCTACTCACTCGTAGTCTTGAGTAGTTAGCTTTTTTCGGTTATACTGCAGAGTTCCGAGTGGAACGGTCATTATGTTGATATAGTTTCCTGCGTTGGCAGCAGTACTCTTGCTGCACTGGCCACTGTTGCTGCAGACCGATCCGGCATAGGGACTCCCCATGCCGCCGCCATTTCCGCCCAGCGCTTTGTTGTTCCCGCTGCGCGGAACCAGGTCCTTCGAGGTGTATCCTGTCTGCGATTGACTGGAGCCGCAGGCCGCGTACTCCTGCTGCCCCCCATTCATCCCATAGTTGATTTTGTTCGACGAATGTTGTGGAATTGACGACGTCGACGTCTGCTGCATAGCACTCCGGCAGTAATAATGATTTGGCTCCATGTTCTTTAAGAAACGAAACAGGAATAGTTACAAATGGGAAATTAAATTAATCAAATGTATAAACAAGTGTTTTTAATACAGTTTTTCTAGTTCTCATACAAAAGAAGTATATACGAAGGTGCTATAGAAATCATTTGGTTTTTTAAATCCTTAAAAACGTGTCCAAAATAATGAAACGAAATTATTTACATTGTATGAAAAAACATTTTTACGCTGAATTTGGTACCTAAAAACTTAATTTATTCAACAGACCTCATAGTGGTCTTAAAAATTTTATTGATTGTTGGAGAGCCTTAGATATTTATATTTACTTGTAAAAAAATTATTATAGATTTCCACCGTTTTTATATAAAAGACAAAAATGTATTTCACTGAATTTACTTGAAAAATACTTTTCGATATATTTTTAAAAGCTTTAGCGCATTTATTTATTAAAAAAAATTAATCAAATTAATAACAAAACATTATTATCTATATTACACGAACTACAGAAATCGTTAAAAATTAAGGATCAATTCAAAGACTATCCAAAAGTATGCTAGAAAAAGTTGCATCTTAATATTTGGGGATTGCATACTTTTGGGCACATTATCGATGGAAATAAAATCTACAGCTATTTTAAAGATACCCCTTAAAATGGTGGTTTCCATAAATAAAAAAAAAACTACAACTCTGTTAAATGTATAGGAATTTTATTATTATTATTTATTATTGTTCTAACTTACCAATTTTATAAGTGCATGTTGGATTTAGTACTAACAAATAAGTTTAATTGCTTTCGTCACCGCCTTGCGATTTATTTGAGCAAAAAAGAAAGCCCTCATTTTATCTGGCAATTTGTGATAAGTTCACAAAAGACCATCACGTTCGAAGACTTTGGTTATTAATTGCCTATCTGAAATAGTAAGGGTTGTTCTTAAATATAACAATAAATATCAAAGATTTATAAACTTAAAATTTCAACTACTTTTAAATGCATTTGTTTATAATTTTGTTTTTTAAGTAAACAAATAAGTCATTTTAAAATTAGATCAAGTTTAAAAAGGTAATTGAAAGGAGTTTAATATGTTTTAGACTTTAGAACATCTACAATAAATGGTCCTAAGTAAACACAATACAAAAAGTTTCAAGTCATGGACTGAAATTGAAGATATATATACAATATATATTTATACAATATATGTATAAATTATTATTTATATTGTTTTGTATTATTAATCAGTTTCTCAACAAAATCTGATGGATTTAGTATATCAAAGCAGGTGAAATAGGGGGTATACATATGTATATACATACATACATCGCACGCACATACCGACACGAACATCTGTACTTAAGAATATTTTCATTTTTTTCTATGTGCGTCATGGTTGACTTTAAATGCGAACTGGAAGTGTGTCAGCAGATGCATAACTTTTATTTTATAATTGGAGGCACGTCAACATTATATGTTAATTTTCTTCACATGGCACGGGGGATAAAAAAAAAGAGTCCTCCGTCCTTAATCAATACAGGCTTTCATATGTATGCATACACACACACACGCAGGCACACTTACGGACACACACGCACACGAACGAATCCCTCTAACTGGGTGGGACTTTGAAGGCCATAGTTTTTCACCGAGCCATCGCCGCCTTTCCAACTTAATTTAATTGCCTCCGAACGGCTGAATTTGGCAAGGAAGCACTCCGAAGGTGGCCAAGTGTGTCTACATATCTGCGGAAGACTCTCACGCACTCGATATTGTGGCGTTGAAAAAATGTGTTACACGCATTTGGCCCAAAAGATACATTTTCCGTGGTATTGTCTTTGCTGCGGGAGCTGCTACGTGATTTGTAGGCCTCCTCGGCTTTGTTTGCTTTCTCTCTCGTCGCCCTTATTTTCACATAATTCCCGTTATTGGGCAAGGCGACTGTGTGGACTTTTTAACTAAAGCGATTCCCATCTACATATATATCGAACGATGACGAGAACTTGGCGAAGTTTTTAGTACACAAAATGCCAAAACAGGCAACTTAGCACCAAAATATCTACTTATACAACACCACTTTTGAACACAGCCAACCGAAGTAAACAAACACATGCAAACTCGGGCTTTGCGCATTGCGCAGGCGCCAGAAAATCGCTGCTTGAGATTTCGCCCAGCAACCGGTCTATCGTTAATCGGGAGATTCCACCGTTACGAAAATCAATATCCCGCTTTACCGCTATTTGATAAGAATCGAAAAAACCAACTATCAAGTTTTTATAAATTTAGTTAGAGAATAAAGAATCTGCGACGCTATGAAGTATATATATTCTTGATCAGCCAATCAGTCGACCTTGCCTTGTCCGTTTTTCTGTGCGTTTCTATGAAAACTAGTCTCTCTGGTTTATAAGCTAGGTATCTAAAGGAAACTTTCTGAATTCTTTCTATTCTCAGTGTTGTATAAGTCGGAACGGGCCAGATCGGACGTCTATATCACATAGCTGGCACAGATACAATCACAGAATTACTAAATTGACAGAAGTTGATCATTTTTTATCATATTTTCATATAACCCGATAGAGACATAGTTATTATTAACGATTTAAAAGTAATTTCAACATGTACATATGTATATTAACATCATCTTCCCAAAGTTACCTTCCTTTCTCGTTTGTACAGTTTTTTTTTTTTATTTAAACAGCTTTTAAAGTTACAATTCATGATGTATTCTCGTTTTTAAAGTATTTAAAATACTTTATATAAATATCTATTAAGCATTCAATTTATTTGTGATACTTTTGAAGCTGCGGAGCCGATAACTTGACCTTTCCTGGTATATTCCTGGCCAGAGACTCTTCCTTTATGCTTTTCAGCAGGTCTTTTTCGCGGTTATTGCAGCCCTTCTCCTTAGCAAAGATATTGAGGGCTAATTTGGCAGCTTTTCCCCGTTTTCCGGTGCCGGGAGTGAGCTTTACTTTGAACCTTTCAAGAAACATTATATTGTAAATAAGAATTTAAGTTTAATAAGGTTAAGAAAATGCCCGACTTACTTGTAGTTCTGCAAAGCCTGATAGGGAGCCACCACTGGGATGGCAAAGAGCAACTCATCTCCCTCATGGGGCTGCCCAGTCAGACTGTTTAATACATCCACATCCCCGCCCACGGGTACGTCATCGGTATCCTCTAATTCCACGGGATTTTTGGGAGCTGAATCCTTGGCGGGCTTCGCCGCATCCTCTTTAATCGTAACGTTCTTTTCCACCACCTTTTCACTGCTGGACTGCGTCTTCTCCTTGCCGGACGACTTGAGGATCATCATTCGGATCTCGCGCTCTTCATCGTCCTGATCCTTGTACTTCAACTTCATTTTCTTCAATTTTCCCTTCTGACCTCTCTTGACCTGGGACGGATTCTTGCTTTCCGTATCCGCCGGCGGTGCGGCCTCCTGCTTGGCAGCTTCCTGTTTAGCCGCTCGTGCCTTATCTTCCTTTGTCTTCTTGGCACTAATTTGCTTTTTGCGACTGGGACCCGCCAGAATGATGGTTGTCTCCTCGTCAGCCGGCTTGCTCTTAAGCAATTTATCAATAACGTTTGCTTTATCCTCGTTCTCATCGTTCTCGCCCTTCAAAGAGTTGGATCTCACGGTTATGCGCCCGGTGTCATGTTCAATCTTCACTTCCGTATTGGGAAAAGCAGATGTGTCAGTGTTTGAGCTAGGCTCTGAGACATTTGCTATGGGATTTGCTTCGGCATCATCTTCATCGGACAGCAGGTCGTGTGTAACCTCGGGTTCCTTGAAATCCTGCTCGCTGGGATCCTCATCCAAACTACGCACCTTGCGCTCTCCCAGATGTCGCTCTATGAAGCTGTCCTCCAGCTTGAAGAGTAAACTTAGACCCATGGTAAGGTGGCAGGATGGCAGGAAGTTTTTCTTGCCACGAATCATAAAGCTGCCCGTGGCCAAGTACTCTCCGGTTGGTGCCGTTTTGCTGACTTGATCGCTGGTCACCCAATAGGAATTGGTCACCACCTTGGCATCCCAGGCTACACTGTATGAAATGGCCATGGATCCGGCCTCGAGCAAGGTTTTGGGGGGAATCTCTTCTCCGCTGGGATTCTGGATGATAACACTCGACGCACCCTGAATCTCGGCGTGTACGTAGATGTCCTTTGGACGCATGTACCTGAAATATTAGGGTGAGTTTCAATAAGCAATATTTATGTGTGTTAAAACTACACTCACCTCTTAACAATAAGCTCGTTTTGCTGCGCATCTCTGCCTCCTATGACCAAATAATTCTCAGAGCTTATAAACCAATAGAACTTCTCGAACCAGAACACCTTTCGGGCCTTGACAATGTTCGATATAGTTCGCACTTCCTTCAGAGTTTGTTGCGTTTTCCGCTCGGCTGACTTAAGCGCCTTTTGCGAGGCATCCACCGTCTTCTTTTCCTTCTGAGCTGCCGAACGCTTCATGTCGTAATAGCGACGGGCATTAGCCCAGGCAGATAAAGCCAAATCGACATCCACAACAGTTGCCTCTGGTGTCTCCTCATCGTCGTCGTTCTCATAGGGATCGCTCAGCATCAGGGATATGTGATTCGTCTCCAGCTTTAACTGCTTAATGGAACTGGCCACCGCATCGCCATTGGCCTGTGCCTCCTTCACCAACTCATGGATGTCGGGCCAAGACAATTGACTGGCAATGGCGGACTGAACGGCTCGTATGGCATTATCCACCAGACTTTGATTGGAAGTAATCAGCTCTGCCTTCTTTCTGTCCACATCCTGGACCTTGGTCAGCTCCTCCAGACGCTTGGCATGATCGTTCTTGACATTGGACAGTTTCTTCAAGGCCTCACGCTCCTGATGCAGGGTTTTCATGTCGATCTTCTGTGATTCCTGCGTCGAATAGAACTCATCGACAGCTTCCATGAAGGACTCGAACTGAGCATTTTCGAAGTTCTTAAATTGGGCAAACAGGTACGGATGAAATTCGATGTTTCGGAAGAAATATTCCACCTGGCCATTGTCTGTTGGCTTTTCCTCTTTCACTTGAATGATGTATCCCTTGGTTTTGCCACTCTTTCCCTCAACGATAAGATCTTCGACGCTCTGGAAGTGAAGAAAACGTACAAAGATAAGATATGTAGGATTGAATAAGCCACGTTTTGTACCCACCTTTACGGCCTGCTGCAGAGCGGGCAGATCATTAACCATATCAAATGGTTTTTGCTCAAGTTTTGGTTGATTTCTCCCCTTCTTTTGCTTTTTGCCGGCCTTCTCTGGCTTCTCCTCTCCTTCAGGAGTCTCCGAAATCTCTTCTTTGGCAATCACACGGTTATCCAGGCCATGTAAAAGCAGAACATGCTCTAATACCGCTGGACCACAATCCAAATGGGGCATCAGGACCTGCCTTAAGTAATCGCCGTCCTTGGCATTTTCCAACAGTTCAGCGACAGCATCGGGCTGCAGTTGCTCCGTGGCCTGCTTCGCCCGTTCCACGGGATATTTCTCACGCATGGCAAAGCGCAAGTTCTCGCCCTCCGTGTGTGGACGCAGGATATAGAGTGTGGTCAGCTCGTAGTCGGTCAGAATCAGGTTACCGCGATCGTAGAGCTCAAGAATAACATGATAGGCGGCATCCCCAGTGCCGAACTGAAAGTCCACAATACGATCGCCGCCCAATTGCTGGACCGATTCCAAGCGCTTGTTCTTGAGATGCTTGCGGAGCTTCATGCTGAACCCCGATGGGGCCATATTTTTGGGCCACTCAAAGCGAGTGGTGTGGAATCTGGTGCCGGACTCAATCAGCAGCGTGACCTTCTCCACAGCACCGGTTCCTTGCATCCGGAACAGATACGTTTTGTTATCCACGTCATAGATCTGATTCACTCGCCAGCCGACAAGTCTGGAATAAGGAAAATACTTGAATTATCTCGGAATCCCAAAGACGCTCGTATTTCACCACGAACTTTTGCAATTCGGCGACTCCGCAGATTATATCAAAGGTATTGAAACGTGTCTTCATGGCTCCAGCGTGGTTGATGACGATGTCAACACGGTTAACGGCAGCTACAGTCTAAAGTTAACAATATATTTTATAATTAGATGTTAACTAACTTGCTATCTAGGATAAACAAGCATATAAATTTAACTATAACAAGAACGAATGAAAACAAATTGTATTCTTAGACCAGCAAAATTAATATCGGTTGTAATAGAGATGTGCGAATGTCAAGCGAAATCTATCGAGGCAGGAACGCTTGGAATGGGTCAATTTAATGTTCAATATATAAAAACCAGCCATTTTTAAGTAATTAATTTAATTCAAAAAGAGAATTTCAAGGTTTCAAGCTATATAAGCGGCTATATTTGGCAATGTAAATTAAATTATTTGGTATATGTTAAATACTTTTTTGGTATATTTGTATGAGTATGGATATCGATAGCGATTATTCAGCATGCATATCGCCATCTCTAACCTCATATGTTTAGGCAGCGGGGCCATATCTATATCCATTATCACCGCAACTCTCGAAAGTTTTAGAACGGAATTATTTCACAAGATTATGCCTGCTGATGGACCTGTTGTCAATGTCCACGTGCTGTTTTTTGCCAAATCCCGCGAGTTAGCCCGAACCCCCCGCACAGAAGTGGATGTGCCCGCCCAGATCGTGGCATCGGAGCTGCTGGAGCAACTAGTGGCCAGATTTGATCTGACATCTATCCGGGACAACTTGATTTTGGCCCACAACGAAACGTACATTGAGAATCTGAGCGATAAGATCGACTTTAAGGAGGGAGACGAACTAGCCATCATTCCGCCTTTGAGTGGAGGCTAACGAAATCGCCATGGATCACGTTAAACTGGTTGAGGACCCCATTGACATCGCCCACATCCACCAATTGCTAGCTGACGATGGCTGCGGCGCCTCATCGGTCTTTGTGGGCACCACGCGCGATAACTTCCAGGGCAAAAAGGTGGGATTCGCTATCTCCCGTCTGGGTATCAATCAAGGCAGTTGATTAATAATTACTTTTGGCCTACTTTCAGGTGGTGTCATTGGCGTACGAGGCCTACGATAGCATGGCCCTTAAGGAGATGTCTAAGATCTGCTTGGATTTACGCTCCAAGTGGCCGGAATTAAGGCACATAGTTGTATATCATCGATTAGGAACTGTACCCGTTTGCGAGGCCAGCGTAGTTATAGCCGCTTCCTCACCGCACCGATCCGAGGCCTTGGAGTCGGTGTCGTTCGCTATCGATCAGCTCAAGACCCGGGTGCCCATTTGGAAGAAGGAGATCTACGAGGGCGGACACGAGAGCGCGTGGAAGGAGAACAAGGAGTCATTCAGGCCCAGTAAGAACCAGTAATTAACTACCATGACATGTATTTCTTTATAAAACATTCTTAAATACAATTAGCTAGCAATGTTTATTTAATTTGTTTCCTTTGTTAATGTTTATACCTTCCAGAGAAGTCAGTAAGTGCTTTCAACTACTTGGCCTGCCCCTGCAAGGTTGAGGAGTCACATGACGATGCTCCGCCACAAAAGCTGGTGCAAATTAGAGTTAATGATGCCGAGTTAGCCAAGCGCGTAGAGTGCTTTGTCAACAGAAAACGCGACGAAATAAACTCACAAAACGTAATTGACTTCAAGGCACCATCGTTGGCTTATAATACGGAAGATGGTAGCGACCCAAGCGATTCCTGTGCTCGAACGCAGAGCTCCATAGTAAAGCAGGAGCAGTCAAATTGTCATTTGAAAGGTAAACTGGCTTTATTTACCAATTATATTATGTAGAAATCGGTGTGTAATCAATTGCTCAAACAAATTCAACGCAGTTCGGCGTGTCAACAATCGCTCCGGACCGCAGCAAATGGCTTTCAGGCCCAACTACGATTTGGAGCTGAATAAACTAATGGGATCGCGTGACTTCGGTACTGACCCATCCACTGAAATGAAAAAATCGCTGCATAATTCACGTTTACAAACAATTGAATTATACATGGGCCTAACCCAGCCTAACCACAGCGACGAAAGCATTTTTAGCCGCATCAAAAGAGTGGAGGACAGAATCCTACAGCTCGAGTCCATATCCCCGGAGTATAGACACTTCGTAAGCATTCGCAGCCCATCCATTTTCATTCTATAAATATATTTAAATCTATTTCCAGACCGATCTCGAGCCGTCAATGGCGCCGCCGCGATCGAAAAAGCAGCGAAAGAAATCATATTCAGCCCAGGAGCTGGGCGCTTTTATCCAAAAACTGACTGATGGTGGCGGGTGATTTAAGAACAGAAACTAAAATATACATTTAAAATAAATATGTAAATGTTGTTGCTTGGTTTTTAAATGATGTAAAAATTTATTTCAACATTTCAACTATTTTGAATAGTTATTTTAAATGCATAAATGAGGGTGAATTAATTCAAAAAGTTGGTTTCGTTTAAAACTAAGGAATATGAATTAAGCGTTGGCTGCTGATTTTGTTTGTTTTTCGTTTTGTTTTTTGTTTATTTCGTTCATCGGTCGTCAAGCTTCATAGATTACGCCCGAAAATCTAAAGGTTATTCGTTAACCAGAGCTGCTTACTAATTATGTAATACGTGAAAATATTAAACCTTATTCATCTTCGTCTCCGTTCCTAGGACAGAGTGGGGAACTGAGCTTCATCGTCGACCTTCAGGGGCTTCTGGCCCGAGCGGCGCTTCTCTCCGATTCTATTGTTGTTGTCCTGTTTGTCATAGCCGTTGCTGGCTCCAGAGTTGTTGTAGCGCTGACCGCCACCGCGAGGACCATCGTTGCGATAGCCCCCCTCGCGAGGACCCTCGTTGCGGTAGCCACCCTCGCGGGGTCCATCGTTGCGATAGCCTCCCTCGCGTGGCCCGCCGTCGTTGCGATAACCTCCCTCACGGGGTCCATCGTTGCGATAACCTCCTTCGCGCTGTCCCTCGCCACGAGGACCACCACCAGGTCCCCCCGGGCGCGGTCCCTTGCGGAAGCCACCGGCCTTGCGTCCATCATTGAAGTTAAACTGAATGTCGACAATGCGCTGAAGACGACCCACGCGCTGCGGATACAGCGACGGATCGTACTCCATCTCATCCTCGCTGTTGCTCTCCTTCTTCTTGCTGAGTACGACCATCTTTTTCCATTCGGGATTCTCAACGCCCTCGCCAGCCTTACGCAAGTTGTAGTTGGGCTTGGCGCGCTGGTCTCGTAGGGCCTTCCATTCGTCAAGGGTCATCAGCTTGGACTCGTCCTCCTCTGCTTGCACGGCAGTGGGATCAGCAGTCTGTTCGTTAGCCGAGTCCTCTTTGTCCGCCTGCGGTGCAGCCGATTCCCCGGTCTTCTGATCCTCAATGTCCTGCTTCGGGGAGCCCCAGTTGTGAGCACCGCCGCCCTCGCGCTTGTCAATGGCTTTGACGCCTGAAATAATCGAGAGAAGTCATTGTATTAGAATATATTTATGTTAGAAAAACATATCTTCATTCCTGGCTTATTTAGAGCTTTTGCAACTGACTGTACTTTGCAATAAAGTTCGTTTTAAGAAAGATTGAGTCTTATTTTCTGTCAAAATAAGCTAATATGGTTTAAATACTTTTAAAATTACAAAAAAATCACTGATAGCAAACACTCTTATCACCAGAAACCTGCAAATATCGAGAGAAATTAATGCTTTAATAAGGGATTTGTAGATTTACATTGTAGATTAATTGCTTGGGGGTCATTGGGTTTATATACACTTCAAAGTATTTGAATTTAGAAATCTTTAAGAAACAAAAACCTTAGGAAAACATCAAGAGGACATGCCAGGACATGATTGGTCTGGTTACCAAGTTCTCCTTATCGTTAAGTACTTTGTTAGCCTTGTAACATTTATACCACTTTGTTTTAATATATTTCAGAGTCAAGAATCACGTGGAGAACTAAGTGCTGTACAAATCGTAATCTTGTTGCCAAGTGTTTTGCTCTCTTTCTGATTTGCAGCATACCGCCATTGCAGCTCTATGTTTTTCTCTCTGAGAAAATTAAGTTGGAAATACTAAATAAATAATCAAAACTAATTATTAAGCATCTGAAAACTATTTAAATAAATCAAATATGTAATATAAAACGAATATAAACATAACAAAAGCTATCACTGAATAAATAAATAATTAATTCAAGCAAATCGCAATTCTTATGTTTTCTATTTCTATTTTCGAATCTTCTGGAATCGCAAACTAGCAAAGTCACGTGTGAAACGAGTGCGGCGGGCAAGCATTTTGTAATCTTGTTACCAAGTGTTCGTGGTGCTCTCTTGTTCTACATTTTGCGGCATGCCGCCATTGCATTGCAGGTTAAATGTTGCTAAAACGCCGTTTGACGCAAGTAATCAAGTAATGTAAACACAAGAGAACAAAGAAAAAAAAAAGCCCAGAGTCTCACACACAGCGCGAATCTTGGGTGGGGTGTAATTACCGGTTTTATCGGATCCCGACTGGCGATCAAACTCGCGCTTGCCGAATTTCTCGCCGCCGCGGACGCGTGGTGGTCCCCTGTTATCACGATTGTTGAATTGGCGCTGCGGCAACTCGTTGCCGAACTCTCCGCCATCCCGGTTGCCGCCGAAGCCGCGCTGATTATTATTGTTGTTTCTGGCGTTGAAGTTTCTTTCGCCGTTTCCGGCAGGAGCATTAGCGTTTCTCGGAGGCGGACCCGCCTTGCCTCCCTTCACTGGACTGGTGCCGCTGGGGCCCTTGGTAACTGCATTATTGGCCTTCTTTGCCGCAGCAGCACCCACCGGCTTGTTCTCCTTCTCCGGCTTGCTCTTCGGCGCCTTGGGAGCCGATGGCTCCGGCTTCTTGGCCGGCGCAGCGACTACGACTGCGACAGGAATCTGTGGCGGGGCATCGTCGTCCATGAACAACAGCTCGTAGCGGTTATTGCCTGAATTATCCATATTGAAAATGGTCTGCGGGTGACAAGTAAGCTGATTTATGATTATTTTCTCGGTGGGAGTGCGCGTCTCTAATCGCACATGGCCGGCTTGGATCGGTCGAAACGAAAATCGGTTGAAGTTTGCAAAAACGCGGAGCACAAATTACGCACCTCGCCGGAAACGAAAGAAAGAAAATCGATATCGCGTTAGATGTCCACAAATCGCTTTGTCACATGTAAATCGAATGGAGTTCGCAAATTCCGTGCTTATCTTAGACACAATATTTGGTTGTGAACTTTGCTAAAAGAACTCGATTAAGTCGATAGGTGTGCGTTGGCTAGGAATTGATTATATTATTATCACAGCTATGAACCGCTAATGTGCTCAATTAACAGAAAATTAAATAAATTAATTGTCAGACATTCAGTAATTGAAAATGCCATCCTAGTAGATATTGGGCTATAAGAAAATGTACATAAATACAAAAGTTATCGATATTTAGATATGTTGGAAAAACAACCATCACGAAGTAAACATGAATTCCTATCGATATATGAATATTATGGTATATTTTTCACATCCCTAGTCCAAAAATATCTGACATTTGTTTCTTTGATGCGTTGCCATCGAAATTCTCTATTCTCTTCGGCCTAAATGCAAGTAATAAATTGAAGGTAGCGTAAATTATCCTGGTAATTTCGTAAGCGAACCCGTCGCACATTGGCGCCGCTGCGTATGAGTGAGAGGAAACGGAGCCGCGGAGCAGAGTTGCAGCAAGGTGACGAAGAGAAGAAGGAGGGACTGGGGATCTTGAAGTGGCTGGCCATTGGATTAGGTGCGCGAGTACGAGCATCTAGAAATCGCAATTGGTAAAGGGGCCGTCGCGTTTGCCTTTCGCCGGTGAGTCTAAAATAAGCTAGTACGCCATCCCAATATAGAGTAAGTTATTCATAAGGCTAAGTTAAGTGCGTGCCTCGCTCGTGTGCCTACCCATGGTTTTCTCACATGAACACGGAACGGGACACATGCATAAACAAAAAAATCAATACCATGCTTTGATGGCGACATGCAGTTATTACTTTTTTTGTTTTTCTCTTTTCGGGGAGATCTGCTCCGGTGTTAAACGGTTTTTTTACGCTTCCCTGCATGGACCTCAGTTCTCTATGATTGATATTGCATATATCGTTTCCGGCGACAATTTTCAAAGAAGAAAAAAAAAGAAGGCCCCAAAAGCCGCATACGAAATTCATGATGTCATTTCCTGACATCGTTTTCACTCCTTTTTTGGATGTTTGTCGCATAGGATTCGACGTTACCTCCATTATAATAAGGTCATGTAGGCAATAGGCCTCGTTTTGTTTTTACCTGCATATGTTAGCTTTTGATTATCCTAGTTTCGGGGGTTGTTGCCTGCCACCCCTTCGCGCCAGCAATGCAGGCCTAACTGTTATTTTTACACCCTCAACCGTATATGGTAAGGTAAATCCAAAACGGAAACGCAATAGATAACTGAAATTGGGAACTCGATTAAAATGCGCATGAAGCAGAGACTCCAAGCTGTAAAGGGAGTTCGTATTACCTATAGTACGTAAATAATTGCTTAAAAAAAAGGAAGGTCAGCATAATTCATGGGAAGCTAATGCTGCAGTGATGACGCTTTGGCTTTTACTGAAGCTGCAATTTGTGTTCAAATTTGGAAAACACAAATACAACAAAACAAACAAATTTGGTGTCGAGTTGAATAACTCATATTCTCCTTTCTTCTTTATATATATCTCTACAAATGCACTCGTTTAAAACGAAGTTCTCACAATTTAAACGAATTTATATTTAATATTAAATGTTTTTCATTAAAAATAGCCGGCAGAATCGATGACTATGTATTTTTTTATATCACAAAAAAAGGCTTTGTCACGATGTACGGTTAAGGCTAAAGCTCACTTAACGACATTTTATTTAGAAAAGAATAACTCTAACCGTTTTGAGCACCAGCATTCTTCTTCGGCTGGCTTTCCGTTATGTTTCCAGTAGAAGGTTCTTGCTTATTCAGCGACCTGTGAAACTTTACAAAAACAATGCCACTGCAATTTGGCGTTAAAGAGCAGAAAAAATACCTTAACGCCTGTCTGCTTAAAATTAAAGGCATTGTAATTCGGACGCAAAGCTTCTGAACATGCATTTTGAATCGACTGCAATTGCGTTGGATAAAGAAATATGTCAGTGTTTCTTAATATAAACCATAATGATTAAGAATATACGTATAGTGTACTATTTTTAGATATACAAATTACTATTTTTATAGTAATAGCTATACTATTGAATGCTGTTTTCTTACCTACACGTTTACATATTTTCTAATGAAATTAAAAGTGATGTGTCGGGTAATCGTTCATTTAAGAACTTTGACACTTAACTGCACATTCTTTGATTCAGCTTTAATATTCTCAATCCACTCGAAACGCGTTCCTTGAGTTCTCTTGAGTTTGAACTTTGAATAGCTTGACTTCTTGACTTCTTGAATAGCTAGAAGTCACACGGAGCCGAATCAGACGAATACGGTGGTTGCAGAAGGATATGTGTCGAATTTTTTTTGGGAAATGGTCGCGAAGAACAAGTGCAGTGATTGTGAGCTTGGGCACCAAACGAGATTTGACGTTTCGTAAACCCAAATGGACTTTCAACATGGTTTTCAGAGATCCTTCTGATATTCCGATCATATCAGTAAGGTCTCTAGCAGACAACCCACCTTCACTCGTCTGTTGACTTCGATGGTCCTTATCGACCCTTTTTAAAGTCTTTGTACGACTTATAATAATTTTTCTGCGACATAGTGGAATCACCAAAGGCCTTCCACAAATGCATCTTACTCTTTGTCCACAGGCTCGGTGCATCATCGTCACCAGTGGTGTTTTTTTTTTTGTATTTTATTATGTGTTCTTACTTTCAATCTAAAAAGCTGAAAGGAATATTTGATCTACTTATCCTAAAACGGGTTAATTATATAACTTTCGTATCTTAGCTGTATTAATTGCTTAGAATCGACGCAGACAGGCTTTAATTTTGTCTTCTCTTTAAAAATATATGACATTTACTTATTTTACTATATTCTAATATTTCGTTAGTTAAAACTATATAAGCTAATTCTAAGTATTAATTGTCAAATAACAAGAAAGAGAACCACTATTCTATTGTCATTGAGTGGCAGCAATGATTTTAGCCAAATAATCGTTGTTTTTTTGTTCCATTATCTTTTTGGGGCAATACTAAAAGGATTGATAACGTTTTGTGAGCTTAAGCGAGATTTCCGATATGCGGAGATATCACATACCAAATCTCGTATGCTTATCTCCTATATATACCAAGATTTGGATAACTAAACTAATATATTCGATCATAAATCGAATCTATGTTGATTCTGGCATCCCAGTATATATTCCTCCTAACAATTCTCTGATCTGCCGTACTTCTTTTAATATTTCCGCATAATTCCCTCTAAAATTACGGTAATCCGGCTAACTATACCTCCCGCTCATTGAAAAAAAAATCCGTTGCTTCTATTATCTAATTACCCAAAAAAAATACAGTGGAACTAGAGCTAATAGTGCATGTGATGTTGGGGAATTCTACCAAGAATTTATCGCCGACATATACTACAAATAGTATTTGGCTGCCGCAATAATTCTTGTAATAATTCTTCGCCTGAAATATCCACCATTTACTTGTGATCTCTGGCAAAGTCCATTATCTTGCATATCCTATTTTCGAAAGCTGCTTTCTTGTTTCCTGTTAGCTTAAGAAATATAGAATATATAATTACTGTTTTAGATTAATAGAAATAAAAGCGAATTATAATATTAAGAGTAATTTTGGCTTTTAACTTGTACAAATTTTATATAAAAGATTTTTTTCCTTCAATTTTATAGCCACTCAATATCTGAAATCAAAACTCAAATTAGTATCTGTCGATACGAATAATCAAATCGAAACAAACAGTGTTAGTTAACGGCGAGCCACATGACCAGCGATCAATGTTTATAGGTATCACGAGCAGTCAAAAATGGATTCCAAAAACATTTCACCCAATAGACCCATAGATGGGACAAAATTTCTTGAGCTGTTGTCAACAGTTTCATTGGACGAAGTGCTCAGATTTGAGTTTCGCCACAGTACGCAGAAATGGGGCAGTATGGTTTTCCGTCAGGAGGACGGCAAGAAGTACCTTTGCAATTCCTGCAACGTTGTGCAATTTGGGGACAAAAACCTGTTCAGCCATCTCAGTGGTAAAAAGCACAACGCACTGCTGGTCAGTATTCCGCAAATGCAAATAAGAATTAAGCCGCAAGGTGCCGGCAACAAAGTCAACTCTCCTTCCGTTTCGAATAAGAATCAAAATGCTTCCAACACTAATAAGGTTCAAAACAAAAATGATAACAACGTGGCCAAGCCAGCAGCTGGAAATTCAAACGTTAAAGCACAACCCTCTCCAAAGAATACGCCCAATACAGGTGGAAATGTAGCCCAAAAGAAAGCTACCCCAAATGCAGGTGCTGGAGGTGGTAATAACCAGGGTAACAAGACTACTCAGTCTCCGGTGATGAAAAAGGGGCCCAACTTAGCGGGAGGAGCGAATAATCAAGGGCAAAAGGCACAGCCTCAAATGAAACCACAAACGCCAACAGCGAAAGCACAGGCCCAGCAGAAAGCACAGTCTCAGTCACAGAAATCACCGTTTCAGCCACAGAAAGCCCAGCCTCAGTCACAGAAAACACAGTCTCAGGCCCAGTCTCAGTCACAGAAAGCACAGTCTCAGGCACAGAAAACACAGCCTCAGCCTCAGGCCCAGTCTCAGCCACAGAAAACACAGCCTCAGTCACAGAAGCCACAGGCTCAGCAGAAAGTACAGACTCCGCAGAAGCCACCACAAGATCAAACCAAACCCCCACAGGGTCAACAGAGCGCACAACAAGATCAGGCTGGGCAACAATCAAATGCAACAAATATAGCAGACATAGTAAAAAATCCACTGGCCACCAAGATAAGCTGTGTTCCGCTGGCCAAGCTAGTCAGTTCAACTCAAAAGACAGATTCCGATGACGGTAGCAACGATGTCATTGTTATAGAAGAGGATCAGCCGCCAGCAGAGGGTAAAACAAACTCGGCCGGTCCCAAGAACCAAGCGGTTCCGAATCAACAAGCTATGCCTAAACAAGGTTTAATTAAAAATCCTATGGCTAATCAGGCAGGTGCCAAGCAAAAGGCTATACCACACAATCTTTTACAGATACAGAGAATGCCCAATCAAGCAGGAACAACAAATACTGTAGGGAAGCAAAGAAAACCGAATAATAATGCCATGGCTCCCGCTCCCGTTGATAAGGTAATAACACCTTCTTTCTATAAAAAACCAACGAATCCTCGTATAACACCAGCCTATGCTGCTACTCCAGCTGGAAATAATGTTGCCACATTCGACTCCAAGTCGCATCACGACAATATCATGAAGATCGTGGGGGCTGAGTACGTTTTGAAGATAATGAGGAGCATGAACGATATAAATATCCGATTTCTATGCTGCTTGTGCGATATTACTGCCGCCGAGCAGCCGATGCACAACCATTTGTTGGGCTACAACCACCGTCTGAAGTACTTCGACAAGCATTATCCGACAGCAATGCGCCAGTTCCGCCAGTATGTGTCCAATGTGCCGGAGAGTGAGGTCTGCAAGATAATGATGCCCATTTTCGACAAGCTTGCCCTGGCCATTGAAACCCATCATGGCCGGAAGACAGCCTTAGAGTGCTACGAACACTTTTTCAGCAAAGATCGTCAGAGCCTGATTTCCAAGGCCTTTAATCGATGGCATGCTTCGGAAAAGGTTGGGCCTTCGTTCACACATGTTGTGGACTCCCAAGAGGTGGATTTGTTAATAAAGAATGCTACAAACAACACACAGTTCGTGATGAACATGGAGAACCCAAATCCCTACATTTGTCCCCCATACGAGCTTCAACAGCAGCCACCAGCCTCGAACTATGTTGTGGGCTACCAGAACATGCCCGTAACGAGCAGTGTCCCCTCGAACACCGTAGACGATGAAACGCACAAGCGAATGGTGGAGAACTTCCTGCGAGACACTAGACAATCATCGGGCGATAACCAAAAGTCCAGAGGCTCGAAGCGCCAACGATCCAAGTCGCCGGAACAACGAAAGAGAGTGGCATCGAATCCCATGAAGAACAAGCTATGGAATTTCGAGCGTTTGTCAGTGTCGCCGCTGCGAGACGGGGATATATGGCAGGCCTACCGGCACATGGTCGATATGAAGGTTCGTGAGCTGAATACCTCCTTTGAGACGTACAAGGCTGACCCGGAGCAGCATCCGAACTATCAGAGCGAGTGGCAAATGTTCTGGAAGCGCCGCAAGGATGAACTGATACTCTCCGGGATCAATCACCGTTTGTACAACTTCCAAAACGAATGGATTCATTTTTTCAATGCTCGCCTCGAGAGCTTATACGACCAGGACATTGAGAATATCAAAGTAAAATGCCGGGAAAGGTTGTGCCTGCCGATGACTAACAACGAATTGAGCAACAAGAAGTATCACGTTAATGTCCCTCAGACAGATTCCCTTGTTATGAACATCAACCCGCCAGTCGCTAAGATAAATGAGGTCCAGAGAATGTCAGTGGTTGGGGAGGAGGATCCTCCGAATGTGATCCATGTGCTGCGTCTTCTAACCGCCCTGGAGGATTACCTTGGTAGCTTGGGTCCCTTTATTACCGAAATGCTGGCTAAAGCCCTGCAGGTCCAGAAACTTTATCCTGAGAAAATGCATAGCTTGACACTGACAACAGAGAATTGTGCCATCCTGGAGACGGCAAAGGAAAAGTTTACTGGCCTATTGATTTCGCAGATCTATGATCCCACCAAGGAGCGAGCTCTGAAGAAGGCTATCAGAGACACAGAACTGTTGCTTGAGGTGGCCAGCAAATATAACAAAGATACCGCCGTCGCCTCATTGCCGTTTGATAAGCAGATGCCGCAAATTGTAAACAGAGTTCAGCAAAACGTCGACAAGCCGTTGGATAAAACAGAATTGGCGGCAAAGTTGGCATCATCTTTAGTATCCCAAGGCAAGACATCAATCAATCGCGAGGAATTGCAGAAAATTCTTCAGGTTTATACGATGATTGAGCAAAAGAAGCGCCAGGATGTCGGTTCCCCAAACCGACAACTACCCACCAACTCGGGAAATCATTCTCCCAGCAAGTCGGTGAGTCTGCCTAGCAACTCGGGAAGTCATTACTCCAGCAACTCAGAAAGTCTTCCTAGCAACTCGGGAAGTCATTACCCCAGCAATTCAAATAGTCATTACCCCACCAATTCGGGAAGTCGTTACACCAGCAATTCGGGAAATCATTTACCCAGAGAGTTGAACAATTTTCCCGTCAATTACTCGGGAAATTCGAATGTCCCAGGACGTTTGGCTCCCCTACTTTCGACCCCAAATATGACAAACAATGATAACTTGTTGACACAACACTCGGCTAGAAATTTAAATGTCGCGAACAATGCGAACAATACGACCAGTATGTATACTGATCAAAACTACTCTTCGAATGTGGCTCGCTTTAATAATCAAAACACTAACAACATGCCTAACACCACAAGCGCGTTTTCGTCGGATCATGGACCGATCGGATCGGGCGGAGCATCATCTTCAGCATCATCATCGTATCAAAGCAGTCAGTTTGGAGTCACTGGAACACCGGCGATGAAGCCTACCAGCAGCGTTCTGCGCAACGACATAAGCACTTCGTCGCTTTTCAACTTCAACACGAACTTGAATCTACCATATAACAGCAACACTAACCGGAGGAATTACTAAATGATAATGATTAAAGCTAGCATAATGATCAATTAGCGTTATGAACGAACATCCAATGAAGTTATAAAAATCATGATGGAATCACACCATTTTCCAAACTCCAGCATGCATTGAAGATCTGTACAACATTTAAACAATGTACTGTAAATAAACATACTTCACAATCCAATTGATTTGTGTTAAATCATTCATACAATCATACATAGTTCATAGACCCAACCATAAATACCATACCTACACTATACTATAATACTTATGATAATCATGTTTTTTTTTATTAATTATATTGCAAAATGTATTTGCGGTTTATCATAATTTTGTATCTGTACAAGTAATAAATTTCTTATTATCTTGAAAGAACAACGAAATTAGAAGTAGTTCACCACGGATGCTGATAGATATAATAATGTGATTTTTACGAAACCTTCCCAGTAGTTTTTGAAGAGGTAATTAAGTGCAATGGCCAATGAAACACTTCCTTATCTTAAAAAAAAAATATATATATATATGTAGAAATAAACATTCATAACATATATTGCTCTGATTCCGACCGTTCCAAAATTTGGAAAGAAAAATTACATGTCTTATTAGCAATATAGAGTCAGAGAAAACAAACTTCCTTTTTAATCGATGCTAAATAAAAAATATGTATATTTAATTTAAGCTAAACTATATTTTTAATAAGAAGCCCTTATTTCAGTGGCACAACATACAACCTTCATCATTACTAAAAAAAAAAAAAAACAACTTAAATTCTACTCGAAAAAGAATATAAAAAACTTGAGTAGAATTTACAAAAAATGAGGCTGGAAAACTATGTATGTATGTGCTGTCTGAAACAGGCTATATACATAGTCCTTAAGCTTGAACTGAAACTAAACAGCACGTGGATTTTACGGAGGATTGTAACGAACGATCACATTCATGATGATTTAAAGATGTCGGTGAAAACAACATAAAAAACAAACAAACTCCAATGGTTGGAATGAATTGTAAACTCTTACATTGTACTATCAAGGATAACATGGATTCAATAAATGTTTTCACAGAATATCGATGAAACGAGTCAATGATACGGAAGAACGTTTGGGGATGATTATAACACTCTTAAGGTACTCAGATCTCCCCAAATTCCCTCAATTAGTTCTTAGATGATCAAATAGCTGATAAAACATCGCCGCTACAAATGCTTAGAATAACTAAACCCAACATCTTTCGTTCCTAAATATTACACTAATTATAGATCAATCTTCTGCCTCTTACCTTAAAGCCAGCATCAGCTCTTAAGATGGTGTGTTCTGTACTGTAGAAAAAGGTACCAATCTAATGTAGTTCTTTAGAAGTTATTCACTCGCGAGCAGAGTGATCCCCAATAAACTTTAAATCATAAATTTACTATCTATGAATTCTTTGAATCTATGTAGTGACCTCTTCAATGATAAAGCACTTTCCCTTTAACTCTTATGCATTATCAAATTGGGGTATGTGGTTCCTGAGATATTCTTGAGAGTCTACATATTCGTACTCCTCGTGGGTGTCTTAAGAAGAATATTTCCTTTTTAGGCCATACCCGTTTTTAAACCCATTCTTCCTCTTAGCAAATTCTACGCCTTTGCCACTGATCATCAGCACTGCCATATTCGGTTTAGTAAACCAAAGAATTTAGGCTAACCAACAATATTTATATATTTATTTCGCAATTTCAGAAGTCGTTATGCCTTCTTCCTTGTGTGAAGCACTCACAAGTTCTTCGTAAGTTCAGTATTTATAGTACGAAACATTTATTCTGTAGCATCAAGTGTAAAATTCATAATATTTAGATAAACACTCAGTTAAAACAAAGATAATATATGTGTCAAGATTTTCGTTGTTGGCAAATTTTGTATTTTAATATTACAAACTCCTTGGTTACGCTTTGTATAAAAAATATGTTTTAAAGTCAAACTTGTGCCACAGAATAACATGTTTCATGTTTCAAGCTTATGTTAGCCTTACCTTTTGAATAATACTTTATTTTCGGTATATATGTATGGTGTTGTAGACCCAATTTAGACTATCTAAAGCAAGATGACTGGATTACCAGTGGAAAGATGGGCTCGCGCGAAGCAGTTCTGGTTTTTAGAACGAACATACTCAATCCAAAGACCCGCAAGACACTGTCCGAGAAGTCCTCTGCACAGGCCCTGCTCGAGACCAAGGACATCGAAGATGACGCTATATGCCAAAAGGCGGAAACACCTTTGCCAACCTGTAGCAACGAAGCTCTAAGCAGCGGCTCCACGCAGAAAAAGATTTATTTATTAAAAAAAACACAAAATTGTGATAAGTCGGATAAATTAAAGTTTGGTAGCCCCTTTAAGAAGATCCTAAATCGATATTCCTCGAGTGATACGTCCATTTCCAGCGAAGGCGAACCAGAGCCTTCGCGCAGTATTGAAACTAAATCGCGAGTACTTACCACTAGCCAGAATACCATAAACATTACCTTAGCTGAAGACGAAATGTCCAAGGAGAGCGGTTACGATTCCCTGGGACCTGCCAAGTCCACTACGAATACGGCTGAGGCAAGCGAGGAGGATCCGGAGGTGACCAGCGAGGACGAGGTCGAGTGCGGCGTCAATATGCCCGCCTATAAGCTCAAAATTACGTACAAATTCCATCAAACGGAGACCAAGTTGTTGAGGAAGCTCTTCAATGTGCATGGCCTTACAGAAGCGCAGGGTGAGAATAACTTTAACCTACTGTGGACCGGTGTCCACATGAAATTGGATATTGTGAGGAATCTGGCGCCGTATCAGAGGGTTAATCATTTTCCAAGGTGACCATACACTCCCTTTGCTCTTAATTAAATACTAATGGGGCTCTGGAAAATTTTGCAGGTCCTACGAGCTGACTCGAAAGGACAGGCTCTACAAGAACATTGAACGGATGCAACATCTGCGTGGGATGAAACACTTTGATATTGTGCCTCAGTCCTTTGTCCTGCCCATAGAGTCGCGAGATCTGTGTGTGGCCCACAACAAGCATCGCGGTCCTTGGATAGTGAAGCCAGCCGCATCCAGCCGTGGAAGGGGTATATTTATAGTTAATTCGGTAAGTGTGGCAAGAAGATTTGTATACCCACAGCATAGCCTATAATATTTCTAAACAGAACGCAGACGAGTCGATCTAACCATGTCCGTCTGTCCGTTTCTAGACGTAATAGTCCTGCAGTTTATGAACTATCGGGTTCGGTGTTTTAATTTATAAATGCTTTATACATCTTCTGTAAGGATTCTTCAATTAAAATCCAATTCAATCGAATCTAACGTATTGCAACCTGCAAGGGTTATTTGTTTTCAATTCCTAAAAGTATCCATTCCTTGCAGCCCGACCAGATTCCCCAGGACGAACAGGTGCTAGTCTCAAAGTATATAGTGGACCCTCTATGCATCGATGGCCACAAGTGTGATTTACGCGTTTACGTGTTAGTGACATCCTTCGATCCCCTGATTATTTACCTCTACGAGGAGGGCATTGTGCGGCTGGCCACGGTCAAATACGACCGGCATGCGGACAACCTGTGGAATCCCTGCATGCACCTCTGCAATTATAGCATTAACAAGTACCATTCGGATTACATACGGAGCTCCGATGCCCAGGACGAGGATGTGGGCCACAAATGGACATTGTCGGCCCTTTTGAGGCACCTAAAACTCCAGAGTTGTGATACGCGTCAGCTGATGCTGAATATAGAGGATTTGATCATAAAGGCTGTGCTGGCCTGTGCCCAATCCGTAATTTCCGCCTGCCGGATGTTCGTGCCCAATGGCAACAACTGCTTCGAACTATACGGCTTTGATATATTGATAGACAACACCCTTAAGCCCTGGCTGCTGGAGATCAATCTGTCGCCTTCAATGGGCGTAGATAGTCCCCTTGACACGAAGGTCAAGTCATGCCTAATGGCCGATCTCCTTACGTGCGTGGGCATTCCGGCATATAGCCCAGAAATGAGATCTCACTACGACCAGAAATGGTCACGATTCCAGCGCAGTTCCAGCTGCCAAAGGCAGACCACAACAACCCCATACGCCGGCGTCGCCTTAGCGCAAAAATCGAAGAAATCGAAGAAGAAGGGAGCAACGACGGCGGCAGCAGCAGCCGCCGCCAATGTTCAAGTCCAACTAACCGGCGAAGAGCAGCGCATTTTGCGTCATACACGCCAACAGTATTCCCGCCGCGGCGGATTTGTACGCATTTTTCCCACGGACGACTCGATGCAGCGTTATGGTAACTTCCTAGACTCCAGCACTGGCATTCCCATTTCCACGCCGACCGTACAAAGTCAGACATTCCAGACGCCGGTCCTGCAACACAACTATAACCAAATGCTGCATCTAAATTTGTACTGCCAGGAGGCGGCGTCGGGGAGCCGGCATGGCCGGGACGATAACTCCGAGGAGAACCGCATTGGGCAGTACGAGAGGGCCCTGGAGACCGATTCGGAAATTCCATTTGTGAAGAAGGCGGCGGTGGCCAAATGCGAGGAGGAGGGCCGAAGGCTGCGCAAGGTGATGCTTAAGAAGATCTCCAATGGTTCCGAGCTGACACAGTTCCAGGCGCGGCAGACTTTCAGCTTATATCTGGAGTCGGTGCTACGTCGTTTAACCGAGGATCCCAAGGATAATCACGAGAAAATTATCCTCAAGTTTCTCAATAAATTCGGTGGAGCCGTGAAGCCGCCCGTCGTGTTCCGGAACATGCAGAGCCTCAAGGTGGCCAGCAAGGCCCGGTCGGCGATGGTGGCCAAGCTGCTGGGTGACTTTCTGGAGAACTACAAGCGGGACACCGAGGCGTATGTGGACTCGTTCGATCACTTCGGTATGATACCATCCAGTGCCTACAATCAGTTCCTTATGCACGCCCAAGAGTCCGATCTGGAGGCAGTGCTGACATTGCACACTAATGTTACCGGAATCATGCCCTTCCTGTATAATCGCTGTGGACTGTCAGTGCCACCTACGCCCCCGATTCCGTCCGGTTTGCATGGCTTTTTGAGAGCTCTGCCCGCCATGGTGACGACCTCGGGCACGGCCAGGGAGCTGAGCAAGTACGATGGGTATTTTAAGAACTGCGACAAGGATAGGATTTTCCTGTAAGAGCTCCGAGAACACAATAAAACAAAACCTCTCCAAATCTTTCTAGCTAAATGGTTGAAGCTTTTGTGCAGTCAGTCGAATTATTTTTATATTCAAATTTTCGCAATAAGGCAGAGGCTTAAAACACAGAATACAACAACGGTTTTTGGAAGTGTGTGTGTGTAGTTTTTGAGCGGCTTTATAAAAAATTAAATGGAAATAGCTTTTATATTTAAATAAAACAAAACAAAAAGGTCAACTTTTTCTGCCTGCAACACAACAACTCATAGCTTTAACAAATATAATACATTCTACGCCAAAGATATATGAAACCGATACTTCGAAAATAAACGAAAAATGCACAAAATTATAAATCCATCTAAATGTCTTTGAACTTCATGTTGGGAGGTCTTTTGAGTGGGTTTTCAGCAGGTGACACTTGTCGTTTGTTTTTACTTTAAAGCAAACAAATTTTGGTAATGTGGCATGACATATACAGTGGCTCGCAGCTTATTTCGTGCAGCTGCCTAAAAAAGTTCGTTATTAACAGAAAGCGATTTTCTTAATTATAAAAACAAAACTATTATTTTTTCATGCCACAGCTTAGCTAGCTAAAACGGCTAGTTTTAGCTAAAACCTGACAATAGGACATCACTAATGGTGTGCATTAACTTGCCGAAAGCGTACCCGAAGGACCTTTGCCCAAATGTTGATAGCGTGCATGTGTCGGCAGAGCGCCAGCAGAGAAATTCGTGCGGACCACTGCTGTAAACGATGTGTAAGCTTTACTATTCACTCTCCCCCATCCCCTCCAGGGTGTACATTAGGCCAAAATATTGAAATATTGGCTACGTGCATATGGGGAAAGCTTTTGCAGGAACAGCTTTCGGGCTGGAGCTTTCGAGAGAATAATCGAGTGGTGTTGCCAGTGGTCATCATTTCCTTTTTTGGCAGAAAAGCCAAATTTCTTCGAAGACAATTGTAATGGCACAAATAGTAGGAAAAACTAATTACTAAAAATAAAAATAAACAATTTCCTGTTGCCTGGACACGCACATATCACTGTCAATTCGAAATACAGGCCAAACGAAGCGGTCTGCTAATAGGATCTCTGGAGACAAATGTGCGGTAAGCAAACAAATGGTATTGATTAATTCTCCAGCAAAATAAATAAATATATATTTTCGAAATTGTAGCAACAACAACCACACCCATTAGGAAACAACCCCCACTCACGCCGCACAGCTACAGATACCTGGAGTGAATACATTTTCATATGAAGGCAGTCGTAGAAGGAAATTCAATTTTCAGAAACAAATCCAAACAATGACAGCTGATTCCAGTGCACGTAATGTATTCCGAAAGAACGGCGTTGCCGGCTTGGGCAACAACGGTCATGGCCGAAATCTTATTACAACGGCGAATCCATCCGGCGGGAGTAGTGCCTCCCTGCTCCAAAAGCAATTGTCCTTTAAGACGCCCGTGGGGTCCAAGCAAATGGGCAAATCCGATGAGATTGAAATGATTGACAGTTCGAACATCGAAAACTTCAATACGCGATATAATAAGGTAATTCGATTGCTTTGTTTTTTGTTTTAAATTTAAAATAAATGTTCTCTGGTATTTTATTAAATGTAAACACATTTTTTAAGGTCTAATACAGTTTATAAATAATATTTTATACAAACAAAGGAAGCGATAAAGTGTGTATATAGTTTAGTATTTATAGTTGTCTCGCTAGTTTACATTAAAGAAAAAAGCATCAGGAAATGTGTACAAAGTTAGCCCATATAACACATCGAAGTTGGGCATGTACTTATACTTTTAGCTTCACATACTCTTTCAGCGATCCGTGAAACTTTACAAAAACAATGTCACTGAAATTCGGCGTCAAAAATGGTACGACCCCGCCTCTTTCGAATTTTTAAAAGCAATTTATTTACATAAAGATTGTTTCCCTGTACATTCTGTCTTTCTTTTCGTTATATCTTGTGCCCAACGCTGTTCTAGATGTTACAATATACAAATATTTTGATTTTATAAAAGAATACATATTATAATATATTTAATAATTCCTAAAATGCATACATTACAGAATAGTATTATTGGATGGATATGCTGCGCTCCGTGTATATGGCTGCGTACCTCCGCGGCGGTGCACAAAATGGCCATCACATCGGCCACTTTGCTGGTGACCACATTGTTGGTAGCATCGCCTATTTTATTTTTGATAAGCACAGCACCGTCTCCCCTGCCCCGAGATTGTTATATGGAGGGGGACCGGTGCTCGCCCGCCGTCTCAGCACCGCCAGAATGCACGGATCCCATTTGCGAAGCGGTGGCCTCCAGCATCCAGGCCAGACTCAATTGGAACAAGGACCCGTGCACCGAGTTCAAGAAGTTTAGCTGTTGGCGCAATACCCGAAATAAGAACATAACGAACCTCATCGAAATGGGAAACTCGCAGAAAAGTGTCGACTCACAAATGCTGTGTAAGATTCATTACCCTTTTCGGTTTGAACAACATTAAAAAAAAGAATGTCCTTCTTGCAGATCTTTTTCAAAACAAGATAATGAACGGCAGCTTTAATATATTGCACAATTTGTTTGAAAGCTGCCTGCAGCAGACAACTAACTCTACTATTATGCACCATATATTCGATACTTTGGGCGGATATATACCTGTCGGCTCAGTGGGACCCTCCAGCATAGCATCTTTGATAGCTAAAATTTATGATATCGGTCCAAGTCCCTTAGTGGACTTGTATTACGATCTCAGCTATGGCAGAAGACCGCACATTCTTCTTATAATTAGTGGACCCAGTACATCATCAACTATACTGGAGGTAGTTATTATTATTTAGAGTAAATAAAATTAACTGAATATTAAATATTTCCTTAGCGCAAAATACGTTGGATGAGCCCGAAAGCACCACCAAGTCGTATTCGACAAGGACTACCGAAACTATTGTCCGATTTAATCGACAATTTTCTACCATATTTTGTGTCATATGCTCAAAGAGTGTCTGAGAAGGATACCATTTTTGAATTTATTAAGGACCTAAACAAGGTTGGTTTAAATTAGTTAAAGTTTATATCATTTCTTGATTAAACCGTGTGTTTTTTGTAGCTCCAAGTGGAGCACTCGCGCCGTGGCTTCTGGGACAGCACTGTTTTATATAATGTATCCAGCCTACAAGACTTGTACCCAGTTGTGAGTATAAACACTGATGATATTATTATAAAGCTAAGCCTAATCAATTAAATTCCAGCTAAATTGGACCCTGTTAATACCATCGAATTGGAGTGGACCCATCGTTGTCAGAAATAGTGATTATCTGAAGGCCTTAGAATATTTTCTTACCAAATATCCTACGCGAGTGGCACACAACTCGCTGCTATTGCTGAGCGCTTTAGAAATATTGCCCAGGGACTATCCAAGTCCCGAGGTCTGCACACGATCTACGATGTGGGCTTTGCCCGAACTGTCATCGGCCTTGTATATTGCTCAGCACTCATCCGATGACTTAAAGGATATTACGAAGAGGGTATAGTTCATACTGATTGCTTGAGTAAAAATAGAAAATTAATAGTTAATAACTATCACAGGCGGAGATCATATTTAAATCTTTAAAAGCACATTTAAAGAGAGCTCCCTCGCTAAAAGGAGCTGCCCTGGTGAAACTATCGGCATTGAAGATCCAGTCACAGACATGGGATGGCTTTTCAAATACCACGGACTTAATGAGAACCCTACAAACTTTGGACATAACCGCCGAGTGCTGGTTTCAAAACATTCTGGAGATCTACAAGAAGAACAAGCTGGTACCAACGGATATAAACTTGCATGGCGGGGGATCCCATGATGCGTATGTGCTTAGTTTTATCAAAGACAATATAAGCTTCAAGATATATTGACACTTTAGTTGTTACTCATCTTGATATTACTCGTAAGTCCTCTTTATAAACTCTAATCTCTTTGCAGTTGGGCCTACCCCATCGTGTCGACCATATTCTATGATACCCTGAGCCATTCTATCGGTCTGTATTTAGATACATTAGAATCTTTAAGCTTTATAACACTTTTGTACATATTTGCAGTTGTCCCCTTATCCGTCATCCTCATACCGTATTTCAATGCTGTGTTGCCTCCATATTTACATTACGCCTCTGTTGGTGTTTCCATTGCCAAAGAGATTTTGCGTTCGATTACCAAATCGTTTGACGAGAAGGCAATGCGCTGTGTTCCGCATTCTGTAAATATCTTTTCGAACTATAGCCGCATGGATATACTGATACATTCGGGAGGAATGCAGATCTCATACCACTCAATGCTCTCCCTAACCGGTCCCATTAAGGGAATGGCAAGACTACCCGGCCTCAATCTAACGCCGACACAAATCTTCTTTTTAGTTTCGGCTCAAGAGCTATGCGCGGAATCGAATTACTTGGGTATTGACACCAATGCTCCCGAGTTTGATAATATGTAAGTCTTAATTCATTTTATGTAGTCTTTAATTTAATTTAAAACTTTTCTTTCAGTTTGGGTTGGCTCGTTGCCCAGGGCGGGAGTGCGACTGAAGTATTCAAGTGTCCATCTGGATCCATGATCAATGTACAGAAAACTTGCAATGTGCTTTAAATGTGTCTGTCACCCTCGAGACTAGAGTACCTACTTAACTTGTCTATGATCTGAATCATCAGCTAAAATTATAGTAGCCTTAGGAACGTACCATAGTATTGTTTTTATTTAAAAAGAAAATGTGTAAAATGTATATTTTTAATAAATATACTGTTAATAAACTGTTGGTTTATGTTTGAACCCCCGAGCCTTGAAACTGTTTACCAAATGTAGATCAAAGAGAATAAATAGATTTAAAAATAAAATCGTACATCCTTGTTTAATTTTAAACACAGTAAGCCATTGAAATAATTTTACAAATAAATTTGAATAGTTAGAAATAAGTAAAAAATGCAACTAAAATGAAACAGCTAATATTTTTTGTAATAACCATCATGTTTCTTGAAAATATTCTGATTACTTCAGGCAAAAGTGATCGCGGATCCAATGTTTCTGAAGATATAAATGCAATCCTGCAATCCTGTCCTAAAAATAGCGTAAATAATACCTGCGAGCCGCATTTAATTATTAATATTCACATGAGTCCAAGCGTTGACGTGAGCAATATGCAAGATACTTGGATACTCGATGAGGTTTACGACCCCACAAAGAGATCGGTTTCAAAAATAATATCCCCCTATTTGATAGTGGTTAGTCGGGGCGAGCCGGTTGTCATGTATCCTCTTCAGTATGAAAATGTCGGTAGACTTTTATATATATTATAACGTATTAGGTTAGTAATCACATATTCTTTAGACAATTAAGCATGCAGAAATCAGCATAGAACAACCCAGCAAAGTCACGGACAGTAAAGGCTCTCCATCTAGTCAAGGTAACGAACCTAGCCCTGAAATAAATACAAAGGAAAGGGAAGAGGTCGAGGAGGTTCAAAACTCTCCTTTAATAATTATGAAGGAAAGTGAAGAGGTCAAGGAAGTTCAAGATATTCCTCGTCCTTTAATAAATATGAACGAAACTACAGATGAACAACCCACCGATGATGATGAGAAGGACGTTCTAACGAAGACTAACGAACTTTTTCTTTCAATAAATATAAAAGAACGTGAAAAACTCAATGAAGGTCAGAGTACCCCAGCTAGTAAGACGATCGAAACCGAAGATGATCAACCCACCGAAGAGGATTTGAAAGAGGTAATAATGCGAGAACATTTAGATGATGAGCCCACCGAAGATGATATGAAGGGGGTTCCAGAATCTCCACCTGATGAGACCAACGAACCTAGCTCTTTAAAATATACGAAAGTAGATGAACAACACATCGAGGATGAGGTCAAGGATGTTCAAAGCTTCCCATCAGGTGAGACGAACGAAGGTTCATCAAATATGAAAGGTGGTAAGGTTTCAAGATGTGAGTAAAAGAACATATAGCTTGTCGATAAGCAATGATGGGATGTTACTCTAATTTCAGCGATAAGAAAACAAGGCCTGTATTATACTAGCAAAAAATCATTAAGAAGTAACATAAAGTTCCCTCGATATAAACCAGATAAGAAGGCAAATATCAAGCACGAAATATCCATTGGTAATCCAAATTACATTTCAAGCCTTGGACTAGTACAAGTTATAGATCCGTCCATTAAAACGAGTAAATTTTATTATGATAGTTTGAATATTTTAAAGTTTCACTCAACGTTACGTTCAATTACAGATCAATCGCAAAGCTCAGAAAATTTAGAAAGAATTTCGAAATATAAATATCCAAATAATAATCGAAACCCGACTATGAAAGATCAGAACAAAATTGAACAAAAAAAAAACCTGCATAGTACCGGAAATAAAGATAAAGAAATGCTGGACATGGTAATAAAAAAATACACTTAAAGAAATATCGGAGACTTTAAAATATTATTTACAGAATTCGAAGAATACCTTTTACCAGGCATCTAATAAAGGCAAAGATATCCAACTTGAAAGTACTATGAGCCCAGATAATAAAAAAGATAACGATGATCAATTGTAAGTTTTGTCGTTGCATCAAAGCATTAATTAATAGATATGTTTTATACTTAGATTGAACCGAATGAAATCGAAGCATAATGCAGAGAAAATTGAGAACTATACACCGAGATTTAATAACGCAGAAAATGAAAACAATAATATTAAGACTGATGATAGAAAAGCCAAAGTAAATGATCATCGTCTAAGTAGTAAAAGTTATAAGTTTTTTCCATATGAAGAAAAGAATAAAGAAGAGTATCTTAATATTGAATCAACCGATAACAGTATATCTAGTGTAAATGATTTTTTAAATGAAAGAAAAAGGTTAGAGCAAAGGTTTAAGCTTCCCTCTAGTAAGCTAAATGAAAGATATGATTTTAAGCAACCTCCTAATGCTCCAACCGATTTAAATGATAGAAAAAGTAAAGATTATAATTTTAAAACAGCTGAGAACAATATTTATAAAGAAAATTATCTACCACAAAGAAGAGTTCCCGAATATGAGAGAACAAATGAATTTCATAATGCTAAGTCAGCTAAAAATAATATTCTAAAAGAAAATAATCTACTGCATGGAAAATTCCCTGAATATGACAGAAGAAGTAATTATTATCATCCCAAATCAGCTGAGAATAATATTTTTAAAGAACATGATCTACCACAAGGAATTGTTCCTGAATATGACAGCACAAATACATATTATAGTGCTAAATCCCCTGAGAATAGTATTTATAAAGAACATTATCCAGCACAAGAACGAGTTCCGCAACATGACAGAATGAATGAATTTTATAAAGCTAAGACAGTTGAGGATAATATGTATAATGGAAATGGTCTAACACAGGGAAGTTATCCTGAGCAATTTAATACTAGATCGAGAATTAATAATTATCCAAACAGCGAAAATAGCGAACAATTTTATTTCAATGAACCCATGAAGACCATTCCCGGCATGAATGATATTCCCAATTCACAGAAATATGATCAGATTAGTCTTAATCCATATCAGAGCAGCTTACCTAATTTTAATGATTATTCATTAGGCCAAACAAATATGAAATATTATCACCCTAACTCTATTGTAAGCCACAATATGAGAGAGAATCTTCCGAGTAAGTTCTAGCTTTCTTTAATCGCATATTCGAACTTTTAATTTAAATGTTGTATATAACAGAGAATAATATATATGAAATGGACCAACAAGTTGACTGGCAAAATTCCAATAGAATTCCACATAATTTCAATCCGGAGGATAATCCTAAAAGTAAGTTTTCTTTAGTTTACTAATTAAATTTTAAACTTATGCTTTATATTTATGTAACAGATATTTATATTTATGAAAATGATCCCCGAAATGTGCAATATAATTTCAATCCTAAAGACTTAAGTCCCATTCCTGTTCAATCCTATTCATATTCCAAGTTTCCTCAGGAGAAACCAATATCATTTAATCCCGGCAATAACCCATACAGCTATGTGCCTTTTCGAGGATATGGAAATCTTAAAAGAATTAGACGGAGCAACAATCCAAGTCCAATGATAGATGGAGATTCTTCTCGATATGAAAATAAACTCAATCGATTCAAATCTGATTATTCACAACAAATGGAACATAATGGCGAAGTTCCATGCGATACTTGTGGTGGGAAAAATAAAAAGAAAGATGAAAGGCCTCCAGCAAGATATTGCAGTGCCTTGGCAGATCCAAAAAGTCGGGAAAGTAATATAGAAGAATTTCATGTAGAAGGAAAATTGAACGATATAGTTCCCTGTGATACTTGTGGTGGGAAGAATAAAAAGAAAGATGACAAGCCCCCATCAAGATATTGTAGTGCCTTGACAGATCCAAAAAGTCCTGAAAGTATAATCGAAGGCTTTCATGTAGAAGGCAAACTAAACGATATAATTCCTTGTGATACTTGCGGTGGGAAGAACAAAAAGAAGGATGACAAGCCCGCAGCTAGATATTGCTTTTCCCTGATACAACCAAAAACTCATGAAGGTAAAATGGAAGACCTTAATGTACAAGAGAAACTGACCGATGTAATTCCGTGTGATACTTGTGGAGGAAAGAATAAAAAAGGTGGTGGGGGAGGGGAAGGAGGAAAACCTTTACCTGACGGTCTGCAATCTGAGACTATTAGGATTAAAAAGGATAACGGTTCGCAATTAACATCACAGTATATGATACCATGTGAAAAGTGCAAGGGAAATGTTGAGGGGAACCTGGCTACTCAATCCTGCGGATGCGTTGGCAATCCCAGCATATGCAGTTGTGAACCCTCTAAGTATTTCAGAGCTGCTAATAACAGGTATTTCGTTTTCAGTCTTTATTTTTTTGTGTTTTATTAAATTGTTTTGTATTTGTCACTTTCAGCAAAGAAGAGTTAAGTTATGGCGTCTTTAAATTGAAAAATCCAGTTCCGTTTTTAACTATACAAGTCCGAGTTTTCAGGAGGCGCCACAATACTTGGTGGAGGGTTGTCCCCATAGTTACGTAAGTATTCATTTTCTAATGATCAACCTTCAAACGTGTCCCCAAATTCGTAATTGGGAATTACACATTTTGTTATTCTTAACATGATGTTAATTTCCATAAATTATAAGGTTTTCTAATCCAATCCCAATATTATTATAGACTCGACAGTGTGTCAGGAATATTTGCAAATAAAAATTTGTCCGTGGTATTTTCTTCGCGCGTTGGAACATTTCGACAGGAAAAGTCATCAAGTTTTGTGAATCACAAACTTGTCGTTCCCATAACAAGTGTCGATGATCACCTTCCTAACACAAGGAGCATAAGTCCGTTAGAGGAACTAGAGAATAACATTGGGAGAAGCTTTTTAATTGACAGTTCCAGTAAGGGCGTTGCTACTCGTGAAAAAAAGGACTTCGTAGAAAAACCATTTAAAAGTATTGACATCATAGGCATTTTTCCAGCATCCATGAAAGCCTTACAAAAATGTCCCCATAAAGACAAGCATCTTTGCCTCAACATTCGAGGCGAAAGAGTACCAGGTAAGGTCCATTTAATTATTGATTAAAACTATTTATTTCGAGCTCTCTTTACACACTCAGCGTTTAGTATAAAAGTCAAGATCCCCTTTAGAGAAAATGCATTTATGATAAAAAACAAGCACGCGGTGAAAATCTCAAAAATTATTACCGACGCTACGACAAAGGATGCACTTCGGATTTCAATCGATGTTATTAACAAGGGCTTGGAAGCACACGAATATTCCATATATGTTTATAATTGTCCACTGTCGAAGAGTGCTCTAAGTACGACAAGTGTTAGAAGGTATTTACAACCTGATATCGGCCAGACTGTTAACTTTTTATTGCCCTACATAATTGGCTCAAAGAAAAACAAGAAATTTAGTTGTGATGGTATGTAGAGACACCAAGCACTCTTCCAGTTTTTAAACAAAAGCTAAAGTAATTAAATATTACAGTGGTTGTTAAGGAGTGTGATTTAAACAATTTAAATACTAGCCGTGCCATGGAATTAACTAGTTTAAAAGGGGGATTTATTGCCAAGAGGCCAATGGACATAAAGGTCCATTCAAGGTGCTTTTGTATCTGGCGATGTCGCTGTCATTGCATGGAAAAGTTGGAGAGCTTCATTAACTACAATGTTTGTGAGAGGATGAGCCGTAAGGCGCAAGAAGAGGCAGGACTTATATACAATTGTCCTCCTGGCGATGAACGAAATGATATATGCATCACGGACACATACAATCAATGCCTGAAGGATACATCTTGCAACATTGCTTGTCAAATTCAAAACGGTATATTACTTCTTTTGATTTTGCTGCTTCTTTTGGGTAGGTTACTCAAAACTAATTTAAAGGAGTTTTATAATTTATATTGAGTTTCTTCGACAGGTCTCTTGAAAGCTATTATTGGCCTCTGTGTTCAGCGGATAGATAAATGGGGATTTGAGAGGGTTCAGCCTGGCAGATATTATGCGTGCACATCTAGGATACGAATCTTTATTGTTAATGTTTTCATGTTTATTATTTTTCCCTTTGCATGCTGGTGTAAATGTTTTCAACCAAAACCCGAGGACCTGATGGCTGCCAGTACTGATTGGTCCTGTAATCATGAGAGGGACGACGACGATTGTTGTTCCATGAGTGAAGTAAGTCGAGAATTTAATATTTCTGCTTAATAATTGTGAATTTTCTTGTTTGTTGAAGAATAAAAAGTCGGGAACGAGTCGACTGAGACTTTGCGGTGGTGATTCTCAGAATCTATCTGAGAACTTATTACTTTCCCTTACTCCACATTACGAAAATGGTTTATTCAAAGATGACAAGCCCGACGACGAGGAGAGTACAGCATTTATATTAGAAGTTTTGGCGGAAAGCAAAACTTCATTGAGTAAAATGGTAACACAGACTGCTTGCTCTTTTCACTGAAGCTAAAAATCTTTAAAATTTTTCGAACAGATGAGCCAAAGTACAACGAGTCCAACCAGTGAAGAGATGGTTTCAAAATGTGGGAAAAACAGCGAAGAAGATAGGGCAGCGGAGAAAATTGTAGACAGTCTTAAGACCTCACAGACAGCTTACAGGACAATGAGTTCACCTGTAGGCGATGTGATCGACATCGCAGAGAATTGTCAATATTGTGTAAAAGGCTTCTTTCTGCCCACTATAAAGAACACCTACGATTTCTTCAGCTATCATCCACTTGTCCAGTACATTGGCATCTCAAAAGAGGTATTTATTTCTACATTTTTTATAACATATATTGGTAAAATGTTTATTTAGAATGAAGTTAAGGAACTGACGGAACCTAAATACCTTCATACCCATGAATTCTCAAGGACTTACGCCAATAAAACAGAGGTATTTGAAGCGGGGGATCTATCGGTTAACTGCCCGGATAATATTCCTTGCATTAATATCAGCCCATTCAACAATTTGGAGAATTCTTTTGTGAAGCTTTCAGCGCTGATAGAGGAGAAACAAAACGATTAAGGAGAAGCAAACATATCTTCATGTTTTTATTTTGTTACATTTTTAATTAGTTACAAATATCTTAAATAAATTGTTGTATTTTCTAATTCAAGGGCACATTGTATGCCGAGTGTTCATTGGACTCTTGTTGATTATCCAAGCTGTTGCTTTCATCGATTCCAGACCGTATGTCTATTAAGCCACTGCCGTCAAAAATACTTTCTGAAGAATCATTTGGTTTATGGTTTGGTGGAATTGTTGTTGTTTTTACATCTGTATTCGTGTGGTATTTGATAAAGTACACTTCTGGCTGTTTTGTGCTGAGTTCAGCTGCTGGTTGGCTTTGATTTGGCTGCTCTTTCACAACAATTTCCGGCTTAAACGTATTTGGAATGGCCTCTTGAGTTTGACTTGGTGTTTTCTGTCTTAAAACTTCGCTTGGGCCTCTTATTGATTCGTAAAACGAAGTATTTTCGGAACCCTGAGCTTGATGCTCATCCGGGGAATCGTAAAGGTTTCCATTAGGGTCTGCAGGTGAGTACAAGGGATTGCCTTGCAGGACTTCTTGATTGGAGTATTGGAGTTGATTGTAATGTCCGTTTATTATCGGAGACGGTGTTGCCGTAGTTATGAATTGTTTATGTTCTATATTTAAATCCGATTGAGATGCATAATGTATGCTGGGTCTCGTAGGAGTTTCATTCGGAACAAGGTAATGGTAATGAATGTGCTGGGCTGGCCGTGGGTTCTGAATTTGCATTGGAAATCCCTCTGAAAGTGTTGAATGTCCGCTGATCTGGGTGAATTCAGTTCGAGTAACTGAAGGGTTTTCAATGACGTTCATCTGTGGTACATCATAGACACAGGGATACCCTGTATCTACATTCGAGGTGCGAGTTATATCGTTTACATAACCGACTTGTTGCACGTTGTTTTGATCTATTTCCTTGTGGCTTTGTCGGTTAACGATTCTGCCAATCGATTGAGCTTGAATAAGGGTATTTTTTATATTATCATTGCTTACTTCTGGCACCGAACGAGCACTGTCTGCGTGTACAGCTCCAAATAAAAGTATATTTGTAGCAAAAATCACTCTTAAGCCTAACATTTTGTAAACGACCGATAAATGTATATCACCAGACGGCCAGCAACAACTGTCTTTTATCTGCTCGGCTTACTGCCTTTATACGAGTCGAAGATTATGTAATAAATACTTTCTGAATTGTTCGTGATATCAATAAACACTATTATTGGCTTAATCCGAAGACAACTTAATTTATTTATTTGTTTATTTCAGTGAAAGGTTGTGTGTGGAAAGGCAAATTCGATTGTAATTATGGTGTCAACGTTAATAGAGGCTTGCTTATGCGTGGGCATCACACAATTTAAGACACTTTAGTTGCCTGCTCTATATAAAAAAATAAAAATAATAGTCTCTATGCTTTTGTAAAAGGGAAATACCTTTTGGTAGGGTATAAATAGTAGTTACGCAATGTGAAAGTTTTATTTATGTAGATCAGCTTTACCCACAACGTAATATAAAAAACCAGATGCTAATACGAAGACTCTACAAGAAGACAAAGCCCCAAAACAGTCTGAAGAATCTTCTTCTTCACTTAGCACTTTATAAAGATTTTATTATTACTATAAAATGTATTACAACAAATATGTAAAATGACAATAAAATGAGGAGAAAATACACTATTACAGACACACATATATATATGCTTGCGAATGTTGTTAAGCCTAGAACTCAGCCCCATTGGTTGGCAGGGCGATTATCGTGTTATTACTTAATATAAATGCAAAATCACTGTAAAAATTTCAAACTTAAAGTACTACTAAAAATAGTTGTATTAATTTTTTATTATATTCATATTTAGATTCGATTGATATATATATATAAGACATACTATATGTTTTTGTGGTTTATGCTTCATATTTATGTATATTTTGATGACCTATGAATGAGCTATGCAGAGACACTTGAAATATCGGCTAACGGCTTCCTAGCGAATGGTTTTAACAGGTGGTTTCTAGAAGTGGATCAGGCTTATATGTAGTCGTAAAGGGCTTTACATTATTAACAGATGTGGAATCTTTGGGGGCTCGTTTTATAGAGATAAAGTCTTCATGGTGGCCCTCTGCACTCTGCACAGCGGCATTCCTATTCGCGTGCATTTTAGCTGGCATTTTCTGCTGTTCAGCACTTTCGGCAGTTGGCATTTTACTAACGTTTCGATCGCTGAGAGACAACGAAAAGTTTCTCTCCAACGGCGGTTCACGAATCTGCTCGGACAACCGGCGAATATTGAGAGGAAGTTCTTCCTTGGATTGAGTTGGAATCGATAAAGAGCTGTGTCTGGAGTGCAGGGCCAGATCGTTCGGACAAAGTAAGTTGCTATTATTATTTTGATACACTGATTTTCGAACATGATTCGGTAACGGGCTGGATATCTCCTTGACTTTATCGGGTATATAGCTGGCGGATTTGCTTTGGTCTAAGGACCAAGCCTTCTGCGATGCGTTGCGGTATTGTGGGGAAAACGGGGCAAAAAGCAGTCCTGGCTCATTTAAAAACACATGATCCTCAGCGGGATCATCAATTGCAGTGTTCGAATGCTTCAGTTGTGGCTTAACACACTTGGATTTCTCAGTCCTTGTCGACAGCAGTTTATTGTTTATGGAAGATAGAGATTTTTCGCGATAGATATTCTTTTTGGGTAGCCGTGTCACCATCTCCACGGCAACATCTTCGGTGTGCCGCCTGACCCACGGATCAATGTTGTGATGCAAGTTTAAATGCTTTTCTTTTACCTGGGGTGAGTTTTTAGTTTTGATGTCTGCATTCTTAATCCATGGATCCGAGGGATAGACCAAACAGCCCGTACTCCTGTTATTCATTTCGTATAAAAAGTTAGCCTTGTCTATCTCCACATTGTTGGGTGACGTCTGCTCCGATTTGCTTATTTTGTGAGTGAGTTGGCGATAAAATTGATTGTCTGCACTAGTGGAGAGCTGTTTCATGTTATGCGTGGCTGTTCGCGGTGATTTTGTGATCTCGCTTTCGTCGGATATAATTATTGCCTGTTGAAAGCCACTTTTATGGACTGACAGCTTTGGAGACAGGACCTTTGCGCACTTCAATGGTAGACAGCTCGGGCCGGGATCTACATCTACAGCGCTAGTTTTGATCTTCTCTTGGAATACACTGTTGCTCGTATCTGAGCTAAATTTAATTTTGATTTCCTCGTTGGTTTCGGAGTCGGATCCATTGGATTTAAGGGGTTTCTCACAGTTGCATATTATTTTTGTGGATGTTATGGATAGAACGTTCTGACCTTTGTCCTTTAGAGATCTGTTCGATGCCGCCACTCGTTTAACACTATCCACAGCATCCGTTTGTTGGCTGGACACCTTGTTATTCAAATATCGAGCGGAGAGCTGGGTATGCTGGCTATTTAAATATATATTTGCATTCATTGGTGAATGTGGAGAGAGTACTGGAAGTGTTGGAGCGATATTTGGTTGCTTTAATCGAGAAACAAGGAAGCCGTTCGACTTCAGATCGGTTAATGGTGGCGGTGGTGGTGGTGGGTCTTCTTTCCTAATTTGCTTGTTATGTCTGCTGCTGTTTCCGCACGATTTGTTTGATAAGAGCTGTGGTGAGAAGGATTGGGCATTGGAATACGAGCCCGACTGTTTATGCTAAAGAAACTTCTGCTCCAGAGCTTTGGTAGAACTCTGGCTGGAATTTGAGGCACCTGCAAGAAGACCGAACGTATGTTATTAGATTAACTCGAAAAAAGGCTTATTAAAGACAGAGAGAAAGCGTAAGAAGAGAAGAGGCCAGCAAAGCGACAAAATTACTCTAAGAAGTTGTAAGAGTAAAAGGTAAACTTTTAAAGTATCAAAAGATTGCTTTATTCAAACGTTTTGTCCTTACAATATATTAAAACCATATTACTGATGAAGCGTATTGCTTAATATTCATTTTTTCAAACCGAATTTATGTTTGTTTTGATGTTCTCTACCGAATATTGCTATGAAATATCATGTACAAGTTTAAGATGATATGACCTAGGCTTATTGGAATAATACGGGGACCAGGATCACAATGCTGTAAATATGGGGACCTTGGTACAAAACTCCTCACAACTAATCGTTTATATATAAATATCTATATGTGTATAATCTTTGTTAAAATGCAATTCTCGAATGTATGTATGTATATATTGATGTGAGCGGCTAGATAAATAATTACATTGCAATATTTATATAAATATAATGTTTCAATTACAAACCATCGTTTTCAATCCGCTTGTTATTTGCTTCCACAATTTTTTTACTTGTCTCGCCACCGCCTGCTGCCGCTGCAGGTATTGAATGCTTTGAACTTAGGGACACACTAGCTGCGGCAGGATTTGAATTGGTTACTATGCCCGAAGTAGTGTCGCTAGTAACGCCGCCTCCTCCATCGACATTATTCTTTAATTGTCATTTGATTAGCTCCACCGAAAGGAATTTGCGCAGACGCTCGTAATAATGCGGATGCAGCTCCACATCGTTATGTCCAGCACCCTGTATAAAATAATACTTATTAGTTTTTAATTCAAACATTAAAGCTGCAATTGAATGATAAATGTCTGTAAATCATTTGCTTTTTAGTATTATGTTGCATTTTTCAATGCCTATGAATAGCTCTGAGTTCGGTGGCAATGCCAACCTTATATATATTTCTTTTTATTACAGAAAAGCTCGCTCACGACTGCAATAACTTGATCTGGGCGGGGCAGGCAATCAATCACCAGAGAACACAAATAAATACTCATAATTACCTCCACCCAGAACGGCTCCACTGTCTTAGGACACCGCTCGTAGATTCCGATGCCATGGGAAAAGTCGATGACCTCGTCATCGGTTCCGTGAATAACCAGAACCGGAGCCTTCACCTTAGCCACCTTATCAATGCTGTTCGGAAAACCAGATAAGATCAAAATCATTTTGATCGCAGATCGACGCAGACTTACCTGGGAAAAGCGTCAAAGAACCAAGTTCTCTTTGTGTTCCTAAACACGACTCGCAGACCCGACATCAGCGGCGAGTGGAGTATCACAGCCCCGACTTCGTGACGCGACGCTAGATCAACAGTCGGCACGGTGCCAATGCTCTGACCGTACAGTATTATTGTCTCCGGGCTGATATTGAACCTAAGCAACGAAGGGGATAATTAAGGTTAGAAATGGACATATGTATCAAGAGGCAACATCCTTACCGAGTTCGCATCGCCTGCCAGGCGGCCTCAATGTCCGCATAAAGATTCTTTTCGGACGGCTTGCCGCCACTCATCCCATAGCCGGAGTAGTCATAGCCAAAGATATTACAGTTGATCTGCGAGCCGAGGGTCAGGTAGAAGCTACTCATCTGGCCAAGGTCCACGGCATTCCCGTGGGAGAAGAGCAGCGTGTACTTGGCATTCTTGCTGCACCTGACATAGATGCAGGTAATCAGGTTGCCACGCGACGTGCGCGTGAAGAAGGCCTCCACTTTCGATTTCTCCCGCTCGGAATACTGCCACTCGGCGCGGTCAAAGAGCTGCAGGTTGTACCTGATGTTCGTGTCATCCGCCGGAGTCAGCTTGTACGTGGGCTCCGGCGGCTGGAAGGCCAGCTTGGCCGCAATGGGGCCGGGGCATGGTGGGCAGCAGAACATGCAGCAGAGCTCGCTAATACTGAACATGCTCGCTAGCTGCTAAGTGCCGAATGCCTCTTCAAACGGAATGCAAGTTTTCTTTTCTTTTCTTCGGTTCTCTTTTCTTTTCTTTTTGGGTTTCGTCTCTCGGTGCGCGATACTATCAACAAAGGACAAACGAAGTGACGGAGCTGCGATATTTGTGGCTATTTTGTGTGCAACTCGTCAATGGGCTAGGCGACGGGGTGACAAGAGAAACATTTCATTTTGAGTTCGGACACAGATTCACCATAATCGAACGCCTAAATGTTAAATTGTGTTACTGAAATTTGGTACACTCACATTTACAAAAACGGCAATGTAGATAGGCAAACAACCACAAAGAAGCAAGATGGCAAAAACGCCCTAAAAAACAACGGAACTTTCGGTATTATGGTGTGACCATATGCGGAACGACGAGGAAAGTTGGCAAATCGACAGTCTACTTTCTGGGAACGAAATGAAACTGGAACGGGGCGAAAATAGTAATAAATAAAACGATTTCTCTAGCTAAGTGATAAATAAATTTATATATTTTATATATTCTAAATAATGTATTCAGTATAAATAATTTAACTTTGAAAATATATATTATACAACTAAGAAATGTTAAATGTCTTCAGTAATTATATACATTTTTACCATTACGGCCATCTAACTAAATTGTATCAATTGAGTCAGGTGATTGGCAGCTGTTCTATATAAATTAAACCTTGAGATAAGTAAATGTGCGTTTTTTCTATTATTTATTCCAATAATTAGGTGTTGCATGCTTCAGCAATTTGTGGAAAACAGCTGATAAGACAGCTGTTCTTATAAATGGTAAAATATGCATTTCTACACCTCACCCTGTAAGAGAATATCGATATACATACCTACATACATATAAACATATCAAAATAAATAAGTGAAAAACTTCTCGGTTCGATTACTAAGGTTAATTAGTGTCATTTCAGTAATTTCTCTAATTAATATTATTTGTGAAGCTAGTCAAATCAGTTTTTGTGCATCGGGATTAACGTCTTTTACACTAATCGAAAAAGAATACATTAACTGGGGCTGGAGACATCTGAGACGATCCTCGGAGCCCCTAGCTTTTGTGATACGCGGCCTTTTCTTATTAAGAACTTCTTATTGTTCATAATTATAATATATTATATGTATGTACTATAATATACATTGCATATACATATGTACATATGTATGCAAGAATGTTTGTACGAACGAAGATCGGTTCTATTCGGCAAAATATAATATTGCATCAACAAAAACCTTATTAATATACATACATACATATTTGTATGTATATATACGTACTTATGTAAATGAAGGTAAGTAAACTTAGAATCCTCTTTAAAATACAGTTCGTTATGATCTCACCTTTAATAGATAATAAAATGAAACAGGGTTCAAACTAACTCGCGTAAATGTTTGAACTTTACTAACTACATACATATATGTATATGTGCATATGTATGTATAAAGCTGTGTACAAAACACATACATATGTATGTATAAATTAGCGGATGTAACCTCTGATGTATGTATGTGATATACATGTGTATGTAAATATTTGTCCGGATTCTTATCCTTAAATTAGAGGATACTAAAATGTGCCATGGCTTACTCACACCTTTATAATTGGGATTATTAAACTAACACCTAAAAACACGCAGCGGCGTGGAGCCACCATAAAACGGAAACTTTGCCGGAAAATATAAAGCGCCTTGTTTGGGTATTAGTGAAAAGCCTATTTACTGAATTGAGAATATATTCTTCTATATATGCTCTAACTGATGAGGTACATTTTAATTTAACTTAAATTTATTTTATATGAGTTGATCCTATTTAAAAAATATAACATATTTCCTAGCGCCTTTTCTTTAATCTTTTTTTTAGTCATGTAGGACAAGGATTATGAATGAATATAAAAAGAACATTAAAAGCGGAAATATATATAATAAGTTATTCGTTTACGAACATAAGATTTACCTGAATTTTAAATGTATTTGTCTGTTTATTGTAATAACATTTATTGTGTGCCTATAGAGTTAGAAATTAAAAGCAATGATTACTTTAATTAGGCACCTGTAGCTTTAGTTTATAACTCCAAGCAAGCAGTACTATATCTAAATAAATAAATAAATTCTTTAATTAGTTTTTATTAAAGATCAATTATTCTTTCTAAAAAATATTATTTTGATTTATGACTTATTATAATTTCAATCAGAAGTTCGTAACGAATGAGATTTGTGTAAAAAATAGACATCCGTCTGTCAGTCTGTTTATTTACGATTGGTAATTGGTAATAATCGACTTAACGACGGTTTAATTAACGACTATAAGCAGATTAATAAGAAAATATGATTTACCAGATATATAATATAAATAACTGAGAAGTTCTTCATATCTTTGTCATACTCAAAGATAATTTAAGAAGTGTTTACACATTTTTATAATTTTTAAGGTAAATGACTCTATCATTCGTATGTTTTTATAAATTATATGATTGTTTTTAGTTAATTTAACATATACGTTCTTTTAAATGTATATTCTAACACCTGCTTTAGGAACCATCTGACATTCAATATACTCTTACCAATGTGAATATAGTTTTATTGATCTTTTTGTGTTCTTCCCAACCTGAAGTTCTCTTTCTTACCACCTTTAGAATGAACTAACTAAAGTTTTCTTCATTTAAAATCAGTTAAATAAAGGAAACTAACAATTAAAAATATATTTTGAAAAATATGTTTACAATCTACAATATTAATTTATTTTTGTTAGCTTTCCCAGGGTACATTCAAAATCGAATATATTCCAACTAGCCGACCTTTCTTGCAAGACATAACAACCAACATTTGCCGCCGTATCGACCGTGGTTCCCGCTCTTCTTGGCTGCAGTAGTTTATGGTTTATGTATGTAGATGGTTAGCCTGGTAGATGGGTAACAAGAGCCAAGCCAAGTATTCCGACTGGGGTTGAAGTCAAACATATGTACGTAAGGATGATTGACAGCTAATGGGAAACAATAGCAGCTCCAAGGTGTGTAGTATATGTGCATGTGTGTAAGATGCAAATGATTTGCAAAACGAGGAGGTGGCTAGGAAGGCAAGTTAACCATTGCGGCCCTTTTTTCGACCTGTAATCGAATTAATCGAGGTCTATTTACTTACAACCTGTAGTTTGTTTTCCAGCTATAATTATCTATGGCAACAAACAACAGATTAGATGTTCCGTGCTTGTGTACACACACAGAGACTGTTTTTTGCAGAAAAAGTGAAGACCTGCTTCCACTAGAAAAACAATAATTATAGCACTAAACTTTTTGGTTTTTCTGTTGGTTTGTATACATTGTGGCTGGCAAAGCAATTCCAAAAAGTGAAAAAATTGCACATACTTAACGTTCGGTAGTAATTCCTTTTTTTTATTGACTTTAGAGATTATCTAAGTTCAATCGTTTACAATATATTATTTTTTAAATTAAAATGAGTACACAAGTAAATAACATAAGACTATAATAATAGGACAGCTAGTCAGTTGGGTTCTAAGACTTGGGAAACACTTTCTTTCAAATACTTTCAAAATACCGGCAGTGGGCCGTTGTGAAAGAGCGGCGGTGTTTTGTGGTAGCAGGGCATATTCCCGTATTGGCTATTGTACAGGAAGTTGGGAAAGTACATGTGATACTGCGCGGCTAGTTCGTTGAAATTAAATGGCAAATTAAACAGTGGCTTTTTCAATCCGTCGGCCACGGGACTCCCGTAGTCCAGCTGCTGCACTAATCCCTTGGGATCCGGAGCTATCAGGCTCTCGATGGTGAAAGCCCGCTTTGGACGAACCGGCGGCGATGGCACTAAGGTCAGTGGCGGCGGCGGTGGCGGCGGTGCTTTGTAGGTTGATATTGCAGGAGCAGATGCATTCCCGAGATCGTAGTTGGTAGGAGGAAGTGGTGCACTCCTTGGGGGCTCAATAAAACCCAATTGTGTTAGCTGTTCGTCCATGTAGTGGGAAACCATTTCGTTGCTGGCAGCGGCGGCGGCTAGTTTCCAATTCGATAGATCCTTCTCCAGCTGCTTGACACGGAATCGCTTGCGTCGCCGCAGCAGGCTGCCGTTCTCGAACATATCAAAAGCCATGGGATGGAGGGTCCAGTAGGATCCTTTGCCCGCCTTTGTCACATTCCGTGGGACTTTGATGAAGCAGTCGTTGAAACTCAGATTGTGGCGCAATGAGTTTTGCCATTTTTGCGTATTTTTCCGGTAATAGGGAAACTGTTCCATTATAAATCGATATATCTCACTGAGCGGCAGCAGGCGTTGCGGCGAGTGTATAATGGCCATGGCCGTTAATGATATGTACGAATATGGAGGCTTCTGATCACCGTAAGACATTTTCAATGGGCGTGGCATTGCAACGTCGTTTTCAAATTGTTCACACAGTCCCCTTTTTTTTTTTTACTTCAGTGTACTTTACTTTGCTCGGAAGCAGCGATGTTCACTCGGCGGCAGCAGCGTTAAGACTAATGCGAGGGGCAGCCAAACTTCATGTTTTATGGAAGGAACGAGCTCTGTGGCTCGAGCTGAGAGCAAGACCGGATCGGAGAGTTGGCCATCCGCCCGTCCACCCGTCCAGTGTTATACATACATATTCGCGAGCGAGAAGGCAAGCGGTCCGGCATTGCTGGGGAAACAGGTATCTTTAGGGGTCTGGTCGTCCTTGTCTGGGCCGGCGTACCAATGGCAGCCGAAGGTGTGTTGCTGCCAAGTGGGTTGCTCAGGGAGTCGCGACCAATCATCGGGCCCAGCGATTACACCCATGAACAAGGTGGCCCAGCAAACAATAACGGGAGCGTGGCGGAAAAGCGTTTTGTTCCCAGAGACAAGGCAAAACGCGGAATGAGGCCCCATTTTTTCCCTTCGCCATTTTCAATTTTCAGTGAGATAGTGGCATGCGTGCTGAAAAAGCACAATGCCTCATGTTTCGTACTTCGTATCGAGGGGGGAAAAAGGCAAACGGCAAAGGGAAAGCCCTTTTGCCTTGATTTGCAAGCTTTTGTCAATACCTGTTTATTTTATATGAATTGGGGGCGTGCCAGAACATGAAATAATAAAGGAAACGCTCGTATTTCACTTCCCATCGCATTATTTTCGGCCATAAAATGATTTAAATTGTTTTTGGCTTTTGCATGAAATTGAAAAATGAATTATGAAAGCAAATGTAAGTATTTTTCTGATATAAGTATGTTTACCAGATCAAGTTAAACATATCAATGCGGCCACAATTTATGCAAATAGCTTCTTGGCTAATAATATTTGCTTAAGGGGACATTAAAAATGAAATTAAGACAAAAAGAAAGCAAATATAATACATATTAAATAATTAATAATTATTTGTGTAGTTGTTGAAGAAACTAATCAAACTAATCAACTAATCATGAAGAGAAATTTAATCATTTTAAAAATAGATTTCGATCTTAATTTGTGTCCTGATTCGTCTTGACGAAAATTACCTTTTAACTAGCCATTATTCCTTGTTAATATGTTTTTTACGAAGCTTTTAAGTAAACAGTTTGCAATTTTTGTTACTTAAAGAGAGAAAACATTAATTTTTAAGCTCGTTAAGTTTTAAATTAAAAGTAATAAGTACAAAAACAAACTAAAAGTCTTATTTTCTTACTTCTACTTTTGAAAGAGTGAATTTTTTAATTATAGTTTATTAAACATGTAAATTTTACATTTAGTAAAAGAAATACGGAGGTCTTTAAATATGTTAATGATATACGGGACTTAAGATCTACTTTCTTGAATGATATATAAAAAAACAAAATAAACATAATATTTTATCTGTAAAAACAAAAGAGTGCATACAATTTTATTACGTTTTTAAGATATATATGACAGTTATTACACAATACAAATGCAGCCTTCTATATCGCCTTAGACAGTTATTAACGTTTCATATCAGGAGTCGTGGGTTCTAAGCACCTTTAAATATAGCTTTCCTACTTGTTTTATATTTAAATATCATATTTCATTATGCAAAAAACGGAAAAACTCTTGTTAAATATCTTTTAAAGATTACCCTATTAAATTATCTTTTTAATTTATGTCATAACAACAGTCTACACATCTTTTTTCCTCTGCAAAACCTTAAATAGCACCTTAATTGAACCTTTTCCGAGGGTGGCTCATTTCCCAAGCAAATAAAACCAATTAAATTATTATTTTACCTTTTAAATTAAGCTACATATATATATTTTAAATAAAAAACCTCTTCACTGCTGTCAGCGGCTGGTCAAGGAGTCTTCTTTCGTTTTATATATTTATGTATTTCCTTGCAGGGCATGCAGGGCTCACTTTAATTGCCTTTAATAATTACCATAATTACTTATAATGGGACAAGCAAACAAAATATGCCAAAATGCTTGGAATAGTCGATAACTTGAAGTACAAAAACCCGTTTATGTTAATTTAAAAGGTATATACAAGTAATTTACTCTTCTCGGTGATTTTTAAAGATATTTTGCTTTAGAATAAGTTCCTCTGATTCGCGTTCGCCTACAACAATAATATATTTAATTATATTTTAGTTTGCTTTGATATGTCTGAGCGCAGACAAACACATGTCTAAATCAACTAAAACTCACATAAACGAAACTAGTTATAAGGCAGCACGCTTACAATCCTCAGACGCCGACATAATGCTAACGAGCTAATAGAGACGTGCCCAAGTAGCAGAACAATGGCCTTTCTCTTTCTTTCTCACAACATATTAATAACTTTATTGGTTACCTTATTACAGTCTCCTTTCTCCAAAAGAAAAAAAAACTAATTTAAGAATTTAATTTAAATTAAATGCCTTCTTATTCAGAAAAAATGTAATTATTTCACATAAATAGAAGTCCTTGTGCAAAAAAGGAACATTTACAATAACAGTATCCCAAGGCTAACTAAACTAAATATAAACAAATATTTCTAATTTACATGAGAGTAAACAATACCTATTAATATACTATATATTTTATCTTCATGAACAATATGTATTTAATGTTAAGATGTGGTTCAGTCAAGCTTCTCTCTGGTGAAATAATTTATATGGCTTTTATATTTAATGGTATTCCCTTTGGGCTGTTAAAAAGGCGGATCCCCAAAGATCCGATAAAGCTTTTTCCTGCCTGGCCAGAAGTTAATATCACAAGAACTAAAAATAAAACAAAACTCGCATTTTAAGAATTAAGTTCTAAAGTCAGCTGCTATGAAAAAACAAAAAACGTTCTATAAACATATATATATCTATATAAAAATACAAATACGTCGCTTATAACAACTTTTTTTATTTTTTCTTCTTGATATCCTTTATTTTTGATGTCTATGAAGAATCGTTATATTTGTCAAAAACATACCTGATCAAAACAAAAGGGAAGATATTGAGGAATTAAATATATTTATGGAATAAAGAATATTATAATGTAATAAATGGAATAAGAAGTAAAAGTTGTATTCGATACCCGGTACTACTGCTCTTCTACAATATGTAAAGGAGTCCTGAGATCTATTGTTGAGAACAGATATCCAAACTTTCATTTAAAAGATCACCTGTTTTATAAATGTTGTATGAAAATGAACTTAAATGTTGCATGTTTGAATTTATATAGCCTTGCATTTAGCAATTTAGTCCCGATATTAAAAAGCTATAGAAAAAAGAGTTTGAGTTTCCTTAAATCAACTGAAAGAACAGCAAATAAATGCGATTTTCTCCGGTACTTTCTAGAGGAGCTGCCTAGATTAACTCCGCTGGAGATAGTGATTATCTACTACTCTTTTTTGGCTTGCAGATCCTTCCTTTATCTAAGTAGCCTTTAATGCTACAATAATAAAACCTGATTGATGTTCGCCATGGTGCAATGGTACAAATTTGAAATAAATTCGATATTTTGTGGTCTTCTTAGTGTCAGGGATGCCAACATGTAAGCAGACAGATGGTCACGTCAAGATCGGCCGTAAAAACTGTGTAAAAAAAAAGTACACTTAACCATTAACGCAAAGCTGTTGAAATCGCTGTGTGTGCGGAACCTTTTACTCAAAAAACAACTACTCGGTACTTGGTAATCACCCATCGATAAGTTTTTCTCCTCTTTTCTTTCCTGTCGGCTGCTATTTAACACACCGAAATTTGCAGCGCTGAGATGAAAGCTGTTCGACCCCATAAACTAAATCAATTTAGTTATTTCCGTCTCGAGGCAGCTTCTCTGCATCTCCGCCCGATGATGAAGATTGGTTTTGGCGAAGAACCGATGAAGTGTCGTTCAGCGAGTAGTGTCAGTCGCACATTGGATGCGGCAATAGTGCTAAAAAGCCCATGCAATATACTCCCGTAATTAAATATTTTGAAAGTGGCGAACATAAGCGGATAATATCCATCCACATGTTTTAAAAGGCCAAATAACATATTTAGCAGTATTATCTTGATTCAAAAAAATAAAAAAAGAAAGAAGTTCGCGTCGAAGACAAGATCTCTGTATGGTGTCGGGATAATAACCGTCAGTATTTATTTTTCCTATGTGTGGGGATTTTGTCTGCTTTGTATTGCCTTTATACTCGTAAGAAATAAATGTTTGAACACAACAGGCCGCCAATTTATTGAAGGCTAACACACTAATTTGAGGAGTTGAGTTGTGTTTACCCCGAGGATGTCTGCTTGTATGGCGGTACGTATGTATATTGGTATGAATCTTTCCGACAAAGCTTAAGTGCAGTGTTCATGCTTCTACCTGCAGTATAGGAGAACGCTAAGGAATATTGCCCAGTTGGAATTTCGCTGGCGAGATGAGTTTGGAGATCGGTTTGGGGTCCTTGCGTTATCAAATTGCATTCAGTTTCAGTTATTTCTCTTTTATTAATATTTTTAAAATTAGTTCAAGTTCCTTCCTTTGTATTTTTTAAAAATTGGTATCCCTTTGTATACCAATGACAAAAAAAAAAACATTTACTAAATAAAGATTTATGTTACTTGCTAGGAAAAAGGATAATTCCATAATTTCCTATATTAATATTGGTTCTAAACTTAGAAATTATTTACTACAATTATACAATGTACAATATATTATATATATATTGAATTCTTTTTAAGAATCGTTTAAAGCAATACATAATGCAAACCAAAACAAGTTGGCTTCCAATGCACTATTTAAATTCAATCTAATGCATTAGAGAAGTGTTTTGTTATAGATCTACATTATTTGAGTATTTATTTAAAAGATCTATTGATTTTGTCATAATGTAATGCATAATATAATGCTTAAAATTCCTATTGGAAGTGTCGTATAGTTGCCTTGCTCGCACTTAGGTAAAACCCAAGCCTCTCATAAAAACTGTACCTAATGAAATCTTCAATGCAGTGTCATAACTCCAAAAGTGAAATGAATAATACTTCCAAGAGAATTACAAGACTTGTAATTATTTTTCTGTAATCATTTCCCGCCTAAATATCTGCCAAATATTTAATTAATATATTAAGATATTCCTCTTATTGAATGAATTAACCAAAGATGTTTTTTACAGAATTGTATTCACGTTCGCTCTGTAAAAAAGTGGAGTCATATAAGCTGGTGTTGATAATATTATATTACGTTTTTTTTTACTCCCATAATAAAAAGGGGAAAAGGGAATACAAGAAGTCGACCCTAGATGCTATGGATAGTGCAGTTGGCGGCCCCAGAGGCGGATTTCCTACTGCCCCTATTAAATGGGCATCGGTCGGCTCAATCGTTAGTGTCGACGAGGTGAGAATGAACATCGTCAGCTCTTTCGCCCGTCTTATATCATTCACACCACAACCATCGCACCGAATTTAAATCATAACCCATTTCATGACAGCCAGCGAGGCTCCCAGGAGTGGACGTTGGGTAAATGATTAAGGCCTCGGTCTCGGCCTGGTCAGAAGAGATCTCTGCTTCCTCCGCGCGGAATCGAAATCAAATTAAACTCGGTGGTGTTTGGTGTTTGGAGAGGAGCTTGGCAAGCTTGGCGAACTTGGTGTGCTGGGTGCTGGGTGCTGGGTGCTCCTCCTGTTGCGTGTGTGTGAGGACGGAGGAGGAACGCATTGTATATTTTGCAATTTGAACAGCCGCTAGTTGCCGAACACGGACGTTTATAATTCGCAGAGGTGTGTGTGGTGTGGTAAGTATAATAAGAGGTGTGCTCAGACATCAGGCTAACAAACAGGCCGCGCACAAGCAGCGCACAGTAAAAATCACTTCGATGGAAGCCATAATGGCCCGAGCTCCTTTCTACGAACCGAGAAACTGAGATCTGACTACCAATTTAAAAATGCCGCTTTTGACTTGCGAGACAGAGTGGCGGTATTCTGCCGGCTCGACTCGGCCCGGCCTGGCCTGGCCTGGTCCGATCCGGTCGGTCGGTCGGTCGGTCTTTTGGCCTTTTTGGTTGCTTTTTGGATGGTCGGTCGATCAAGAAATACCTTTAGATGCTGATGGTGATGGTAGGCTGGTTGTTTTCGCACAATTCGTGGTTAAATACAAAGTAAGCTGTTAGAACCCATTTGCTTTCGGCATCTCTTTGGATTTGTTGCTGTTGCTGCTGCTGCTGCAAAATGTAATCGAAACAGAAGGACCTACATTAATTAAATGCTTCGCCGATCTTTTCAGCGGCTTCGTATGTCCATATATCTAAGGCAGTTGGCCTATTTTAGCCCCGTGTAATCACTAGAGGGTATCTTCAAATTGGGCAAGACTCGCCGGCAGGGCACTTAAAAACCCTTTTCAATTTTTTAAGTATAAATATGGTTAATCAGCATCAACACCCGACGACGACTCGGAGCTCTCGAGTGCAAACTAGTCTGTGTGTGAAACTAGTTTTTGGTGTTGAAGCTACTTAGCTGATGCCCCGTCTCGTCGGGCCCGCTCGTGTGCTCGATGTGCTGTGCTCCACTGACGGATAAGTCGGAGCCGTGGGGGAAAGATACTTCAGCATATATGCATGGACCGCTGGCCTTAACAGTCGGCAAGATCGATTGCATGGGAATTTCAGGCGATCAAAGCGAGACGTACCACTTTCTGCAGCCGAGGACTACTTTTTGATACATTGCCCGATAAAGGCCACTCCACACATTTTCATCTTTCCGCATCTGCTCAGCTTACCTATTTTTAGGATGCACAAACTCATGCTCCCATTAGCCTCTTACGCCTGACGTTAATTGTTGACAATGGTTGATTTTTGTAGTAAACAAATTAAATTGTTCAGCAATCATTGTGCCATTTGGCAAAGCAGCTTGCCACTCGTTTCTAACACAGTCAAAAGCCTACAAGAGGTCTCTGAATTTGCAGTTTACATTGCACAATAGTTCCCAATGGTATTCTTACATAGTTAGACAATTAAATGTAGTTTATTTATCATTTTCCACCTGCAAAACCTATAATACGCTCATAAGAAAGACGTTAGATCCTTATTATAATAAACAAGGAGCCATAAACGTAATGCCATACCGTGATCACAGATTTTCTCTGAAGGTAGGGATACCCTCTTAGTTTATAATTTTTTTACAGAGCACTTACACAGTTTTTCCTTTTCTGAAAATTGCTTTATTAGCCGTTGCGCACTTGCCGCGTCGGAGAGCTTGTCGTAAAACTTTTTATTCGGCCAAAACATTTTATTGGGTAATAATTCAACCTCGAACAAATACATCTGCTGTTCGTAACTCTTTATAAAAAAAAAAATAGCAAATAATGCCACAGCTAAATTACCTCAATCAAGTGGACGACACGTGACACTTGCGGTCATAAATTCTCACTGGCGATGCTCAAGTGCTATTGCGGCTCATTAGCTTTCTATGGCAATTGGGAGCCATAAAGCAATCACTGGGCTGGGCCTTCACTCCTTAGTCCTAAGATTTCTCCTGCAAGAGCGACGGCAACCGCACATCCCCATCCCCAAAAGGAAGGATGTGGAATCCAGCTAAGCATCCCTTATCGTAAATACCACAGTCATTTTGTTACTACACCATGACGATCCTTTTAGGAAGTGATGTTTTACGCACGGTGTTGATTTATTGTATCATTACTGTTTATGAGTTCGAGCCCCTTTTCGCGATGACTTCGCAATATTTGTGTGTGAGCGGTGAATGAAACCCAAATTAGTTCTAATAAATTATATATTTGTAAAGCGGTTAAAGTCAAGTCAGATTTGTTTAGAGTTTTGACAGGGAAAAGTGGCAGTGTTTGATAAACAAGAAATACTTTTTTTAAAGTTGTTTTGAAATAAAATAAATTCTTTGAAAAGGAGCTTTAATTGTTTGTTAAATGAGAAATAGGTATCCTTGATTATATCGATAAAATACCTTCTGATAACTACAGATCCACTTGTTTGACTTAATTCACATAAATCGCAGCTGCTAAGGAGAATGTGAAGAACTCATATTTAAAAGGGTCTCAAGGCGGATTCACACAAAAGTATATACAGCCAGTATCTGTACATACTATTGCGTGAATTCGTACTTGGGAATTTTAGGAGCACTCTTTTGGATAATTTTATTACGCTTTCAAGGGCAGAGGATTTTTTTGTGAGAGAAAATTATTTAAATTCCTCATAATATAATCGCTCATCCGTAATCTTCTATAATAAATATTTGGATTGTTATAATCGTAATGGAAATCAGTCTATACAATACGATCGGGTGAATAAACTTTTACTTCTCGCATTCAAAACACAATCATTTATTGTCGATACGCTTTTGTAATAATTAAAGGCTTTTACCCTTTTCTTTTTGTATTTAAAGAAACAAATTAATATCCGCTAAACTGCTACAAATATCATTAAGTGAGTGTCTTGAGCACACACACAAAACACACACCTAACAACACCAATTTGAGTCGGCCGAAATACAGATGGGCTCGTGACAAAGTACCGATTACTATTCGTTCCGATCACTCTAAGTATTCACAACCTCTGAAAGTTCGCTTTGATCTGTACCGGCAATAACAAAAAACATGATGGTTTTGTTAATGGATTTCTATAAAGGCTTCCGACTGTTAAAGGCCCGACTGGAAGAACACCCGTGGCGATAATTTAAAGCCACTGTCTAAGCCCGCATACCTTTCCATACCCTGGCGTGTGGGGTATGATAGTTTTCTTCAACTGACTGCACCTTTGACTGCCTATAGTTTATGGATCAAGGTGTGTTATCTACAGCGGGTGCATGGTTTAATCGTATTTTAATAAATTACAGGGTGTTATAGCCAGTTTTTTGCTATAAACCTACTTGCATCGTGTACATATTACTTTTTTTATGTACGATTTTATGCCATATTTATCTTACCTGCCAAGTTCCCTTAACGCAACACGTTTGTGATCATTATTTTCAGGCAAGTTAAGCCAGGTATAGGTATTCATACATACTACATACTGTTTATAAGTATTCCTGCAAGCAAATTAAGTGTATCGAATTTTATGATTTCAACACAGACCAGACCCTTTTTCGTGCCTGTAATTTAATTCTCTCCACCGATCTGTTTTATTTGGTTTCCAAACGTCTTTAAGTAGCCTGAGCGATTATGCAAATGAGCCTTGTTTGGTAACTAAACTACCAAAAAGGATTAAGAATCCAGCTTCATCTGCGGGGCTCAGATGATGCAAATAATTCTTCTGAGCATATGGAATAGCTAATCGGTAGCTTAAGATATATATATACACAGTGGAACGCAAGAATTAAAACAATAGTCAAGGGTTCCGACCACAGAATAACCTGCCGTCATAAACTCTGATTAAAATATTGTAAGGGATTTAAACAAATAATAAATAAAATGTTAAATGTTAAATGAATAAAACGAATCCCTCGTTTTGACCTCTAAACTATTTTAGACCTTTTTAGCAAATGATCCTTCTGTAGAATTCAAGAAATACTGTGCTTTAAGTCCTTTTTCTTATTAGAACTTTAAAAGTAAGAAGGCCTCTTAATAAATATATAAATGGATTTATAAAGTTAATGTTTAAAGGCAAGTTTAGCTATTATCCAAAATAATAAGGATTTTTCTTCACTTTATAATGCAAAGAAGCTAAGTCAATCTTTTAAAATATTTATCCACCCATTATTATATATTTATAATTCTTCTGAGTTTATTTTTAGAATTTCCCGCTCCATTTTATTTCATTTACAAACACAAATTAAAATTTGATGTACACTCTTCAATGATTTCCAAAAATCACTATTTATTTTTCAAATCATTTCCAATTGACGGTAGATATTTACGTAAACAATAATGACAGAATGCAGAGACCATTAATTACACTTGAGCCTGCTATGTTTTGTAACTAATTATTACAGCATAATTCTTCTCGCAGCTGGAGTTCAAAGCAAAGATTTGTCTACACCTTTCATGTTGCCGCTAATCTTCAGTTTCTACTAATTTGACTAAAGCAAATATAATTAAATCAGGTAAAATTGCTAGTTTTGTACTTTCCGACGGGTCGCGGTACCACTATAAAGATTTATTTTTCGTTTAATGAGAAATGATATATGAAATTAGAAATAGTGAAAGGATGCAGGGTGCAGGCATACTTGATAATGTGAACCACTATTTGTAGGCAAACTATTTTTATTTACCATAAATTATCTATGAAAAAATCATTTGAAAACCACACATAAACATAACTAATTTTTTATGTGTTTAAAAAATCATTTCCCCCAAAAAAAAAAACGTTTTGACCAAAATTACTACCAGAAGAGTTTTAGTTTCTCTATTAAATAATCTCAGTATGTCAGCGCATAAAGGTATGCCATGTTTGGGAAGGTAAAAGAATTACAAATTAAGGATCAGGTATTTTAAGACCGAGACAGTCAACCAAACTGTTCATATTTTTCGTATAAGGGATAATTAGAGAATATATAGATTTATCGACTGCCGATCTATGTAGTTCATACGTAGACATTTGGAAATAATTAAATTCCATATAGAACCCTCAGGGTTTACCTATATTCTCGCGGAGACTTTTATCATTTATTCCAGATATTTGTAACGGATATGTAATCTATATATATCACAAAAACTTGTCTTTATATCCGTTGTTTGTCGTATGCGAATTTTAAAATAAATATTTTCCGATCTAAGTCGGCTGTAATTATCAAAAACTATCTTAGTTCGCTGAGTTCTTAAACTCTTTAAAATCAGATTACCAGCTAATGCAAATCAATGATACATTTGACACAATTCCTCCCTTCTTGAATATAATAAAACCGTCTTTCCTTTTTATTATCGGAAGTCTTTGATGTCACTATTTAGATTATTGTTACAAATGAGCCTAGCAAATATTTAACGCTTCAAAGAGTTTACATACAAGTATATTCATATAAATGACCAAATAACTCAGCTGGTGTGTCCATTAAGCCTTGTTCGCTGTTACCTTATTATTATTGCTCCCCTTATGTTAATAACCCGAAAGTGTTTTAAATTTCACGCATCTTGCTTGTTAAATACATACATGTGTTTATTGCCTGAAGAAACAAAGGACCGAAACTCATGATACCCTTTGCCCAGTAATTATTTATATGGCGGCAATAGGCTAGAGTGATGCAATTTTGAGAGAATTTAAAAAGATATCAACGGTCATCAAAGAAATCACTTTCGATTTCTTAAACAATTAGTAGAAATATATGTTTCTCCCTTTTAACTGGAAGGAGGAGTATTGCATTCGTTTAAATGAGAAGTGAGAAGGAAATTTAAATTGTTAGTCAATTGTTTTTAATTTTTTGACCTGATAAGATAATTGTGGAGTCAGAAAAGAGATAGCAGCCGGCAGTACAGATAGGATCGGGTTCGTATTATTGGCGAGTTTGAATCCATTAATTATCGATCGATGTATGTCAATTTATAAAAAACGTACTTTTCGTTAATAATTATCATTATTTTATAATCGTATATAATAACTTTGCATATCTCAAATTATATGCGAATTTGTTTTAAAATATTGTTGTTATATATGTCAATTTTCATATAATAAACCCATTCATTTTTTAATCGTTTGAATGTTAGCTGTATGATGTAGACGTCCCTTTGGCCCTTTTCAATTTATATTTTAATGGAAATAGAATAATATAATAATGAAGAGACTAGTTTGCATACGGACGGACGGACATGGCTAAATCGATTCGGCTGGTGTTTGCTGGTGTTCTAAATTATAATACCCTCTGCAAGGGTATATCTGAACTTGCCAGACTAGACTACGAGTCATGCATGAAAATGTAGGTCCGTATGCATGTACACCTAGATCTTGGAGAGGAACTAAAGATGTGACAGGCGGGCTTAAATTTATTTCCTGTTTCGTAGAGTATAGTTTGCAATAAATATAAATAGGGAGTAATATTAATCGATGTTGACACCTTGATGGCAAATAAATGTGTATTCCTTTAAAGAAAGAATTATAATTGAAGTATGCAATTTGTTTGGCATATAAAAGATCGTATCTGGGACATATCCTTTCAGTTTAAGGCCCAATCCTCGAGGATCACGTTTAAAGATCTTAAGTATTTGACTTCTGGTACCTACTAAAGCTATATTTTTATAATTTTGTTCTTCTGAAAAATATTTAAAAAGGAAAATATGGTCGCTTCCTTTTTTTTTAAGAAATAATATCTTAGTTCAAGCTTTAAATATGGTCACTGATACATTTTCTTATAAAGGCAAAGGTTTCAGAACTTTCTTTTTTTCTAATCAAGATCAATTAATAACATTGAGAATTGTTTAAGCGACAAAAGGATAATTTTAAGAGTGTTATTCAAAGTATCAGACTGCATGGATGGTAGGAAAAATTGTCTTAAGTAGTTATCAAATCAATTTGACAATTAGTCAATTAATTGAATTAAATATTGTGTTGTGCTTTACAGAATAGAATTATCGATCTGTCTGGGTTACTTAAGCCTGTTTAGGGTCTCCATTTGTCATGATTAGCGATAGAAAATATAACACCGGAAATCTCATGATTAAAAAAAATATATTAATAAGATCACGATCAAAATAATATATAGATATAAGACGATATAATAGAGTGCCCTTATGGTGTTTCAAGCCTACACATATTTGATCTGAAATGTTAACTAATATTTGTTAAACATAATGACTTGTCCTGGAGATCAATGAAACTCAATTTACCTCTAAATATGTTCAAGACAATTTGCCAACTGGGAAGAATGCAAAACACTATTTTGTTCAGTTATTTAAATGTTTATATTCTTCACAAAATGATCGATCTACGCACTAGGTTTGATACAAATAAAATAAATAATTTACTAGTACGGATATGTTAAATAGAAGCTATTAAAATCTGTATAACAAGCCTTTATTTACATGCCTTCTACGCCTAGGTATGCCATATGTTTTGGTCCTATTACAATTAACCTTAATGCGAAAGGAACTACGTTTGGATGGATATACAAATACATATATCGTTCAGAAATATCGCTATACATATAATCTATATCGTACGCATGTCGTTGTCTATTCTATTCTGGACCTCGGGTGTCCGATATTGCTGCGCCGGGGCCACGAGTGTGACATTGTTATAGTAGATGTTGTGCATGTTGGCGATGGGCGCCGCCATCATGAACAACGGATGGGATATAGCCAGCTCGTAGGTGGTGGCACTGCCGTGGATACCCGAGGCGGCCTGCAGTCCGGCCACATTGGCACCCGTCGCATAGTGCAGGAAGGGTACATGCGCTCCGGCATTGATCGTGTGCAGCGGCGGCAGGGGATCTTCGGTGCGGCTCGACCGACTGGCGGACATATAGTCCTCGGAGGCGGAGGCAGGCGTTGTTGGATATCTGGCAATACCACTGCACTCCACCACATCGATGTCCACGCGATCGTCGTCGTCGTCCTCGTCGTCGGAATGATGCTCCTCCGGCTTGTCGGGCGTGATCAGACTCTCTATCGTGAAGGATCGCTTGGGTCGCAGCTCGATATCGGAGCTGGTTAGCGAGGGCAGATTGGACAGTCCCATGTCCGAGAGATTCGTGTGCTCCATGGAGCTGGGCATCACATGAGCGGGCAGACCAACGCCCTGGCCCAGGGCATTGGGGGGTATGTGGTTCGGATTCGGGGTCCTTGGCAGCGGTTCCAGCCTCATGGACGCACTGTTCATGTCCAGGGGCGCCATATGCGAGGCACTGCCGCCGTTCCTTGTGGTGAAAAAGAACCGATTCAGATTGGCCAGAGCGGTCAGCTCCTCGTTGAGCAGATCCTTGTCATTCTTGTGCAGCTTGAAGCGCTTCCGCCGCCGGAGCAGGCTCCCATTCTCGAACATATCAAAGGCCTGCGGATGGAGGGCCCAATAGGCACCCTTGCCGGGTCTATCCGGCCGCCGGGGAACCTTGATGAAGCAATCGTTGAAGCTGAGATTGTGTCGCAACGAATTCTGCCACCGTTGCGTATTCTTCCGGTAGTAAGGGAACCGATCCGTGATAAACTTGTAAATATCGCTAAGTGGCAACATTTTCTCCGGCGAACTCCAGATGGCCATCGCTGTGAGCGATATGTACGAGTAGGGGGGCTTCTGTTCGCCGTAGGATTCGCGCGAGGGCCTTGGCATTATTAAACGTGGACAGTGTTCACTTGTGGGGACACATCACTTGGCAGGATTCAGTGCATCATCACCAGGGATTAAACCAAACGCACGTATTAATTAAATTCTTATTGGTTATTCGTTATTTTCGTTCGTTGCCATCCGGTAATTGCCTAAATTAATTGACAGTGTAGGAGGGCAGAGAGTTCCGGCGCAGGAAGCAAAGCCGCCTTGGAGCTACGCTGGCGATACGACATGATGGGCGATAGCGACGGCAAACGAGATCGCGCGAACTGTCGGCAATAAACTCTGCACAAGAACTACGCTCGTTATAAGCTCCGGTCCGGCGACGACACTGGATGTAAAAAGCACTCTCACTGAGGTTTCCCCGGCCTGGCAAATTACCATCAAAAGCTGAATGCGAATACGTGAGTGGTAGTGGCGGCAGAGCAGAGCAGCGCAGCTCGGAGCAGCGCTGGAGCTGGAGCTGGAATCGAGGCAATATGGCAATACAGCAAAGGCAGAAGGCAGAAGGCAGAAGGCGACGGCGAAGATAGCGATAGAGAGGGAACAAAACAAACGACAACAAACGAAGAACACGGCACACAAAAAATTACTGTTTCAGCAGACTGGCAGACGACGTGCCGGTTATTGTACTAAGTGAGCAATGCCGTCCCGTCCGCCGCCGTACAACCAACCACAGTGAGCAATGCAATCAAAATATAATCACTCACATCATTGCCCCCGTGCTCTCTCCCAATCACCGCGATGCGAACATGCATCATCCCTCCGCCACGGCGAAACTTCAAAGCGGAGCGGAGAGCCAAAGCAAAGAGTCTGAGATTTACTAAACGAATAAACCAGTCTGACCAGACCGCACTACGCCGCTCTGGCGAAGAGCTAATGCCCCGCCGGTGGTTGCGGCAAACTACACGGTGCGAAAATCACCCCTATTGCTTATTAGAGGGGGTAGAATTAATGCTAACAGTTTTACTCTTTTTTTTTTAAGTTGCTATTCTATGATATTTGGGATAGAGGCTATAGAGGTCCTTTTCCAACCAACTACACTCTTTCACATAGCTCTAGGAAAGCAGATCCCATAAAAGTATGCTACGCTTTTTAAGAATCAGTTGTTCTATAGCTAAAAGGCTTTTCTTGTTCATGCTTTAATGCTTTAATTGGTTTTTAATGATATAATAATATATTTGTAATAATTATTGTTATATATGTAATAATTTATAATAAAGCATTTTAAATAAACGAAAAATTAACTTTTACATACCATAAAACAAGCATTCTCCTACTATAAGCTTGGGAATTATTAACTCACCTTTGTACTTAAATCACTTTACATTTTTCTACTGTAATCTATAAAACAGACATTGAAATGAAAAGATCACTTCTCTACTTAAGTGCCAAATACTTATCAACACAAATCTTAGAAACTATAATCCCTTTTCTAGTTGAGTTTCAAATAACAATTTTAGATTTATTAGTCCCCTGTCTAGTCTATAATTTCTAATCAAATAAATGGGAACTGTAAGCTCACCTTTTTTGTTGAAATTTAAATACAATTACAATTACTAACTTTAAAACTTTAGGTTCATTTTTCCAGTATTGAATAATTCAATATAAGCTAGTTCTTCTACTTATATCCCAAAAACAAACTTTAGAAATAAAAGCTCACTTTTATAGTTGGGAATTATAAACTTGGGAATTATAAGCTTGATTATTTAGTTGGTGTTCAGTATTTAACTAAAATATCATAGAAAATATAACATGGGAATTGTATGCTCGGCCTTTTCGTTGAAATTTAAATACTCAATTAAAAATTATATGTTTAGATTGTTTTTCCAATTAAATCCGAAATAAATATTAAATTTCAAATTTAAAATTCAAAATTGTGAGCAAGTTTATGTACTTGTACTACCAAATACCAACTTGGTTACTTTTAAACTCACTTTTCCATCTAATTTCCAAAATTAAATTATAAGCTAAGCTCCCTTTTCTGTTCATGGCAACAATTTTATAGATTTTTTTCTGCGTGTATCAGGGGAGTATCTCGTCGGGTTTTATTTAGCTTTACCTTTGCTTTTGGCCGTCGCCTCAGCCAGCTCCGCGCCACTCCCCACCGCACCGGACAAAAGAGCAGCCGCCCCGGCAGCTGGTTCTGGCCATGGCTGGGACTCTGGCCGCGGCTCGACTTGGTCTCTGGCTCTGGCTCTGGCTCTGGCTAACGGCCCAATGCGAGAGAGGTGTTGAAAAAGAAAATTACAACCACTTTACCGATTTACTGATTTTACGTTTTCATAATCTTGTTAGTTAATTTGCCTGCTTGGGACTCGGCCATGATTCCACAGAACGTAAAAGCCAAAGCACATTGCCACCGCATTCGGCGAACGTGTGGGTTTGGGTCTTGGTCTTGGTCTTGGCTTGGGTTTGGGTTTCTGTTCGGTTCGGTTTGGTTTTTGCTTTTCGAGTGCACCGCAGTGGGTTTGCAAGAGAGAGGAGAGACGATTTAACACTAGGATGGATAATTGTCTTTAATAGTGCCCCTGATAGACCAGCAAATCGCAAACTAGGAGTGTGTGGATGGGTGTATTAAATCGCATTAACTATTAATGAGTCGGCATTCTTCTCATTTCCAAGTGTTAATTAATAGCAGACCCGGGTATCACGACATCAAGTAAGTGTATCTTTATACCAACCACTCATTATTAGGTATTCCTCCTCCTATCCTCAATGCTAAATCAATAAGACTAGGGAATAAATTCAAGACAAATAATTGCTTTGGCCGTTACAAACAGATCTATCTACTATATATATACATTTACATATGTATATATATTAATTAAAATTCGCCATTCCTTTTATTCCCATACTGCAAGCCAATAATTATCTTATTAAAAGAAAAACCTATGATCTGCATATTATTTAGAACCAAACAATTAAATGCCGTGGGTAAGGCAACCCATAACCAGTAAACCTTTGAAAAATTACCCGTAACAAACGGACATCGCAGTAAATTAAGAATTTATTTATCTGTTTATAAATAACAATCGCATTTGGCCATAATTGTGCCGTTCATAGCGATAATTAGGTGCTCGGCGAGCGAAGGTTAACAGCGATGTGCCGCCGCTGAGCCGGCGCAGCTCTCGGAAGGGCGGCCCAGAGAGAGCGAGCGAACGAGCAAACTGGTAATGGGATTGGGTGTGGGTTTGGGCCAAAGCAGCTTGTTGGGCTTGGTAGTGGGAATGGGACTTGGAATGGGCATGGATTCGGTGCGGAGTGAGAGCAGCAAGTAGCCACCGGAGAGGGATGGCACGACGACAGCGTAGCGCTATCAGACATCTCGCTCCCTTGCCTGACTCTACGAAACCTAGGACGTGGATTGGCCATTTGCCGGAGTTCGCTTGCCGCCGGGGGCGTGGCCTAAATGGCATTGTAATGCTAATGCAAGTGGACATATGTTCATGTATGAATATGCTTTCGGTAGCACATCTGATTAACCATTAACGAGCTTAAATACCTACAGAAATTCAATCAGTCCGTAAAATTACATGTTATAAATAATTAAATTACCGCCAGCCCGGGCCCGGGCCAGGCATTGTCAGGCGTTTTCACAATAAGCTTATTTATAAATATGTACTTTGCATAATTTATATAATTACATATATGTACACATGCTGCGAGGAAGTACTCTTAATGGATTTATTAAATATTTCGACCATGCTCTCGGCTGAGTGCTTACGCAAGTGTGACAATAATTGGTCCCACGCGGCCATGCTGCTTGCTAATAATATGGAGTTGCCACCATTGCAATTTTCAACTCCTATACTCGGCCAGTCCATCCCTGAAAGGTGTTCTACGGTGACATTTTATCCTTTATGATTAAATTAACCTTTCTATATAGGAGTATATGTCTAGCTATCGGTCATAATAATGTAACAAAATAATGTTTATCTTAAAGATGATGGCAAAAAGACATGGCAGACTTTTGAATACTTTTATTTATAATATTTAGAGCTTAACTCAGTCAGGGTTTATTGGAGATTTATCTTTTTAAATCTTGAAATATTAAGGTTTGAACTTTTTGCTTGTTTATTTAATATTTGTCTTGGAATATTATACTCTTGATAAGTTTTAAAATGTATTTACAAGCATCTATGGCATCTTTATGTTAGTCTATTCTGAAATTATTTTTCGGATAAGTTAGGCTATTTTAAATATCAATATTATCTAAATAATTACACAAATATCAAATAATTAATTAATATTACAATATATTATATAATTTATTATAATTAACAGTTCACAAGGTTTAACAGAAGATCCCAAGTATCCGCATTTCCGTAAAGCAGTTCTATTGACTTTACTTTTCTTATCCAAGTTTCTTTAAATGTTACAAATCTATGTTAAATCTACAAAATAGATCTATTAACTTCTGATTCGGTATTCGGGAGCTACAAGTTCTTTACATTAGCAGTGAGATACTTGTACCTTTGTAAATTTAATCAGAGCTACAAATATAGAAATATGTTTATGATCGGGATGTTAAGAATCAAGAAAAAGGTTAAAGCCGAAAGAATACTACAGTTGGCAATTCGAGGAAGACTTTTTATGGGCAGAATACTATCCTCGATCGGTGGATATATTTTTTTATAGTTTATTGGACAAAGAATATTACAATTTGACGATTGAATTAATGAGTTAATATAACTTAATAACATAAATAATATTAAATTCAATATTATTCGATAATAGAAATGACAATTCAACAGACAGGATGTAGTAAAAATAGTAAAGATTATTAAGTATGGCTCGAAATAGGCTTGTTTATCAAAATTTGGTTTATAAATGGCCAAATGTAAAAGGCGGAAGGAACTCCAATATCAACATAGCGTACTAGAACTTGGGAGTCCATTGTCATTAGCATTATAACATAATTTATATCATTATACCTCGGTTTGCAGCTATAAAATACTGACTTGAATAAATCATAAAACTGTATTTTACTGAGATTATGTTATCGTAGTTCAATTAAATTAAAAGAGTAAGAAAATTCATTATGAGGTACATTTACAGCTCGGTAACCTTACCATTTTCGTTTTCTATCATAACTAATATCTTCAATTTCCTCAAGAATTACATAAAATATTCGGAAAAAAAGTACTATAAGACAAGGAGATTTATCTTATACTTTATTTATCTTTAACTAAATTCCAATTTTAAAGAATTAAAACAGTTTGAATTAAAGGATTAAGCTATGATTATATACATATGGTATGTACAAATATATCGATCAATCTCAGAACCCTAATAGATTTAAAAAACCAATAATTATAGGTTTGTACATTCCGCAATTAAAACAAAGAAACCCTTTATAATATTTATAATACAAGTCCCTAAACGAACTTTAAAATCTTCCCTGAAAGCAATCGCCAAAAGGTTAGCAATATTATTAATAAACTTAGTGCAGGTAAATTGTATAATTTAATTTTTGTTGTTTAAATGTTATTTTAGTTGTTCAAATAATCAAATGTAGATTTAGTTTATCTTCATTTCCTTGTCTTTAATTTTAATTAATTAATTAATAGTCTGTGTGCGATCTGTGCAGCTTGACAACATCCTAGGAACTCAAGCTTTATTATCTTCTTTAATCTAATATTACTAAAAATCTCTTTGATATTATAAGGGAATAGAAAAAAGTGGATCACGCCACGTCTACAAGTAACTATAGATCTACAAATCACTAGCATTCTGAACGATTGAAAAGCCAAAGATAAGCAAGGGCAGAAAAACAAAAAAGAATAACTAACTTACACTGCATAATATTATAGATATACTATAATTGATATACTTTTGTCTGCTTATGTGAACCAACTCATTCGTGTTTCTTTTAATTATACATTTCGTTAGGTTAGATGCTTTATTGTTTAAATATCAATATTTGGAGGTCTACCTGGTGGTGTTTGCCTGAGAACTCACACCTTTTTCGCTGAACCCTGCACAGCAGCATTGTGCCCTAATTTTTTCCTCTGGCAATCCCCTTGCTATTCAATTTAACCGTGAATCTTATTTAAAATTTATTTAAAAAGCATTTACAGAAACACGAATAAGCATTCAAAATTGCCTGGCGTGACCGATGTGAAACATAAATTTACATTTTATACCGAAGCATATTTTTAAAATAAAATTATTGCCGCCGCCGCCGAGGCTGAGGCTCAATCAAACGGGCATACGTATTGCGTACACAACAACAGATACAATCACAACAAATTTCACGCCAAACAATTACAAGGCATTATAAGATTTTTGTTAACAGAACAGGAGGGATGGTCAAGCTATTTAACCCGCAACCATAAATCTTTTTATACTTGGCCCGTAACCCACAAGGCTCAGAGTACGCCGCGTTGTACCCACCCAGTGGGTTTGACATTTGCCTTGTAAATGCGTAATAATCAGGACATCCGACAAACAGAAAGTTACGCTTTAATGCCATTAGCCGCGCTCTACGGTTAACAGTTGTTGTTACAATCATCCATTTAATGCCGAACATTGCCGCAACGGAAACCAATGAAAATAAACAGAAAAACCGAGATTCAGCGGAGAGCCAAAACAAATTAAAAATCTATTTTTTTGCCTTTTCGCTCGGCTGACAAAATTGCCATTTACAAAATCCATTTTTGCAGCTGCCTCTGTTCAATCACAATATAATAGACTTACCCGACGACTACTACCAACCGCTGTTTCTTTGTAGATTTATTGAAAGTCTCGTTTTATACGCGCCAAAGACCATTATTAAAATGAATCAATAAGCTGATCGAACGTGTATTTTGGCTGGTTAAGTGCTCCCTGGCCATCTCTTAAACAATTAAAAGACTTAAATCGACCAAATGATTATTAATTTTAAGACAAAATTGAACCGAACTCAGGCACACAATCATTAGTCTTGAGATGCCAAAGAAAGAACCATAATAATATTAACAATTAAAAGTTCATTACTAATACGAATTGATGGATGGAACGAATCGATTCTTGGTTAAAGTCAATTTACTAAGCTTTGTCCGTGTCTAACTAAGGAAATTGGAATTGATTTTATGTCTAATATTTGAAATTACCCGCCAAGTTCTAGGCGGTGCCACAAGACACTAGTCTACAGTTGAGTTCTTCGGGCTTTGACTTTTGCAGAAAGTTAGTCAGATGAAGTAGAATTTATTAAAATAATAGAAGTTAATAGAAGTATGTAAATGTTAGTAATATAATAAGTATTAGAGACATAAGTAAGTAATAGACAGTAAGTAAATAGACATATAAAACATATTATGCCCGGGTATGAGACATCTAATTTAGATCATTTTAATCCTGTTATTATAATCTAAGGATACTTTAAAAATCTATTAACATCAGATGACTCAGATTAAGTAAGTAAAAAAACTTATTAATCAGATGAGGCACCTTTAATTAGACCATTAGACCCCGATTAAAAAATATGTCCAGTCATGGTATGAGACACACGTTTGGTAAAAATAAGAGAAGAAGGAACAAAAATTCCCACTAAAAGCAGGCAAAAATTAATGCAAAAGAGTAAACAGAAATTCTCAAGTCTGGATTTCGGGACGCGGCCTTTTAAATAGTCACTAATGTAAGTGTACAGTTGTAGCTCACACCAATCGTGATCACTTAGGATTATCGAAGTGGTTATCGATAAAAAGGCAGCTGACACAACCTTGACACATCAAAAATATATGTTAATAATAATCTGGCATATAGTCACGAGAGTGCTTTCCTTGGAAATTCTATATTCTCTATTATTGGTTAACAAAAATTCACTGTTAACATTAAACTTAATACCTTTTTAAGAACTAAGCCCTAATTAGTACCCCAAAATCCATCTAAAACTTTGTTAACAAGTTTAGCTTATGAATTCACTTCGACACAGTTTGCTTTGGCCAAAGAAAAATCTGATTAATGGCCTGGGGTCTCATCCTTCTAAACAAACACAACTTACTGTCGAATTATAAACTTTTGCAATTTATTATTTAATATTCATTCAGCCAGTCCGGTTCCCAGGTACAATCGAAGATATTTCCGCTTATTAATTTATTGAGCATCTTTTACAAATACCAATAAATAAGTAGGAACCAAAAATTTTCGACGTTAGTTGACTAACGTTAAGGCAGCACCACCTGTCCAACAAAGCGGAACAATGCCCGAAGAGTGAAGTAGTTTACATTAAATGAAAGCCATAAATTAAAAAGGAAACTGCTGGGCTATGTGTCAGAACCGTAATTAGAGATATTGGCTTTAAATAATCGACCGGCACTCATTTGTTCACTTTTTACTCGCCGACAACGCAGCGGCACGCCTGTGTTTAAGATCGAACCACAGAAAAGGTGTTAGAAAAGGGCGATCGGCAAAAAATAAAAAAAAAAAAGGTAAAAAGGCACACACAGCCACAACGTGAATTCTCGATTCTCGTTTTCTCACATGTCCACATGTGCGCGCTGCCTGTCCGAGTCGGAGTCCGACTCATCCCCTTTATTGTTTCATGGGATCAGATCAAGTTGTATGTGGTCCAAACGGAGCGAAATCGTATATTAGTGGACGAGTTTCCATGCTCTACGGCCTGCTGATCATCGGCATTACCAGTAATGGGGCTGAGCTGCCAGCACCAACAGCCTGTGCCTGTGCCTCGGCCTCTGCATCCGCCTCGGCTTGTGCAGGCAGGCTATTTAGGAGAATGCGTTCCATCATTAACATCAGACAGCTGTTAAATGATAGACAGAATTAGTATAAACACATTTAATTATATGGTCGGTGTTGTCAGGTGTTTTACACCTTATTAGATCGTGTTAACCTTTGATCTAACTTACTGATATGGAACGGCAGGCAAACCAAATACGACTCCTAACAGTCGCCGATAATTGGGAGACCATAGTGCCGTCGTTTTAAATCATTAACAAACTCGGGCTGTACTTAAGATATTTTCTCTATATTCACATATTTTAATCAACAAATTCCGTTTAATTATAAAATGTTTATAAAGCCAACTAGCATTCTAGTTTCCAAAGAATTAAACGTAAAATACAGACATGGCTAATTAGGCTGTTTATACTTTATAAGCTCGGACTTGCCTCCTCCTGCCTGGTACTTATTTATTTATATTATTATCTAATTTATTAAACCCCAGTATCCGCATATAAAAATCATTCATTTAGAAAAAACCGCATTAAAAAGGCTACCCTTTATTACAACTTTGCATATTTGCAGTGCTTTTTACTTTTTCTCAGTGATTAAATATAAATAATTGGTAAATTAACAAAGCAATTATTGACCATTCGTCGGGGTATTTATTAAAGGAGCTATAAAATAAGCAATTCGATTTTTAAGGAGTTTCCAATTCCGACCGTTTATTTTTTTTTTTTTTAAGAAGAAAACGGAATAATTGAATGCAATTTAAATTTGTTATTAGGCATAGTATAAAAAACAAATGCAATTTGGTTTAGCTTAATAAAAATCAAAGATTACGTCCAGACAGCAGTTACCCTGAGCAATATTTTAGACGAGGATAATAAAAATATAAACCTAGAACGAAATGCTTTTGAATTTATGAAAAAATGCGTAAATCATAAATTGGGAGACAATTTTTTTGGCCAAATAATAAATGAATTTACTTAAAATGCAATTTACTTAAAATTGCAAAAACTTCAGAAATTATCTGTATTTGGAAATCGGCAAAGCACTTTAAACATTAATATAACTATTCAACCTTTAGTGTAGACATGGAAGTGTGCATAACTTCTATATTTAAACTGTAAAGATAATTTCAAGTAATGCAATGTCTACAATAACATTTTGAATTTCGTCAACATCGCTTTACCGGAAACAATCTTTCCAAACTGGTTAACTTGCTAATTTTATGCCCGATTTCGTCATCAACGTCTTTGCTTTTTAAGCATTTTATTTATTTCCGAAAACAATCGTAGGCATTGCAATGGCAGCAATGCATGTTAACTCTTTTAGTTAATTTTTCTTGATTTCTAACCCAGGGATTACCAAACTGACTATCAAAAGTCTGCCCTGTTTCTCAAGGCATGCCCGGGTATTTTATAAGACTCTGAAATTGAGTAATGTTTCCTTTTTCGGATAAGTTTCTTACACCTTTTTAAAGGGAACAAAGAATATTAAAAAAGCATATAATTAACATCGTATAAAACTATTATTACTAACTATACCTAAACTAAAACTATTTGTTTTGCTAGTATTTCTAAAAACCAAACTAAATCGACCTGCCTGTTGATGCTGATCAAGAATAATATGTCGACCTTATGGGACTGGAAGTGTCTCGAAAATCTTGAACTCTGCGAGAGTATTGTATAAATAAAATCGTATTAAGACTTTTAAAACCAAATGCTGATTTATTTTAACTAGTTTTACCCTTTTAAATATACCTGAGGACATCGCTAGCCTCAAGACATCCTCAACCTTCTCTTTAAAATAAAAAGACAATCTGTTAATTTATATATTATGTATAACGTTCCTTTTATTGTCTCATACAAAGATTCTTAGGCGTCAGTTTCCCTACTCGTTAAGCCCGGATCATTGGAGAATATAAGCTTCTTCTGTGAGGTGTTCATGTAAGGACGATTAATCCATTCGGTGTCAGCCGCCTTGATATTCTCCAACGTGCCCAGCTTGATTTGATACAGCTTCAGGACGAATCTAGGCCCCATTTCGCTGAGTTCGAGCTCTTTGTTTTTATATTTGTACTGATGATGCCTAAATATGACCGAGTCATTGTGGTTCAGGAATGACATGACTCTCTGGGAGCTCTCCTTCGGGACGGGGAACAAATGCTTGAGGATCTTCACCGTTCTCAGGGCGATAGGCGTTTTGAAGTTATTAAAAATTAAGTGCGGCTTCTGCTCACTCATGTGGCCGATATCGGGAATATCATGACGCATAATGACATCGGATATGTTGAAGAAGGCAGTTGGCCCGTAGGGAAGATGGCAAACCACAAGGCTGTCCGGAATGCCTCGGTGCTCGTGAACAATTAGGAAATCGGTTACATTATTGGCACGACAGGCGTGCATTAGTGTCGGCAGCTGGTAGTTGCCTCTGTTCATCTGCTGGGCATTGGGAAAGATGAGACGCAGCTCCTTCATGAACATCTTCAATCTGGACGAGGGGTTGTGCGAGGTGGTCAGCATGATCTTTGGGTCCTCGCAACCAGCATAATGGTATTCATCATTGACAGTGCGGTCCTCGATGCCTAAGGCAAAGGTGATTTAGGAAGGTTATTTGTTATTTATAAGCTTATAGGGTTGGTGTATAATAGTAAATCCTAATATTCTCACCTCCATCAGCATATTTCAGCGAGTTGTAGACTGTCATGCTCTTCTTAACATTCTTCGAGCCAATCGTCTTGTTCTCATTTATGGCCTGAACAACGGTCTCCTGGATTTTCTGTTTCGACTTCAAGCGCTCGGTGAGGGCTTTCGAATATAAATATTCCCGGCGTTGCCTGGCTTGTTTTCGCAGCATTTTTATTTGTTATTAATTCGGATCGCACGTGTACGGTTTAAGATAAATGAAAACAATTACCCCCGCTGATAGGCAGTTGCGATAAGTTATCGACCATTTGTTATTTGAAACGCACGGGAACGCACGAAACATGGTGCCACAAAATAGTATATTATGAGGCTTATAAGTATTTATTTTATTTATAATACTATGTTTTATTGAGACGATATATAACTTGTGATTATAATCCTGTAACATCATACATATTAACATAATAATTAAGCAGAGAAATGTTTTCATTTAATTTTTAATAAATTACTTAAGAATAATACCAAAATAAACAAATGAAACTTCGTTGTTCCAAATTCAACTTGTTCAATCGCCTCATTCCTTTCCAACAAATTGCCGCTACCTTGACTAACATCAAAATATTTACGACTGCTTTTTGCGCTATCTGCTTTGCAATTTTGCATATTTTTAAATATTATGTACTCAGGCATCATGTAGTTTAAGTTAATTTTCATCAAATTTGCTGACTTAAGTGTTTTGCACATACATATGTACATTCCTAATAACTGCGGCAGATTATGGCATCGGCGACTTTAAGCAACCAAAACATATACAAATTGCGGCTAAAACTATGCTTCTGCATACTCTTAAAATGGTAAATAAACGATGATATCTTTTATAATATGTTTATAAATAATGTTATATTGCAGCAACATCTGCACATGTGTCTGCTGTGCTTGATTGCATTGGCGATACTTTCTTACTTCGTCCATCAGCGGCCTGCTTGGGTAACTGACTACAAGGGAGAGGCAGCTGGTTTTAGCCAAACGTACGTATAATTACACAAGTAAACCCATAGAAATGTACCCCACGAAGTCCGTTGTCAACGTTACTGCTTATATATGTACATACATACGGTCTAAAGGCCATCGAAACCCTTTCCTAATAAACTGTTCTTCCTTATTCCTTAGCCAAACATGGAAACCCCCACTTTACATCGTTGTCGTGTGCTGCGGCCAAAGAGTCCAGGAGACTCTGGTCATGATTAAATCGGCAATTCTGTTTAACTACGACGAGGAGTACTTAAAATTCTTGATTTTCACCGAAGACGGCAAGGGTGATGAGTTCACGGAGAAGCTGACGGACTGGCGCGACATCAAACCCTTCACATTTGACTTTGAGATCTTGCCTTTGAAGTTTCCCAGTAACAATGAAATCGAATGGAAGAATCTCTTCAAGCCGTGTGCAGCTCAGCGTCTGTTTTTGCCAGTAAGTGTAAATTGAATAATCAACATGCAGAGAGGTTTTTGCTAATTAAACTATTTGCTTCTTCAAGTCGCTGCTAACGAAAGTGGACTCATTGCTGTACGTTGACACGGATATATTGTTTTTGTCACCTATCTCGGATATCTGGCGTTTCTTCAAGAAGTTTAATGAAAGTCAGATCTCGGCCCTGACGCCGGAGCACGAGAACGAGAACATTGGATGGTACAATCGCTTCGCACGGCATCCGTTCTACGGTCGACTAGGCGTCAACTCCGGCGTTATGCTAATGAATCTCACGCGGATGAGGGAAATGAAATGGGAGCAACATGTCTTGGCCATTCACAAGGAGTACAAGCTGCGCATCATTTGGGGCGATCAAGACATCATAAACATACTATTTTACTTCCATCCCGATAAGCTGTATATCATGCCGTGCGAATACAACTACCGTCCAGATCACTGCATGTACATGAGCATTTGCAACATGTCCCATGCCGGCGTCAAGGTAATTCACGGCAATCGTGGCTATTTCCATTCCGACCGACAACTACTTTTCAAATCCATTTACGAGTCCATGGAGAATTACCAATTGGGTTCGAATGCCAACACCCAATTCCTAATGCCACTCCATGCAGCACTCAATATACAATCCGTCAATGAGTCTAGCTGTGGCAAGATATCGAATGAAGTCCTTAAAGTGGCGAATACAGTGCTAAGAAATAGGTACAGGGAAGAGTAGCGTGTAATATGAGTAGATACGAGTCTAGAGTATTATTAGAAATTGTAGAATTGCGATTTGTAACGAGATGTACTTAATTATAGGTATAAGTTTTTATACAACAATAAAAACTGATGATTGTACAAAGATTTGTGAAGAGAATACACTGGGCAGAAAGCATCGGTATATCGATAATGTATAGCAATGTTAAGCGAAACTCGATTTCTATATAAATCGATATTTTTACGTTGCGAAATATGTGCGATAAATCAATATATCGAACCAATGTAATCGAAAAAAAAGAGACAAATTAAATAGCTATTCTGGTGTCAATTCGGATTGTTAATATCCTTATTTTAGTTTCAATTCAGTATTTTCCAATATTTTAATATTAAATGCGATATTTTCCGATATTTACAAATTCGCTAAATGATATATTTGAATTTTTTCGATATATTATATCCGACTTTTTCTCCCCGTATACATCCCTGTCGTAGTCTCATTAATTATTGAATAGAGGCTATCCCTGAATAGTTATTAAGGTTGACAAACCTAATAAAATAGACATAAACCTTTGAAATAAATAAAACTTTAATATCCATTCTCGTGGCTTGTGGGGGACAATAACAAAGACACTTGGCATTAAAACGGACTTAGGCTAAAATCAATAAATATTTGTTCGCGTGTATTTCCATACAACATTGACTAAGAACACAGGCAGGTATTTTCTAAATTAGATTTGATCCATGGAATGAATTTGCTCACTCGCGAGTAAACACCCGGATATCCTTCGCGGCCGCATCCAACGCCCCAGGAAACAATTCCGACAATAAAATATTTAACTCCATTGGATAACAACAGCGGTCCGCCACTATCGCCCTGGCATGAGTCCATGCTCGGTCTGCCCGCACATAACATCGATGAGGTAATTCGAGTACTTTTGTATTTTTGATTTCGGCATTCTGTGATGGACATTATTGGGACCTTCACCTGGTTAACAATGGACGGTAGCTCGCCGCCCTCGGAGGTACGTCCCCAGCCCACAACGGTTCCAATGCGGCCTGTAAATAGAAATTGAAAGGTTATTAGAAAAGAACTTATAGCTATAAAAACTAATTGTTTACCTGCAGGATCATAATTATACCGTGGAAGACACACTGGCTTTATGATTTTAGAAAAGGAAATGGGCTTTCGAAGTCTCAACAGGGCAATATCATTATTGTACGTATCGGGATCGAAACTTTTATGTTTTATCACCGCTGTCACTGCCCGCTGAATGGCCTGAGACTCCGAAGTGATTTCCTGATCATGATCTCCAAATATAATACGAATTTTGGATCTTCTCAGCTTTTTAACGCAATGAGCTGCCGATAGAACGTAATCCTTGGTCAGCAATGATCCGCCACAATGAAATTTTCCATCGTAAACAATACGCGCCATCCAGGGGTACTGGTTCACTCCAGTAGGTTTTCCTCCAACAATTCTGTTTTCTTCATTCGAAAAACCACAATCTGGAAAATTACATTAACAACAATAAATAATTAATAAAGAAACTGTTTAAATATATTAAATTATGTGTGTACTTACCGCAATCACAATTTTTGAGGCTGGAATTCTCAGTATACTCAACCTCGTCTTCTGTATCCGAAAGTCCGAAGGCGTTCGATACTCCCGAACTTATGCGAAAAATGGTATCAAATAGAAATTTACTGGTTCTCTTGCTTTGGCCCGTATGGATGGTGTTTACGAGTGCAGATTCATTGAAGGCCTTTGAATATTCCAAGCACATGAGACTGGAATAATTCATCGTCAACGTGCACAATAATAATATATATTTTAAATTCATTTTTCACACGAATCAGATATCATTGTAACAATGGGTTCACTTTGTTGTTTTTGGGATGAATTGCATGCATAAATTATCAACAATCAATACATCTTTCTATTTACAAACTATGCAGGGGTTTTAAACTAAAAGAAAAAGTAGAACAGCCTAAGTAAATAATAAAAAATTTCTGTAAATACTGTCTAAGAATAAATAAAAGTGTGTAACTAATTAATGTAACATAAAATATGTACTAATTTTGATCAGGTAATGTAGCGTACGAATCGCTTAGACTTCATACAAAACCTGAGGAGTGTCCACTAGTGTGGCCACATATGCAAATGGTCATTTAATCTCCACTCCGGGTTAGGTACATATCTATATCAGTTGTATTCTTTATATTTTAAGAAAATATTCACCTTTTTACTTGCGAATTACATAGCAATTTAAATAAATAGTAATATTTCCTAGAAGATTATTAATATATTATATATGCTTGCATTTTTAATAATAAAAACAATTTATGGCCTTCGTTGGCTTAGAATTCCCAACTGGTTCTAGTCGTTATCCCACAACATTTTTAAATCGATCAGAAAAAGGATCCCGATAACAGTTATCGGCTGTTTAGTCTTCGTTAATTATTATTGTCATTATTTCCCACGTTTTATGCTCTAAATAATATTAAATATAAATCAAAATATATTAAATCCAGCTTCCATTGTTTTTTAACAATAACATTTAATAGTATACTTTTTATTAGTGCAAGTTCTTAGTTCTCCAGTCGTACAATTCATCTACACTGCATTCCTCCTCGCTGGAACTCAACTCGGGATCTATTTCTATTTTAACGCTAACCTTTCGCTTTTTATTTAAAAGCAATGTTTTCTGATCATTTATCTTTATCACTCTCTTCCAGTTATCAATTTGTTCGTCTATTTCCTTGATATGCCGCTTTATATTGATATCCTCTTGCTCGTCAGCTACGATAACACTGGATTCCGTGGCTGCCTTTTTAATCTCCTGCTGGAAGCGCTGCCATTCCTCGTCCTGGAGGCGGGCTGCTTCGGTTTTACTGGTCTTGTCTTCGTCAAAAAATTTCTCGGGCAATTTTTCGGCAACAGATTCGTTTGAGGAAGGCTTATTACTACTAATATTTGACTGTGGAGTGGTCTTCTCTGGCGTAATCAAAGAATTCTTCTCTTGGTTCGCAGCCGGAGTTGGATCTGAGGGCGTTGTAGCTTTCACGACAGGATGCGGCGCCTTGAAAGATGTCGCAGATGATTCCTTGGCAGTGGTGGCCACCGATTTATCAATCTTGTTCTGCTTGGCCTGGTCAACATTTAGTTTGTGCTGCTTGGAGTTGATGTGCACCTTCCAAACGCTGGGCTTGATGGGAATCCTGCAAATGATACAGGTCAAGGTCCCTGAGGAGTCATACGTATTTAGTTAGTTAAGGAAACCATCTAGAAATAAGGTTGTATTAAGTATATTAAGTAGTTCATATGGCCCTAAAAGGTAAACAAAAGAGTGAAGCACCTTATTTGTATGAATTTGCTCAAAATTTGAATAGAAAATAAGATATACACAATATATATATGTAACTCCTTAGGTAATGCAAATATGCATCGCATACAGTTTAATTTATGCATGTACATAAATATATTAACTACTTAAAATGTGTTTATGAAAGAATAGTAAACGCCGGCTTAAAAAGTAAATAGTGACTGTCTTCAAGTGAAGTATTGTAAAGGATATTTTGCTAAAGGTGAATCCACAGTGACTGCAGGCTTCTTAGAAACGCTCAACTTCTTTGGCGCCCGTTTTATATTTCCATTGTTCATGATGATTTTTAATTTTATTTGTTTAATTTGGCCACTATAAAGGCATTTGGTTGGAACCAGTTTACTGAACTAGTTGATTGTTGTGAATAATTTGATCCGTTCCAAGCTAGAGATGTGGAAGTGCAATCTCGATTATTCTTAATTTTGTGCTACGATTGAAATTGAAACAAAATAAAATAAAATTAATTAATTAGTGAATATATATAGAGAAATTATAAATAAATGTGCATAATAACTTAAGAATGAAATAAAAAGATATAGGGGTAAAACAACCTTTGATAGGAAATAAACATATATCAGAATATAATACCTTAACACATAAAATTATAATTATTGGAGTTGCAGAGATTTGTTGTTATTTAGCATTTTAAGATTTAGACTATATAACAATTAATGTACCTAGTAGAATTTATTTAAACCACAATTATTCACAAGAAAATACAAAATTAAAATCAAAACAATAGTTACGAAAGCATTTTCATCGATATTAACTATCGATAACAAACTTGTGTCCGAGTTGGCAGTCTAGCCGGCAATTTTTTTTTAGACTACGTGTCTAAGAAGAGAATGTGTCGTTGCGTTTCAGATCGGTTTTAATTTTCACATTATCTGGCTGGAATAGGGACATGAATCGGACGCCAAAGATGCTGAACAGCAAAGTGGCTGGCTACAGCAGCCTGATAACGTTTGCGATCCTGCTGATTGCCTGGCTGGCCGGATTTTCCTCACGCCTGTTCGCCGTAATCCGTTTCGAGTCGATTATCCATGAGTTTGATCCGTGGTTCAACTACCGGGCCACCGCCTACATGGTGGAGCACGGTTGGTACAAGTTTCTCAATTGGTTCGACGAGCGCGCCTGGTACCCGCTTGGCCGCATTGTCGGTGGTACCGTCTACCCCGGCCTGATGATCACCTCGGGCGGCATCCACTGGCTGCTGCATGTACTCAACATCCCGGTACACATTCGCGACATCTGCGTGTTCCTGGCCCCCGTGTTCAGCGGCCTTACTTCGATTTCCACGTATCTGCTGACCAAGGAGCTGTGGTCGTCGGGCGCCGGTCTATTCGCCGCCAGCTTCATCGCCATTGTGCCCGGCTACATCAGTCGCTCGGTGGCCGGATCGTACGATAACGAGGGCATTGCCATATTCGCCCTGCAGTTTACCTACTTCCTGTGGGTGCGCTCCGTGAAGACCGGCTCGGTGTTCTGGTCGGCCGGAGCTGCCCTCTCGTACTTCTACATGGTCTCCGCCTGGGGTGGCTACGTGTTCATCATCAACTTGATTCCGCTGCATGTCTTCGTGCTGCTCATCATGGGCAGATACTCGCCCCGCCTGCTGACCAGCTACAGCACCTTCTACATCCTGGGACTGCTGTTTTCCATGCAGATCCCCTTCGTGGGATTCCAACCGATACGCACCAGCGAACACATGGCTGCCTTGGGTGTATTTGTGCTCCTAATGGCCGTGGCCACCTTGCGTCACCTGCAGTCCGTGCTGTCGCGTCACGAGTTCCGGAAGCTGTTCATTGTCGGTGGCCTGCTGGTGGGCGTGGCCGTCTTTGTGGCCGTCGTGGTGCTCACGATGCTGGGCGTCGTGGCGCCATGGAGCGGACGCTTCTACTCGCTGTGGGACACTGGCTACGCCAAGATTCACATCCCAATCATTGCCTCCGTGTCGGAGCATCAGCCCACCACCTGGTTCTCGTTTTTCTTCGATCTGCATATTCTGGTTTGTGCCTTCCCCGTGGGCGTCTGGTACTGCATCAAGCAGATCAACGACGAGCGCGTGTTTGTGGTGCTGTATGCCATCAGCGCGGTGTACTTTGCCGGAGTGATGGTGCGTCTGATGCTGACCCTCACGCCGGTTGTTTGCATGCTGGCTGGCGTGGCATTCTCGGGCTTGTTGGATGTCTTCCTGCAGGAGGATTCAACGAAGCGAATTGGCACAGCCATACACACGGCCACTGAAGTGGAAGAGTCCGAGGATTCCATTGAAAAGAAAACGCTGTACGACAAGGTAAGTGATGAAGAGTCCCAAGTATTTCGTTTCAGCTTACTCATGGTTTGGTTTTGCAGGCTGGAAAACTGAAGCACCGCACTAAGCACGATGCCCAGCAGGACACTGGCATTAGCTCGAACCTGAAGAGCATTGTTATTTTGGCCGTTCTCATGCTGTTGATGATGTTTGCTGTCCACTGCACGTGGGTGACCAGCAATGCCTACTCCAGTCCCTCCATTGTCCTGGCCTTCCACAACAGCCAAGATGGGTACGTTTTTTTTATTTAAAAGATACGCCAAGCTTGACTTATTTCCTTTCCTTTTACCTGCAGATCCCGCAACATTTTGGACGACTTCAGGGAGGCATACTACTGGCTGTCCCAGAACACCGCTGACGATGCCCGCGTTATGTCCTGGTGGGATTATGGCTACCAGATAGCAGGCATGGCGAACAGAACAACGTTAGTGGACAACAATACGTGGAATAATAGTCACATAGCCCTGGTGGGCAAGGCAATGTCATCGACCGAGGAGAAATCCTACGAAATTATGACATCCCTGGACGTGGACTATGTGCTGGTGATCTTTGGCGGTGTCATTGGCTATTCGGGCGATGACATCAACAAGTTCCTGTGGATGGTGCGCATTGCCGAGGGCGAACATCCCAAGGATATCAAGGAGAGCGATTACTTCACGGATCGCGGTGAATTCCGTGTGGATGCGGAGGGTGCTCCAGCTTTACTGAATTGCCTTATGTACAAATTAAGCTACTACAGATTTGGGGATCTCAAATTGGACTACAGGTGAGCTTAAGAGTGCTTAATATATGCATAGTTCATACCAACTATGTGCTTTCAGAGGACCATCTGGCTATGATCGCACTCGCAACGCTGTGATTGGCAACAAGGACTTCGATCTAACCTACCTGGAAGAGGCCTACACCACCGAACACTGGCTGGTGCGCATCTACAGAGTGAAGAAGCCGCACGAGTTCAACAGACCATCACTGAAGGCCAAGGAGAGAACGATTCCACCAGCCAACTTGATCTCCAGAAAGGTGAAGCAATAAGGAATTCTCTTCAATTTAGTTCCCGAACTTATATCTTTTCTTACAGAACTCCAAACGTCGCAAGGGCTACATACGAAACCGACCGGTTGTTGTTAAGGGAAAGCGGACCTTGAAATAAACACAAATATTTGTATTTATCTTTCACCAATATATATAAAAAAAAACTTGGTTAAAACACCTTTACACACGGCACAACGTTTGGTGAAAGTGTATCCCCCGAGAGCATCCTCATGTTGAGGGCTTTAACTGCCGCCCCAAAATTAAATCTGACCCTTTTCCCCAGACTCGTACGACACCTCTTTAATCGGGTCAATCCGAAAACGTTCCCTTCGATTTAATTGTTTCGCGGCAGCTCCTCCACCATTCATTGTATTAAGCTAGCAATTCAATAAAGCAAGAGTGTACATTTTTAAACCTAAAAAGGAGATGTAACTTGGCGTTGTTTCTGATAATATAAATAGGCAATTTTCGGTAGCTTTTCATTTATTTGTAACTCTTGAAACGTTAAGAATTACATTTCCTTAGTTAAGTAATGTCTTAATTCTCATTGCGTCGCCGCCGATGCAGCTTTCGATCCAAGTCTCTGGATTTCTGCTTCTTGGCAGGCACGTACGACGAGGTATAAGCCAACTCTGGCTCATCTATTTCATTGGCAGCACCCCCCAACTTTGGCAGGATTGGCAAATTGTTGGAGTCGAAATTAAACTCGTCGTTGGAGTTGGCCAGCTGCCTGCGAAAGACGGCTGCACTGTGAGTAATCCGAGCCTTTGGGTGGGACGGTGGCAGCCACGAAACCTTTTGTGTTGTGGAGTTGTAGAAGTAATGCGCCTTGCAGCCCTTATCGTACACGTCCTTCCAGCCAGCCTCCAAGGGATACTTTCTTAGTAATCTCTTGTAGCGCCTGAGATACTCCAGACTTGGCTGGGAGGAGTGCGGGGTGCTGTTGAATTTGTTGACGCAGTACAGCGAGCACTTGTGCCAAATATTGTATTTGTTGGGGCACAGTTTGTAGCCGTGATGGGATTCGTTGACGCCAATCCGTTCCTTGATGCGATGCGACCAAAACTGCTCCTCGACGGTTTTCCGCTTGGGCTCCGGCTCCTCCTTGTAGGATGTGTACGGAGCGCCCTTGTCATCGTCATCATAGTTTTCGGCTATGATTTCCTCAATAGCTTCCGATATCGGTGTGGTTCCTGCAAACAAATATGGTTATTTCTTGTTTAGTTTCCATGTCATGTTTCCATGTCATGTTTCTATGAATTTAATGAAAAAATGTATATATGCTTGTACCTGATTGTTTTGTCACCAGTCCCCTCTTCTTTAAGCGTTGCAACAGTGCTGCCGGTAAGCTCATTTTACTCAATTTTCTTAAATTGTTTATGTTTTCCTGAAAATAAATTATAAATCAATATGACCATGAACGTTCCTTTCGAAAAATACCCATATTTGTATAAGAATTAAAGATAAGTGGTATGTGCAGCCTGGCCACACTATTTATTTTCAGCTCGGTATTCTCTCGAATAAATATTCAGGTTAACTTTTAGCTGAATATTCCTAAGATTCTACAACATGGCCGATAACGCAGAACCACTGACTCTGTCCCGTGGTAGGTATACATAATCCCGTTGACCAGCTGTATTTAGTTAACGTTGAATAAACCCACAAACCCACTTGCAGATGTCAAAAGATCGATAGAGCTCTTGGAAAAACTACAGGCCAGTGGAGACTTCCCGACCACAAAACTGGCTGCTCTGCAGAAGGTGCTCAACTCCGACTTCATGACGTCCGTTCGGGAGGTGTACGAACATGTCTACGAGACGGTGGACATCCAGGGATCCCATGACGTACGGGCGTCTGCCACAGCCAAGGCCACAGTGGCCGCATTTGCAGCCAGCGAGGGCCATGCACATCCCCGAGTGGTGGAGCTGCCCAAAACGGAGGAGGGTAAGGCGTTGTCACCTGGGCTAGGTCTTAGTTTCCCCAATCTAACGATTCTCAACCGAAAACCCCCCGATATTGGTTGCTTAGACCTTTGGACACGCCCCAAAAAACTAGTTTTTATGGATATTGTGTGTTTTCGCCTTTTTTAATTCTTATATATTTCCTCCAGGCCTGGGTTTCAATGTGATGGGAGGCAAGGAACAAAATTCACCCATCTATATATCCCGTATAATACCCGGAGGCGTGGCAGATAGGCATGGAGGTCTCAAGAGGGGCGACCAACTGCTGTCAGTCAACGGTGTGGTAAGTTTTTATATTAGTTTAACTTTATTATAGTTTATTTAATCTATTTATTTATATATTTCAGTCCGTTGAAGGCGAAAATCACGAAAAGGCTGTCGAACTGTTGAAGCAGGCCATTGGATCCGTGAAGTTGGTGGTACGCTATACACCCAAGGTCCTGGAAGAAATGGAAATGCGCTTTGATAAGCAGCGCAATACCCGTCGCCGCCAATAAAGCGCACATCCTTCGGCCAGAACTAAAGCCATACAAGTTTCTGCCATTAGATCATAATGTGTTAATTCACTTGTGCTTCAAAATCAAACCCTATAATAATTTAATTTTATGACAAATTCAATTTACATATTATTTATTAAAAAAGATTCTAAAATACGACTCTTTAATCGTAAAAAGTGAGTGTTATGTATTTATACCTAAAAAAAATGCCATGTTGGTTTCTGTTCCAATAAAAAGTACACGAACAAACAAAGGATTTATCAAGTAATATTTATAGATATTTGCATGCTGCTCTCTGGTAAGAAAATCACTGGGAAACTCTTCGAAAATCTACTTCTATAGCCCCCCACAAATATAAGCGAAAACCCCAAAGCTTTCAAGTTCAATCGCCTTTAAAAAATATATAAAAATATATTTTTATTGCTTTTGGTTTACAACAATATTGCTTCTTTGAATATTTCCTTATGAAAAGGATCTGTTCTTTAGTTTCTTCAGGAACTCCTTGGCCTGCTTATCACCTAGTCTGTATTCCAGGGCTCGCAGGGAATCGGAATCTGTAAAAGAAAATGTTTACTCAACTTTGCAATATTATTTACAAATAAGAAAAGTAATTAATTACCTGTGTACTCTGGCCTGGATAAATTCATCATTATTTGCTCGCCTTGCAATGCATCGAGATCGGCGAATGATATATAGCACTCGGCTATATATTGACTGGACATGCCAAATAGATCTTTATCCTTGATGCTGAATACTATCAGGCTGTTCTTGGCATTGCGTTGATGTTCACTCAAGTTGCTGTGGGCAATACAAACTCTATAATCTTTGATTTTTTTAAATAAAAACGTATTACTTACATACGAAACTCCTGGTCGTAGAGGGGAAAACAATTCTTGTTGTGAACATTGGTTTTCACTGGCGATAAATCGTTGAATCGGCTTGTGGGCATGAAACTGGCTTTAACAAATGAATCCACCAAACCATTGGAATCCATGGAGAGCAGGTTGCGTGCATTTAAAATAGTTAACTGAGGAAGATAACGACATTATAGTACCCTTTACTTTTAATGGAAATCTCCTGGTACTTACCAATAAACCGGAATCAGTTAACTGAACCATTACGGTGAGCTGACCAAAGGGAGACGACTCCTGGGCCTTTTGGTTCTCCAATCGCTCCATATAATACTGATGAATAAGATCTGCTGTTTCCAGGGAATAGAGCTCTAGCCTGCTCTGAATGCTAGACAGAATCTTCACGTCCGACGCCTCAATGTTGCCCATTTTGAAGCAATCAATCATGGTCTGAAGGGTGTTGTTTAAATTCTGAAAGAATGCTGGCGGGCGACGTTTCTAAAAGAAGAAATAAGTTATATAATATAGCTGCATAATATATCAAGCACGTGCTTGTTAGGGTAAGGTGTTAGTAGAAACGATAATAAAAATTAAAAGTAATTTTTAGTAAAGTTAAATTAAAGTTACATTTATGTAAAGGTAAGATAGACTCACATCGAGATTGGATTGTATGAGGTCATACATTATTATGGATAACTCCGACCAAATGGCGTCCAATATCCTGCCAAAGTTCACTTCGTTGAGGGTATCGTATAGCGTGGTCAATGAACCCTCCAAATACATCATTAGCTGATCCATGGAGTTGGAATCCTTGGCTAGGACTTCCGCACCCTCGGCCAGGTATCGCTTGATCGGTGGTGCCATTTTGCGTGCCACAATCTCTATGAGTTCAACGATTTGATTGCGTTCGGTGTCCAGTGCGTTCTCGATGACAGTTTTGATGGTTGTGGCGCATCGCTCAGCCTCTAAGTTGGTGCGATATTCTCCCAATCTCTTGATAATATCATCGATGTTGAGTTCCTGGTATGAAATTGTATTTTGTATGGTTTATCTATGTTTTATTTCTTATATATAAGGTCCATGAAAATATTAAAATTCCGATATTTGACGCTAAAATCGATAATTAAATCAATATTTTAACGTTTCGATAGATTCCCGATAAATTACATTTTTTCTCTCGATATTTTAACATTAAATGAGATCATTTTTTATATTGAAAAATGCAATAAATTGATACGATTTTGAATGAGATATTTTTGTCGATGATATATCGATCCCTAGCAATACCTACCTTTATAAAAGACGGTAAGCTCTGGCGAATGTAGTCCATATTATTAATGGCTATGCACCATTCCTCTGACAAAACTACAACAACAAATAACAAAAACATTTAATTTAAAATAAAATACGAAGGAATTCCTGAGTTAACTTACTAAAATTCTTGTTGTTATCGCCCAAATGAATGTTTTCGACCCGTCGTGACATTTGTTGGGCATAAAATATGCAACATCGACACAGATCCTGCAAATAAAATATATCTAAAGTCATTTAAAAACAATGTTAATAATTATCCACTCACATTAACAATTTTGGCAACAAAAATGTAAGAGCCCTCGACCTCTGGCCAGTCGAGTTGCTGCCAAAAGATCTTAATTTGGTAGAATATGGAAAGTGTATCCACAGCCGAAGAACTATATTTTACGGTCTCATCTACAGCCTTGAGCTGATCCAAATCAATCGCCTTTTGAATACGATTTAAAGCCTTAATTATGGAAATATCTAGCCAGTGAGTAACTCCTCTCTCGAACCAAGGATAGAAGTTGGCCAATTCCAGGCTTTCGGAACACATAGATTCGCCTGATAGGAAAATTAATCAATATTATTATTAACAACAAAGAGTTTCCATTAGATTTTACCCAGTTGGACGTATCGCTTGAGTATTAAGTAGACTTCGAACAGCGTTGTGCCCATATTCACATTCTCAATGTTGGGCAGATACTCGAACTGATCGTCTGGCACATCCAATCTCTTAATATTATTGCACACTTCTATGATAATTGATTTGCAAATCTCGGCCAGCTTTGAGTCATAAAATAAGTAGAGTATGGCGGAATAGTTGAGCTGAATTTTGCTAAACAGAAAGGAATTAATTAATAAACGTTAAAATATTAACTAAAAAGGGGAGCTTACTGATAAAATAGTTTGTCAAAGTATTCCATTCCTCGCTGAAGGTCTGACCGCACCATTTGTATGAGTTTTATTATGTACTGCAGCTTTTCGTCATCCGTTTCATGGTTCTTGGACTGCCTGCTGCCCTCCACTATATGTTCCAGCCACTCCTTCGTCCCTGTGTTAATAGCGTCCACAATGGCAGTGTCTATATTGCACGTTTCATCGGTTTCGTTCAGCCAGCCGTATACCGATTTGGGGAATATATCTATACTCTCCGGCACCTCAAACTCCTTGATTTTCTTAAGAATATCCAAGACCTCGTTAAGTGCCCTTATTATGTTCTTTTCACTCGTGTTGCGGGACCTCAATTTCCGCAAAACAGCAAAACAGGAAGGCAGAAGCCGGCGCACTCCATCCCAGAACGTTTTCACATCCTCGGAATCATTCTGCAGGCCATTAATCACCGGCACCAGCACATCCAGAATCGAGTTGAAAAGCGTAAAGTTAAGCTTGTGCGTTTCATGGATGGTGCTGTAGGCGTGCCACTGACTAAGAGCACAGTCGAACGGCGTCAGTCCACTCTGAGCTGCATGCTGGGAGCGAATGAGCTCGGCGTTTGGACTGAACTTGCCGCTCCACCAATAGTTGGCCACCTGCGACGTTTCCAGCTCGTACATCAGCAAGAGTTTCAGCAGGTTCTTGTGCTCCTGCACGGCCACGCTTTTGTTCTTTTCCGCGCTCAGTGCGAGGTTAACCAGCAGGGATCCTCGACTGCGGCCCTTGCTGCCCTTTTCCAGATTATACCAGACGGTTAGGCCAGAGACGGGTATGCTCTAAAGTAATATTGTTTAATGATTTCTATGGCTAAATGATAATAATTTAAGCTCTTACCTTTAGCGTGATGGCAGCTCTGCCTATTAACTCGTTATCATGCTTGCCCGAGGAAGCTGTCACGGCGATTTCCTTCATCAACTTGCTAAGTCCCTTGACGCCCTTGACATCGAGTATTTTGTTGACCTTTTCTTTGACCGTTTCGGCGGCATCAAAGTCCCTGAAGGAAAGGTAATTATTTATATTATATTTATTTTTCAATAACCTAAGTTTAATTTACAAAAAGATTCATAAGCATGCGAGCCTGAACTACAATATTAATTTCCTACAAATCAAGGCTACATAACTTTCCAAATTAAAGCCTGACCGTATATTACTTAATCACCTAGGGGGAGGAAGGAGGTCAGCGAAATGATTACGTTTAATTATTGGGGGAGTGAGGTGCTTAAATAAGATGATTACGATTGTTGTGTTATGGAAAATACATTTTATGATTAAGTAATCATAGGGGAAGGGGTATACTAAATGATTACTCTTGAATATATAGGGGGGGTTGGTTAGAAATATTCAAAAATGTGACTACGTAATATAAGGACAGCTCCTTATATGAAAATGGAGTGTATCCTATGCCATACCTTCTCGTTAGTTCGGATGAGACCATAAACCTACTATTCCGCGTTAGGTACTTTTAAGAACTCGAATGCTTTTATATTCAATGAGTGCAGTTTTAAGGGATCTTCTTCAGGCAAGATAAAAACTTACCAGACTTCAACAATCAGGACTTCATCTCGAGCATTTTCGGCAATGGGCCTAAAAAGAAGAGAAGTTCATAATTAATAGACATATTAACTATATTCTTTATTTAATATCCCTTTAAATCTCCAAACTTACAGTGAAAAGTGCTCCTCCCAAATAGGATTCAATGTGGCCGGCTTTACCGAGGAATTATAACGATGAGAGCCATTCGATTCTAGGTAAAGTGTCACAAAGGGATCCGACAGACCATTCGAGTCCTTGGACATCAGGTTCTCGGCCTTGATTATCTCCACATTTAATCGAACATTGGGCGGCTCCTTAAGCCTGGCCGCCTCGCTAATTTCCAAATGCGTTGCGTTCGGAATTTTGAATGCATCCTGGACGAACTCAATCAGACTGCCAGTGCACTCATCGTTGTTTTCACAGCCAATATTGTTGTAGATTTCAAATAATATCTCCTCGTACAAGTCTGTAACCTGTAGGATAAATTGAAGTAAAGAAATTAGCTCAATTCGTAGGATAACCGCACGGAATGGGGCACCATGTTAACCCTGCTAAGTTCCCTTTAAAAACGAAAGAGAAGTTTCTGTGAGGGAAACCACATTTAGCGGGGTATTTTAATTTGAATCGATTAAAAATAGAATTCAATTAATTCGCTAAAGGTCAAAGCTTGAGCAAATTCCAGTAATCGGAAATGCTTGCAAAAACTAATGTACGTCATAAGGAAAATGCGGAAAACCAGACACAGCTGATGTCATGCTAGACTCTCCCCTCAACCATAATTGTTTAGCAAAACTAGAAACATAAATATTGACTCAGCAAAAAAGAAATCAAATGAATCAAGCCATAAATAATTGTACAGCATTTAACTTAGTTCACAGAATCAGACCATAAATTATGTTACCCTCAGTTTCAATTGCTGACAATTCTCAAAACACAACCTGTTCTGTATTTGCCAAGAAAATGAGTTTATATATAGATAAAATTCAGAAATATTAACTCGAATGACTCAACAACAAAAACTCATATCAATGAACTTATACAATCGCTTCGCTTTGTTTACCTAGGCACTGAGAATAAACACACATAATATTCAAGAAACTTTTTAGAGAGCCTTCAGCGGATGGAACAGAAGACACCTGGCATTCATGCCACCTGGTGACGTCTACTTACGGTCATCGAATGGCAAACCTCCTTTGCATGGGAGTCGAGTAAATGCTTGTGGACACCCCGAAAATGCCGACTGGATATGCTGCCATTTCGGTTCAATATTCGTCGCTGTATCGGCTCTTTCAGTGATTGCATCGAGGATGCCTTTATCGGTAGTCGGTTCTCCTCGCATCCGGTCCGGGAACGGGATCTATTGAGGCTATTGGTTTTCGAACTATGGTTAGACGGGTTTTGGGAACCGAACTTGCTCAGAACACGTGGCAACGACAAGTAGCTCATGTTCAACAGTTGCAACTAACTAAAATCAGTCCACTAAATGTCTACGCTTAATGGCAGGGGAAACTTTTCGCAAATCTTTTATTGCTGGCACAAAACAGTCCGGAATGGACGTGGACGACGCACATATCTGAGAACGCGAAGAGAACGGATTTTGATGGGACACTTTATCGATCTAGAAGGAGGCACACTCCGTCCGTAGTCCACTTCCAACCGCTTGAGCGAAGAGTCTGTATCTAAGTACTTTACGGTCAGCGTCCGGTCTCGAAAATCTTGGCAATATCCGAAATATCTTGACGTTGACCATGAGATAAAAAGTGTATGCTGCTCTCAATTCGATTTAAATAGTCAAGTGTATTCGTGCATATGTACGAGGCGCTTGGCCAGTATCTGTGAGCAATAATAAGGCGATCTTAAGAGAAAATGTTTTATTTTTGGAAACCGAAAGGAAAAAGCTCAAGGTGGTAATGAAAAAATACATTTTCTAAAGTACATTATAAGCTTTTCTCCCCATTCAATTGGGCCACAACCGAGCGAATGTTTGCGTTTTCCGCGCAATGCTTGTTTATGCTGTCAGTATACATTATTGAGTCTGTTTACACGGTCTTTGGGTCCGCGGGAATAGTCTATAGTTATAGTAGCTTCCATTGGCTGCTGGCGAATTCATTTGTTTATTGCCCGACCGTTTCTATGGACACCACTTAATTTGCTCGGGGTATCAATTATAAGCATATACACCTTCCCAGACGGCAAACATGCGAACAGCAAAGTGTTGGTATAAGATAAAACATTGCACGATGGAGGCATCGGATCGTTATGCTTCGTTGCAAGCTAGAGAACTGACCTATCGGGGGATTTTCTAAGCATGGTAGGAGGTCTCGCCATGGTCTACAATGTGACCAGGCTTAGAGCGCAACCATATCCACCATGACAGACCATGGAGGATTACATGGATTTGGTAACTATGGTAACTGAACTGTGGAATAACCGAAAATACATTAGTTTCAGGTGTTTGCTTGGTGCGTACTGACGGGACTTTCTTAAAAATCTGCATAGTTTGTATGAGGTTCCTAAATTATACATATGTAAACTATTTAGTTATTTATTTATCTAAAGCTAACAAATAATTCTAAACTAAGAGCTAACTAGGGGCTAAGAGCCCCTAACTATCTGCAAAGTTTCATTCAGATTGCTGTACAACTGAGAAAATAGTTTGCTTAGATACGCACACAACGGAGAAGGCTAGATCGACTCGTCTGGTGATTCTTATAAAAAAATAAATACTTTATAGGAAGGGTATAAAAAGAGGAGAACACTCAATAAATGTTTTAAAAAATACTGAACAAAGTCTGTGTAGTTTTTCGAACATTTTCAGTATCAGTTTCAATTTAAGCTCTTAACATTTTCCTATAATTCGATTGTTTTGCGTTTTCCACTCTGAATCTGTATAACCTCAGCGACTCTAGATGTTATATGTTGATATGGTAATTAAACTAGCTCATTTGGAACCTTAATCTGGGAACCGAATTAATTGTTAAATTTCCTCTTTAAAAACTAAGACTTACATACATAAATATAACAAGTTTCCTTTGCTTAACTGACATGGTAAGTTCTAAACTAATTAAAGGATATATATTCCAAAACGAATACCTACATTCATTACAGGTGCCGCATCCAAAACGGTTGCACTAATATCTTTATCCGAAACCGAAGCCGGTTCACTGTCGGTCGTAAAAGTGTCGATGCTGGAGCATTCCGGATCCTGGCCAAGTTGGAGTGTGCCATCGGGACTTTCGTCGGAATCCTCTGCCCCCTCGGCGTTGCCATTTTCCCCAAAAGGAGCCAGAGAACTCTTGAGAACACCCTCATCGATTTGGGATTTCTGTCGTAGGAGGGCACCGAACTTCTCAAAGAATCCATCGTCGACATCCTGCAGTCTGGAAGAGAAATATTAAGTTACTTAAGTTCGTAATACTTATGAGATTTTCAATATTTGCATTTGAAAGCTGCCGAAGCTATTATCGCCTTTTTTGTTAGGCTCTAATTGTTCAAGTAATTAGTCATGAATAGTTGAATAAATATTTGACAAAGTTTGCCGCAAAAAGTACATTCCCTTGAGGATTACTCCCACTCAATGCCGGGTTACAAAATTCCCCGTAACCTGACTCATGTTGGCATGTGTAGTATATAAAATCGATCTGGGGCTTGTGGCTTGAATTCGCATGCCCCTTACATCACTTTCGTTGCTTCACGCACACAGATGATATTCCGACTTTCAGAGTTTATTTATCTGATGACACACAGAGCTTGTGCTCCAAAATGTTCACAAGATTCGTCCGAGATAAACAAACACACATGTTTACGCACAGATGCGAATTTATAAAAGTTTTAAATAGGTGTGGGGGTGCTGCACGCACACTCACTGTGTTTCATGTTCCGTGGGCGGGTTCATTTTAAGTTCTTGTAGCTTAAAGAAAAACCCTTTCCACATTTGTTCCTCGTCCATGGTTTAGGCTGTGTATTTATTTTTCCAAGGAGCAGCACACAGAATCCAACAAGTGTCAGCGGAGTGCAAAAACATACTAACGGCTTTATAATGCCGAACAAACGATGTGATTCATAAAGCTTCTCTCCGACGTAGATTTTTCTCAGTGGCATTTCGCACGCTCTTCCGTACACACTATAACACATTATATTTACCTACATACATACATACGTGTGTTTGTAGGCTAACACTAGCATTGGGCGAAAGTAGGGAAGGTGTAGAGAAACGTGGAAACAAACATTGTCTACATGTATGTATGTATGTAGAAGACACCCGCTAGTTACCATGGTGATCTATGGGTTTTTTCTGGGCTATATTATTGTTTATATTTTAAAAATCCCCCTCTGGAAATTCATTGAATTAGATTAGATAGCAAATTTGATGAGAGATTAAATTTAGTTTCCATTCAAGAATTGTTTCTTTTGGCTTACACATACATAGGAAAACTGTTAGGGCTAGTTGATAAGTGGTGGTGGTAACACACCGTGCAGACAGGTTCTTCTACGCAATATACTTAGCCCTATTGTTAGTTTTTCCACCATCTAAAAACCTTACTAAACCTATATGTTTAAATATTCGTAAGCTTTAACTTACCTTAATTTCTCGAATATCCTTGCTTCTGAACGCCAGAATTTACCCTTCTTCAACATTACTATGTCCTTTGCAAGGTTAATTAAGTGAGTTAGATTCGGATTAAGTAAAAGAGGGGGTAGAACTTTTAAACTTTTAAACGTTAGACATTTATTTTTGCATTAGGAAATCAATCTTCATTTTGCCAACTGCCAATATTTGAAGTGACATTTTTTAATTTTCTATGATTATAGATCAATCAAGATTAGATTGTAGTGTTTGCTTTGGTAAATAAATAAAAATACCGAATTCCATAAAATCGTTTCATTCCGTGAAATAATAATACCGGACAGTATTTATCGATTACATATGCCAAGCAACTCCGCAATTCGATAATCAAAACAAACCAGCGTCAACAGCAACCCTTTTCACATCTTCGGTGGTTTTTGCTATATTTATAAATTAAAACAAGATGAATTTAAAATATAAGCGACGGTACGACAGCCTAAAGCGATCCATTAAGAGTTATTTGCTGGTAAGTAATAACAAACCGCGAATATGTTAGTATGTTCGATGCTACAATTCGTACATAAGAGCATAACATGCATGCATACATATATATCGCAATTTCTGAGATTAATTGGGTATTATTTTACCTTTTATAGGAGAACGCTTCCCTCACCGATGAGATTTGTTACCTTCAGGCCGAGTTGTCTCGGTCTAGAAATCAGAGGCTTTACTTGATTGAGCGCTTGATGTTTCACGAAGGCCTGGAAAAACCAAACAGTTCGCGTGCAGGTGTTGCAAACGGAAATATCGAGACTATGGGGAGTATTGGAGGAACTAAGAAAAACAAGACTGTGGTTGTGCAAAAGAAACCAAGCGAGGATAAGCCCAAAAATGTGGCTATTGTTCGGAAAAAGAAGTCCGCGTTTCCCATGAACTTGAACAGCATATTGCTGCACTCTCTGGGCGAGATAATATCGGTGAATCCCAACTTTCACAACGAGAATTGGATCTATCCAGTTGGCTATGTGGCCACCAGAATCTACGCACATCCAAAGGATCCCCGCAAGAAATGCGTATTCACCTGTAAAATTCTGAATAACGCAGGCATCCCTCAGTTTCAAATAATTCCCGATAATGATTTGGATGGAGTGTTCTTTGGCGAAAGCGCCAACACGTGTCACATGGAGCTTTTGAACTCCATCCAAAGATCTCCTAATGTAAAAGTTAAAATACCATTTGAGGTCCAAGGCGAGGTTTTCTTTGGACTGTCGAATCAGAAGACCCAGTCGCTTCTTATGACGGATCCTGGTTTTCCACTGTGCACCAACTTCAAAAGCTTTTCCGTACCAAATAGTAAATCTATAAATAATGCCTCAATATCCTTCGAGATACTTCAGGCGTTTCTTACTTGATAAAAAGTTCTTGGTAAAAGTATATTGTTTGATTTTTGTCAGGCCATTTACAAATAAAAACTGTTAAGATAAGAAAATAAAAGTAGATGAAATAAAATTGGTAATAATTGATATAGAATAATTGAATAATGTTCTTTACTTACTCCTTGGGGCTTCCTACGGGTTCTAGGGTTTTTAATAAAATAAATAATTGCAACTTTTAATACCCTGTACTATTCGTATGCACGACTAACGACCTCAATCGCTGTAGCTGTTACTGGAATATATCTTTCTGTTCTAATTCCGCATGGTCCAATGATCTTTATAAAATATAATACTGATGAAGGAATTTATTTATAAAGGTAATGGATACTTCCTTCATAATTAGAAACGCTTATCTTAAGCTTAATTAATTTAAATCAATTTCGTAAAGCACGGCAAAACGGCTGAATTTAATAATTTCGTACATGTATTTTTCTGTTCTAGTTCCGCATGTTCCTTGCATATATTTGCCAGGTAACATCTTGAAATACCTAATATTCTTCCTGAAAAATGTATATCTGACTTATCTTACGATATATTCCCGTTTTGCATTTAATTTGAAGACTACAAACACAACTTATAGCCAGTGTAATATTTTTATGTTCCACTTCCACACCGGCATATTTAAATCATATGGCTTTCATCAGCTGGAAATATGTACATACATACTATGTGCAGTAGAAAGAAAGTGCAATTTATCTATTTTTCTTTATTGAACTATCGAAGTATCTAGTCGGCAGCGAAAAACAAGTTGGCAACCTGCCTGCTGTTGTAATCGGAAATACAACCCTCGTGTGGAAACATATGTACACAACACAACACATACTATCCGAAAAGTATTAATACAATATATTTTTGGAAAGTTGTTTTGGTTGACTCTCTCTGAATTAACCGATATCGCATCAGTTGCAAGGACCTAGGACAGGACAGGCGAACCGGCAGCCATGGGCAGCATCGAAAAGGCGTGTATATCAGGATTCCTGTGCCGACTCTGCTCGGAGATGCACAGAACAGTAATACATATTTATGGTGATCACGGCCAGCGTTTGTGCCTTGTTGAGAAAATCAACGGCTACCTCCCAATAACTGTAAGTATTACCATCTCCCCAAAATGTGCCGGGCATCCAGGTGCACAGGCTAACACACCTTTGTGTTTGCTCCCGGAAGGTCATTGGGAAAGCGGATTCGGGAATGCAACGAACCCATTCAATGCCTTTTAAAGAGCAATTCTAACTAACTCTTTGTCTTTGTCCTTTTTGACAGATTTCTCCGACTGATCCATTGCCAAAAACCATATGCAAAACATGTTTACACCGCGTGGAGCAGCACTATTCCCTGTTAATGCGACTTACGCGGATGCGGGAGGCTCGTAATTCTAAGTTATCCGAGTTAAAAAATCGACGGAATCACGTCAGTGTTAGCTGAGCAACTAAGAAGGAGAAGAGTATCTAACAACTCCACCTTCTGCCCACAGATCATACCCTCAAGTTCCAGGGTGGAAAGCTCAGATGAGGAGGACCAAGTGCCGTCAGGGACCCGCAATGAGACTCGTCGAGAGACAGATACCGAATCTAGCCAGCAGGCCGATGAATCCGCCAAGCCAAGCCCAGAGACAGCAGTGCCCCAGACAAATAGCAGCGAAAGGCACGACGATAGTGGCCCCGGGACCAGCAATGGAGACCCTAAAGAGACTGGTAGCCGCCACAGCACAGGCAATAGCAGCAATACCACAGCCACAACCACCCAGGAACTAACGTAGATTATGACTGTTGACCGCGTATCCGCTCGGTGGAACTATATATACGAGTACTTGACTATGTATATATAGACGTGTGTTTATGTGTATGTTTAGATTGCAATAAAATAAGCATTTTATTTAATTACATATGTAGTTATTTTGGAATATAGAGATTGTCATTACCTTGTCATTAGTCATTAACAACAAATCGATAAAGTGTGCCCCTATGCCGATATACGGCCACTCACTTGTGTCAGCCATTTTTAAATAGTTAAAAAAAACATGGCTTGAAAAACGGGCCAATGATTACCTGAATCCCAAGCTTAAGCTTACTGTCCTTTCGATTGCTTTCTTACCCGAAAATGTACTTTACCCAAGGTGCTTGATTAATTTGCAAAGAAAATCAGGAGAGAACCTTCTCAGATAAAGTATCCGAGGGCAATCGTTTGGGTTCTCTCGATTCATCTAAGAATTTGTCCAAAATATATACTCCAGGTCATCGTTAAACGTGGCATATCCACTTTCTTACCCTAATCTTATCGAGGCAATTTTAGCGGCTACATTCCTCGAGCATGATGGCAGCGAATTCGTTTCTTTTCTCACCTGACAGTTTTCTATACTTTCTTCGATTTATACTTGGGTTAAGAAAGAATATACATACTTTATATAGGATAATACTTTTACAATAGCAAGCTCTACTTCTTTTCTACTAATTTTCGAACTTTTCCAACACGGTCTACACCATTCCGACTTATGTAAATACTTCCTGCAATAGAAAGATGAATATCTGGAAAGGTTTGTATATAAGTTTTGTATGTAGCTTGCATAAAAACGGACAGACAGACTTGGCTAAATCGAGTGGGCTGTTGACGCTGATCAAGTGCGGGGAAAAATTGTCACTCATACTAATAGTATGAGTATGATAAATCATCGTAACACGCATATAAAGCCTTATTTGCTCTGTTTTTTAATTAACTTAATTGTTTTAGTTGAATTTTAGGCAAAGCTGCACAGTTCTTAACTTAATTTCATTAATTGCCACCGCAGATATGCAGTCGAAAGCCTTTAGTGGTTTAGTTTTCTTTATAAGTTCAGCACATTCGATAGAGAAACAAACCTGCTAGATGATCTTTGTTTATATTACCAAAGTTAAACAATTTTCACACTTGCTGTTGCTCTTTTTTTTTAAACTTTAATCATAATTTAAATACAAGTTAGTGTTGGGACGCTGTGTGGGAGCTCTTGTTACATCTGGTTTAATGTTTTAGTTTGGTAAGCACATACATAGGATTCGAAGTTAAACACAACTAGGACATCAGTGAAACATCGAAATATTAACGTAAAAGGTTGCCACTAAACTTATGTGATATGTCTAGTATAAAACCCACGGAGCCAGGTCCATTAAAATGTTGTCGTCGTCTTGTCTTATGAAATGTTCTTTTCTTTTATTGAGCCTAACATAACGCACGGAGTCGCTGAATACTTAAAATTGTCAATCAGAATGGTATTATGATAACTTAAAAATATCTTGCTTTTTCCTATCACTAATGTTTCCTGCCATTTATAGATACACAGGTGGTGGTGGTGGTGTTGTTGGTGTAATTGGTGGTTGGTGTACGTATGTAGACATTGAGGAAAACACTTGTGCTTGCAATTAGTTGTTGCATCTTAAGTTAGTAAACGTATATTGATTTAAGTTGCGGCTTCAATTCTGGAGGTATCACTGGAGTGTGTTCCACTTTTCGAGTCACCAAGCGCTTAAACCGTCCACTGAACTGCTTGCGAAAGCCTTTAAAGCTGTTTTTATCACTTGCCGCCATCATATCCTGGAATAAGTAGAAGAAAAATGGAAATTAGTGGGTTTTATAAGGATATCTCTGTAAATATTAGAGGTATTTCTTTAACAGCTCCCTAAAAAACCTCATCAGTTAAAGGTAATTAGGTATATTTTCCCAAAAATAGTAAAAGGAACCCCACCTTATCAATAGACCCCTATACCAAAGTATATCTTAGTAAATATTAGAGGTATTTCTTCAACAGCTCTCTAAAAAACCTCATCAGTTATAGGTAACTAGCTATACTTTCCCAAAAATAGTAAAAGGAACCCCACCTTATCAATAGAACCCTATTTCAAATACCCTGTACTATTTTTAGTTTGATATATGGGCCTTGTTTAATGTTTGCCCTAAGATTAAGTCCCTCGATGGATCGGTTCTTTCTTGCTTCCTTTGTGAGCTCTCCAGTCCGGTTTTCGCTTATCGCCAAAACTCTAGCTCTACGTCACTCGAATCGGTTTGAAATTCTCGGAAGCGGGGTTTTCTATGCGACCTCCAGAGTTCTTTGAATCCAAAATTCCCCTCAGGTGATGAGCAAATGTTTTGCTTGAAAAACATCTAACAAGGTAAACAGTTAAGGTGAAAGTAAAACCCGGAAATGGCGAACAAAAAGATACGAAACGAACTCAGAGATGGTAACTAAAAGATTTGCGGACATCCCACCACTCCAGCAGTCATTCATATTTGCTCAAGTGATCTCTCTGCCGATCTTATCGCCGACACAATGACCGTTAAAACCGAATCTTATGAATGCTGAATGCGCCCAGTTTATGGCCCATAAATCTACAGTCAAAATGTCCGTAAGTCCGTTCATACTTCCATACATACTAATGATTTAGACGGCAATTGTGTTGGAGTGCAAATAATTTTTGTTTCCTCTTTATCTGCCACACACACACACGTACACAAAGGCAGACACGAGCAAACCCACACTCTAGCTCTTTACTATACTATACTATATATGGGCGGTCACCAGGGGAGTATCTAATAACCGTTACGTCATCCTGCGCCACGATAATCTGCACGGGGTAGTTGGGGTCGGTGGGGTGGTGGGGTGGTGGGGTTTGCAAACTATAACTGGATGTGCGGGAGGAACAACTTACGGGACTCAGGCAATTGTAGATGTGCGGTGTTGGCGCCTTCGGGGGGAATGTCCACTCGCTTTCGGCCGCCCTGGGATTCCCGTTAGCATCGCAAACAGCTGGTGCATTGCTCCGAACGAAGGTGACGCTCTGAGTGGCTGCAGCAGTGGTGGTATTTTTTTTGGCAGGTGTTGGTGTGGAGACGGAGACAACAGAGGCAATGGATTTGCCCCTGGCCTTTTCCTCGCTCGTTGACTCTTTCATTTTTAAGTGGTAGCGCGTAAAGATATTTTTGGTGTGGACCTCGGTGTGCGTGGTGGTGGTGGTGGTGGCGGAGGAGGAGGAAGAGGAGCTGGTGGTCAGATAGTCGGATACATCACGTTGACAACATTTACTGCGGACAAGACGCATGGTTAATTTCCCAGAAGCAGTAGCAGTAGTAACCGCGCGATCGGTTCAAGCTAGTTCATATCGGAAACTCTTTAGGTTTTTTTTATATGTTTAGTTTTAGGTACACTTATCACAGATGGTTCCGCAGCAGCAGCAGAGAGCTATACGATATGCTATTGATATGGGCATAGTCCAAGCCAGCGTACACTGTAGTATCTCTCTATATATCTTCGGAGCGGAAGAAGGTTTTCGGTATACTAATGTCGCGGCGGTTGGCTGCCTGCCTTTGTGCCTGAACTCAGGTAGGCACTCTTACACGCCGTTACAGCGCGACTAGAATATCGATTTTCTGTACTTGGGCTGCCGTTTTGGGTGGTGAGTTAGTCACTGTCATGATGGCGTTGGGCCCTGCTGCGCACTATGCTTCCTTTGTGACGGGCTGGCTGGCTGGCTATGCTACCGAGACCGACCTTATGCGACTTATTCCCGACGACAACGACGAGGATGTGTATTTTTAGGAATGACACTTTTCATCTTTTCACCGCCAATGAACTTACACAATACATTAAGTTCCCCGCTGGTTTTCACGCGATTTTTCTAGTCGTCGTGCAGGAGAAATATGCGATTAATGCTGGCACTCTTCACCACATACATATGGTAGTATGTTTGCACATTTTTAACTGCTTTATACGTGAGTACGCACATGAGGAGTTGTCGACTTCAGTACTGTTTGGCTGGCAGCGAGTATCTGAGTATCTGAGCAGCTGGGGGGGACACTCAGCAGCAACCGAACTGAACAAAAGCAAAATATTAATCTGACTCATGTGCGCTTGACTACAGGCGAATATATAGCAAGCACAGCACTGCCATAGCCGAAATATCAACTCAATTCAATAACGAACACTGCTGCTGCTGCTGCTCTCTCGATCCCTCTCTCGCGCTCTCGCCCGTTCTCACTGGCCCATGTACGGGGAACACACTCTACATACATGTACATATCGCTCGAGCGTACATACCGACCGCTCTCTCGTTTCAAGACCTTCTGACGTCAAATGACATTTAGTGAGCACTGTTTTTTCGCACGATTCCCTTGTATATTAATAGCAGTGGCTGTGTTTTGAGTGAATTACCCGAGATGCAGATGCAGTATTATAAAATAATTCCCAGAAGTACGCTAACCACAAACGGCGAAAAACCCCACAAAAAAATCGAGAGAACGCTCAAGGGGAATGAACGCGAAAATTACGCGTTAGGAAACGAAACGATGTTTCAAATTGAGTGTTCCACGCCAAACTATCATCGTCGCACACTCAAATCAATTGGCTAGATTGGCTTTGTTATCGTGAGCTGAACGAATTGGCTCTCACAAATATTTTCGGTCTGTTTAGACCCTAATCAATTGGCGCTTGTTAACTATTCGATACGGAATAATAAATTGGCACTGCCACTCTCTGGGATCTTTCCGCTACAAGTAGTATCTGCACGTATCGATTCCGTCGTTCTCAAAGACGATACAAACGTGTCTGCAACTGTTTCCATTCCGTTGTTCCATTGCAGGGCTGAGGCGTTAGGAAATGCAGTTGGCGCTCAATTTTGGGTATTTTGATTTCAAAAGATTTACTTTTTTTAATTTAATAATAATTGTTGTTTATTTGCAGTCTTTATCTGTTTACTTTGGTGTTTTGCTCGCACATATACATATATGTTTATATATATTCTTCCTACCTCGTTTCCTTGGCCGTAGTTAAGTTTTAAAACAATTTTTGTTAATAGACCTTGAACTTTCCCCATACAAAACTCTACAAACACTTACCTTATCCTTATTAAAATGCCCTTTTCTAAACAAAAAAGTCTTGCGGTTTTTGTAAAAATGTTTACTTCGACTTATTTTTAGTTTTTACTGCAGCTTCCGAACTGAAAAGTTTCGTTAATTTTTTTGCAAGATATAGAACGACGACCAATGAGACGATTCCCACTGCCGCCAACGATTGGACGTTTTCAGATTTGAAATAACTTTGGAGGGGACCCAAGAAATCGTTTCTGCAAGACATGAGAATTCAAAAGTTAGCGCCTTTTTAGAGGTGACTTACATTTAAAAATTTTTCTGTGGAATTTAAGTCGATCTTCTTAAACCAGGAACTGTTTTACCCGGGGTTCCGTATTGATTATAAGTTATTATATACAAATTAATCATAATTAATTAAGGTTTATGGATAATTTACACAGGTTATGATTTGCATTTGTACTTTCGTCATTGTTTAAAATCAAATTTAAAGTGGAGTGTTCCCGACTTGACGTTAAATGCAACCTTTCACCGGGGCTAAAAACGCATTATTTGTTAAGATATATTACAATTATTGAAATTAGTTTGAACTCATATTAATTATATATTCTTGGTTTGGCTCACTTACTAAAGACATGCATGAGTCACTCACAAATCCCTATGAAAAGGTCATAATCGGACTTTCAGTTTAACAATCGATCGATGGAGAGATGCGCGACAGCAGTTGGAGTTAGGAGAAATAACTTACACAGGGCTCGGTATCTCCGGCACTGGCTGCGGATGGCTCTGCGTGAGATATCCCTTCTCCGCGAAATGGACAAAGGCCTCCGGAGTGTACTGCTTGGTCATGTACCTGTACATTTTGCCCTGCCTCAAGCTGTAAGGGGATACTCATCATAAAACTAGTTCTAAGTGCAATTAATTAAGCAGAAAACTCACAAAATAAATGCAGGCGATTCCAAAGCACCCAGCCTTTTAGCCGTTGAGATGCCAGACTCCAAGCTGTTCATCCGAGCGATGTTCAGCTTTCGCTTAAGCTTGCCACCCACGGACTCCCAAACGGCGTAGAGCCGCTGACAGACGGTACACTCCGCGGAATAGCTGGAAGTGTAGGTGTTGGTATAATAGATACATACTTGGATGTTTTATGACGTTGCGCTTAGACGGCGACCTCAACGCATGACTAAGATAGCTTACAAGAAGACAAACCAGTCCCCGGTTGTGGCCCCCGTCGAGGCCTGTGTGAGATGCTCGAAGTTGTCATCGGACAGCTCTTTAACCGCTGGCTCGAGATTGTCGTTGAAGAAGTCCAGTATCTCGTCCTCGTTCACCTCGCCGTGATACAGGATGGGTATGCCGCGCCTAAAGAACACCAGGGCCGGCTCCTTGCTGGGATCGTAGATGGACACCAGGTTGCTGTCCACCGACTGGACCACAATGGCGGACAAAGTCTCTTTCAGCTGCGGATGTATCTTGGAGACAACATTTTCATACTCCAAGCAAAGCTTGCAATTGTTTTTGTTCGTATCTGCAATTTATGGACGGGTAATAACCATAAATAGACGACCAGTAGCCGGTGCATATACATATCTACATACTCATCTATGCCCACGTAGGCTGGACTTCATTTATGTATGTATATGAACATATATAATATATGTACTTACTGAACAAAACCACAACGTTGCTTTCGCCGGTCAGGAGTTGAATCAACTCGGTGTCGTCCACACGCCGCAACTCCTGGGCAGCCACATTGCCCAAGCAAAGGCCAACGATGGCTATGAATATTAACTGCAGCATTATGTTGCAGTAACAGGTGTCGCAGGTAGGAGAAATCTAAAAGTTGATCACCAAAAAGCTGATCTGACTTTAAATTGGTATGACCGTGGCTTGGCCGCTAAAATATGCCTACGGCTTTGAAATATACTAAGGTAATACCAAAAATACTAACTAGCTTGCTTGGAAGTATACCGCAAGCAATTTGTTAACGGATTTAGATTTAAAATAAATCTTTTTGAACTCTTTAAACGTTATTTTTATGTTGTAAATACTTACCCCACCTTTAAATCAAGTTTCATACGTAACATATACAAATAAATTTATTTATAAGAATGACTCTAACAAATAAATAATCAAATTTGGTTTTAATACAAACTGTAACAATACATTATAAACTAGTTTTGGTCCAATTTCTCTACGATCTCCTTCCTTCAAAATTCTCTATCGAATTTATAACAAAATCGTACAGATCCTCAATTTGTTGCGATAATTTATCTGAAAAGTAGCAAAAACCAAACATTATTTCCAACCAAAGAACGTCTTTTAAAGAATGACATACCCTTATCAGTTTCGACCAGTTTACTTTCCATTCCGTCGCTTTCACCGGACCCCGAAGACATCATATCTTCCTTGAAGAGGTTCTTCAGCTTTGGCACTACCAACAGCAAGAAAATCAAGCCGATGAACTTGACAATTTTCTTGAATATCAAGAGCTTTATCAAAATCTTTCCAAGCGTATACAAATTAATCTTGGACTTTAGTTTTTCCAGAAACCAAGAGTCGTGGGAATAGGGCATAGGAGGAGCTGGCTTATAGAAAGGAGGCGGCGGACCGTACTGGGGATAACCTAGCGGTGGTGCTCCATATTCAGGCGGAGGTGGCAGGTAATTGTTGTTTGGAGGTGGGTTATATTGATATCCATTGTTTGGTGGCGGCAGATATTCGGGTGCGGGCGTGGCCGGAGGTAGGTAGTTGTTGTTGGGCGGCGGATTATAGTTATAGGCTCCACTGTCATTGCCGCCTATTAGTTATTAAATATATAAAGTTTGTAGATGAAACATTAAATTTGGGTGAATTAATTAAAAGCTTCTTTCCTAATCCTCTGAGAATTAAAGTTAAAAGGAGCAACTATGTATGACTTTCATAACGTTGATAACAGAAATACTATTATTTCGTTTAAAATGGATTCTTTTATTTGATTATTAAATTGAATATTATGGATGGTGATCCTTGGGGCAACGTTTTTCAAGACCAATTCTTATAAATTGCACACTTTTAATTCAGAAATAATTGTTACAACACTTTGCAGTATCATCACCGATAGTGAAGAGTTTTCTTAGCGTTTTCTTAGCGCTTGATTTAATATCCTGCAGTTCATAAGTTTCTTTAAATCCTTGTATGATATTTTCACGCACCGAAATCCAATGAATTAGAATTCTGGACATCCCCGGAATAGCTATCTGGCACCGCGGCACAAGCACAAATGCAGGAGGCGCATATGAGAACGGACAAGTATGTATTCCGCATTTTGACGATCGCGGTAAGATATGAATTAAACGGTACCTAAAAATACAATAAACTGTTTTCGCGCCGTCCCGTCGCTTTATAAATTTCGACCAGAAAATATTTTGTTGTAAAGAAAATATCTGGCCGACGACGGATGTACATATAAGTATGTGCAAGTATTTATAACTGCCATTGCGTTTCCCCCGTAGGGTCTTGAATCACTTGTGTATTCTCGCAAGAAATGTGGCTACCGACCGTCGGTCGGCTCACGTGTGCTGTTCAGTATTCATGCTACGTGCACTTGCTTGGATTGCGTTCGGAGATTTCGAAAGAGAGGTAACAAAGAGTTCAATATAACTTTCACTATTCAACTTTCAAAAAGCCTGGATTTAGCTACCGAAGCCTATATAGTATCTGTGAATGGGGTTTTGAGTTTTTGTCCACTTTATTTTGACAGTTTGTCAAAAACTTGTTTTGTGTGAAAAAGCAATTTGCATAACTGACACACATTTTAAACGGCCCATTAAGCCACTTAACAGGTGCGTTTTAATGTGGTCTATTCATTGATTGGTCATTAAAGTGTCTAGACTTTTTATTTTAAATAAATTGCACCTACATTTAAAGGTATTATAATTCGGACACTCATTCAAAACCCAATACATTCCTATAGAGTTGAGGATAATCGGAATATAAGCCATCTAAAGCATAATTACTAGCGCTCAATTTTAAACCTCTATTGAGAAAGAAACCCTTAATCATGTATCAATTCTACGTTTTAAGAATGCAATACAACTTTATTATGGTTTTATTTGATACTTAACTCACCAAATAATCTTTTTAGTATTGATTATTCAATGGGAGCTTATTTTTTAAAGGCAAAGCTAATTTTTTCAGAGATTTTAAATATTAATTTAGTATAAAGAGTGCAAACTGTAGTCATAAACCGATTTCCTTTGCCGGATATGCTCATAACATAAACGATGAATCTTTTACTTGGTTAATGGGCTACAACATAGCTTGAATTCATAATTCCGGAATGCATTTATTCATATTTAATTATAGGAACACTGACAAAAACTAACAATGAAAATAAACTTTTTAATTACAAGTAAATATAATAAATTGTAAGCAATTGTATGATAAAAACTTTGTTATATTTTGGACTTAATTAAAAGCTATTCTTTTCGTATACTTATTCTTGTTCTTTTTCTTTTACTAATACCCAATTTTTCAAAGTCTTATTAAGGCTTTATTGCACTTGTAAGATTTCTCATAACTCATAATTGAAATACTGGCGCCAAAGGTTTAAATCTTTTATTAGACCCGCGTAAACGCCCATAGAAAAAATACTAAAAACCCAACTGAATTCACTAATTTTAACCGTCTAGCACCGCCACACTGCGCTATTTGCCAATTAGTATTTACATTTTTCCATTGGAGATAGCTGAGGAAAAGTCAATAAAATTGTTGCATCGCTGAGGAAACAGGAGCAACAAATGGAAGCAGCACAGGATGACGGGCTCAGCACCGAACTATTGCTGGTCACCGCTAATGTGGGCAGCCTGTTCGAGGATGTGAGTGCAGCGGAGAGGAGGAAGCGTACATGTTTACGTACGGTACATACATACTGATGCGTAAATACGCATATTTATGTATGGACCCACTGACATAAATATGTATCTATGTGCCCTGCTTGCAAACAAACGAAATTTGAATCTCCGATAATTGTGTTCTTGCAGCCGGAGAGGCTCCTGCAGCTATGGCTTCACGAATTCCTTGCCAAGGTGTCGCATATTCAGCCCCGATTCCTGGCCCTCCACCTGCAGGAGGTGGGCGGCAAGACATACGAGAAGTCCATGGAATACGTTCAGGAGTTCATCAAATGCCTGTGCGATGCCCCCGAAATGGGGGCGTACACCTGCGTGCATATCTTCATGGACGAGGACTTCAAGTCGGCCGAGCATTTCACGGTGAGTGAAGAATCGTGTTTCTAGGTCACTTCGCAAAAACACCCAACGAATGTTTGTGTATCAACGGTTTCAGCATTTAAATAAGCGCTCTTGTGCTGTGTCGATGATTATTGTTCTAATGGGTCAATCAATAATAGACCAAAATAGCCAGAGTATGTTAATATAATCGGTCTATCTTTTGGGCATAAATAATGCATGTATTTATTTCATTCAACGGTCGTGGGTCTTTGTTTACACATAAAAAGATATTGCTATTAAAAGATTGGCATTCTTGTTCCGGGTTCTTTTTTTTATTTAAATTAATCTGAACTTGGGAATTTTAAAATGTGCAGAAATCTTGGTATTTCTGTAGTGTAAAGGGGTAAATGAATGCTTAACGAAGGTTTAATATTTATTTCTAAACTAAGAACTTCTTAAATTTATAAGAAATATTTTTAAATTTGAATAAATACATCAATTTTACTTTTTTAAAAGGGAAAACCTTGGTAAATGTAAAAAAGTAAGCTCAAGAAGCATGCCGAATGCTATATTACATTAATTAACTATATAAATATACTATTTCTTAACAAAATGTCTATAAAGAACACAAGATTTCTAACTTTTCTCACCTAAATGATTTATTTTATATTTTTTAACTATTATAATGCCATATTTGAATTTGTTTCCTCCTTTCTTAGGCCCTGGGAAGTCTCTACTTTGTCCATCAAGATGTGGCTTCATTGAAATTATGGAATTTCCTAACACACAGCTGGGAAGAAAGTCTTTCGGATATCAAAGATAATCATATTTATTCCGGAAACATAGAAACCATAGCCACCAAGGAGAAATCCAAGTTCCCACAGCATTTCTTTCCAGAGGTGAGCATTTCACACTTTTCTAATAACAGAATATTATAGATATGACGTTATTCTGACTTGCAGTGCAAATGGTCGCGAAAAGGCTTTATGCGAACCCGCTGGGAAATCAATGGCACTGTAATCGATCTAGTCAACATACATTTATTCCATGATGCATCCAATTTGGCTGCCTGTGAAAACTTTCCTTCAGTTTATTGCAAGACCAGGAGAAGAGCTCTAGTTCATACCATAGAAAGGTGAGTAATATCCAAAGAATTTCTATAAATTTAAGACTTATTTTGAGTATTTGAAAACCAGATTCCATTTGGACGAACAGAATGGCACAGTGCCATTTTTCCTGTTTGGGGATTTTAATTTTAGATGTGACACCGAAGGGGTTGTGAAAGTAAGTTCGATATCTCTTTCGATCCAAGAAAGAATGTAATCTAGTCTTTCGCCATAGGAACTAACTCAGAACTTGACCGCTCATCGCGTTCAAAATATTAAGAATGAAAACGATAAAATCCATTATCGAAACTCAACTGGAAACAACGTACTTACCGTTGGCAAAAAAGAATTTAGTCATGCCGATCATCAGCTCAAGTTCAAAGAAGACTGGGTAAGGCTTTTAACTCCAGCTTGCGCAAGCCAAAATAATGCCATTAATGCGTTTATTTGCAGCTAAAAAAATTTGACAGAGAACTGGAGCCGCTTAAGGACGTTCTAGTCGAATATCCCATTCAGTTTATACCGTCGTACCCCTTCGAGGAGGATCCCGAAATGCCCACCGACTATATGTCAACCCGATGTCCGGCCTGGTGTGATCGCATCCTGATGAGTCCCCAAGTCCATGAAATTATACGGAGCGACGATTGGACATACGGAATGATCGGTGAAGCGGTCTGCATGGGCGACCACAAGGTAAAGTGATGTGTAAACCATGTTTTTTTTTTTTTGCCTCCCACAGAAGCAATCTAAAAAGTACTTACAAATTTCGATTGTCTTCCTTTTGCACCACACTTTTGAAAAATATTCTTGCTCTCCGCTCTATTAGAAGCTTCAATTTGTTTCCGAATGTCTTACTCGATCCAGGCTGTTTCTAATTCTGCTTCCAATCCTAACAAACTCTGTTTCCCTTCGGCATGGTGTCGCTTAGTTCACTTTTAGTCCACGCTTACTATGTCCACTCTTTACCTAAGGATGCAACGACACTTGTCAGCTTCAGCTAAGCATGTTGTAAATATATATACTACTATATCTCAGAGTAACATGAAGTCTTTTAAAGTCAGCTACACAAAGAACTTGCTAAGAGCAAAGGCTGTTTCCAGATCGTTTGCTGACCAAACAGTTGGGAATTTTAGCTTCCCATCAAGCGATAACTTTTTTTGAAACTATCGATAGATCTGCAAGGATATTAAAAGGCTTCAGGGATTGGAAGTTTGGCTTCTAAGGTATGAAAGATCTTCAGAAGTTTAAAATAAATGTTAGAAAAAACTTTCAAGAGGGTGTCCTCAGTCCTAGTTCGCGGAGAAAACAGTTGGGAATTCTTCCAACCAAGCGATAACATTTCTTCAAACTATCGATAGATCTGCAAGGATATTACAAGACTTCGGGTATTCGAAGCTGGACTTCTAAATACCTTCTGCAATTTAAAAGCAACAAAGAAAAGCCTAGGATCTTCTTGTTTAGAATATATTTAAAAACTTCCATTGGTCTAATTAATCATTATCTCTTCTTTTTTTTGTCATGTAGCCTGTTTACTTAACTGTCCGTCTTAAACCAAACAAAGGTACTTATAGATCTTGTGATTGCAACGACACGCATACTACTTACGCCAAACCCAACGAAATCTCAACATCACCAACCCCACCACCTCTGCCCCCCGCAGTCAAACTGAACTATTATTGTCCCTATACGAATAAGCTCTTTGAGGATATAGCCACCAGTTCCAAACTGATCAATGAGACGGAGGCCCGCAATATGTACAATACCCTAAAAGAGGCCGAGGCCGAGGCTGAGGCGACAAAGGCACATAGCCCCAACTTCCCGAATATTAGTATTAACATAATTGACTCCGACAATATCTGCCTGTGCCTGTGCGCGCATCTCTCCAGCAATAATCTGCAGTTTGACGATAGTAACCGAACTGGCGAGGCCATCTGCCCCATGTGCCGGAACATAATCAAGAGACAGCCGGTCGCGCACCGATACAAGCTGCTGTCCAAGCGCCTAATGCTGACGCAGGATATAATTATAAACCGAATAGACACACAGCATCTCAGCACGGACTCTGAGCGGCTGTACGAGGATCCATACACGCCGGAGAGCACAGAGTCGCACTCGCCATATCCGGAAATCACGAGCTCATGCACCTCCACCTCGAGCAGCTCGCGCAGTCCCTTCGACCGTAGACTAATGCCGCACAGAACCTTAGAGAGTAAAGTGGGAGAGTCGGAGGAGACTAACTCCCCAGGCCCGGACACGGGCGATACAGAGATGTCAGAGAAGCCCTCGAGGGGCACTGTAACTCCTGGCCAGCTTAAGTCCCGGCTGGAGACACTAAAGCGCTTATCCATCAAAGACGGAAACGGGGATGGGGATGAAGATGAGGCTGGAGGAGCGGGTGATGTTGAACAAGTTGATGCCACAAACTCAACTGCTACTGCTCCGAGGCGGCCCAAGCGCAGCTCTAGTGTTATTCCTATGTGTTGTGCTATTCACTAATTCCAGTTTTGTTGTTATTTTGATTTATATTTCGTTGTTAAGAGAGTATTAAGTATTCGAAAGCTTGCGTTATTTTATATAATTTACTATAGACAAAGGATTTCTGTCTATCTCTGCATGCACACAAAAGGCGCGCGTATTTACCAAAAAAAAAAAAACTTTGCTAGCCAATTCAAATGTTTTGCTTGTTATTTATATAAAAATATCATTTAGTTTAAGCCTCTAATCTCTGCATCCTTTTTAAGTGCAACACTCTTAACGTTTTCAGCTGGCAAAAACATTAAACTACATTTTAAGTTTATCTTCTTAGCTGCTAAATGTAATCTTGTTGTTTAAGTAGCTTAAAAATAACCAGAATCTTATGTGGGCAGTGCAATTGCAGTTTTAAAACGCATTTCAAATGCTTCTTAAAGGCATTATCAATTTAAAGCAGTGGTGCCCATACGCATACTAGGAATTGTGCGAGTAAGACGGTGTGAGCAGAGCTCAAGCATCGTAACTTGCCGACTCGCGAGTCTATCTGTGGGGGCATCACTGCTTTAAAGTTAACTTTTGGTTCCTTTACGCAGTAGCAGCCCGTATTAAATTATTTTTCTTTGAATCTGTGTTTTAAATATGTTTGTATATTGTTTATTATGTGTTCCGCCTTCCTTAAGATAAAATAAACTACGTTTTTTTACCTCACAACTTATTTTCTTTTCTTTTGTTTCTTATTCTTTTTGAAGTGCCTTTATTTCAGTGCCCTCTTGCACCCCATTATCCTGTAATCTGATCTTTATTTCTGTTGCAGGCCCAACTGCACCCTTTGGTTGTTGCAAGCTGCCGGAGGGCTTGGCGAATTTGGTGAATCAGTCGCTGAACGACGACAGCCTGTGGATGGAGCAGTCCGTCGTGGACGATTCACACACCACCAGCAGCTCCCTGGCCAAATCGCGCTACATACTGATGAAGCCGGCCAGTCCCAGAAAGCAGAGCACCACGGAAGAGGGGGCAGTGGCTTCTGCGGGCGAGGACTGCAAGGAGGAAGCTCTCGAGTGCGAGAGCGCCATGCTGCTGAAGGAGACAACCGTCTAAGTATGAGCTTCGGATGGGGGGCCCATCAATTAACGCCAATAACTTGTACCGTGTGGTTTTGTGTTTATGTACCTGTTATGTTTAACGCGTCCAATACCAAGCTATTTGTATTTATTTGTCACACCGCCAAGACACTGTTGTGAGAGAATTTGTCGCAGTAATAAAATATACATACGTGGTAGTTGCATTTATTTCAGAAAACCGCTAAAAATATAGAGATGATGAATTTTCAAACCAGGCAATAGGCAAATGCACTGCCACGCGCGAAAGGACTACGGCTACGGCGACTATATCTCTACTCGATGAGTTTTTTGGCTTTAAAGTATCTGCGAAGGTAAAGCACTTGCCACGTTGCCAGGCCAAGCAGGCAGCACATGCTGAAGATGCTAAAGAACAGCACGCGGCTGTTGGTTTTCTCTGCCGATGTGAAAATAAAACGAATCAGAGGGGATTCTGGCTATGTTAGGGTATTAACTCTTACCATTGGTGTCACGCATCTCCTCCTCTCGCTTGCGCATAAGTACGAAATCCCGCACAATGGAATCCGAAAGGTCTTCCAAACGCTTAAGATCAACTTCCAAGGGCTTCAGTTTGCTGGCCTCGCCAATCTGTTTATCAAGGAAAATACCAGCATGGTTAAATCTTAAGATGACAGTCAGGGAATCAAGGAGAAACTCACGCCTTCGTAGCTCTTGGTTTCCACACCCTTTTTGGTGTTCAGCGAAACTTCCTGCGATATGCCGCGTTGATCTGCAGTTTAAATAATGGAAAGTTAAGACTCTGATAGGCGGCGTTTAGGCCCATAAAAACTTACGTGGAGGCACTTTGGATATGAAGCATATCTCGTAGGCGTCGTACACCTCGGACATGAAGCTGAACTTGCCCTTGGTGATGTGCTCCTTCTGCGACAGGATGTGTCCCTTTGTGTCGCGAGCCTGAAACGGAAGTACAGTGGTTTTAAACAATAATTCACATTAAAGAAAACGCTTTAATTTTAATTGCGGAAACCCACGATGTAGTCGATGATTTGGCCGGGCACGTCAGACACCTCGTATTCGCCCATGACCAGTTGGTTCGCCTGGATGTCTTCCTTGAGGCACTTCTGGGTGTTTGGCGGCAGGTGAAACATGACTCCATGGCTGGACCAGGCGCTGGCCATCAGTAGGCATAGGAATAACGCTGCCCTCGCCATTTCTCGAATTTAAATATAGTAAAATCTACGGCTGACAAAGATGAGGTGGCTATTAGAGCTGACACTATCGATAGTAAAGTTGTTTGCCTCTGATCGGCATCATCGATTGTTAGCGATGAGTTTTAGTTCCACTGTTTCTGTGATTTTAAAAATGCGCTTATCCCAGTCAAAAATTGCCCTTTAATCACTTAATTAAGCTGCTGCTTTTATATAAAATATAAGACTATATAAATAAATACATAAACAGCTGTTATCTTCCACTAAGAATGACCTGTGTCGGTAAAATAATATTGAAATATCGATATATATATAACAAGGCACCCCTGCCGGTGAATTTGGTATTTAGTGTTGTAAATATACCAAATTTTACATGTTTTCCAATAAATTTGCTTTAAAATTGCCCTTAGCACGTGGCACACTTTGTTATTCTTCTTAAAAGCATAAAATTTAAATTTCCTAAAGCTTCACATTCGAATCAGCAGCCGTTATTTGTGTGTTTATAACGTCGCTTTCATTGGGCATAACGCCGTCGCTGGAAATAGACGGCTTCGGAAGCGTTAAGAATTTTATCAGTGTATTGGTTAATGTGCGTGTGGTGTCAGTGTATGTGGTTCTCTAAGTAAAAAATATATCGGAGTTTATTAAAACTTTTTAGCAACAAACTATACCTGCCTTGTGTTTTTATATCATTTATTTTCAACGGGGTAATTGAGCGAAAGCCAGCGCACCGAATTCCGCCCCGCAAAACTAAGCTATTTCCTATTTGCAGGCAAAAAGTGCAGCAAATGTCAGGCGTGGATCAGGTAATTGTATTTTGCATACACACATATGTACATACATATGTTCAATTCGATTTCATCGTTGGGGGAGGGGGGGCTCTGTGCAGGAAGATGTTTGTGTACATACATCGGAATGATGTACACATAATAACGAAGACGCTTAAGTAATAAATTAACCTGCTGTGTTTTTGTTTCAGATGAAAATACCAGGAAACACAGGTATATAACCCACCACCACTAACGCCGACGATGGTCGCGGTCTTCCTTCTCCCCCCGTCTCTTAGCCGTGCGCTTTTAATGCGACTTTTTTCCTCTGTTTACAAATGCTTAAAAATCTAGTTAAATCGGTCGAGGAGCGCAATATACCATGGAGCCAGCAAGTCGATGAGGCCTCTTACGAAAATCTGTCTTCTCCCACTCACGATGAAGTCTCCGCCGGTATGTTAAATCAGTCCTTGAACCCAGTAGTTCAACCCAAATAGCTAACTTGTACTTGGATTCCTCCCATTCTACCCCTCGCAATTTTCCGCCTTGGTCCATGCCAAAAAGCCAACGAAAACTCCATGCAATTCCAATATCCGCCGTTTAACTTTAAGGAGAATTGCAACACTCCATGGAGTAATATGAACAAGGGCCGCAAGATAAACGCCAACCATGGTATGTATAACTGTATAGCGCAGCAGCAGCAGCAGCAGAAGCAGCAGCACAGCAGCAGCACCCGAGTGCATTCGTTCGTTCTTTGCTAACTGGTTTTTCGAGCTCTGGGCACTGGGAGCTGCTCTCTGTATGCATGGGCTGTTTGGTGCGTCGGGAAATCCTCCTATTTGCTTTCTATTGGGAGGGGGGAGACCTGAACTCCATAGGCAATAACATAGTCAATGCATAGCGCAAGCTCTCTCAGAATAATATCTTTAAGCTATTCGTAAAGAAACTCTTGTTTTATAGGACTTACCAAGGCTTTCATTTCTGAAATTAAGCAGAAGCTTTGCTTAACACAAAGCAAAATTGCCCGCACTTTATAATTGCTGGTAATTTCTTTATAAATAAATAAATCAAATTTCTGAAATATCGTTCTGTTAGAAGCAAAGTATATATATTTTATCTTTTGCATATAGTCTCTTTATTTTTAATGCCTTTTTCTATTCTATTTTTCACAAGTAATCCAAATAAAAAATACGAAATCCATAATTACAAATTCCCTAAGTTCTCCCTTAAAAAAATGTTTATTTCAAAAACTAATCATTTGACATGGGATTACAGTTCTATTTACTATTCGCGAAGTTACTGCACACCAACACCTAACATGATTAAATGTTGTTAATAACCAGAAAGATATAGTTTTCAGTGGCAGCCCTACCTTTGCCTTTAGAATATCCTCCGCCCAGTCCTCTTCGGAAATGCTCTTGATGGCCGACACCAATACCTTCTGGAGGCTTTCCGCTTGCTTCTTGAAAATGTAGATTATTTCGTGGGTGGTGGCATTTGGCTGCTTGGCACACCAGCACTCCATGTTGGTGACCAGGCCCAGGGAGGCGAACAGAATGCCCGCCTCCTTGGCCAGGGTGGCCTCGGGACACAGGCTCATGCTGAGGAGATCGGCTCCCCACATGCGGTACATATTATTCTCGGCCATCGTGGAATACCGTGGTCCTTCGATGGTCAGAACCGTGCCGGAGGTTCGTGTGGGAAACTCTAGCACTTCGGCGGCATTCAAGAGATGTTTTCGGGTGCGTTCACAAAAGGCAGGAGCCATGGGCACATGACACACGCCCATGGGACTGCCTTTCGCGCCATCGTAGAAGGTCTGGGCCCGCCGGTACGTGTGATCGATGAAGTCGTGCGGGACAACCAGCATGCCCGGCTGTATGTTGTCGCGCAGGGAGCTGTAGGTGTTGGTCACCAGGATGTGGGTGCAGCCCATCTTCCGCATGGCCCACACATTCGCCCTGTAGTTGATATTCGAAGGCATGATGTCGTGCTGCCGGCCATTTCTCGACAGGAGGCACACCTGAACGCCCTCAATCTGTCCGTCGATGATCAAGTCGGAGGGTCGCCCGAACGGCGTGCACACGGCATACTCCATGCGCTCCGTCAGATACAGAGGTGTGTCCAGATTGGCCTCTCCAATTATTCCGATTTTGACGGGAACGGTATCCTCTTCCTCGCTCATTACTGTCTCTCCCTCCATTTCGAAATCGTAAAATTTTGACTTGATTTTTGAACTGATTACCCAAAAATGAAGTAAAACACAAACTGTGCTCCCATCTGTAGGCTCACTTTAGAGGAGTGGTGCCCAACAGATAGACTCGCGAATCAACAAGTTTCGCTGCCCGAGCTCTGCTAACACCCACAGTGTAAGCAGAACGGTCTCACTACTCTTGCTCTTACTCTTGCTAGTCTATCGTGTCAATGTAGTATAGCGTGTGGGCACCACTGCTTTAGAGATTTGGATTAATGCATTTCAACCCGCAGATTAAGCAAGAATCCCTTTTTAAGTTAATTGAAGGCCCATGGGCAAGAAGAAGATGTTCTCGCGTGGGTAAGTTAGTCTAAGAATTATTTAGTAAACACGCTTCAGGTAGCTTAAGCTTATCCCAATATATGTTTCCACCTAAGAACATAAGATATTTAAATCACAACTTGGCTCTCCCTTCGTAGATTCATACAAAAGACATGGACATAGTATTCCCAACAACACAAGACGCGACGATCACCAAGTAAATCCTTGGAATTCCAGGAAACCCGTAACACAGGTACATTTTTCTTTAAATCAGAAGTTTAGGGAATTCACAATTATCCTAAAAAACAATTAGTTGTAACTTTTAAATCGTATAAAGTGAAGCTTATACTATAATTTACCTTTAACTAGACAATTCGTAATGAGAACGATCATCCAAAACTGGACAACAGGGCCAGCGATGAAGCACAAAACCACGAAGTTGTCGCCGCTCCCAAGAAGACAACCTGGGCGTCAATTGCCTCTCAGCCGGCTAAACTAACATCCAGAGTGAGTAGGACCACCACACATCGTTGTAGTTTAGTTTCTATAGTTTATAATTGTTATTTGTCATAAGTTGTTGGATAAAACATTTAATTATAATCAAGAAACTCCTTAAAATAAACTAAGAGTACTTTTTCAGTTTAAGAATTCAAAGAAAAATTAAAAATTTTATCAAAACAAAGTCCCAAGTTAACATTTCCTTGAGATATGAGACAATCTTTGTTTTATACATTGTGGAAAAGAATTTCTTATTAAAGATGTCGGAAAATATCGAAAATATATCGATATTCTATGTGATTAACTATATATAATTCGATTTGTGTGCCCTAATCGATATTCTTTTTTATAATCGAATTTTTTCCGTCTAATATCGATATTTAAACGTTAAATTCATTTTTTTTTTGTTATTTCAAATAACGATATAACTAATTTAACGATATTTTCGATTGAGCGCGATATATTTGATTTATTTCTCGATACACTCGCTAATAATCGCCCTTTTTTTAATCCCTTAACATTCCAGGCAGCGTCCACCACTTCCAACAATAAGAAAAAGGGTCCCGGCATGCCCCCGCCACCAATGGTGCCAGGAAAGCACAATTTAGATGTTAACGTATGGGATTTACCGAATAACAAACCCCCGCCCGTACCCTCTCCCCCCTCGCCAATCGACCTGGCCTACTCGGACTTGAGCTCGGACTTTTCCATCTCGGGCAATAATCATGGACAAGCACCGCCACTGGGCGCCCGCACAGCAGAGAAGGTGCACAAGGACACGGAGAACTTCCAGAAGTATGAGAACAAGGGCCTGGGCACCAACATCAATCACAACCACAACCACAGCCACAACCACAACAACAACAATTTCAACAGAGCGAAGATCTCGCCAACCGGCCCGCTACGGAATCCCAGGAATATGGGACCCATCCAGCAGCACCACCCAGCCCAGCAGCAGCAGCAGCACCAGCAGCACCATGCAGCCCCTCGTCCAGCGACCAATACAGGCCCCGGCCCCTTTGGTCCGCCACCCAATAACCAGGCCAGGCGGCATGATAGCGGCGGAGCCGGCGGCGGCGCTCCACATCCAAACCGGAATGTCGAGCGATCGGGCAACAGCTACTCAAGTTTCCGGAGCAACAACAGCGACTTTGAGAATGCTGCCAAGTTCGAGTACCGGGAGGAGAATCATTCGCGACCGGTGGAGGCAACGTCTGCCACCGAAGAGGTGCCTGTCGATCCCCAACTTCTGTTGGACGAATTAAAAGACAAAAATAATTATAATCCGAAGGTGGTGGACTTGAACAAGGCCACGGCAACAAGGTAAATATAAAGAGAACACGAAGGAGGCTAAATCAGCTATTTATTGATATTGTTTTCTTGCAGATTTTTCGTCATCAAATCGTATTCGGAAGATGACATCCACCGCAGTATAAAGTATGAGATTTGGTGCTCAACCGATCACGGCAACAAGAGATTGGACGATGCCTTCAAGGAGCGCCACAAAGATGGCGGCAACATTATGCTATTCTTTTCGGTTAACGGCTCCGGTCACTTCTGTGGCATGGCACAAATGATGACAGCAGTGGACTATAACTCGACGTCCAGCGTTTGGTCGCAGGACAAGTGGAGGGGCAAGTTTAAGGTGAAATGGATATATGTGAAAGATGTGCCTAATGGAAAGCTGCGACACATTCGGCTGGAGAACAATGACAATAAGTCGGTGACGAACTCGAGGGATACCCAGGAAGTACCTAACGACAAGGGGATCGAGGTGTTGCAGATATTGCACTCGTACAACCACTCAACGTCCATATTCGACGACTTCTTCCACTACGAAAAGAAGCAGGAAGAGGAAGTCTCCTCAAAGCGACCGCCGCCGCCCATGCATGTGCCAGAGGGTAATAGCCAGGCGCAAGCCCCGCCTAGCCGAAGCTTCAATCGTCACACGGACGATAAGGAGCAGAGGGGAGAACGCGATAGCCGAAGCGGCGGCATGTCACAAAAACACTTTAACGCTGGCGGAGCTGGCTTCCGCAATCCACCAGTACATCGAGGCGCCGGCGGAGGCAGCAATTACAGCGAGTATCGTCGGGGCAACGACTATCAGTTCAAGGACCGAGATAGCTTGGACTTTGACAGAGAAAATGACTTTGGATCGCACTACGGGGGCGCCAATAGCAGGAAGAATGAATATCAACAGAACAATACAAACAAGAGCAGGTTAAAAAACCGAGATCGTGATTTCAGCACTGAACAAATGAAGATCGATGTACGCTTTCGGGCGGGTCTGTCCACATCAAAGGATTTGCCAAGGGTAAGTCGGCAGAAGGAGACTAACCGGCAGTCTTTCACTTACTAAAACATTAATTTCAATTGCAGGACACCGACAAGGATAAGATGCGAAGCAATGAATATTCATAAACTTACCGAGCTGCGATGATGCGATAGAATTCGTTTTTTAAATGATATTGAATGGACTCCCACAATCCGTTGAGTTGCTTAGAGCCGTTAAATTATAATTTTTTCGATTTTTTGAAACCATTGCGCGTGTACAAGATAAAACCCCCAAACGATTGGATTCATGAAGAAAGAACATTAGAAGCAAAAACGAGAGATCATGTGTGTGGGAAATTTAGGATTAATGATTAAAGTATGATAACATTTTTACGTAATTATTTATTACAATATTTATATAAATCTATTGACGCTCACATTGAACAGTTCATATATAAAAATAATGATCGATTTTGCCGATATACATATATATACAACATTTATAAAACACCAAGGAGGAGTCTGCTTCAGCCATTCCTTGTAGTTGCACTGTAACAATTTATACAACTTATTTGAATCTAAAGTGTACACGACTTATGTATTGTATAATATAATTAAAGTAACCAATCCATCATTTACTCATTGACTAAATTACGAGCATCTCTTAATATATATATAGATCGTTATTTGTAAGAGATTGATTGATTGATCACAACTCTCCGCTGCCCTTCCCCCCACTTCCAACAAGCTTTGAATAGAGAGCATTTGAGAATAATACACACACGTAAAGCAATAATATGGGCCGATATATAGACATATATATTACTTTCACAGCGCTATCCAATAATTATACGTTAGTGGAAGACTGAAACACTTTAATAAAAAGAGTCATGTACGTAACGAAACACATTTAATCCGACAAATCGAATGCGAAGAGTAATTAGCTGATCCTTTTATATATAAATCTCGCCTAATCGGAGTTGTCAGGCTGAAAACTATCGAAAAAAAAAGTAATCCCTAGTTCATAGAATTTCACATCTGGCAAGTAATTTCGAAGCTGATAATTTGATTTCAGTTTTTCTCTATACAACAGGCTGCATTAATGGATAACTCTACAGCTATTATAATAAAAAATATACTGCTGAACCTACACTGCCGCTGTCAGCCATTATAAACAACTAAAATTGAACTTATTCATTTATTAAAGCATATGAAAAAGATATCAATTCTGGCGCCTTTGATGCTACGCATGCAGCCCTGTAATTGCTTCTGTGCTGGATCTGGTCACACTCCTGCGCACGCGTTACTCCCTGTTAGAGGTGAACATAAACTCATAAACTATTATTTCATTTAAATATTTATGATAATTCAACTTATTATTACGCAGTATTATGTTTTATTTCTATATTTAATTAACGTTACATATATATGAGTAACAGGCCGTACATAAGTGGTACCAGAGCGTGAGGCGTGAGTAAATCCCTCACGCGAGCATCGCTATCTCTAGAGATTTTTCGAGACGTAATATACACTACGACAGCACACTAAAACATTTGACAATTTAACAAAGGCGGATCACCCTTGAGCAAGTGACATAAATGCACCAGCAAAGGCAGCGCTTTAAATATGAATCGAAAGGCAACGCGAGAACAAAATGATATATCGCTGATCATTGGGACGCTACCGAAACGGCTGCAGAACAAGATTGCAGCCAGCTGCAGCCACGCACCAACGGCAGAGAACGTTGAAAATGCGGAGCCAGCGCCGTCGCCAAGGCCAGGTGAGTGTGGTTGGTCGGTGATCTGTGTGAGTAAGTGCGTCACATCTCGTATCTCTCGATTTCACCACTTGCAGTCACCGTCCTAAGCAGTGCAGTAGCGCCTGCAGTGAAGCCCAAGGCAGCACCCGTTTTGGTTACCAACGGGGACGTGGGCGGAATTCCAGGCATCCTGCGGGTGTCCATTTCAGTGGCGGGAACCGATGGCAATGAGAGTAAGGGGAATGCCAGAGGCAATGGGAATGGCAAAGTTCACTATGCTCGGCGAAGGGGAAGGAACCACTATGGCAAGGACAAGGAGCCAGCTCCGAAGTCGCCAGTGACGCGCACCCGGCTCACCACGGAGCATCCGGACTGGTTTGAGCCCCTCTTGAGCCTGCCCGACGCCAAGAACATTGTCCAGCTGTACGACCAACTGATGGTGCTGCACCATAGGAACCTCATACTGAACGTAAGATGCGAGACCTCGGCCTCCTTATGACTCCCACTCATTGCTCTTTCCATGCAGAGCTGGAAGACTTTCTGCGATATTCACGACCAACTGCAGGACGCCTTCAAGCAGCTGGTGCTGGAGCAGCTGAAGTTTGTGTGCGAGCACAAGGTGGACGTCTTCTTTTGGAAGCTTCTCTTCTACAACGTGCGCGATTACCTGAAGCGCCAGCAGTCGGACCAGGCGCACGCCCACACGCTTCTGCTGATCGAAAAGGCCACCAAGTTCTATCGCCTGATGTATGACAAGCTGATGGCCAAGTGTGTGCCTTCGTCGCGTAGCGAGAGTGCCGTCAAGGTGGTGGCCCAGCGGCTGCTGATCTGCCTGGGCGATTTGTCACGCTACCGGGTGAATCATGTCCAGGCCACGGACTATTTGGAGGCGGCTAAATACTATCAGAAGGCCCAGGAGCTGGTGCCCGGCAATGGGGCGCCCTACAACCAGCTGGCGGTTATTTCCATTTACCATGTAAGTGCAAAGTTTGCTTATCGTCAAAGTTGTCGCGTCATATTTATGGGATTCCCAGTTATATTTTTTAATCGCCAAGCACTTCAGTCATCGTAATTTGCAAGTCATTTGATTGTGATAATAGATTCCAATTCAGAAAGTCCGTAACTCAATTATAAAGTCTATTTAATGGTTTTTTCCTTTTGCAGCACAAGCGCTTCGACGCCGTTTACTACTATGTTCGGAGTCTCTTAACTTCTAATTCGATTCAGACGGCCAAGGAGAGCCTGCTGGATCTTTTCGACGAGATTCGTCGCAGGTACGAGGAGAATGAGATGAAGCAATCGCCGATGCATCAAGCAGCAGCTGCACCCAAAAACCACAAATCGAAGCAGATGCGCAAGGAGGTGTGGATTCATCCGGATGGAATCCGCTGCCTGCATCGCACCGATGTCAAGGGCAACACCAGGGGCAAGGGCAACAAGGCCACCTTGGCCGAAGTCAATCGCTACGAAGTGATGCCGACGGAGGAGCTGCTACCACGCATCGTATCGCTTTATCTCTACCTTATTGGCAAGCTCTACACGGGCACAGAGTGAGTATATAGAAAACCATTCTGTGAAAGTGAAAGCGGAATAAGATTATATCGTTTCCGTAACACAGTGTGGACTCGCTGTACCAGCTGCTGCGCAAGCTGCAAATCCAGATGGGGGCCTTGCTCAAGCACAACAACCTGCTGACACGCTCCAAGCTGCTGAAAATAGTGGCGCTCAATATGTTCGTTGTGGAGCACAACAAGCGCAAGAGTATGTATCAATGATAAGGCCTAATCGAGGCTAAAGTTAATACGTTGTTTTTATTACTTTGCAGCGTCACGACGCGAGATGCGTTATCACAGCTTCAATTTCGCCAACTCATTCTTCGGACTCATGCTGACGAAGACGAACCAGTTAATGGCAGGGTTTGTGGAGGGTTCCACGAACATCCAGTGCCTGCCAGATGAAGAGTATGCCATTCCTGACCTTCGGACTTCTTTTGTTTACTAAGTCCTTGTTTATGTTTTTCAGTTACTTCAACGTCAACACATATTTGCAGTTCGTGAAGATATATGTGCACTGGCTGAGCATGAATGTGGAGTTGTGGGAGCCAGTTAGGTCGGAGGAGTAAGTAGCCTGACACCTCTACAATGCAGCAGTTCCTAATGATCTTTCCCCTTGCAAACAGACACTACTTTATTGACTGCTGGTCTGAACTGTCGACGCTTTTCGAACATATTCACTGCGTGCTCGACAAGCAGAAGCTGGACAAAAACTGTACGCTTGTTTTGGATGAGGACATAGCCCTGAGCGGCTTTAATCCCTTGGGTCGCGATATGATAAGCAAGCATTGCGTCCAGCGTGCACCCGAACGCATTCAGTTCCTTGAACGCCTGCGTAAGATTGCCGAGTTTCAGGACTGCTATGTCCAGCATCAGGGGGCTTTACAGCAACCTCTAGACTCGAGCTTCACCATCGAGGACTTGAACGCAGCGATGAAGAACGCTTTGGATAATTTCGATGCCGAGAGTTGTGGCCTGGCGGCAAATGTGGCCTCCTGCAAGACCCAAGCAGCAGCTGAGGTGGAACTGCAGTGTCCCTCCACTGACGCGGACATTTCGCAGCTTTGCAAGCTGAAGAAGGAGCTGGAGGCCAAGGCCAAGGTTAAGCAGATCTGCAACTCGAAGCTGGAGGAGATCCTCAAGTTCGTGGACACCAAAATCTACATAGAGGTGCGTCCGCGCTACCTACTGCCCGACACCAACTGCTTCATCGATTGTCTGGAGGACTTTGAGAAGCTGGCCGCTGAGTTTAAGCGCTACACGCTCATCATACCGCTGACAGTGGTCAAGGAGCTGGATGGTCTCTCCAAGGGCGTCAAATTGGACTCCTACTGCAGCTCGAAGCAGACGCAGCGCATCCACCACTTTGACGAGGTATCGTCGCGGGCTAAGAAATCGCTGGAGTTCATCAAGTCGGCCAAAAGTAATGTCAAGTAAGTAACTGATAATCCCTAATAACTACCGATTACTAATTGCGATTACAGAATGCTGTAATCTGGATTAAGCAACAATATTGTTGCCTTGCAGAGAAAATGTACTAGTGGCAGAATCTATCGATACTGTATCGACATTTGATGAAAAGTTGATATATTAACGATGCGATATGAACTAATAAGTTTTTCGATTATATTTAATCGTTAAATGCGATATTTTTCGATTTAAAAAATTCGTTATATCAATGTTTATGATATTTTCGAGATTATATAGAGTGCTACATTCTTTAGATATATTATCTTTGACTTTCTCTTTATTTTACTCCTTTTCAGATGTGCTACCACCAAGGGCTCGTTTGTTAATGCCTCGGTGTTCGCCTTGGTTGAGGAAGAGTATCTCTCCAATGACGATAAAATTCTGGCCACGGCAATGGCGGTGTCCAAAACGGCCAAATCTGAACAATGCAGAGGTGAGTCACTAAATATGATAACAAAATCAATATCTAGTTGAGATTAATCATTTTAATTCCATTGATAATCTTACTATTTTCGTGATCAGTCGCAAAGTTTTTATCTTATCCCCTTTTTATGAACATTTTATATAACTTTGAAACAATGAGAATAATAACATAAATACTATTAACTTGATAAGCGCTCGTAAATAACATTTAAATCTCCGTTTGCAGATGGCAAATGTTTCATTCAAACCGAACTTGTTCTCATCACCACCGATCGCAATCTTCGTGTAAAGGCCCTGTCTCGCAACCTGGCAGTTAGCGCGCTGGATGAGTTCCTGCAGTGGGCCAAGGATTGCCGCGAATCAACCTGAGAAAGCCTAGATCGCAAGTAAACCGGCTGACAATGAAAATGTGCTCCGCCACCAGTTACCAAGGTGGTGCAGACAGAAAGAGAGAGAGCGAGCCTCGTGCTATTATATTACCTACATTATACACAAATGACTATGTATGTCGGATGCGGCAGATGCAGATGCAAGAATGCAGACGCTGGCCGCGAATACGTACACGACACGGATTCCTGAGAACCACAAAATGGGTGCGGGGTGTTGCCCCTGCCGGTTGACCGCCTCCCGTTGGCTTCCACACTTCGAATTTCGACCCCTTCTCATTTCTTCAACAAAAAATGTACATTTTGTGACGTTCTTGGCAAAAAAACAAATTAAATCAATTGATTGTTAAAGCCCGATTTGTTTTTCTTTAATATGGGGTAATCTTTGAATAGGAAACGCTCTTTTTCGAATGAAATACAAGGGGTGATAATTATTGCATCAGTGTTTAGTTTTTATTTGAAACTAGTTAAACGGTGTGTGTGTGTTTCTTTGTGTACATTATACATATAGATTGTGTTGCTTTGCACTTGGTATCCTAAATATGCTCTCTTTGATGTAGAAATATAAAATCTATGCAGTATATGCAAATCTAACAATCACATTCGATTTAAATCTAACATTACAAGCGACAGGATAAAACAGACAAAAGATCAGCTCAGCTGGCCGATGCGCACATTTAATTTAAAAAACAACAACAACAACTACAGCTCGCTGATTGATTTATCATTGGGCATCGGCATCGGCACTGGCATTATATGCCCCGCCAACTCGGCTCCTTCTAGTGATTTTTCAAATCGAATATTTCACGCAGCAATGGCTCCACCTGGGATGGGTTAACATTCAAATAGACATTAATTATGAACTTGTTCAGACGCTCCACATCTGAAATCTTTTGGATCAGCTTGATAAACGCGTTTCTCGCCTCACAGCCAGAGTAAACACTCTCCAGATATCTTCGCAGAAGATAATAGTAGGAATTCTATGGGTAAAAATAGATAAATAATGATTGCATTGCAAGGGATTATCAGGCGGCTCTCTTGTAACTTTCATTTTGAACTCAAAAATCAATATATCGATACAGTATCGTTATTAACCAATTCATGTTTCCGATATATGTTGAATAAATAGAGATTACTGTTTAATAATCGGTAAATTGTTTCTGATATTTTACTCGATACTATCGTTTTTTACGATATTTTCCATGTTCTCTTTTTCTCTTCAATTGAAATTTAAACAAATATGCTATGAATGTTAAAAGAGGCCCTGCCCTGTAAATACTCACCTGTTCCAATCTAATCACGTCTTTGTGTATCACTCGCGATCGAGCCGAGGTGAAGAGGACAATGGCGCACATAATCAGGATTATGTTCTCGTCCATTCGCCACTTTTCATCGAAGGTGGTAATGAACTTCTGGTGCTCCTCGTATATATTACCCTCGGCGAACTTGAGCAGGTCAGTGCGTATGGTGCCCATGTTTTCTTTGGTGTGGGGTACCTAGGCGAATCCCATACAGAAATTAAGAACTAATGAAACCATTTTACGGAACCTCCCATGTAAGATTTACCTTCCAGGAGTCGCGATCGTCGTCGTAAATCATCACCGAGCGCATTATCATCATTTCTGTGCAGCCGCCTTTGAGCAGGGCCACCTGGTCCTCCTGGCACATGTCACGGAATGCTGTTATCTTCTTGGCCATCTTGATAAGCCGCTTGATGGCCACCGCCGTCAGATTGATCAGCTGCAAGAGCTTCGGGTTGTGGCGAGTGTCGTCGGGCTGTTTTAGTGGGGGGGTTGACAAAACAAATAAAAACAAATTGAAACACAACGCGCACAGGTGGCCACTATTATCAGTAAAATAATCGTAAAGGCTTCTCCCTGGAAGGTGACTCAACCGTGCTGTGGAGCACTATTCTGCTTCTGCTTATCATAGCGTCCAAAACACCTGGCTGCTCCACATTTCGTCAAAAATAAAAAAAAATTGTATCGTTTTTCCTAATTAACAATACTGGAAATGTGCTAATTGCGATGAGGCGCTAACGGCAAACAGTCTAAACGACAATAAACCGCCAAATCGACGCTTTGGGCTCTCATGAGCGCCTGCTGTCGCACTTGATAATGGTTGATAATGTCACTATTTGGTCTGATAAAGCCACTGTCTTTCCTGCTCTTGCCAGACCGAACCGACCAGACCAGACAGACCGATGGCTCACGTTTAGGGTGGCTCTGTTTATTGGGATACGAATTCGCAGAATCAGTGACTCATATTTCGGCAATTTAACTGTGGGGGGGCCATGGGTTAATAGTAATTGTTGACACTTGCCCATAACCATGATAAGAAGGTTGTGATTTTTGTCATAAAAGCTAGTAACTTGTTTAAAAGGATATAATAGGTATTTCAGATATTACTTTGCATATAAAGCTTCCTTGAAAAACAATATTCAGAGTCTGTAAATCTAAATTTGTTGTCTAAGTTCAAGGAATACTTTTGGTAATGTAATAAATAATACAAAAGAATTATGAAAGGTTTGAGAGTCGGTTTGCGGAAGATACTAAGAGCTAACAATATCCCTGAACTCTTGTGACAGTTCCCAACAGTTCCTCCATTGAATTCCCATTTCTCTAGAAGCAGAGTCCTATTAAAAAGTTTCCCTTAACATTTCTCCTTCAATTCCTAATCCCCGAAAATCCGAGCCACCCCATTGAAAGGCGTCTGTTTACATTTGGAAGCACGACACTGCTGGGAACACAGAAACTGCCTGGCGGAGTCCATGGGCCCATGGGCCATCTCTGCGATACGCACTGAATCACTGGTCGCGGCTGCCAGGTGCCGGACTATATCGCCGTTAGCACACACCGCGATTAGATAAGCCGAGCGCGGTGCTGGTGCGCTATAAATGAAAGAACGAATGGCTAATGCCGGAGGGTAATTTTTTACCTTAATGCGATCATCGCCCATCATCAGGGCACTGAGATCCTCGTCGACAGGATCGTAGAGAGCCTCGCTGGCCAGTCGCAGCTCCCGCAGCTTCATTTGCTCGGCCTCGTTCAGCTCGCGATCCATTTGGACGCTGGAAGGCGCGCAGATGGGTTGCTGCAGGTGCTGCTGGTTGCCATTCCCGGCGGCATTACAGCCACCATATGACGACTGACCGCCGCCCTGGTGGGACATCTCCTCCTTGACCCGCGACGCAGCATGCTGAATGCTGTTGAAGGCCTGGTACTCGATGCGAATCACCTCGGACAGCACCGACTCGATCGAATTGATACTAAAGTCGCTGTCCAGACTGGGCTCGTCGTTGTAGTTGGTCTGCATGAAGGTCTTCAGGTCGAAGTCCGGCGAGTTGGCGATGTAGGCCAAGGGATGGCTGCTCGAGGTGCTGGGCTGCTCCCCGCCGGCGCCAGGCGAATGGTACTGTAGGTCAACGGCAGCGCCTTGCGGCGAAATAGGCGGACTCCCGCTGCCCAGCATGCTTTGGATGACGGTGTCCACCCGTTCCGCCGGCGGAGGGGGAGGCTTCGTCGCCGCCGTCGCCGCCAGCTCTTTGTCCAGCAATGGCTTGCGGTCTGTCTGCTGAGCTGCGTTTGCGCCGCCGCCGCTCAGTATCCGATTGAGGATGCGCAGTGCCTCCGCCGGAGTGTTCATGAACTTGTTCATGATATCGATGGCATCCTCCGGGGAGTGCATCAGGTTCTGCATGAACTCCACCACGTCCGCCGGCGAGTCGACGATCTTCGAGATGATCTCCACGCCGTCCGTGGGCGAGCTCATGAACTTGGTGAATACTGTCAGCGCGTTGAAGGGCGAGTTCATGAACTTGCTGATGATCTTCAGCGCGTCGCCTGAAACGAGTCAGTGGGGGGAAGGAATGTTGGGGTCAGGGGTTAGCTGAGAAGTTACTGACAGCCACTTAGTGTTGGGAACCCACCTGGGTAGTCGATCAAGTGCGAAACCAGCCGCAAAGCGTCTTTCTGCGAGCTGATAACCTTTTCCATCACGGAAATAGCCTCCTTTTGCGTGCGCATCAGCCGGTTTATGGCCTGCGAGGCCCGATCCGGATCGGATACGATCTGGTCCACGATCTTTTCGGCCGTCATTTGCAGCGGATTGACCTGAGCTCCCGTTGAGCTCGCCTGCCTGGCCGTGCAGCCGTTGGCGCCGCTGTCCGCCGAGCCGCAGCTCTGTGAATCCTGTGAGCCGGAGTACAGCTCCAGGTTGCTGCTGCTGCTGTCCGCCGGCGCTTTATTGTCATCGCCGCCGCCACTGCCGTCGTCATCGGCGTCGCCGCCATCAGTGCCGTTCTCCATCATACGGCGCTTGGCCCGGTTCGTTTCAATCTTGCGGCGCTTGATTAGTTTGTCCTCCTCGGACATGATGTTCTCGCTCTTCATGCCGATGTCCAGGCACTTGCGAAGGCGGCATTTCTGGCAGAAGCGTCGAGTCACCACGGTGATGTCGCAGTTCTGGTTGAACGGACAGGTGAACTGCTTCTTGGCCAGAGCATTGCGCCGAAAGAAGGCCTTGCAGCTCTCGCAGGTGACGGCGTTGAAGTTATACCCCAGCGCCTTGTCCCCGCACACCGCGCAGTTCTTTGGCGGCGACATGTCGACGGAGCCGGAGTAGAACTCGGACTCGGAATCGGACTCGGAATGGGCGGCAGCTTTCAATTAGGGCCCACTCTGATTGATTTTTTAATTGCCTTCCGCTGTGGGCTCAGGGTGGCAGACGGTGGGGCTGCTAGGCACAACTGGGGGGTGGCTGAGGTGGTGGGTGTGATGTGGTGTTGGGAAGGAACTCCGTGTTTCAAAACAATTGTTGGCATCTAGCAGGTCGCGGTCGCGACTACATAGTAGTAGAACGCACACGTCAGGCGGACTAATTGCTCATATTGCCCTCGACACGCAGAATTCGGCAGGTCGCGTTATCACCACATATTTTAATGAATTAATGTCCGTCCTCAGCCCAATCCCAATAACAACATGCGACGTTGCCGGGTGAATGGCAAATAACGCAAATATGAGCAGTGCACTGGAAGGAATACTTTGTAGATACGAGTATTTCATAATTTGTGTGCAGTGTGCACAAGCGTACACAGTTGCAATAATTTATTATTCTATTTGAGATTTGACTAAATGTTTATCCATACCTGCTTCTTTAATATATAAGGCGTATTAATCAATTTCTTAAATTTTATATAACATTTATTTGTTAGTAATATACAATTTAGTTATACATAAATTTAATAAAAATATCAATTTTCGTAGTTTGTAATTTACATTTTTTTTATTTTTTCTTAAATTCCATTTTTAATGGTTTGTTATAAAATTGCAAAACATAACTAAATAAATAAAGAAAGAAAATAAATTTTAAACAAAAAGACTTGTGTTGGCACTATATATTCATATAGAGGCGTATTATCGTAATAAGCTAGCAAAATCCCAACTATCGATAGTACCATCGGTGTCTTGACATCTCTAGCTCTCAGCCGGACAATAATTTTCTCGCTAAATTAAAACACAATTTAATCAATTAAAATGAACCGAGTGAAGACGACCCAGTCCAAGACGGGCGAAATCATTGCCTACAGCGAGGGAGCCATCCGGAACAACATATCCGCCGTGGAGTATTGCCGGACATCGATGGCCGCCATCTCGGGCTGTGCTGCGGGTAATTGAAACTAATTTCCAGTTGTCAGCAGAAAATCTAACAGCGATTGAAACATATTTTAGGAATTCTGGGCCTAAGCGGCACCTTGGGCTTCCTTTTCTATTTCCTGTCCGTGTTTGTACTGTGGATCCTGGTGCTGCTGAAGTCGGGCACCCAGTGGCGCAAGTTCTTCATCAACCGCAGCAATCTGCTGACCAACCAGTTTATGGGCGGCCTTTGCACCTACGTGCTCTTCTGGACATTCCTCTACGGCATGGTCCACGTGTATTAGCGCATTTAGCATAAAAAAAATGGATTATATAGTGGAATAAACATAGGATTGGACTAGGTAAACGTTGGGTCTTTGGTTTAAGCACAACCCCTCAGGTTTGTACGGCCGAGGCAGCCGCCGCCGTGCCGGAGCAGTCGCACCACGGCGTTTTATTCACATCACAATCGAGCATTATGTTGAGGATGGTAACATCCACCCCGTCTATGGCCAGTTCGTGGACCTTCAGAATTTTGTACTTGACATTGTCCAGGCCCGTCTTGTGGTCCCTCTTGCGAGTCATCTCCTTCTGGTTGAAGCACTTCTGCGTGTCGCGCTTTCGATGATGGCGGTTATGGATATGGCTGGGAAATGAAAGAAGCTACGAATTAAAGCGACGCTTTCTTAGGTTGCTAACTCTCCACGCACCTAAATGTGTCGTTGGTGCCAGTCTTGATGTTCTGCGGTCGCGTCACCTGCTGCCCCGCATCCCGGATGCGCACAAAGAACTCGTCGTCCTCCAGGCCCCAGCCCCAGTACTGGTTGGACATGCCGTTCATCTGCTGGAAGTGCTCGCGTCGCACCAGCAGAATGCCGCCGACGAAGTTGTCGTAGTGGTACTTGGGATGCAGCTTGGGACCGGCAATGTGCAGCGGCCCCGAGTCACTGGGATACTCGTAGCGCAGCTGGTCATTGAGCGGCAGCAGGTCTACGTCGTGCATGGCAATGTAGTCGTACACGTTGCTGGCGAAGTGGAAGCCCACGTTGATCAGGGAGGCGCGATTGAAACGGAATCGGTCCACCTGATTGAGCACAAATATGTGGTGAGCCACGTCCTGGCGACGCAGGAAGCTTGTCATGTGGGGCACGAACTGGAGCAGTTCCTCGAATCGATCCCGGAACGGCACCAGCAGGGCCATTTTGTGCGCGGCAGCTTTGTGGTCATGTGGCTGCCTTAATTTCTCTGCTGCAGGCGCCTTCTGTATCACTCCTACTCCTCCTCCGCCAGTTAGCTTGGCCAGCGGGTTGGACAGCGGGCAGATGCAGTCTATAAAAAGAGCGGACCGGGTTTTGGGTCATTATTTATAGAGGAAGTTATCCGTCGCACACTTACCGGAGCTGAGGGGCATAAAGCTGAGCACGCAGATGCCGCCCAGGCAGAAGCACAGGCCGCAGACAAAGAGCCAGTTGATGGTGGAGATGTTCACCATTTGGGGGGCTAGTCTTTACAGGTCTGTCGGGGTCAATGGGAGCCAATCCATATGCGAAGAAAAATATTAAAAGTTATTTGGGTTATTTTTGTGGCCCCGGCTAGCAGTGTGCCTTCCGGTTTATCCGTTCAACAATCTACAAATTCCTCAAAAAGAGAGAATTTTCAACTCCAATGCAGCTGGTCACACTTAATAGCGCAACGAGGAAATACTGATCAGCTGTTTGTCATCCAAGAAAACTGGATACAATGCGCGCAGTTTGAAAACTGCGGATAACAAATAAGAGAAGAAAACGTTACATTTTTAAATGAGTTTTAATATATAGAACTAAATGGAGGATACACTTTTGAATCTAACCTAATAGATATTGTTTTGAGGTTCGTTAGAGGCAATAAAGGCGGTAAGGGTAGACCGTGGGCTCACATTCGAAGGCTGCTCTCCGCGATGCTTCCAAAAAAGCGTACATTTATAATCTCCTCTTGGGCGGATCAGTTCGTTTCACGGAACACACATCACATGTATTTATAGGAAGTACGGCGTCGTGTTCTGCTTGGGTATTACGCGCTCCGCGTCCGGCACTGCCACAAAGATCTTCGTCTGACGCTGTTGCGCCGTATCGAAACTTAGGATTGCCGCCACGTTGCCGCATCGGTAGCAGTAATTTGGAGCCGACCATACAGTCACCAGCTTGCCCTCGAACATGTACTTGATGCCCTCGTTGACCAGCTGATGAGCTCGACAGATCAGGTTCAGATTATTGATCGTCATAAAGTCCTTGGTCACTTTGTGACCAAACAGCCAGCCAGCGCCGCGTGGACTCTGGCCCCAGTACTCCATATCCTCGGGATCCGACCACACCAGATCGCAGAATGCGCCCTTGTACGGAATCTCGCTATTCCGATCGATTGTCCGGATTTGGTCCAAGGTGATGATCTCGGGACTTAGGCCGCCGTGAACGCACAGAACCTCCTCATCGATGATGGCGGCGATGGTGAGCAGATCGAAGACATTGCAGCAGTATTTCCAGCCATTGGCATTGCCATACTTGCTGACGCACTCGTCGAAGAAGCCATAGACCTTGGTGATCTGCCGCGTCTCGTGGTTGCCGCGCAACAGCGTTATCCGGCTGGGGTAGCGCGCCTTGAGGGTGAGCAGGCGGGTGAAAGTTTCCAGCGAGTAGTAGCCACGATCGACAAAGTCGCCCATGAATATGTAGTTGGTGTCCGGCACCTGGCCGCCAGTCCGGAACAGCTGCTCCAGGTCGTAGAACTGGCCATGGATGTCGCCGCAGACAGTGACCGGCGTGCTGACAGGCAGAATGTTGGACTCCTCCAGCAGTATGTCGCAAACCAACTCGCAGAGCTTCCTCAGCTGGTTCTCCGGTAGGTATTTGCACTCCCTCACCGTCTCGATCCAATTGTCTACATCGCCCATAGCGCCGGTAAAAATGTACTTTTATTGTTGGGTTTGTCTCAGTGTCCACAAAGAAGAGTCCTGCAGTCAATTGGACGGGATAACCATTGGTGCAGATCCAGCAGGTATTTTATTTTTAGACAGGAAAATCCAATCAAGAATTCCAAATTACAAAGTGTAAATAAATGTAAGGAAGATAGCAGTGTGCCCACCAGATTTTCTGTTCATAATCTTAAATTTCACTAAAATTCGAGACCTTTGGCGTTGCCATACTTTTCAAGGAAAGTTTTCGTTTAACGTGTTTTTAGCGCTCCACGAAACTTACCAACTCACTTTCTAAATACGATATCTTTGTTGATTTCCCATTCTAATCAAACATTAACATTACTTTGGAATGTATGACTTTCCCCTACATTCCCCATATTCTGATGAATGCTTATACAATTTAAATAACAGACCGGAATTTACATTTCAATAAAAAGCGTTGTATTTATTTATTAGATTACAAAGAAAAGCTTGCATATAAATTATGATAAGATATGGAAACACAAGAGCTGTTCTTAAAAGACATATCAAATAAATAAGATCTAAATTAAAATTTATTTATTTATTTTTAAAATTAAATACTTAGGCCTATAACTATATTTAAAGATTATATAAATCTAATTGATGTTCGTATTTGTTCGGCCCGTTTTAGGCGCCTTCGGATTACGGCGCGCATTGCTAAGGCTCAAGTGACCGAAAGTCCAGGACGCGATCCTCCTCCTCATTAAGTGTCGTCGTCCACCAGCGCGGCAGCTGGCGGTGATTAAAAAAAATAGTTTACAAAGGTAACTTCTATATAGATCCTTCGATCCGGTTTTCGGTCAGTCGAGCAGTAGCCGTCGCCGACAGACAGTGTTTGTGTGTGTGTGCGTTCCGTATTTAGTGTTTCCGTTGTTTTCAGTTGATCTAAAAATTCTATGTAGACTACGGTTCTGCCGCTCTCGGTAGCACCTTCCACCTGCCAGGTGGCAGGCGACAGGTGCCACGGGGCGAAGTACAAATTCAATCCGTTAAAACTATGCAATTCGCGGTTTCGTTTTGTAAAATTGCTATAAAAACTAGTTCGTTCGTTTCTCCATTCTACACGTACACGTATTGTATATAAAAGTATAAAAGCTTGGAATAGTTCATAGAAGATACAGTTTCTCAACTCAACTCAATTCAACTGGTCCGATCGATCGCCATAGGCCATGGGGCGATATAGAACGATCGATCGGGTTGTGCGCGTGTTACAGGCGGAGGATTCCGTTGCTCTTTGCAACAAAAGAAGACTAGAAGCAACAATTATACACAAAAATAATAATGTTTATAAAAATAAGGTGACTAAAATACTATAAAAGCGCATTGGAGAAGAGTGAGCCGCCGGACAGGGGGACACGGAGTGGGTGTTAACCAAAGAATAGAATTAAGTCCAGTCCGGTCCGGCGGCCGAAAGCCGTGGCTTCGTAACGCCATTGATTGCGTTTTGTCCGGTTCCGGAATATAGCAATAGCTTTTCGTTCTGAGAGTCTCCTGAAAGCGATTGTGTATGGCGGCGGTCGGGCGGGCACAATGAACGACCTTACAAGGCACGCGCTGCGTCGGCTGTGTAGTAGTCACTGTACTAGTCACTGGTCACCACTCTCCACTCTTCCTCGTGACAAATAAGTGTAATCCTTTAAGTGTGAGCGCGTCTAAATTAATTGCACCTATACTATGTATACAGTACAATATCACTGGTTGCTTCGTCACCGTAACCTAATCCGAAACAAGTGGGCGTGTAATCCAATTGAAAGAGTCGGCAGACCCAAATTAACACTATTGCATTCTGTAGGTGCTGGTGGTTACTGGTTACTGGTTCCTATTTTCTGCTTTTGGCACCTATTTCGAGTCTAATTTCCGGTTCCGGGCACTGATTGGGGGAGGGGCGGTTCTAGTTGTGATTCCTATTACTATTGCTAGTTGGCGAGTGGTGCAATCTGGGCTGGTTGGTTTTCGTCGGTTCGTGATTGTTGTCTGCAGTGCTTAAGAATTAGTTAAATTATATTTAGTGAGCATGGCTGGTGGTTCATCTCTTGCGTCCCGACACCACGGCGGCCATCACCTGCTGCATGGTGGGTTCGGGCACACACTGCTGGGGATCGCACTTCATCTTGCCATCGCCGCCGCAACTGAAATATGACCGAATGATTAATGGAAAATCGATGCAAAGGTGGCTTCATAAACTTACGTGCAGCTAATGCAAGGTCCGCTCGTGGACTCGATCTGCTCGCCGACGCGGTAGGATCGGCCGTTGATCAGGCAGCCGGTGTGCTTCACCGCCTCGCCGTGCGAGTAGTGAAGGAAGTGGGGTGGCAGGGTGGTGCTGGTGGTCGTGGTGCTCGTGGTGATGTTAAGCACGGCGGCCATCGACACTGGGCACTCGTACCGCGGGCAGCAGAAGCCGGAGATGGGCTCCTCGTGGCAGCCGGCGATCGGTGGCGGGCACGACTGTTGCAGGCAAATGATGTCGCTTCGGAAGCAGAAGCAGAAGTCGCAGGGATCGTCACGCGGTATCTGCTGGGCGGACACGTACAGCTTGCCGGCGTAGCGGCAGGTACCAGGTCCGAAGACCTCCTCCTCATCGTATTCGTCCTCGTACTCGGGGGCGTGGGCGTAAGGAGGTGGCGTGATGATGCTAGCCTCCGTCGTCGTTGAAGATGCGGCGGTAACTGGAGCCTCGGTGCTGATGCTGGTGCTTGAGCTGGCGCCGACGGTGGTGGCCTCTTCATCCTCCTCTCCGACGCGGTCGTCAATGGCTGGTGCCTTGGTGGAGCTGCTGGGCAGGTGGGCGAACAGTGGGTGCGTTGTGGTGACCTCAGCGTCCTGGGCTCCAGGAGCAGCTGTTGGCGGCGGAATCTCCGACACGACGGCTGGCACTTCGTGCTCATCCTCAGTCTCCTTGCTCTGGTCCTCCTTGTCAGCTGCTTCCGTGACTGGAGCATGCTCCTCCTCGGACTCCACGGATTCCTCTCCCTCCTCGGTGGAATCCAGGCTGGGCTTCACGACGGGCTCGGGAGTGGTCTTCTCATCAACCGGTTGTGGCTGCTCTGTGGACACATCCTTCTCTGGCACATCCTTTTCAAGCTCAGGAGCTGCGGTTTCCGCCACAATCTCTGCCTCGGTAAAAGGAGATTCCGATGGGACAGCAGGTGCTGGAGTGGGTAGTTTCAGTTTGGTATGAGATGGAGTCTTGTCAGTGGCATCCTCAGCATCATCGACAGCGGGTTCTGTGCTCTCCTCGCCGACGTCGTCGGATGCAGAAGGTTGCTCGCTGCTGGGCTTAACATCAGGAACAATTGGAGCAACAGTAGCTGGAATCTTGTCGGTATCTTCGGGAGCATCTGTGACTGGGATCTCATCCTGGGGAGATACGGTAACTGGAGTCTTGTCAGTATCCTGTGGGGTTTCGGTAGCTGGAGATTTCTCATCATCCAGAGGAGTCTTGTCATCATCTTGAGGAGACACGGATGCCGAGGTCTTGTCGGCGTCCAGAGGAGCCACTGTCGCTGGGATCTCATCAGCTTTTTGAGGAGATAATGTGACGGGGGTCTTATCAGCATCCTGAGGAGCTTCAGAGGCTGGAGTCTTATCAGCATCTTGAGGAGACACGGTAACTGGAGTCTTGTCAGCGTCCTGAGGAGACACAGTAACTGGAGTCTTCTCATCATCCAGAGGAGTGACAGAAGCCGAGGTCTTGTCAGCATCCTCAGGAGCTGCAGTAACGGAAGCCTGGTCAGCATCTTCTGTAGATTCATCATCGGAACCATGAGGAGCAACAGTCTGGGACATGACTCCATCCATGGGCTTCGTGTCGATCTCCTCGGCAGAAGGAACATCAACAGGAGCGGCAGTAGATTCAGCTTCAGGCAAGGCAGGAGCAATGGGAGCTTCGGTTTTGTTCTGTTCCTCTTCCTCTTGAGAGGTGGGTGTATCGGTGGCCACATCAAGGGGTGTCTTGGTATCGTCCTGAGGAGTTGGGAATTCCTTCTCGTCGGTAACTGGTGGAACGGTGGTGGCATCCTTGGTTTCGTCCTGTTCAACGGCAGGCACAGCTGGACTGGCATCGGTTGAGACCTCTGGCTCATCCTTCTCTGTGGAAATGCTGGACTCGTCCTTAGTGGGAGCGGCTGTGGAAGCCTCCTCGATGGGTCCAGAGGTTGCAGATGAGGTGTCATCGCTGGGCTCCTTGTCAGCCTCCTCGGCACTCGTCTTAGTTGTGCTCTCAATTTCTTGCTCATCCAATGAAGGCTTCTTCTCGGTTGACGTGGGTACATCGGCGGCTGGAGTGACAGTTGGCTTGATCTCCTCCTCTTCCTCCTGCGACGAGGCTTCAGTAGAGGCTTCAGTAGAGGCTTCAGTAGAGGCATCCTCCTCCTTTTCGATATCTCCGCCAGCGACTGGGGCGGCAGTGGTCGGGAGTGGCACTGAAGTAGCAGACTCAGGCCTCTCGCTAGACTCCGTTTCCTCCTCGGGCTTCGTGTCATCAGCGTGTGGTACCTTCTCGGTCGAGGTTGGCTCAGTCTCAAATAGTTTCTTGGTGTCATCATCTCCGGTTGCCGTTGGAGTTGCAGTTGTAACTTCGGGACTCTCGTCCTCCTCGCTGGAAGTGGAGGGAATCTTGTCATCTGACGGGGCGGAGGTTTCTGGACCGGCGCCGGCAGCAGGAGCCACCGTAGTGAACTTGTCTGCATCCTCGGCTGGCACCTCGGTAGAAGCATCTGGTATCTTCTCAACTGGGGCCTGGGCAGTGGATGAGGGTTGCTTATCCTCGGGCTGTTTATCGGCATGAGATTCAGTAGATGGTACCACTTCGTTGGAGGATTCAGTGGATCCCTCCTCGGGAGCTTCAGTTTTGTCCTCAGGAGTTGCAATCTTGGCTGGTGTCTCAGTGGGTTTCTCTTCCTCAGATGGCTCCTCTCCCTCAGTTGGCTTCTCCTCCTTAGAAGGCTTCTCTTCTTCCAGTGGTTTCTCTTCCTCAGTTGGCTTCTTATCCTCCTCAGAGATCGGAGCAGCTGTGTTGGCTTCCTCGTCGGCCTCAGCAGATGGGCTTGACGTAACTGAAGGTTCCTTCTGGTCACTTGGAACAGTTGTATCTGCTGTGATTCCAGCCTCAGTGGATGGATGTGGAATCTCCGTAAGAACGTCCTCTGGCAGTCTCTGAACAGCGGGTTTCTCTTCGGCAGCAATTGGAGAGGTGGTGGTTCCAGAAGTTTCCTCTTCCTCCGAGGGTATCTCAGGCTTCTCTTCTCCTGCCTGGGCTGGTGTTTTATCTGTCGACGGCTCCTTATCCTCTTCTGGGATTTCCGTGGAGGCTGCGAGGCCAGTGTCCTTCTCTACATCTTCAGCCTCAGGCTTGGCAGCAGGAGCAGAAGTGGCAGTGGGTTCCTCATCAGGAGTGATACTGCTTGAGGGAATCTTCTCACCAGGAGCAACCGTGGTGGGCACTTCGTTTTCGGGGGATTCCTTGCGCTCATCAGATTCAGGAGCTCCAGTGGACTGCTCCTCAAACTCTTCCTTTGCAGGAGCAGCAGTGGTTGCGCGATCAGATTCAGGCTCAATTTCATTCTCAGCAGAAGCAGACGTAGAGGTCTCATCCTCGACTGGTTTCTGTTCACCTTGATCCTTGGGGGGAGCAGCGGTGATTGCAGGCAGTTCCTCTTCAAAGATATCCTCGGGAAGCTTTGGCACGTGCGATTCCTCTTCAGCATCAGCCCACGGAGCAACTGTGGTTGCCTTTTCTTCAGCCTCAACGGCCTTGTCAGTGCTCGGGCTCTTGTCTTCATCGGTAGGTTCATGACTAGGAGCAGGGACATCCACAGGTGTAGGAGAAGTAGTCTCGCCCTCTTCCTCGATCTCATTGTCGGACACGGCGGGTGTGGCTGTCTCAGCAGAGGTATCCTTATCACCTTCAACGCTTGGCTCAGTGGAGATTTCAGTGGAGCTTTCTTCCTCAACAGGTTTCTTCTCTGGTTGAGCGGGGGCAAGAGTGGGCAATGGTACAATGGTTCCATGAACGGCCGGTTTCTTGGTGCTAATTTCTTCCTCGCTCTCAATGGGCACAGAGGTGGCAGAACTGATGTCCTCGCCATCAGCCGGTTCCTTCTCATCAGACGCCTTCGAAGGAGCAGCAGTTGTGATCTCATCGATCTCATCTCCAGCTGGGTGCACAGGTGCCTTATCGGTGGCGGAAGCTGGTTCCTCCGCTTCTGGCTTGGCATCAATGCCACCTGTGGGCAGTTCAGTCGAGGACTCTGGCGTCTCCTTCTCAGGCGTGGTGGTGACGGCCGAAGTTTCTTCCTCGGGCGTAGCAGTGACGGCAGGGATGTTATCCTCATGAGTGGGCTTCTCTTCACCAGTCGGTTTCTGCTCATCAACTGGCTTGTGTTCTTCGCTTGAAATAGGAGCGGCTGTGGTATCCTTTTCGGCCTCATCAGGCAACTGTCCGGGAGTGGAGCCCTCTTCTTCCACAGGTTTCTTGGTGCTGGGTTCTTCAGTGGATGCAACGATTTCTTCCTCTGGCTTGGCCTCATCCGTCGGCTTGGGTTCCTCTCCGCTTGGTTTCTGGGTCTCACCCTCGATCTCGGGAGCAGCAGTGACAGCCGGTGTGGACTGATCCTTCTCCTTCTCATCGCCTTCTTCGACTGGTTTCTTCTCCTCCTCATCAGCTCCCTCGACTGGCTTCTTCTCCTTCTCATCAGCTCCTTCGACGGGCTTCTTCTCCTCGTCGGCCTCCGCAATTGGTTTCTTGTCAACCTTGGCGGCAGTAGCAGATGCTTCCGTGGTCACGGCCGCGGTCTCTTCATCGGGCTTGAAGTGAGAAAGAGGCTGCTCAGTAATGCCAGTAGGCATGATGACATCCTTGGGAATCTCCTCAGTGCTGATTTCGGAAACATCCTCGTCGATTTTGTCGTCGGGCTTGGCTGTGGAGTCCTGCTCCTTCTCAGCGCTCTCAGTGCTCTCATCGCAGATATAAGTGGGACAGCAGCCATCCAGAAGATCGGCAGAAAGGACACACTTTTCGCGGTCCTCGGGCAGCTTGCACTCCATCTGTTGGCAGGCAACCAGGCTACTGACACATCGGCAGGACACGTCGCAGGGAGTGGTCGCGGGCACGATACTGTTGTTGGCATAGGTCTTGCCCTCCACCAGGCAATCGCCTTCTCCAGGAATGGCAGCGGGCAGGTCCATGGCTGGCATGGATTCGGAAGCGGTGCTCTCTTCTTCGGTACTGGGCTGCTCGGTGGCCTTCTCCGTTGCGAAGTCATTGCGTGTGTCGACCGCAGCAGTGCTGGAAGAGATGTCCTGGGGCGCTGGCGTAGTCTCCACTGGCTTAGATGGCTCCTCCTGGGCAGAGGGTTCTGTGACAGTTTGCTCCGCTTCAGCGGTATCCTTTTCTCCGGCAGGAGGCAGGTAAGACGAGGATGGTTTGTCGGTGGACACTTCCTCGTCTTCCTCGGGCTGACTGGTCGTGGCTTCGGGTTGGACAACAGGTGGCACAAAGTCGGATTTGGCCGGCACTTTGGTGCTAACCGGCTCATCCTCCTTATCCTTCTGCTCCTGATCAACGGGCTTGACTTCAGGCTCTCCCTTCTTGTCGACTGGGGATCCGGTGACAGTCTCGCCTTCAACTTCCTCAGATTCGGTTGAGGACTCCGCCTCAGTCTTTTCGGTTGTGGTAGTCTTGGAAGTTGTGCTCTTGTCAGCATCTTCGACTGGCAAGTCCGTGGCATCTTCTTCAACCTCATCATCGCTCTCGGGAGTGGGCTCCGTGGTGCCGGCTTCCTCCTTGTCGCCAGCTCGCGCGGGTGTGCTGGTAGAGCCTTCAATCTCATCCTCTTGAGCACCCTGAGTGGACGATACGATGGCTGGGGCACTTGTCGAACTCTCCAGATCTCCCTCCTCCACTGGCAGCTCGGTGGAGTCGTCGGCAACTGCGGGCTGCTCTCCCAAGGTCTTGGGCGTGCTGCTCTTAACGATCTCCTCTTCACCACTGACATCCGTCGTGGGAGCTGTTGTTCCGGGCAACTCTTCTTCATCGGCTGTCTTGTCGGCTGGTGTGGTGATCTTAATGGTTTCTCCATCATCGGAGGTGTCAGTGGATGGTGTTGTGGGCTTGGCCAAGTCCTCGACTCCATCAGCAGGAGCATCCGTGGCAGTATCGGGTTTCTTTTCGGGTATAGCGTCTGATTTGGGAGCTGGCGTGGTAGCCTTGACGATCTCCTCTTCGGCTTCGCTGCTGGCTTCTCCGGCAGGAGTGGTTTCCTGGACGATCTCCTTCTCGCCTTCGCTGCTTGCCTCTCCGGCGGGAGTGGTTCCCTTGGCGGTTTCCTCCGCTGCCTCGCTGCTAGCCTCTCCGGCAGGAGTGGTTTCCTTGACGATCTCCTTCTCGTCTTCGCTGCTAGCCTCTCCGGCTGGTGTGGTTCCCTTGACGATCTCGCCCTCTCCTTCGCTGCTAGCTTCTCCGGCTGGGGTGGTTCCCTTGACAATCTCTTCCTCGCCCTCACCGCTGGCTTCCTCTGCGGATTCAGTGGGCTTGCCTGCTTCAGTTTCATCGATGGCTGATGGCGCCTTAGTAGGCTTGGACTCCTCTCCCTCCTCGCTTTCCTCGGGCGCTGGAGTTGGCTTGGCTTCCTCTTCCGTTTCGGCGATGGCCGCTGGAGTTGAAGTAGGCTTGACTTCCTTCTCTTCGTCACCGCTTCCCTCTGGAGCGGATGTGGGCTTGGGTTCGACATCCTTCTCATCGCTTGCAACAGGAGTGATAGTGGGTTTGGCTGCCTCTTCTTCCTGCGATCCCTCAGGAGCCGGTGTAGGCTTGACATCTTCTTCCTCTTCGCCGCTTCCTTCCTCAGCAGGTGTGGGCTTGCTCTCCTCCTCCTCGCCGCTGACTTCTCCAGATGGCGTGGGCTTAATGTCTTCCCTCTCCTCCTCTTCAATTGGAGCAGAGGTGCTGGACTCTTCGGGCGTGGCCTTGGCGGGAGCGGAAGTGCTGACCTTGATGAGTTCGTCTTCAGTAATTTCCTTCTCGGGAGTCTTAGCTGGCTTCGACACATCCTCCTCGCCACTGCCCTCAGGCTCTGGCGTGGTGACGATCTTGACAATCTCCTCCTCCTCGGCGGACTCGGTAGATGTTTCCTTGGTCTCTTCGGTGGAAGATGGCACATCGATTCTGGAATCGGAGGCAATACCGGCGGTGGAGGACTCGGGCTCAAAGGAGAAGTCCTTCTCGTCTGTGACATGCACAGGAGCAGTCGTGGTAACCTTCTCCTTCTCCTTCTCCTCCTCTTCATCCTCAATCTCGCCACTGCCCTCCGCTGTAGGAATATCGGTAGCACTCTCCTTGTCCTTCTCCTCGTCATCGATGTGCTCCTGCAGATCCACATCCTCCTTGGGAATCTCGGCGTGAATGCCCTTGGCCGGCACCGAAGTGACACTCTCCTCAGTGGTGATCTCCACGATCTCGGTGGTGGCACTGTCCTCGCATATGAAGTTGCTCGGGCAACACTGGCCCTCGGCCGCGGGCATGGCCTTGCAGGCCTTTCCATTGGCCGCCATCATCGGCACCTCGCACTCCTGGACGGCACAAACGATGTCACCGCGCATGCAGTAGCAGTGCTCGCAGGCATTCTTGCCCTTCAGGGAGGCTCCGTCGGCATAGATATCGCCATCGTGGACGCAGTCAGTGGACACTGGCGGCACCATGGTGCTGGGCAGGATGAAGCCAGTTGTGGGTCGCTCAGTGGTGGTCGTAGTGGTGGTCGACTGGTCAACAAAGTCCAGTTCGTTCTCGTGGTCTGCAAGAGGGAATTGAAAAAAAGTTTATAACTCTCTGCATTTCAAAGGGTTCAAGCCTTTAACTCACCGCAACTGTAGCGAACCGGACAGCAGGATCCCTTGTTGTAGATAGGCAGGCAGCCGTCAACGTGCAGGGTGCACTCCTGCATCACGCACTTTGTCTGGTTGTTAATGCAGTAGCAGAGCTCGCAGGGTTTGTTCGGATTCGATGGCACCTGGGCGCCCTCCGGGTAGAACTTCTCCTCAATGCTGCAGCCGAACTTCTCGGGGATGCTTAGCTCGGTTCCCGGCTCCGGGGAATGGTAGGGTACATCCACAGGCACTAAAAGATGGAGCTCAGTTACTCAGGAACAGAGAGACAAAGAGAGAGCTATGAAAACTCACCTTCTGGGCAGGTGATGATGGGACAGCACTGGTCCTCCCGCTTCTCCACGATGCAGTCATGGCCAATGGGCTTGGTGAAGGGGCAGACGCGCAGGTAGCACATCAGCATGCGGTTGTGGCAGGTGCAGTTAAGGCATGGCTCATTGGTCATTATGCGGTCGCCCTCCTGGTAGTGCGCATAGTTGTAGTAGCAGCCCTCTGAAAGAACATCAGATTAAACTCAAGATATCGAGATCTGGGCCGCCGTTTCAGCCTGGGAACCACACGAACAATGCTCGCCCACTTTTCCGGCTAATAGATTCCGAAGGCATTACTTATGCAAGCGGAGCACTCCACTGCATCCATATATCCATATAGACACAATGTGATTTTCCAGTGGATGTGTGCTACTGTGTCGCCGGGGGCGACCCCCACAAATCCGAGGGTTAGCGCCAGCGGCTGTCATAATACGTGCGGCTATAGACAATTTTTATAGCTCATCAGTGTCGTTAAACAGAAGTCAACTGTCGTCGTAGTCGTCGTCGTGTTTGTCGTTAAAATATGCGCACGTCTGTCCACAAAGTCGGAGTGTCCGCTGTATCTGTCTCGGCTGACTGGCTGCCTAATTTAGTGACGTCCACCCGCTATAAATTCCACATCACATCATTAACACGTTAAGCGCGTCAGTTTCCCTGGCCCTCCCTGCCGCTCGTTTTGTCAGCGGCTAGACCATTTTTTTGATTGAAATCTCTGGGTCTCGGCTTGGGTTTGGGTCTCGAGCTCTCAGCTCACGTTTGAAGCGTAACTCGTAAAGAGGCAGCGCTTATTTCTTTATGTTTCCATTTGTCTTCGCATGCGACTGACTCTTCACACCTCGTCTAATGCCGCTTTATGACGGCGATTGGCTCGATAATTGGCAGCCGATTAGCGGCTATGACAACTGCTTGGCCCCCTCAACGAGCTAATTATGTGAATTATGTGGCTATTAAGGCCCCCGAATCGATCAGTTTGAAAGGGAGGGGCATACAATCGAAGTAGGCAAAAATAGTTAGGAAAAGGAATGTAGTTAGATCGGATTTCGCTATACTGTTATCGAGTCCTTACGGATGTGGCTCGATATCCTCTTAGTACTTTATCGTTATCGTTTCCATCGCATTAATTAGAGATGGTAAAGCTTAACCGCTACACGTTTGTACTAGAAGCCTTTCTAACTAACTAACTAAATTTTTGCCTTTAGATTGGATCACTAGAAACTTTGTCCATAAAAACTAATCTTCCTGAAAGCTACACTTATCATCGATCATCCCAATCAATTCGATAGGCTGCCATTAGGTTAAAATGGAATTGTTACTCGTAAAGTATAAAGTAAATAAAGTATCCTGCTGCGAGCTGAGGGTCCTCATCGAGCAATGTAAATAGATATAGATGGTAGAGTGCCATAAAGCGTTGCGTTCCGCAAATGTAATCACCATAAAATGGATTTGAATGCACTTTGATTGGGCCTCTACGCTCCTGGCTCTCGACTCCCGGTAACACTTTGCCAGTTAATCAAGTTTAGATGCGACTTACCCGAATACTGTTGGATCTCCGTGTACTCCTGAACCGGGGCTGCAATGAGAAATGGTAGAAAGAATGTTTATTATTTAATGAAATGCCATGCTATAGCAGTCTACCCATTACGGCGGGAATTTTACGATGGCCATATCCGCTGCTCTATTGCCATGATCATAATAAATTAATTTATCTATTGCCTCGAATGCCGGACTCTAATTGTGAATGCATTTGACCGTGGAAGGGGAATGGGAACGGGACCAGAACCTGCGTAGGCTTGAGATAGCATTCTCCTGATAACAGTGTCCCGTTCCCTCCCGACAACTAGTGGCCAACATCCATCCCACAGTCGATTCTCCACGGCTACCAAATTGCAATAGCTTTGTCCGCCTGCAACGTGTTATTACCACATAATCAAAATGCAGCCGGGCAGCAGCAGCAGCAGCTACAACATCCAACTTGTAGCAGCCCCGCACTAAATCCCAGAAAAAATTGCACGTAGTCGCCGCTGTTCTGGGACACCACACGCAGCCAGCTCTACTCTACCCCAGCCTTGCTGGGAACAACAAAAAAAATGGCTCAAAACAAATTGTCCAAAGCTGACAGTCGGCCAGGAGGAGAAGCCAAGACCAGTTGCTGCGGCACGGCCACTTGTTGCTGCCACAAATGATTTGACAAATTGCAGCTTTATGAATTGCCGAGACTTTGATTAATTGCGTCCAGTTGAAGGGTTGACAATTTCTAGCATATTTCCAGCATATTTCACATTTTAATTTCCGCATAGTTACCTGGGGGGGCCTTGGCCCCGGCCTTCGATGACTTGGCCATTTAAATGGGAGTCCCAGGCTCTGGGCCCATACAATTTGGCAAACAAATTGCTGGCGAAATAACAATGAAAATCCTAACGGCAAGTGCTCATAAGCATGAATTTGGCCCAGGCCACAAATCAGAGTAGCAATTTCGATCAGGAGCTGGAGCTGGAGCTGGCGGTGAGTACGGGCTCTCCTCTCTCTCTCACTCGAAGCTAACGGATGTAAATTACATTTTATGCGGTAAGAACAACAACACGACCCGAACCTGGCAACGCATAAAAATTCACACATTAACTGTTAAGGATTGCCGGGGCAGCAGGGCAGCGGCGACGACGACGACGACGGCGGCGGGAGCCATATCTACTTGACTCTAGAGAGCCTTGGACTGGGACCAAGACTGGGGACCTGGCAATGGGAGTCAATCATGTGGCCGGTTCCCGAAGCGAAGCGAAACTTATGCAACCATTTCTGCGCTGTGCAAGTGCAACAACTAAAACAAGCCACATGCATCATCATCATTGCCTCAGCCGGATGACGATCATGATGATGATGGTACACATCAAACATGGTCGTGTCGGTCCAACAAACAGAAGTCAGTCAGTCAGTTAGTCAGCCAAGTTGCTGCTGCTGCTGCATGTTTCTTGCTGCTAGCTGGTGTTGATGCGACTCTGGCTCTGTGGCTTCGTGGCCAAAGTTGTTGGCGGCTCTCGGCCAAGTCGTGCATTTTGTTTATTCTAGGAAAGCGCGCGCGCGCACCTCCTTCGCTTCTCCGCCACCACCACCATCACCACCACCACCTGACCATGGACCATGGCCATGGCTTTCTGGCTGCCGCCGTTGCCGCCGCCGTCGCCGCTACAACAAGTTGAATGACCCGGCGCGCATGTGTGCAAAAATGTGTACACAAACCATAAACTACAAGCCACAAGCACTGGCAGCCTTACTTACATAAGTAGGCCTAGGTGCTCCGCCTGGGATTGGGTTTGGGACTGGGACTAAGTCTGGGACCAAGGCTTGGTCTCATCGGCCAGAACCAAGCGGAGACGGAGACCCGCAACAAGGCACGCCTTTTGCTGGTTACGCTTTATTATTTAGTACTGTAGGTGGACTAGCCGCCAGCCACAGATGCGAAAAAGTGGAAGTTTTCCTAAATATTCCCCAAATGCACCGAGAGAAATTAAAGTTTATATAAAGCAAAAGTTGTATTAACTGATTCTGCATAATACAACTGGGATAAATCTTTAGGGAACTGTCTGGTAGCCAGAAAAGTTAAAGAAATACTGTAGGCATAAATCTAAGAACTCCTTTAAGTTATCTGAGTATTTCTCTCTGTGTGCTCTGGCTATACCCCATCCTCGGGTCCTCGGGGACCTTTGGGAGCCTCTATGCGGAAACGCGCCGAGTGAAAATATTTGCCATGCCACAAATATTTCAAAGATTACAAAATAAACACAAATCTTCGCCGGCTTGTTGGTTGTCCCCAAATGCGTTGTCGTTGCCTCTTATTCTTTTATTTTTTTTTGCCTAGTTTCTTCCTCTTTTTTTTTTTACCGCTATTTGCAGCTGCAACATCGGCAACTTGTTGACCACACCCACCAGCTCTGGAGGATTCAAAGACCAGACCTTACTGCAATTTCTCACTCTGCCTTTGGTGGCGATGGGGCAGAGTTCTCTCCGATGTTCCTGCTGCTGCTGCTGCGTTTATCTAGCTTCTAATTAGATGCAACCAAAAAGTAAGAAAAATAAAAACAATGCCCGCGGGAGAGTAGCAATAAATCGATCTGTAATTGCCTTGTGCCTCTCCGCATGCAAACTTGCAAGCAACCAACCGGCGAACAGAAACAATTTCCATTTTCCCCCGGCCTTGATCACATAATTTCCATAATGCCGAGCAGATCAATATGGAGTGAGCCTAGTCTCGGGCCTCCGCCGTATCATGTCCATGCATCACCGCTGCTGAAAGCAGCCGCCAGGCAACTGGCAACATCTCTCCTGGCAACTGGCAACTGGCAACCAGCAACTAGGAACTACTTGCAACACGGCGCCCTAACAATGCAACTGCAACTGGAAGCGGCGGTGGAGGCCGCACAGCAAATGAATTTGCGAGTAATTTAACATGATTATGTCGGCGACCAGGTAGCAATGTAGACATCGAAGCAGGAGCTCCTGCTGATGCTGCTGCTGCTGCTGCTGCTTCTGCTCCTCGATTGCGGCCAAATTGGACGCAGTTGCGCAAGGCTAGGGCGCTACCTTGGCGTGACGCTGTGTTTTATTACAGAACCCATTGGGAAGAGGGAGATGGTGGAGCAGGAGGACCATGGCTTAGGCCATGATTCCTATGCCTTCTAAGTAAATTATGCCCGATGGTCATGATGATGCTGATGCCGATGCCAATGCCAATGCCGATGCCGATGCCGGGAATGGAGACGGCCAAGGAGATGAGGCTGCCATGAAATTGCAGCAGCAGGCCCGGGCTAGCATATGAAACAATTACCAAGGCTAAGGTCTAGGCCTATTCCGCCTGTCTATATCGGGACATTGTAATTGCTGGCAGACCTGGAGCTGGAGCTGGAGCTCGGCTCCAGCTCATATGCATATTTATGGCCTATGTCATTAGAGAGTCAGTGTCTGTTTGTCAGTTTGTCAGGTCAGGGAATGGAACCACTACTAGGAGTTGGTGCCCACTCCTGACTGCTTAATAGATAATAATGAGCCTGGGCCTGGCCTTGGGCGCTGTAATTAAGCAGTTAAGGGTGGAGTCCAACGGATGGCCCAGCATTCTTTCCCACAGTTTGTAGAGCTCCAGGGGGCCCTAGACTAGGCTCAAGTGTCCTGTCTTTGATTTGTTTTGATGTCTTTTGCATGGCTTTAATGAGTGCTACCTCTTCGCTGTGCCAGTCCACCTCCGTTCCGTGCCGGCAATCAATCTGTCCGGCTGTCAGTATTCCCCCAGCCACCGCAGCTAATCACAGCCTTGGACATGAACCAGTCTGCAGAGGATCTCGCTGCCTCTCTCTCCCTCTCGGTGGCTGCTGGTGCGGGCAAATATATCATAATTTTTGTTTGCGCAATTTTAGACAAATTCTTAAGGCACCCCGAATGGGGCTGGAACGGTAATAGTTGGATGGACAGATGGGTGGAGAAAGCATTCAATTATTACACCGCTAGCTGTTATTGATAACAGCGCATTGATTACAGCAATTGCCGAAATAACATAGAAGCTACGCCTCGACCAACGGCAGATTCCAATGCAGATTCAGATACAGATTGCTCCTGAGCTGGGGACGACGGAGCTGGGAGCTGGTAGCCAAAGCCAAAGCTGAAGCTCAAGCTGAAGCGGTTCACCTGACAGGTGATGGATGCCCGGCAATCAACTGCACAGGAAAAAAAAAAAAATAGAGTAGGATGGGAAACAATATGTATGTTCGGTATAAATAAAATAAATTGAGCCTCCCGAAAAAAAATAATAAATGAATAAATAATAAACTTGCAGCTGGGACACAGCTGTCCATGACAGAGTAGTACCAATTATTGTTACTTGTAAAGTAAAAAAGAGAATCCTTGAGCAGCAGCCAAATAGGAAAGACGAACTCCGAGCCAACTCCACATTAATTTATTTAGTTTGGAATACGGGGAACTCTACATCAAGACCCGACTAAATCATTTTTATCCTTCGACACGTACACATCTTTTATTTTCTGTGTAAAAACAAGATCTCCCCTGCGCATGCGTAACTGTTTAGTAATTTGCACCGGAAAAAGTCTCACGTTCGATGTCCTGACTGAAGAAACCCGAACTCGGGAACCGCGAACCGCCGCGATTCAATTAAGTGGCACTCTCCGAGCGCTAATTGCTCGCTGACTTTTGTTTCCCGTTGCTGTCTCCCTCATCCGATCCGTATCTGGTATCTAACATTCGCCATATGCTCCATGCTAGGTGCTGGATGTTGTATCTGGGATCTGGTATCTCCTCCCACGCTGGCATGGCATTTAGCTAATGATCGGACACCGGAGATAGGGCACCGACTAGTACTGGTCTCGGTTCTGGTCTTGCAGAGAAAGAGCGCTGCGTGTTGTGTCCCAGAGCTAGAACCCGAGCCGAAAGCCATAAAACCCAATGGCCCAGCTCGCTCGCTGGCACGGGCACTCCATACATCATGTGCAAGAAGATCAGCAAAGCGATAATTATACAAAGTATTAGTTCAAGCGAGAGAGCGTCTGACTTGGCATGACCCGTACCCGTACCCGTCCCGAAGATCCGCGCTGTCTCCGGAGCTGGAGCCTGCCTGGTCGGTCCGTCTCTGAAGGTTGCCATGCGTAAAGGTGCCAGCCGCCCGAGAGTTGATTGAACCCCCGGCGTTAGAATAGGGAATGAAAAAGGGCCAGGTCCGGAGCTAGGGTTACACAATTGAAAGAGAACGCTCCCAGGCTGGCGGCTGGTCGAGTCATTGCACCTGCCATAGAGAGAAAGAGAGATCTGTATCGTCTTTTTCTTTCCAGCTTTGCTAATTACCATTTTGCGCCCCGCTCAGGTGATGTCTTAATAGTGTCAAAATGAATTCAAACACGCCACCTGACAAAGTTATAGTCTGCTTAGTTTTCAGTACGGACATAAAACCTCATTATGTATTGAGTTACTAGAGATTTAAGGGGAGATTTTAACCAATTTTTATACTAAGAAGTCTCATTAGCTTCTTCTTTAATTATTGTGAGATTTAAGCCCTAAACTTTTCATGTAAAAATTCCAGAATTTTCAACTTAATGGCAGTGATAAATCTCTTGCCCCAGTGTGGCTTCTGGGCATCCATCCATGGTCAGTCGGTTCTCCACGTATAGAGTCCGTCTCCGACTCCTCCTCCAGCTTCTACTCCAGCTCCTTGCCAGCTCCATTACATCACCAGCTCCATCATTGTCTTGTCTTTCGGCTTGTTAGCGTGCTGGCTCTCTTAGACAGCGATTAGCAGTTGGCGCCAGGCTGAATGTCTAATTGAGAGCCGAGGTGGAGGTGCAATTGCAAATGCCGGGAATGCAGAATGCGGTCTAGGGTACGCCCAGCTCTGATTCTGCACTCCAAACCAGATTTAGCACCCCAAACCCGAATCCGAACAATTAGCAGACGACGAGGAAAATGACAAAAAATTGGGTCAGGGCGGCAGCTGCTGCTAATTGCCATAAATATGAATAAAAGCCACCAGTGTTTGCCGTTTAATTAACATTTCGAACACGTTTTTGGACCGGCAAAACGGTCAACAACGTGTTATACAAATCCGTATTAGCATATTCACGCCGAGAAATTGCATAAAATGCCAAAACAGAAATAGCCGGAGACCGACAGCCGGCGACCACGACAAGTTCAAGTTCAATGACATCAAAACAATAATAGGGAAATACGAATAGAAATAGTGGAGGAGAAGGCGGGGTAGCTAGCATACATAATATGAGCCGTGATTATGGAGATACAGATACACGGCGAGGTGTCTGACTGTATCGGGTCTGGGAAATCGCAGTCGGTATTGTATTACGTATACGTAAGTAAACCCCACACACCAGCCGGCGTTTTGCTCTACTAAACACCAAGATATTCATTTGCATTTCCAAGCTGGAGCTGGCTCTGGGGGACTGTGGGTTTTTCCTGACCAAAAATGGAGATTACAGCAATCATTGGAAACCATTTCATTGTCAAGGTGAAAGGTGCACGAGGGGATTGGATTGGGAGAATGACGAGTTCCAGAGCCGAGGCGTTAATAGCCAAATTGTGTAATTGCAATTGTAATTCCATTTCGGGCGCAACATGACTCTCGATCTTGGTCTTGGTCTCGGTCTTCGCACTACCGTTACACTTCAAATTGCCGGCAGTTAAACGCCGACTTATTTACTTAAATGAAATTAGCCCCCGACCTTGTCGCAGGAAGTCGGGAATTTAATGCTGATAAAATCAAAAGAACTGCCTGTCTTCTGACTGCGCCGCTTCCTCCTTGCCAGCGCCACACTGTTGCCGGTCTCCTCTCTAAGTTTCCGCCTCCGATTCTGGTTCACACGCTGCTCCGGCTTCTGGCCATTTAATTGGAGAATCAAGTGCAGCGTGGCCCAGGGAGTTGGGAGCTGGGAGCTGAAAGCTCAGATCTCTCGGAAAGCGGCGGCCCTTTGGCGGTCTGGTCATTGCCCTCGCCCCCGTCTGAGATCCAAAGATACGAAGATCTAAAGATGCGGAGATGTGCGGGACTTGCGTGGGTCGGATCAGCGCAAACTAAGTGGCTCTGTGTTCGGGCATTTAAGCCGAACAAATGTGTCTTTTATGAGTGTCTCGAGTCCATGGTCAATTTATCATATCAACTCGGAGACAGACAGGGCAGGCACACTCGAGGAAAAGCTAAAGTCAAAGAAATATGAACAATTTTATAATGAAAAATATTCTTAATGATGCCATTTGTTTTGTAAATTCTTCATAACAGCAAGTAGTAAATTTCGTATATTTTAAATACCTTGAACTAGTTAAGAATTATAAGAAACAGCTGCATATTCTAATAATTCTGAACTATGTTTGTTCTAGGTATAAAAAGTGTACAAAATTATCTTAGTTTTGAGTTAAAAGAACATTTATTTAACTTGTTATATATATATAGTTCCTATAATTCTCAACCTACAAAATATAAATTCTAAATGAAATTAAAGTGTTTCGTTTGAAAAAATATATTTCCTAATATGATTAAAACCTGTTTAGTATGGAATTGATCTTCATATATTATATATAGGAAATATAGGAATTTCTAAAGTTTTTCTTCCAGTGAACCTAAAGCTTAGATTTGAGAAGATTTTGACAAATTGACGAACGTCTGGGGGAGGCGATGTTGGTGGCCAAAACAAATCGAAACGAAAGGAAAGTCGTTGCCGGGTCGTTCAGCATAAATGCTTATTTATGGTCAAGAGTCAATAAGACCTGGAGGTGGAGTTCGAGCTGAAGTCGGAGCTGGGCGATTCATACATGGGCGGTAGCTTCTAATTGTGTCACTGTCGAAAGTTTCACCGCCCCATTGGCGAATCTCACGGGAGCATTGAAGATCGGTGGAATCGGGGATCGAGCATCCCAGCCAGAGACCACAGACCCGTTCTGGCCGTTCGTGCGGGCCAACCCGCAAGTTCGTGATCTCCGGCTTGCGTACTTGTTCTCTAAGTGGCTACGAAATTCCACAGCCACGCAGCCAACACACATCTTCGGCATCGCCTTCATCGCCATGAGCCATCATAGCCATATCGGTCAATGGTCAGCGACTCTGGCCAGTTTGTGTGTTTGCCCAGCAAACAGCTCTGTTGGTGTTTGCATATATGAAATATTTACGAGAAGAGGCACCAGAGGGGGCGGAGCAGCAGCAGGAGGCGGAGTACCGTTGGTGCTATCAACGCGATAAGCCAGAGGAGCCATAGAGCCAAATCCGCCTTGCCACTTGACATTGAACCTGGTCCGTGTGGCAGCCAAGTTAATTATATGCGCGTGGCTAAGCGGATGACTGGACGCGTCTGAATCTTGATTAACGCTTCTGCCCAGGGCCTGATGTCGCTGCTGATGACATCAGCGAGCCATGCAATTAATATCAAACCATAATGATGAGTACCTGAATACACGGAGAGAAATTTACGAAGGTGGTTCTATAGGAAAATGGAATTTAATATGTTTTTTCGAGATTGTAACTGAAAATCTATTCTTTAAAAGATTTTTATCATAGATACTGTGAATATATCGATCTTGTATCGAAGTTGCAGATCACATACAGAAGATATAAGCCTTGTATCAGAAATATCGATCATATATATTGAAGATAATGATCAAACATTGACCATACATTAAAGATTTCTTTTGGGGATTTACAGAGTTCAGAGCTAGATTAGAATAATAGTTATTTTAAGTCCCAATTCTTTAGTAAATTTCTGCATATTGATCTTTATATATCGATGTTTTCGATAACGATAATCGCATCTGATATAAAGGTTTATGGTGCCATTTAAGAAACCCTAAAGTTAATACTTTGCTCTCCCAGGGATAAGTAAACAAGTGTGCTTGTAATTTTATAGATCTTGGTAGCACATTTTCGTTGAGTGTTCTCCTCTGTAGCAGTTCTTGGAGCCTGGCTAAAAGTTCTCTTGGCACGCACACAAACAGCCTCACATCCCATGGCATCGCATCGATAATACAAGCTAATTAGGCACATCGGCCAGCATCATCATCGCGCTTTGCGGAGGCCCGGAGTTAGACGATGCTTCCGCAAAAGTGCCATAAAGCCGCGGCCCGTAAAGCGGCGATTTATATGCGCAATAAACAAAAATATTGAAGATCTTCGTGCGGCGCACTAATGCCTTTGTAATTGGTTATAAATTAAGAAGTCACAAAAACTGGCAATGGGCCGCATAAAACACATTTGAGTGGGGAATATCGCGGATAGGTGGGACTTAGACTGGAACTGGGACTGGACAAGGTTCAGTGACCATGCCTGTTGTAGGTAGTGGTTGTAGGTGTCAATTGGACCTGGAAGACCCCCGAGCAGGTGTACATACATACACATACGATCTTTAATAAGCCTGAGAAAAACAAGTTCGAAGAGGAGGCTGATTGATGAAAACGCCCCATCGAGCGAACGAAGCTCGAAAATTGCCTTCTTCGCTTCTTCGCGGTAATGATAATGTGTGGCGGCTACTGGAAGATGCTCGTTCCGCCGACCTTGAGCTTGAGCTTGGAAGAGATTGAAATTGCAGAGACCCTCGAAGCGATTGGGATGCCTCGAATGCTGGGCAAACAATTGGCATGGATCCAAATCCATCGATCGATCGATCGATCGCTGGGGCCTTTGTTATGACGCAAATGCCACTTGTTGTGAAGTGCGTGTATCTCGAAGATACACACTCGTAAACCGATCCCCGGCTGACATTCGCGCTAGTCCCATTGATTTATAGCTCGCAGCTGTCGGCGGCGGCGGCTTCGATGGAGTTAGAACCCGAGAGGAGTGAGTATCTGTTGAGTCATGCCCATATTATAATGGAACAATTCAATTACCAGGCCCTGCTGGGAAACTCTTGGGCTGCGGAGTTCATCAAACTCCTCTTGGGCTCCATTAGGCCGTTTTGTTGCCTCTCGGCTTGGCTTGGCTTGGCTTGTTAGTGTAACCGATTTGTGGCTGTGTGTAATAATCAATAAATAGGTGAGAAGCCCTGGCGGGGCTTTCCGGAATCAATGTTTTAAAACACCATGGGATCTCGCCTCCAATTCCCCTCTCTCTCTATCTCTCCGCCGTCTCTGGCTGCCCATTCACAAAAAATTCTTTCCACTTTATTTCCCTCTTTGTCGGAGAGGGACCCATTTCCATATGTGCAGCTCCGCAGCCTCGGACATGTGTTAATGAAAATTCCAAGAATTCTGAATGCAGGCAGCGTGGAGCTCCAAGCTGGCGCGGAGCTGGAGTACCAAGAATGTGGGTCAACGAGCTGACTATTGTCGCCTATCGTTTTGACTAGGCCAAATCAGTCAGAGCCAGAGAGACACGGCTCGCAGATGGAGATGGAGCTGGAGCTGGAGCTGGAGCCGTTGCCTATTTATTGAAAGCCCATTAAACAATGGCTCTGACGACCAAGGGGCTCTGGGCCTCCTCCGGTTATGGACCGAATGATTGGTGGGTACTGCCTCGAGTGGCATTAACTACGCTTCGGTTTTGGCATTCGTTGACCGATATTTCCCCTACTGCTCTCTCTCTAGATATATTTTTTTTGGGTTTATTTGGCTCTAAGTTCTGTTTAAACAAGTCGTTAAATCGAACACGCCCAAAGACGACCCAATAGTGAAGACAGAAAACCCAAAAAAGACCTTTGGGTAAATGTGAAAGTTAACACATTTGGGCAGCTGATGCAGATGCATCTAAATGGACAGTCCGTAGACGGTGGTAATGATGTCCGGGGCCATTAGCACTTGCTTTTAATTATGACCCATCTCCAGTAATAGCCACAGTCCCTCACGGTTCCACTCGATTTCCATTTAAATGGAAACTCGTGGCAGAATTGAATTTGGGACACCCCCTAAGTGGCACACGGAAAGAAATGAAGTGGCAAATGGGTAATAAAATAGATAAAGTTCGAGTTAGTATTGGGTCTTTGATTAAATAATATTTTGGGCTGATCTCTTGAGAGATTTGAAAAGCAGTAGGCAGGATAACAAGTAAAGCCAAGTAAATGCCCAGGAAACTATTAATTATTATATATATTTTTAGTAATATATTACATATATTTCTTTCTGTGCCTTGGTAATTAAATTTCGCACCCAAAATGCAACAGACTGTCCCTCAGACTGACCCCTGACCCTGGACAAGTGCAAACCGGCAGCTGTTGCCAGCTGATGGCAATTTGTCACAATGGCTTTAATTAGCCATGGATTCGCCGGCGGATTTATGGCGGAACAATCGAAATAGACAAGGAATATATATGTATAGACCGCGGCAGATGCGAGGTACTTAGCCCTGGCTAAACATAATTTATGTTGACATAATAAACCACTTACCGGCTTGTGTGGGTATCAGGGCCATGGCCAGCAGGACGAGCGCCAAATACAGCAGCTCCTCGAGTCCCGGTGGACTCGAACGTCTCCTTGTCATCTTGTGGTTGTAACTGCAATGGAGGAGAGGGGAGAGAGAGAACCGGGGTTAGTAACTCATACGTGATAACAAAAAGATCTCTGACATTCTTGCGGACAGGCCGTTTAACCCTTAAACAACAATCAAATCGGGGGCGACGATGGGCAATATGTTCCTTAAACGACAGGCACTTCATTAAAAAAGCATGACAAGGCGCAAGCCGCCGCCCCTCAAACCCTTGGCATCTCAATTTATTTTCTTCCTTTCTCCGGGTTCTTTTCGTTTTTTTTTTTTTTTTCTCAAAATTTTCAATGGCCTTCTCACAAAAGCAATTTACGTGCACAAACAGCGGCTATATTTTCGGGCGGATGGGAGCGTTGACATGTGAGTTCAGGGCGGAGAGTCAGCGAAACCACCACCACCATGGCCAGTAGTGGGCACTCTCCCTCCCCGCTGCCATGTTGTCCTGACTGGCTGTTTTTCTTCAATTGTTTGCGGAAATCACTTGTTTGCCGATTTGACAGATGTGCAATTTTCCCTGACATCCTCGCCGCACCCAACCCTCCAGCAGAGGTCAGAAATGCTCCGGATCTGTATCTGTCTGTCGACCGAAAGTATCCTGCCAAGTTTTGTGCCGCTGATTGAAAATGTCAGGCGCACGCAAGGAGAAACTTCCAGAAATTGGACAACCTTAGGCCACCCCAACTTCCTCGGGACAAGGACCTCCCCTGGAGCTGGACCCATCGTTATAATTAGCAGGCGGCAACAACCGCCACATATCACGGCTTAACGCCGGACAACTGCCAACTAACTCTGCCGGTTTTATTGTCGTCGTTGTGGGCTAATGGCATCGAATGGCATCGGCATCGGCATCGGCGACACATACGCTTCATATTTTCATTTATTAGCCCAGTTTGCTTGTCGGCTTTTATTTGCTTTATGTTACTTTAATCAAGTCCCAGGAGATGCAACACGTGATTCCATTGAGGGGTTGCTCTCCGGAACCGCAGTCGGTAGAAGGTGAGGGATGCTGAGTGCTCTGCCGAGGGGTGAGAACTGGGTGGGGATTTGCTTGTATTTGGGGGCGTGTCTGTTGGGTATGTTATCCAATTTTATACATTCCATAAAGCAATAAAACTTCCACCTAAGCACAATGGGCCCGTCGGCCTCGGAGTGTTGAAATTAATGCGGGGATTTTCACCCACAATAAGAAAATAATAGAGTATTGGTTGGGATTCATTGGGGAATCTATGGATTCCATGCTAAATATCTAAGAGATTTATCTGGTATTTAAGGATTTATTAAATTGGAACGTCATATTAGGAATTCGTTTAGATCCTAAAGATTTTAAGGGTATTCAGGTTTGAAAATACCTTAAAAACTTCATAAAACTCTATATGTTTCTGTAACTTTAGAAGCTTTAAGAATGCTCTCTCATAAACCTACTTTTCATATTTCTATCTATAAATAATCTCTTAATGACAAGGATCTTTCAAGGATTCTTCATATTTCTATCTATAAATCTATCTCCTAGTAACAAAGACCCTTCAAGTCCCACTGTACCATAACCTGTCACTTTGGAATACCATCTGGATCGTGCTCTGTGTGGGGGCTTCGGTATCCGTATCCCCTTCCGCAATTCTTCTGAAATCCGAGTGGTTTCGGTTACGCTCCCCGCCCATTCCTGCAACGCCTTACCCTCAGGCGGCGTCGCTGGAAACGCTAACGAAACAAGCAAATAAAAATCGGCTAATGCTTGGCTCAGGCTGAGGCTGGGGGTTCATCATAAATGCGCGAATTGTGCTCATTAAAATGCAGGCAGACTGTGGCCAAGGGGAGGAGCACTATGGAGGGCAGAGGAAGAAGAGGCGGTGCCCCGCAGGAGTCACAAATGGCATTGCTGCGTGCCGTGGCAACAGCAACAATAACGAGAAGTATGCAACACACGAAGCCGCCTCGGTCAAGTTGAGAGATTGCTTCATGGCTGGAGATTCTGCAGCACTGCGAGAAAGTCTCATAACCAATAAAATGGTATTATCATAGATAGAAAGGCCGGTAATTGGTTTATTTCTTTTAATGTTTATACTGATTAGTTCAAAATGGAAATGGGTTAATGTTAGGGGTTTGCAAGTTCCCTTGTTAGTAATGTGATCTTCCTGGAACTCTACTCTTTTTTTTAGTGTAAAATATAGCTGATTTCGATGCTGGGGCTGGCTGGTGGTGCCTCCAGTAGCTATGTTGTCGTCGTTGCTGCTTGTTGATGACGAGTTGACATGACGAGCGACAATAACAATAATGATAATCTCACACGGCCGCAATGAAGAGGATGATGATGATGATGATGATGGGGCCGATGCCGATGCTAAAGCTGATGGCGAGTCCAACTGACTGACAACGGAAGCGACACAAACTGGCTATTAGTTGCCGGCCAAAATGGCACTTGTTCTAAAGCTATTAGCAACACACGAGCAACATGTTGCTGCCAACAGTGAGCAACTGGCAACAGCCGCAGCAACTTGTTGCGGTAATTATTCCGCTGTTTGTTGTAGTTAATGCTGTTGCTGCCCCAGCCCGATGCCCCTGCTCCTGGCCAAATGGCTAAATGGTAAACAATTTTTATTCTTTCTCATTTCTGCAGCATTCAGTATTTGGGTTAAGACCAAATAAAGGGGTGGTCACCGGCCAGCTGCTGCTGCTGCTGCTGCTGCTATCTGCCAAGTGTGTGTAGTGTGTGACCCCATTTCGGTTTTGTGAATGAAGTGGCCAAAAGTCTCCGCGCCACCACGCCACTCGGGAATAGAAACTTTTACCCAAAACAAGACAGGCGCTTGTTAACTTGGCCAACTTGGCCACGGGGCGGCAATATCGGTCATGGGAAATTTGCAAGATTTTTTCGGGACATAAAAACCAACAAGGGCAAGGCTAGGAAATGCATCTTCATTTCTAGCTCCAACAATGGATAATATGCGTTATGAGGCATGCGTACCCGATCCTCCTCCTCCCAGTGGCCAGCCTCCACAAAAAAGGGTGGCCAGTTCCCAGGGGAGCCGCTGTATTCTATATTCTATTTCGGGAAGCAAGCAACATTGTGCACATGCGTGGAGAGCTCCCAAGTTGCCAGTACCCAGTTCCCGTTCCCCATTTCTCATCTCCACACACAGCTGCAGCTTCAGCTCTAATATAAATGTGTGGCAGTCGGAGGAAAATTTACATTTTACCAAGGCAGACACAAGGCCTCAATGGAGGGTGGGAAAATTTCAGGCCCAGTCAGCGAGTCAGGCAGCCAGTGAGCCAGCCATGGGCAGCATTTTGACAGTCGGCGCACGAGAAAGGCGAAGGAAAGCAAGGGAGAGACGAGGGAGAACCCATGGAGGAAAGCCTTCGTTAGCATATCAAAAGGTGTCTCTTGTCAGAGAGCTATCTTGTGTCGGCTGTCGTGTCTCTGGGTCTTCGTCTCCGTCTCCATCTCCGCCGGACTCCCTGTCTCTTGCGAGATTTGTACCATGACCCACAAATACACTTTGGCGCACGCATCTAACGACTGGCGGCGACCCATCGACAAGATCGCAGCCAGAGATCGATGGCAATTTGCAATTTGCAAGCCGAAAGATGCGAGTCTGCAACTGTGCGGCATGCGGCTTTAATTGGATTCTCTCTGGCCCCGGTATCAAATTGACATTTAGCACACACACAAAACAGTCCCCCCAGTCCGAGTACCGATCCTGGTCCATGGATGACCCCAACCTCACGCGTCCATCTGGGATATGCTTCTGCCAATAGCATTCCCCATACCGATGCCCATTCTGATCCCCATTTCCAGTACCGATTCCCATTCCAATCCCGGAGCTTATCGCATTACACTTCTTCGATTGCAATTGCAATTGCCGGGATGTCTGTTGCCTGGCTTTGTGTTAATTTGGTTTCTGCGATCTTCGATTCGCCAGTGCCACACATTTAACGGTCCAACAGCAGCAGCATCAGCAGCAGCAATTGCAAATTGCATTTTTCTCTCATTTTTTTTGTTATTCTATTTTTATTTCTTCTATTCTGTTCTGTCATCCTCATAAATCTGAGATGGTGCTGCTTCTGCAGCTTGGAGCCCTCACACGTGTGTGTGATCATCGCCCATCTATCGCGCATAGTTGTGGCCAATTGTCGGGCCAAATTGTTGTGGCCTGAACCGCGAGGTACTGCCAATTTGCAGTTGGCCTCCCTCTAGGAATGTGCGACCTTGCAATTGCATCAGCCACTCAGCGTCCGGTCATTTTGTCCGGCAATCACAGAAAGTGTTAGATATTGGGGTTCATTTCGATAGATAGTTTGATCACGCAGATGGAAAAACCATCGTTGTTAATCGATTTTAAATCGATCTTGGCACACAATATATATTCTTACTGAAAGGAAAGATTATGAATGCTTTGTAAAGTAAAGGTGGACAAATATTAAACATTTTAATCGATTCTAAATCAATATTTGCATACAAAAATATGGAAACTAAAGACAAAGATAAATGTAATAAATTCTGTTCTTATGTTACATAGGCCCTTTATATGCTTCGGAATGTATAGGTGGAAAAACATCTTTGTGGAACGATTTTTAATCGATTTTGCCTTACGAAAACATGGTAAATATCGATAAAGGTATATTTGACAATATCAGTACTTTTATTTTGTAAATTTTTTGTTATTCTTCTGTTAATATTGGTGAGCTTGGGACTTTATTAAATGCTAGCCTCTGCTCTCATAACTAAAAACTCGCAATCACAATACATCTGTATTTCTCACTGTATTTCCTCTGATCTCATTAGATGCAAATCATCGACCCTAGGCAAATTTTGAGCTTGGCCTCCGCTTAGATCGACCTTGTGGCATTTTCAGCACCATCTTCAGAGGCCAAATTGGAGGAGTTTGCTTTCGAGATTAATAATGCTCACGATCGGCAAACATAACGGGGTCTGTGTCGAGCTTAGCTTCTTTGGAGACCGCCTTGCCAGCGAGTGAGTCACTTGTCGTCGTCGTTGTCGGCATGCGGAAGCTGCCCAGAGAGCACGACTGCAGAGCTCCACATCTGGAGATGAATGCACAGATGGAGCTGCTAGCAACGCCAACGCTGGCCAGGCTCCCAGCAGTTCCCAACTCCAACTCCGAAGCGCGACGGCAATTTGCCATTTTCGCTGTGTCGCAGCCGGCACTTGAACTGGATTAGTTGCCTGCCCGCCTTGATTTGTGACAAATCTTGATGACGCTGGCTACCGTGTGCTCCTCGCCTGCAGCATGCGATGCCACCACCAGTAGCTGGTAGCTACTCCATATATGTGGCCACTGGGACGGGAAACTGGTACTGACCCACGGAAGATCGTGAGCTGATTTTGTTTCCAAGCCAAGCCGAGTCGAGCCGAGCCTCGTTTTTGCCACAAATTTCTCTTTTTCTTGGGGTCAAGTTTGTGCTGCAGAAGCGTTCTGATTTCACTGTGGCAGTTGCAGTTGCAGCTGCATGCTATTTCTTCTTGTTACTCGAAAGACTAATGAGCTGCGCCTCTGCTTGGTTCGGTTTGCTTCGCTTAATTAAAATCAACATCACAATTAGGCATTTCGCCCGCGGCCATTTCGCTTTCGGGGTCACTTTTCATGTGAAATATGGCTAAGGCCACACGCTAGCCCGATTTTCCATCTGACCAATACGTGTTTGTGAATCCGAGATTCAACGCCGTTGCGGAGTTCGTTCTTCGACACTCGACTCCGACGTTTTGGCCAAAAATTTTAACGACGCCTACACGTGTCGGTGAACTGAGTTATATTGGTTATACAATGTTCAAATCGATTTGCAAATTTGAGACATAAAACGCAGAAACAGCCACATCAAGGTGGTAACAAAATATAAAAAAAAAAACGAATTTCACGTTTGGCAAACTGCAGACGCTCTAGGAATTTCAATGGACTTCAAGCGGAACGAAGCAAAAAATTGCACTAAAGTTGAGCATCTTAAAATTTAATAATAAATATGTGATTCATATCTATGATGAGTTTTCTAGCTTGAGGCTACTGTTTTTTTCAGGGATCTACCCTAAATAGCACATCTCTAAACGCCTTCTATGCGAAGCAAACTGGTTCTAATTATGCCACCGAAAAAATAGAACTACACTGAGGAAAACTACAGAGAAGTTCAAGAAATTTTACCTGAACAATTTTATATACAATTTTATATTAGTCTCTAATGGTGAAAGTTCAAAGAAATCTCGGTATTCAATGTTTTTCTTATCAAAGATCGATGATAATAATATTACAATATAAGTTTCCGCTAATTCTGTATTCAAAATCGAATTTAAATACACTTTTTTATGTCCTTTACATAAAAATCGATCTTAAAACTGTTCAACTATAATAATTCAATGATAATGATAATTCAATGATGACACATCGATGTATGTTCCATCTTTACTTGATGCAATAGACTTAGGCTTCAACTCTCATCGGTACCCTAATAATATCATTCTATAAGCTATTATTTTTCTTCGTGTACTGTAAATGCGTTTAATTTGAATAGACTTCGGGCCAAAAACAGTTAGCCAAATAAACGTAGACGTAAAGCTGCGGCGGCTACGTGATTGGAGAGTAGAATTTCCAAAAAGTGGATCAATGAGCGTGCGCGCGCTTTTTGTTTTGGCGCGATTTCGACTTGGCTCGGGTCTCTCATTAATATCGATGATTACTCATGGCCATGTAATTTGCCGAGTGAAGTGCTTGGCCAAAAAAAAAAAAAAAAAATAGCTTCAGCCTCAGCTTAACCGGGATGCTATGGGAAATGCCCGGATACGTATTTATTCCGAGGGCCGTGATGTCATTGCGCAGGCATTGTTTTCGGCTGCCTCGGATCTGCAAGTCAGCAGCGATCTCAGACTCTTCCCACTAGAGTGACTCATTGGCCAGCTGGGATAATTACAAATGCCCAGGGCGGAGATCTAGCCAAAGTACATCCCATCATCCCAAACATCGAATCGAAACGAATTGATTCCAATGTCCCCCCAGACATGGAGCTAGTCTGGAGTTCTTGGGGTCTCTACTCTGGGTACTGGGTTCTGGGCTCTGGACTCTCCTCATCCTTGGCTAGCCGCTTCGAGGAATTCACTTGACTTGGCCAGTCTAATGCTGCCAACCAGGAAATGCCAATCAATGAGGAATACATGCGTTCCGAGGCGAGTCGGGCCGATAGAGAGCCAGTCGGAGTTGGAGTCGGAGTCGGAGTCGCCGTCTCGACAAAACAAATAAATTAAAAATTGCATTAAAATGTAGAAAATGAAAAACGTTGCCTTTTCCAGCTGATTTCAGGTAGGCAGACAGGAGGAGTCAGCCGGAGGAGGAGCAGGAGGAGGTGGAGGATGGGCCGGGTTCATGGCATAGCTGTGCTGTCAACTTGAAATCGCACGTTTTCCTACGCGCTACAAAGTCGCGTCGCAATGCCGATCGAGGAGCTGGAGAGTTGGAGCTGGAGCTGGAGTCGGACAGGGGGCAAAATGTGCTAAAATATGCGCAAACAGCGCAGGCCGCGGTCTTAACTTGGCTCTGACTTTGGCCGGGCAGAGCATAAAGTCATGGCACTCACACACACAGTGCACTCTGCTGCAGCTGCATTTCCAGTGCCAGTGCCAGTACCAGGCGAAGCTCCAGCTTCAGCTCCAGCTCAGAGAGCTCCAAGCTCCAAGAGGAACCGCCGCCGCATATGAGTGAGTGTTTTAAATCATGCTGCCTGCCAAAGTCATGATTCATATACCGTTAGCTGCTCATTTCCACACAAATAAATCCCGAAAAGCGCATCGCATCCAGGCATCCCATACAGGCATCGCAGGAGGATGGCCCATTCCCAGTCCCATTCCCACTCAAGAGCCATCGAACGGCGCCCAGAGCAGTCTGGGATCGGGATCCGATCCTGTGACCAATTTCGCAGGTGCTCCAGGGCCATTCGATGCGATTTATCAGAATCGGCATTCGATTGGGAATCTTTAGATGGAACCGAGGAGAGATTGAGGGATCTAACGGTGGAGTGGGAGCCCATAGAGCCAGCTTGGTAACACTTAATTACAGAGAAATAAAAAACTAGATGACGCAATAATTAATTTAAAATGAGTGCAGGCATTACCAGAGCTCTTTTTAATAAAGGAAATTTGATTGGAGGGTTTCTAAAAACCAGATAAAATACCTCTTTAGATATCCTTTAAAATACAAATAAAATCAACACCCTTTCGAGGACATTTCTCCATAATTTCTCTCCCTGCATTAGATTCTGAATAAGATAATGCCAAGGCAGCAGAGGTGCCAGAGGAAAGCTATCGGTTCCTGAGGAGTAGGAGCATCTAGGCCCGCTTTTGGAAACACTTAAATATGCATAAAACCTGACGGTTCTGCTACACACACCACCGGGCATAGCTACACGTGCGGGCAAATAATTAAACTGATGTTCCGTCATTAAGAGATGAACGTGAGATTTGGTTCAGTTCAGGCCCAGAAACTATGCTTCTCCATTGAGAAAACAAATTTTTGCCCTGGCAATTTCACTTTTATTTGGCCAGGCCCGGGCCGAGTTTATTTGTTTGGTAATGTAATGCCAAAGGAAAGTGTTCTCCGAGCTACATGTACATGGGTATTAAAAGCGAGCCAGCAAAAACCTATTAAGAGACCGCACCGCGCCGCCATGGAAAGTGGTTGGTTTGGTAAAAGTTATGCAGGTGGCTTTGGGCCTCCGCAAACATTCCAAGGAGGTTCTTTTTTTTTCGGGGGGACTCTCAGTATACTATCTCAAGATCTAGTATCCGCTTCCCCGGGAGTTTGTTCTGGAGCGGTTACTGCACTTTAAACTTTAAACTCGGTCCCATCGTAAAAGACTGACTTCCGAGAATGTGCCGAAAACAAAAAAAGAGCAGAATGAGAGATGATATGAAATGAAATGAAATTGAATTTCATGGCTGGTCAACCGGGCTATTACTATTACTATTACGCTGGCAGATGGTAGAAGAATGAGCCAGCGGGGGGCTATTAAAGCCAACCAGTTTTTGTTGCTATTAACGAGGCGGGTTCTTAGAACCCACCGCCCGACCGACAGGCATTTCGGGTAAGAGTTTCCGCATTATGATGTTCGTATAAGTATAAATATAAATAGTTGCCATAACACTTGACGGAATGACTATACCTAATTAGAAGCGCCCACAGCGGACTCTGCCCGCTTGATAAATGACTCGTGTGTTTTTGCAGAGAAGGGGAACTTTCCAGATTTTCGTTTCTTCCCCCTTCCTCCTCGAAGAAGAAAATCAACTTTCTGAATTTTTCAAATTTTTATCTCAATTTATTAGCGCCTGCAAATTGGCTTCAAATTGATTTTCCAACCAACCCTCCTTCGCCATAGATAATTGCATGAGCCAAAATAAATTGACTGCTCGATATATGGATTTTTCAGCCCGACTGCTGCTCGGCTGGCTGCCACTTCATATAAATAAATTATGCGGCGACATTTAAAACACGAATTTCAACTTTGCCATCAATTTCAGGGGCATTGTTTGTTGTCCGAGTGCAAGTGTCACTCAGCCCAGAGCCAGAGCCAGTGACCTGTCCGCTCGGAAATGGCAAAACATTTATATTCATCTCTCAATTCAATTAGAAGGCTTGTTTGGCTCCTCCATCGAGGCTGATTTCATCACAACTTTAAGCTTAAAGAAGCTGGACAAAAAAAAAGGGTTGCAAGGGGCCACAGGACAGGAAGGGGCCACTGGCACTTGAGCGCAGCATTGGAGTCAAGTGGCAAAACAATGCAGAAGCGTCGGAATTTCCCCCACATGGATATCCATGGATGCTACCTGTGTGCGGTGCCCTCTTCAATAATGAGCGCCATGTCTAAGGATGAAAGCCGGTTGAGCGCTTTATTACCTCAAAGATACCAGCCAGGAGACTCCTTCGGGTTTTCAGTCTGTTGTCGAGGCACGCACCTGGGCGAAACCACAGGGTTCTATATGCACTGAACAAAATTTGGGGCTAAGCTTGTCGGAGGTATGATTAATATATTATATTATTTAAGGCATTTAAAAACAAAGGAGAATATACTAAATATACTAAAAAAGTTAGTAACAAACACCACTACAAATTGCTAGTCATCGATAGGAACGATAACAAGAAGTACCACAGTGCTTAGCGGTGGTAGAGACGTTCGGGAGTCTTTATCGAAAGGGAGAGAGATGGGAGTAATGTTACAAGAAACGCAGACACATATTATGTAATGAAAATATATGCTGACTTTCTTTACAAATCCACTATTTCTTCAAATATAAATTTGTTCAAAAGAGTTCCTCCCTTTTAATACATCCTTTTCCATCTGTGCTCCTGCCTTGATTGCTTCCCTGCTGCATAAATTAGAGGACTAGAGCATCCCGCAGCCAGGGATGTCGCCTTGCCTGCTCCTTTCTGTGTTTGCTTCATTTCGCGACTCAATTTGCTGACTTTTATTGTTTCAGCACCGAACGAATGCACTGCTAAATTATTTATTTATGCAAATTGAAGCAGTTAAGCAGCGCTGTAGCACTGCAGGCTGCAGCGAAGCAAAAAGTGCAGCCATTTGTTTGCTGTCCAATTTATCAGTGCATACTTTTGCGCGTCGCCGACAGCCCAGCCTGATGTCTCAATTACCTTTATGCCAGCCAGGAGAATGTCACCGAGGGAATTATTCAATTGTACATACCTGCAAAGATAGTGAGCAGGGGGAAATATATTAGCTATGAGCAACAATAACGCGAAATGTATGTAAATCTATGGCGAACCAGTAGAAAACAAGAGTCAAGATTACGAATTTGGGTCAGCGAAGAATCCAAAAAGCCCCCCGCCGTAGAAAACCAGATATATATCGCTATATATAGATGGCAGTCGTCATCGAAGGGTGCGCAAACTGTTTATTATGCGGACAACACTTAATTGAACTGATTTATCTTTATTCGCGGTTTGTCCGGGGTGTTTGTTTTACGCATTGCAAGTGACTAACCGGCGATCGCCGCTGATTAAACATCTGATCAGATCAGATTCCACTCGGGGGGAATTTGGAATTTACAGAATACGATGGCGATAAAAGTTCCGAGAAGCTTCCAGCTAGCAGTTCCCATCTCAACAAACTCATTACGGATTTCGAAGCCGTAATGAGCTCGATTTTATAGACCATTCGGCCGATCAATCTCCATATCGCCTCAATATCATCTTCGTTCGCTTCTCACATCCATTTTCATTTGCAATATTTCGCCGCCTTGAAACGTAACTGTATTTCTTTTATGGCTTACTTATTTACTTGCAATACAATGGAAATTAATTTCATTCACGAATCGTAGAAACATCTTCGCGTCGCGTCGCGGCTCTTTCTTTTTCTTATTTTTATTTTTCTGGTTGTGTCTTTGGCCCCGGGCTTTGAATCGCTTGAAACAAGTTTTTTTTTGGGATTTGGGATTTTGGCCCCGTCGATTTCTTTTGGCCCAGGCGACGACGACTTTTCGCATATTTTCTCACAAAAGAATTTCGTCGATCTGGCAGAGATCGTCGAAGAAATGGCCAAGTCTTGATTTGCCTATTTGCTTTTTTGGTTGTTCTTTTTTTTGGCTTATGCCTGAGGGTAATTGCAGGCCGGCGATTGAATTAATTTATTGGCTTTCCAGTTGGGCATTGGGCTGACGACCGTTGACTTAATTGTGCTGGCCCCATAACTGTTTTTTGTGGGGCCTTTTAGACCCGTTTTCGTCGGACTTCGGGCCAGTGGCTAATAGCCAGCAACGAAATATATATATCATATTTAATTTGTGCAGCGAACAAGCCAACGTTGACACCTTGACCGCATTGAATTTGGCCCTACACTCGGCTTGGCCTTATTGGCCATTATTTGCGCCATTTGGAATTGAATCCAAATTATATTTTCTAGCTCTAAGAGCCCAGCCATGCCGAAATGCCTGCCAGGGTTTGTCTTTAAACAGTTCGCCACCTTAATGGTCTACGAATGGCTTAAATCAGTGGCCAGGGCTCTCCCATCCTGTGGGTTTGAAGCTTACATTTTATATTAAGTATATGTATATTTTATTACTTCTGCTTAGTTCTATAATTTATAAAAATACAGTGGAACCTGTAAACCTTATGCCCTAAAGATAACCATAAGCAGTAGTTCTATTCTATTGCCGCAAGGGCTTCATGTTTATGGCCTTCATAAAATGCAAAATTCTTTTCGTTTTAACCTTTATTATCATACCAAAAGTGGCATGCAAAATAGCCCTGCTATTGTACGCCATTTGGCTAATGCCAAGGTGCATTAACACTCTATTGTTGGCCATTAACAGCCACTTTGCCAATTGCAATTGGCGGCTGATAACAGGTATTACGCATACGCCAGGTGGTCCACTGCCGAACCAAATCGGAAATCGGAAATCTATGTCGCTCAGAGGCGGCAGCGAGCACACTTTTTCTTTCTACCGCCTGACACTTTCTTTGGCTATTGAACTCGAAAGGCATCTGTGCTGCAAACCAGATCGCAGCAGCAGCAACAAGCTACCAACGAGCTACAGCCGTCAAAGCGGCAACAACAATTTGGGCCAGAGAAATTTGCGCCCCACGACGACACACTTAAAGCTCTTTGGCCGGCTCTTTTTTTGTGTTCGTTGGGTTCTTGTGCTCCGTGCTCCATGGAGTGGGTTCTAGACCACGATTTAACCTTGGAGCCGACGCCTGGGCGTAATGCGAGACAAGTGTCGTCGCTTAGTCGTAATGTGCTTAGTTGCGCTTACTTTCTTTGCCGTGCCGGCGAGTGTAAGTATTCCGAGTGTGTTTCTCGGTCCATGGAAACAACAGCGGACAATGCTAATGCCGCACATAAACCGATTTACTCAATTAAACTTTAAAATCACAAAAAAAGTCTCTCTGCTCTCGGCTTTTGGCTCGGTTTGGTTTTCTTTTCAAGTGCCTTTGGCCCAAGGCAAAACGAAGGCGAAAATCTGCGAACGTCACAATTTAATTAAGTTAAGTCTCTTGAGCGAGCCTGCATCTTGGGCTATCGGCGACTGACAATTGCCTAGATAATATTTCAAAATAACTAATGGATAGCGATGTTCGGTGAAGTAAATAAAACCATTAGCTGGACAAGCAAATACAAATTGTTTGGACAGATAAATATTTGTTAAATTAAGAAACCAAAGGCTAAACATAATTTATGATATTTTCTAGAATATAACTACCAAAAAAGTCTAGTTAAAATAGCAAAGCTTTAACAGATATGTCACCTATTTAAGTCCTTAGTCATATTCCCAGCTTTTGGCCATCGACAGCGACTATTTGTGGGTTTATGGGATCACAGACACACACAGGTCGTAATCGGATTAACTGATAGCCGAGTGTGGCAGTCACGCCCGGGTGAGGCTGGCTGCATCTGTCAGATGCGAGATACTATAATAGATACTATTTTAGATGCTGCCATGGCTACAGATACCAGATGCATGACCCGGCCTCGGCTCATTAGGCTTTCGCACAGCTTTTCACTCAATTAGCGCAGCATATCATTTGCATACGTGGCTCTAATTAAATTATGCCAGAGGGTGGGGATGTGGATGTCATGAGATGTCAGGGACTGGGACTGGCTCCTCCTTCTCCTTCTTGTCGATTCTGGGCTTTGACTTGCCTAACGGGAGACTGGGGGCCCAACAATGGGACATTAGCCGGGGCCAGCCTATCATTATGTAATTTGTCGGGGTTCTCGGTCCCGGAATTTTCGCTGGTTTGGTGGCTCCTTACGATGGTGATGTTCTTCTGATGCCACGATGTGTTCTTGGGCTCGGTCAGGTGTGTGTGCTGCTGATGTGCTGATGTCAGAGCCCCCTAGCCCGCATCATAACTTAAAATAGTAGCCGCGCTTCATGCCAGCCAATTAAATATTTTAAAGACTTCTTCTTTTTTCTGCGCATTTCGGCGGAACGCGGAGGGAGCTGTCCTCCGCAGTTGCTTTAATCTTTCGTTCCGAAGAGACGAAAATTAAAATAAATTAACATAAAGTCAAAGAAGCCCAAGAAGCCGAAATAAAAGTTATGGCAACCTGCTTGCTGCAGTGCTGCCTCTTAATTGTCATGATAATTTTTTCTTGGAGAAATGAGAGAGAGAGGCATAAGAATTACTTGGCAGAAAGCAGAAAGCAGCCACCCCGAAACAAAAGCACAAATCAGCTGAATTAATTCGATTTAAATATTGAAAGTGACTGAAGGAAAGTCGCTGAAGATAAAACAAGCAGGAGAAGACAGTTCATCAAACCCATGTGGCCCAAAGTTGAGCATACGCAGTGTGGGCCAGAGATAAACTCGCAAAACTTTGGCGGCAACAAAGTGTCCAACTCCCGTGAGCGATGGAGTCCGGACTCGGGAGTTCTAACGAAGTTTTCAGCCTATCTATCCATCCATCTTTCTATCTGTCTCTCTAAGCCGTAGCGGAAGTGCTCGACTCGATTTTTATTCCTATTCAATTCCGCAAGTCCGCAATCTTTAACCGCAGCCAGAAACCACACGACTTTAAGTGCCCTAAGTTAGAGGCATTTATGTCATTATTGGCAAAGTCACAGACATTTCAGGCATTTTTAATTAAAATGCTGCAGCAGATGTGCACGAAAAAAATAAATAAATACGAAGGGAAGCTGCTGCTGTTGCTGCTGGAAAAATGCTGAAACCACAGAATGAAATCGGAATGGTCTTGGGGTCTGTGGAATAGCCACAACTACAACTAGACTCCGTTTCCGATACCCGTATTGGCCATGTTTCCTGTTGGCTCATCAATAAATCTGTATTCCTGCCTGGCGCCGCTGCAGACAAACTCTGTCAAAATTCGCTCGGGTTCAAAGTTGGGTCACAGAAAGAAAAATATAAAGGATATCTTTCTTATTTCAAATATACTACAAAAATATATATAAATATGCCCTAATAAATGATACTATTTTATAATAATCTAGCCATTGAGTTGCTTGTAATTTAGCCCTCAAAAAAGGCTTTAACAATTCCCATTAGAATTTTTTCTCGGTGCACCACAGAAATCGTCTATAAATCACACTATTTCCGACCAGTTTCAGGGACAGTTTTTGCCCGAAAAAAAGGGAAGCCAAAACCAAACACCTGCTGCTGCTGGAGACCAGTCATGGTCAGGGCCGGGCCTTCAAATGTCAGAGAGTGTCCCCCGCGACACACCCTGGGCCTGGCCAGCTGCCAATGAAATCTCTGGCAAACCAAATAACACTCAAAGTCATTTCAGGTTGAAAATGTTTGCCATCCAGTTGGAGAGAGATTGGAGAAGGGAGCCGCCTGGCAATTGGGAGCGGGGGACGATGGTCACATATTGCGGCAGCGTTTTATTTGCATTTTTTATTGGGCCCCAGGCCCAAGGAACCCAGCAACAGTGCAGGACCAGGACAAGGACCACGACCAGGACCATCCTGTTGTAACTACTATAAATATATCGTTTTGGCTTTTATTTCAATGGGGCTCGGGCTCTTTTCGCTGGGGGTCTCTCATGGTCCAGCCATAGTTTGTATTATTTATGGCTAACTAAAAGCTTTTACATTCGGGCAATTTTAGTTTTTACGAGTTTGACAAATGTCGCTGGGCATTTAAAGCTCTCCACCGTGTCCCGCCAGTTACCAAAGGCCTCTTGGTGTGGGCATAAATTCTAATTATAGCTGTGCTCTCTCGAACTTTCCACCAGGAGTGGGAATTTCATAAATTCCGAATGGAAATACACGGGAAAATTAGTTAATACAATTAAAGTTCGATTTCATGTTTATGTTGCTATAAAAATATATCGCAAACTTCATTAAAATGTAATAAAACTAAAGTGAAGATCATTATTTCTGTATGACGATATTCCACAAACAAGAATTTAATTTGAATGCCCAAAAAAAATCTTGAAATTCCTAGAAACCATAAAATTGTTAGCCAAATTATGCACGGCATAACTTCCTAATTATTAAACAATATAAAGTCACCCTAAAGTATAAACTTCCTTCTTAAATAAATGCGCCTTTAAGGAAGTTTTTAAATATTTAAGTATGTCCCAGTAAATATTCCTTAAAAACAAAAAAATAAATGCCTAGCTCGAGGTGTAAACAGGTCGAAAGCCATCATAATTTTCCCCTGTGCAGGCACAAACTATTTGCACAATGGCCATGGCCAAAAGGCCAAAAGGCAGACGAAGTCTGGGGCCGCGGCGCGTGGCAGTTACGTTAACGTTAAGTTAACGTTAGCGGTGCACTGGTGCAGTGGTTCGGGCCAGCAACGAATTACCAACAGGCCAGCAGGCAACAAGCAGTCAGCCAGTTGTGGATGAATGAGCCGGGCTCGAATGAATGGCTGCAATTTGCACCAGCAGTCGCCGCCGAAACGAGCCTCCTTTTTTATGAATGAATAACTTTGAGGCCGTTTTAACGCCCGGCTGGATGCCGCGTTAATTTTGTTGTAAGCAAATTAATTTTTATTAATTGGCAGCCGTAAAGATTAAAGCGGCTTATGCAGTCGCTGTACCAGTGGCCATAATGGGAGGTCTGGTCTAGTCTGGTTTGTGTGCCCTACAGAGAGAGAATGTGTGGTTGACACTTCGGTTTTAGCCCGAAGTTCAGGGGGAACTTTGGTGATCGGCGGTGGCGAGAACCCATGAGGAAATGAATAATTATTGAATCCCGGGCTTTAAACAATTGCGCAACACACGTCACACATATGTGCATAACACCGGTTTTAATGGCCCGTAAATGAATTATTATCGGCTATAGAAACTGGCTTTGAATTATATTTAATTTACCGAAGCGGTATTATTACTCATCCCCTTAGCGGAAATTGGTTGTGATTAAAGAAGTTCTAACTAACTTTGATTATAATAAATTAATTTATAGAAAACCATTTTACAAATCTTTAGAAATCTCTTGAAAGTACAGAAGAACTTGGATGGAATAAATCCGGGTTTTGTATGCATACAAATTTAATTCTTTCTTAACATTTAATGACAACTACTTGCATGTATATTTATTTTAGTTAATTAGCATTACAAATACTATTGATCAAGGAAAGGATCATAAATATATATCAATTAAATATATAAATAAATAAAAACCAGATGCTTGTAACAAATTTGGAAAGTTCTTTGGAAATAAATAAATGTTTTATTTGTTGTTCGATTTATGCAATTAGTTATTTAATATATTATCTTATGTATATTTTTAATTTAGGCTTTAATGTGAGCATTCCTGTTTTAATTTTATATTAAAATATGTATTTTAATATTTAAATTTATTTGTGCAAATATTTATATTAGTTTTTATGAATATCCATTAACATATTTAATTTAAGCAAATGTTTTCCCTATTTCGCAAGACTAAAACCTTTTCATTAAATATTTAATTTTTTTAAATAAACAATCAAATTAGTTTTGCATAGTTTGTTTTATGAATATGAGTTTTTATTTATTCATAAATTAATACAAATGTTTATTCAAATGGTTAATTAACTTTCGTTGTTAATTTTATGCGTAAATTGCGTTTTACTTTTAATTGGAAGCTCATAAGTATATAAGTTCTTTAGATATTTCCGCATTTATTTCTTATTTGTCCTATTTTATTTATTTATTCCCTTCAAAGTTTTCAAGAATTTGTAAGAATGTCAAAAAAATAAATTTCAACTCAAAAAAGATTCACTCAAAATCACTTGCACTTCCGCTCTCTCTCTCTCTCTCTTTCTCTTTTTGAATGTCCTTTCAGCAGGACATTCGCGATTGCTTGCAACTCACCTCTTTCTCACTCAAGTAACAGAACGATTTTTCGGCACAGAACTCTTTGTAGATTCGTGTGATTCTGTGTGAGCACTAGCCACGGATTTCTGGTATTTTCGAGATACTTTTAGCACAGAGTTATGGGATCCTTTTCGTTTTCAGATACCAGATTTCGAAACTTTCAAACGTAGCTCAACATTTCGCGCACTTTTTCTTGCAATTGCAATTTTTGCTTGCAGTTTGTTCGATTCACTTGACAGTTTGTCTGGGGGTTAAGCTGCGTTCAGTTAAGTTAAGTTAATGTGTAATAATCCACTGTGTTGGCCAACTTCTACCGATGGCTGGGATGCGGCTCTGCGGCTGTTGGGGACACACACACAGAATCAGAACCAGAGTCGCCACCAAGGTACAACCGCTTCATAAAATTCAAAGAGACTCGGACCCAATAGCTTCTCGCCGCTTATTTATATAGCCTACGTAGCGCGGCGATTTTTTGAGAAAAATCAAAAGTACGTAGCAATCCTCTGCCGACGCGGACAGTGGCAGCGCAGCAGCAGCAGCAGCAGCGACGGCAGCGGCAGAGCATAGCTGCAGCGAGAGAGCCACAGAGAGCGCCGCCGTTTCAGAACCAACAAACAACACACATACACGCAGGGGCACACTCACTCACTCTCCCGGCAGAGACAGACAAACACACTCAAATGCTCAAAGGCGAACTCATCATTTGGATCTACGCTGTCGCTGCTGCTGCCGACGTCGACGTTGGCGCAACGCCAAGCCGGCTTTAGCGGCAGCGACGCCAGCCGCAGCAGCGACGCGAGCATGTAACTTTGGCCAACTTCGAACGCGACTCTCTTTTCTTTGGCCAACAACAACTCGGCCATCGGCTCAGGTCGGCTCGGCAAGTTCTTCCACGCCACGCCAAGCCGCTTCGTGGTCGTGGTCGTGGTCGCGGTCTTGGCCATGGCCATCAGAAAGCAGCAGCAGCAGCAACAGCAGCAGCAGCTGAAGAAGAAGAGCGATTCGCACTCTGGCCAAAAACGAAGCTCAACACGATGCCGATGCCGATGATGATGATGATGAGGATGAGGATGATGATAGAGATGATGATGCCAGCGATGCTGTTGCTATTGTCGCCGCCTCATGTTGCTGGGCGAATGTGGCTGCTGGATGTTGCTTAGGTACACTCAAATAAATTCTAACACATTTTCAAAATTCTTCATAAATATGGCTTGTTTATAATCAAAGTATGTTGTATTTGTTAAAGGAAATCAAAGAAATGATTGCTTACTATCAAGAAGAAGATTTTAGTTGAACATTTAGCAGGGAAACTATTTTTTTTTTAGTTTCTATCTATCAAGTTCTTACAAAAATATATGTATCGGGCTCTAAATAATTACTATTCAATGAATATATTAAATAATATTATATTATATTAATATATATACATATATATTATATAATTACCGAATCCTAAATAAATATTATATCTTATGTACACAAATTCAGACTACTTTTTAATCAAAGGAAGTAATTTATTTTAAATCATTTTAAATCAAATTAGTATTTTCATTATGAGAAGCTTTAGCTGTAACTTCTAGCAAGAAAACTACTATTTCTATTATTTCTATATATTGCATTCTAACAAACAAATAATTTCAGATTGTAATTAAATCTAAATAAGTAAATAATGAAGATTTTTTGGATTTTATTTTTAATTCAACTCAGAACATTTTAATTAATAGAAACCCTAAAGGAAATACACAAATTGATGATAACAATATAAGTAAAAAGGTATCGCTGTTCTGTATTTATTTTAAAATTTCTCTATTAAAATCCCCTATTTTTTCTCGAGTGTATCTTCTACTCTGACAGCTAGAAAATGCTGTGTTGTTTAATGTTGCTGCTGTTGCCGTTGTGATGTTGCTGCCGCTGCTGCTGCTGTTGTTGGTAGAAGGTGCCGGCCGAGATGCTGAAGATGTTGCTGCCGTTGCTTTGCTTTGGCACTCAGTCAGTTGGCCATCAAGCGGCGCTTTGCGGTTTCGGGCCAAAACCAACTAAAGCAGTCAAAGCCTTACTTACTCCCGAGTCAAAGGCCTACAGCGATTTCGAGTACAGGTGTCGACGAGCAGCGCCGCTTCTAATTAAACAACGTTCAAACACAAACAACTGCGACTTGGACACTGAGAACAAATAAAGCACTGAGAAGAGGGAAAATTATTGACTTGGAGATGATTTTTCCGTTTGTTTAAGCTTGAATATGACACTACTTTGTTGAACTCACAAAACTGAGATATATTTTTGTTAGAAACTTAGTTCAAATCACTCACAAATCGAGAACTTTTCCTCTTTAACTATTTTTTGGCTCAGTGCACACACACAACAAATAAGGCTCGGATGGTTAACCGGTTTTTGGGCCATGTCCATCTCCGTCTCCATCATCGCCATCTCCATGGGGCATGTGCCATGTCCGGACTACGACTACGACTACGGACGATACTCGCACTATTGTGCGTGACTCCCAGGCCGGGCTGGCTGAGTGTTGACCTTTCCTATAATTAAACACTGCTCGCAGCCCTGTTAATTGTTTTTCTGCTTTGCGCTTCGCGAAATTCCTTTGTTCGGTTCAATTAATTATTTAATTGCGCCAGAAGTTGGCAATTTCGCACTTGGCTTTGTCTCCCTTTTTGGCCTGAAACTCTAAGTAAGTCTGGCCCAAACCAAACGAAACCAATCCCCAGGAACCAATAGAAGTCGCGCGCGCGCTCTCCTCACTCACTCACTTTTTGCTACCAAATTGCGATTTCGATGCGGATTCTACGGATGCGGATTCGATTTCGAGAGTTCGGTTACCGGCACGTCCATTACACGACGCGCACGTTTCGCTAATGAACTGAACATTTCCGCTTTGCCGGCATCCTTTGGCCGGCATCGCCAGAATCGCTGTCTCCTTGGTCCTTTCGGTCCACGTCCATCCAAGATGCGGCACTGCGCCGGCGCGTGTCGAACATTTGAGCGTGAAATCTGTCGCATTGCCACAGCACCAAGCCAGCACCAATCTCCATTAACAGAGGCCGCTTCGACAATAAAGAAAGGCAAGGAATAAAAACCACCCGCTCCCAGCAGCTTGAACCGCTCCTCAATGCCCAAGGCACTCAAAGAAATGTAATTCTAATAGCTGTATTTTAATAGAAGATTAGAAATATATTTCTCCAATTTATTGATTTTCGATTTGCCTTAAGAGTGGGTAGGGAATATGTAATATTATTATTATTATATGATCTTAAACTTAATAAAAGCGCTATCCTTATAACAGGTATGCCTTGTCTTAAAGCATTAACAACCTTGTACTTTATTTTTTCTGGAAAGATTGAAATTTGGGAAGAGGTTTTTAAAGAATATGAAATAGGAGATATTTACATGTTTACATTTTTTCAGCACTATGTTTATAACACTAATAAGGAAAAACAGGAATGATAAGGATACCTTTGCGTTCCTAATTAATTTGCGCAATCATCTGGGGTTTTTATTATCAGTTTAGAAAAGATCAAAGTATTATCAGTGGGATATATATTTAATAAAGTAATAGGTAATGTCCTCAACCCAGTTGATAGTTTATTTTGATTGTAGATTTATTATCTTGTTCGAAAGACCAAATGAAATAGGTATACACGGAAGTTCAATGGTTAAAGTTTAGCCATTTCTTGTCGACGCTTTATTTGCTACAATTAATCCTTATGAAATATTTCTTTGAGTGCACTTTGGTGCTACGTGTTGCCGGCATTTGTCGATTTGCCGGCTCTGTGTGTGTGTATGAATGTGCTTGTGTTTGCTCTGCTTGTGACTTCAATTCTTGTCGGGATGCTGCCGTCTCGTTGTCGTGAAATATTTTTGGCATTTTCGCTTTATACGTGCAAATTTTATGGCTACAATTGGTGCGAAATGCTGAAATGCCGGACATGCAAAGCGCTAGACAGAGAACGAGAGAGGCGGTGTCTGGAGGAGCAGGGGGGTCGCTTTCGCTCCACTCTGGATGGCTTTGGCTCAATTGAGTTGGCCATTGTGCACAGAGGGCACACACAGGGTGCAAAAGGTGGCCGAAACGCAGCTTCTTTGTCACTTATTTCTCATCGCAGTTCGGCGAAAGAGCTTACGAAATGAGATGAATTTCCGAACGCAGATTGGGGTTTTTTTTTTAGCTTATTCTGGTCTGGAATCTGTCCATGAATCACGGTTCGCATTTAGAATTACCTGTCGACGAGCTGGTGCTGTTTATTGAGTGCCATTAAAATCATTAAGCATTAAGGCTGAATGAATGAATAAAGCTGAGATGGTAAACAGATTTAAATTCCATCACCTTTTGGGGTTTCTCCGCACCCTGTTCGAATCAGGGAACTCCGGCTTTTAGTGGACAACTATCCGAGTCAGAGTCCGAGTCCTAACCGCAGATGCAACCCTCGCTGAGCTGCTGCTGCTGCTGCTGCTGCTAAGTGCCATCCATCACAGGACCAAAGCACAAGCAGACCAGAAACCAGGACAACCAGTGCAAACGCTTGAGAAAATAAATAGCCTGCGACAGTTTTTGCCACGAGCACACAGGGAAAAAAAAGATTCTAGGGGATTTTCTAGGTATTATATATTCTTGTATTCTTTAAACATCAAAATTCAGATTTCAATCGGAGTTTGCAGGGAAATAATTTTTTGTAAACCTTTAAAGTCTCTTTTATAACCTTATTTACTAAAAAGCTCGCTTCCAGTCTTATTTTAAAAGTTTATATTAGTCAGTTATAATAGTCAGGCGAAATCCTTTAAGGGATCATCATTTTATGACAGATTTTTCCCCAGTGCAGTAGTAAATCGTTCGGGGCAAATGCCAGGCGACAATGTCGAGTGATTTCCATTGTGCGATGTGACAGGTGTCACCGGCCGTGGACAGGTGGGCGGGCGGACAGGACAGAAGGCGGGAAACAGGAAAACAAGGCAAACAAGGCTAGCAGTCAGCTAGCCAGCCAGCCAGCCAGGAGGTAAACGTCAATGGACCAGGGCCAAGACGGGAGAGCGACCACAGTCCAGAGTCGAGAGCCGAATGTCGCGAGTCGAGAGGCTTCATGACCAATTAGCCTTGTTAGCGGGATGAGCTGCGGGCATTGGGCCATGAGGCACTGCCACTAACGGTATCTGTATCGGTCAGCAGCGGCATGTGTACTCCTCCTCCTTCTCCTGCTGCCCCGCCTGCTGCTCCTCTTCCACCTCTCCGCCGCTCGAGAATGCCAGAGGAATGACACTCCACGCACGCCCGAGTTCAATTGATTTAACATGAAAGTGTAGCTCGGTAAATTGATTTCCAGAAAATGTTTAACTTTGGCATATTCCCCCACCACACTTCACAGGCACTTGGCCAATTGCTGGACTTTGTTGTCGTCTCGAAGTTTTACGCTGTTGCCAAGTGGCTTGGGATGGGTCGCTGAACCAGTGCTGGCCAAGCAGATAAATCAAGATAGCCAAATATTAAGCGGACTTAAAGCGAAATAAAAGAGAACTTAAGCCGAAAACAGTATTTATATCCATTAAGATAGCTTAAAGTGTTCAAGTTCTAAGGAAAAATCACTATAATTTAATGTTGAGTTGGTAATTTTTATAGTTTGCTATTTTGTATTTATATAAATAATTTATACATAATTTCTTCATTCAAAACACCACTTTCCCGACTAGGGATGCCAGAAAATATTGATACATCGATAACGCATTGATATTAGAAGCCTACATCGATATAGAAAATAAATCAACAGTTTAATGTTGCGATATCGGAGGAAGAGACAAATAAGTTGAACAAAATTGCTCTGATGTTTCTCGGTAATATTATATAGGATTATGATATTATGATAATCATATAATTATATTCCATTTTATTATTAAAATTATTTGTAGTCCTAAACATCCCAATTTAAATGGGAAAAGTGTATACTTCCCTAGGTCACAATTTCCTTGCAGAAATAGCCAAGTTGCCACCACCTTTCCTGGATTATCCAGAACGTATGTACATTTAGGACAAACATATCTATAAATCCAATCCCTCTGAACTCCCCCCTGGACACTATATCTTCGTCTAGTTGCTCCGTATCAGGACAAGTATCTGTAGCTGACCGTAACGAATTGCGTCTGTTTCGGTTGTTGTTCTTGTTGTTTTGCCAAAAAATATAAAGTATATTCCATTTTGCAACCCTCGAAGCATTGCCGCTCGTCGCGAGGGTGATGACTGATGATGCCGGCGCGACTGTGGCCCCGAGTCCTCTGAACTCCTTACTCCACATCCTTTCCCAGTTCCTTGGGAAGCTGTCTGCAACTTGCCGGCGAATCTTTTTTGTTGTCTACTTTTCGGTCGCTTTAAAAGTTCATTTGCACCATTGCGCCAGCCCCCGCCGACTCGTCGCAAATTAAATAATAGGCTTATGGTGGTCTTAGTGCCTCCTCGCTTAGCATGCCATAAAGGCAAACATTTTTAATAATATTTATTGCCGGGCCATTCATGTGTCTTTAATGTGCCCCAGACAAGAACGCAGCTCGTGCATAACAAGAGGCTTGTCATTGTCGTTGCCTCCGTAGTTCTTGGTCTTCTATCCGATGTCGTGTTGCCCCGGACCACGCTCCATCTACGAGCAACTTGGCCTACGCCGACTGCATCGCTTATGAGGAGGCCCCTTGTCCATAGAGAAGGGCCCCATCTAGCGCCTATGCGAATTCAATCAAGTCATCAGCCTGACCCTCGCCCCCGATTAGAGGAAGGGTCCCCCAAAGTTAGTCTGTCTTAACCCAACCCAAAGGGCAGTTCACGACCAGTTGGCCCTAGTTTATTCGTGATTGGGATCGTTCAAGCATTGTGGAGTTCAAAATTTACATTTTAACTACTTACTATATTTAAGTACTTTAAAGGGAAACATAAATATTATAATTAGGATGACCATAGAAGTATGTAGAGTTAATAATAAAACGGCAATAGTTCTCTCTGTAAATGTGTTTTACTTTTATATATCTTAAACATATGTCATATTTTAATTATTTATTATTTTCTTCCTACTTTAATTTGAGTTCTTCTTCTAGCCCTTAACCTATCACCATTAAGTTGTAAAATCTATTTAATCTGGTCTGCAATTATAAGAGGTAAAATTATTCATCATAAAAGAGTTGTAAATTCCTTACGTAAAATAAAATTATTATTGCCAATTACTTTTGATTATAACGAATAATCTTACTTTACACAACTCACCAGCAGAGGAACTACAACATTCTTGTAACCCCCCTTAACATAGTCCGCTTACGATCTGCTAAAGTTATGTCCTAAATGGGGCTAGTTAAGAAGGTAATATCGTGCTTACGTGATCAGCTTCAATGCAGAACCCCCAGACGGTTGCAGGCAATTACGGTTAAGTGCCTTTCCCATGGCTAAGTACTCCACATGCCATTCATGAATCATTCCAACAACTTCTCTGTGTGGAAAATCAATCGTTTTCCACAATGATTTCTTGTTTTGGCGCCATGTTCTTGTACCGCCGCTGCGAATGTGCTGCGAATTAGCAAAAGTGATCGGATAAGCAAATTGCAACATAGCAACTGCAGTAACAATATGTGCAACTGCAACACATATGCCACTTGCATAGCCAATGAGCTGGCCAGAGTTGGTCTCGGTTTTTTTAATGAATGGCTCTGCTTAAGGACTACTTGGCCCTGAAGTCGGCGCCAGGAAAACTCTCCTGCTCATGCATATGCAGGGCCATATATCATTTCATTTCGCATATATGTATATTGGCTATATGCAAATAGCAAACATTTGTCACCCGAAAAGGCATACTACTCCTATTATTACTGTTTCGGGTTGGGGCAGTTACTATTACTGTTGCTTTTCGGGGCAGTTAAAATGGCACCACGCCTCGGAAATCAGAGACAGAATTTTAAATGCCCGATTTTACTGGAGTTTAACGAAATTAAACAAGCCATTTTATGGAGCATAAATCTCGAAATTGCCGCCAGCCAACATCGGGCGAATGACAACTATAACATTGGCTTCACCGGCACATGCACTTAAAGAAAAGTTGATACATTTTAAAGAGATTATATCCAAGGGTAAGATTCTAATTTACGAATTAGCATATAGTTCTCAATGTTTTGTCTTTTAACTTTAGTAATACAAATATCTGTCTAGATTGAAGGATAACTTTAGAGCGAAAGAAAATAAAAGGCACATTAGGGGCCCGTCTTACTTACTTACATATTTAGTTATTATTTTAATAATTTTTAATTAAGCCAAGAAGGAAAATATTCTAGAGCCATCAACTGGCATTCTAGATACATTTATTTTGTAAAGTTTAACTAATTAAAAACTTGTTTTTGTGGTCAATAATCATAGCAATTTAAGAACAATTAAGACTTTCAAAAGGCCTTCCTTCATTTAGAGGCCTAATTAGGTTGATTTTACCATCAATCTTAGAAGATTCTTTTAGTCAAATCAAACTAGTAGCCAACTATATTCATTGGTTGCCAACTAAAATGATTATTATTAATCTTTAATTGTTAACATCAAATTTTTGTTAACCAAAAAGGCTATACATATATTTATAAAGATATAATATTAACGAATAATTAAATGCTAAAATTCCTGGCATTTTTCTCCGAATCCATTAGCATTTAAGCGCTTTTTTCGCCGTGTACAGCTTCAGCGCGACTTGAAATTAGCATCTTTGATTTGAGAATATATCCCCTGTATTCCGTATTCCGTATTCCATATACAGTATACTTGTGTGCTGTGAACCGATGTCCGAGTGTCCGTCTTGGCGTTGACCCAATTAGTTTGGGCGAGTAACTCATAAAAACGACATGCGATTGCTTATCAGCGCTAGCACAGACCACGACCCTTTTGGTGGGTTTGGTATTTGCTTTCTCTTGGATTGGGATTTGGATGGGGATTTGGATTTGGATTGGAATTGGAGCAGAGATACTCGCAGAGATGATTCCTACCCGCACCGAGGTAATTGCAGCTACAGCTTCTTCCACTCGGGCAACCAATTGTGCGAGTAGTTTTGCCCAATTCCTCCTCTTGGCCAGCAATGAGTTCTGGTCATTGTTTGGCCAAGTGGGTGTGGGATACAAGTAGATAGATAGATACACACTGTGCTGGGATGAAGCAGGGATGACAAGTGGAGCAATCAGAGCTAAAACTGCGGAAATCGTCAGAATAAACAGCGAAGAACGACAGTAGAATTATGTTTCTTTCTTCTTTTTTCGGCGACTCTATTTGATAATCTTTAATAATATTCTCACGCTTTTTACACGGCTCGTTGGCTTCGCGCGTAGATGCAGGCCCACAGATAATGGCCAACAAAGTGTTAAGAGCGGAAAGACATGGCAAAAAAAAAACAGATAAATAAATAAAATAACTAAAAGCAAACTGAAATTAATAAAAACGCGTTTCGGCACGATTCAGTTGAAAAGGTCCGAAAAAGAGCAGTGTAATTATTAACAACGACTGGGGGTCAAATGCAAATTGCAACATATCTCTCTCTCTCTGTGACAGGCTGCCTTTGTGGGTGGCTTTCAGGGTCAAGTTTGGGGACCCAATAAATATTATTTGGAGAGTGAATTAAAAATGACCAACCGCGAGATTCGAAAAGAAATCGAATCGATTCGGAATCGTAAATGGTAACGGTACAAAGTGGTCATTGTTTTCCCCGTGATTGATGATCGTCGCGTGTCTCGCGCTGTAAATTTTGTCCCCTTTCGATTTCGACGCAGTTCGCCTAACGGCCAGCGTGATTTTTTGTTCAAACATTCAGCTTATTGTTAGACAATTTAACACATTTCGGTGTGTTTTTTTCCTTCAAACTTGGCACCTGATCTCGCCCCGGTACGGGTACTGTGTGCGCCCCTGCGGCAACTTGGCTTGGCTATTTGCCTAACAATTAGAAGTTATTTAGCCAATTCATTGTCTTATTTTGGCCACTTTTGCTGCAGTCGCATGAATTTGAATTTTATGCAAACATTTGTCAAAGGCCAGCTAACAATTGTCTATAATAAAAATCAAGACAAATTCGTGTTCGACTCCTAAATGGGCATTAATAATTGGCGGCAAAGTTATTTGCATTATGCATGCCGAGAAAGAGTTCCTCAAGGCCGCCAAATACGTATTTTCAAATAACTCTCTCTTATAAATAATTATAGAATTGTTTATAAATATTCTTAGCAAGTGTCGTTGAAAACTAAACAAAAGAACATCATGAAATAGGGAAATAAAATGTTTACTTTGAGAATTTAGCATTTTTGGAGATTGAAATAATATTTAAGACAAATATAAACACAAATCGATTCTAGATTATGGATCTAAGTTCAAGTAAACCCTTCTATAATGTATTTAATATATATTTAAATCTGTACTTAAATTGTATTAATCATTTCCCATCCTTTTCCGAGCTCTCTTTAAATACAACTGACCCCTTAAACAATCCTTAATCAATCCTGCACAGTTAATTAAATTTGCATTAATATTTCACTGTTAACGATGCGCGCCGCCTCCATATCATCGTCTGAGCCGTGTAAATATAATTCACAATGAGATTCACTCGTTAAAGTCAACGGTGGGCTCTGTGGACTCGGCAAATATGTGTGCAGACAGAAGTTGACAGTTTCGCAAAAAGAGCGAAAAAGATGATTATGGCAGAGCGAGCTGTCATAGAGCAAACAGAACAGATACCGATTCGGCATTCGGCGAATAATTTCAATCACAAATTCAAGGCCAGTTGACAGATGCTCTGCAGGGTTTTCTCTCCAGGGTTAAATCAAGTTCTGAGAAGATTGCATAATAAATTTGGCAAATACTACACGAAATAAATACAAACAACAAGCATTGCAACTTAAATCCTCTTTTATTAAATTTATTCAAAAATCTGTGTGGTTAATCCCATCGAAAGATGACTGCAGACTTTTGTCAATGATTCGGAATTCCGTTTTCGATCATCATCTCACTGACAGGCGTTGCTTAAATGTTAACTAAAAGATTTTGTACGCATCATGGCAGCTATGTAATCGCAATTAGTGACAATGACCTACGGAAAATACCATAATTATGTTCCAATTAGGTGCACTTAATCATTGAGAGGCTCTTGAATAGAAATATTATGAAATATGAATTTTAATAGAAAAACCTTAGGGGGAATTTGTTTTTTCTCATGCTTAAATATATATTTTTAAGGCAATGAATATTTACCGAACTCATTTAAAGAGTTACACATATTTCTATACCTTAAACCATTTCAAAACATTAGTATTTGGAGAAATTTAATTTATTTTACATTAAATTAACTTAACAAATTTAAAGAAAGCTAAGTAAAACCTTCTCAAGAGCCTCTATTATGATAATAAATGATTTAAAACGAAATTGAAGTTATTTCTACATCATTTATGCTTCTCTTAAAAGCCTAATAAATAGATAACCCATAAATTCCACTCAATTCAATTAATTACTAGCATAAAATTATATATCATTTTTTAAAATACACCTTTAAGACCTTAAATCAATTTCGATAATGAGGTGTGGGAACCCAAATCCTGTCCATCCAGATTATTTCCACATTAAAGCCAGCATCCAGTCGGGCGTTGGGCGAATGGCTTTGGAAAATAGAAACAATAAATAAAAGAGGTCACTCTGTCGTCTGTGGCAAATTGCTCGCCCAAACCACGATCCCCGGCCAGGAGTGAGAGCTCTCATTCTCGTTCTCGCTCTCTTCTCAATCTCAATCCGGCAAAGCGAGTCGATGTGTATGGGCACGTCTGGCCGGATTCACCCGCAAACACCAAAAAGCAGCAGGGACACACACTCAGCCACACACACTCCATCAGTCGCAGCAACAATAATCATCGCACTCGCAAACAAAATCGCAACAACACATCGACAAAGGCTGCAAATAAATTCAAACAATGTGCCGAACGAAATGTAAAGCATAAATATTTGCCAAAGGGCCCAGGACAAGGGGCCAGCCAGCTGAGCTCCACCTCCCTCAGTACCCACTGCCAAGTCCCGTTCCCCACCAAAACTGACGCGTCGGGCGACAGTCACGTTTCCACTACACGCACAGGGCCAACGCGGATTGCGCATACGCCGTGGGTGCCGTACATATCTACGCACTGGGAATCAGTGTTGGCTCTTTCGCTCCATTAACTGGGCAAATACAACAAAAGCTAAATAAATTCAATTACAATAAATAATAAACTGTAATACTAATTAAAAAATTATTTTAAATATTTTTACAACCTAATTATAAGCGTTTTTCCTGGAGTTGTTATAATATTTCCCTATTTCCAGAATTTCTACCCTCACAATCCCTTAAAAAAATTACACATCTGTCTGGAAAAAATAAGATATTGACAGCACTGTTTGGATGAACTAGGAAAGGGCATTTTACCGCCTCCTTCATTCATATTTCAGCCTGGCCCAAAACGGTTTCGATAGCAGCCAGCGAACATCATCATCAAGGCGGCTGCAATCGCAGTGGAGCATCACAGGAGGCAAAGGAGGTGCAGGAGGAGACGGTGGCCTCCGATTTTCATGTCATCGCAGGCAGGGAATTGAATTTCGCGCCAAATGACTGGCGGCAATTTTTCAACTGCTTCATTTTGGGGCCATTCCATATCTGCCAGTCGTGTCTCCTTATCTATATAGCAGTATATATATATATATTATATTCCCGAACTGCATCCACATAAACGTGTGCGTGTGTCTGCGTTTCGAGACCGCTCTTGTCTGAGCAACTTACATTTAACGCTTAAATTTTTGGCTTTTCATGTTCACAGTCTGACGCGCCTCGAAAGCCAAATAAGGTGGAATTGGCACAGGAAAAAATATATATTTTGTACTAAATACTTTAATGGCATGATATTTCACTAAACAATAAACTTATCTGTATAGATTTTTATAACTTAAGCATGCTCTTATGGTATATCTATACCTCAAGATCCATTAGCTTTCATTATCTAAACGCCTCACTAAAAAGTACTTGTGTGTGCCATTAAAAATATTTAATTGCATTGCCAATGATAATAAAATTTATTTATGGTTATTTAATTATCAAGTGCTTAAGGCTTAACATGCTAAATTCTGTAAATGATTCCGAATAATTGTCCTAGTTTCTTATACACTCTGGGATTCATTACTTCTAAATAAATCCTGAAGTTTATATTTTAATAGGTTTACTTTCTTTTCTCTGAATATATTAATAGCTCTGTTAAAGATGTTTCTGGGTTATAAATTCTTAATGTTTCCCACAGTGCACGCTCACACACTTGACTTCACTTTAGTTGGTTGGCTCGGAGGGAGATGAGTTGCCGGCAATGTCGGGCAGGTCCCATTAACAATTTTTGGGGGCTGGCTTGGATCTGTCTGTAGTTCGCAGTCCGCTTAAGTGCGTCTCGCTGTGCGCTGCCTTTGACAGCTTTTGTTAGGTGGGATTTTTGGCGCGGCTTTAATTCTGCCGACTCCCGACACCGAGTTCGACTCTGAGACTCCGCCTGACTTATGTATGATGCGATGCCCAAGTTGAGCGGAGGACTTTAATTGAAATTTCGCCGGCGATGGAGATGATGATGGCGATGACGATGGAGCTGGCGACAAGTTGATTTTCCACTCGGAGCAGGCGAAACGAATTGGACATTAAACGCTACCGTTGGCCAAATTGCCAGCGGGCCAGCACAGCTCGGCCAATTGGCGTTAACAAGCGCATTAGATTTGCAGCATCCTCTGGTTACCCTCTGCCTTGCCCGGATCCCATCCCCAGTCACTCACTCAGTCAGTCAGTCAGCCAATTTGGCAAGGCTGTTTGGGGAATAGCTCGTACCTGGTCTTAAGCAACTGCCAAAGCAATTTGCTGGCTGTTTGTCAGGAACGTGTCCCTGGCCATGGCCAGTTCCAAGTACGAACTGGGAGTCGGGTGTCGGTAGATGGTAGCTGGTAGCGGGTAGCTGGGACTCTGGAGCATGCTCATCCGAAGTGCTGCCCAGGAAGCTGCCGCTGCTGCTGCTGATAGAGAAAATGCTGATATTTATAACGAGAACCAGACCATCTGCAACCCAGCTACAAAGTATAGTGGCAGTGCAAATAAAAACTGCGCTTCAACACGCACAGCACCGAACAACACACACACACACAACACCCTCCCCTCGCTGCAGTCTGTTTGTAGTTTGCAAATTGTAACTAGATACAATTTGTAGCGTGGCTTTGTTCGCTGCCCGCTGACTTATTGCAGGAAGGAAAGCAGCGCAGAAAGATGGAAAGATCCAAGAAAAAACGAGCAAGCAGGGTAAAACTTGAACTAGAGGAAGCTTAAATACCCTTCTAAGTAATTTTTAATATATATGTCATTTTAAACAATAAGAATGTGATATATTAATTCGCTTATCTTTAAATAAAACTGTATTAAATGTTTAAGCATGATTAAATATAACTTTAAACTTGATTTGCCTATTGTCTTGTAATAGAAATTGTCTTATTATACTTATTTGAGCATTATTTTGTGACTAAGGTGTTAAATTTTAATATATAAGGCATGTGGATTGTCTTGGCGGTTACTGGGGCTCTTGAATTCGTATTTAATACCCTAATATATTTCATTCGTGTATATTTTAGTTCTTTTTCATTCCAGATAAAATCCAAAAACATATAAAAACCACTATGCTCCTTAGAAAGAGTATCGAAAGCGCTGCCGGGCAACTCAAAGCAGACGGTCGCAATTGTTGGCTGTTGGTTGTTCGTTGTTCGTTGTTGGTTGCACCCAAAGTGCGTACTCGTATGTCTGGTTTTGTCCGTGGTTCTGGTTGCAGTGGAAACCACTGCCTCCGCTGCCTCTGCCCCTCCGCCAGAATCTGCATCTGCCTGGCCTTCCCCCGATCCGCAGCTGAGTTCCCAGTGATTTGTTGCATTTCTAATGCGACTGCCTCGATGTGTGTGCTCGCTGCACTTGTCGGCCCATGATATGTTTGTGTTTGCATTTTAACCTGCCTCCGTTCCTCCGGCCCGCCCCTTCTCTTCTGGTCCGCCCCCTCTGTCCTGGCCAATTTTCATTCTCGCACCGAGGGAACTCACTTACGCTGGGATTTCAATTTTACCCAGGCGGAGGTTTCAATTGCCCCGCAGGCCGAACAGCAGAAGGGCAGGAAGACAGGCAACGGCAACGGCAACGACAACGGGAACGGGAACCGAAACAGGCGGAACGGAGCCACCGATGTCTATCTGCCTGTTTGCTGGCCGCAGGTTATGGAAAATAGCGTTAGAAAATATTTGATAAGCTTGCTTAAAGGTTACGCACAAAATCTGCAAATCGTGGAGAAGGAACTCCGGCTCAGTCACCAATACCTGCGATTGGGAGTGTTGGAAAAAGTTAATTAAAATTGAAATACTTGTTTTATTGTAGTTTTTGACAAGTACAAGGCTCTGCATGTGCTTTCTTCAGTGTGGGTCCTTGAAAATCAATCGGAAAATATTGCTTTTCTAAGATATTAACAGATCTGGCATCATTTACATATCATCATATCAAAACTTTATCTTTTAGACCCTTGTGAGATAGATACATATTTCTTTTTTTATAAATAACATAACACTCTCTGTAAAAAACACATAAGTACTCCATTCTAAGAAACATATTATTCAAAAACGTTTAGTTTACAAGTTATATGTTTTTATTTACTATTTCTTTAAGATATATTTGGACGCCCCTCTTAAGACCATCTATGGTTTTTAAGTACCTAGTAAATAATTCAGAGATACGATCAAATCATTAAGAAATGTTTTAAAACTCAATAGAGTTCTCAAATAACTACAATCTCAGATGATCATAGAAACGCATTCAAATTCGCCAGACTTCCAGAGCCCGCATTTATTTGTATATAGCGGGATTCCCCTTTTTTTAAGCTCTTTTGTCTTTGGTTAATGGTTTAATTTTGCCAACCTAAGAGAGAGTGTCGCTTTTGATTTCGCATGCCAATTCGCCAAAACAGCAGATCCACTTAAAGTCATCAGCGAATATTTATGCAGTATCTGAACGCTGATTAATCCAATCCCTAATAGATGCAAATTAATGACAATCATTTGCAGATTGCTTGCAGATAGCATACTTATAACAGCGCTCCGGGATGGGATGGCAGCGATGCCCCTCAATTAGCATTGGCTAACTGTCAGCGGAACTGACTGCCGTCCAATTTACAATTCAATTAACTTTCCAGCACGAGAGCTGTCAGCACAGTTCCATCCGCAGAGCCACCGAAAAAGTAAAATGCTCGCTTCATTAGCGAATTCTCGGAAAATTGCAATGACCTGGTAACTAACTGGCAAAGTGAAGCTCTAGAAGTCCAAACCGAATGCACTCCACCCCAAGCCAGGCCAAGCCCACTGGGGACATCCCCCTTAGCCTCGGCGCTGGCAGGGTGAAAGCTTCTCTGCAGTCCTGGCATTAACTGTGGATTACTTAAATGCTTTTTAATTGAAATTTCACTTTGGGGGATCAAGTGCAACCAGCAGCAGCAGCAGCAGCTACACAAACAGACACCAGACAGCCAAGGAATCTCCGACAGCACGCTCTGGCGCCTTGCTACCCCAAATATTCAGGAATGGGTGTGGGTGTGTGGGGTGTGGGGTGTGGGTGAGGGAGTGGGTCTCGGAGAAAAGGGAAGTTTTTGCTTGTCTAGCCATCGCAACATAGAGCACAAAAAGTGAAAGCCATAAAAACTACAGTAGCGCCAGTGGAGGCAGCACATCATCAATTTCAATGCCGCGCAGAGAGTCTGAGTCTCTCAGTCGGAGTCGCAGTTTTTCCTGCCGATTTTCTCGTTTTCCCTCCTGTTTTTCCTCCGCTGTCGCTGAGCCGTTGTTCTTGCTGTTGTCCGCCTCGTTTTTCACGACATTGTTGGCTCTCGGCTCTGGCTGGATATATCTGTGCCTCCCGTCTGGGCCTGCACTCAGGGAAAACCACCGAAAAACTTGTTCCGCAAAAAGGAGCGTTCAAGGCGAGATACGAGAACGAACTAATTGGTGTAAACAAGACTTACGGATAGAGGAAAATATTTTCAAGGATTTTAACAAAATGTTTTAATAATATTACTGAGAACTAGGGAAGTTTATAAAAAGGTAAAGTCTGATATGAAATAAATAAGCCCACTTTGTCTTGATTAAATCAGCAAGATAACTCAATAATTTCACTCTACAGTTAATAATTTCTTAACCAAGACAGAGAATAACATTAAAGCAATAAATGCTTCATATATATTTCCATAATGTAGAGAAAGCTTGGTAAATATTTTCCCAAGTGTTGTTGAGTGAATACCGAGACCGGAGACCGGAGAGTGAGACCCCCTTGGATTTGAGCAGCAAATCCTTGGTAAAAGCATTTAGCACTGCACTGCATTAAGGCAGAAAGCACTTTCTTGCCAACTGCCAACATCCAAGCAGTTGGAGCAACTGGAGATGGAGTCCATGCCCTGGATAGTATGTGGCATAGTCTGTACCCGGGTACCCCGGTACCGGCGATGTGTTTGCGCTGCGGCTTTGGATTTCAATTTATCGCCTGGTATTTGCCGATGGCACTCACCCCACAAATACTCATCGTCCGTATGCATAACCGTAATTTGCAGCTCCGATGGCAATTCATCAGAAGCTTCGCTCCGATTTGGAGCAGGGAAGGGCCAGCAGCAGGCTCGGGATCTCCGGATTGTGATTCTTTTTAGCACACACTCGCCAAGTGGCTGGCCGGTCGGCCGGCTCTGCGGCTGGCTGACTAACCGAGTGCCGTCATTAGCTTATCGCCGTGGTCCCATCTCCCATCTCCCATTCCCATACTCATGCCCCATCTTCCCATCTAGATATGCAGCCGAAAATCCAAGTTCAGGGCCCCGAAAGTGCAACGACACTTGCAATCTTTGGATTGCAGAGTGTTAAGGGGGGGCTTTGCGGGGTCCCAAAGGGGTTAAGGAACCAAACGGTTCCTTTTGTTTGCTCATTCGTCCGTTGACCGTTCGCCGGCTTCAATTTTGCGCATCAGTTGTAATTCATACTATATTGCATGCACAGAGATCAAAAATGTTACTGTATGTATTCTATATTAACTTCTCAATTCTCTTCAGTCTATAAAATCTTTGGAATATAGCTAAAACATATTACTTAATGAAACTATTGATAAGAAGCTACATGGTGGTAAAAATAGAAAATTGTTGCAACAAAGCCTTCCAATCCTTAAGGCCTAATATTTATATCTTTTATTCTATATACCCCTTTAGGTGCTTCCCTTTATGATATAAAAAATACGTAATTTAAAACAACTTTGTGTGTTATTTTTTCTCTGTGCACTTCGCTCTGCTCCCGAACACCGACTGTTCCACGAAATTTGCCGGCAAGTTGAAATTAACATGTTGCCGCTTCTTCTGCCGCCGCCGATTTAGGATTTAAGAACCGTTCTGCGGTTCAGTCCAGCACACGTCACCACACTCCACTTGAGCCCTGCCCAATTCCGTTTAATTAGCATGGCCAGAATGTCCGCCACAGCTGCTTAAGCACGATGTTGCTCCTGCTGCTGCTGTTGTTGCCTCAGATGTTGCTTTAGATGTTGCTGGCTAGCAGTAGATGTTGCTGCTGGAACGAACTTCTCGGCTTCCGTTGGCTGCGCACGCGCAATTAGCCAAAGCAGGCGCCGGCTTAGGTACTTGACCGATAGGCTTACTTCTCTCACCAACAAACTCCAGATGAACCGCCAAAGTTGGCGTTAGTTTTGGCCAAGAGGGAAAACTCAGAGCTGCCTGGAAGTTGGGTCCAAAAAAAAGCACAAAAAGTGTACACAACTTAAGCAGAACTTTAAGTTATTCGAATTTATAAAGATCTAAACATAAATGTATTAAAAATGATTTGGTAATGGAAATTGTGAAGATTTATTTCTTACATTGTAACTTTGTGTTCCTTATAGAAAAATAGGCTGTTTGAAACTTGATAAGTGAAAGATAATACTCCTTAATATACATTTTGACTTAACCCTGTAAAGTAACAACTATACAAATAAGAAAGAAATACTTTTATTGAGTAAATAACGCAAATTGTAAGTATTTATTTCATTTAAGTCCCAAAGTCAAGTGCAATACATTTGGTTTAAATTTTTAAGGACTCAACTTTCATGAAAATAAGCTCAAATTAACTTTTTATGGCATCAATGTGAAGATAATAAGGACAAATTCCATCTCTCAATAAAAACCCAATCTATCCGGAATGAGGACAAATTGGCAGACACTAAAAGCATTGAATGCAAATGGAATTGGCAAATTCCTGGAGGCATTCGATCGCATTACCACAAATCCACCCAGAGCCGTGGAACCAGTTGGGAACCCAATAAAACCACATCGGCTGGATGGCAGGGTGCTATATATAGAAGATGCCAAACTAAAAATAGCAGCGTCTTAAATGATTTTTGCTCATTAGAGCGTGCGTGTTGCAGGTAAAAAGTGGCAGCAACTAAAACAAAAGCTCAGCTTGCAGCGCAGAGTTGCAGCAAACTTACTGCTTTTGCAGTGGCTGCTGCTGCTGCTGCATTGGGGTCCACATTTTCTACATGACGCTGCGAATGCCAGGAACATAATAAAATCATGTAATGGACTGCGCATGAAAAACAATGCAAAAAGCGTTGACAACATGACCATATTTCCCCCGATCCCTCGCCAACTAAGCTGGTGTGCTTGTGTGTGTACCTGTGTTGTTACTATTTTGCAGAATAATGTAATAAAAATAGCATGCCAAGCATTGGCCAGCTAGCCATCGAGTTACACTCGAAGAAGAGCTCTCTAAGCTAACTAGAAATGTAAATAAAACGAAAGTAAGTTAAAATTTCCAATCTATATCTTTAAAATACTGATGTAAAGCTTAAGTTCATTTTCGAAATTATTTTCATTGTACAAAATATTATGTGGAAAATAGACTTTTTCCGAGTGCTCCTACGGTTACCCAGCCATGATGACGATCATGCCGATCGATAGCCGGCCGCCTGAAGATGGCACAACAAAAGACTTTGGACACAAACTCACGCAGGCAACTGCTGCAACAGCAACTGCCTGGAATGCCAAGTATCGTGTGTTGAATGCATGCCAAGCATAGTGACTGCCCCTGGACCTTCCCCAACCCCAACCCCATCCATTCCCACCACCCAGGCCCCTTGACCAGCTAGCCTGGGAGTTGTTGGCCGCCTTTAGGGCCAAAGGCAGCATTGAAAATGAAAACTGCTGCGCGACATGAGCACGACAAAGCCATGGCCTCGAGACTCTTTGGCCAGAGTCCCTCTCGGGATCGGGATCGGGATCGGCATCGGGATATGGGCAACCTAATGGAGCTGGTCTAGCACAATGCCGCCTGCCGCCTGCCGCCGCAGATACGGATGCCCAGATACACGCGCCAGATACAGATACCGGCCACATATGGAAGTTGGTTTATGAGTTGCCCACTGCCTAAGTGACACAAAACGGCGGCTAAATGATGTGCAGATAGCTGGGCAGCCCGGTTCTATAAATAAACAGATGCCGAGTCACTCCCCGACCCAGACCAGACGGCTAATTAAAATGAAAGTTTTACCTGAGATTTATTTCGTGTTCCCGGGAAATGGACAAGAAGAATGGCCACATAAGAATTATTATTATTATAATTTAGAGCTGTGAGCTAAGATTTGCGATAACCAGATACCGCGAAATTTATAAATGCCACAAGTGGCGAATTGGTGTAGGCCAAGCAGCAGATTTATTTTAAGATGTAGATCTCTAAATAAAACTATTAATTTAAGCCTGTTTTGGAACCAAAATAATAAATAAATATAATTAAGCTAGAAGGCTTTAAAAATAAATCTATGCCTTTCCTTACAGAAATAATCTATTTATTTCTGCGAAGAAAAGCAACAGAAATTTGAGACGAAAATCTAAATCAAAAGCAAAAATAAATTCCCGAACATCGTGAAAGTGCGGGATTACATATCTGATAATCCCATTGATTTAAAATTAAATCACATAATAGAGTTCTAGATAACAACTTTTTGATAAGAGTTTGATTTATTACACACCCTTAGTTAAGTCGGAATAATTTGAATTTAATTGGAATGACTTCAAGGATGTTACAATTAAATTTAAATGTATATAAGATATGTTAATATTTGCATTAATATTATTTATAAAAATAGTTCCGTCACCAGGTTTTCCCCATGATTAAATAAATAAATTAATCAGGCATAGAGTCTTAGGCAAATCAGCCAAGTTATCCGATCCAGTTGTGCTAATGATGAGCCATCTGATAAACCCAAACTAAAATCATTTCTCTCTCTCTCCAACCTCTCTTTTACTGGAGCAGTGATCCCCGTGAAATCCCACTGATCACCGTGACAGAGAAAAAGCCACCAAAGTGACCCTAGTGCGGCGTGAAAAAACCCACTGACTAAGCCCGAGTGGCAGCCAAGTCGGACCATTAGTCATCATCAGGTCGATCGGGGCCGTAATCGGAATCCGAAAAGGTTCTTGGTTCTGTCTGCCTTTTTTTCGCCTCGTATCTTTTTGCAACGCACCTTGGAACTAAAGTGTCCGACATTTATCTTGATTATTGCCGTTCCAATGTTCTGAATGCGACATAATTTATGCAAACCAGGCGGGTTATGCTGCTGCTGCAGCTCTCCGTGGAGAAAGTGTGATTCACCTCATTGATACGGGCACGAGCCGAGGTGGAAGTGGATGTGGAAGTGGAAATGTCTGTGGCAGTGGCATGCTAAGGTTTCTTGGCTTCTTGGCCCGCCGAGAGGGTCAGCAGAGTTCAAAAAAAGCAAAAGAGTGGCTGGAATTTTAGCGCATTCGAGAGCATGTATAGCAAATGCCAATTTAGAAAGTAAAAACAAATGATTAACCAAAATGGCGCAGCATTACTTTCATTCACACTTTTTTTTCGGTGCTTCGAAGCTTTATAACTGTAATAAACACGAGGCTACCTGACCGAAAGACGCGGCTTGGCATGGCATGGCGACACGGGTTCAAGGTTTTTTGCACAGCAAGAAAATTTGACAGTCGTAGTTCAAAGTAAAATAATTTATATATGTTATTTAATCATGATTTTTATGTAATCGAAAAGGTAACGAAATATAAGAGATGTATCCAAGCTGTATCGATATTCAACGCGAATGCCTACACGTAAATCGATGTCTTAACTTTGTTATAAATCGGTACTCCGTTTAATTATCGAACAGTGTCTAAGTTTAAACTATGCATTTTTGCACTAAAAATATTATGAACTAATGCAAGAATTTGTTTTGAAGATGTTTTAAATGTAGTCCCTAAAATATACACATTTTCGTATATCTGTTCTGCATTATCAATAATATCGATATTTAAACGTTGAATTCGATATTTGGAATTTAGACTAACTAACTATAACGAAAGATAATTTAAAATTATGATTTTTCTCCCATAATTTATCCTTTTAAATTTGTTTAAAAATATCTTTCTTAGCTTGATCTTCAAAGTTACCAAGACTAATAGCCTCAACAACTAACTATTTCTTTGCGTGTGTTCATATAAAAGATTCTTTTGCCATTTTTAGCCATTCTTCTCGGTCGTTTCTTCTGCTCTATTGTCTTGCCTTACTGGTTACTCGTATTTTTGTCTCTTTTGGCCCGGGAAGGGTTCATTGTACCCCCCAAGCCGGCTGTGGGGAAGAGTCACTTCCCAGTCCGATCCCAGTCCGAACTCTTCACACGCAATGGGCGCAGCCACTTTTGGGACCCGGAGCTTAAACAAAGCTTCCAGCTCATCATTAAGGCGATGTTCTGATAAATGATTAATGGAGCGCGTCTAGGGTTACGGCATAAACAAATGAGAGATGATGGCGGCGGCCGGCTCGAGGAACTTTCTCCGATTTACGATTTACTTTCTGTTTCGCACTCTTGTAAACTGTCACTCTAATTTTAATTTTAGAATCGGAGAGTTATAGGTTTCGCGTCTATTTTTGGCACTGCAGTTTTTCACTTTCGCTGCATTAAAACGTGGAATTGCCTGGTCAGTCGCTCTGTTTACGAGGCAGGGCTATCAAAGACAAACCAAATCCATCCCGCATGAGTTTCTGTTTTGGTTTTTTTTGGTATTTGTTTTCTGAGTTTTGCCTCTGCATATGCAAATGACTTTCACTTCACTTTCGTTCATCAGTTTTTTTCTATTTCGGCGCGGTCTTTATTCTTATTCTAATGGGCCGCGAAAGGCAGTTGGTGAAAGGTGATCGATCAGGTATGGGTGATGCTGCCACGCCCTTTTCTCTTGCTGGGTAGATAATGATGATTCTTCGGCAAGTGCGCAATTATTATTCAAATTAAGCGAAACTGGCGAAAACTTGTTTTTGGCCGCACAATTAATTTGCAATAATAAACCAAATGCCGCATAATGTTTATTACAGCTCGTTGGCCGTGCAATTTGCATAACATCCGAATTAAGAGGCACACGCCCCTGGCTCCTTCGCCCTCTCCATCCTCCTTCGCCTTCGCCTTGAGTCAAGCATGCAATTAAGTGCTGACGCTGTTCCGAGTCTAAGATTGCCGAAGATTGCTAAGAGTTGGCCCCCAAGCGATGCTTTCAATCAATGCCAAAATTTGCCATTTGATTTCACTTGATTGATGTGCAAACATTGCACATAAAGTGGCCAGAAGAAGGAACTCCCTATCCATCCGTTTGCCAGGAGGAGGAAGCGAATACCTGGCCGGAGTCCGCTAATTAGGAGGGGGTGAGGTTGGGATGCGATCCTATGAATTGGCAGCTGCGTGCTAAAATTGACACCTTTACGCATCAAAGTCCGCCAGTGACTTGGCAGATTCTGCACTTGCAACGCAGCAAAATGCAGCAGCAGAAACTTGGCAGCAACTTCTGGGAGCAACTCCTAGATCCCAGCTAGAATCCAGCAACAATCGCCATCGTTTGTTGTTGGTTCTAATCGATTTCTCCAACAAACACAAGGCGGGAACAAACAAGCGACTCTCACTGCACTCAAACAGCAACTAGCAACATCCATTGCTGCAACAACAGCAGCAGTAACAGCAACAGCAACAACAAGAGTTGCCGCGGGAAATTCCAAATTTATACGCGCTTTTTTCACAGCTTTCCAGTGGGTGCAGCCCCCAGATCCCACTGCGCTTCGTTGGCTCGTTTTTATTAATCATTTGTTCTAGGAATTTACTGCATTTTTATTGAGGCTAAACCAAAGGCTGTGACTCCAGCTCTGACTCTGACTCTGACTTCGACTCGAACTTGGCCGCTTCTCTCTTTGGGCCATGTGCTAAACTCATCGGCAAACAGGTTGCCGTTGCCGTCCCGCCCCGTTCCTGTGGTTTTTGTTTGCCAAATTCAAACAACAACAAGGTGGCACAGGTTAGGACCAGAAACACACCGATTAAAGATATACCTTAACTTTCCTGAAGATATATTATTTATGGTATGTTTTTGTATATATTAAATTTAATGCCTGAGAAAAAATCCCACTCGAACTTTTCAGCATAAAATGTGAGAATCTTTAGTAGCAAATTTCACTTTGAATCAAAGAAAGCCGAATTTCGTTTTTTATATTGGCTATAAAATAAAAATTAATCACAGACTTTTAAGGTATTACTTCTAATTTACATTCTTTAGAAAGGAATTCCCTGATATATATTAAATTAATCTAAGAAAAATAAATATAAACACCTCATTAGGCAGGGTTTCAGCTGTTATTTTTATGATATATCTCAAAGTTCGTTTTTGTGTTCAATGAAACCAATAGTGGGACAGAAAAAGAACTATTTAACGATGCCTATAAAACATTATTTTTTGGTTCCAATTGAGCACAGATTTGGCTATAACCCCGGTGAGAGTGTCAGCATGTCCATCTTTACGGCTTCTCGCCCATCGCTGCAGCTGTTTGCGCTGCAATTTGGGTCATTTGAATCATATGCATAAAGTTCCCGTCTTGGTCGCTGTCGTTGGATGCTTCCCACAATTGCATTTTCCCTGCGATTCCGATTCCGAGCACACCACACACACTCGATGATTCGTTTTGGGGAAATCTAGAGAAGAGTCCGAGCGAAAGGTTATTGTGGCCCATCAGTGCAAACAGGAAATAGCGACCGTATATCAAAAAAGTGGCTGCGAATGGCAACAAATTTGCAGCTTGTTGCTGTCAGCGGCTCTCAGCTATCAGCTTGCAGACTAGCTGGACACCGCGATTCCCCAATTCTCCGGATCCCAGCCAGCTCCTTGGCTATCAGATACGCCGAGAGATGTTTCTAATTTATGTGCAGCAACAACGAAACATCTTATCAACAACTAAATGACACAGCCGCTTAAGTTACAAACACGCAAAAACCAAGAACCTAGACCGAGGGGGAACCTGGCTCTCCAGAGTTGGTCTAGGAAGTGGACTTGGTGACATTGACACTGAGGCTTTCAATTGTGGCGCTCGCGTATCGAATGCATATCGTGCAATGGAATGGCAACTGAGCCGGTAAGACAAGTTTCGCGAATTGCATCAGAGTTTGGCCAGAACAGAACGGTTTGGCACCGAGCACGGAGCGGAGTGGAGGACAGGGCCATGGCCATGGCCATGGCCATCCCCGATCCAATATGATGTAATAAGCCTTCGGATTGGGGCCGGGTTGCCTGCAGCGAGAGGCGATCAAAAGCGCATTAAAAAATGTGGCAAAAGTAAACAGATGCAGAGAGGGAGACTCTCTGCCAAGAGGGAAGTGCACTTGAAAATTTATAGTACATTAATTCAAATTATTTGTATGTAAATATTTTTTGAAAAGGGTAACTCTTCATATAACTAACAACCTGTAGATTTCAAACCTAATAAAGAGCCAATTCTACACAAAACATAAGTAGAAAATGGCAAAAAACATAGCTTGACTAAGAGGAATTTCCCATAAGAAAGAAGTATGTTTTTTTATTGAGCCTTAAAGCCTAATTAGTTAGCCTTTTATGACTCTGAATCTTCAAGACCATAAATTTGTAAAAGCAGCTTTTGCATACAAATTTTCTGTGTAGCTCCTATTAATCTGCCATACAAATTACCTTTCCAATTAACCGTCAGTTATAAACATTTTTTATTGACGCTACTTGTTTCAAGACTTGCATTACCCTTATTATATTTTTTACGACTTCTTTCTTATAGGAAAATATATTAAACAACTGAGAAGGAAAAGGGTTTATGTTTTAATAACTAGGTTTGTTTCTAAGCGAGCAGATTCCCCATTTTAAAGCGGGGCAAGTATTACAGACCCTGAATAAAGAAAAAAAAACAAACATCTATAAATAATTATATATATTTCAATAAATTATTCGTCAAACATTTTTCCTGGTGCATAATCCTGGCCAGGCAACATAATTTGCCATTTTAATAAATGCAACTAAGGCTAAAAATAGCCACAAGCCGAAAGCAGCGAAAATGTTGCCTCACTGGTTAGTTGCCTGCTGCTGCATGTTGCTGCTACATCATCTGCCATCTTTCCCCGTCGTCGAGTTCCGCATCTACTGATTCACAGAAATCCGCAGGCGAAACCAAACTGAGAAATGGATGCCAAGCTCTGGGCCCGGGCGGAAGTATTAGGAGAGCAACCTGTTGGCCATGCGCAATTACTTCGATTTGAGAATGCTGTCTGCACTTTAGATAACGAAAATAACTGGATACACACAGTATGTACATACGTCGAGTGCTGGACTCATATTTATAAATAGCAGATGCGCCGCATCTGAATCACTCAGCCGGCGATCATCGGCTCTCATCCCATGCCACTCCATTCCTAAGCCCAATCCCATTCATGAGGCGGGAGCAAAGGTACCAGAGATAGATAACTTACTACATCCGCCAGTCGGAGCGGTAATTAATGATGGAACTCACTGAACCTGCTGTTTTATTGGCGGTCTGAAAATAGCAAAAGCGTGATTCAATTAGGCGGTCAATTGCAGCACCGAAAGAAATAAGTAAGATATTTAAGCTTAACATTTTTTCATCGCAAAGATTCATTAAAATTAATTTTAGCTATTATTTTTATTGTTGATTAAAGCGTATACTTGTACTTCTAATAGTTAATACTTTTTTTAACTTATGTTTTTAAGATCGTTTTCGGTATAAGAAAGCTAGAGGGTGGAGCAGCTACTTAGACCAAACCGCACGGAATTCTATACCCTGATAAAAATACTGTTTTGACCGTTTTTTATTATTTATATTATCTATATTAATTTCTGAATTAACCTTCTCTATACATTTTTCTTTCGGTGCATAGAATGAAAATAGTAAAAGCGTGATACTATTAGGCGGCCAATTGCTGTTGAACTGTTAATTGAGTTTGCTGATTTTTCGCCCGTCCTCTGTTTGCATTTAAATTGTCTCATTTGCCCAGATTCCAGTCACCAGTCATCACATACCAGTTACAGACCCGATCCCAGACTACCGACCCATACCCATTCCCGTGCCCATTCCCGTGCCCGTTCCCTGCTCCGCCTGCGGGCAAGTCGAGCGGCAAAACAATTGACACAGAAAGCAAGCCAAAAAAGCGCCTAAGCGCCACTCGAATGACCAGTTGGCTTTTGGCCACAACAATGTTGTGTTAGCTGTTTGCGAATGCCGCCGCTTCCACAAAAGTCAAACACTTGACGCCGCCGTTGCCGCCGCCGCAGCCGCCGAAGTGAAGAGTCAGTCCGCTCATCCATTCCTCGCGTGCACTCTGCAAATGGGTCAGCAATCGACCGAATCTCGAACGGCCGCCTGGGTTCAATTGCTGCGGCAGCTCCTGGCTAGATAACTAATGAAAATCCCTGATTATCGGGCTGGGGCACGTTGCGTGTTTTTCGGCAAGCGAGCAGGTTGCACAATCCCACACTAATCTGCTGAAGTTGATCCACAGACATATTTTTCGACAACCCCCGCCGTTCATTCATTAGACGTGCGTGAGATGCCAAATTGGCGATCGCGATCTGCGAATTTGAATCGCAAATTTCGGCCGTTAATCAATCAACATTATATTGTTTAACAATCCGGCTGCCGAATATGTGTACCCATCATGATCAGTCGACAAATTACGTTTACAAGGTGAGCTAATGCATTGGTGAAGTTTGTTGGGGGCAACATAGATAGTCAAGCTTAGCCGATACGGAACCTGACAGGACACTGGTTCTTCTATAGAAGTTAAAAGGAAGAGAGAAATTATATAGATAATTTGTTTAAATGATTTTTCTTTAAATACATATAAATATTAAGCGCTTTAAGAATATATTAAACAGGGGCTTAATTCTTTAATGTTCTTAAAGGGTAAATAAGCAATTGAATAATACGATTTATGCTAGTACTTACTTATAAAAAAATAGGTTAAAAATCATTAAATGTTAGAAAGTAAGATATACAATATATGTGATGATGATATCTTTCGCTTAACTTAGCCAAAGAATCTTTCTAAAAGTCTCCTAGCAACACCTGCCTATTGATTTCCATCATTCTTGAACCACATCGATCTGCAACTGGAACTGCTTATTAATCGCAAAATGGCAAAAAGTCAGCCAACCGTTAGCGACGGGTTAATTGCGAAAACGATCCGCTAATTGGAGTGCACTAAATCAAAAATTCTACCGCCATTTGTTTGTGATTCTTTTTGGTCTTTGCCGTACAATTGCCTCGAGATATCGAAGATATCGCCGGAGCCGAGCGAGCATTCTACGCCATTTGATCGTTTAGGCGATCTCCATGGCCGATCCAATGGACAAAAGAAAGACGACCTTCAAGCGAAAGCTGCTAAGGCCGCGCTTTCCACGCGGCCGCTGCCTCTATTGGAGGCACTAAGTCCATAAGCCTTTTAGCTCTGCAATTGTCCGCGAGCGCTGCGCCCAATTCTTACTGACAAAACACAGCGAATAGCGCGAATCGCGAATTGCGAATAGCAAAGCGGTCTAGAAATGAAAGGCTTTTGATTTTTTGGCTAAAATATGTATGTTGGCTTGCCCATTCAGGCGATGGAGAAGCTTTCACGCCACCGTTGCCGCCAAGGCAGACAATAGCCACAGCCGGCTATCTAATTTATCTCAATCGCATTTTATTTAAATTGAAAAACTCAATTCGGCTTGGCAAACGAATCACTCGGGGCAGCATAAACGGGCGGCACAAACGGACTACGGATTAAAATGTATGCAAATATACTCCGTTTTGATAAATTTCACGCGATTAGCATCTGAATCGGCGCGAGGCAGGCGACAACACTTGCTATACATCGGGGTCTGTATTCGGGTATCTCCCGTAGTCGGAGCACAGAAAACAAATATTTGCGATATTTTTAAAGTTTACTTTAACTTATACTTCGTTAAAATTATATGTGAAAGACTTATTAAATGTACAAAACAGATTTATATTATCTGGAAACTTTTGTAAATATTAATTTCTCTTATTATTTCGTTCAGAAATATTTACCAGAAACGAATACTGCCTTCAAAGGCAATTTCATCACTGCCTCCTCTTTTTGAAATTGTTTAATATTTAATGTAAATCACCTTTAAATCTCTTTAAGCATTTTTAAGCAGCATTTAAGATTTTTTCTCACTGTGTTTTTCGGACGGATCATTTAATTTGTGACCCTTATCAATGTGGGCAATGTTGTGAATATGTTTTCGGCTTGTTTGGCGGGCAATTTTATGCATTCATTAATTAACACGGAGAGCGGTCAGTTCGTTAACCCATCGACCACCGAATTGGCAGTAGCGGCGTCATCATCCATATAATTTGGTGACATTTTTAAGGCATTGCTTGGGCTTTGTTGTAAATTCGGTTTTTATTGCTCTTAAAAGTATGATCGGGGTGGATTAAGGGTGCCGTTTTGATGGTTATTCTGGGGTGTTAAGTGCCCCACCGGGCGCTGTAAAAATGAGCCTCGTTTGAAACAAAAGACTTAGAACACGAACTTGATGGTTATTTTATTGCAATTTGTGTGACTCACCGCTGCTGGCTGTTCTTATAAATCGCATTAAATATGAACAGCTATTTATGGCTTACCAATCCTTTATTTAGTGGGTCGTTAGCCTGCTGTGTTTGCTTGAATTACAAAAATGTGTTCAATGTACAATTTTTATTATAACTTAATTAAAATAATAATACATACCTACGAAATTCCAATCACATGAGTTTTAAGCCACTGATATTAAACACTTCCTATAGATATCATTGTTAGAACTAGTTTTAAATATTTTCATGATCCAATAAGACTCCTAAATATTGTATTTTGCAATAAATACCTTGATGAAAACCAGAAGAGAACGTGCTGCTGCTACCTTAAGCCCCATTGGGTTGTAAAACTAACTCTGCAAACAAAAGACTTCGGACACAAACTTGATGGTTATTTTATTGCATCTTTAGTGGACTCCCTGAAGAGTCATATTAAGCGAATTAAATATGAAGAGCTATTTGCGGCACATGGCGCTACAAAGTTCCCAAACCCAGGTCGTTAGCCCGTCCGGTTGCGATTTATCAGGGAATCGTTCCCAGCCCGACCCATTGGAGGCCGAAACTGGGGCTTCTGCCGCGGATAAGAATCGGCAAAACGGTGTTCCATCAAGTCAACGACTTGCTTTCCGTTTTTTTCGTTTTGGGGCGTGCCAGCGCTCTAGAAATGTCGCCCTGAAATGCCAGTCCCCTTGCCGGAGAGCGGACAGCGGCGTTTTGTAATGCAAATTAATTTTGTAATCAGTTTATAAATAGTCGTATGCGACTGTGGGGGACTGGGAAAACAAAAAATACGTAGCAGGTTGAGTTCCGCTGACTCACGAGATGCCGAGCGACCTGCGCCATGATCTATGCAAATCCCCGGTCAAGTCAGCTCAGCGCGGCGGCAATGGTTAATTTTTAAACGCGGAGTAAACATAATAGCAATTAAGCAACTTGGCAAACAAATATCTTCATAAGCATCTGATAAATGGAGGCTGAAAACAAGATTCTGCGGGGTTTTGTCTCCGTCTTAGACGGAGTTCTTGTTCTTGTCTTTTGGAACGGAACGGCGGCTTACAAGGAATTCATTAATTTCTTCTGTTTTCGATATTTTGTCATCAATCAGAAATAACTTTCAACGCACGCCAATTCCTCCAATGTTCCAATGAGCCAAAGCCAAACCATTTGTGGGTTTTGCGGATTTTTGTGCTTTTCGGATTGTATTGGATATTTTTCTCAAACTTTGCGACTAATGATTCGAGTGTGCGCTGGCTGACTGACTGACTGAGTGACTGCTCTGCGAACTTCATTAATTGTTTTATAAATATGCCGAATTAATTAATTTAAAATGCCATTAATTACGTTTTAATAACTCATTCCGAAGACAAAGAAAGCAATAAATTCCGACAGTTAGTTGAAATTACTAGAAATACGCAAATAGAAATAGCAAAGAGAATTGAGAAAGTTCCAGCATCGGTTTTTTTTGGCGAAAGAAAAAAATGAATTCAGCGTCCAATTAGTATTGCTAATGCCAGACTTAAAGCGAAATTTATTGCACTTTTTATGGGCTGCTAAGAATATTTAAAATTTTTAAAAGCCCCAAAGACCGCAGATGAGAAGGATCCTAAAAAATATTGCTTGCTAAAAGACCAGCGATGGTGATGCTTTAAAATGGCTTTTAGCTGCTGGCCAAGGTTTTTGACGTTTTTCCCATGAATAACGATCGCCGGCCAGGTGAATGAATACAACCGCCTCACTTTATAGCAATTATTCTTGAATTATTAACTGATGTAAATACTGCTTCACACCTTTTAACTTAACGCGGAATTTCCCATAAATCTTCATGATTCGTAGGAGAAATTTGTGGAAAGTTGCTCAGAACCAGGCACGAATAATCAGCCGGACAGCCGCAGCTAAATTAGAATATAAATGGCTCCCATAAATACAAATTGAATCATAATTTCTTTGACAAAAACCAGCGAATCTGCCACGGCCATTCTCCATGCCTGCTCCCCCAATGAACCACAACAGATCGCGGAGTCTTGGTTATTTTTTAATTGCCCAAAGAACCCCGTCGGCTGGCGCAGTTACGCCCTCATCTGTGTGGAACGTTGGATGCAATTCGTCTACGTCAGACGGGGCACTAAAAATAAATAATAATAAATGCCTCCGGCTCGATTCAGATCTGTTTTCTGTGTTCTCTGCTGGATCGTTCGGGGGAATTTCATTTGCGGAAGATAATGCGCTCCAAGCTAAAGTGACCACGACACGCATCATTTTATGCGACTCTGGGTTAATTAAGCGTCCAGTCTCCGCCAGGTGTTGGTGTTGTAAGTGACGGACTTGGTCGGACTGTGGGACGACCCAGTTACCACTGCACAGCACATAACCGAACAGAACAAAGCCACGAAATGGGTTCACTCCAGGCACGACGCCCAATTGGTAAACGTGTCTCTGTCACTTTAAGCCCGACAAATGGTTAGCTTTTTGGTTTTAGCCGCATCTCCTAGTTGACGCGGGGGAGGCGACAAATCATGTCAAGCTTGGCGCAAAAATATTTCGCAAATAGATTCGCAACACTTAAAGGAGGAGTCCCCCAACGCGGAAAAACAAATAGAGATTCTTAGTTCATACACAGGAAAATACATTATAATTTGAAATATATTCGCCTCTTTTTTCCGCCAATAATTTAGCTATTTGTGCAACCTAAGATTTATTACTAACTACAAAAATCTATAAGACATTAAACCTGACTGAAACCCTTTTTTTTAACCATAATAAGTGTCTTTTTGAACATAAAAATGGCCTTTTATAAATTCAAACTAAAATAAAGTATCTATCTTTATTCATTAGCTTCTTTTCTGCAGTGCTGGTAAGCATCTCCTGCTGCGCGTGGGTCAAACAAAAGTCAGCCCGCGATACTACAAGACACAATTGTATCTGGCGGGTTAGCGCGCGCGCGCATGTGTGGCGGCGGCGATTGTGAGTGACTGCCGCCGCCTCGGTACTCTTAGCCGCGTTCTAATTAGCCATGCCGGGCACAGTTTGGTATTTGCTTTGTGCACAAGCAAAAATGTCAGCTGTGAGCTCTTCGCCGCGCACCCCACTTGCCCCTTATCCGTGATCCGCTCGCCGGAACACAAGTCGAAACATACAAATTAGAGCAAATACAAACGAATACAAATAACAAATTGCTTGGCGCATGGTAACAAAAGTACCGTTACACTTGAACTTGTTCGCCAAGAGCCAGGGATCGAAGTGGAGAGAGAGAGAGGAATGTATACACTTGGAAAAATAATTAGCATTGCATTAATCTTATGTTATTATTTAATGAGGGAATATATTTTCGAACTTCATTTAAGGAAGTCCTTCGAAGATACAGGACATTCTTTTTTCTTTTGGAATCAATGTAAAATATATTATTATAAAGTATTAGAGTTCGTTTTTAGAAATCAATTCATTAATAAAGTAGAACATATTCTTCCTTTAAAAATAATTAAGCTTCATAAATTTTAAGAAGAAAGATCTTATATCTAAATTATGAAAAAATTACTCTTACTTTTAAAAAACCATTAATTACTAAACAATTGATTCTTAGCATCCCAAATTGGACAAATAATAACCATGATCTAATTTTATATAAATATAATTCTAGTATATTTCTCCATGTAAGATAGACTAACTTAATTTAATGCTTTAACAATATATTTCAATGTATTTATATTACAAATCTTACCCTACAATTTATACAAAATATTTACCTTAGTAAAATATATTTCTCCAATAATAAAAATAAAAAATATCCCGCCTTTTGCATACGATTCCATCATTAGTAGGGCAAACGGGCCTGGGCTGTAACTCTTCTTTTCCCGAAAAAATTACAGTAAGTGTATGGGGGTCTGGATTCGATTTTTACGATCGTTTGAAAGTCTGTTCGTCTGGGCTTGGGTGAAAAGTGAATGGCAGCCGCGGCTCGAAACTATTTTCGGACAGCCCATTCTGAGGCGAGGCGAGGCGTGAGCGAATTGACAAAAACGGACACAATGCACCGCAAACGGAGCACGGCTTCCAGGTAAAAACAAACTAACGCGATTATTATGAAATTAATGCAATTGGCCTTGAAAGCCGTTGGGGCAGGGATTTTTGTATTTTTGGATATTTTATTTACGGCTGCGTGCGTAAAATTCATGTCAATAGAAAAGCCATTAATAATTGAGGCGTGGGCCAACGTGGGTGACTTTGTGCGGCATGTCCGTCATGTGTTTTGGCCAATTAGCGGCTGTCAAATGTTGTTGACTCTTGTCCGGCCAGGTATCATTTCTTTTTTTTCACCTTTTTCATTATTTCATATTTTGTTGTTGTTTTCGAGTGGCCCTGACCCTGGAGAAGACCCATCAGCCGGCAGAGATGACAGCTGCACTCGAGGAGGATTTGGGGCTCCGAGTGGGAGGATGACGATGCCGCTGCTGCACTTTGCTGAGCTTTAGACTCCTTAAGCCTTTAATGACATCGAAAGGAGGAAAAGGGGCTCCAGTTGAAGACCACAGCATGTCCATTAGGCACTCACTCGCGAGATGCGGACGTTGAACCTTGAAATAGACCTTAGAGAGATGGCAAAGAAATAATAAAAAAATACAAAAAAAAAAACACCATGGCACAGCGACTGATGCGAAACAAACGAAAATAAGTTGGAAATGAAAACTGGTTTGGTTTTAGCCAAGTTAGAACTCTAAATCATCCAGAAAAAAAGGCACGAAACACAAAAAGCAAAACTCTTACTCATATTAATAATAAGGCAAACATAAAAGAAATAAGAAAATTCTCGGGCTGTAAAGAATCTTAAATACGCTACTGCCAATGGAAATGGCAGCACTTAATATATTCCTAACTCGCGAATCTCAGCTGTCTGTTCAGATCTCAATCGACATTCTTGATCAGACAATAGATAGACTGAAGCACACTCATCATTCTGCGGAGATTTATGATCCCATTAGGAGAAAGAACGCAGCTTCACAGCCTGCGTGTGCCATTGATATTCTAATTCACTGATTATGTTGGGCACAGCCGGACGTGGATTTATTAATGCTCAGCTTCAGCTCTGTCTCTGTTCCCAACCCGAAAGATTCGGCGGGTTGAACTCTCATTGCGAATGTATCTTTAAGCCGCCCGAGTGCCGTGTAATCGCTCTGTGAATCACTAAAGCGGATTCGGATCGAATCGGATTCCGATTCTAGTGGCGTCTAGCTGGCAAAACGGAAATATCCAGACGAAAGCGCCTTAACCTCTTCGTGCTGCATGGATACACAGAGGAAAATAGCTAAGATTAATTGGCATAAGTTTAAGTGAAGTATTCGTATACAATTTGATAATATAAAAAAATACTATTCAATGTATTATCTAAGGTGATTTGACTCCAGCAACATTTAAAAACAAAGCTATTTATTTATTAGGTCGAGTTTTTATTAGAAATCTCCTATTTAATATTCAAGTAATATGAATATTTCTTTCCTGTGTACCAGTGGTTGCATAATCGAAACCGAGCAGAACTCTAAGGCCGCCGATGCCAAAGAAGATTTGCGGAGATTGCCCATAATCGCACATACATGAGAGTATGACTCTACGGAATATTGTTTTGACTAATTGTCTTGGGGTCTGCGTCGTCGTGATGATTATCTACGCGACGTAGACGTACTCTGTAAGCTCCAATAGACCAGGCTCCGAAGATCGAAGATCTCGGATCTCTTGGATCGCGACCTGGCCGAAGGCAGCCTTGGAGCGTTTTGGCAGAAGGCAATTCGATGGCATAACAAAAGCCCCGTCTGAAAATCGTCAAATTCAATTAGACTTAAATACTTGTCGAAGCAATTTGGCCGCACACACATATTTGCTTTGCATTGAGTCGGGTTTATTTAGCCGCCGATGGTCGATTCGATTGGAGGCGCTGCTAATTGCTTCCCCCGAATTGGCCGTGTAACGATGATGTTTAGTGAGTGGTGTTTCGGTGGTCCACCGTCGAGGCGGAAGCCGGAAGTGCACTCACCTGGCTGGGTCGCACCCTGGATCAACTGCTGTATCAATTCCCCGAGTGATATACATTGATTTTTTCATTGCATGAGAGCGGGGCATTCGCGCACGCGCAGCTCCGCTAAATTTACGAGACTGTCGCAATTGGGCGATTTATGCCAAATGAAAATGGGCGTGACTGCTCTGGCATTTATGCTCGTTTCGCTACAACCAAAAGCGAAAATCCCGCCAAAGGCCGTAAAAACAAAAGCAGAAGCTACAGTTAAAAAAAAAAACAAAAGCTAAGTAAACAAAATGTGTAAAAAAATAGTAAATGGTTAGGGCATTATTTGAAACATTTTTAGTTACAAAAATTACAGTTTGAATAATAATTTAGCCATGGCCTGCAGTTCGATTTAAGTGAGCTGGAATTTATTCTAATAGTTTATTCCTAAATATTCTTTCTATTGGCTGAAGATAAAAATTATTCTTTGTAAATAGCTTAAGACAAATGACTTGAGTCAAGTCTCTCTTTCTTAAATGCATGAGGAGCTTATGACTCCTTAAAACTAACATAACTTATATGATTAATAATCTTTTTTCTATATATACAATGACACTCATTAGATCTTTGTTTTGTTTATTTTATTAAAGATCTTTCTTATAAGTTCCCCACATTATAGTTGAATCACCAGACCATAATATACTTGAGTCTTAAAAAAAACAAAGATTTCTTTCATTGAGTATTAAATTCAGATATTAAGCTGTGACTAGGTTTTTCCCCCAGTGCAGGGATAGGTGTTGATGTAAATGTAAGGCGACATACCGGTAGTACGATTCCCGTAGCACGGTAGTGCGATACTCGAAAGGCATCACACTATAGCCACACAGAAGCCACGTACGGTGGGCGTATGTACTATATAGATGTTGTTGCTGTTTCTGTTGTTTTCTGGGCTTAGTTGATTTATTCGCGCATTTTGCTGGCGTTTCTAATGCGACAATTACGGCGGGCAGTCGCCGTCGAATTCGAGGCACTCTCGCCTGATTTATGGCCTCACGGGGAAATTCTCAAAGCTATTTTGGCTATTTGGCAATTGGCACACAAATAGCTCACGCAGGCGCCCGCCCGAACGACCCAAATAGGTAAAGGTTCCGATTAGAACATCTCTCCCTCGCTCTCTCTGTTTTGTGGCCCGTTGAGTAAATGTGTCAGACTGTCTGTCTTTAATTGAGCTGGAGCTAAGGAGGAAACTCTACCTGTGCCCCTGCCACCTTTGATTAACTGCCACTGTCGAGACTGATGCAAATTCGAAGACAGACAGCACAGATCATAAGTGATGATGGATTGGCTAACCCCCAGAAAACTGAATGAAATAAGGTCGATCAGATCTCTTATGTCATATACAAAAAGATATCATATTATGCTCGATAAACGTCTTACAAGCAACACACTCGTCATAATGTTATGATGATTACGATCATCAGAAAAGCTATTTAAAGTCCAATTTGTCATCATTTTGAAGATTTTTTGGTACTTGCGGCAATACTTATTTTATATTTCAGTAATTTAAGATAGCATTTACCTTTTTGGACTAAATTGTTGGCTTTTAATACTATTGTTAATAGATATAAAATAGAATAATAGACAAAATGTGTGTATCCTCACTTTAATACATAAATTTAGCTCAAAAATATGATAAAACAACAAGGCAGTGTCATAACTACAAAATCAGCCAACATTTAGGAAGTCAAATACAAAATCTGATCACAATTCTTCTCTGTGCAGTTGAATTAGATATATTTGTAGTTTTTATTTTAAAGGGAACCCCGGGCTGTTTGCCTTACGGTTCATTGATGGGAACGGGCTTTTGGTGTTATGTAAACACTCCATCGGGCAGCCCCAAAACAGCAGCCGCAGCATCATTTGCGATTCGCACAGCACATTTCCAAAATGTAAAATCAAAATTTATGCAAATTTTTGACCCAAACACCGCTGAACAAGCCCCGAAAATAGGGGAGGTAGGAGGTGAAGAGGAGGGGGAAAAACAAAGCAAGAAACACTGAAATCTGTAAATATTTTTACAGTTAGAGGCGTTATCGCCGCCGTCGAGTGTTCTGTTCTGTGCATTGGATTGGTTTTCGACCTGGGATTGGGTCTTCGTCTGGGATTCGGATTGGGAAAGTGGCCGGGGAACTGGGAGAGCGATCTCCACGATCTCCGGGTCCATTGCCAAAAAGTTCAGTGAACTCAGTTCTCAGGCCCTATTGAAAGATGCTTAGCGGTCACTCCGGCGACTCATTAAGGAAACATAACTCTAATTCTGCCATGGACCCACCCGGCCGGTCGCTGTTGTCTCCTCGAATGTCTCCTCCGCGTTTAATTATAATTCTCAGTGCTGAGAACTCTCGGTTACGTGAGCGGGCCACTAACCCGATGCCACTTGGCCACTCTTCCACTTGGCCACCTTTTTTTTCACGAACTATCCCCACCCCTTTGAAGACCTTTGTGTGTCCAAGTGTGGGTCGTTCGTCGCGGTCAACGTGCGGTAAAGGACACTCAGAGAAAAGTTGTTATTTTATCAGGGAAAATTAGTATGAGAGAATATATAGTTTTGCCAAAGAAGATCTTTTTTTCAGGCTTGATAGGAGTTTCTAAATAAAGTATGATCTTAATTCAAAGACGAGAGAGACATTTACATTTTTAACTGCTGCTCATATATCAGAAAAATAATAATGAACTATTTTTAAAGGTATTTTCATTTAATACATTTTGTCAAAACAAAAACAAGTAATAATTTATTCATTTACCTCACTCACTTTTGAAGTGTAAACCTTCGCTTAGTTTTTCCCTCTGTGCACTTTTATCTAATCATCTGCGAGGGGACCGAAGACCTCTCCCGACCAAGCAGCACTATAAAAGTTATGAATAATCTGCTTAATTTGGGGTCCCAGTCCCGGTGCCTGGTCGCTTCTGTTTATTGTTTTATTCAACCCGAAATGAAGTAGCGGCAGTTAAACTCGCGTCAAGTGCTCGGTTCTATTCTCCGCAACTCTGCTCTGATCCGTTCTTTCTTTCAATTTTATCTCCAACTCCAACTTTAATTCTATTTCCATTTCCATTCTTCTTGGAGCCGGAGATGGGGCGGTGTACGCATAATGGCAGCTGCTTAGATATTAAAATAAATCAGCGACTAAACTGGGGACAATAAATCTCTGTAGCCGGACTTTAAAGTGACTCTTTCCCTCTCGGATTGAGATAGGTCCAGTGCTCGGCTTTTTATTGGAAATTAAAGAAAGGATGCTTTAGATCAGATCAGCTTTTATGATCACATCTCCTCGATGTCGATCTGATGGGAGTGGTAAATAGTCACGATTTGCAGCGAAGTCAATGCGATATCTCATCGCTACTTAACCACTTAAGCCGGGGAATTGACATGTCCCTCATCCTTTATTAACACAGACATTCGGCCTTTGATTAATGCAAAGAGGATCCACAGATTTCTGTCCAGTTTTATTGGTCCTGGTTGGGCTCCATCTATGAGGCCATCAGTGATGCCAATTTATCGGAACTCATGGCTAATGTGTCCTATTTTTGGGTCTAAGCTAATCATTATTTTTAACCAGATGTTTTAGAATTATAGTAACTATTTACAGAAAAAACAAGGAGCAAGTGAGATCTATTTAAGTATTGTTCTTAAAGTGACCTAATAGTAAGTAGTAGTATTCAATCAATTTTTCTTTTTTAAAAGTTATCATTAATATGTAATATTTACTTAATATGTAATAATACTTAAACATACAAATGAATATAAATAATATGTACCTAATAATTATGAATATTACCAATGATAGTCCTTATTTTCTTTTGAGTGGCTATTATAATTATTTATGATACTTATAGATACAATAATTCCACTAAGGATCATTATTAATGACTATGGTCCTAGTCTTTCTTTTTCTAAGGGGTTCTACCATAAATACTTCAAATATTTGTATATGCCAACATTTTTGTACAAATTTTATAGAAGAAATCGAGAATTCTTCATATTTTTAAAGTAAATCCTCAATTTTGCTCCCCTTGCTTAAATACATCTCTTTGGTTTCTGAAATAGGTTATTGGCTGCTCTGGAGGCCATACCATTTTGGGTTTTTCGCCAATTCCTAGAAGGGCATGTCCGGTTCGGGTAATGAGAATTGAGGAATTGCCGCTGGCTGGCTGCATTTTGAAGACACTTAAAAGGCTCTGTTTTTTTTTGTTTTCGTTTTTTCTTTTTTAGTTCTTGCCACATTTTGATTGCATCAATAAAAAGTCAACGCTGTGTCCGCTGGTTGTTTAATGAGCGCGGAGTTGGTGCCGGTGGTGGAAAGTGCTCCCAGTCCAAAGTCCCTGGACTGATGGACAATGGAAATGAGGTACCAAGTGGCCACTGCTATCCGGCAGAAACTGGTGGTTTTATTTATAGCATCTCCTAAGCGTTGCCATTAAAGTTCCTCCTGCTCATGGTCGCCGGAATAGGCTTGGGGTTGGAATGGGGGTTTCGGGTTCGGGTTCGCTTCTGGGGTCGGGGCTTGGCGGGCAGCCCCAATGCCAATTAATTGGTGGCTGTCTTTGGCCAAATGACTTGGATGAGGCAGCGGCTGCATCTAGGCGATGTCTGGGAGCCTTGATGAGAGGCGCCAAAGTGCCAACACCCCATGCCAGGCATATGGCATATTACACAGAGCATATTTACACAGAGCAAAAATAGAGCCTTTGCCATCTACTTTTAATATATATAATAGTGGGAAAATTATAATAAAAGAATAAATTAATAATTAAGTAATTTTAAAGCATGCTTAAGTTATCAGAAAAGTTAAGATGAAAACGACAAACTAATGTGGTCCGGAAAATATCTTATAATTATTTTGTTATTCAAAGAACTTAACAAATATAATTTCCATGTTAATTTTTTAATTTTAAGCATTATTTAAAATTATATTTTCTTGTAGTGCAACATTCCTGTCAGAGCTCCTCTACCCTCTCCGCCTATCCTGCCAGCTGTACTAATTAATAATAATAAAACACACGAACGCCAAGCAGGAAGACACGGCTTTGGCTCAGGGGGTTTTGGTCAAGATTCCAGCCGAACCGAACTAAGCCAAGTTGCATCGTTGCCTGGCGGCGTTTATTTTTAGACAATAAACCGAGGATGCACTAGCCCAGGAACGTCTCAGAGCAACAGGCAGGCAACTAATGGTAATGAGCTGCAATCTATTTACAGTTCGGCTGCGGCCTTGCTGCCTGCCTGCCACTCGGCCTCAAAGCCACCCATTCCCGCAACCACCCCGCAGCATCCATATTTATGGGCCAGCATCAATCTGACTTAATGCTTGTGCGGCTTGATTAGCATGTCGATGAGCTTGAGGAAGCTCCAAGGCGGAGGAGCAGGTGGCTCGGGCCGATGAAGGGGAATGGGGAGTGAGTGAGTACAACCCCCAAAACACTCGTTGAATGGCCTTCAACGTCCTTGGCTGTACATTTTTATTGAACTTGTGTATAATTATAATTTATTTGCTTATTATCGAGTCTCGATTGTTGTTGCTGCTACCACAACTCACGTTTCTGTGCTCGCCAAATATTATAATTTATGTGAATTCGTAGCGATGTGAATCTCACCGAGAGCCCCTAGATAGACTCGTCTCTGTCTGAAGCCCCGGCTACGTCTACGTCTATTAGCAAACAATTTGTATTGTCTAAGAGTTAATCATTTATAGCGTCATCGATTTATTTTTAACCAATATTATTAACGCCTTAGCATATTATTTCATTTATTATGTAAAAATGCGTTTTATGTTAATTCCAATTGTTTGTTTACCATCGTTTCTCTATTTCTGTTAATGTTATAAACAAAAACAAGTTATCTGTGCGTTCTAAAGCGCTATTTTTGACAGCAAGAAGCGCACAAATATTGGTCAAATTTGGAGCCAGATAAAAACAAAGTATTTACATATAAATTGTTACTGATTCTTTAGCACCTTATTCTTGATCGAAATAGAATAAATTCTCAATAAGTTACTCATAATTGTTATCAATTTTGAATAAAACTTCTAAGGCTTTAAGATACAAATTACAATCTCGATCTTTGCTTGTTATTTTAACCATGGTTTATTGCTTTATTTTTAAATGTTTTTGCGAGGGAAACATTGAAATGTGAAGGCATTAAAATTAGCTTAACTAACTTTACATTTAATTTAATTAAAGTTCAATCTTATTAATGAATTTCCTCACCCGAAAATTATAATATTTAACGACTTAGTTTTAAGCCCAATTTTATGACAAAAATTATGTTAAAATCTTTATATTTTTTCTTCAGTAGGCTTGAGGAAAGAAATACCTTTCCCATTATTGATGGCCCCCGGACAGGTAAGATAGTCAAATCAGCATGCAAAACAATGCAGTATTCGAAAATGATTTAAATAAAGTAAAAAGTAAATTCAGAGAAGAGCCCGAAAAAGACTTGAAAAAGACTTTGTGCTGATTCTGACCGAGCGAAATCAAAAAGTCATCATTTGCCACGCGAAACCGAATCGCGCGATCCGTGAGCCTCAGTCTGAGTGTGAGTGTGAGTGTGCCTAATGAGTATTCAATTGATGCAGAAAGCCAAAGACCGTCCGTCCGCGGCCATAAATGGCCATTTGAGAGACGTTACAGTTCGATCGATCGGACGTCAGATCCGAGATTCGAACTGCGGGCACTTCACAAGATCTCTGGGGATCGGGCTAAAAAAAATATCGAGAGAAAAAAATTAGAAAGAAGTGCGTTCAGGGAATCGGGGTCAATAGGAAATGAAAAGTGAAATTTTATGCCCAAAGCTCTCTGCCACGGTGTTTTTCGCCTTTTGTTGTGTACACCACAATGTGTGTTTTTTGATTTTCGATTTTCGTTTTAATTCTCCCTTTTTTTTTATTTCTTCGTTTTTCTAATTTTTGTTTTGCGGCAAAAGGAACTTGCAATTTAAATATCATTAAATTCTGGGTTAAGCCTTTGTGCCGGCCACTTGAAAATTGCCACCGTATAATCAGTTTTTGACAGCCATCGAATCAGCCGCAAGCCAAATTGGCAACGTCTCTTCGCAGATCGCCCCGGGAAGCGTAGAAATGGCGACACTCCGTCGTCGACACCCGGTGGCAGTACTCAATGGCTGTTTAATCAGACGAGAATTGTCTAGAGGTTGGCGAAAGAGAAGAGAAATTATTAGCCCAGAACGGATCGAAAATTCCCCCTGAGATGGACAGAGAATCCTCACTTATATGGAATTTTTAGGAATCGAAATTTGTCCTTTAATTAAGATAAATCAATAAGTAAAATTTTAACTAAATATCTATAAACAAATACTTAATAAATTGCTGACGGAGCGCAGTTCCTTTCGACTTTCTTTTAAACATTTATAAGCCTTTTATAGACCCTTTTCCAAGGTGGCCCGCATGGCCCTCAGCATCTCCGGCAGCTGTGCCACATGGCTGTCCACACAATCGATGGAGCAGCGTTCTAGGTGCATTTCACCATTTCCGCAAAGGCGACACTGACGCATGCAGCCCTCCAGACGATTCTCGAACTCGGACAGCTCCTGCTGCACAAAACAGCGAGCTCGGGTCAAAGGTAACTGACAGCGATCAACGCATCGCTGCACTGTATCCGCATTCGCATCCGGATCCGAGCAGCAGGCAGTGGCACAGGCATGCATCTCGATCTGTAGTCTGCGAAGATAGTCCCTATCCAAGTCGTCCATAGCATTCAGCATAGCGTTATCGATCCTCTCGCGCTGCTCCTCCAGGCTCGGATTGTCGTCGGTCATTATCGGATTAATATATATTATATTATTTATAGAATTTTCTTATTATTTTGTAATGTTTGTCTTGGTTCTGTATAGGAACTATTTTGAATGAACGAATAGAAAGTTATTTGGCTACAATTACAATGCTAGTGTGACCACTATCCCTTTCGAAACATATTTGGTATGGTGCAGCATTCCATGCGGTTTAAAATAACTTTCAAGATTCCTCCCTGCCCATGGCACAAGTCCCAAATGGAAAATAGCTGTGACGTTAAGCAATAAAACTTAATAACTATTAATTATGCATGTTTTGAGTAATTTGCAAATTCAGAAAAATAAATAAATTTATAAACTAGCCAAACGCTTGTCAATGGCCCAGCGATATAATCAATTAGCACGACTGATGCTGCACTTGGCAACTGGCTCCATAGCAGTTCGCCATCTGACGGCTCCACGGATCCATGTCCAAGTGGCATGGCAAGTACTTGTATTAGCCTCCAGCGTGAATCATCCGCGGAACACAGAGTTCGTGCCAAACGAGACCTTCTGCATATTGAGAGATGCCGGTAACAAAAAATAAACATCAACAAAATAAGAAGATGGAAAAAAAACCCCACCGAATGTGGCCGTAAACCTTAAGTTCGTCGCAATTAAAAGGGCGAATAGAGCTGAGTGCGTATACCTTTGGGCCTGGCCATTAAAGAGCCAACTGAAAATAACGAGCCAATAAAAGCATCCGAGCCACAGTTGAGCGGACGCAGGTGGAGGTGCCGATTTCTGATTTCTGATTTCCGACGACTGATGACGCGACAAACCGCTCAACGGCTTGTGTTCCTATCAAACAATTGGGTATTAATTTTAATAAATAATCACCGAGAATGGAAAAAAATAAATAATAATTCGAGTTGTTGTTGCGGTTTTTGCATTGGACGGCTAGATGGCTAGATGACTCGGGGAGGTTATCAACACACAACACAATGCCTTGACTCATCTCAACTCGCCTCAACTCATCTCATCACATCTCCCGGCCGAATGGAACATGGAACGCGCTTAAAAACGTATTATGGAAGACGGAAATGAATGCCAGGAAAAAATCGTATACTATAAGTATAAGGTTGGTAATATTATATAGAAATACGCAAATAGAAATAGAAAAAGCCATGCATGGTAGGTAAGCAGCAGCTGCCGAAGAATAAATTAAATTTGCGTTCGGAACCCCGCAAGAATCTTCGAGCAAGAATCTCAGCGGAAGAAAGAAGAGACTCGGGGCTTGGATTCGTGTTGAGTTTAAATTTAAACCCTGAGCTAAGCCTCTCCGGCATGTCGACCACATAGATACAGATACAGAGATACAAAGATATCTTAGATAGAGAGCCGCGAAAGGCGTTATCAGCCTGTTTACTTTCCACTGGGAGAAGCTCCGCTCGTCGCGTCTCGTCTCAAATTACTGACCAAAACAAAGGCAGCACGGCGGAGACTGAACAAAAAAAGTATTACAAAAAAAAAAGACAACAAATACAACGCGTACCGAATGGTTAAATAAATTTTGGCAAACAAAAAGCCAAACATTTGCTGGGCAACCGAGGAAGATGATAAATGATGCGCGTGTGCAATTCCCCGGACAAATAGTTTGACTCTTGCCATGTTTTAATAAAGCTTAACTAATTAAACATCCACTCGAGCCGTCGACGTGTGCGTGTCTTGGTGTAATATAATAGATTTATTAAATTTGTAGTTTGTGTTAAACAAAACACCTAGGTCCGCGCTTTATTGCACTGAAGATGGCCAGGTTTTTGAACCCTCCGAAGGACGGCGGCAATCGAACTGCTCAGAAGTGCTTGGTCAGGTTGCTCAGGCAGGGCGAGTTGTTGGTGAATAGATTGGGCAGACTGAAGATGTTCAGGTAGGTGGATAGAAACGTGGCCAGCAGGCCGAAGATGAGCACTCCCATCGTGCAGGACACGTCGCACTCCAGGCGGTGCAGGAGCCGCACCAACCGTATCCAGCAGCCACGCGGCGATATAGACGGAGTGGTCACTAGCAGCGGCTCCATCTCCAGCTCCACGGGATCGTAGTTGAGGTCTAAAGGAAGACTGCCGTAACTGGCCTCCGCCGCAATCCGCTGGTGCACACGCTCCATCCGTCGGATGCGACGATACAACAGTGGCGGCAGGATAAAGACCAGGGGGCCGGTTATGGTGCCACCCACCACATCCATTAGGGCATCAAAACTGGGAACGAACTCGGCCACAAGCACCTCCAAAGCCAGCACCGAGGAGCGGATAAGCATCCGCTTAAAGGAGAGGGCTGTCAAGAAGGAAATTAAACTAATATTTATTATGGAAAGAACTATTTAATGTGAGTTAGATTAATTACGGCAAAGCGAATATGACGGAACTTATTTATATTCTTAGATAAAGTGATCATTAACTATAAAATGTAGAAAAATAATGAAATGGAAGTCGATTCCCACGCTTAAAGGTTCTTTAAGAAAAGCATCTTTTAATATATTTAATTTATATTTTCTTGTAAAACTTACATTCAGGCAGCTTAAAGTAGTTCTCAATCTGAAGAAACATGGCGGAGCTGGCCACCGTGACGGAGAAGCAGAGCTGAAGAGCCATCAGGATCAGCATCACGTAAAATGGAACACTGGTGGGCAGAGTTTGCAGCAGGTTATCCGCTATCATGGATCCAAACTTGTAGGCGGCAATAATGGAGCCAAAGATAGCAACGCTGCAGGTAACTTAAAGGGGATATATATACCATTATTACGGTTCAGATTCATGAAAATATTCCTTCAACTCACTGGCGATACCACTGAGAGCCGCCCAGGACACCTGTGACTTCTTTTTCATGTCGATTTGCAGGGTGAGAAGGACGGGATGAATGTCGAACTGAAAGGCCAGGATGCTGTAGCTGTTGAGCACGGTCAGGAAGCCGGGTAACTCTATGAAAAATACCCCCTAATTATGCCTAAAGGACCTTCAAAAACATTTAATACCCACCCAAGGAGATGCCTTCAAAAGGAGTTCCAATCGCAGGAGCGGCAAAAAGGCAGAACCAAAGCAGGGCCACAATTACAATCATCACACAGACAGCGATAATGGCCAGACCCCTGAAGTTAAGAGCTTTCAAAATTAGAATGAAATAAAAAACCCATTATCCCCAAAGAAGTAATAACCTTCCTTGAGAAAGACCCTCTATAGATCCCCATCTCACCGCATATGCTTAGGACTGCCCAGCCACATGAGCGGACAGATGACGAGACCCACAATGATGGCCCAGTAGCAGTAGGAGAAGTTGTAGTGGCCGGCGCTCATGCGCAGCACAACGGCCTCCAGATTCTCGGCGGCCATCACCACACTGGGCACGGCCATGGCGAAAATACTGAGATCTAGCAGCACGGAGACAAGAAGGCTCACATACGGACCGTAGGCGAGCTCCGCCAAAGCGGCATACGGATAGTTGCGCTTTTGCTGTATGGAGGGATCGAGCAGCTCAGCCATGGTCCAGCACTGCGACAGCAGGAAGGAGGTGTATATCTGCAGGAAGATGATGGACAGCACCAGCAGGATGCCGAAATAGCCCAGCTTCACCAGCATTGCGGGCAGCGTGACAAACGGGAAGATGCCAAACAGATCCACCACGTAGAGGATTGCAATGAAGAGCGACAGGTTCTCCGGCTCATCCTCGTAGGCCCGAAAATGAGGCAGAGCACTGAATCGGGATCGCCGCAGGAAGGGCAGCTGGTCGTGCTGATGCGAGGGCGTCAGCTGGACAGGAGGACGCCGCTTGGGCAGAGCGAAGGATGGGGCACGCGAGGGACGGGGCGCGGGCTTGGCATTCTGGCGTCGGAAGAAGAACATTCGCGATGTGAACTCCGCCAAGGAAAGTATGCAACTGCCACAGCAGTTCTTCTAAGACCGAACTAATGGTGGCCACTCCGGCTGCCTTGACTGCGGGGCCCTCAACAAGTTCTGACACCCGACACCAGAGCCCAAGGGGAAGCCCTACAGCGCTTGCAATGTCAACGCTCCTCGCCTGAAGTTCAATGCACAAAACCAGGGCGGGTTATCAACTCAAACAAGTTTATTCTACATTTTACACATAGTATCAACAAATAGCTTCCAGCGCTCCTGTATCGATCCGTGAGAGATTCGTCTTTCATCTGCCTAGACCTGCACCTGGCCAATCTTCTGCTTCTTCGCCTGGCTCTGGAAAAGGGAAAACGCTTGCATTATTCGGGCTTAAGGTGACAACTCTACCGATATTACCTCCTCTTTGACGTCCGCCTGCATGGTGATGACTTGCACCGCCTGTCCGGGACCGAGGCGCAGCATCTTGGAGCCTCGCGGCGTTGACTCGCCGCAGCAGAAGACCCGCGAGGTGGCCGAGTGCTGCAGGTGCGGACTCGGGCTGTCCGATTCGTCCATGTCCTGCTCCAGCTCCAGCTGGACGCTTACGGGATAGCTGTTCGCGTTCTTGTTGTTGTCCGTGTAGGCGTAGTTAAAGAGCAAATGGTTGGGACGCACTGCATCCGTTATATACTTACTACTAGTCCAGAGGTTAGGCGGGCATGGTCAGTACAACGGCAACAAAGTTACGGTTATTTTTTAATGGGACAACATATTGCAACAGTTCGGGTGTAAGTGGAGGGATACGCACACTGACCACCAGAAAATCAATCACTAAGCTAGTTTGAGGGCTATTTACAAGGGTCAGGAGAGGGGTTATAAAAGAATATAGGCATGCATTGCGGGGGAATCTTCGCTAAATAGGAACTTGAACTCTGATCTGCTCGGACTTTGGCTCTGGCTCTGGGTCACTCACGCTCCATGAAGAGGCGCCACGGCTGAAATAGCGGATGGTGCTGGTGGGGCGGGTGGTGCGTATAGCGGTGCCGATGACTTGGGTGACGCTTGGGCGGTGGGGACTTCTCGTTCGGGTGCAAAACGCGTCAGGAGTCGCATTCGGGCGGTGCCGGTGCATCCTGCCTGCAGTTTGAGACACAAAAGTAGACATACAAAGAGCTGCTGGACGTTAAGGTATGATCTCGGCTGGCGCCTCTCATTCAGTGTACGTATCGGGGTGACGGTTGTGGGAGATTGGAACTGTGACTGTGACTGTGCATGCGTGTTATAGTTAATAATGAATTGGAGTCCACCTACGATTTAACATTGAACAAGCGCTGTCGCTTGATGTACTCCAATACTAGATCGTCCAGTAGATACTTGACCGACTGACCGCGTCCGAGGAGTCGCCGGATTAGCGTAGAGCTCACCTCATTGGGCACCCAGTTGGTGATCAGCGTTATGTTGTTCTGAAAGAAGCATGCGAATCAGGGGGAACTATGTTTTCTCTCCGGGCTTAGGGCTCACTTGGTATTTGGTCAATATGTCAGAGTCAAAGATGAATTTTCCTGGGTTGGAGCCGGCACGGGTGATGACCACAAGCCCATGGTTCGAAACAATGTCCTCAATCTGCGAATATTTCAAAGGAATTCATTAAATCGAAACTCGTTCAAAAACTCCTCAAAACTGAGACTCACATCTGCCTCCGCCCAGAGGCCTGGAACGGCGAAGGATTCCAGCAGGTCGGCGCCGCATAGCAGCTTTAGGTGCACGGGATCTCGGCTATCATGTAGACCCCTTGGCAGCCAGTCGGCCTGGTGAGTATTTCCATCCTCAGCATCCCCACTTGATCCGCCTGAGTTGAGCTGGTTATTGATGTAGTTCTGATGGTACTGCAGCACAGCCTGTGTGCGCATCCACTGAGTCTGTTGCATCTCCCAGTCGGAGAGTCGGATCCAGCTGGAGCTCTGAGTGGCCAGCTTCACCATGGCGCAGCGATCCAGAGCGGAGGCCAGGCCCTTCTTGCCGTACGTATCGTGGGTGGGCGAGATGATGCCGCCCACCACCCGGTGGGTGCCCTTCATCTCGAAGTAATCCTTAGCTATTTCTGAGGGTGAGCACACATGACATTTCCGTATCGATTATAGTTCCGGGTATTTCACCACCAACGGGGACTCACCGAACATCCGCATATGCATCGGTGTGGGCGGACTGAAGCAGCCGCAGGCTATGAACGCGATGCGAGGCAGCAGGCTTTTCGTTTCCTCGATAAAAGCTGACATTTTCTTAGCCTTTTTAATGACCTTTTCTGACTTTAATCCACCGATCCACGAACTCAAGCGTTTGTTGTTTGGCCTGCTGATTTTCGCAATCAGCTGCTTCGCCCACATAAGCCTTAACCTATTTGCAACACTATCAGCTGAGAGGACTGCCAACTTAATGTACATTCGATTACTGCAACGATACCGCAAGAGGTCGGTTGATAATTGAAATTCGATTTTAAGGTTGTTCTTCCTTACACAGGTCAAATAGCAAATGTTGGTCTTTTGGAAGGCAAATGCTAGCGTCAATATTGAATTTAGATTGGTTAAGAAAATATATATAACCAAAGAAACCCTTGAAATCATGCAAAATATTTATTCTGTTTACATACATAACTCAAAAAAATTAAATAGTTTCATATACAGTACAATTAGAATATTTCTCCCAGCGATCTAAATATATAATATATAGTCAGGTATTTTATTGTATTCCATTTTCACGTTAATGCCAATTTAAGGGTGTGCAAAATATAAACTTGATTTGTATTTACATACCTTAAATCGGTAAATCGCCACAGCTACCGATAGACATGCTCGAGAACCAGTGTTATCGACTAGAAATGGCGTCTAATCGATTGCACTGGTTCTGTCTTTTCTTTTACGAAAAATTCGTGTAGTATTTACCATTTAAAAGCGTTGTGAGTGTCTGTCAATTGTGAGAACGAGTGCTGAGCCCCGCCGTTTCCAACAGCGAGCCGCAGCAGCCAACGTCCAAGAGAATCCAGAGTGCGGAACAGATCGAAGGAGGAGGAGGAACAGAGCGAGGAGCCGAGTGCAAAAACAACGGGCAGCAGGCAGCGACGACAAGAAAATGCATTTGTAACCCACACACACTCCCGTAAACACATACACACCCACAGAAACACATCATACAGGCGCGGGCTGCATCAAGGATTGGCCAGGAGGAAACCGACTCTTCATCAGCAGCAGCAGCCACACCATCACCATCTTCGCCAAGTGGAGCAGGGGCAAGAGGCGGCGGAGAAGGAGGAGGAGCGGCGGCGGCGGCAGTAGCAGTAACAACAAATGGCGCTGGTGACGGTGCAGCGCTCTCCCAGTGTGGCTGGCTCCTGCTCGAATTCGGTAAGTGTCGTCGCACTGCCAGCTATATCTCGCGTGTGTGTGTGCTTTGTTTTGGTCTCCGTCTCCCGAAAGAGAGGGCCAATTAGGCAAAGCTCTCCTCCCGTGCGTGTTCCGCTGTCGCTCATGATCCTTTGTGTGTTTTCTCGCCCAAATGTTTACGCGAGCGCTTGTTGCTTGCGTTTTGTGTTTTATTTTATTTCCCGTGTGGGCGGTCGGCGTCATCAGCGCTGCTTTTGGTGTAACCCAAGCAAATCCGTCGCAGACGTCGCGACGTCTATATTTTTCAATAAACTTTTGCATTGCCTTATTTGTCGTTTTTGTCGTTTTGGTTGCTTCTGTCTCGCGTCTGGCTGTTGCTCTTCTTGCGGCTGTTCCGTTAGGCCCGCCGCCCGACCGCCCCAAAAATAGTTCGCGAGACCTTGAGCCCGGGTCGTGTGTGTCTGTATGTGTGTGCGTGTGTACCGCCCTTGAAATTAAATTCGAAATAATCCAAAATAATCGGGCATAAATCGAGCAAGGACTAATAATTATAGCCCTATGAGATCCCTTTGCGAAGTCATTAATCATTAAAATCAAATGTATATACCTTGCTGGGTGCGTGAGTCACCTGAAGGGAGGATGATTAGCGGAGGCCACATGGACAGTCTTTAATAAAAAATTGCTTTCTTTATTTGCTTTTACGGTTAACACAACAGGATGGCGAGGCCGAGGACGACGAGGGCAATAGCAAGGGCAACGCGGAACGGAGCGAGTGCTTCTTTGCCGGCAAGGGCACCGCCCTGGTCCTGGCCCTCAAAGATATCCCGCCCCAGCAGCACAGCGAAAGGAGACTGAGCACGGACTCCACCCGCTCCAGCAACAGCACGCAGAGCAATAACTCTGATATCCAGCTTCACCTGCAGTCCATGTTCTTCCTGCTGCAGCGCGAGGACACGCTCAAGATGGTGGGTATTTCCAAAGTATACACAGAACCCTAATAACATCTATCTCTCGTTCTTTCGCCAGGCTGTCAAGCTGGAGTCGCAGCGGTCCAACCGCACGCGTTACCTGGTGATCGCCTCGAGGAGCTGCTGTCGATCCTCCACCAGCGAAAGAAGGCGCCACCGGATTATGCGTCACAACTCGGCCAAGGTCAGCGGGTCCTCGGGCCCCACGCCCACGTCCTCCGCGCAGCGCCAACTGTCGGAGGAGCAGGCCTCGGCCCCAGCAGCCAGCAAATGTGATAGGTCAGCGGACAAGGAGAATGCCACAGCAACATCGATAGCGGCCGGCGACAACAACAAGAATACCTCGGGTATGGAGGAGTCCTGCCTGTTGGGCATCGACTGCAACGAGCGGACTACCATTGGCCTGGTGGTACCCATTCTGGCGGACACAACAATCCACCTGGATGGCGACGGGTGAGACAAGTTTTCAATAAGTTAATATCATCTCGGAAACAATTTATTAACGCGGCTTATTCTTCTTGCAGTGGCTTCAGTGTCAACGTGTACGAAAAGACTCATATCTTCAAGCCAGTTTCAGTACAGGCCATGTGGTAAGTGGCTTTACAGAGTCTCCAGTCTAGGATATCTTATAATGCACCCATCGCTTGCTCATAGGTCCGCGCTGCAGACGTTGCACAAAGTTTCGAAGAAGGCTCGTGAGAACAACTTCTATGCCAGCGGCCCCTCTCACGACTGGCTGTCCAGCTACGAGAGCCGCATCGAGTCGGATCAATCCTGTCTGAACGAGTGGAATGCCATGGACGCGCTAGAAAGCCGCCGACCCCCCTCGCCAGATGCCATACGAAACAAGTAAGGGATATCGTAGCGGCTTTGAATATAATATATTCATATTTCTCTGACAATGGTAGACCCCCGGAAAAGGAGGAGACCGAGAGTGTAATTAAGATGAAGCTGAAGGCCATCATGATGTCGGTGGACCTGGACGAGGTCACCTCCAAGTACATTCGCGGTCGTCTCGAGGAGATACTGGACATGGACCTGGGCGAGTATAAGTCGTTTATCGATACCGAAATGCTCGTTATTCTCGGTCAAATGGATGCGCCAACCAAAATATTTGAGCACGTCTATTTGGGCTCGGAGTGGAACGCCAGCAACTTGGAGGAATTACAAAAGAATGGGTATGTTAAGGTCCACAACAGATAGCAGATCAAGGACAGAGCTACGATTTAGTTTATCGATTCTAAACTGTATTCTTCACCGATTTTTGATGTTATTACTAGCGATGTATCCTTTTTTACCTTCCAGCGTTCGCCACATACTAAACGTGACCCGAGAGATCGACAACTTCTTTCCGGGCACCTTCGAGTATTTCAACGTGCGCGTCTATGACGACGAGAAGACCAACCTGCTTAAGTACTGGGATGACACGTTCCGCTACATTTCGCGGGCAAAGGCCGAGGGCTCAAAGGTGCTAGTACACTGCAAAATGGGCGTCAGCCGGTCCGCCTCGGTCGTGATCGCGTACGCGATGAAGGCGTACCAGTGGGAGTTCCAGCAGGCCCTGGAGCATGTGAAGAAGCGGCGCAGCTGCATCAAGCCGAACAAGAACTTCTTGAACCAACTGGAGACCTACAGCGGCATGCTGGACGCCATGAAGAACAAGGAGAAGCTGCAGCGCAGCAAGAGCGAGACGAACTTAAAGAGCACAAAGGACGCGCGCCTGCTGCCTGGCAGCGAGCCGACGCCCCTCATCCAGGCCCTCAACCAGGCCAAGTCCAAGTCCACAGGCGAGGCGGGGGTGACACCCGACGGCGACGGCGAGGACGGGCAGCGGTTACACCGACGATTGAGTGGCCAGAAGTCACACCGTCGAATGGTCCGACGATCCAGCAGCACGTCACCCAAAACGCAGACAGCGGTGGTAACCAAGCAGCAGAGCCAGTCCATGGAGAACCTGACGCCCGAACGCAGTGTGGCCGAGGAGCCAAAGAACATGCGCTTCCCAGGGAGCAACGGTGAGAACTACAGCGTTACACAGAACCAGGTGCTGCACATACAGAAGCACACGCCTCTGTCGGTGCGCACGCGAGTTCACGATCTCGAGGCGCACAACTCGGACCAGCCGCCACAACAATCCCAGCCAGTCTGGACCTCGCTAACTAAACTGATCACGCAGACATCCCACCTTGCAGGAAGCGGTAGTTCAAGTGCAGGTCCAGGTGCCGGTGGTAGTGTCCCACCTCGTCGCGACTCCAGTTCCTCTGATGTGTTTTCCTCCCATGTTGACAGCGTGTTTGCCAAGGAGGAAGTGGAGAAGCGGCACCGCCGCAAAACGCACTCGTGGACAGAGTCGTTTGGACCCAGTGGCGGCATCGTCCTGGATCCCACCCCTCAGCAACAACAGCAACAGACCAGCGCCATACTGCTCCGGCCGCGAGGCCAACGACAACGGGAGCCTCCCTTTCGGCATGCTAGTTGGGGCTCTGGCGACAATAGGAGCAGCCTGCCACTGAGGACAAGCTCGTGCTCCTACTACGACAGCAACCGCAACACCACGGCCATCTTTGAGGGAGAGATCCAGGATCTAAAGCGCGGCAGTAACTTCAATGTTCCCGAAGGAGTCGCCGTGGCAGCCTCCACGGGCGTTGCAGCTGGCGAGGGCACTGTGAAGCGAACCAAGCAGAAACTAGAGGAGAGCACGGCGCTAAAGAAGCGCTGCCAGGAGGACAGCCAGGAGCTGCTGCTCGAGGCGGTAGATGGCCACCAGAAGCGATGTCCCAGCCTGTACCGAAGCGCCTCCTCCGCGCATAGCCCACGGCAGCGTCAGCCGCTGCGATGCAATAGCGAGGAGCTGATGCACACCAGCGACATCGAAAACAAGAATACCACTCCCGGCGACCATGAAGTGGCGGTGGTGCTGCGCGCCCAGGCTCAAGCGGTGACCGAGGATCAGCGCATCTCGGGAAATGTGCAAATACTCAAGCAGAACTTTGAAGCCAAAGCGGGGGTGGTGGGCGTTGGAGGAGTGGGAGGCACTGCATCCGGCTGCAGTTCGAGCCTCGTAGCACCGTCAGGCGGCGGCCCTGGAGCCGGAACCAGTTCTGTGGGTCTGGTTAAAAAGTCGACCAGTCACCAATCACTGCCCTCGTCGCCGGTGGCACAGCATGCCAACCATGTGACCGCTGCCGCCTTGAACTCCAACTCCAACTCCACCGCCTCAAACTCGTCCGATTCCAGCGTAAGCGAAAATTGTGATCGTAATGTAAAAGGTCTAGTGCATAAATATCAAACCACAACTTCCTGCAGTAGCCAGGCGACGGCCCCGCCAACTGTAGCCGTCGCCACCGCCACCACCCCACTGCCGCCCGCAGCCAGCAGCAATGCGAGCCACATGCTCAGCAGCAACACAATTACCACCACCAGTAGCTTCAAGCAACGCCCGCGCTCCTACTACGATCGATCTCTGTCGAACAGATCCACGCACGACTACAGCGAGAATCGTCCGCCTCCCGCTCCTGCTCGTCACCACACCAGCAACATGCAACAGCAACAGCCCGAGCAGCAGCAGCAGCAACAGGTCCAGATCCGACGGCTGGCGCAGCATGGAAAGACGCATCCGCTGAGCAGGCTAAGTGCTCCCAAAACGGGCTTCAACACCGCCGCCTATAACACCATGTAAAGGCAACGCTCTGCTTAAGAACATCCCACAACCCATTAGCCACTAAGGAGTCCCCGTCGCCGTCGTGGTCATCATCCTCATCCTATCGCCCGCTTTACGTATTTATATATTTCGCCAGCTTTCGTCCATTTTATGTTTCTGTCCACCATCGCCAATCCTCACCACGCACCACATATGCCCCCTTTCCACACCTTGTGTTTATTGTTTCTTGTTTTGTCTGAGAAGAAGTCCATGGAAGCTTCGAAATGATGCCCATGAGTATAAGGGGAGGAGGGCAAATAAAACGACCTATGGAATATAAACTGTATTTGTACTTTTAAATTACTTGTAACTGTATACATATTTATTTTATATTATGCAAGAACTGCCTACGAATAAACGATTTATTGTATATACGTCATCATCGTCCCGTGATTCGTCCCTCTGTCTTTGTCCCCATACATTCTTATGTATGTTTGCCTCCGTGTTGATGTACAAACACTGCCTGCCTGCCTGCCTCCCATTTTTATCAGCCTTGTGTATTTGCAGCCTTATCCACATGATCAGCTCCTTCCGCTACTCGTGGGCGGAGTACAAGAAATAATGATCCGGAATCCGTGATCCGGGCCCTCTGAAGCCGAAGCCCAGCGCAGTACCCCCACCTTAAACATGTATTTTTTTGCTATTTATCAGACCGTATATATTTATAAATAAAAATGTGTAATCCAATTTGGGGCGCAATTTGTTTTACTGTTCGCCATGAGTCAGTCCTTCAGCACCAGACATTTTAAATTAAGTATCGCACGATGATTGTGTAATGCTGATAAGGCGTAGCGCATTCAAAGTACAAAATGTATTGTTTTCTAAAACCCAGAAAACCTTTTTAATTAAAAATAACTGAAGTTACAATGAGAATTATATTTATGGACCATTTATTAGTTTAATTGGATGAATTCAAACAAAAGCATACAAGCTACTGCCTTAAAAAAACAAACTATCTATAGCAAATAGATAGAATAAAAGAAAACTTATATTATTTTTATTAAATATTGCCATAAAATAATGTAATTTTATTTTGTAAATTTGTTTTAATATAAGTGTCAAACTGTTTTTTTAAATTAATTTCTAATTTCTGTTGCTTTTAGTTTGAAGTTTGTGAATATTTTTTACGATGATTCTCAGGATATGTAAATGTGTCATCACTAATTATTTGCTTAGATTTTCCAGTGTGATTTGTTCAGTTTAGTTTTGTATTTAAAGCTGATAAGCTACATACATTAAAACTTATAAAATGTTTCTATTTTGGAGATATGAAGAGAAAACCATACAAATATCTTCTCTTTGGCTATTTGTGTTTAAAGCTTGCACTTCAAACACATATTTTTGGGGAATTTCAACGGTGAAGACACTAGGTTATATTTGGATTGCCAAAAAATGTTTATGTTAGCCAAATTAATTTCTGCAGGCTCTTGGTACCTAAAGGTTTTCATAGCAGATATTGAGATAAGAGCTTAGGAATTTGTCCTATTAACTAATAAGCCCTAGCTGCGCTCATTCAGGCTCACATGATATCCTCTCGAAATATTTTGGGGACACTCTAAAATATTCGATAATTTTCCGTTCCCACCCAGCGACAATAGTGGGGAGCCCTGGTTAGGTCCGGGGCGACTGCCGATAGTATCGGCATCATCCCTATAGAAGTTACACATCACTATCGTATAGTCTCTCGATTCCATAAGAAAAGTAAGTTAATGCGAAATTAGTTGTTAAATCGTGGCACAATCGGCGGAACGGCAGCGAAAACGCAATCCGGTGGCAAAGTGCAGACTATGTGATGCTGTCTGGAGCAGAAATCGTCCTCCAATAACCGAACATTCGATTTTCGAGTCGGAGAGTTGTTATTGTTGCAACTGCTGCAGCTCCGACGGCTCACTACCAATCGTACGTGGCGCTATTCGCACGGCTCGCTCTATCCGGCCGGAGAATCCTAAACAGATCGGGCGATGACGGACGCCGCGGGCAACGCGCTGGCCGAGAAGGGGCTGCCGGCGATGAAGGGCTGGCTGCTGAAGTGGACCAACTATATCAAGGGATACCAGCGACGCTGGTTCGTCCTGTCTAAGGGCGTACTGAGCTATTACCGCAACCAGACGGAGATCAATCACACCTGCCGCGGCACCATCTCGCTGCACGGTGCCCTGATTCACACGGTGGACTCGTGCACTTTCGTCATCTCGAACGGCGGCACCCAGACGTTCCACATCAAGGCCGGCACGGAGGTGGAGCGCCAGTCGTGGGTGACCGCCTTGGAGCTGGCCAAGGCCAAGGCTATTCGGGCCATGGAGAGTGAGGAGGAGGAGGAGGAGGTGACGGCACAGGTTGTGCCCAGTCAGGAGATCAGTTCAGTGGTCCGTGACCTGACCGAGCGGTTGGAGAATATGCGAACCTGCTACGACCTGATAACCAAGCACGGCGCCGCCCTGCAGCGTGCGCTCAATGAGCTGGAGACGAACGAGGAGGAGTCATTGGCCAGCCGCACCAAGATCGTCAACGAGCGGGCCACCCTCTTCCGGATCACCTCGAACGCTATGATCAATGCCGGCAACGAATACCTGCACTCGGCAGAGGCGCAGGGCCACAAGTGGTCCAAGATGTTGCATCACGAACGCGAGCAGCGCCAGCGGCTGGAAGAGATTGTCGAGCAGATGGCCAAGCAGCAGTCGCAGATGGAGCAGGCCGCCGTTCTGGTGCGCCAAAACAAACCTGTGCCGTCCAGCAGCACCACCTGCGCGGCTGGTTCCCTGGTGACTTCCGACGAGGAAATGGAGTTCTTCGATGCCGAGGAGCACGGCTATACTGGCGGCTCCGGTCGCTCTGCGGAGTCACCGGATAGGGAGCAGGGTACCTTTATCCTGAAAATGAACAAGCGACGGAGCAGCAGCGAGGACCAGGTGGAGGGCCACCTAGAGGGCAGCTCCTCGGAGAGCGACGAGCAAAAGCGCACCGTCCAGATGGTGCAGCAGGTGCATCTGGTTAGCGCGCCGCGCGTGGCTTCCGGTGGCGAGGGCAACGATGACGACGAGGTGGACAAAGAGGTGCCGGCCAAGACGAGCAAGGACTCCATCTATGGCCGCAACTGGGATCCCGAACTGCAGATGAAGCGTCGCTCCAGGGTGCCCGACAAGCCACACTATCCCATAAACCTTTGGAGTATCATGAAGAATTGCATTGGCAAGGATCTGTCCAAGATCCCAATGCCAGTGAACTTCAACGAGCCGCTGTCGATGCTGCAGCGCCTGGTGGAGGACTATGAGTACTCGGAGATCCTGGACTACGCATCCACCTGCGAGGATGAGTGCGAACAACTGGCCTATCTGGCCGCCTTCACCGTTTCCGCTTACGCAACGACCACAACTCGCACCGGCAAGCCCTTCAATCCGCTGCTGGGCGAGACATTCGAATGCGACCGCATGGAAGACTACGGCTGGCGCTGTTTAGCGGAACAGGTCTCCCATCATCCGCCCGTTGCCGCTCTGCACTGCGAGAGCAAGAAATGGATGTGCTGGCAGGAGTTCTCCATGACCAGCAAGTTCCGAGGCAAATACGTCCAGGTGAGTAACGAATCGAAAGCCAGCCATTCAAACGGATACCTCAATCCCTTGCTGATATAATCCCTTCCAGATTAATCCGCTGGGCGGTGTCTATGTGCTGTTTCCCGACAGCGGTCGCCGCTACGCCTGGCGCAAGGTCACCACCACGGTGAACAACATCATTGTCGGCAAGCTGTGGGTAGATCAGCATGGCGAGATGGAGATCAAGGGATCGCAGGCGGCGGAGGGCCTCAAGTGCGTCCTCAACTTCGTCCCCTATTCGTACTTCAGTCGCGATGTCCAGCGCCTGGTGAAGGGCGTGGTGATGAACCAGAATAACGAGGTCAAGTGGGTGGTGCGCGGCACCTGGGACTTGAAGATCGAGATCGCGCCTGTGCTCCAGACAACGGGCTCGGCCAGCAGTCCCACCTATACCACAGGTGATTTCAAGCTGGCCTGGCGCCGTCGACCGGCTCCGCCGGAGTCGGAAAAGTTCTACAACTTCACCACGCTAGCCTGCCAGTTGAACGAGGAGGAGGAGGGCGTGGCGCCGACAGATTCACGCCGCCGCCCCGACCAGCGGCTCATGGAACAGGGCGAATGGAACTTATCCAACAAGGAGAAGCTGCGCCTGGAGGAGAAGCAGCGGACAGTGCGGCGCGAGCGAGAGGCCGAGGCGGAGAAGGCGGCGGCTGAAGGTCGGCCCTATCCGGCATACGAACCCATGTGGTTCAAGCGGGAAAAAGAGGAGGGCAGCGAAGACTTTGTGTACTTGTTTAAGAACACCTACTGGGAGGCCAAGGAGGCGCAGGACTTCGAGGGCTGTCCGGATATCTACTAGGCCAGGACCTGGGCCTATTTGTAGCAGCAGCCAACCAGCACACAAAGGAGCCTTAGCGAATATTCTAAAGATTTCGAAAATATGCAGCCTCCCACGCTCCAGACGGACTCCGTATTGCGGATTGCGGAGCAGCACACACGCATATATAGTAGTATCACACACATATAAATTAATTCCCGCTAACTAACCACGTTCGATCCGCGCCCTTGCATCTAAATTTATTATTTGGTTCCCAGCCCCTACCCCAATCCCCATTCCTCAAACGCTTTTCGAAAAGAACTCCCCCTTTTCTTTTCGCAGAATAAATCCATGTTTCGCCTTTGTTGTGTATATATAGTATATATCGAAAGGGACCGGAAAACCGGTGACGGGGACCGGGGACAGGTACCGATGGCCTACTCCAAGTATGAAGGAGCAGGCGGAAATATGTTAAATGTTATCAATTTATGCAATTTATTATTAAAGTATTATTTAAATAAATCAACAATGTGTGTGTGTGTCATTTTAACTGCCGGTTTTGAGGCCACCTGCTGCCGCGATAAGATCCCGCTTGACTCACGCGATCGCTATCTTATAATCCGGCTGATATTAGAGGAAAATTGAACTAAGGAATCATAAAAAAAGAAGGTAATATACTATACATATGTACATACACATATGAGCATGACTCTGGTCAAGTTCTGGTTCAGGCAGCCGCTATCTAGTAGTTCTGTTCTCCTGGTACTTGGAACCACATGTATGTAGGTAGTACAGTGGATTTTTCCTTCGCAGTTCATATATTCAAAGGAATGAAATACCAGGCGAACAGAAATGGCAGCAGGTAGACGCTTATCGATTCTACTAAATGTAAAATAACAGTTGTATATGTTGGGGTATATCGAATATCGAAAAATCAAATAAACAGCTGATCGCCAATTACTTGCTCAAAACAAACAGCTGATCGCCAGACACTTTCTGCTCGCTGCTGTTCGCCTTGTATTGCGATGAGACTTCGTTTGAATTTTTGACTATTTCCATCCAAGATTTTGAGATTATCAAACAAAAAAACGATCCAATCTGAACAGTCGGTGCCCAACCCTCCCTCCATTAAAAATTTACACGTTTAATGGGTGTCGAATTAGGAAATATTCAACAATATATATACATACATACATATATATATATATATATTTCATACCTACAAATATAGTACAATTGCTAGAAATACAACAAGCAGCATTATTTTCCCTCAGATTGTTGGCCAACTAAAAGCGACCCACCTTCTAGGCGGCCATCGATCAGGCTTATCAGATCTGACTACACCACACCCGCCATGATAACGTTTCAGGTCGGAGACCCTGACCCTCAATTGCTATCCGTGGTCTGCGAGGTTGCGAATATATCCAGGGACTTAAGCAGGGCCTCTCCAGAAGGATCGCGACCCTGGAAGCGGCGGAACACCTCCGCCGTGGGCACTGAACCGCCCGAACTTAGAAAAGTCTGCTTGTAGCGCTGTCCAACGGTCGCATAATTATCCGCGCTGCGCTGCTCCGTGAAACTGCTCGAGATGTCGGCGGCTATTAGGCGAGAGTACAGATGGCTGAACTGGGCGGCAGCCCAATCGCCAGCGAAAATGTCGGTGAGGGAGCAGGGATGGGCGTCCAGTTTATCCAGCGGCATGCAGTGATAAACGGGCCATAGCTTGCGCACAATCTGCAGCCAGAAGGTGTTAGAGCGGTGCAGCTCAATGTCCAGATCGGCCAGGTACAGGTCCTGACACAGATTATAGCCGGCCAATTGGGTCTTCAGCAGGCGCATCTTTTGGGAGAGTCCAGCCTCCAGGGGTTCACCGGTGCTGAAGTGGCCGGACAGACTCCGGAGCACCGTGGGATCGTCCAGAAAGTTGCTCATCACGTGCCCGGACACCTGCGAGGCATCCCATTCGATGTTTGAGAGCCCCGCCAGATCGCTATAGCCCGCCTGGGTGAGCAGGTGCTGCAGTCCGCTGCCAAAGGTTTTAAAGAGCATCTGGAGATCGTCGTAGCACAGAAGTGGCGGCCTGCTCTCGGCCGAACCTTGCTGTGGTTCCGAGAAATTGAAGATGAGAGCGCAAAGGGGACTAAGAGCGGCCGTCTTGTTGCTGTTCCTTATGCCCACCATCCAGCCGTTGTTCCTGCCAAACCTGTGCTCCTTGGAATAGCAGTCCACATAGAAGCCGCCGACGGGCGTGGAACTGTTACTCGAGTCCGCATCAAAGACGTCGTAGAACTTGACAGCGGGATGCCAGACTTCCGCCGCGGGTTGCTCCACTATCTGGATGCCGAAAAGCTTCTCGCTTAGTGCGAACATTCCGGAAAGGACACGCGGCAGGGGGAAGAACTCACTGATCTTTTGCTCCTGCAGGCCGTGCTCAGCCGCTAGCTGCTTGCGTCGCCAGTAGGCTACGTCGTAGGCCTCCAGCTTATAGTCGCAGCCGCTGTCCTGGGCGAAGCTCTGCAGCTTCTCCAGTTCCACACTTTGCGCCGGACCGGCGAACTTGAGCAGCTTGGCAAAGATCTGCTTGAGGTTATCCACGCTGCCTACCATTTTCGTCTGCATGGACATGTCCGCGAAGTTGGCAAAGCCCAAGAGGTTTGCCTGCCGCTGGCGAAGACCGCGGATCTTCTCCAGATGCGTGCTGGTCTCCAATGCCTTGCTCTGCTGCGAGGAGGCCTTCAGCACGCTCGCGCGCCACACATTCCAGCGCTGCAGCCGCTCGGGACAGTGCTTGAGGAAGCCATCGACCACTTGGGGCTGCAGTGTGATCTTCCAGGGGCCCTCCAGTTGCTGGCTGGGATCGACAGCCGTTGCCTCCAGCAGAGCGGGTGGGAAATCCCTTACCAGGTTGAAGTCCGATACGACGTGACCGAACGAGTGCACGGCCATGTTGACCTTGTTCTTGAAGCTGGCCCGTTCACGACCCAGGTGGGTGAGCAACTCCTTTAGCCCGTCCTGCTTATCCTTGTCCAGCGTCAGACCGTTCAGCTGGCCCTCTAGCAGGAACTTCTGTCGCAGCCGCTGCTCGTCTGCTCCGTCGACGGAAGAGGCCTCCTGGAGCGCCCGGTAGACTGTGGGATTGCAGAACTTGGCCGCTCGCGCGTTTCGCGCTCTCTCATGGATATTCATGTACGATTTGGTGGGTATGAGCGTGGAGTTGCCCAGATACAGGGCTTTGCCCACGCCCCAGGTCGTCTCCAGAGGACCGGTGACGGCGTCCAGTTCCCGGAAGATGCCGCCAGCGTCTAGCTGCCTGCCGCTCTGCAGGTCGCTTTCCAGCGCCTTCACAGACTTCTCCACCGCCGAGGCCTGCTGCCCGATGGCGCCCAGGCACATCTCGATGGTGATGTCACTGAAGGCCGGCAGACCGTCTGGCTTGAGCACGCCCTCGCCCAAGGTACCCTCCTCCCCGATCTCCGGCACCCTGTATGATCAGATTGCATTAATGTCTCCAAATCCGACGACGAGTGACCCGATACTCACAGCACTATGTAGCCCGGCCGGTTTTCGGATGTGTGCAGGGGAGCGCTAAGCGCGGCCCGGATGAGAGGCGCTGGCGCCGGGCGCCGTCGCAGGAGGTTCAGCATGTCCTTAGGTACCAGATACGTACAATCCCGGAGAGCGTGTTCCGGGTTTTCCAAGGAATCGAGAAAAAGGCAAGGAACGGCGTTTACACAACACGCCTGACGGCCAGTGCTGCCTGCTTGTCTATTTTCTGGCCAGATTTTGGCTATTTCCGAACGCACCCGTCTACCGTCACTAACTAGCTAAGACTCAATCCAAGGGGTCATGTCTTGAATAAATATATTGAAGTATTGAAAACTTACTTTTCTCTCTTTATTTGTTTTGCTTTGGTTAAATATTAAAAAATGAAGGTGGATTTAATACTTACAAGTATGCGGCTTGTATTTAACAATATAAATATATTGAATATTTGCGTATCTGCCATTTAATACAACATGTTTTTAAGGAGGAATCACACATTTTAGTCAGAGTTGAAATAGGCGTTCGTTTTAAAACATTAAAATATAGTCTTTACAATTATATTGACAAATTTTAAAATAGAGCACACAAATTTCTTGAAAATGTATTTTGATGACCCATTACTTACGCTTAAAGTTATCCGGAATCAAAAAGAAGTATACCATTATCTTCTGGGTATCACATTAGCATATTTTATTGTATAAAAACACCTACCGGACATTTCCAAAATATCCTAATTCGATAGCTTGAATAGGTGACCTATCGGATATGACCGACATCGGATAGAGGCGATTTATAAAAAATCATTTATTGCAATATTTGTTCTTAAAAGAAAGTTAATAAAATAAATTTGTTTTTTAGAAGTATTAGTATTCACCTTTATCATCGGGGAAACTCCCCTTCTTATCAATAGATAAACTAAAAGCATATTGCATGTCTGCCTTAAACAATTAGCTTGAAGAAATTACAACAGGAGGCACTTTTTTTTTGGCTTAAGCTTATCAGCTTTCTGTGGGGAATCACATGGCCGTTATCAAACCATCAAACAAAATGGCAAATCACTCTCGCAGGTGGAATTGGTTCGATGATGGTCATTAGTAGGACATAATTTGCTCGACATTCTTCCGCAGATCGTTGCGGCCGCACTCACCCAAGGCGCGGCAAAGGCGAATGAGGAAGTGCTTTGGATCGTGGCAGTCGTCCTCTTCAATCATTTGCAGCAGGCGCAGGATCTGTGACTTCAGGTCGTGCGGATAGCGACCCTCGATGTTGTCCATCGATCCCTCGCCAATGCCCGCTGCGCGGCCCAGACGGCGCCAGAAGCGACCGAGTTCCTCTGAAATCTTCTTGAACACAGCAGCCCGCTTACGATCCGTGAACGCAGCCGGGACTGTGGACATCTGTACCGGAGGGGGAGGCGCTGTAGTAATAGCCGCAGTCTGTCCCGAAGCACGAGCCACCTGAGGTACACCGATGCGCAATTGATCGCGCAGTTCTTCGGCCAGCCGTTGTTCCTGGTAAATATTCACCAGCTCTCGGGCTGCCTGCGGTGTGTATGCATTTAGAGCTTCTTTGAGCCTTGGCTGATTGCTGGATATTCTGTGCAACACCTCCACATTATCTTCTGCTAGTTCATCGGACCGTTCCAGACAGTCGAAGAGATCTTCGACACAGCTGATGCAGTCGTACCGCCGCTTTGATCCGATCTCTTGGTATAATAGAGTCTTTATTTCCTCGATGTCCATGCCGTCCTCGATGACAAGCTTTTTCAGGGTGTCGTAGCTCCAGTAGATTTCTGTCATTGTCACCAATAATTTGGCCAAAAGCGGCAAACAACACTTTTCAAAATTGCCAAGCCCAAAACAATGTTCAATGTTAGAGATGGAAGCTAAATCGATTTTGAAGTCTTTCAATCGATGAGAAATTTAATATATTCGATAATTATATTACTATATTTCAAAAATGTGCATCTATAGTATGAATGTGTGTCTTTTGTCACAAAAGATTTTTATTAAATCTAATTTGTACCATCTATAAAATTGTAATTACTATAATAAAGTTAACAACGTTTGCATATAAAAATACTTCATAACCGTGTACATTGAAAGTAATTTTCGTGCGCCACCTTCTTGTGTTGATAAACTCTGGTAACCGATAAAAAACCGATAGGAAAGGGAATGCCATCTCTATAAGTCGGGCAAGAAAACCCAGAAAATTGATGGAAATCTCCATAAACGTCTTTGTTTTCCTGCTCTACACCCTGGTCGTTATATATCTTCAGCATTTCGTCAACAAGTACACGGAGTTCGTGCGCAGCCTCTAGATGCTGGGCCTGCAGACGTACGGCAGCTCCTCGGAGGGCGAATCGGACCATGAGGACGCCGCCAAATCACCTCCAGCACCCGTTCCCGCTCATTTGCAGCCAGTGGACAAGACGCATTCGATTGCCACGGCTATAGCTGTGTGTGCTGCTCCCGCTGTGGTGCCCATCGGGGCTTCGGCAGTGCCGCGTACCCTGGATCCCACGCTAAAGGAGGTCATGTATAATCCGCGCTTCGAGGAGATGTACACGCCGGTTAAGGGACCCGAGCACCCGGACATGACCATGCAGCAGCGGGCGCCGCGAAACACGCTGGCTGGCTATGTGGAGAAGGCGCACATCAACGCCTTTGAGTTCGAGAACCAGCGACGCACCTTTCACACGTACGGCTATGCCCTGGATCCCAGTGTGGACGAGATGGCCGACGGGCAATCGTATGTTGGAGATCTGCAGTCCGCCTACGATGACAACGGCAAAACAGTGTTCGAGGCACCCAAAGCAAAGAAGCTGCGAAAGCAGGAAAAGAACGACAACCCCGAGGACATCGAGGGCTTTCTGGGACCGTGGGGAAAGTTTGAGAACGAGGTTTCGGTGGCCAAGCCCAACGAACAGGAGCGCGCTGAGCTGGACGAGCTGCTGTCCAAGCGGCACAAGCGCGGACGCATTCCGGAGGACAAGCCGCTCGAGGAGAAGTCTACACTGCACAGTGAGTACGATGACAAGTGGCAGAAACTCTTTTACTTTATGACTTCCCTATTTCACATCATCGTCCACAGTCAAGGATGCCTACGATTACCAAGGCCGCTCATATCTCCATGCCCCGCACGATCTGGGCGTGAATTTGCGCTCCAATGCACCGCCCCCGAAATGCTTCCTGCCCAAGGCGCACATACACACCTGGTCGGGGCACAACAAGGGCATCTCCTCCATTCGCTGGTTCCCAAAGACCGCTCATCTCCTGCTTTCCGGCTCCATGGACTGTCGGGTCAAGCTGTGGGAGGTGTATGGAGAGCGACGATGCATTCGCACCTTCTCCGGACATCGGCAGGCCATCAAGGATATTGCGTGGAACAACAGGGGCACCAATTTCCTGTCCGCCTCCTACGATCGCTATATAAAGCTTTGGGATGCGGAAACGGGTGATGTTGTGTCGCGATTCACCACCCGCAAGATGCCCTTCTGTGTGAAGTTCCATCCCGATAACAGCAAGCAGCATTTGTTTGTGGCCGGAACCTCCGACAAGAAGATCATTTGCGTAAGTGAATCCTCTTTAGATTGACTATTGAAATACTTATCATAATAATCCACAGTGGGACACTCGCAGCGGAGATATTGTGCAGGAGTACGACAGGCATTTGGGCTCGGTTAGCACCATCACCTTTGTGGACGACAATCGTCGCTTTGTGACCACTTCGGACGACAAATCGATGCGCATTTGGGAGTGGGACATACCTGTGGACATGAAGTACATAGCTGATCCGACCATGCATTCCATGCCGGCCGTCACTCTGGCACCCAACGGCAAATGGATGGCTTGCCAGTCGCTGGACAACAAAATCGTCATCTTTTCCGCCCTCAATCGATTCAAGATGAACCGCAAGAAGACCTTTACCGGCCACATGGTCTCTGGCTATGCCTGCCAACTGGATTTCTCGCCGGATATGAGCTACCTGGTGTCGGGCGATGGCGACGGCAAGTGCTATATTTGGGATTGGAAGACGACGAAGATGTACAAGAAGTGGCAGGCGCACGACGGCGTCTGCATCAGCGCCCTCTGGCATCCGCACGAGGCCAGCAAGGTGGCAACTGCTGGCTGGGATGGCCAGATCAAGTACTGGGACTAAATCTCAGCCTCCAAACTAAGCTAAATAATTCATAAATATAAGCCAGATCCGATGTGTAAATTGATTGATTATATTGCATACCTTTTATTAATTAAAAGAGATGTTTCATTGCCAAGGGAAGGGAAGACTTGAGGGGGATAATACTAGGAGGTGTGGGAGGACCTTATGGTAATATATTTCTTAGCCCATGACAGGCCTCCTTTCCGTGGGCGTTTATTTACATTCAGCCTTCGGTTGTGATAAGAGTGGGCATGCGCAGTGCATGGGAAACTGCAAACAATTCGGCGGATGGACCGCCACCCAACCACCCCCGCAGACGAGCCAAAACATATGCGAGTGTTGGCCAAAATCGATATTTTCCACGAAAGGCGCACAAAACGTCGAGCAGATAGCTGACAAAAATCAGGAGAAAGACTGCTCCAAATATTCAAAGTTTTAGTGGAAATGCTAAGCAGGACATAGGGAAAGAGAGAGCAGCAGGAAATCCATCGCCAGCGAGAATCCATCCTGCCAGCGGCCATGGCCAAGCCCCATTCGGATGCGGATGCCTCTGGCCTGGGCTACGCCTACCAGCTGCCGTCCGGAGGCCTTCTGCTGCGCCTAAAGTCCTCCCTATCGCAGTTCAGCGATTTGTTCAGTGACTTTAGCCGGTACATCTCGCCCGCCTATCACCATGACCGCTGCGAGAGGTCCGTCCACATGCGGCTCTACTCGATGCACAAGCGCGAGTTTGTCATGGTCTTCCTGGGCTTCTTCACCTGCTTTGGGCTGGGCATTGTCATTGGCTTGACGGGTCCGCCCATTACCAGCACCTCCTCACTGACGGCACAGCAAATATTGGCCAACACGTCGCTGGCCCACAGTCCCACTGTTCTGGCCACCGGACCTTTTGCCATGAAGTCACCCTTAACCACCACCTACTCGCAGCAGCTTTGGCTAATAGCAAAGCTAGTGACGGACAACAACGATGGTGGGTCCTCAGCTAGGCTTAAGCTTTCCTATTAACCCTTCTTTAATGATTCTTTCCTTTTTCCAGACGAGCGCTACGATAAGAGCTTCCAGGTGAGCGTCTCCATCGATGGCATCAACGAGCAGCACAAGCCGCAAAATGTCCTGGGCTCGGGGCTAGCTCACAATCGAACACGGCACCTGGTCTGTGTGCGCAACGATTGCGAGGAGTTTACGGTGATGCATCTGGGATTTTTGGACTATGCTCACTACATCATCACCGTGCGCTTCTATGGCTTGGAGTCGTTCCACCAGAAGTACAATATACGCAGCATTACCTTCTACGTAAGTGGCTTGAAGTTCGAATTTAAAAATTATGAAGTCTTTAGCTAACATTTCCTCTCAGTTCAAGACATACAGTCCGGAGTTTACACAGATTGAGATCTGGTTTAGATGCATCTTTCTGCTCTTCACCTTCATTGTTATAGTAAGTAATTTTGTGGCGATTATATATCCAGTTTTGATTATTTATAAACCATTACCTGCAGTGCTGGTATGCCCACACTCTGCGGAAATATCCCATCTACGATTGGTCCATTGAGCAGCGATGGTTGTCTGTTCTGCTGCCCTTGCTTCTGCTCTATGACAGTAAGTATATCCTTGACTGTATCCCTGAGTTACCATGAGTTTCCTCCCCCGCAGATCCTTTTTTCCCGCTAATATTTCTTATGAACTCGTGGCTGCCGGGCATGCTGGATGCCATTCTACAGGCCACATTCCTATGTGCCCTCCTCATGTTCTGGCTGTGCATTTACCATGGTCTGCGACAGAACGAGCGCAGCTTCGTCCGCTTCTATCTGGTCAAGGTGATTGTCGTCTTGCCCATTTGGCTGTGCGCCATTGTCCTAGCCACCTGGGAGAAGTGCAACGAACTGAGGGATCCCACATACAGTCACTTTGTGGACACGAAGAACTACAATGTGAGTAATTTCTTTATAATTCTTTTATAATTCTAAGATTAATCGAACTACGTTGCTTTGCAGGGATTTAAGATGTTTTTCTACATTGCCTGCTGCATGTATGTGCTGTATCTGGTGCTGCTGCTGCTTAGAGCCTACACCGAGCTCCGGTCCATGCCCTATTTTGGTGAGACTTAGGCCAGGATTGAGGAGAGAATCTTAAATATATGCTTTCTTTCTGTAACTAGACATGCGCTTGAAGTTTCTCACGCTCCTCATGCTGTTCGTCCTGTCCATATCCATCACGGTAACCACCTGCCGCTTCGGATTTGGCATCCTAGAGGACAACTTTGTGGCCTCTCTGAACACCACCTATCGCAGTTCGGCACAGTTTATGAGCTTCTACGGGCTGCTTAACTTCTACCTGTACACCATGGCGTATGTGTACTCACCGGACGGCCGCTTTGCCCAGGCCGAGCTGGCGGTTACAAAGGATAACCCAGCCATCTCCATGATCGATGACTCCGACGAGGACGTGGTGTACGGCTCCGATGAGGAATCGCGGCGACCACTCACCTCGGTGGGCGGCGGCGGTGGTGGTGGAAAGAACGACTACGACAGCGATTAAGCGAAGGAGATCGAAGAAGTTCCATGAGATTCCACACATTGTTCCAAAGCGCAAGCGAGGGTTATAGTGCTAAATAGGTGTATAAAATATTCTCTAACATAATGCATAAATTAAACGAATTTCCCAAATTAATTTGCGATGTTTGGAAAGGAATGTGGTGGCCCAATGTACTCTTCACCTCATCCGAACAATTATTTTACTAGATTGTTTATTAGATAATTAACACATTTCGCCGGATGTTTCCTCAAATTCAAAAGCATAGCAAACACACTCTAGATGGCCTCGTTGATGCCCATTTTTGTTTTGGTAAGCAGACCGGTGTCACCCATATCCGCATTGTAGCCAGGCCGGTACTTCATACCGGGAGCCTGCAAAGAAAGCCCAAGGATAATTGTAAGGACGCAGATAGAGAGATAAGAGAGTTTCACTCACATTGTACCAGACATCGCGCCAGACCTTGCTGTCATCGGCGCTTCGGAGCAACTCGGGTACGTCATAGCGCGGAACATTGAAGTAGTTCATCAGGTCGGCCTTCTCGCCGCAGTACTTGATGCGGGCCTCGGTCCACTCGTTCTCCAGATGGAAACGCCAATCGTGCATCTTCTTGTTGTGGGAATCAGCCTCAAACTGGGCGAAGTCGATGCGCTCAATGTCCTCCACCACAACCTCGGTCTCGCCGCCGGCTGTCCAGTCGTAGATGAGCAGCTCGGCGTGGGTGGAGATGTCCTTAAGGTACTGCTGCTTGTAGAGCAGCTCCACGTCGCGCAGGTAGGCGTCACTGAACACCTTCGATTGCACCTCGTAGTCCACGTTGCGGGCCTTGATCTGCTTCTTAACGGCCTCCACCGGCTGGTCCAGGTAGATGACCAAATGCGGCTTCAGCAGCTCCCCGATGGTGTTCTGACGCAGCTCGTTGTAAACGGAACGAGCGCCGCGGGACAGATAGCCCTGGCGGAACATGGCCTCCATGAAGACAAAGTCAGAGTAGGGACTGCGTTCCAGGACAACGCCCTGTCCGGTGCTAAGGATGTGCTGCAGGGCATCAACGTACTGCGAATAGCGCAGCATGTACATACGAATCTGGAACTGGGCGGCCAGGTCGTTGTTCGGATCTTGGCAGAAGTTACGGACATCGTAGCTGCGGCAACTGGGTGGCAGTTCCGGGTCCAGCTTCCTCATGTCAAAGCCGTACGGATTGATGTAAATTAGATCCATATCCACGGACGGGAAGTACTGCATATCCAGCTCCTCGGCCAGCTCCTGGGCGAACTTGGACTTGCCGGCCGCGATGGGTCCCTCCACGCAGATCACCTTGGAGTTCTCGTCGAAGCGCTTGGAGGTCTTGTCGAAGAACGAGTTCAACACGGTGAACTTCTTCGTCTTGTACGGGTAAGGAGCTGCCTTCGGCACCCGGGGACCACCCCGCATCGTCTTGCCGGAGATGCTGCAGCGCTGCTGGAAGGCGGCGGGCAGTGCGTTCGCCTGCGCCTGTAGCAGGCATGGCGACTGCGCGGCACGGCTGACAAGCCGCACCAGGCCAACGCGGAACACGGCGGTCATTCTGTGGGTGGGAGAAGGGACAAGACCGTTAGTACACGCTGCAAAATCAACAATAATAACAATAATCTTGTCCCCCTGGCAGCTTTCGTGTGTTACATCACAGGAGCCCCGCAGATTGTGCGGTAATTTCTGGACACCAGCTGATGAGACACACGCTCCTATGGAGTTCCCTGCTACAGCTTAGCTAGGTGCTTCCTTGGATCCTCTAGATATGAATGATTTTTGCGTAAAGAGCCGTATTAACTCACTTTTCAAGCAATAAATTGGATTTCGGCCCAAAAACAATTTGGAGCTGTGTGATCGGTGTTGGAAAACGACTCGGTCAGGGTTGTCATCGCGTGATACATCGGATACAGAAATATTTATAAACTATCCTTTTGTCTGTTAATTCTTTAATATTTTATATTCCTTAAAAAGAAACGCATATTTTTTAAATTAATAAGACACCAAATCACATTATTTTATAGTTATTTTCAAGGCAATATTATAATATTTATATTAGATATTTTTGGCAACAACATTAAGCAGCACTGACATATAGAGTTGCCAGGACGTCTTAATTAAGTTAACGGTATTAAAATTAAATTAAATCTTAAAATTTTGACAAATGCGTTGTGTTTTAAGTCAAGATAATATAATTTTTGACTCGCGTCAGCATATTTTTTTTAACTAATTTTTAGATTTACACAACTGCACGCTGTGCTCTATATATTAGCCACATTTAAGAAGTCTGGCAACCCCGACACAACCTTGCTGCGTTTTGGGTTCCAACGTTATAGCGATGAACTAACGAAAATATCAATCAAAATTCCAGCATTTTAGCTCCAGGAACAGACGGAAAAACACCCGGACTTGTGAACCCGAGGTACAGGTGAGTCCTGGCTGTGGAGCCTTCGCTTCGGCCCCATACCCCCGCCTGCGAGTTACGCAACTGAGAACTAATAGGATTTTCCTCGTGACACAGATTTCATTATTGAGCAATCTCGGAAAGGATGGGCAACACAGCGATTACCAGGGTCCAGATGGAGGCCACCAAGAGTGTGCCCGTGGACCACGCCAAATACATGAGCGCCGGCGGCTCCCCACCTCCGGAGTGTCCCATGCATCAGAAGCATGGTGATGCTAAATCCGCCTCGGCCGTACCGCCACATCCCAAGATGACGGCCGCCTCAGAATGCCCCGTCCAGCACGACAACAGCGATGTGAATCCGCTGAACATGATGCCACCGGCCAACCAGCAGCCGGCACCTGACCAGCCCTTCTCCCTACCTACGGACCGCCAGACGTCAACTATACCCAAAGTGACCGAAGACGGCACCGTCCAGTTTTGGCAGTATCCCAGCCAGCAGATGTTCTGGAATGCCATGTTGCGCAAGGGCTGGCGCTGGAAGAATGAGGACGTCTCGCAGAAGGATATGGGTGACATTATACGCATCCACAACGCCAACAACGAGCAGGCCTGGCAGGAGGTGCTCAAGTGGGAGGCGTTGCATGCCAAGGAGTGCGGTAATCCGCGCCTCAAAAGCTTTGGCGGCAAGGCCAAGGACTTCAGTCCGCGCGCCCGTTTCCGCAGCTGGTTAGGGTAAGTTCTGCTAACTTATCAACAACGCCTTTGCTTTATCCTGCCATTTCAGATACGAGCTGCCATTCGACAGGCACGACTGGATCGTCGATCGCTGCGGCAAGGATGTGCGCTATGTTATCGACTACTACGACGGCGGGTTGGTGGACAAGGACTATCGATTCGCACTTCTAGACGTACGCCCGGCCATGGACTCGCCCGGCAACGCTTGGGACCGAATGCGCGTCGCCTATATGCGATGGAAATACGAGTTGTTCGAAAAGTTTGGCGGCCGTGACGGCGGTAAAGTAACCGCTGGCAGTGACTAGAAGAACCCATAGATAGATCGGTATCTGTACAAAATCGGCTTAAGTTATCATCGAATGCAACTGGAGTTAGAGTACGTTTTATCCGTTGCGGTACATTTAGCACTGGGAGGAAAGTCCCAGTTGTCCTTCTGTATTTAAATAAACTGTTAATTCTGACTTCTGAGCACCCTACATGAATGTTTTTAATAATGGGCGCGGCGCGTTTACCATTAAAAAAGCTAAGTAAAAGTAACATCATATAAACGATATATTTCTCCCGTGTCAGGTAACAGGCGAACAGAAAACAGAACAGCGACGATGCGCTGCCACTGATCTGTGCAATGACGTCATTTAAACTGCTAGAGGTGGGAGGAAAACTCCCATAATACTTGATAGTACATAGTTAATCGGCCTTCTACTGTCTCCTGAGCGCCTAGTTTGAAATATGAAGCAGTTGTTAAATTTGTACAGCTTGATTTTGAAATGGGCCCGGTTCTTTTTGCTGCCTTCAACAATAACTTATATATTAATTAACCTTCTGCTACTCTCTGCGCGCCTGGTAAATGAAACAATACAAGCCTTTTTCGGGATCTTGTTGTTGCAACAACAACAATTTGTACAACTAGAAAACTTCGAAACGCCGATTAAATCGTCCGTTTGCCGCGTTTCTAGTAACAGGCGAACAGAAAACAGAAGAGCGCCGATGCGCTGCCGCTGATCTTTGCACTAACGTCATTGATACAGCTAGTGGTGGAAGAAAAACTTCAATAATATTCGATAGTACATAGTTAATCGGCCATCTACCGTCTTCTGAGTGCCTAGTTGAAAAATAAAGTTCAGCCAAGGTTTGAGTATTTGCTAAGTACCTTCCCAAGATGTCGCCTAGATGGCGTAAATAATGTATTAATTGTGGCGGGCCAGAACAAAGCGCCACCTTGCGGATTATCTCTGAAGTCTTTCTCTGTCCATCAGCGATATCAATGACGTCAGCGCACAGATCAGCGTGTCGTCGCTCTCCTGCTTGCTGTTCGCCTGTTCCGCGTAATGGGAAAAGGCCATTCATTCGGCGATTTCGTTATGTTGGAACGGAAAATGTTGTTGTTGTACAAAACTTATTGTTGTATGCAACAAAAAAGACCAATTTTAAATTCTAGCACTGATCAGCGGCAGCGAATCGTCGCTCTTCTGTTTTCTGTTCGCCTGTTAGCAAAAACGGGTCAAACGGACAATTTGTTCGGTGTTTCTAGAAGTTCGTCTAAAATCTTGTAAAAATATTGTACAAATTGTTGTTGTAGTCGTAGGCAACAACAAGATTTGAACACTTCTGGCAGTATCATAAGTTATTGTCAATTTCAAATTCTAGCTGTACAAATGTACCAACGGCTTTATTTTTCAAACAAAGCGCTCAGAAGACGGTACAAGGTCTATTAATTATGTACTTTAGAATATTATAGGAATATTCTCCTACCATTAGCTGTATTAATGATGTTATTGCACAGATAAGCGGCAGCAGATCGTCGCTCTTCTGTATTCTGTTCGCTAATCACGTGTGGTTAACGCGGCCATTATTGCTACTCTTTGAAGCCTCCGGTACGACGTTGGAGTTGTGGCCAACAAAACAAAAACGGCCAACAAATTGAGGTATTTATTTTAATTAAATATTCTTAAATATCGGTAGCAAATGTACTGTAGTGGAACGCGCGCAAATTTATATCAATTCCAGAGCGTTCAGTGTTGGAAAGCGTGAGTCGTTTTCTCCTCTTCTTGCGCCTGCCCCCATTACGTGAGAATCGAGTTTATTAGCTGGAGAACCAAGTGGATCCGCTTCGAACAGTCATAAATGCTAGCTGCCAGAATGAGGTTCGTGCAATATCTGCGCAAAGGTGACCTGGCCAAGCGCCTAGGCTTGCTGTCCGAGGACCAGAAGTCCCTGGTGGAGCTCGCCGGCCTGGAGGGAGTGCCCAGTGACCTGAAGACCCTTATTGCGCAGGGCCCCAACCTAGAGGAGCTGGCTCAGAAGGCGGCCAAGCAGCCGCAGCTTGAACTGAATGATGACGTCACTCTGCTGCCACCACTTAGCGATCCCGGCAAGATCATCTGCATTGGTGAATAATTAGTGAGTACACGATCTTTATCTGGTGTTAATTGAGCGTTTTTTCTTCGGCAGGTCTAAACTACCAGGACCACTGCGACGAGCAGAACAAGCCGGCGCCCAAGGAACCCATGTTCTTCAGCAAGTTCAACAATGCGCTGGTGGGCCCCCAAGATAATGTCATCGCCCACACGGCCAGCAGTGTACGTAGAGTGTCAGATAACGAGATATGTAGTAGCTTCGTCAGATTACACAAAACTTTCCACAGAAAATCGACTGGGAGGTGGAGCTGGTCTGTGTCATTGGCAAGGTCGCTCGCAAGGTCCCCAAAGCTCAGGCTATGGATTATGTCTTTGGTTATAGTGTGGCCCAGGACATCTCTGCCCGCGACTGGCAAAAGGAGCGCAACGGTGGTCAGTTCCTAATCGGCAAGTCAATGGACACTTTCCTGCCGCTGGGCCCCTCGGTGGTGCACAAGAGTCTGGTCAAGGATGTCTACAATCTGCCGCTAAAGACCTGGGTGAACGACGTGGAAAAGCAGAACGGCAATACCGGCAATCTGATCTTTAAGCTGGACGACGTGATCAACCGGCTGTCGGAGACTATCACTTTGCTTCCCGGCGATATCATTGTGACTGGAACGCCCAAGGGCGTGGGCATGCACCGCAATCCTCCGGAGTTCCTGAAGCCTGGGGATGTCGTCAAGTCGGAGATCGTCGGGCTAGGCAAGCTCTGCAACAAGATCGTGGCCCCTTAAGTTCGGCATTTCCAATTATTTGTTATCTTTGATTTGTTTGTACGAAATAATGGCATTTAATCTGTGAGATTTTGAAGTTTGATTTGGGGACTGCGATGGTGTTTCGCTACAATAATTAAAACTTGGTGGGAAACTATCATTTCCATAACTGTTCGTCACTTGATCGGAACAACACTTGAAAGAAACATTTCGGGTAAATTTTGCACTAAGAAGAAAGTCCGAATGGAAAGAAAACAAATCCAAGACTTGTGGGACCACTTCTGCTAGGGTAAATATCTATAAAACTCGATAATAGGATGCTAATGATACAAAAATAACTGGCTTCTATCAATTGATGTTTACTTTTTGAATTCGGTGGAGTTCTTATAGTTTTGATTTAAATTCTGACTATTTAACTTGTTTACTTGATTGGAATATATTATTGTTATTAATAAAACCCATTTCAACAAAATAACTCGATTTTTATCAATAGAAGTGACATTTAATCAACAGCTCAGACCTTAAAGGTCTTCGACTGGGTGGCAAAGTACTCGTCCCGACTGTGATAGGGCCGGTAGGGATCGTTGATGTAGTGCTTGGGCCGCCTCCAGTACCTCGTGACCATCTTGTCCAGCAACCAGCTCTGTGTGGCATTGGTGAAGACATGCTGCTTAAGGCGTCGCCGCAGGGCGCCAGACTTCTTGAACAGCTTCTTCTGGCGGCCGGAGTGTGTTCGTATCCAGGCACCCCACTCTAGGCGCTTGAATCGCTTCAACACCGCCTTGACGGTCTTTCTTTTGCCCTTGATCAGAGAGAACTTGGTCACGTTGCGTGTGGTTGGTGGATTTCCTGTGGCTCCCAGGCTTGCAGGCAGTTGAAGCAACTTTACGGGTGATGCCAACGATGGGACAGGTAGCAAACTGGGTCGAGCCAGAGTAACCAGGCTAGCACGTTGTGTCTGCTGGACCAGGGGAACCAGCGAAGTAGCAGCCGGCGACTGACGGCAAACGTTGCGCAGCGCTGTAAATGACGAGGAATGTTGAAACCGAAATCATCATTCTAGCCAGAAGAAGTTCACTCACCGCTTGCCACAAAGGTTCGCAGCATTTCACACAAATAAAGCGGCAAAAACTTAAAATAAACCAAAAATTCTGTTCGAAATCCTTTACTTCTTCCCGAGTCGCGTAACAGCAGCCGATCAGCTGTTTGTCATTTTGAGCGAAGCGCCGACATACAAGCAAGGTGCAAAGGAAACTTAAGTTTGAGATGACCCTTTAATTTCGTGCTTTATGAAAAGGCACGAACGCTTTTTATTAATTTAAATTAATAACCATTTGGATTTAATAAGCATTTATATTAAGAATTATTTTATTATTTTCCAACGTTTGTATTCGCAGTTGGCTTACAGTGCCGTCCTGAAAAGTCTCAGCCCGCATTCACCCCTGAATTAAATGATTTCTATTTGTCGTTCAAAATAAATGCTGTTCCTTACACTTTGCTTGTCAAACACATAATACAAAATTAAATCATCAAAATCCAGTTCTGCGATCGAGGGGACCAAAAGAAGTGATTAGACAGGACTGGCCCTGGACCGGATCCAAGAATCAGGCGAACGTGCGTTGCTCGTGAGTGCGGGGGATGGAAGAAGAAGCAGCAGCACTGGCCAGCCATTCACACGCCAGCTCTGACGCAGTCGAGCCAGCTTCGAACGAATTAGACAAAATATAATTCACGTCGCCGGAATTCACGGGAGCAGCAGCAGCAGGAGCCGGAGCAGCAGGAGCAGAGCGAATCGAGCGACACCCACCCAACACCATGTATCGGCTAGCGATGCGAGACCAGTGCAAGTGCGCCCTGCAGGTGAGCTTTTTTTTTCGGTAGCGGCGGCGACGGCGGCTATGTGATAACGTGAAAATCGATCGTCACGTTGCCCCCTCCGCCCTGCTGTTGGCAAAAATACAACAAGAGGCGCTGGTTATGTCATCTCCCAAGCCCAGGAATTGGCCGAAAAGTTCCAAAATTCCAGTTGTCACAGGACCCAGGGTGTCTTACGGTTACCTCTTGGGTGGCGGGGCTGGCTAGTCGGTCTCTGAATCTGGGAAAATTGTATACTTCATCCGGTGCCTTCGATTTCCACAGCGTACGCTGCAGCAGACCACGACAAACAGCAGGCAACTCAGCAGCAGCAGTAGCAGCAGCGGAAGCAAAAATAACAGCAGCAGCAGCGGAAGTGGAAGCAGAAAGGAGGGCAGGCGGCAGCAAGGATACCAAGGATTCTATGGCCTGCCACCGCCACCGAATATGCGTGAAGCCGGCTTCGGCAAAGTGGTGCTCTTCGTCTCCCCGCTGGCCGCCGTTGGTGGAGTCATCACCTACGCCAAGTAAACGAAACACCTATTATTGATTCTTCAAACGAAATCACTAAACAATGTCTTCGCGCCCAGGTACGACGATGATTTCCGCAAAATGGTTGAGGAGAAAGTTCCCGGCGCCGGTTCAGTCATCAAAGTGGCACTGCAGGAGGAGCCACCATTCAAAGGGGTCACCAAGAGTGTCAACGATCAAATCGACAAGGTCAAGTCTGGTTTTGATACGGTCACCTCCACCGTGGACTCGGTTACCTCCAAGGTAACGGGCTTGTTCGGCGGCGGCGCTGATGACAAGTCGAAGACGGCTAAGGCAGATCCCGTGAAAAGTGAACCCAAGCCAGAGAAGAAATCCCCAACGACGTCCCAGGCCAGCAAGGCGGAAGCAAAGCCAGTGGCGAAGGTGGAGAAGGTGGCTGCAACGCCTCCGCCTGCCGCCAAGCCTAAGGACGAACCCCTGCCCCGCGAGGTCGTTGAACTGGAGAAGGCCATCGAGTTGTCCGCCCAGCTGGCCCTCAAAGAGTACAACAACGCCATAAGCGTGCTCAAGGGGTATGCCAAGATTTTGTATTTAAAGATGCTTCCCTCATTCATTGCATTATATTTTAAGTTCTCTTAGCACATTACATAAATTTATAATTATAGAAAAGACTTGTCATACCGCTTTCTGCTTACAATTAAGGAAAATTTTCTTGTACTTTTTAGCTTTAACGATGAAGTGCGCAAGGTAGTCGACAAGGCGGTGGAGAATGGCGAGAACTCGCTGTGGACAACGCTAAGAAATCGCGCTAGTGCTCGGGACACGGCAGTGGCCACGGCAGAGCGTGCGGCGCGTGAGGCCCAGGAGAAGATTGGTAAGCCTGCAGACTCTTACATTTCCAAGAAAATATACTGAGATTAAAGGACACACCCCCTGTCAATAACAGTATCCTGCGAGATTGCCCTGAGTGCGGCGGCAACGGCGCAGAACAGCAAGAAGGTGGAGGAGGTGCGTAACAAAATCAAGAAGTTGGTGGACCACATAACCAACGTGAAGGACGAGCTCTACAGGCAGAAGGACACCGCCAGCGTCTCGGACAAGTACTGGCGTAATGTAGAACAGGCGCGCAACTATTTCATCGACGAGATCGAGTCCATCTTCCCTGGCCTGAGTTTGGCCGATAAGAAACTCAACCTGTCCAAGGAGGACCTCGACCTGTTCATCCTTCACGCCTACACCCATGTCCTGGCCTACCAGAAGGAGCTGCAGCGCCTGCAAACCGATGGCGAGCTCCGTCTGAAGCGGGCAATTGATTCGGTACGCGGCGATAATGATTCGGAGGCACTGCGCGCCCAACTGGAATACCATTTAGAGGCCGAGAGACGCAAGCTGGCCGTGGAGAACCAGAAGAAGATCTTCCAGATCCACGCCGAGTCCGACAAGCAGCTGCGCATGCAGCTCAAGAAGCAGGCGGAGGCCCATACCGATCACATAAAGGATATTGTGGCACAGCGGGAGACCGATCTGACGCGCAGCTTTAAGCGCGAGCTGGAGGACAAGTTGGCGGCCGAGAAGGCCAACTACAAGCTACAGCTGGCTGCCATGCTCGGCAAGCTGCGTGGCATGGATGCGGCCCTAGCGGGTAAGTTTTGTCTTCTCCTGTGGGCTTTGCTAGTTGTATCTTGGCTAGAATTGTAATCGGTTCCTATGAATCCCTAAAACATGCTGCTCGCTTAGAGATAGAGGATGAGTTTCAAGGTATTCTTTTCCTAGTAGCGACCTCCGTTAATTCGAATTTATCTTGGTAACTATTATTCTGTTTGGCATTTCGCAGAGCGTGCGGATGCGGAGCGTACTGCCAATCAGGCACAAGCCTTGTGGGCCGCCTGTCAAGCTCTGTGGGCCTCGGTGCGCACTGCCACACCTGGGGTGCACTACTCGGAGAAGCTGCGCCCTCTGAAGAACGAGATCAATGCCATTGCCAAGGTGGCCAGTAAGTGAATACTAAATTTCCCAAAAACTCCTTTACAAAACACGGAAAATCTTTCACAGAGGGCGACGACCTGGTGGCCGCTGTGCTGCATAGCATGCCGAAGGAGGCCCAGGAGCGCGGTGTCTATCCCGAGGATGCACTGCGCGAACGCTTTCTCAATGTGGAGCGCGTGGCGCGCCGCCTGGCACTGGTGCCAGAGGAGGGAGCCAGCCTGCCCATATATTTCCTGTCCTATCTTCAATCGCTGTTCATCCTGCGACCCGATAATCCCATATCCAAGGACGAACTCGATAACAAACCGTTCGATTACAGCAAACTGGACACCTATGACATCCTGAACAGAGCCAGGTAAGGAGTGGCTACTAGCTTCACTAACCGGCGCATGTTAGCAACTTTTTGTATATTTCAAAGGTACCATGTGGATCGCAGCGACTTCCTGCAGGCGCTGAAGTACTTGAATCTACTACAGGGTGCGTCCCGTAAAATCGCCGGCGAGTGGATGAAGGAGGCACGCCTTATGCTGGAGACGCAGCAGGCGGCCAACACCCTGATGGCCCACGCCGCTGCCAGCGGCCTGTTGTATTTGTAGACTATGTCCCCTAACACCCAATCCTCTATAAACACACAGATACACTTATGATTTGTTATTAGTCCAGAAGAAGACGAAACGAGAGCCCATAAATGCGAAAGATAAACAGCAATATGTAATTGGTCCTTTGTGAGAAAAAAAAAGTTTAAATGAAAAAAAACAAAAATAGCACTTATATATTTGTAACATTTTGTTTAGATTCAATTATACAAATTATATCTAGAGAAACTTCATTAAATTGACACGAAATTCACACATTTGGGGGGCATCTAGGCGGCTCTGTTGAATTGGTTGAACATTTAAACGAAAATCTGTCTTATTCTTGAGGGTAATAAAAGCGCTTATTGCTCATAAATCTGGTACTGATCGGGTTAGATTATAGTCAGCCTTTAATGGTCATATCCTTAGAAAACATTGTGATTAGTAAAGGGTACACGTAGCAATATAATAGATCCCTTCACGCAACATTACAAATCTGGCATAAATCTGTTTCAAATCTTACGAATAAAAATCGCTGATTGTTACTGGGGTTTTCTTTTTTTTATTTGGATTTTTATTACAATTTTCCTCTATTTAGAAATTTTAGATGCCAGAGATCTCCTTCTAATATAATTTTTTACGAAACGCTGTGGTTTAATCTTGATTCGTAAAGCTGTCCGAAAAAGATACCACAAATTATAAGAATCTTTTGTTACTGGATTTGAGATCCAGTGGAAAACACAAACTTATTATATAAAAATCTAAACATAGCAAACCGTATTCAAACACTCACTGATTATGTGGCCGATTTTATGTTTGAATTAGCTCCACATATATTTTTCGTTACTTTATTCGCTCCGCTAAAATCGCGATATTTAGCCGTTATCCAACCCTGGACGTGCCGTAACGCGGGTGGCAGGCGGCATTTGCCAGCCCTGGTGGATCAGAGGCAATCAGCTGGTTTGCGTGGTCGATTGAACTTTTCGGTTTGGTCCCGGAAAAAGAACTCGAAATCGAATTCAATCAAATTCCCTGTGCCCACCAGGATACGTCCTAATTTTTTGAGCAACCGCTAGGGAACCGAGGAGCAACATGTCGATGCTGGCGAGAACCGTTGGACGCACCTTTATGCAGGTAAATCCGGCCGCGAGTCCGGGTGCCTCTTACATAAACGCTCGCCCCGCGACGCTGTGCGAATAATTCAGCCAGCGCTGGGCGAGCTCTTTTTTTTTGAGGTTATAATCCTCGCCAGCAGGTCAGTGTCGCATCGCTCTGATCCTTGTCCATTCCATTTTATTCCGATTTAGGCTGCGGCAGCTCGTAGTCTGCACACTACGCCGGTGGCCAGGGTGAGTTCCAACAGCAGCCAACTGTCCGAGGGCGCATAACTAATCCGATAAATTGCTTTTGCAGGATGCCTACGGCGCCAACAGGACCACCTGCACACTGATACCCGGCGATGGTGTGGGCCCTGAGCTGGTCTATTCCCTGCAGGAGGTCTTCAAGGTAGCTATGACACGTTAATGAGTTCTAGATATTTAAATTTAAGTGAAGAGTTTGTAAATTATAAGGGGAATTAAGGAGGGGATAAAATGCAGGCTTAAATAATTCCAATTACTTATTATTCTTTAAAGCAATTTCTTAATATAATTTTTGATATATTAGTTAAATATCTACACCAAATTTCCTTTAAACTTGCAATGTATTATGTTTGTTCAGCTGATATGTAAGAGCCCAATAAAATATTTACATTGTGGCATTTTTTAAGTTCAATTCTAACAGAATTCTGTAAAACTTATTACTTAATTTTCACAAGAACAGAAGCAGTACTTAAATTATATAAAAAAAGCATTTCCACTTATCTGTATCGTAAAGATAAGTGATAAGAGTTTCAGATTTATACGGCCCTCTTAATGTGCAATTTACTGATTTTCTGTGGCACTTAAGATAGTCCCACATTTTATATATTTCTATTTAACAAAAGTTTATATCCTTGACAATAATATTATTGCTTTTAGGCAGCCAGTGTTCCCGTGGACTTCGAGTGCTATTTCCTGTCCGAAATCAATCCCGTGCTGAGTGCCAAGCTGGAGGATGTGGTGGCCTCCATCCAGAAGAACAAAGTGTGCATTAAGGTGAGCCCACAGCCCTAATAATTCCGAATATATTGATAATAGCTGGTATTTCCTGCAGGGCATTTTGGCCACGCCTGACTACAGCAATGTGGGTGACCTGCAGACGCTCAACATGAAGCTCCGCACCGATCTGGACCTCTACGCCAACGTTGTCCATGTTCGCAGTCTGCCCGGTGTTAAGACGCGCCACACCAACATCGATACGGTGATCATTCGCGAGCAGACCGAGGGCGAGTACTCGGCGCTGGAGCACGAGTCGGTGCCCGGAATCGTTGAGTGCCTAAAGATTGTCACCGCCAAGAAATCGATGAGAATTGCCAAGTTCGCCTTCGACTATGCCACGAAGAACCAGCGGAAGAAGGTGACTGCCGTGCACAAGGCTAATATTATGAAGCTGGGCGATGGCCTCTTCCTTCGCTCCTGCGAGGAGGTCTCCAAGCTCTATCCGCGCATCCAGTTCGAGAAGATGATTGTGGACAATACGACCATGCAGATGGTGTCCAATCCCAACCAGTTCGATGTGATGGTCACGCCCAATCTGTATGGTGCCATCGTTGATAACCTGGCCTGTGGCCTTGTCGGCGGTGCTGGTGTGGTGGCTGGTGCCTCCTACTCCTCGGAGACCGTGGTCTTCGAGCCGGTAAGTTAAAATATACTTTTTAGTGAGCAAACTTTAACTGTTACTTCTGGCAGGGTGCACGCCACACATTCGCCGAAGCTGTCGGCAAGAATGTGGCCAATCCCACTGCCATGCTGCTCTGCGGCGTGAAGCTGCTGCGCCACATCAACCTGCCCACCTACGGCGAGGTTATCCAGAATGCCATCAACAAGGTGCTCAACGAGGGCAAGGTGCGCACCAAGGATCTGGGCGGACAGTCGACCACGCAGGACTTTACCCACGCCGTCATCCGGAACATGACCTAGACGCTGATCAGCAAACCTCAACCACCATCAAGGGGCAACAACGTTGGCGCTTATATAATTGACATTAGACAGATTCTGTTGTTGCCGCAGCTAAATTTGAATTGTTGAAAAAATTAACCCCCACAAAGTTCTTGATTTCCTTCTACGTCCAATTTTTTTTGATTTGTACCCGATGTCCATCTATCTGCAATGCATTCATTTTGAGTATTATTTCCGGCGAATATTTAAGTTTAGTCCAATTGAAACCCCGCCCAAAGGAAGCCCCTGCCCCGAATCCAAAGTCTTGAATCCTTTAGTTTTACCAATTGGCAGTAACACATTGATTATCCTTGATTATGTTGTAATTATTTACGTATTATTTTCCCTCATTTTATTGATTTTGCAAAAATCCCAAATCTACTATATGTTTTACCTTGTTGAAAAGCAAACAAAAAAAAGAAAATGAAAGAAAACGAAAACACTGATATTGTTAAACCAATTTAACTGATAGCGGACGGCTTTGAGTGGGACCCACTCCACCGGAGCTGTGAGAATGATAACAATAAACTCAAATCTAAATTAATTATTATTTAAAAGCCATTGTCAGTCTGTTCGAGCTGTCTAAATTTTAAGTAATACAAACAAAAAACAAAAAAAAAAATTGGAGAAACTTTGCTGTTTGCCTTTTGTGAGCCGAGCTGAGCTGTCATGTCGAGCAGAAAGAGCAGAAACGCACCGCAGTCCTTCCGGGCACAGGTGTTCCAAGAGTATTCAAATCAAGTCAAGCTCTTGCATAGCCAAAGCCCCACTTGGGAGCAAATGTTGGAATTGGAAAGATCTCGGAAGGCTCTTCTTGATTGTAGCTGTACTGGAAAGTGTTCTAAACGTCGGTGAGTATGGCGGCGAAAATCGCATTCTCTCCGCTTGCACAAAGTTGTGCTTGTGTGCGTACAGATCTAGAATGTACTCTCATCGGCTGCTGCTGTATGCGTACAAGAGATCGACTTGCTCTAGAGCAGAGAGCGCCCTGAATTTTGAATAAAATAACATGAGAGCCTGTCGAGAGACAGCTCTAGAGCCAGCAAGGCGTTAGTTAGCTTGATGCTTATAGTTTTCTTTGGTAGTGAGTCGATACGTATGAAGGAGATGCAAAAGTATATGTCAGCCCAGAAAACTAAGGATATTTCATGCCCGAAAAGAAACGTAGTCAAGTAAGTATGGAAAATTAGAATAATCCTGAGAGTTCATTAACCATTCTTCCCTAAGCCACTTACCTCGAGTTCGAGAGCATCCCGAACGGCTGCCCAGCTTAATTCCTGCAAGGAAATTGTTACAACTGAATGACAGAGTCGTCCGTGCTTTAAATTACCATTCAACTGCCTCCGATCGCCTGATGAACCTGGCCAAAAGTAAGAAGAGGCACATGCAATCTGATATTAAGCCTTGGAAGCTGACCAGTGCTATGAGGTTCTTCCAGCCCAGTGATCGGCTGCTGTGTTTGGCCAGCCACCGAAAGCCTTTCAAGGAGCCTCGTGATCCGTATAAGATTTCCTCAAAAGCTCTGCTTTATGCAGGTGAAAATAAGATTTGAATAATATGATTTATATTTTAAACTGTATTTAATATAACTTTCTAAATGTTAGCAGCTACTCCGAGAATTTTCCATCTGGCAGAGCCACAAAAGAAGCAAGAGGAGCTTCTGATAAATCCGTTGAAACAAGAAAGAAAAGGAACTACGCAGCGAATCACGGAATTGGCTAAGCCAAAGGTGCGTGAGGACAAAATCTACCGACGAACGCCCTTCAAGGTGCCAAGCCGTGCCCTCAAGGCCAAGACCTCACCACGTCTCTTAGAGCTGGCAGAGCCAAGAATGTAAAGGGCAAGGCCACGATGGATTACGGGGATCGGAAGACAGTCTGGAAGGATTTCCGATTATTTTTACATCCCTGTTATCTGTTATCTTAATAAAAAAAAAGCCAACGGTCATAAAAGGTGAAAGCGATCTAAGGATGCATTATTTTAGATCGCTTTCACCCTTTAAAAACCGATTGGACTTGGCCGAAATTAAACATTACTTCGGTCTTGGCAAAGTAAGGCTGAAGGTTACCAGTGGGGTTACCCGCCAGTAATTGTATTATGGTGCCGCATTTCGTGCGGTTGAGTACTATGAGGAGCTAAGATTAATTTATAATTAACAAAAACAAGTCTCGTAAAAATGTATAAAAAATAAAATATCTAAAACACACAAGCCCTTTGAGTTCGCTTTAAAAACTCGTTGCAGGCCATGAAAAGTCCCAGAGTAAATAGAAATTAAATAATACCAAAAAACAAATTTAATCGTGAACTCGAAACCAAACTTAGCCGAAAATTAAAAATATTAGAACACCGAAACGTAACGTATGTATGATCTCCAGACACCCTTCTATCCGCCCTTCGGCTTGGCCAGCTCGATGAGGCGTGGCGAAGCCTTTGCCTTGAGGGCGGCCGGTGAAATGGCGAAGGGATTCTCCCGGATGTGCGTATTCTCGAACTCCTTGGGCTCCGCCAGCTCCTTGATGCGCGTAGATGCCTTGTACTTGAGGGCGTTGGGAGCGATGCCGAAGGGATTCTCCTTGACGTCGGCTAATCCCTGGTTGGCATCGCGCGTCTTCAGCGGTTCGGACATTTCCTTGATGCGGGGGCTCGCTATGGAGAAATGAAAAAGAGGGTTTTAGGCGTTTAAAATGATCTTAAATATCTGGCAGATTTAAAGGATTTTAAAGTATTTTATATAAAAAAAGACTTCTGGGTGATACAATTATAAACAGAGGCTATTATATTATTATATTTAGAAGTACTCACGTTTGTAGTGAAGGGCAGTCGGCGATACTTTCTCCGGGTTTTCGTTGATGTGCACATTCTCCCGCATGACGTGCGCCGCGATCAACTTCAGTCTCTTGGACGCCTTATAGTTCTTCATCTCGGGAGTCAGCTCCCATTTGGGCTTCACCTCCTCCACATAGGCTTTGGGGCTTGACAGAGCCTTCAGGCGCTCCTCGTTCATCTCGCCTGCCTTTCGATCAATCTTCGGCGGCGTTGGAGGCGCCTTCGGCTTGGACAGTTGTGCAAGATACTTTTGTTGCTTGGCCAACTGCTTCTGCGTCTTCTTCTTTTTCTTCTTACTGAAATCGGTCAAATATATTACAAATTGTACTTGTACATTATAAATATTTAGAAAATCTAAACCCTATCCTAAGGTTCGTACAGAATATTTTAATGTAAAGTTAAAATAACGTTGTAAAGAAAAAATCCTTTCACTCACGGCTCTTTTAGCGGCTGGGTATTGGACAAGCGACTGTAGAGCGACATGTAGCTATAGCGCAGCAACCTGTTGAGGATTCCCTCGCCGATCTGGTCGCCGGCAAGGATGGCCGCCCGGCGGCGGTGAAGCAGACGGCGCACCGTTGGCAAGGCCAGCTGCTCGGTGCGCGTGTGGCTCTGAGCATCGCAGGCGCGCACCACCTCGATGGACTTGGTGAAGAGACAGGTGCACTTGGGCACGTAGCGGCATACACGTACCCTGGGCACGGCCATCTCCATTAGGCGTCGCCGCTTCACGAACATGCGCTCATGACGCTGCATCAGAATCCCCAGCTCCTTGGAGATGTCGCGCACAAAGCACTCGGCATCGTAGGGAATTGGGTCGCCAATGCGACAACAGTCGGGCCTGACAGTGTCCTTCAGCTTCAGACATGTCGTCATTCTAGGGAATTTCGAATTTTGGGGGCTCACTTTAAACCAATTTACAATATACGCTTTTTTGTCTGTTTTTTTTTAGATTTAGTTGTATTAAAACATTTACATTTATCTGTTCGAATCGAAAATGATACTAATTTGTTGAAATTGAATTAGATTTGACAACAAAGTCAAATTGCCTTTTTAAATTTTACTTTTTTTGCTTATTTGTGGCTCTGTTATTGTTTGATCCAAGGGATAACTTAGTGTTAAGCTGTAGTAGACCAGTATTTTTGTATAAATTATATGGATATATGATAAATAATTTTCAGCGAACGTATTACCAAAACGTAAGTACAATTGGATTATAATTATAAAAGTAATGAAATATTTAAGTGTTGCTGAGCTGTATATGGAGCCTGTGCAATATCGATAAGTTGGCAGGATATCGATAAGTTGGCTCAACATGCTCCAAGCCACATTTGTCAATAAGGTGATATTATAAGTGATGTTATTAGCACATTTTCCTAGCAACACAGTCCGCCCAGTTAGATTAAAGATAAAATAAAAACAAAAATATGTGGGATATCCAAAGAAGAAAGTTAAGAAAATGAAGTAGGTAATTATATTTCAATTTAAACTTCCACACCATGGCCTTTATTAATTGATTTTGTTGCCCTGAAATAAAGAAACAAATTATTATTGCATTCCCGACACCGGTTGACCCAGAATCAAACTAGTTTCCTTTAATGTTTTATTAATGTTTTATTGACAGTATTCATAAAAATACTGAGAGTATGCTCCAAGTTCACATCATTACAAGTTAATAGTTTTGTTTGGGGGTTTGTATTTCCTCTGTCCCATCATCTGCATGTTGTTCATTTCTGTAGTTTGCTTCTCTGACATTATTGTATACACCTGCTATTTTCTGTTCTTTCTCTTCACATATACACAAATCTTATATTTTTTGTATTGTTTTTGTTTGGTTGTTTGCATTTTTTTGCCTGTATCCTTGTATCTTCCTCAACTGGTCGCCTGCTTTTATACTTTTTTACAATGTTTTTGCCATACATTTGATTTAGTTCGAAATGTTTGTTTTTTTGTTTTTCTCTTTTTGTGAATATTTCCAACTCGTTCTTATTGTTGTTCCTTCGATTTCTTTGTTTTTGTTTTTGCAATTCAATTGGAATTCAGCACATCAGCACATGTTGTTGTTGCTCTTGTTATTGGCTTTTAATTTATTCATTTTGACGATTTTGTTTACGAACAAAATAACTTGGTTAAGTGAAATCAAAGTGGTAAGCATAATGTTAATAATAATTGTTATACACTCACATCGAACTTATGCAATACACTCATACATATACAAATATGTACTATAAATTTGAATTTAGCATTTACTAGGTCATTTGTTTTGTTATGTTTTGTTTTTTTGTTGACAAAAATTTTGCTAATTTGAATTTACTTTATTCTTGTTGGTTTTTGGGTTTATCATTGTTCGATTCGTAGAAAATCCCCAATCGATTTCATTATTTACACCAAAGCCAAATAATAATTAGATCTATGTAAATTAGGGGGCTTCTTCAATTGTTTTTTTTTGTTTTTGTTCTTTTTTCGACTTTGCCATCCAAATATGTATGCATGCTTTTTTACATTTAGTCCAGTTTTTAGTTTAAATTTTCATTTTGCATATCGTATACAGTTTCGCCTTACAAATAGAATTTTTTTGGTTTTTCAAAATTATCCAAATTACTTTGCCTGAACATTACTTCTTCTGCGCTCTTAGATAATTTTTGTTCCTTTAGATTTAGTTTTTGACACGCTAAATATATATAATATATATGTATATAGATTACCAAAAGGGTTGCCTCCTCTTTTATGTACACACACATACAATTTTTATTTTTGGTTTCTTTTTCCATATAATTTCGAAAGTTTTCTGAATTTCTAGTCATGTTTTTTTCTTGCCTTTTAAGATATGCCTCGAAACTTGTTTTAGCTTTAGTTTTTTTGTCCATTTTAGTTTTAGATGTTTTTACATTTTAGTTTGATTTACCAGTTGTTTTTAATTTAAATCATTTCTTCTTTAGTTGGTCCCTGAAGCTGTGTTGAGTTTAGATATACGATTCCTTTGGCTCGTCTGAAATAGTTTTTGCCTTTTATAGTGTTTCTTTTTCGTTTTTCGGAATATTTGCGGGTTTTAAAATCTCGACAGTGAAGTGAAGTGAAAATAAATAAAATAAAAATCAATTAACTGAAAAGTAAAGTTTCAATTGCCGTTGTTGTTGTTCTGTTGGTTGTTCTTGTTCTTGTTGTTCTTGTTGTAATTGCAATCCAATTGTTTTTGCTCATCTCTTGCATGTGAAAATGGAGCAAATATTGGCCATGTTAGAAAGAAGCTGCTCCTCCTATCACGGCCAATATTTACTTTGGGCTATTGTTTAGTTTATAGATAATTCTGTCATCTGTCAATTATAACTATTGCATATAATGGTATTAAGTATCTTGCTTGCAATTGTTAGACTGTTGTGCTTAATTTAATATTCATATTTGTTTTTTTTTTGCGTTTCTTATTTTCTGCATTCGGTTAAAGTGTGAAATGAAAGCCTCCTGTGGTAATAAATCGAAATGAAAAACAAATTGTTGAACTAAAATATTTTTGTATTTATTAATAAACGTTCGTAATTCGTAAATATATTGTATATATCTGCTTTATTTTTTTTTTTTGCGTTTAAAACATAATAAGTAAATAATAAGGATAACGAAAATTATAAACTTAATCTTAGTTATGTGTCTGTGTAATATATAATAACAATTATGCACGCTTTACTAAACAAAGAATTTTGCTCTTGCTCTGCTGTTGCTGTAAATTTTAATTTAAGGTTTTACAAATATAATTATTACATTTATTTCTGTTTGTGTGTGTGTAATTCAAATTAAGCAAAACTTCAATATTATCATAAATTACTTACTGAAATTAAACATATATATTTTGGATTTATTCATCTTCAACGCAGTACAAAATAAATTTCACATGTTTTGCTGCAGTTTAAGTTTTTTTCTCTCTTCACTTTCTGTTTTTAAATCTCTGATGTTTTTTTTTGTGTTTTTCTGTCTTAGCTTTAATGCTAAATACATTTTGTGTACTTATGGGCTATTGCTAATAATAATGCGAATTTTTTTTTATTTGCTTATTGGCTTTTGTTTTTTTTGTTCTTGTAATTTTGTAGTACTTATGTAAATGCAAAAAAAAGACTGCTTTATCTGTTCTATTTCTGTGTTTGTAGTTTACCGAAAGTCTAATTTTATGAATTGTACTTACATCAGTTGGTTTGTTTGTTTTGTAAAAATAATGGAAAATATTCTCAAAACTTTTGCCTGGCTAAGATTTAGGGTTGTTCCTTCTTGTAGTTGCTGTTTTTCTGATTTTTGTTGTTGTTAATGCCAATTGCTTATAACTATTGAAGTTGTTGGTTTTTTTTTTACGGTTTGTTTGATTGATTAATTATGAATATTACTTTTCTAGGGCTATTGTTCTTGTTGTAACTGTAACTGTGTGGAGTTGATGCTGCTGTATTTAAAGTTAATAATTGAAATAAAAATTGGTTTGTTTTTCTTTTTATATATATTGTTTATAAAATTGTTTTGCCTTTTTTGCAGTTCGATTTCGTGCTGCTTCTTTTCTCTGTTTGAAAGGGATTATGATGTCTGATTTCGGTTTCGGAGTCTGTAAATGTATCTGTAGCTGTATCTGGATTCTATCTTGTCATTGCTAATTATGTGGCTATTGTTAATGGTTATGTGGCTATGAATACAAATCTTGTTTTGAAAAACGGCTGTTGTGTGTGTTTGTTTGGGTTTTCATTATTAAAGTTAATTGCTGTGGCTATTTCTATTTTATTTGTGGCTATTTAAGTTCTGTAGTAAGAGTAGTACTATTGTTTAATAAAATTGTGGTTGCTGCTTGGTTGTTGTTGGTTGTATTCGTGGATAGAAAAAAGAAAAGTACAATCGACTTTAGGCTGTTTTGTTTGGATTAATATCTGAGCTGCTTCAAGCTTGTCGCTTGAATACATATTTATCCATTTACTTTGTATATTAATTAATTATATAGTTTATGTTCTTGTTTAAATTTGTTGTTGTTGTTCTTTTCAATTTTTAGTTCAATTATTTTTGGGCTATTGTTGTCTGTGCTGGTTGTTGTCACGGCTGGGCTATTGTTTCTTAGCAGTTTTCGCTTGTTTTTGCTCGGATCTTTGCTGATCTTAAGTTGTTTCGGTCGCTCAAGTTGAAGTTAGGAGAAAAGTTTTGAGTTGTGATGTTTTCGACAATGAGAATGTGAAGAATTTGGCTTTGTTTTAAAACGATTTTTTTTGTTTGTTAGGTTGAAGCGTGCGCATAATAATTGGAAACCTAGGCGTAGTTTAAGACCTATTGTTAAAAAAAAGAGTTATGTGCACTTAAAATGATTTTTGATTTTCGATTCTTGCTTGATTCATCATCATATATCCTTCTTGGCATTTTGGCAAAGAAAGCTCGTTAATTAAACATATTAATCGTTAAATGTTAATATATTTGTTGTTGGTTGCTTGGTTTTGTTTGAAACAATTGCACTATAGTTCAAATGATGTTGCCCATTTAAGAAGTCAATAAAAATAGAGAATAATAATAATGCTAGTAATAATAATAAGTAAATAGTTATAAAAAAATAAAGGAGAATACCATACAAAAAATGTTTTTCTAATATGTACAAACCATAATCAATCGAGGCTAACAACGAGGCTAATTAATTAGTCGTTATAATAATAATAGAATAATAATTATAAGTAGTTACGATTATATAATATATATATAGTGTGTGTGTGTGTGTGTGAAAATAGAAGTTGATTGATTTATGTGAAGAAATTTTGGATTTGCCTACGGTTATAGATCGTAACTAATGGTAATCATCATTTCGTAATCGTAATCATTTTAGGCGCTAAACTAAGGTCGAAAAATAAACTCTAATTATATATGTATATGCACTTATATTCAGCAAATTTTGATTCGCATTGAACAAATTAAATTAGATTTCTTTTATACACAAATGTGAGCAATTTCATTAAGCACGCTAGAAACTCTCTCTCTTTCTCGCTCTGTTATTTATCTCAAACCACTTTTAAACAATTATATTATGAATATATCAATTTTAGCTTGTTTCGTTTATCGTTTTTCTTTTTGTTTTTCTTTTTTATACAAATATTAACTATTATGTTGTAGTAAAACAAAGAATAAGTAATGTATGGGTAATCAATCTTGTTTCTCTCCGAAAAAATAAAACACGTACCTGAGCGTTTTCGCATGCCCACCCCGAACCGGTATCGAAATATTTGAAAATATTCGAAATACCGAAACGGGTGAGCACGCAAAAATTCTATACAATTCAACATTCTCAAGCTGTTACTCAAATTACACTCGATTGGTTTTGTTATCTTTCCTTTTATTGTGTTTAGACCTACCACTAGGTTGACATTTCGACATTCGACTTGATATCTATCATCTTGCGTTTCGGGTTTTAAGAGCTGACCATGTGGCCAACGTGTCCTGGTCCTCCTGTACAGTGCGTTTCAGATCTGTGAAACAATAGAGAGTTGCCAAGGCAAGGCTGATAAAAAATCCAGCTTTGCCCGAGATATCTATTGACTGTCTTTTAGCTGAGAAAACGCACTGTACTTTCGGTACTGTTTTGTTTTTGTTTCTTGTCATTATCAGTTGCCTTGGAATTTGTATTTTTTTAGCTAAACATGCTTCGAAATATTCTTCTCTCTCCCTCTTCTTTTAACACACCTTTTTCTTTTATAACGTTTTCTTAAATTTGCTTATTTAATCCGTATAATTGCACTTTATCTTGTTTATTATTTTTAAGTTTTTGATTTCTGTTTACCGCTTTTCCCTTTTTTCATGTTCTGTTTCTTTTTACATCGATATTTTTGTCTTAGATCTTTAAATGTTTTTGCAAAATTGTATTTATAATTTCCTCTTGTATAATTTTGCATTATAAAAGACTGTTTGTCAATCGTATTTTCGTATTTAATTTTGACTTGAACTGGTTAGTTTTCGAGTAAACATTATTCCAAAATATATACAACTATTTATGTTTCATCCGCTGTTGTTTGCTTTGCTTTTGTTTTATGTTTTTAGTGATGTTTGCCGTAGCTTAAGAAATTCTTTTTTGGCCAAATGCAGCCTCGTTTCGATCTCAGTATCTGTTGGGATCGCAACTGCAGTTGACTTAGCTTGTGCCTGGTTTAGTTTGGTTTTTATTTTCCTCTGTTTGTTGTTATTGACTTGTATCCGATCTGTCTACAATTTCTTTATATATGGGTGTGTGTTTTCCGCGCTCCATCGCTCCTTGTTTCGGTTTTTGTCTTTTTGCATATGCGCCTAGCCAACATTGTTTCAGAAAATGCTCTTCAAAATTTTGGATTATTAATCACAGATAGTGTGTCTAATATATATGTATGTATATAATAAATATGTATGTATACTTCAAATATAATTAAATTAGCAATAAATACTTTTTGATTTATTTCCATCCCTACGCTCGTTCTTCATTTCCTTTATATAATAAACAGTTTCTTTTTTGTTTCGCAGAATTTTCTTTCTTTTTTTGTTTGCTTCTCTTTGTTTTGTTATTCCAAATGCATAATATAATAATTTGTTTTTACATTTTAGTTCCTAACTTTTAATTTAGTTTTCCGCTTGATTTTGATACTAAACCACACAACATTTATGCACATCGAATTTAATTTGGTAGATAGGCCAATAAATTGTGTTTCTTATCAATTTTTTGCATCGTGGAAAGTATAATATAATAAATTTGTTGAATATTAAAATGCCTTTAAATGATTTCAACGTTTTTCCACAATTTTCCTTTGCTGTTTCTTGTATTATAATTTACTAAATATTTTCAAATATGTATTTACCGACCATTCATCCATTTCCTTCTTTTCTTTTTAAATATATTGTATATCGCTTTTGTATGATTTTTGTTTTCTTTTTTGTTTTCTTTTGACACTTACTAGCTAGCACACAAAATATGTTTTTAGGTACATTTATATATTTTTTCTTCTATTTTTCATTTACGCAGACATCTAGTTAGTTGTTGTTTACCCATAGATAGAATTTCAAATTCAAACGAAATATATATATAGAGTTAGAGATACGTCGAAAGGAGGGCCAAAAGTTCAAAGGGGAAGAGGGCGGGGTGGGGTTAACTGTGTAAATATGTTTTGCTCTCCTGTAAAAGAGTTGTGTTGTAGAGTGTATAAGTACATTTAAATATATTTAGTTGCTCAAAATGATCATGTGTTTGGTTTGAGGTATACGCGTAGTGATGAAGACACACACATACATAAATATACAAATATATATATATATATATATAGTATATAGTAATATAAAGTCTTTTTTTAATATATTTATGCTTTTGTTTGCTTTTGGTGGATAGGCGACGACTGTACATGAAATGTGTGTTCTCACAATAATTTCTTTCTTTTACTTTTAAGCCAATATTGTGAAATTTCGTGTAATTTTTCCATATAAATTTTGATTTTAGCCTAAACACAATTTTTTTTTGTAGATTTTCTCTTTTTTTTATATAAACACCGAAACACTTTTTAATTTTGCTTAATTTAGTTTGCAATTTTTGGAAAAGAAAATATAAGTCGTATGTGATTTTATGGAAAGCGATTTTATATATTATTTTTTTATTTTAGGGTTTCCTTTTCTTTGTTTATTTTTAGATTAATTTTGCTAAACACAAAGGTTAAGTGGGGATGATATCTTTTTTTTTTGAAATTTTCTGTTTTGATCTGCGTTTTGGGTTTGTTTTTTCTTTTGTTAATTATTATTTTGTGTGCTTTGTCCTAACGTTTCTCTTTCGCTTTGCTTACTAATTTATTTAATTTGTAAATGTGAAGGCAGCTTTGTTTATTGATTTCCGTTTTTTGTTTTCCTTTTCTCGTTTCTCTTTTTTGTTTGTTGTATTTTTTTTTTCATCTTTTGTGAAATCATAAAGAATGTAGAATTTTTGTGGTTAATTTTCGGTTTTTCTTTTTTGAATTTAGCTATTTCTTGTGTGTGTATGTGGTGTTCCTTCTTTTGCATTTGTAGAGTCTCTTGTATTATTATTATTATTGCTGTTTGCTGGTTGTTGTTGTTATTGATCGGATATTGTAGATGTTGTTGTTGTTGTTGCTGTTATGGTCTTGTTTTAGTTATTGTAGTTTGTTGGCTATATACTCATTCTGTCTATGTCGAGGACGTCTGCCTGGGGTCTCTTGACTGGCGAAATTCGTTAAAAACTGTAGAAAAATATATATATTATGTATATATGTGGAACATAAGTACATTTAGAAATTTCTTATGGAATGTGTGAAAGGTCAAGGGCCACGCAGACGTCGATTAAGTTGTTGTTGGCTTGTAACTGCTTTGCTGTTGGCTATATTTCTGCTATTTATATTCCCATTGGACTGCTGGTTCTGCTCAATAAAAATATATATTTGGAGGATTCGGAGATTTGAAATCTCTTTCAAGAGATTTTAAATCTTTAGATGCCACAGAAATTGCTCTGGATTTTAAATCTATTGCAAAAGAGTCGAAAAATGTGCCATTTTGTAGCATATTTTTAGACACAAATTTAAATAGATTTGAATTCTCGAGCGATTACTGTGGCACCCCTGCAGGACATCCTCCTACTGATACTTAACCAAAAATGCAATTTAAAACAAAAATGCAAAATGAAAACGGTTCTTTCGGTTTTTGCTCAGTTGTTTTTTGGTCTTAAGGTTTTAAGATTTGTTTTTTGTTTGTTTGTTTAGGTTTGTACAAGAGAATGCCTATTTGTCGATTGTCAAAACGAAACAAAAATATACATATTGCATGTATGTTTCTTTGTTTGTTTGTTGGTTGTTTTTTTTTGTTTTGTTTTTTATGTAGTTGATTACACATTAACTAAGAGCTAGCGCACATTTACCACTCTTGCGAATATATATATATATATATCCTATATATATATTTCCATATATAGTGCTTTGTATGGTACTATCAAAAAACGTGGCTTAATTTGGTTTAGTCCCTCCAATCCCCTTACCAATACCGGACTCGATACCGATCCTCGGTCCGATCCCGTCTCCCATCCCTTAGAAGCTGTAGTAGTGGGCGGCCAGCGGTGGCCAGGCGAACGCTGGATGATTCGTGGCCATCGGCGGCTGCTCCTATAACTGCTGCTGCTCCACCTGCTCGGCCTTGATCTGGGCCAGCTTCTCGTGCAGTATGGGACTGCCCGAGGGCGCCATTTCCGCCTCGGACTCGCACTTAATGTGACTGCCATTGAGATCCATTGTTTTGTGGTTTTGGTGGTGGCCGCTCTCCGCACTCTTAAGACTGCTGGCATCCGTTTCCGAGTCCCGCGACGTCATCCGGCTGCTCCGACCATTGCCATTGGCGCTCGCCTGGCCATTGCCACTGGCGCCGAAGTTGACGGATGTGGAGGATGAGGAGGCGCTGCCCTTGTTCTTGTTGTGCGCCAGATCGCTGTTATTGTTATTGGCCGGTGTATGGTGTCTGGAGTGCTCCTCATCGCTGCTGCCGCCGCTGTCGGCACTCAGGCGCTCCCGCTTAATGTCCGCATAGTTGCCCAGCGGACTGCCCAATCGCTTCACGCTCTCCGCACTGGCACTGGAACAGGTGGCGGCATAGTCGTTGTTCCGCTGATTTGTGAACGGCAGCGGTGTCTTCTTCACCAGCAACTGATCGAGCAGGGCATGACCATGGCCATTTCCATTGCTACTGCCATTTCCGGCCGCACTGCCACTGCCCGATGACGATGACTCGCTGGACTGCAGTGTCTTGCGGATGATGCCATCGTACATGTTCTCCGCCATCTCGGCCATGTCGCTCTTCATGGGCACGCGGTGATTGCCGCCAGCTCCTGTTATTGGCTGCCTCATCACCTCCGCCATGCGGTTGAAGTCCAGGCCATAGGCGTTCGTGGCATTCGTCTGCGTCCAGAACATGTTCGTAAACGGATGCTGGTGAGGAGCGCTCTCGAAGAGGGGATGTTTCAGGCCATTGGGCGTGACGGCCGCCGCAGCTGCCGCAGCCGCCTGGCTGTTGTTCTTGAGGGCGTTGCTCAGCTTGGAGCCACTGTGGTTGCCCGGCTTCAGCTTGTCCAGGTTGATCTTGTTGGCGGGCCCAGTTAGGCCCACCAGATCCGGCTGCGGCTTGGGCTCCCGCTTGCGCGGCCTCATCAGATGCCGCTCCTTCACCTTGTACTCCAGCGTGGAATGCGGGACGCCATAGTAGCTACCCGCTCGATGGACCGACATTTCACCCCGTTGGACCGCCTTCACCGCCTCCACCAGGCTGTCGCGATCGTAGTTCCTATATTTACCTCTCTTGGGCCGGGTGCCCTTGCCCGCCGCCAGAGCAGCCGCCTCCTGGGCACTTAACTGCTGCTGCTGCTGCTGGTGGTGGCTGAGGTGGCCGGGATGTCCCTGGTGATGGTGCTGCTGCGACAGGAGATTGGGCGAGGCCCCAAAGCGTGAGGTATCCGTGCCGCCGATGATCTTGGCCACCGATATGCTGGGCTTCTTGTATCCCATCGACGAGGAGGAGCTACCGCCGCCACCATTGTTGCTGCTGCAGTCGCTGGCATTGCCATTCCGCAGACCATCCTGGCCACTCTGCTCGTTAATCTGTCGCTGGATATTGCTGGCCATCATTTTCTGTATGCTGGACGAGGATGTGTGCAGCAAACTGTTGCCGGAGGCGTAACCACCCTGGGCCACTGCCGCGGCCAGCATGGGAGAGGCGGAATGCGGACTGCGGCTGCTGCCGTTCCGGTTGCTGCTGCAGTTGCTGTTGTTGTTGTTGTTATTCAGAGAATGATGACCCAGGCCCGGGGAGAGGCTGCTGCTGCTGGCCGGGCCGCTGACCTTGAAGGACGGAATCTTCAATATGGGATCCTCGGCCGCCTCGTTCGGATCCAGCGAGGAATTCGTCTCCGGCGTCTCCGATTTGGGCAGGCGATGGCGATAGGCGGCGGCCACCTGTTGCTGCTGCTGCTGATGTTGCTGCTGCTGTTGCTGGAGCAGCAATGAGGCATTGCCGTTGCTCTCCTGACTGTTGGTCAGCAGACTGAGCAGCTGATCGCTTAACAACCCCCGGCTGTTGGCCACTAGCAGACCCTTGAACAGTTCACCCACCGTCTGCGATTCGTCCAGCTGGGGCATTGCGCCCATGCCGGCGGCCAGCATAAGGGTGTGCATGAGGACCTTGGCATCCAGCTGTACGGGCGGAAAGCCATCGGAATTGCCACTGACATTGCCGATGCCGCCAACCGGAAGCCGTCCCAGTTTGGGTGAGTTTCCCCGATCGATGTCGTCGCCCAGATCGCTGCCATTGTGCTCGGACGACAGGTGGCTTAGCTTTCGGATTGCAAAGTCCGCGGGATAGGCTGGCGCCGGAGTGGACGCATTGCTGTCCACCTCCGCCTCGCCCTCATCCTCGTTGGAGTCCTCGGGATCCTGGTCCTGCTGATCGAGCTGCTCCTGGTCGCTGTCCTGCTGCTGCATCTTGTGCAGCCGATTGACCAGAATAGAGCGGGGCACATGATGCTGGCTGGCCGCCTTGCGGGTGCCCAGCTTGTTGGCCACCACATCCTGCAGGGCCCGGTTCAGGTCCTCCTCGCTGTACGACCGCCTTCCCGTGGCCGTCGGCGTGGCACAGGCTCTGAAAGAGGATTAAATATATTATTATATTATAAAGAATTCTGAGTTATATATGTACAAAGTCTTATCAAATCGAACTCCTTATCGAACTAACTACATATAGAGGTATAGCCTAGCTAAAACCAAATCAAAAACTATAATGACGGGTTTATGGACAGTTTATAAACGTCATTTCCTCAGGTGCTGCGATAAGATACGATTCTCGCCGATTTCTGTTTGCATTTCCCTTAAATATATGATGATGATGGCTCTTTCCCCCTTTCTCTCTCTGAAGCAAGTCAATCAACTTTTTATCTGGCGGCAATTTTCGTCACGAGTTCGAGTTCGGGTTGCAGGGTAATATTTTTTGGCAGCACCATCAAAGAACTTGACAGCCACTTCTTCCCTTTTTGGCTTAGTGGAAAGCACTCCTTTTTTTCGGCACTCGCATATACACAGGCACTCAGGAGGACTGACAATGAGTGCTCCTTAAATGTCTGCAGCAGGGCAACCAGGAAAAGACGACACTGGTGTCAAAGGCAAAGCCAAGGATGCTATACAATCTCTTCATTTTTTTTCTCTCTCTCATTTTTGGTGGCCATTTTTTTCTTTTTATTTTTGGTTGCTCAGCCAGAGACAAAAGATGACAAGTCAGGGGGGAGTCTGGCCAGGATGGGTGCGAGTATGGGGCCAAATATGTTTTTGAAGTTCATTAGACGAATCCGAAAAAAAACCGAGGAAAAAAACCGAACGAATGAACATTTTTCACTTAATGCCAACGCGAGCGTGAGTCCAAGCGCATTTCCTATGACTCCCCCCTTCTAACTCATCAGGAAAAGGCAACTTTTGTGTTCCGACAACTACAACAAGGTGGCACTGGAAAATATATTCTTATATTTAAAAATTAAAATTAAAAAATTATTTTAAATGTTGCTTATAATATTTTTCCTCAGCATACTGCCTTATTTTTAAATTAATTGCATTGTCTTTTATGCCACCCTATAATTTCTCCCATATTTTGTTTTTGTTTCAACCGAACTCGCATTTTGTAATATTTTTTATATCTTTTATAGTAAATAACTGCTTTAGTTATTCATTTAAATTTGTATTTAAAAGAGGGCCATCTTGTTGGAGTCTCCAATTGTTAATGAAACATTTTTGTATAACCAATCTTTAGCTGTTAATTTTTCCGAGTGCTGCAGCTGCACGAAATATTTCTTTTCTTTTATGCGCAACCAGAAACGAGACGAGCTCGAGACCCTTTCTTTTTTCGTGGGCGGCTGGGGACATTGCACCGTCAAAAAGGGGGCGTGTAAGGGCAGAGGGACACGAGAGTGAGTGTGAGGAGGTAAAAACGCACAGCTTCTTTGGCGCCCTTCGCTGAGGGCTGTGTGGCACAGCGGGAGGCGGCGGCCCTGGCAAAAGTTGATGGCAAAGTCATAGCAACTTTTTTACTTTTTTTTTTTTGTCCATTTGTTACGGAGTCCTTGCGCGTCTGGAAAATGTCTGAAAATTGTGCAGACAACAAATAAAAAAATATATATATACACAAAAATGCAGGCTAAAGGAAGAACCAGAAAAAGCGAAGCGAAAGCGGCAGCAGGTGGCAGTGAATGTTAAACTGTATGATAGCTCAAGGTTTTTTTTTTTGTTTTTTTTTTCGGGAGCGCTTCAGCGGGCGGGAGGCGTGGCCTTTGCTGACCGTAAGTGGATTGGGCTGTGGGCGGTGATGGGCGGGCAGCGTCATTAATGGCGACAGTTTTTTCGCATTTTTGCTCATTTTGCATATACAAAATAATTTTCCCCAAAAAAAAAGTGAAGAGGAGAGGCGAAAAAATTTGCATAATTGCAGGGGGATTTCCTCGCCAAGACCTCGTTGCAGATGGAGTACAAAAAAATGCTGGAAGAAAGTTAAAACAGAGTGAGAAGACTATAAGATACCCAGGTTAATGAGTTAAGCTCTTAAAAAATTCCTAGCATACCCGAAGGGGTTTTCTTGGAGGAAAAGTATCTGAAAAAAATTATTCTTCGTCGAAATATAAAATATTCTTAATTTTATTTATTTATTCTTAATTAATATGATTCACAGGATCCTTTATGTCTCTGCTGTGAACATTTTCTAAAAATCAAATGGTTTTTACGTTTTTGCCGGACACGCTGACGGACAAGCGGACACACCAACAAAGGAGCGTTAATAATGTGGTAAAAACTGTCACACAATATGTAGGCATCTTTATTTCCGTTGCACGAATACAATATACCCTTCTGTAGAGAGGGGTATGTGAAAAAAGGATGTCGCGTACAAAATAAATGAAAAATGTCATTTCAATGTCGTTTGGATTTTTTCGTTGGTGTCGTTTACCTTTTGGCTGCACTTCAATTGCAATTTGCCATTGCAACAGCTGCCTCAGTCGCTGCCTCTGCCTCGGTTGGCGTTGCTGCAAGCAGCAGTAGCAGCAGCAGCAGCAGAAGCCGATGTTGTACAACATGCATGCATTTTTTGTTGCCGCCTTTGTTGCTTTTGTTGTATTTGCCGCTGCACACGCATGTGAAGAGCATTCATTTGCACCCAAAAAATAAGGAGAAAAAAAAACGAACCTCAAACCTTTACCAGCTTTTTTCCTCGTATTCCGTTGGCGTTGCAATTTTTCTGACATTTTGTTTTAATTTGTGGCAGCGGCAAAAGGGTTGATTTTTTGTGTTTTTTTTTTCGGTGTGTGTGTGTGTGAGTGCGCATTTGTTGTTGTTGCAATTTTGACGCAACTGAAATGCAATTTTTTTCGCTGTTGTTGTTTTTATGCGCATATTGCATTTTTGTCGGTTCATCCCACACCTTTTGTTTGCCTTTGGTCACATATAATTTTTATATATACTTATACATACGTAAGCCCCATCCTCACAAAATGTTGGCCATCATTTTTGGTTTATTCGTTATACAAAAAAGAAAAAAAAAAACGTAAAAATACCATTTCGATTTCAACTTTAATAATAATTATATTTGGCCAGGTAATTGTGCAAATACCTTGATTGAGGTGTGCGGTTGCAAGGCAGAGGTCGAGCGAACTGTCAATTGAAATTAAGGCGGAAAATATTTGATGTGAGGTCCCGATTAATTACAGTGAACTCACATGAATGATTCTAGCCAGGTTAATGCTTTAAGTGCTTAAAAATTGCATGAAGTACTCAATGAATGAGGTTATTATACCTTATTATTTTGCAGTTACGGAAGCATCGGTTTTATTAGAAACATGCGCCTAGCAACCTTTTCTTATGCATTCCCTAAATTTAAATTTAAATTAAATTATAGCATAGTTATAGAAATTAGTAAGCCACTCCCATCTGTCTTCCAATTTAATGCTCTAACCGTTGGTTGTCGGGTATCCTAAAGTCTTATGTACTCCCTTTCTTGCTTGTTTTTCTTGGCTTATTAAGCAGTAATAAAATTTAAAAAAACGCAGCAATTAAAAGCTAACATTTTATTGGTTTTTCAATTAAAATATTCGGCTTCTCACAGCAGTTCTTAATTTTTTGTGTGTGTCTCTCGCTTTTCCTATTTGGTTTGCGTGTTTGGTGGCCGCTAAATATGCCCGTTGGGGCGCAAGGGAAGGGAGGATCATGCTTGGCATTTCGCTGGAGGAATGGAATTTGTGGGGTTAATGGTTAGGGGGGGTTAACGAAGCGTGTGGGGGGGAGGTTGTAGGGAAAGAGCGGAACGGGAGGAGCAGGAAGCCGGCGGCGCACAATGCCGTCAACTGTCCCTCGTTCCAAGCTCGGTCTTTTTTTTTTGTGTATACACCCATGTGGGTGAGTGTGTGTGTGTTGACAACGTCGAATGCAATTTTGTTAAAAATGCATTAAGTGCATGTGTGTGTGTGCGTGTGGGGTATGAATGCAATTGCATGTTTGTTTTTGTTGCCAATGCAGCCTACACTTGATGCGTGCGCAGCGAATACCGCCACCCTACGCCACCCCATTTCCCCCTGGTACCTCACCCTCTATCCACACATACTTATGCATACATCAACCCATACAAGATTCACCCACACACACACACAAACACATTCATTGCAGTTGCATTTTTTCGGAAGATATGCACTCATTTTTTGTTCGACGTCAACGTTGCCGCCGCAGCCGCTGCTGCTGCATTTTTGTATGCACTTACTTTACTTTTTTGTTTCTATCTCGCTCATCCCTCCACTCACGCATATAACGGCAATCAGGCAGGTTAAAAAAATTTAAAAAAATATAGATTTAAAAGGACTCCAAAATACCCTGTTTAATTAATTAACAACACCAATAAAAAGTTCTTCATAAAAGACAATAGATTATGATCCTTATTTACAAGTATTTATATAATTAATAGAAATGTATTACTTTTGATAAAAGAATTCACATATTATAAAAGATTATGAATATAGTTCTATACTTGTTGATTTTATGTATTTGACAGTGTCCAAGAATTTGGCCACAGCGTAATTAATGTAGTAATGCTAATTTATCAGTTGGGATGAATGCACAATGTCGCATAAGTGAGGCAGTTAATTGAACCATTGATTTTGCTGAACATTCTGAATATTTATGTATTATTTTATGTATATATTAAAGTTTAATAAATAATAAATAAAATGAATTTCAGATTCATCTCAGATTCATCTCAGACTTCCTATTGAAAGCTGACCTACAACAGTTAACCTTTTCGTTCCCAAGCTAAGAGGTATTGCATCGACCAGAGACCCACCAAATCGAGCCAGCCCATCCAACACTCATTGAAATGACAAAAAATATGAGGCAAAAAAAAAGTAAATGAGAATTGGAAGGGAAAAATGCAGGGAAAATAAAATAATGAAAAGCGTTTGGGCGGGGGCGAGGTGGAAGCTTTAAAAAATTGCTGCCCTCCAACAATAACAATTGCAATGGGCAGTGCACGCATTAACCTTTTTTATACCGTTATTGTTGTTGTTCCTCTTGCTGTTGTTGTACCTTATATATTTCTGTCCTGTTTTTTTGTTGTTGCGTATTTTTTGTTGTTGTATATTTTTGGGGCCAAACGCAGCGGACGGCACTGCCAACGTCAACGTAGACGTCGACGTCGTCGTCACTCTTTTTTTTTTTGCCAGTTATTACGTTCGCAATCTCTCTCGGTATGTTTTTTTTTTTCGGTGCCGGTGTGTGTGTGTGTGTGCGTGGGGAGAATTTTTCGTAAACGAAAAATAATGAATATATACCCAGCGACAATCCACCGTTACTCTCACCGCTGGCCCCCACCCCCCGCACCCCCATCAACGAAAGTGCATAGAAAAAAGTAGCAAAGAAGAAAGGCCAAAAATACGAAAAAGAACACTGAGAAGAATGGAGGGGATAAATGTATAATTGAAAATAAAATATTTGCGAAATTTTTACAGAAGATTTTCAATATTATTTTAGTTGTAAAAAGGATGTCAAATATTTAGAAACTCAAAGCAGGCATTATTTCTTTTAGAAATTTATTTTTTGAACTAAATTTGTACTAGTTGTTTGTTTCCCAAAAGTTCTTTATTGGTTGTGAATACAATTTTGAAGAAATTCTATATATTTTATATTTTCTCATATTAAATAATCATTTCCCCAGAATATTACTAAAGTCTAAAGCCACAGGGTACTCAATTTATATGTTTAACACTTACTTAATCTCTTTTAAAATATTTATGATTGCTGCCAGACTGCAATTTAATTATATTTTTATTGCCAGAACTCTAGTTTGATTTTGTAATTTATTATTTATTATATTTCGATTGCCTGAATTTTCCCAGTGCCCACTCATACAGTCACAAAAAACTCAAACACACACACAGAGAAAGTTAAAACGCAGCGTGCAAAAAAAAAGCGATCGATATGATGCACTCATTTTTGTCTGCTGCGCTGGGCGACGTCGGCGTCACCGTCGCTGCTTCAGCTGCTGCTGCTGCTTCGAGGAGCAACGTCTCATCATCCTCAGCAGCAGCCGGAAAAAAATCTGTAATAATAAACGCTCGACGAAAAAAAAAACTCCAAAAATTGCAGCGTCAGTGGCTTTTGTGCTTCAAGTGGTTTGGATGGTCTGGGGGATGCCCAAGGGGGTGGCTTCGGGAGGTCTTTTAGGGTGTGAGGATGCTACTCGGTCATCTAGTTGGCCCACACTCATCGATGGAACACTTTAGACCGATCGTTGTCTATATCATATGCCCAAAGTTGGCATTTAAATTTAAGCCAGAAATAGTTTTTAAGCTTCTTTTATTTGTTTTTTTTTTTTATAAACTAAAATATGTCAATCGTTGGCAACCAAATGGCATAATTAATCAATCACAGTTTAATTTATAGAAAAATGTTGATGGCTTTAATTGATTTTAATTATATAAACCATAATTTCCTTATTTGGCCAAAAACGACACACAAACTAATTGCTTTAAATAAGACTTGGCAAAATCAATTAATTTGCTTATTTTCTAATTGAATGCATTAATATTTTGAAGCAAAGTGAGAAAATTAAATAATTATAATAAAAAAAAGAGATAATCGCTTAGCCATAAGCCATTAATTATAAGATATTTGTACTAAGGACTTTCCATTTAGGAGAGTCTACTGTCTGCTTTTTTCTGACGCTTCCTGTCTTGCCTGTTTTCTTCCTTAAAGTATATCCTTGCCATATCCCTATCGCTCCTTTTCTTACTTCCTTCACCCTTTATGTATTCATGGTATCCTTCTTCTTTTTTTTTGTACATTTTTTGACACATCTTTCTTAGCTTTTTTTGTGTGTGACAATTAAAATAGGTGTACGAGATGGTGCATGGCGACGATGGCGGCTGCTAACAAACACTTGGCCATGCTTTAGACAATAGACAAGGACTCGTGCTTTGCGGCTCAAGTGGCAGCCACCATCGTTGCCACAGTCACAAAAAAAAAAAAAATGAAGAGAAAGAATAGAGGAAAAGGGGATTCAAACCAGAACCGCAAACAACAAAAAATCCAACCGAAAAAAGTAATGACAAAAATTGTGGGAAGTGCTGGGAAATTATGCACACGACGCCCACGTACAAATACCGGTAGTCTGAAGTGCAGACACATACATATATATTTCTATATATATATATAGCAGCCGCCAAAGTAATAATAAAAGGTGCTCCTGAACATTTTAGAGTAATTAAAAAAATAGCAGGTAACGTACAAAAAAACAACCGAAAATGGGAAAAGATTGCTCAAGGAGTTGGGATGCAGCCGCACAAAACGGAATACATAAATCCAGCATTCTTTTTTTTCTTCTGCCTGCATATAAAATCTTTTCTTTTTTTTTGGGAAATTTTCATGTAAATTTATGCGCCTGCCCACCTGCCTAACGCTGGTAATTAAGCGTGACTGCAACGGGGCGTATGTGTAATTTTCGGCATCGTTTCATAAGCCACACACACACAGCTATAATTGCACAATTTTTACATAGGCGCAGCAACAATAAAGCCGCAGCATCAGCTCGCTTTTGGTTGGTGTGAGTCGAGGGCAGCCCCGTTAAGTATGCTACAATAAGTGCAGTGTCAGAGGCGGCGGGCCAGCGCCCAAAGTGCAATTATCTCATGTATTGTCTGGCACACGATTCGGTGGGTTTTTTTTACCAGCTTTTTTGGTGAATATAATACCCTAGATTGCATTGGGTTTTATGCATTTTTTACATCATTTGGGAGGGTAAAATTGGGAGAGAAATGGGGTATATTTTGTGTCGTTTGGGATATATTATATATGAAAGGGTAGGAAGTTAATATTTGCTTTTAGCAAGAAGTTATTGGCATATATATATAAGGATTAAAAGTAATAAGAAACTATGAGATTCTTAAATATATATAATAATATACCTTGAGCTACCTATAACCCTTATTATAAATCCCTCAGAATTACATAAGTATCTCCCAAATTTGATTACTTTTAAATTTTTAAACTTAAAACCTTTAAAAAATTCACCTACAGAGCATCTTGCAGTCGCTTAGCTCTACACAAATATTGCTTAATTTCCACCTATTTTCCTCCCTTTGGGTTTTACATGAATTTCCTCTTTTTTTTATGTATTGTTCCGGGAGTTTTTTATAATTTTTTTTCGGCGTTTGCGCAGATTGCCAGATTTATATTGAATACATGCATATATACATGGGTATTTATGTGCTGCAGTAGCAGCAGCACCCACACTTTAAGCTATCAATTTGGACACTCACCTGCTGGACTTGACATCGCCGCTAATCGATGAGTTCGGCGAGGGTTTGCTGCTAAGATCGAGCGGTGCATCGGCACTGGGACTGCTTGTATCTTTGAGTGCGGGACTGATTGCGGCTGCAGATACTTCTGAGGTAGTTGGCGTTACCGAACTAGCGATCTGTTGATGTTGCTGCTGCTGCTGTTGCTGTTGCTGCTGCAGCGAGTTCATCAGGTTAAAGTCCGCGAGCAGCGAATATTGAGCCAGCTTGGCCGCCAATGAGTCCATGGATGTCATCTTGGCTGCCTGCTGGGTCAGCAGCTTGTACAGTTCCAGGGAATTGGCGGGTGTTGCCGCTGTTGCAGTTGCAGTTGCCGTTGCAGCAGCAATGTGGCGTGCCTTGCTGCTACTGCTGATGTTAGTGTTGCTGCTTTGGTGGGGCAGTGATGCGCTCGAGTTGCTGTCACTGTCGAGCTAATGGGTTAAAGTTTAAGGTTAATAATGGCATGAAGAATTCATTAATGGAAATAAAAGGTTCTAAGTTCTAAACTATAACATTTTAAAATAAAGGTAAAAACTATGTGGTTTTATATTCCACTTAGTTAAAAAGAATTTCCCAGGGAAGTCTATTTTATATTTTAAATTATTCTCGGCAAAATATCTAATCTATCTGAATAAATATTCTAATAGACGCCTTGCCGAAGTGTAACCTTCCAACCCACCTGATGAATGTGGCTATTACTATTGTTACTAATAGTAGCTACTGTTGCTGTGGCTTCGGCCACCAATTCGCCGTGGGCGTTGACCGTTAGCAGGCGACCGTTAACACAGAAATTGCACTTGGCCGACGGTCTCCAATCGTTGGGTTCTGGCGGTGGTGATGGTGTACTGGTGGCTGTCACTGTGGAACCAGGTGTCGGAGTACGTGATGAATCGTGTGATGTTTGGTTGTTTTCTATTTATAACAAAAATAAGATGTAATTAAAATACAGAAAAAGGATTTACAAAAAAGAAAACTCACCAAAATCTTCCTCCAGCAGCAGGTTGCCGAAACTGCTGTGGTACTGCTCTAAACGGTGGTTCTCTGGCTTATAGTGGTCCTTGCTGCTGTGGTTGTATTGCGGTGGCTCGTCCTCGGAACCGGAACCGGAAACTATTGCTATGGGCTGTTGCTCCTCGATATTCAAGTGGCTGCGCGTCAGTTGCTCTTGGTAGTGTTTCCATTGCCTGCGACCCATAAATTCCTCAGCAACGCGTTCTAAGCCTGAAATTAAATGGAATACAATATAATATTAATAAATTGAATATAGAGGAAAGTTAACAACAAATATATCCATTTAAGCTTAAAGTAAAGGAAAACTATGGCTTGTAGCTAAGTTCTAGCTTATCCCCGGAGGCCAAGCTGCCCTGCATTAATTATTTACACAAAAAAATGAGTGCCAGAGCAGTTCAAGAATGTTATGCCAGTTGCATGGCTTAATAAACTATAATTTGTCTAGTGGTGGCAATTATTGAACCACTTTTTTATATTTTTTTTTCTGGTTCTTCGCAAGCCCTTATACAATTTCGCCTGGGAATTTGAGCAGACAGAAATTACTTAATTGAAATGCAATCCAACTAAATATAGGAGAAAAAAAAACGTCCAGAGAGAAAGAAATGGTAAAAGAAATGCTAAACCTATACTTAGAAGCAGCACACGCTGCGTATGCGTAATTATTGAATACGAAATGTGTTCGCGAGTGGAAAATTGATAGATTTGCGTTTTTATTTGCTTTGGAGGCCTTCGCGGCAGCAGCAGCAGCAGCAGCAGCAGCAGCAGCTGTGGCACATTCGTCCAACTCTAATTGCCACACAAAAGTTATGCAATTTAATGCAAAATGCATGGTCAGGAAGGGAGGGAAGGGAGCAGGCGGAAAAGCGGAGGAAGTGGGAGCTAACCCCGCCACTTGAAGGGTCAGGCATGCGTGGCTCAAAAGGAAAAGTTTTGCGCATATGGCAAAAGCCTACGCGTCAACTCACACGAAATGCGAATTAAGAAGAAGAAGGCGGGCTATGGGGGGAAAAAAAAATATACATAACATATGCGAGAAGCCAAATAAAATAAGGTAGACGTGGCCGGGGAATCCCCGTAGCATTTTGTAGCATTTTTACAGCCGAAAAATGCAGCAAAAAAGGCGGCATATATTCCGCAAGTTCCGGAAGTTTGAAGGGATGGGCGGGTACGTCCGCTGTTGGGGCATTTTCTGGCACCCCATGTCCTTGCGGCTGAACCGTCGTCCTGATTGCGCACAAGTGCGTGTGTTCGGTGCGTGCGCTTGGGAATGGCAACTTGGGGCTAAAGTGGAGCAGCAGCAGGAGCCGGAGCGGGAGCAGGAGCAGAAGCGGGAGCCGAAGGCAGTTGCAGGAGCAGGAGTAGCAGACGCACTGCAGCTGCTCATTCCGGCGCAAAAGTGGAGCGGCATGTTCAAACTTTTCGCAGTGTAAAAATTGCATTGCAACTGCAGTTTTTTTAAGCGCTCAAATAAACAGGGTCGTCGTCGTCGTCGCCGTCGTTGTAGTCGTTGTTGTCGTCGTTGTGTTAGCGCTTCGGGGGTTGCGACGCCAACATCAACGTTGCCTCGGCTTTTTTCCCGCCTTTCCTGCATTTTCCACCTGCCGCACGCACCGAAAAAAGGCGAAAAAAAAACGAGGTGAATGCACGCACGGAACGTACAAAACTCAAACTTTAAAATGCAACCAGTCCACCAGACACACGCCTGCATTTTGTCGTTAAAAAATGCAGGGCACACGATGTTGCCTTCTGCACGACAAGTAAATGCTCTTCACTGGCATGGCATTTGCATTTGAAGAGTATTATTAAAAATTAACAAGAGGAAATCATTAACTGATCGAGGGGATTGTTACCAACAAGTTTTTGGCCACAACTTGCTTGTAATTTTAGACTTTTAAGAAACCTCTAAGGCAGTTACTGGTTAGGAAAGACAAAAGTCCTTCTATTTGATTTCTGTAAGCTTTTCCTAGTATTATTAATGCGATTTTCACGAAATAAATCATAGATTAAGCTGCTTTTCTAAGCTTTCTTTGATCTTAGCTATATTTCTAACACCTAAGTATCCTCTAGTTAGTCATATATCCAAGGACTGTATCAATTATCCGTAGCCCTTTCTTGCTTTGTTAAACATCACGTGTAATTCCTTAATTCATTACAAACCGAGCTACAAATTGCAGTCGGCCATCTGTGGATGAAGGGTGCGTGTGTGCGAAGGAAACCCTACGCACATGGAAAATATTTCGCCAGGGGTTCTGCTTCTACTTCTGCTGCCGCTGCTGCTGCTGCTGCTTCTTCTGGGTCTGCCAGATGCACTCATACACCGGCACTCACACACAATGCAACGCACGCAATGTCTGTTTTGTCTCTGGCGTGCCATAGAGTGTGCATGTGTGTGTGTGAGTTTGTTTTGTGCCTGTGGTCGGGGACGACATACATTGCGTATACGCAATGTGAAGATGACGACGTCGACGGCCGCAAGGCGGGATTTCAATGCTTTCGGGTTCTGTTTCTGGGTTTGGGTTTCGGGTTCTGTGTTTCTGTTTCTGGGCATGCAACCGGTTCTGGTTCTTGGTGTAAGGATGAGTCTGATGGTTGGTGCCTTCATAGCTGTCTGCCCGCGTTCATATTATGCCAAGCAAGCAGAACCCAGCGCCAGAATGTATGCTAAATAGAATTCTTTTCGTTAGCCGCGAAATAACAGTGATAACTGGGAGTTAATGGAAGAGTTAAAGGGTAGGTTAGGACTTTGTTTTTAGCTAGCACCTTGGTAACTTGAGGGAAAAAGTAACTAAGAAGGGTTTACCAAATGGAAATGAAATATGGATCAGATAAATCATCTCTGCTGCTTGTTAAGTGTTCAAACAACTTAACTAAAGGTTATAAATTAAAAACAAAAAGCTTCCCAAAGTTCTAAGAACTGTATTATTCCTATATTTAATCTTCAATCTTCTTTTGTATAATATAAACGTCTAAAAGTATTCAAATTTCCTTTACATACAGATTTAAGACTTGCAAATAATTCTGCGAGCCTTGCCTGTACCTGGGAAATAGCAGAAAAATGGGTGTATGTCGTCGCCTTAGACTATGTCGATGGGCGGGTGTCCTATGACCTATGGCTGGGCCTGAGTGTGTGTGCCAGTGTGTTTGAATAGTTCCTAAGAGAGAGAGAAGGAGGAGGGATGGAGAGAGAGTTGTGTGCCATTCAAGGCAACGCAACGTGACACGTCAGGTGGGCTGGCTTTTTAAGGGGGCCTACTCGTTGATATCAGTTCCAGGATAGGAACGAGGACGGTATGTCTGCCCATCCTGTCAGCCTGTCGGTCTGTCTGTCTGTTTTGTTTGCTCTAGGGTCGCTGCGGTGCGGTGCCCTAAAACCAACTAACAGACAAACAAAAACGAAAGTGCGTTTAATCAAAGTTAGCTATTAAAGCCAAATGGCCAAACTAATTGTGACCCGCCATGGGGGGCGGGTATGATTTATATGCATTTTGTGGGCATGGATGGGGCTTTTTTTTTATTCTCGTACTCGCACCGAAAAAAAAAGAAACCCAAGCTGAAGCAATTAAACACGGAAACTCATTTACAAACACATACATTTAACGAAATGCAAATGGCATGCGCCATGAGAGAGACAACGCATGAAAAGTGGCAAAAGAAATGGGAAAACGGCAACAGCGACAACTACAAAAACAACGAAAAAAAACCATCATACGAAAAAATGCAATTATCGATTAATGTACCACATTATATGGCTCATATATGTATATATACAGAGAGCCTGCGTGCGTGTGTTTGTAAGTAGATAAGCCCTTATGTATACATGCTACTTATGTACCAGGCATCCGTAGGTATGTTTGGCCAGAAGTCATTAAAAAATTGTTGTTTTTTTTATTCACCCCCCGCCTCAGACACTGGCGGCTGGCTCGGGCCCAGGCTCATTGAGTTTTCCATTCAATTCTCATCCTTAAAATTGTATATTTTCCGGCGGCTGTCAAGTCGTTTACATAAGCAAATTACAGTAATGACACGGTACATAATGTATTCCCTTCGAATACATAATTGTCTCACTATTGTTCGGTGTTGTCATTTGCATTAAAAGATATTCTATATGTATTTCATTTTTCGTTCTGCATTTCCCCTCCCACCTCTGACACACACACAAGACAAGAGCGGCAACAGCAATTTGACATTCTCCTGCAGTTTGCTGCGTTTCAGTTATAGTTTTTGGCGTAATACGTGCCGTAATCAAATGTCAAAAGTTGCCGCTAGCCTTGGGGGGCGAATACGTTATATTACGTATACGCATTGTAATTTTTGCCCCATAAATACTGCATTAGATGGAACACTGGAAGGTGTTGGGCACCTGGCCTCGTTCCCAGATAATTAGATTCTAACCGCACGTGGAATATATACTTTAATTGGCCTACAAAATAAAAGCGCAATTGAAAGGCCAATAATTATTGATTAAGACATTAAGGGATTAAGGCAGAATTATAAGCTACTTTTATTAGGCCATTTTAAATAATATAAATAATATTTTAAACAAGTAACCCATTAATTTCTTTTTAATTGTGAAATACATTTCAAACTTAGTACCCTACTAAAACTTTATTTTCCCCACTTAACAACCCATCCAAGAAAGAATTTTTAGCCCAAAAAGTCCACTAAAAATTCCTTAATTAGAAATTCAACTTATTGTGGTTATTTTTGTTGCCCACCGCGACACGCCATCGTATTTTGCATAACATTTTGAGTAATGTCTAATGTCAACGTACTCTCTCATCTGGCCCAAGGGGTAAGGGGGATGGCCAACTGGTTTTTAGCCGGAAAATAAAGGCGAGGGAGGAAAAAGGCAGCCAGGAACAGCTCGGCAGCCGGCCGGCGTCACATGTCCTGCCGCAACAACAAATTGGTTGGAGCGCGCGGCAAGGACAAAGGGAAAAGCCAAAAGTGCGGCTAAGAAATGAGTTTGGCTAAATCACAAAAGAAAAAAATAGTAAACTGGCAGCAGCAATGCGTGGAAAAATTAAAAGGGAAAAGCCAAGGAGCACAGTGAGAAAATTAACTTAAAAAAAGAGCCTCCTAAGCCAAACAAAATAATATTTTTTAGTAGAATTAATTTAGTTACAAAGTTTATATATTTCACATGCCAGGGCAATTTTTTGTATTACAAAAAAAACTGAACATTTAAACTATTTTCTTACTCAGTCTTTATTTTTTTTTAATTAAATATATGACTCCCTTAAAAATGTGAAATAATTTCGTCATATATTTTTTATTGTACCCTTTTTCGTAGGGTCTTTATTTGAAGGCTTGCCCCGCGACAGGACATGCGACTCCTGCGTGCCTGGGGCCGAAAAATTGTGGCCAACTACTGGGGAACAGGGGCCAGCGACGGTGGCAGCGCTGAAATGTAAATGAATTGCACTAAATGCAAGGACATACGCAGCCAAACACACACACACACACATGTATACAGATGAGTAGGACAATTCTAAGCATGCAGCGTTGACAGGACCTCAACCCGCCTAGCCACCCCTTCGCCACTATTTGAGCCATTAGCAACCCTTGCAACCTAAACTAAAAACGCAACCTACCCCAAAAAAATGAAAAGAAACTTGTCGCATATGGCAATTTACATACTGACAACATCAATACACACACGGAAGAGGGTGTGTGTGTGTGTGCGTGTGTACTTTAGGCTTTTTGTGTGTCACTTTGGCATAGAAATTTTTGCGGCTGTCGTCGGTTTTTCAGCTTCGTCGTTGGCAAAGCAAAAATTAGAGGCAGCAGCAAAATAAATTCGATTGCCTCATTCGGCTTGGTTCGTCTCGATTCGGCTCATCTTGTTGTTGTTGTTGTTGCTGTTGTTGCAGTTTGCACATTGCTTGCTTTTTTCGGCGTGGGTGCATCCCAACCCCTCTTGTGGCAACCCCTCTTGAATCCCCCCCACATGTTTCGTGCTATCGTTGTCCCGCTCTAATGCGCTTTCGTATGCACTTTTCGGCCTGCATGCAATTTGATTGGCCACAACATTTTTCGGCCAACAGAACTCGCAGAAAACTGAAAAACAGGCAACAAAAAAAACGAAACCTAAACTCGGAAAAGCACGAAAATGTTGCTTTTTTTTGAGTATTTTCTGTTCTCGGTTCTTGGTTCGATTGCATTTGATTGCATGTTTGTTTAGGCCCTCATGCAGTTTTCTCCAATTGGCCGAAAAGGAAATTGCCGGGAATTTGGCAATGGGGCCGGGCCACAATAGCTGCCATAATTGATGTGCTAAGTGCTTGCAGCAAATTGCTAATTGCAGGTGTCGAATTGACGATTGAAGGGTTACTTCATACGCAGCTGGAAAATGAAGGGTATAGTTCTTGACAATAATAAAAAAGGAAAGAGAACCCTTACCAAATGTTTTGTTACATTGGCGACAGGAAATCTATATGTTATAACAGATAGACATACTATATGTGGGGTAGTTCTTTCGATATTTCCACATACAAAGCATTATTGATTAATGTTTCAATCACTTGCGGCCGAGGTTTCCTTCTTTGACGGTTGTTGAGGTTTAGGAATTATGATTTAAGTGCGCTTGAGATTCTTTAATAGAAGTTATAATATCTAGTTTGCATTTGGGGATTTTAGGAAATTATAAAAAATAAAGTTCACTGATTACAGTTAAGAAATAAAATATTTAAAAATATATTCAAATAAGGGAATGTTGTTTTTTAACATACTTTGTATGTGTTTTTTCTAGCAGAATATATGTCAGATATTGTGTTTGAAATAAGATTTAAGCGAATATAAATATCTAAACAATTATAAATAATTCGTTTTTTTTAGTGGAAAAGTACCTTAGTTGATTTATTTCTTTAAAAAGTGTATGTATTTTTCACAAATAAACTAAATTAGACATAAATCTGATATAAATGTTCCAGACTTTAATATTTCTCTTCTATTCTCGCCAAGGACTTTCACTTAAGTTATTACTATTTCCTTTTGGTTTTCAACTAACCGAAAAAGTAAAATCTTTACTGACCCATAAAACCAGCTAAGAATTCGATGAAATAAATATGCTAAGCCAGAGGAAATAAAAATGAAGAAAAATTCGTCATGAAAAAATGTTTGTAATATAAATAAAGTTCTTTCCAAATAACGACATAAAAACCGAGACGATGGCGATCCCTTCTCGTCTGGGGCAAAATTTATTGAAATGCAAAATGCCGAGAAATGCAATTTCCGCACAAGTAACTGCAGCACAACAAAAATAATAAAAACCTACACAATTGCCAAGAGCCAAAATATAAAAAAAAAATAAAATAAAGAAAAAGAAACCGAAATAATAAAAATATAAAAAAAGAGAAAGAAACCCCAGCAACAGGAATGACAAGGGCGCGGATGGAGGACATTAAAATTGCAGCTGCCGTTGGCAGGAATGGCTGCAACGGAGGCAAAAGGAATAGAATACGCAGCAACAGGCAACCGAGACCATTTAGCTGATGGCCTACATATCATATATATATCTGAAGGAATATGTACAGTAAGTGGAGCATTCCGGAGCATTCAACAGGCGGCAGCCAAAAAGTATGCAGCACAGACACACGCCGCCACTGATACAGATACAGATACAGAGAGACAGGAAAAACAAACCGGCTAAACAACTAAAACTAAACCAATTCATGCGCTCATTCATTCATTGAATTCGGAAATTCAATTTGGTTAGAAAGAGACGGCCAAAGGATGCAGCTGAAAGAGAGAAAAAGCGTTTTTGTTAACTACACAAGCGATGTGCAATAAAAGGTGGCATAGTGGCCAGGTCGGTGGAGTTTTGGTGGGACATTTTATTCATGGATTTAGTTGAATTTACAATGAATGGGTTTTCGGCTTAGTTGTTGTTCGGATTTTGCAGACATCTGCCATGAAAAAGAGCAAATGATGACATAGAACACACAGCAGCAACGACAGCGACACCGACACCGACAACGACACCGACATTGGCATTTCAATTTAAATGCTACGCAGCGGCAACAACAAATGCCAACAAGTGGCAGGAAAAGTAAGGGTAAGGCAGAGTGTTACGATGAAAGATAAAGATAGATAGATGGCTCACTTGGAAAAATATTGTTTAAACATTGTTAAAAGAGAAAAAAGATGGTTGAATAAATAATATAAAAGATTAAGGGACAAGCTTCAAGATAATGAGTCAAAGGGAATCCGTTTACTAGTGCTTATAATTTGTATATTAGAAACTTATATTCATTTCCTTTTAATAAATATTTTATATATTTAATATATTGTTATTTTTTTCATATATCGTTGAAGTTAAAAGGAAATACATTCATACAATTGGAAAGATTTATAGAAAGGAAAGATAAATATAAAATAGGAAATACTAAGTTGGAAATAATAAAGTTTAAAGGTGAAAAATACTATTAAGAGTGTTTAAATTTAAGTATTTATTTTAAGTTAGATATTACTAACTATTTAATAACATATTGGTAATTATATAAACTATTCAACTTAGTTATTCAATAAGTAACTTCTTTCGAAACGAAAGAAACTGAAAATGAACTAACATTAAAATGTAGTAACATTTCCATGCCAAGATCTTGTATTTAAACTCTCCAATAAACACCAAAATTATTAAATTTAATTAATAGAAGCTATTTTCCATCGATTTTTAACACTTTTCATAGCCTAATTGCTTTATATTTTAGAATTTCCCCAGTGCAACCCAAGGCACTGTTTGCCCTCCTCTCAACAGTTGGTGTTGTTTTGGCCCTGAATGAGCAACAGCTAGCAGCTTCCACACAAACACACACACACACTACTCAGTTGGCCAAGTTGCCGCCGTTGGTTAGTCAGTTGTTAACAGGAACTTTGTTTTTGACAGCCAAGATGAGGCCAAGCGAGAAAGGGAGCGGGTGGGAAGCTCTGGTGCCAACCGAGGAGGCAGCTCTAAATAGACAATTTCCGGAGCAGCAGCCAGCGGAAAAGGGGCATCAGCACTTGATGGGTAAGTGTGAAACCAATTTGGGGGCCACTTAAGTGTCCTCCACTTCTGGAATGGCCACCGAAAAAGTGCAGTCTACCAATGCAATCCCCCCTCTATGTATATGAATCACATATGAAATGGCGCCGTAACGTATACGCTGAGTGGAACAAAGCGGGCTCGAGCACCCAACAAAATAAAAAAGAAAAAGAGAGAACCAACAACAACAGGCACAAGGCAATAACGAAAATGTGAAGTGGCAGGACGTGGCAGGATGCTCCTCGACCATATGTAGCTAAAAGTCAACCGAAAAACCCACAAAAAACCGAAAAAGGAAACGGCACAAAAAGCGCGAGGGAAGTGTTGAGTGATGCAACTAATTGCGGAGTCAGTCTGGGGGGTGTGGTGGCAGCTCCGACGACGGCAATGAAAGGATAATTGCGCGGATTGCACACAGATCGCCTTAATCCTTTTAGGCCTGCTGCCTGCTGCCTACTGCCTACTGCCTGCTGTATTTACGGGTGTTGCAGCTTGCACCCGCCCTCAGAGCAAACAGGGATCCAGGCAGCCACCCCGACCACTCATCCACTTGATTGCATTGCCCACAGTCCGCCTGCCAAAAAAAAACATAAAAAACGCGAAAAAATGAAAAAAATCCAAGCAAAACAAAGGACCAAAAATAGTCCACAGTCAAACGGGGCTTCTGTCAATTTTTCTCGAATACAGGGGGAGAAATGGGGAGAATATATATTGTTTCTAGTTAGAAACCTTTAGCATATATTGTTTATATATAAAATTAATATCTGCTGATGTATTTTTGTTATAAAAAAAGTGATTTGGATATCAGAAGATATTGTATCTTTCTTTTATAATTATATATTATCATCCGTGACTTTCAACATAGAAAATTTATTCTAATTGGTGTCATATTCTCTTTATTTAAATAAAGAAATATTTGTTAATCAATGTACAAGCTAAGCTTATTCTTGCTCTCCAAATTTGTTCCCCATTATAGTTTCTTTTCTCAGTGTATGTATGGGTTACCACGGGGAGGAAAGGGATCCAGGATGCACGCTAAAGGACACAGAAGGCAACGTGTATCAGTGTGTGTATGCTGGGCACTTTTTTTGCCGCGAATATGCCATTTTTTTCGCGCTTGTTGGCCATGGCCAGAAAAGCCTTTGGCTGCCTGTGATTGTCAGTGATTTGTGGCGGACACTGCCACGCAGCCTGAGGGGATAACAAGTTGGCCCGCACGGGTTTCAGCGATTTGGGCCAATTGATGCATCTATTTTCAGGCAACTCGAATAAATCGCATTTAAACAGGATAATCTAGCGGAGACTTCATGAATAACAAGTCAGAGGAGATCGGTAAGGATGTGAGCTTCAAGGGAAGTTGCATTTAAATAAAAGAAAGATATAGGAAGGAAAATAATGATGCATTGTTAGGCTTTATTTAATAAAAACAATTCCTTTTCTCCGCATCTTTGCATATCTTTAACTGACATTGACTGGCCTTAAATATAGCTTTGAATAATACTTGTATGTAGTTGCAACATTCCCCATAAAGAACTGCAATTTATCTATCCTTTAGATATGTTTGAATAGTGTTCTTTAATGTTCAATCAAAGTCAACTTTATGTGGCCGTCATTCGTTTCCAATTTTCGTTTGTTGTGTGTCGTGTTAAATTTCAATCACTTAAGAATGCATTTGTTGTCACTTCCAATGAAAGCGCACGATTTGCCAGTACATGCGATCGCCTCTATATATATAAATATATATATATTTGTCTATATATATGCTTAGATCTACAAAGGAAAAAAAAATAGTGAGGCATGTGTGTATGCATAAAAAAAGAACTAAAATCAAATGCAGCAATAGAAAACCTTGAATCAATTGATCCAGAACGCAAAAAGCCAGCAAGAGAAATAAAAAATACAGAAAACTTGGACAGTTCCTCGGCGTGTTCTCTGTTCGCCGAAATAAATTAGAATTGAACTTGCTGCGCCATATTTGGTTACAATTTGAGCGCTTAATTCCGCATACGTACACCGAGAAAAATATTGAAATTTCTGGAGATTGAATTAATATTTTAAAACATATTTAAAAGGTAATTATCTCTAAGAGACTAAGACTCTTATAATTCTAAGCTAAACTAACTAAAATATATATTTTATATTGTTGTAAATAATAGTTTTTATATGTTTTATTATTTTATTTTCTGTGTAGATCAGTCTCAAGTAGTTGGAGGGGCGTAAAAGGTAGACTTAGAGCTTGTTGGGTGCGGAAACGGGGCTTGGCAACGTGTCGCATTCGCCTTATAAATTTCAAGCTAAATATTTAATTTATTTACTTTTATTTTTTGTTGTCGTCGATTTACCAGAGAGTCGCAAATAGCAATTACAAATGAACTACGGCTACTTTTATTCAAATTGCAATCCCAATGTTGAATAGCCGGCGCTGGCTTTGCCAATAAAACTGCTGCTTATTAATTAAAGGCAATTAATTGATGTCTAATTGATTTGCGGAAAACTACGCTTAAATAGTTTTTTCGCCAATAAAATTTAGCTAATTTCATAAGTCATAGCGGCGGTTTTTTGATGAGTCAAAGCTTGGAAATAGTAATTGTTTGCTGAAGGAAGTAAGATATTCTATAACTAGATATTTAACATTTATAGTTCTTGGGAGGTATTAAAAGGAATGATGTTTATTTTTTAATACTTTACAACATTCAAAATGCCATTTTGCATATACTCTTTTTTTAATTGACATTCCACTGATCTTGAACTTAGTCAAGCAATAAAAATGGTCTAAAAATTGCATATCAAGGCGTAAAAAATTAACGAACAAGGCTGCAAAGAGCAGCGTGTGAAATATGGAATTACAGTTGCCACTGCAGAGATTTGTATTAACAAGTCTCTATACATCAGTATATATATGGATATATACATATTTATCGGTGTGTGCCTCGACATGGTTGTGCCTCAAAGTCAATTGGGTGTGTTGAGCTGGCAATTGTCGGATCGAAATGCATTTTGTTTGACATAAAAAAAAGTAGCATGAATTCTAGTTGAGAGAGATCGTGCGATTTTACGCCAGACCGAAAAGAAAAACAAAACTGAATCAGATCATTAATAATCTACGTTTTGGAACGGCAATTCGGCCATACTTCCTGATATTTTCGCTATAATTTACGAGGTTGTAGTTGTTTTTCCCCCCAAATTAATAATAATAACTTTATTAAAACACTTAATTGCATTATGATAATAAAAAGATCCCGCCTGATCTCTAGGCTTTTTCTTTACAGCCTTTGGTTGTTACAATTTTTATGGGTTTTCCTTCTGCCGCTTCTACTCGTTCTCCCAATTATGCATAATTAAACTTGCTGATTGCATTACAAAAATTAATTTTCGCCCGTTTTTCTTTGCACTTTCGTATGATAGAAACGATTTTTCCCCATTCTGCCCTCCTTGCCTTTCCCATTATTTTTTTTTCTTGAGTCCGTATCATCATATCATTTGCATCTACACTGAGAAGACAATTAATTCTGAGTAAATATTGTAGGTTTCTAGGAGATTTCTTAGCTAATATTTCTTAAGAACTAGTTCTGGTGAAATAAAAATTACTACCAGTTTAGGTAGAGTTTATTTATATATTAATAAGTCCCTAAAATATATAGTTTTAAGCTGTATTTCAGTTGGCATTTTTTCTCCGCTCACATAATTTTCCTAGACACATTTTCTCGCATATTTGATTACACCACATGCGCCTTTTTCCCGTGGCTTTTCTCTAAGCTGCTGTTGCAGCTCTTGCCTTATATATTTTTTTTTTCTGCCTCCATTTCCCCTTCCTTTATCCATCTATCTATCTATCTATCTATCTGCATACGAGTATCTGTGTCTGTGGATTCGTTCGGTGCGCTCATTTATTCTCCTTCGCTGCTTATTGACGTTTCCACTTATTTAGTGTATTTTGCGCATTTTCGTATATGCTGAAAAAAATTCTCCAATTCTTTTTTGTGCGCAAAAAAAAACGTGTTTGATTTTTTTTTTGTATCTATTTTGCATGCGGTTTTGGTTCTAAGTTTCTGACTTTGGATGTTTGTGAGTGTGTGTGTGTGTGTGACCGCTTGGCTTTGTTGCTCATTTTCATTAACAACAGCGCTCTATCGAATTTGCGCTTATGAAAATGTTTCGTCCAACAGTGGGTTCTCTCTATGCCAGACTGAATCGCTAAACAAACAAATTTTACTGTTAAAAAACTTTGCTAGTTTATTTTTTGCTTGTCGCCATTTTTGTGTATGCATTTCGGGGTGTTAATTGTGTTGCACTTTGCCAGAGAAACCAAACGAGCGGCTTAGACAAAAATGTGCATTCTGTTGAGGGAAAAAACTAAGGAGAGCTTTGTCAAAGGTTTTTCTTATTTTTGTAGCGTTTCTCATTGTTTTAGATCGGCATTTTAGTCTAGAAATTTCCTAGAATAAATGGGGTTTTAGAAGAAAGTAATTGGGAAACATGTAAATCAAAGTAAATATGAGGTTTTAATAAAAGAAACCTTACTTTAAAAATATGACCAATAGCCCCAAAAATACAAATAGGATTTCATTGGTATTTGTTATATAAAATTTAATAAGTAATAAATAAAAAAATGCCATACTATAACTTACACCCAAAGATATATTATTTTTCCCAAGATTTATTCACCATTTTTATTTGTTTTAAATCTCTAGAGACCTTGAAAAATGTGGCGCCATACTTAACATACATTTTTTTTATTGCCAAAGCCTGCCTGGCTGCCACACACCAAACTCTATTTACTTTTATTTAAATTTGCTGTTCGTTGATTTTGACTTTGATTTTATTTATGAATGCAATTTGTTTTGTACATTTTTGGTTTAACCAAATTTGGCGCCGCCAAAGCAACACCCACACGGGCTCGTTTTGGGGCTTGGTGGAGCCTGACATTTTGGTAGCCAACTCGCCTTGACTGGCTGCCAGTTGAGTTTTCTAATTGATTGCCAGCTTTGGCTCTTGGCTGGTAAAAATAAACACATTGCGCTGGCATAGTCAAAGGCAAATTAGGACTAATTAATAAAGAGCTTTCAGCACAATGCACCCACTTGTTGCCAATTGTCACAAAGCCAATGGTGGCAAGCCTACTTGGTTAATAATAATTTAGTTTAAAAACGACAAACGAAAAAGAAGGCATAGAGCTGACAGAGGGGTGTGGAGAAATAATTATAGAAACCTGGAAGCGCACTTAACCAAATCGAATTCTCTATAAAACAATAACACAACCCCAACCCTGGCTGAGAACGAGAAAGAGCGAGGCAAAAAAAGAGGAGCTCGAGAGCTGGAAAATTATAATAATAATGCATGCGTGGCAGTGGCATAGGCCTCTAACACAATTACAAGTGAGTGCACAGTGGAAAAAGGAACACACGGGCGCAAGAAAATGAACAAAGAAAAATACGCAGGGAAAATTAAAAAACTGAAAAAGAAAAACGCCAAAGAAAACAGAAGAAAAGCCACGCATAAACAGATGCGTTGATTGGATGGCTAATGAAATTCACTGAGGCCATTAGGGCTCGACAATTAGCCAGGGCTAGCTAGGACTACGGCTAAATCGAATTCATTAGGAAATCATGGGCAGAAACAAATCGAGTGGAGCCAGCAAAATCGGATGGTAATAAGCGAAATACAAAAAAAAAAAAAAACGAACAACAGCACAGAAAAACACACATTGCATTGAACATAAATTGCAGTTGAGTTTTCAAGGTTTTCCAGTTCATGGTTTTCGAGTATGCATGTGAGCGGTGGCAACAATGGATCGTATCTGATCTCTGCCTTCGTTGGCGCTTAGCTACAGATACACGTGAGTGCAGTTGTTGTTTTTTATTCAGATTCTTTTTTTCTAGCCACTCCCGCATTTTATTATTGTCGCTGATTTTTGTCTTTGCTTATATTGTTGAATGACTTATTTAAGAGGTTTCTTAAAAGGTTTGTAAATTTTTTTCAGGTATTTTGTTTGTCAAATATATCGTTATAGGTTTGGAGAATTTCTAATATTATTATAAAGTTCTTACATTTATAAAGCTCTAATGCACATTTTTATTTTTATGATTTGATGATATTTTGACTGGTTCTGGACTTCCTGTCGTGCTTATTATTTATGTAAATTATTCCGAGCTGATTTATAGCCAGAAAATAAAATCCTTGATCATGGCTTACAAATTAGAATTGAGGTTTTACTAACTGGAAACGTTTTCTTTCATTAATAAACTTTATTTTCTCTTCAGCATAATTAAATATTTGATTTATATTGCAAGAATTTGTTCTTAAAGCCTTGCTTGAATTATGCAAATTGTGCAACTGAAAGCTGTTTTATGGCCAGGAAATATATAAAATCAATGAAAATGAGATTGAGATGTTATTTTTCGTTTTTATTCCGCCATTTCCAATTGGTATTGAGTGACCGACCTGCCCCAGACGTTGGCAAACAATAAAAAAAAGAGTACAAAAAATGGAAAAAATGGAAACAGTTTCCCCATATTTACTTTTGTATATTTCTCGCCCCGGTTGTCCAATGACGGCTTTTGCTCCTGACGACTAGTTGCCAAGCGGGTTCGAAGGTTACACAATGTCTGTCTTTTTGTCTGGGTAAACTGTTTGCGTCTGACAGAAGAGCTTTCCTATCTTTGGTCGGAACGGAAAAGCAGGAAAAGCCTCGCCTTGACTCACCCATACTACTATTTGTCGGAATCATGAAGCAGGAGAGATTTTATATTTAGAGAATTAATTTTTCATATTCTCTGATCAGTTGGAATCATTTTCAACTGCGAATATCTTATTGATTATATTATATAAGCTTGAGGCAATATGTTTTGCCGATAAAATCGTAACTGCGCCATAAATATTTGAACATTTTGTCAATCGCATATTCAGAATAAGCCAAGGTTCCTTTGGCGAATCTAAAAGTCAGAACTGGTTTTGCATACAAAAAGCAAATTCCTGATGACAGTTCGCCAAAAGAGAATTCTTTCGATCATCGCATTTTCTTTTGGGTGTTTCCACATGAGTTTTCAATTTATGCATTCTGTTGCTGTTGTTGTTGTTGTTGTTGTCGCTTCACGTTTGAATTTCGAATTTGCAAAATTCATTTGCGTTTGCTTAGCACATTTTTCATGCGCGAATGCATTTTCAGGTAGTGTTTTTGAGGCTTTTCGGGCTTCAAGCGGGCAAATGTGTCAAATTTGGAGTGTGTGTGCTTGCTTTGTGTGTTTCGGTGTGTGTGTGTGTGTGGCCCGAACAGGTTGTTTTCCATCTATTTTTTTTTTACCCATTTGCTTGACCGCAGCGTGACAAGTATTTCCAGCCATTACTCATACGCCACGTCCGCCGCTGGAATTTGTCTCTGGAAATAACTTGTTGAGGGTCCAGGCAGGATAAGGGACAGCAATTAGGTAAAATTGAGATGCCTCGCTCGAGGTTTATCTTTGGCTTAGTCCTGGAAAAATGTGACAATAACCCTGGGGAACAGGGAAGACTGGGAGCAATGTTTGCCGCAGGAGGAAACTCGATATGAGCACGCGCTGCTTTTGCCAATGTTATTTTTTCCTCGATTTTCCACGTTTTTCGCACAATATTTTGTTGTTGTTTTAGTTTTATTTTTTTTTTTTTGTAGATGGCATTCATTGTTTGTTATGGCTGGCTTTTGTTGCAAAACACTGCAATGTTGAACTATGAATGCAATTTCGTAAATTATTTTCCTTTTAAGTAATTATTAAGGTGTGGTCCGGTTGCAGTCGCCGCTTTGCCGGACCGGAGTCGTCGTCGCAGTCCGGCTATCAAGCCAGCGCACACACAAAAGCACACGCTTTGTCTTTGACTTTGTGTGTTTTTTTTTTGTTTATTGTCTTTATACCCTTGGCGATTGTACTATAGTTTATGGTATAGGTTCGCCAAACGCTGAAGGGTATCAATTCATAAATTATAAGGAAATTATAAGGGCAGTTCAAAGAAGCCTCCGTCAACTGTAATTTCGGTTTTCCTATAAATATTTTGTTTGTATTTTGACTATGAAAATAGTTCTAAAGAATTTCAAATGTTTTTAAAGAATTTTATATTGATTCTCTATAGATTTTCTTATGCGTTTTGTTGGTTTATGTATAGATTATGTTTATAATCTATTCTTTAAGTAATAAATGGTATTTCTTAAGTATTTTCCTCATATATTAAATTATTTTGTGATAGTTTTCTCATACATTTCTTTGATTACTTTACACTTAGTACAGGGTATTCAACATCGCCATTATTTTGTAGTTTTTGTTACCGTTTTGACATCGGCTATACCTTTTGTTTTGTTTGCTATTTTGTCAAGTTATTCATCCATTATACGCCATTTAACTAATAACACGGGCTCGTTGCCACTCAGAGTTGCTCGTCACTCACTCAGTCGGTTCCTCATTCACTCAGTCAGTCAGTCAGGCAGTCAGTCAGTCACTCATTCGAGTCAATCACTCATTGGGCCACTGGAGTGCTGTGCACAGCCCTTCCATCAGTGTCATAATAAATTCGCGGTGGGCGTGGAAGCCTTTCAGATGAATTAAACCCTAAATTAACGGTCATTGTGCATAGTGTTAGATAACAGAAATTAGAGCATGGCTACCTGTTTTATCATCGAATTAATCGATACTTATCGATAACTATATAAGCGGCCCGTGATGCCTAATAATCAGATGCGGCTAATCGGCTGGCAAGAGTGGCGCAATCGTTGGCACACGACAAAACCGTCGGGCTCGAAAATCACCCAAAGGTGTTCGGGGACCGCTTAAATTTTCTAACAACAATCAACAAATCGCCACTTTGGTCGACAACATGAATGGCAAATTACAACACCAACAGCAACAGCAGCGGCAAAGGCAACGGCAACAGCAAAGGCAACGGCTAACGTCGGCTAACAACAATCCTATGGCTACAAATTTGCTGTAATACAACAACAATTACATTAAAACGCGACCATAAACGTGCGGCCAAGTCTCGGACCTGGCTTAAACCGATCCCCAGCCGTGGCCAAAACCGAAGCCAATGCCAAAGCCAAAGTCGCTGCCTTAAGCTTTTAGCCAGACAGTGATGGTCAGTGGAATAGAGTATTTGAACTAGACTTTAAGGTACAAAATAAAATAAAACCTTAGGAATAATTGTAATATAAACATGGTCCTGGAAACTCTATTATTCATATATATTTGGCTTAAACAAAACTATTTCTCAGTACTAAAGACAAAAGGGAAATCTAACATCAAGTATTCTACGGAATATTCTTATTATAAATAACGTTAATAATTATAAATCTATATTTCTATCATATTCCAACTAGAAATTCCCTTCAAAATTATCCGGATCTATTGATCTTACTAACTCTGTACTCAAAAGTTTGATGATGAGGCGCTACCAAAGTCATTCCACACCTTGTAAAATCAACAAAAAGGCAGCCAAGACCCAAGAAGCAAATGCAGACGCTAAAGATAGAGATGGTTAGAGCGCAAGATACTCAGATACTGGCGGATACTCGCGGATACTCAGATGCAAAGATACGTAGAGGGAGCGTGCAATTTGCAGCCTAGAAAAATAATTGCATGTGGAAGTTGCCGGGGGGAAGGCGAAGTAAAAACGAGGGAAGTTAGGCGAAGGAAAAAAGGGTTCCAGCCCAGAACTGGGAACGAGTCGCGAGACTCATTCATGACGACGGCAACGATGACGACGAGGAGCTAGATGCAAGTGCAAGTGCAGCTGTAACATTAACATGCAACGCAGACGAGATGCAGATGCATTCAGCGTCATTGTTGTTGTAGTTACTGCAGCAGTAGCGGCAGCAGCAGCAACAACAGCAGCAGCAGGTGAATTGCACGATTTTCAATGCAAAAGTCAAGAGCGCCAACGGAAAAAAGTCGTTAGCCAAGTTTTATGCAGGCAGTTGCAACTATTTGTTGTTGGCTAGAACTGTGGCACAGCCATCGCATGTGGCCAGGCTCTACTTTAGCTCAGCTTACTATAAATACACTCAGGGGAAAGAATGTTTCAACTTGAAATTTAAGGTAAAAATTCACTTAAGAAAACGTAACCCTTTTATTATAAATTTTTTAATACAATTTGTATCTTTAGTTGAGTAAAAAACTAACCTAAGCTAAGCCAAGAATATTATCTATAACATTTTAGTTCCCAATTTAGTTTACTGTGTGGCATTTTCTGTTCTGCAGGTTCTGACCAGCAGCCGGCTGCAGTTGCCATGCCTCCATGTGTGAGTGTTTGGTAGCAGCTTCCTTTTGGCATATGCAGATGCCTCTCCTGCCAGGGCTAAAAGGCCTTTGGGCCAAGATCGGGTAAAGGCAGGAGACTGAGGAGAATGAGAGCTCGGACGAGACCGAGACCAAGAACGAGACAGCTGTTTCCGTTTGTTAAATGTTTGCTGGATTGGCAAGAGATTGCCACCGCAGACATTGATGGTTGTGAATTTGTTGTGGCATTAAATGTGTCTTCTTCCACGGGGCCATACACGTCAGCTAATTATGGTCCAAATACAGTGCGTTTCGGTCACAGGAGATGCGATAAATAAGAAGGGGAATAAAAAATAGGCCATAACCATAGTGAAAGGGGAAGCCTAACGAGGTCTTATTTAGTTGAAACTAAAAAAATAAAAGTCTAGTTAAATAGAATTAACTGCTTAATCGCCTAAAATTAATTGGTCTTTGAGCAGTTTTAAATGTGGAGATTGGTTTTTATTAACTGAATTAAAATGTAGATTTTTTTAAGGTTATTATAGATATATATATAAGGAAATTCCAATCCGAGCATCATGAAAAGGAATCAGTTTCCTCTGAAAAAAGTTCTGTAACGCAAAAGAAATTGCCTTAGGCTTATTAAACGCACTGTACTGGAATATCCACGTGTGTGGCCAACGCCAAGTAATAGACTACGCTTTCCTCTCTCCCGCTTTTCCCTCTTTTCCAGCAATTTCGAGTCAAGTCAGCAGAAGTTTTTTTCATCGCTTGATTTCGTTTATTTTAGGTTTTTTCTCAGCTGCTTTTTTTTTCGTTTTCTTTTTGTTGTTAATAAACGTATATTTAATGTTCACACATTTGTCACGTTGTTGTTTTTCGTTTCTGTTTACGCAGCATTGCATTTGTATTTACAACACCTCTTTTATTATTTTTATTGTCGTTATGGCAATGTGTGTTATCTTTCGGCCAAATGGTAAACACTTTTTGAGTGTCGACTATCTAGTAAAAAAGACAAAAAAACGCGGCCCAAAACAGCTGCAGGCCATTTGCCAAACGAAATTTGATCAGCCCTAAAAACTTTCTCACCACATTTAGTACATGCGATCGGTAGGAAAACAGAACGAAACTGAACTTTGTTTTCTCGAAAAGTCAGTAAAAATTAATGTTAAATATAAATAAGCCACCGAAAAATCACAATGATTAATCCACAAAGAAATTGAGTCAGAGCATAAGCAATCATGCAAGTGACTCGATTTTCGGTGGATATCACATATGTATGTTGCAAAGTTCAATTACTTTGATTTCTTTTTTTAACTTCCCCTCGGTTATGGGGAAATCGTTTCATATATATTTTATATATATTTTTTACGACTTTATACGGAGTGCAACGCGATGCAGCCGCACCCCCTTATCAGCTGTAACTATTTTGTGGAAATAAATATAGTGAAATAAATAATATAAAAAACTAAAATTGCGATAATTTGAACTATGCGTTGACTCGACTCGAATCGTGCAACTATCAGTATATATTATATATGTGAATAGAGTGTATATTGTTGTTAAGAATATATATAGAGGCGTGTAGTATATATATTTCCACACTTGCCAGGCAGTACGAATTTTCGTTCGTGGCGCAAAATTTTCAGCAACAAAATAAAATCAATTTCGTATGCCTTGATAAGAAAGCGCAAAATGTTTCCGCTTTTCGTTCTTGTTTTTGCTTCTTTTTTTTTTTTTGTTTGCGCGATTGCAAGTACTTGCATATATATGTATATATTTTTTTTTGTTCAATAATTTCTTGCTCAAAATTTATTGTTGGTGTATTTTTTGAGATTTCGCCACGTATCAGGCTCGACGAGGCGAGCAAAAGCTGTCGTAATTTGGGTCAGAATCGGCTGCGTCAGGGCCCCACTGATAAGAGGCCGCTGCACAGACTCGTTTTCAGATTGTTCAGATTGGGCAGAGATTATAGCTGCACATTGTTGAGTGAATCAAATTTGATAATCTTTGGCACTGCGAAACGTAGAGAAATTAAGAGAAATGTTTGTATCTCATGGCTTCCGCTTAGTGATAGTTGGTGAAAGAATTTTGGTGAGTGGTGAGCTCTTTTGCAGAGTGAGTGTATGAATGAATGGGCCGAGATACGGTTTATATCTTGAAGAGGTAGATGCTGAGAAGTTCATAGTTTTTTAGGTATTTTTTTTAGATTAAATAAAGGTAAAGATATCTCTTTATCATCAGATTTCTTTCCTCAAATGTTTCTTTTAACTTAAATAACATAATATTGTCGAGAAATTCATAATTAATTCCCCAAACGCTGCTTGTTTGTATCTGTATCTGTATATGACATGTATCTATGGGCTGGCACTCGACAGTTGCTTGAACTTCTGTCCTTAAGTATTGCTCAATGTAATTGTACTTGCGGCGATCGCATTGTGACGCCTCTGATAGTCCCCTTCCCTCTTGCCATCCCCCGTTTCACTGCCGCCCCCTCCCCGCTTTAACGACCCCACCCATTGCCGCCCATTGTGTATCTTTGTTTACACATTTCGCTTTCGTACATCGCCGTCGCTGTTGTTGTTGTCACTGAAGGACAATGTCAATGAGGCATATATTGCATATAGCTGTATGAATTTATTATATGTATATATATTCATGTAATTTTAGGGGTTTACCGATCGATAAGCGATCGTAGAACTTGAACCGCAAGTGAAGGAGAAAGGGGTTTTCATGAAATTCAGGGATTCGTTGATTTCCGCAGTAAAGATTATTAACCTTTATAATTTACGGAACAGATTTTCGTATTTAAGGTGTAATGATCGATGATATCTCTTTATAAATGTTTTTATGAGATAAAAACCTAACCTTTTTGTATTAAAGTCTTCGATTTAAGTCCATTTGAACTGATAAAAAGCTTGTTTTTTTCTGTGGGAAATTTTGTCAGGCTTAAAACTGAAGCATTTGATTTTATCGAATAGAATAAATTAATTGCTCAAAATTTGTAATTAATCTAAAAGACATTTAATCAATTTCACTGTGAGTTTTGCTAATGTCGCCAATAAAACGATTAAAAAGTGTTTTATTCGTTAATTGGATCTAAGGATCGCTCTTATAGCTAATCAAAAATCACAAATTATGGTATTATTTATGAGCTATTAATTATAGTTATAGACATAAAATCTATTTTCAATACCATTTTCGAATACGTACATATTTCATAGCTGCTGATGTGCATAGCATCACATATATTTGTCTTAAATTATCTCTGCCCAAAAGCCAAATTGATGCTGCGGATGATGCTGCTGTGTCTGCTGCACCTCGGTTGCTGCGCTGCTGCAGAGCAATTTACAGCGGCAGGGTTGCCACTCTCCACTTTGAGTGTTGGAGTGGGTTGCTGCAGCTCCTGCCGGCGGTGTATATAATTTTTATATACAATAAAAATTCTTCTCTCGTTCACAAAAGGCGAAATGCAGGCAAATTTTTTATTGTTGTTGCTGATTTTTTATTTAATTTCTTTTTTTTTGGGCTATTGGCTTGTTGTATTTATCTGTTGTTGTAGATTTATATATATATATATATATACATATATATATGTGGAGCACAGAGTAAATAATATGCAGCGCGTGAAAATGAAACGCGAATTTTTCTTTCGACTTTTTTTTTTGTATTATATTTGGTGGATTTTTTGCCTGTTCAATTTACGGACAGCGGCAATTGTGTGATTTTGATGTTGTTGTTGTTGTTGTTGCTTGTACTCCTCCACTTCTACTTTGTTGTTGTTGGTTGTTGCACTTTGTGTGTTGTTGTAGATTTTTTGACAGTTGCGCTTGTGTATTAATTATTTTAATTATTTTCCTGCATTTAATTTCTGGCTCTTTGATATGGTGTATTATCAAAAGGCTTTTTCATCTATTATATTAATTTTCTTTTTTCAGCTTGTTTTATATGAACCTTTTCCTTTTTGCATTTAAAAATAATTCAAAAGTAATGGCTACTTTTTTAATTATTTTCCTCTTTTAGTTCTTTTAACGTTAATATTTGTGTGTGTTTTATATTTGTTTTTATATTTGTTGGATTGCACTTTTTTATGTGGTTTGTTTCGTTTTTTAATTCAACATAAATTTACTAACAAAAGTGTTGTTGCTGCTGTTGTTGTTGATTTTGTTTAATATCTAAAGAGAAGTATGGAAAAAAAAACGTTGTAAACGAGGCAACGGAGGGGAACGTGTTGGCCGAAATGATCTCATTCACTGCACTTTTTTGTGGCGATAAAAGAGAATGCATGGAAATCTCCACACAGATAATTTAAGTATCTGACAAATATTTAAGCTATTTAAAGAATGCTACGAAATGGATTTATCGAATATCCGGCAGTCTGATTAATGGCGAGATTTTCCACTTTATTTTAAAATATATATTCTCGATACGCCGCTGGAGATGATTTGATTTTAATCGGAATTTCTGAACGCAGCTGCATAAAAAAATGAACTGAGCTCGCCCAAAATGAAATTAGCCAGCAGAGCACAGCTTCAACTTGGTTATTTCCTCTCCCCCCCTATTTTTCCTCCTCCCCTCAAAGTTGAGCTTAAAAAAAAGTTTATGGCAGCGAAAAATGCGAATAAAAAATGTATATATATGTATATATAAAAAAAATTTCTGGCAAGTTCTGAGCTGAGTAACAAAAAAAAGCAGCCAAAAAAATACCATTGTAAATAGTAATTTAAGTTTCGTGGGTCGACAACGGGGAGAGGAAGGCAGAGAAGGATGTTCCAAAAAACGTAAAATAAAATAATAAAGCAGAAGCTGGGAATAAAAAACCAAACGGAAGGTGAGCCAAGGAAGCAAGGAAAATCAAATGGATGCTCTGCACGGAAAACAAATTACTTAAAAAATGGAAACAGTTCATTAACTAATGTTTTTGGGGATTGTATTTCGAAGAGAGATAAAGTAGACATTAATATTTTTATATCAGAGAAATCATGGTTTTTAAGGAGATCGATCTTTGTAAAAAAGAAACAAATAAATAAGTTCTCTTGGTAGTTAAGGCCTGAAGTTTGAATGTCAACTATGCCCATGGATTTTGAATATTTAAATCTTGTTTGGTTGTCAAGCTTATGGCGATCTTTTGGGGTTGAGATGGAAGATAAATTAACAAAAAAAAAAACGGCATTTGAAGAAAAAGTACATTAAGTATTATTAACCCATTGAATCTTTCCTTCTAATATAGTCATTGCTTCAATAAAAATCTGTATTTGAAGACTCTGACTTAATTGAAATGAGGTTTTTCCCGGTGTTTAGCCTGGTCAGTTGATGGGTTTTTTTTTTGCGGGGTACTGGCGAATAGGTGAGGGTTAAACTTTCTGGTAGGGGTATTCCAATTGATGTTGCGCAGCTGCAGCTACATTTTTTTCGGCTATTTAATTTGCCATTTTTTTTATTTTTTTTTTGTCTAGCATATCTGGGAGTTGATTTTAACCACCACCACCCTCCCCGTGGATTTTTTTCCGTTTTTGTTTTCCGTTCCCTCTTAGTTTTTGTTCATTATGCTGTGCGCCAAGCCCGACGGCAAAGTAAATGCCAGCAACTGGAGACTGGCGACCGACCTGGCCATTGTCATGGGCGGTAGAGCTTGGCGCTGGACTGAGAGCAGGGGATTTCTCCTGACGAAAATTGAAACTGACAAAAATTTGTTACATTTGCCTCTGCACAGAAAACAGAAAAGTTGGCGACGAGCAACCCGAAAAAATTACACACTTTATTACTACTTCTTCTTCATCTACGGTGGCAGTCTCTGCTCCTCTCCCATCGGTTCCTGCATCCCTCTTAGCCCCTTCTATTATTTTCCTCTTTTTTTCGGGTACTTTGTTTGTTTTGTTCTACTGTTGCAGCTTCAGAAGTTTGGCTACAGTTCATTTTGTATGCCGCCGCCTTTGTGGCATCTTTTTTTTCTCCCATTTTTCCTTCTTTTCAATCTATTTTTTCGGAATATTTTTTTTTACAAGAAGATTCCGGGCATTGTTTTTTTGGAGCCAAGTTTTTTGGGTGCAGCGAACGAGAATCGAAGTCGGGCGGCATTATTAATATATGAAAATGCAGGGCGTTGATGAATTTTTCGAGTGTTTTTAATGGGTTTTTATTCGATTGAATTTGTTGTTCATTCAATATTAAATGTCTTCTTAGGTGCTCTTCAGTTTTGCTTTATTTTTCCGTATTATTGTTCGATTGCATTTATTTATGGTTCCAAGGATTTTTATTCAACACTTGGCCTTCATTTTGTGCTTTAATTATGGTTTGAATTGGTTGTAATTTTCCGGATTTTTGTTATGTTCTTGTCATGCCCATAAATTAAGGCCTTGAAGTTGAACAGAGGGAAGTTGCGAATTTATTGAATGGAATTCAAGGCTTCGGTATTATTTTTATTACTTTTGATTTTATGGTTTAATTTATATTTTTATTTGATATTTTCAAGTCCTAAACTTTGATTTAATGAGTACACGACTCTTGTTTTTTATTTATTTCTTTGTAAATATTTATTTGAAGCATTCCCTTTCTAGTCACATTTCACTCTTGTTGTTGTTTTTTTGGGCATTCCTCCAGTTTCCTCACGAAATTGTTATTTAATATTTTTGGTGTTTGTTATTATTACACACACACACTCTCTCTCGCACACACACACACACACAGAGGCACAGGCACACTCTTATTCAATCAACCGGAGACACGCACTTGAGCTGGGCAATGCAACTATTCAACCAAAAGACCGAAATAAAAATGCATTCTATAAAAATTTTGCGAGTGCGCGAAAAAAACTTTTCCGCATTTTGCATGACAGCGCGGCGACAGCGACGTTGACGTTGACGCCGGCGTTGCCGTTGCCAGCGACAGCGATGCCGGCGTTGACGGCGGCATCGGCGTCAGCGTTTCTCGCACACGCACACACTCAGCTTATACACACACACACACACACATGAGACAAGCGGCGATTGCAATTTAAATTAATGCCGAAAACAACAAAAAATCAAACAAGCGCGGGCGATTGATGTCGATGATGATTATGATGATTGTGCGTAAAAATCACACACACACACACATGGCGTATACTTGATATGGGGAGAGATGCATTTTTTTTTGGGAATCTTTTGTTTATATGATTTTAAAAGGGTTTTTTTTATTAGCTTAAAGTTTTTATTGATGGGTTTCTCTCACACAGGGTTGCATTAAGAAATATATTGAGAAAGTTTTTGAGAGTTGTAACTTTTAATATTTCTTTTTTAATGGAGATTTTCAGTGTGTTTAAAACGTTATTGTAGTTATGGGAGTTTTTCGGTATTTTCAAAGTTTTTGTTTTAAATTAAACCAGAAATTTGTTTTATTTCTTAAAAATGCACTTTATTTCGGTCTGCAAATGCAATCTAAACTAAAATTTGAATTAGTTTTATAAGAATTATGTTTGAAAACATTTTATAAGTATGAGATTGGTATTAAAACACATTTTTGATCTCAAGATCGCAATTTATCGAAGTTATCGATGTTCGATTGTTTACATTTTCAGTATTTTGTCTACAATATTTCCGATAAGTTGCATTTGTATTGTTGTTTTTATTTTGAACTGCAGTTTTCTACTTTAATTAAAGTTTTTAACTTTCTAGGTGTTAGGTTAGATATTTAAATATAACTTTTATATAAGTTTAATATTTTTAAGCACTTTATTTTTTTATATACATTGAATTCAAGTTTCAAGTTTTTGTTGTATATTTCTTTTATATTTGTTTAAGCCTGATATGCACTTTATTTGTTTTTTTTTTTCGGCGATCCGTGTTTCTAATATCGAATAACGACTTTCGGCAATTGTCGTTTATTATCAATAATTTTTTTTGGGTATAATTTCGTTTGGATTTTCGCCAATGGCCGACTGCGTGTAAATGGGCGATGCGCTTAATGCTTTACGATTGATATACGCGATCGGCGGACGCTACACCTCGGAACGACTCGGGCCGCGTCCGAAAATGCGTTCCGTTGCATATCGGATGCGTTGTGTTTATGCGACTGCCGAAGCCGACTGCGAAATTATATCACAACAACACGAAGACACCAGCTCCGAAGTGACGTCGGCGTCGCGCGAAAAACTGCATATTGCAAAAAACTAGAATGCTGAGAGAACGAGCTAGCGCCAGAGCGAGAGAGAGACGGAGAGCGAGAGCCTTTGAGTTATTTTCACAAAGCGCAGACGCGAGAACTTTAGGAGTAGCGTAGCAGCGGGGTAAAAACGGGGTATTCGATGAGAGCGAGAGCGGGGCCTGTAACGGAGAGCGAGAGCGAGTGCATTGCAAATGCAGTTGCAGCAGCGCGCGTTGATAAAAAAAATTGCTCAAGCTGCGCGAAAAGCTGCCGAAAATTCCACTTTAATTAAAGCTAATCTCAAGGACTTCCTGGAATCGAAAAATAAAGCAAAGCCTTTGGATTTCGGAATATTTCAATTCCACCTTTGTTGACTAGAGTCACTCAACCTAGAGACCCTGCTAGAACAATGCCAGCACTCACACACACACGCACACCACTAGAACATCTCAGCCTTTATTCACCACATTTTTTGTCGCTTTTTTAACGCACGCACACTAGCATATAGGAAAAAAATGCATTTCTGCCGCTGCGCTGTCGCCGTCACAGCAATTAGCTGCCTTTTTTTTGGAGGGGGGGTGAGGTTATTGCAAGCAAAGGGAAGTGTGTAAAAAAAAGAGAAGAACACACTCAAAGAGCGGACAAGAATTTGGCTCAAAAATTACATTTTTAATAATTATTTTGGGGCAAAATTGTATATTTTATATAAAATATATTATATATATATTTTTATAATAAATAAATATTTTCTAAAGTCAAAGACTTGCCTAAATATTTTTCATTAAATATAATTTCACTTTCCTGCTCCTATATCCACATTTAATTAATTTATTTATATTAAAAATTAACTATAATATATTAAAATTAATCTCTTAAGCCTAAGAAATCCCGAAAAACATTTAAAAATAAATAAAAACCCACTCAAAACGCATTAACTCACCAATTCGGCTTGAGAAACTGCATTTCCTGCTCATTAACAAAAGCAGTGGCCGAGCGCTTCTCCTCTCCTTCGCTCTCCTGTGGTGGATTTCTCTATTGAAGCACTCGAGCATTGTTGCACTCAAGAACCTTGCTGCGCTCCCGCTCTGTTGAGTCGAGTGGAAGTGTGCGGCATGTAAATGAGTCTTAATGATTTTTTATTTTTTCTTTTATTTCCCATTTTTATTTTTTTTATTTTGTTTGAACTTTGCTTGGGCTTTGTTTAGTTTTTAATTTTCGTACTGATAAGCCTTTGAATCTCTTTCTCTGCTCTCTTTTCTGCTCTATTCTTTCGGTCGGATGTTGTTTTTTTTCGGGTGTCTCTTTCTAAGTGCGCAGTTAGATTGTCCAAAATGGTGGAACGTGCCATTTTTTTGTTCTCCTGACGGCGAGAAAGATGACTAATTCCAAATAGAGATGATCAGAGGCAGCAAGAACTGCGCACTTTTCTTTTGCACTTTTCATTTCACTTGCCAGCTTCAAATCCCACAATGAATATATGTATATCCCGCAATTGTAGTTCAGTTGTAAAACGCCAACGACCTGACGACTGACGCACGTTCAAGGTATTATCTCATAAAGTGCAAAGAGAGTGAGCGAGAGGAGAGCCCTTGCTCTGCAACTACTACAACTACAACATAAATAATAATAATAGTTGTAGTAGTAGTAAGTGCAGTGACAACAACGAGAGCGCAACAGTTGCAAAGTCATGTGCGTTGCGAATAAATGCTGCAACCTAAAGCACATTGACTTTTCCCCAGTTTCCTGGCTGCTTTTATTCGATCGATTTATAGCCAATTATATTAACAAAAATAAGCGTTTTTTGGGTAATAAAAAATTTATATAGTTCCCTCTTTTATTGCTAAATTCTATAGTTCAAGGGAAATTGGAAAAAATAACATCAAAAGTTAATCACAACTGAAGACACGCCTGTAGCTTAAAAGCATTTGCAATGAATCAATTATAAGTTGTAAGTTAATAAGAGCTAAACATAAATAATAAAATAGGCTATAAAATAGCTACATCTTTTTTTAATGGAAATTTCAAATTTGGCGACCATATTTATATCAAGTTTGTTTTAGAATTGATTTTACTTATTTACCAGAATATCACAAAGGACACAATTACCCCAAAATCTACAATTTACCCTATAAAGTTATTTTAGCAAAAAGTGCAAAAAACCCCTCAACCCGTTCTAAATCACGAGTAACCATATTATATACATATATATATAGATACGTACATTTGCCAGATAGTAGATGAACGCTTTTTGATCAGCCAGCGTTCGCTTATCGTTTGACTTTTGTTTACATTTCGCCAACAGACACAACTCATTTTTTGTTGCCACACCAAAGTTATTGGGACACATGATTTCCCTTTTTTTTGTTGCTGCCTTTTACAACATCTTCAATCGAATCAGCTTCTATATATATACAAAAATTATAATGCCTACAGGGGTGTATTTTTGCAATATATTGCGAGAGCCTTTTGCTGATTACAAGTCTTTAATCAATTACACTCCGTTATTTTTTTATGGGGAGGTTACAATCTTAAAACGTACGATTATATACGTTTTGTATATGGGAAATTTCTTAGATTTTGCTATTGCAATTTGGTTGCAACGACAATTATCGGTTATCAGCTTGCCTTGGATTGCAGCAAATGCAAGTGAGTGCAAATTGGAGCGAGTGACTCAGCAAGGGGGGAGTGCCGGGCTGCACTTTGTTGCTTATTGATTTCAACAGCCTTCGATCAAAATCGAAAATTCTGACGAAAGTTCAGAGATAAAATAAAACAGATGGAGACCAAGGTTCTGTCGCTGAGTAAGGGAAATAGCTCTCGGAATATCGATAGCGAAACTGTGATCTGTTTCGTTTGAGTACCAGTGTGACTAAACAAATTAGGGAAATTGACCAAATTGACCCTTAAATAGCTGCTCCTTTAATCTTCCGTCCATTTTGGGTGCGAAATAAATACAATTGATATCTTTCGCTCACAGAATCACCGCTGTTAATTTTGTTGATCTGGCAACGCTACATACATATTTCGCTGACGAGATTTCCTTAATAAAGTTCTTCCTTTTTTATATGAAGTTTTCCGTTCACGGAATTTTTTCGTCGATGTTAGTACAAGGCTTTAAGCTTGTGTTCACAATATTATTATCAAAATCCTTCTTATTATTATAAATAAAATCAGTAACCAAAATTGGTCGCTAAAAACATAAATAAATACTACATTTGTTGTATTCTAAGTAAGTATGAAACATATGTAGCCCAAAATAAACGCAAATACTCATTGTTTTCCTTATTTTTCCCACTAAATGAAGTCGAAATCTGTAGCGTTCCTCGGAATTCCAGTCTGAATCATTAATAACTGCGCTGTTGCTTTCGTTCGAATTAATTTGATATGAACTATATGACTTAATCGGTCTAAACTCTATTTGTTGTTGTAGTTTTGACCTGCCAAAATCGTAAGTTGTTCGCGTTACGAATGCGACATATCACGTATACGCATCGTGGCCCGCCAGTTGTCAGTTACAGTTTTTTTGTTTTCCTTGTATTCTTGTCGTTGTTGTTTTTTTTTTTTTTGCTTCCGCATAAAATGTCGCACAACAAGTTGTTGCCGTTGTCGCCATATAGCGAACAGACGTCAGCGTCTTAACCCAATGCTGCCCCTCTGCCTTCTTAACTCGTCACTGCGTCAGTCGCCTTTTACCGTTGCAACGCCATTTTGGCGAAACCTCAAGGCGAACTTGTCTCCGGCTCTCGGATCTCAATTCTCGGGTGTCGATTCTCTAGTCTCCCCCTCCCTCCTGGTCTCTAATTCATTCTTTAAGCGTGTTTATGTTGGCAATTTCGTCACGTTTGATTAGTGGCCGGCAAATGGCATTTGACTTGCAGCGTTTTGATTGCGTTTTGCCTTTTGCAAAAAAAAAAAGTTAACTGGATTTCTCCACCATTATTCCTAGTCGATTTTTAGCCTTGTCAACCTTGAGAGAGCGCTTAGAAATTGTGCACTTGGCTGGCTTGTCAATTGAATTCGCAGTCGCCGTTCATAGTCGGATTTATTCTGAAAATTTATGGCACACGATTTCCACACATTGGAAACAGAGTTCAGATTAATTAAACCAACAAAAAAAAAAAAAAAACTGGGGGTGAATGGAGTAAAAAAATATCGGGAAATAATACGAATACGAATACGTGGAAGCTGCATCGTGGCTGCTATTAAAATTCATGCCATTGAGCCAAAGTCTAATGCATTTTCAATGTATTTTTACAAGCAATGTGCTGAATATTTATCGATTAGATGTCGTCTCAGTCCCCTTTCCCCCGCTGTTCTTTCCTGGCCTGCTGCAGACAAAGACGCAGCAGATAAAACGGAAGTACAGTTTGTAGTGTCCGCACAAAAGCAATTGCCACCAAGGAGCTGAAAGCGCCACAAGTGCCACAAGCAACGAAAACATAAAAAAAGGAAGAAAAATCCTAGATTTTTTTTTCGTGAGCTTATAACCAAGTGGAAGTAGGTGGTGGTAACGAAAAAAATTGCTTTTGGTCTGGAAGTTGTCATATTCCCTTTTTTTTGGGGGATAAAAACAAAAAGAGAGGAGTTTTTGTGGGGTGTTTGGAAAAAGTAAAATCATTTTCGTGTAGGTATTTTTGTAGGGCTTACTATATAGCTGAGGGCGTAAATGGGAGGACTTTTTTAAATTGCCAGCTTAGGATATCAAGGGATTTAAGTTGAAGAGTTTGGTAGATTAAATACATTCCCTAAGGAATTAAATATTTTTAACTAAACAGTTGGATTTCGAATACTTTATTCTTGATAGACGCAATATCAATGATATACTTCTCATAAGGCAATTTACTTTCAAAAAGTATTTACTGCTTAAAGCGCTATACTTCAAATACCTTTCTGGTTACCACTTATCTCCCCGAGTTACCTGTTGAGGCCTTCTTAGCGGAGTGAGAACCGAAACAAACAACAAGTTGTCGACAGATGACAACTGTTGCTTCGCGTGTTTGGTGGAAAGTCGGGGAGTGAAACCTCCTAGCCTCCTCCTGCCCCACACACAAACGTATATGTTGTTTCCAACGCGAGGGATTCGACGAAAATCGCCGAAAGTGCCGCGAGTGGCACAGCAGCCGGAAAACTCCCACCACGCACCCCTTCCCAAAAAAAATATATACATGAGCCAGTGAAAAGTTCCCATTCCCCCGAAAACCACCGCCAAGCCCCTGCGGCGACTGCGTTGTTAGAACGTGTGAAGTGCTTTCTTTGCATACTTTTGTGCGTTGTGTTGATGCTGCCACTTGTTGTGCCTGTGTGTGTGTGTGAGTGTGTGTGGTGGGTGTGTGCGACTTATGCAACAAGTGCGCTAGTTTGTTGTTGTGTAACGATGTTACAAAGTCAAACACAAACGTCTGCGCCACGTCGTCATCAGTGTCGTAGTAGCATTTTCCGCTTCCTTGCCGTCGCTGCTCCTTTTGACTTTTGGCATCAACATGGTTTTGTCTGTGCTTTTTGGGGTTTCTTTTTCTTGTTTTTTGGGGGGTTTGTTCAGGGGAGTTTCGTCTGAAGAATTCCCATGCAAGTGATGCAGAGAGAAATGGGAAGTGCAAGGAAATAATATCTTAAATTTTTTAAACGTTTTCTGAGGCAGATAACTGATTATACAAAATTTAGAAGGACCTAACGATGGCTAGAGAATGAAGAATATGCGGTTTTAAATAAAAACGCTTGATCTATATTTATTTTAACATTTTAATAGGATCTTCAGGTCTTCAAAAGTAAGGTTTGTGATGTTATTTATGCCTTAACATAGCTTATTTCTATTATTTCGTAAAACTAAACTAAAATTCCTTTTCAAAGTGATATTAGGGGTTCAAAAATTGAAATTCCTGTATATTTTTCCACTGTATTTAAGAAATGCCCGCTACACCTTGCCTTTTAAGTTGTTTTCTCTCTTTTTTCGGGGGTATTGTGCATATTTTACAAGTGTTTCTGCCAAGTGTTTCTCCACAATCTGTCAACGAGCCGAGTTGAGCAAGTTTTCCCCTCTCAGAGGTTGTTTTTCTTTTCGGGTGCTTTAATAGTTTTACAAGTTCCTGGATTTTTCGTTGGCTGTCGTTTGTTGTGCAAATTGCTACATAAATGGCTTTTATGGTCTGTAAGTTTTCAACGAAACTTTTTGAGAGAATTAATAGATTTGCATGTGTGTCGACAGGCATTTAGCTAGGTGAACACCATTTGTCCTTGGGATAGTTGCTGAAAATTGTTATTTTCGGCATGTTTGGAGTAAATTGCTTGCATAAGCTTACTAAATGAATTATGGGAAAGTGATAGGGCTTAGGGGGCCAAGTTTGGTTTCTTGCAAGATTTGAATTGCGTAATAGAAAGATGGCACTTTAATGGGAAAGTTGGTACTTTAAGAGCGCATTAAGTAGGTGTATTTTAATAGTTTGTGTTGTTTATTTGGTTTATTTTATATTTAATTTAATAAAGGAATTATTTATATATTATTTTACTTTTTTATTGATTTGATTATAGTTCAAATCCTTGAATGTATATTAATATTTTACGTTGAACTTAGGCAAACCTAAAGTACTTTAAAAATAAAATGTACTAAGAGGTCAGAAAAAATGGCATTAAAAAGAAATGTATGTATTTAATTTAATATAATAAACCTTTCTGAAAAAAACGACTTTAAAAAGGTATTTCTTCATAAGTAAGTAAGAACTGTCTTCTTAACTCATTAGTTTGTACAGAGTTTGATTTCAAAGTTAATGATTTTTAGTTATAAAAATTTCATTGGGAAAAACATAATCTTCATGTCAATAAATGTTATATATTATTATAATTTTGTCTACAGCTTAAAAATGTAAATATAATTTTTATTAATCTTCGTGTTAAATATTTTTGAGTCCCCTGTTTAAAATTAACTAATCTGAATCGAATATTTAAATTGTTTATGTTTTAATAGAATGCTTGATATTTTAGCTTTATTTTTTTGTTATATTAGAGTATTAAATTTAGGTTTTAGGGTCGTAAAAACCGAAAACCTAATTTCACTGATTGAATGAATAGAACTTTCCCTGAATTAATTTCTACACTCACTCACCTGCTGGCAAGCCGACATATCGAACATGCAATTAGAGCCGAAAAAAAACGCGAAAAATTCGCTGGTTCATTCAGTCAATTCAATTAAGGAGTTACACACCGCTTCGACCGACATATGCCACACTTATCAGCCTGCCTCTGTCTCTGGCGTCCCTTTCGACGACTTGCAGTATGCAAATGGTTGTGTGATCGCTTTAATTAAACGCCTACACATAAATTATCTCGTTGCACTTGACAACGACGACTTCGACGACGAGGACAGTGTCTTTAATTAAGTTTTCACAAAAAAACATAAACACACGCGAGCCCACAAAAGCACACAACAGTTTGAGTGTGTGTGTGTGTGTGTGGAAAAGGCCGCGATTTGGCGCCAACTGTTGCTTCAAATCAAATCAAATGATTGGTTTATGAAGGCTTCCTTCCGCTCTTTTTTTTTTGTTAGTTGGTTGCCCAAATATACTGCCGAAATATTTGTCGTAATCGAATCGTGTCCTTTCGTCCTGGTGGCTGCTGCCAAACTCACTTGTTGCACAATGCCAACCGAATGCCGACGCCAAATGCACGGGAAAATAGTTGTGCAGTCGCTGTCGACGACGACGGCGTTGACGTCGACGCTGCTCTGCCCGCTCTCCCCCAGCACCAGCAGCAACAAATTCGACAAAAATGCCCGATACACCCATAAAAACTGCGAGAAGGAGCCATCCAACAGCCAACCGAGTGCAGCCAAATGTTGCTGCAAGGACTCAAACCCAAGTTGCCTCCCCCCAAATGCCATTCAAACACACACACACACACACAGCTAGAAGAGGGGGTGTTCGGGTGGGTGGCTGACTCAATGGCGACGACGTCAACGAAGCGACGAAACTTTTTTCGAGCACACGAAACTTTTTCAGCACGAAAATCAAATGCAGCAGCAAAATAACGAGGCGGCAGCGCTGTTGGCAGCAACTCTGCTGCTGCTGCTGCTGCTTCTGCTCGAAACTCAGACTCGAAGCTCACCCAATTTTCCCAGCCCCCAAGCCCCCCTAAAAAGCACCCCAGACCCCTAGCCCAGCCATCCCCCTGGCCCAGCAAGCTACACATTTTTTTTTGTTCTCTCCTCCTTCTTTTTTGTGCCATTTTGTTTTTGTGTGTTTTGCTGTTTTGCCTTCTCCACACCCACCCACACACACACACACACACACTCGCCTGTACATATAATGTGAAATTTTTTCCTGCAGTGCATTTTGCCCAATGTCCTTAGCGCCATATTGGCGCCCTCATAGCTCCTCCTATAGCCTCCCTGAGAAACAGCTCCCCGTACACTCCGCCTTCGCTATGCTAACTTTCCCAAAAACCCCCTTAACTTGGCTTGAACACCCACCCACCGCACTTTCGCATTAACTTTGTGCTTTTTCGTGCTTCCGCTTCATTTTTTCCGCCCAACGCAAAGAGAAAGTGCAGCGTAAAAAAATTTCTGGCCTGCGTCTTGCGAGGGCAGCTAGGTGGCTTTGGTTTTTGGGGGCGGCAGTCCGGTACCATTGTCCCGGTGGCCATACCTTGAACCCAGGCAAATTCTCAATCAAAACCCCAACCTGCTGCTGCTCCACCTCAAGTTTCCTGACTTCCTGGCGAACCGGCTGACCAGCATCAATAGGAGCACGGTAAGAAAATTCGTCCTTTTGGAACTTATTTGCATGTAAACTTTACAGGAGAGTCTCTATAATTAGATTTAATTTTACGAAAACATTAAGAAAGAAAGATAATACTTTTCTCAATATATTCCCTTGTTAAGCTTAAGCTTAAAATATTCTGCAAATATTATACAATCCTCCATTGTTGTCTCAAAACTAAGACCTAATTAAATATAATAAAATAATTAAACATGAACCCCTTCCCTTTTCCTAATGATTTCTCCTTGTGCACCTTAAGCCCCTTCTTTTCTCACCCAGAAAAAAATGCCCAAAGAAATGAGAAAAACAAAATAAATGAGAAAAAAAAAAGTGAAAGAGGTGGCCAGCAAAGAAAGAAACCGGCCAAAGGCAACCAACCAAAAAATCTATTTTCCAATTTCTGTGCACCCAGAACAGAGCCCAGAAAACCGAACCGGGCTGGCGGATTGGAAGTGGCATGCATGCACCAAACTATGGTCTGTCTCCTACTTTGTCCTTTCGCCCCTCTCCCCTTCCTATAGCCATCTCCCTTTTAGCCGTATTGGTTTCTCACTCGCACCGTGTTTCACCCACTTGTGGCGCTTCCATACAACACACACACCACGAATTTGGCTGCCTCACACGAAGGACGAAGGACGATGATGGCGCCCGGCGACTCCTTCGGCGCTTGCAGCGTCATCCTCGTCCCGCAACACCAACACTAACAACAACAACAACAACAAGTGGCAGTGGAAGTGGAGAAAACTCGTAAAAATGTAACCTAAAAACCGCCAGAAAAAATTCAACAAGAGCAAGGCAAAGCCAAAACGCAAAAAAATAGGAGGGTCTCTGGTGGGATGATATCGAAGGTAAGGATACCCTTTAGTGGATTAAGTGGAAGTATTCTAAAAAGGGATTGATTAAATAACTGAAAGATATGGAGCAAATATGGAAATATTTTTGTAATAACTTCGGCATGTAGTGTCTTTTATAGTCCTTTGATGACATTAAACATTTATCGTAGTCATTATTAGGGATGGCAAAATATAGAAATGTCGATACTGTATTGATTTTTTATGCAAAAACCTACAGCGATATTTAGACGCTGTGATTAATGTGCGATATATCAATATTTTCTTCAATAAATATATTTAATTTTAATACTTTTATAAGCACAAACTAATCTTAAAGTTTTTTTTTTTTTAATTTTTTAAATATTGTATCTTTCTTCATTGAGAGACACAAATATATAAATAAGTTCATTTGTTCTATGTAATCGATATTATACATTTCGATATATCGAACTTTTCGATGTTTTCATCGACATTTTTTTTTCGATATATCATATTGGATTTTTCCCTATTGTTGGAATTTTTTACAGAAGCTTCAAAGCAATGTCTTCTAGTTAAGAATACAAATGAAACATTTTATTATAAGTCTTTTTTTAAATTTCTTTTAGAGTCTTTCTTAAAAAGCTTGGATTACCACCTACCCTCAAGCTCAGTATACCCTTTAATGGGTATAGAGGAGGAAAAATAGTTCGTCTGCTGCTGGAAAGTAGGTGGAGTGCTTATTGCGTAGTCCATGAAATGCTGGCCAGGATTGGGCCACCCCAGCAGACCACCTTCTCCCGCACTCACACTCACACAGAAGGCGACGCGACGTTGTCCTCGTCGCTTGTTGCATCCTTCTGGCGTAAAAATGCCTTCTTACAGCCAAAGACGGTGGGCGGGAAATCGAGAAGGGGGTGGCGGGAATCGAGCTGGGAACGGGCGGGTTGTGGGTTTGGAAAAGCCAACGCCGACAGCGGCGCCTGCAACGCTATTCTCTCCTTGTGCTTCTTCTGCATTGTTGCTTGTTGTTGGCGTAATCGAAAGATGCGTTTGGCAATGTGGGTGGGGAAAATGGCTGGGAAAATGGCTAGGAAAGATGGTTAGAGCGGAGACCCAACCACTACATAGAGAGAGAGACACTGGGCGGGGGTGTGGGAATGGCCCACAATATTGCCCAACACCTGCTGCTTCTTAATACACATACACTTTCCACTCGCTCTCTCTCTCTCAGTCCTCTTCTATCCACCAAAAGGAAGAAATAAAAAAAAATATATATATGTGTGAAGCTTGTTGCTTTCGGCCACCCCTCCCCCCCACCGTCATTATAATGCATCTCTTTCTCTTCTCTATATATTCGAGATTTTTTCCCTCTATTTATTTAATTTTTTTTTTTTTAGTTTTTTCGTAAATAAAGGCAAAGCAAAAGTTTGGCTTTTTAATATGTTTACACCCCAGCAGCAGCAAAGGGGGCGAAGATTTCCAGGCAAGCAAACTAAATAGAAAGGTTTCAGTTGGGGGGACGGTGGAACTGGATGGAGGTGGGTTTTCCCCCACAACGACTGGCTATGCAACAAGTTAGATCCCTGTTGGGGCTTGTTTCCTGCAGCAGCGTAACTTTTTCGTAAGGAAATATAAGCTTAGGATAATATTTGCAAGAGTTCCTTATGGCCAGCCTTCAGGTTATTGCTTTATTTTGTTAGAATCTTAAAGGGAATATCGTAGATTTAATAAAGTGCGACTTTAAAGTATTATATTTTATGTTTTTTAGATAGTAATGTTTGTTTAGATAGTTGTTCATGAAATAATATTGAATACAGACTAATACCAATTTTAATTATGTTTCAGTATAAGTCGGAAGATCCTTAAAAATCTACATACAAACATAAAATATAAAGAGTTAACTGAGTTTTACTATCAATTTTTGAAGTTTTCTTAGTTTGTTAACTAAACTGACACATGTTTAACTCTATAATTCAAATTCCTTACATTTAAAACAAAACTTTTTCCACTTGTATAATTTTAAAGGAAGTTGAACGTAATTTCGAAGTAATAAAGTAACTTTCCTCATCTGTGAACTAACCCTGACATCTTTGAAGTACTAGAAAAAATCCCCAAAAATAGCTTTACTCCATCTGGTCACTATTTCTGTTAATCTTGTACAAAAATCCCACAATCTTCTCTAATAGTGATACCCAATAAAAAAATCATTTCAAAGGCTACAACACAACGCTGTTTTCCCAGACATATTCCAAACCATATCCGCCTCCCATCGAAAATTACCTTTCTGCAGCTTATATAATTTGGTTAGTGTAATCTCCTTTATTCCGGCACACAGATGGCCGCCACCCAAGCACAAAACACTCACACACACACACACCTGAATCCACAAGTGGATGGGCTCCCATTACAATCAAATGAAACTCCACCACTGATTCACTGATTGAGCCATTGCCATGAGCCGTAGAACAACAACAGTTGGTTGGGGGGAAATGGGTGGGAAATGGTTGAAAATCGGTTGATGGGGATGGGGTAGTGCTTTGGAGCAACAGGCGAGATTTCCTATCAACACTGTGCAGGCAGAGCCACCCCTCGACAAACCCACACAGAGGAAACCCCCTAAAAAAACACCTAACCCCAGACCCAGGCCCAGCCAACGACGTCTTTGTCTTCCTCTTCAGTTTCGATCAGCATCGCTTTTCCGGGTGGCATGGGGAAAACTAAAAAAAAAGCTTGAAAAAAAAAACGTGGAAAAGAAATGCAGGAAAATTCGTTGGCGACGAAAATCGGCCACAAAAACAGGCGAGGAAAGCTAGCTAGCTCGCTAGAGCTCGCTCCTCGTTGGCTCGTCCTTCGGCTCGGCTTCGTTTCGTTTTGGTGGATTTTCCTCTAGTTTTCCACGACCATTGTTGTTGTAGTTCTCCCCCCAACTCCGCTGCCTGCCTGCCTCTGTTGCCTTTTCGGCTTTCGGCAACGGAGGCGGCCAAACGCATTCGGCACTCATCGTCTGCAATTTTTATATTGTGCAATATATTTCGTAGGGATATAGTGGTGGCGCCACCAAACCCTCCCACCTTACCCCCCTCCCCTGCCGACACCAAAGCTGCGCATGTGTGCGTGTGCTTAAGTGCGCTTCGTTATCTCCGGCAGAGCACTTCGTTGTTTTGGGGCACGAAACTGCAGGGAAAGCCCCTCCAGTCACCCATCCTTAACCCACTGCAGTTAGCTAGGAACTAACCCGAAACCCGTCCCAAAACAGACAGAGAGAGAGAGAGAGAGAGTGTCCCCCAAAAGCCAGACACCGACAACCGTATATATCTATATATATATATATGTATATGTATATGTATATCCTTCCTTCTTTTTTTTCCCTGGCTTCCTTCACATTTTTGCCGTGCTGCAGCAGCAGCAGCTTCGTGCAGCAGCACCAGCTTCGTGGAGCCGAGCAGAAATTGTCGCTGGAAAAATGTGCTAAGGGTTTTCCTTTTTTTGGAGGAGGAGGGAGGGATGTGGACTGGGTGGGGAAAACCACTGGAAGCGGTGCCTCGCCTGTCTGTGTTTGTGTGGGAATGTCAACTAGAAACAAGGACGATAAGCATTATGGAGCGCATTGAGGAAGTAATTGAGTGCACGAGACAGGGACGCAAGGACGAAGGACGATGTGTTTGTGTGTGCCAGCGCAAAAAAAAAGTAAAAGAAAAATACTTACATATATATAGTATATTTGTACATGGCAAGGCGGCTTTTATATGTATGTATAGAGTCCGCCCGCCCCCTCGCTCTATGGCAACAAAGGGCATTTAACATTTTAATGGGGGACGAGGGTGTTGGGTGGTGTGGGAGGTCTGGCAACGTGCTAAACGTGCTCAAAAACCGAAATGAGTGTTTTCAGGCAAAAGGATAAGGCTGAAACCGAAGCCGTAGCTAAAGAAATATATATATGTATCCCAAAGGGTGACACCAGGATAACGCACACCAAACAAGAAAAAAAACCTTGCAATTTATGTTAATTTTCCCGGGGCCAGACTCCCATTTTTTTCGAGGTGTCTTTCCCCCATATGTCGATGTTGATTAGGTCTCTGGCTAAAGTCAATTTCAAGCCCCGGACTGGGATCACTTCATTTGCCATTTGCACGAACCAAATCCCATTTGCGGCCCTAATATGAACGATGTGGCTAAGGTAAGGTAAGGGTTATGGGGAAATAAAAACAAATCTGCAGTATATAGAGATAGTATAGAAGTACGGGAAGGGTAGCTACCTAACACATAACAAATATTTAGCTTTCAACGGATTTTAATTGGATGGAAGAAGGCTTGAAAGAAGGCAGTTCAATAAAAAAAGGGCAGGCCAAGTTATAGTTAAAAAAGGGAAATGAAAAGTATAAAAATCGTAACCGATGTGATTAAGGTGACTAAGGCACTAAATAGTAAGTCCCAGGTTTGTAGCGGAGTTTAAATAACAATAACAAATACAAATATTATAATTATTTGTTGTAGCTATTTGTTAAATTGGTTAAATAGGTTTTAATTGATGTATTTCCTTTAAATATAATCCAAATAAATATTGTGTATTTAAGGTTTCATTTAAGAAATAGTCACTGATAAATATTGTCTTAATTATATATCTAATTCCTTCGTTATTTCAACAGAATAAAGTAATATCGTTTTATGGTGAGTAATAAATTCTATAAAAATATATTACAATCCCTTATATTATGAATTATTTTCTTGAGCCCAATTTCAACAGAATTTATAACCCATTCCCCTTAAATGTAATAAAATTTTAAAATAAATTCCATTATCAACTTATATCCCTAAAAACTCACCCACAATAAGCAGCGTTTCCTTGGACCACTTTGATAATTCCCTCTTGATGAGCCGTCGCTCCTGCAGACATCTGGCATATGAACATTCCGCCATATTTGGCAGATATCACCGATATCAACAGATGTATATAGAACCGGCAACTGTACCTGCAATTTAACAAGCACGAATTAGCTGGAAGCGACAAAAATCGGTATGGCGAAAAACGAACGACACAAAATTTCCCCAATGGAAATGAGTGTTAATTTATTAAAACTATAATGCGCCATATAAAATTTCATTTATCGTTGTTGGTGTTGTTATTGTCGCATTTTCGAACGCTACGAAATGATTAAACGAGTTTTGTTTCAAGGTTATCGCGAAAACACACAAAACCTGTTGCACTTTAGATTTGTTGTTGTTTTTCTGTCTTATTATTTCATATGCTGAAAATTTATTTATTTTCTTGATTTTTTTTTTGTTGCCGTTGTTATTGTTGTTGCATTCTTGCTAAGCCGCCGCCGGATTGTATGTTGTTTTTGCTTTCGTTGCAGTTCTAGTTGCCGTTGTTGTTATTGTATTTTGTGGCTTATTTTTTTGCAAGTATTTGTGGGGGCTTTTACTATTCGGGCAGCTACCAGTTTTTGATATTTCCTAGTTGCAAAGTACAGTGAGTTGCGAAGAAATAGGGAAAAGTTTAAGATATGCAAACTTTAGGTTATTTTTCTATATTTTTTTAGCTTAAATTTTGGTTTTAAGATATATTTTAAATATTTTTTAATACATTTTCCCTTGAATATATTATTACACGAAGATACACGAACTTTAGCTTATTTTTCTATTATTTTTTAGCTACAATTTTCGTGTTAAGATATATTTTAATTGTGCTTTAATTCTTTTTCCCTGGAATATATTATTTTAAATAAAAATGTCATAATTATTTCGCTTTTAAAGATCCAAAAAACAATTCCTAATTGACTTGCAGACTTTGGTTGTTTATTCTAAAATAAAATCAATACCTTAAGACATATTTTATTTATTAATTTAATATCTACAAAATTATTATTTTTCCGAAACTCACTGTCCAATTGAACAAGTCCGGATAGCTATATTTCTTGCTGTTTAAGCTGTCTATTACATTAATTTATTCAAATGCCGTTGTCGCTTTGCATTAAATTAGTTTTGTTCCATTATTAAACAGTCGTAAATTGCGAAACGTGTTTGGGATTTCGCTATGAGTTTGGCTAACTCAATGAGTCCCACTTGGAGTATCTCTAATGAGATGCATTGCCAGTTTTTTTATATGGAAAATGCCAGCCCATTTCGGGTAATTTCAAGCAGTTACAAAGGGGTTTTTTTTCGGGGGCAATGAATGAAAAATCCCTGCCTATAATTGGCTGTTTGGACCGATAAATGATTAAATCTGATGGGCGGCTATTTCGAGAGGGGCTCAAACCAAGGTTTTTTCCTTTCATTTCTTCGGCATCTGCCATCTCTATGACAGCCACTAAATTTTCATGTTTACCTCAACGGATATTTGCCTACCCGAAAAAACCGGCTCAGCGCCCAGTTTTCCAGCCCCCTTCGTTGGAAATTACAATAGCAGTGGAAAAAGTAATTGAGATTCTAATATCAGATAGCAGATATGCTGATGTTGGCTTACATGACCGACCAGCAGCCACTAGGCAGCAGCTGCCGCTGCCACTTGCTACTGCGAAATAGTAAAACTGGTAGCCCAAAGAGAGTTTTCAAGATGTTTACGCTGATGAAAAATTACTCCAGCTGCCATTGCCACAGGCGGGCAGGCAGGCAGAGGCGCAGTCAAAGTCAAAGTCGAAGCTGAGGCTGAGGCTGAGGCTGAGGCTGAGGCTGAGGCCTTAGCCAAGTTAAAGGCCCAACAGAGCCCGGCAGGTTGGCTGGCGTGCGGAGCAGTAGCCACTTTGTGGGCGTGTCAACGGAGCACGCGGCCGAACAGCAGCCAACTGATGATGGACGTTGATTATGATGGACGTTGCCGGCCTACCAAGAAGAACAGGCCAACCGATGATGCACCACCAGCCGATGCAGTATCTGAATCAGAAGCTACGAAAAAAAAAAACCGGCAGAAGAGGCTGCCAGCAATTTGCCAATGAAAGATGCAGAGAAGAAAATATTAGGAAGGCTTTAATATTAAGGAAACTAAGGTAAAACATATTACAAAACAAATTCAAATAAGTTTGGATTCATGTTGTCTCATTAGAATGTTTTAACAATATTAAAAATATTAAATATTCTATATATCTCCATGAAATTTCATACTTTTCAAGAACAAATACTCTTATTAAAAAGGTAGCTCCTTTAAAACTAAATTTATTTTATTAAATTCAATTAAAACTCCCAATTTATATTAATAATTATTTGTGCACCTTGCTATTTTTAATATTTATTTAATATTAATACCTATTTTTTCACGGTGATCTCACCGAGCGCAAGCGAGATGGTAGATTGAGCGATTCTTAGGGCCAGCCCACCGCCTTCTTTTTGGTATTATTTTAAGTAATTTTCTAATTAAAACCAAATCAAGTTTTCCCCGAAGGAAATGCCAAACATTCCCTGGGCAGACCGGGCACATCCGTAGATACAGCTGGGCCCCTGTCACACACGAATATGCAAAGTCAATGCTTATTTTGAGCTCTGCGGCTTCCTGCCTGCAGCATTCGCATCAGCAGCATCGGTATCAGAAATCGGAATAGGAATCGGAATCTCAGAATCGGAGACAGGCCTAGGTTGGCAGGGTGAGGAGAACTTTACGTGTTACAGATACAAAAAGCTAAGGGAGGGGTTTGGGGGGTTAACTCATTCACTCGCAAGCTTTTTATAATAAATGCCACAAGTATCTGGTGGCTGTCGGTCTCGGTATTTGTATCTCGCTCGCCTGCATTTGATTTCATAAATAAAACAAAATATCAAGGCCGCCCTGCCAGCTAGAAAACTTGTAGCCGTACTATACTATATATATATCTAGTATTATATAGAGTGTGGCTACGGAATATATAGAATACGAAATCATTACAAAAAAAATGGCAGCAATTGATTGGCTGGCCAAAGGTTCTGAGCCACAACAGATCACAAAATGTGCTGCCTAGAACGAAACGAGTTAATATCAATTGGATTGGTTTTGGTTCGGCTTTGGTATTGCAATTCGCTGTGATGGTGAACTGGGCACAAAGTGCATTTCGGCCAACTAACCAGTTTCCAGCGACTCACATTAGCTCAAAGTTTAAGTTTAAGTTTAAGTTGAAGTTGAAGTGTTTTTTCGGACCGAATTTCAGTTCACAAATAGTGGACAATGTTAAGGCCTTGAAAATTGTTTCGTAAGTGAGTTAACTTCGCTTTTTTTTTTCTTTGCATTGTTCCAATTGCTGGTATAATGCCTCTGCTTTTTGTTATTCTAAACACTCAATTTGCATGGCCATTATTTACACTCACTCCGTTTGCAATTCATATTCATATTCATATTCAATCAATGCATTTATAACTAATTTATCGTTTTTTACCTCTGCCCGGCAGAAGGCGGAAATAGGCACTTACAATTCACTTTACTTTATTTCATTGCCCCCAAAGTGTTCTCATAATTTTATTAATTATTAGAGATACACTTTCTAGAAAATTTGTTTATGGATTTCCATGGCGCTTGATTGCATGATCTTTTTATTGAGATATTGTCGATCGACCTTCGTCCGTCTCTCGCATTGTAAATTGTGCTAATTAAAGTGCTTTAAATTGTGCAAATATGTTAATTCCGATAAATTTGAATGGGAATAATATGTTAAGCAGCGTGCAAGCAAACAAACAAAAAATACACTAGGAAGCTCGTTGTGGCTTTAAGTGGAAACTTTTAAATAATATTAGAATATTTAAGAAGTGGAATGTAATCTTGGAATACTTGCTTTTATTTGCTTTAAGGTTCCGGATACATATGTAAATATAACAACTTATTCATGGGGCTTATAAAGTATTTTTCAATTAAGTTTAAAGGAAAAAACATTTTTCTGTAATAAAGTTATCAAGAAAATGTATTATTATTTCTTTTAAGTTTATGGGCTAACATATAATGCAGTTTACTTCTTATTTAAATATATTTTCCATCTATTTTGGTTGCCCTGTCGTATGCGTGATATTTATTTACGTTTGCCTTGCATTTAGATCTTCTTTAGCTAACTTTGAGATATCCGCTGACTCTGTGGCGCCGACATCTACTGATTAGAGATCATTAGCCATTATTTGCCATGACAACTCTCACCTGCTGCCAGGTGCTGCGGGCGTGTGTGCAACTGCAACATCAACTAACTGAGGCAAGATGAGCACGCGCCGCAAACAACAACAACACAATGACAGGAAGATCGAAAACGAAACCAAAGTCAAGTTGTTGCTGGCTGCTCGGTGTTGTTCGTTGGTTGGTTAGTTAACTGGCCAACTAACTTGGCCAACAGGCTGACGCTGGTGGCTCAGTTACAGTAACACACATTCGCAGTGGCTGCTGCGGCCATTGTATGCAGTCAAGCGCATTTCCATTTCTAACGTTGGATCTGCGATCTGCGGCCGAGCTCCGAGCCTGGCTACTAAGGTCGAGCCTTACTACGTTCATGGCCCAGCTCACCTACAAACCAAGAAAACGAAAAACGAAAAGATCGAAACAAGCCAGCCAAGAAAACACGAAAAAAAAAAAAAAAGAAATATAAAGCCAAGGAAAGACAAGTTTAGAGGCGGTGTGTGCCAAGACTTGCCATTGGACTTGCTCTTGGCTAGCTCGGCCTGGCCGGGCGTCTTGGCCATTATCCATTGGCTGATTTATTGTCCATATGGGCAGATTGCTCTTGACCTCAATGGTCTCAGTCAAAAACTGAATTTCCTACCCGCCTAAGAGCTCCGCTTTGGGACACCTTTAAGCGAATAATAAAGTTAGAAGTTAAGAAGAGAAGGCCAGACTTTATTTGTTGACCACAAGTAGCCCGAAGGACAGTCCCCCCCAAAAACAGACAAAAACTTAATTTCCTGGCAAAGTTTTTGCCGTTGACATTGATAGCATAAACGGTTGATGTTTTTAAATCAAATAATGAACTTATCAAAGGCGCCAGTAGAGGCAAAAACAATTCCCCCAGTGGCAAAAGGAGCAACAGGAGGCTACCGACCAGCCACAGCTCCCCCACAAAGCAGCATCCTGGTCCTACTCTCTCCCTCTCTATCTGTGGGTGAAACGAAGTTAAATGCCGCTCAAGGATGCTAAATGTGCCATGTCGAAATGTGTTGTTGTCGGTGCATTTGTATGGCACTACTCTTATTTGGCTGCCGGCATTGTAGGTGTCCGTGTGCCTGCAACTGAGTCTGTGTCGGTGCCATTGTCCCTATCTACGGCGCCATGTACATAACTGTTGCATGCAGGAGCAACAGGAGCTGCTGCTCCTGCTGCTGGCATGTGGCACATTTTCGACATGTTTTGTTGAGCATTTTGGCAGCAAAAGCAGCTGAAGCAGCGACACTATCTGCCAGCTCCTCGTTGCCCATTACAATCTGCAGGAAATGTGAAAATAACGTTACGAAACTTTTTCGTTGCAATATGCGCAACAGGAGGTAGCAGCTAGCTACCATTTCCCCGGGAACTGGGGGAAGCCCCATTCTACACACACCCCCACACACACACAGCTCCAGAACTTTATTTTTTGGCTTTGCTTGTTTTTTCGGCTGCTGCTGCTGCTGCTACGGCTGCTGCCATTGGATGGCTCTGGAGTGGGCTCTTTAGGTGGCAGAAGCTCGGAGCCCCCAACCCCCTGCAACAAACCCCCAACTCAACCCCTTCTTTTTGCCGAAACCTCCCACTCTCCGTGGAGCTCTCTGTGTCTTGGTTTTCATTTTATTTAGTTTGGTTTTTGCCAGCACCACCCTTCCGACTTTTTTCTTCTCTTTTTTTTGCACTATATATTTGGGTACAACGACTTGTTGCTTTGTCTATGTGTGTGTGTGTGTGCCATGGGTGTGGCTGCTTGTGTTTACCAACACCAGCGCACCTAAACACCACCCTCGATGCTGGCGTTACGTATACGACCTGTGCCACGTCGAGTGTCATATGTGCGCTGCTTGTTTTATGATGTCAGTTTCGGGTTTTATTAAAACTGCCTGGAGATATATGCGATTACTTCTTTGGCGCCCCGCCCTCCAACTTCCTGCTTCCTGCCACCTGGCTAAATGTGAATGGAAATGCACTTTTTTCATAAATATGTAAGCGGGCCAAATGCATCATCATATTAGTGTTTATATACATGTATACAATATGCATCAATTTCTGCTTCTACTGATATTGCTATTTTGCATTTAATAAAATGACGACGGTTTTTTACGATTTTATTTGTTTGCTTTTATTTTCGCCATTATTTGTAGCCTTTTAGCAATGTGAATTTTCTTGAATATTATTATTTTTAGAGAGAAGTGCAATTTAAATTGTTGTGCTTCGAGAAATACACTATTCACGATTTATAAAGTTTGTTATTGATCATTTGATGGCTTTACTTCACTTTAGAATGTTCTTCGTTTGAATAGAATCTTTAAAGTTTCTACAGTCGGTAAAATGATAAATATAGTTCTAATAAATAAAATAAAGCTCCACGTAAACTGAAAAATATGAAGAATGAAAAGTTACGGAACCCTTGAATTGTAAATAATTGTTAAAATCATCAACAGGCGATCAGATCTAGCCAAAGAATTACAGCTATATTTAGAATGCCACATAATTAGATCATTTTCTATAAGTCAAGAGAATATATAGAATATATATATAGAATTCTATTATAGCTACAATTTTATGTAGCTATTATAGCTTATTCTCTTAAAAATACCACAAGGATTGCGGCACCGTGATACGTTTTAAGTCCGAATGCGTAAAACCAATTATAATATCCTTTATAATGCTATAGCCCTGCCTTCCATTGACTCATCTGCTATATATAAAATGACTTTTATGATTAATGCTGCTGCCTATTTTTAACCGATTAGTATTACTTTATTGGCTGTCGCTTTTCCGTCGCATCGCCTGCTCTTTTGCTCTGCTCTCTTTTTCCTTATCAATTGCAAAAAAAAAGTCTTTGGGGCCCGGTTCGCGACTGCAGCGCCGCTTACAAATTGAGGTCACCTTCAAATTATCAAATTTCGCCCGAAATGATTAACTCGACAAACACGAAAATGTCCGATCCCCCTAACCCCTCGCCGCGAATTACATAAAGAATAAAAGGCAGCGGCGGCAGGCAGCAGCAGCAGCAGCAACACTAGCAACAACACAGCGAAAATTCGCTCATTCGCCGGCAAAAAAAAAAACCTTATCTTTGTTACACAAAAAAAATAAAAGAAACAACAAGGCAACGATGTTGTTGATGATGATGAATTTGCCCTGATTTCGACACAAAAATAAACAAAAAAATAAAAAAAACATTCGCAAAAAAAGAGAGAGAGAAAAAAGGAAGACTGCACATGGAAAATGTTCTTATATATATAGAGACTTATATTATAAGGAATTTATAATATTCTATTGTACTTATGTTTAAATATTTATTAAGAAAACAGAAGAAGTATTAATTTACTAAATGTAATTGAAAAGATTAGCGGCAGTTTTATATTATACGGATTTTGTAGATATGATTTCATATTAATATTTTATTTATGTTTAAGTAAATTGAAAGAAATAATGAAATTAAATGTATAGAACAAGTTGGAAAATGTTTCCAGAATCTCACTTTATTTTCACTAAAATGATTATTATTTAAATTCTTACATAGAAACCCTAAGACAAATTTTAAAAGTAAACGTTACTTATATTCCCAAAGACTTTTCTCAGTGCACTGCAATAGAAACTATTGTTGTTGTAAGCCAAAGAAGAAAAAAAGGAATAGAAACCAAAATTAGATAAGACGAAATTGAGTCGAGAGCGCCGACAAAGGCCAGAAAGTTGTCCAAGCAATTCGCAAAAAAAAACACAAAAATGTCACAAAAAATGAGAAAAACAAAAAGCTCACAAAAAAAACTACAGAAGAATTATGAACGTTGCAGCAAAGTGCAGCGCGTGTGTGGCCGCACAAAGAAAGAGGGAGGGAGAAGGGCAAGTGAGGCCTGGAGGAGGAATAGGAAAATATATATATATATATATATATTTCAGCAGTTGTCTAAATAACGAAGCCAGAAAGCAAACGAACTAAATTGCTGAAAAACTGCAGACGAAAAAAACAGCGATGGCGGAATGAAAATAAACGAAAACGTAACAAAAATCAATTGTCGCCAACGAAACGTCAATACAAGTGGCCGTGCGTGTTGCTCTCTCTGTCTATCTGCACTGCAGTGTGTGTGTGTGTGCGTGTGTATCTGTGTGAGTATCGTCAAAATTCAGCCGCAATTGAAACTATTTGTTAGTGGGGGACAAGGGGGAGAGCTGAGTGCAGGTTCTATGAATTTAATTGTTGCAACATCGAGAGACGACAAAAAATAGCAAGATGCTGGAATTTTGGGAAATTTTGGTACTGAACTATTACAAAAATTTATGAAAATTATGGCAGTGGTTTGAGGAACTGAAAACTATAGAAAAATTCAATTTCAATAAACACTTTTCAATGACAAAAAGTGTTCTTATTCTTTCGCTGAAAGCGAAACAGCAGAATATTTAACTAATGGCGATTATATGGCAGGATCAATCCAATATATGTATATAGTCTCAATCGAGATTTTAGTTATATTTGTTAAATTTACCAATTATGGCCTTGTACTAAGATCGACGGAAAACGCTCACAGAATCTCGTGAGCGAAACTGTAACATGTTTCGTTCGAGAACCAGTGTAACCAAAATATATACATAGGAAGTTGACCAATATTACCATCGTTCCTTCAATCTTACTTCCATCTTGCGTGCGAAATAAATGTAATCGATATCTTTCGCTCACGGAATCACAGCTGTTTATTTTGTTGATCTGAGAACGCTACTACATATTTCGCTCAATATTTTTAAGTTTTTCGCTCACAGAATATTTTCGTAAATTTTAGAACTAAGCTTTAGTTTTACATACTGCATATATATATATATATATAAATATACATATACATATACATCTACATATTAATATACATATTAAGTTAATTTTCTTGTCAGAAATAAAGCCTGTACAATTTAGTCAATACTAAGGGGTTTTCCAATGCATATCTATTTAATTAATTCAAATTTTCTCGCCAAAGTAATTGGATTTGCTTTAGTTTTAAAGCCTCTCCTTCACAATAAAATAATCAATTAAAATTACCACTATCAAAACAGACCATATTGAAGCTATAGAAGCTGGGTTATACACAAATTCCATAGACAAGCTAAAAAATAAAGGAAAACTTGTTTGTGTCCAGCAAATGATGCAACAAATAATAAAATTATAAAGAAGTAAAAACGTGTATGCTGAGTATTAATAAAAAAATACAACAAAAAAATGCGAAAATATTTGTCCAGCGTTTGTTTTAAATTCTTTTTTATTCGGTTTTTTTTTTTGTTTTTTTTTTTTGTGTGAGAACAGGTGAATTGATATTTGCGAATATTGTTGGTTGGCTGACTAGTTTTTGTGTTTGGAATTTATTTCGCTAGTGTGCGGTGCTGAAAAGGTGATAAGCTCAAGGACAATATGGTAGTATGGCAGTTCGGCATTGCTGACGCCTAAAATTGTTTGTTCAATTGTGTTTATGCATATGGAAAATATCGATTTTGTTTTCGGACAACAATGCGCGGAATGCCAAATGCAATTGCCTCTATTAAGGTCGACTTTGGCGTTTCAACTTTTGAGTTAAGTGCGGAATGGGGCAAGGAATAGTGGACAAAATTTTCATTATATTGTTGCCACCTGTTGCCAGGGCTTAGGGTGTGGGGGATAAAGGTGACACTATGGCCAAAGTTAAATTAAAAACATTTTTTTTAGCCAGTCCTCCTCCTCTCCGCATTTTTTATGTTCCCAATCCGGGATTCCGGACACGCCTTCTATGTGAAAGCAGCCCGAGAAAAACCCAATCTCCTTGGCCAGCTAAAACAACAACTGCCTGTTGCACTTGCTTATGTACTATACTTCCAGTTTACTTCCAATGGCCTAGCCACCCCACAAGACCACCCACCGCCCAACGCCCAGCGAAACCCCCCGAACTATATAGTGGAGCAAAAAGGAGATGGAAAAAAAAAACTGCGAGAAAGAAGTGCTGCAGTACGAAAAATAAGCAACAAAAAAATCCACAAGCCTCCCAATTCAGGGCGCACACCCCCCTATCCACCGCCACTTTTCAAGCAGAGCAACAGTTTAGTTTTTCATGGCTTTTCTCGGGCGTGTGAGGGTGGGAAATCCAACTAAGCTCCGCCGGATTTTATTGTAAACAATTTGTGTGAGATTTTTGCCAGGAAAATCTGTACAAGTTCTAATTTCTAGTTAAATCCTAGTTCGTATTTATGTATATCATAATCATAAAGTAAGCCAGAACTGGCGGGAGTTCTTTTTTTAGTATTAAATAAACGTAGTTTTTAACAAAGCTAATTGTTCTAATAACCAATTTATTTAGAATAATTTCCGTAAAAGTAAGTTAAAACAGACAAATAGATAAATATGTGCTCAGTTGTTTTTACAAACACATTAGGCGAAAAAAAATAAACAAAACAATAACTATTATTTCAATCTTTACTTATATGTTGTTTTTTTGTAAAATTTAATTGCATAATTTGTTGAGTAATTTGTAAACATTATAAAAGGTAAACGGTGAACTAGTTGTCTCTTTTTTAATTGTTTTTTTTTTAATAAATTAGTAATATGACTCATAGTTTTTCAAAGTAAACATTTATGCTTTTATCATTTAAAGTAAATAAAACTTGAGACTTCCTTTGAAAAATCAACATTGCTATATAAATTCAGTGAAAGTTTAGAGCAAAGTTAAAAATAAGTGGCAAATATTATTATTCTCCTTTGAATATATGTTTTAATTGCTGTGATACTTGATTATAATACCCATAAACTTCTTCCTTAAATAAATTTAATGCAAAACCAATTCATATCCAAGTAGTTACACCTTCGTTACGTCCCTTTATTAAAGTAAATCAATCAAGTCAAGCGTTTAAAATGAACACCTTATTTACTTGAAATTTATTCATAATGTCTAGGGCGGTTTTACTGACTTAATTTTTTGCCTATTCCCGGAATAGCAAGCCAATTTAGCTATCATCAAATGAATCACGGCTTTCCAAGGGTCCACGTCTAACCCTTAACCCATGGCCCAGCCATGTGGAGTGTGAGTCATTTGTTGGTTGGACGATAAATGCATGGCGACTACTGCCCGACTTCCCGGAGTGGCGGCAACTTGTTGCTGCCCCTGCTGCTGCTGATGTTGGTGTCGTTGTTGCAACATCTAATCCAATCCGAGGCGAACAATGGCAAATGCAAATGCAGATGCAACCACAGCAACAACGGCAACAGCCGCTTCCTTTTGTCTGGCCGAGGAGGCAAAATGCAGCGCAGGCGAGAGATGTTGCAATTGCCGTTGTGCCGCCAATGTTGTTGCTGCTGCTGCTGTTGTTGTTGTTGCTGCGGCTGCTGCTGTTGCTGCCTTGTGTTGATGGTCAAGGTCATGAACCTGTTCCAATAACTCGTTTCTTACGTGCAGCAAACACACACACAACTACAATGTGGCAGGCTGCACTGAGAGAATAGCAATTTGAGGAGAGATATTGGGACTTTTAATAGGAATTTATCTTGGAGTTTAAAGAGGCATAAACAGGGAATATATATTTATACCAATATATAATAATACAAATTTTATGTTCCTTATGAAAAAATAGGTTCTTCATTAATATTAGTATTAATTTGGAGTTGCTTTTAATTAAAATAACTTTAAGATATGTACAAGATCGATAAGAACAAGTTGCTTTCTAAATTAATATTATTTATATTTTAATAAAATTGAATGCTTAGCTTTATACATCTTGTCCCCCCCTACATAATTATTAGTTCAAGTTTAAAATGTCTTTCTTGCTCCACTATTACGAAATATTATATATATTAACTAGACACTAGATCGAAACCCAATGTATCCCTATTTAAACGATTAACTCATTTTTATTCATATTTTTCCCTCAAATCGAATGAATTTTCTTTGACTGCAGCCTTCGGATGATTGTTTGTTGCATGTTGCCGGTGGCACTTCAGTCTAATGCTAATCCTGGCAGCTTTTCCCCCGCCTCCCAGATGGGGATGACTAATGGGCCTTGGCTCTGATGGGGGAAATCGAGAGGGAAGCGGTGGGGATCCGCACAAATCAATTTGAGAACATGAAATTAAATTTCAATCCATCTCAGGGATGTCGCTGCTGATTGCTGGCGCAATTTAAAGCTGAAAAGTTGTCGGGAAATGCGGAAAAGCCTCAAGGACAACTGTGGCGTCTGGTGGCGAGTGAAAAGAAAATTGCACGCGTGGGCGTGCATGTCAGACTTCAGTCTGTATTTGTCACTATATATCCCCCCTCGTCGCCTGATTCATTGTCTTATTTTTTTGCGTCTATGCGGCAACGGACTGTGTCATAAATCGTCGCAAAATGAATTATTCGAAATCAAATGCAATTGTGGACAAAGAGAGAAGCACTTGGTGCAAAAAATATATAGAAACAATAAAAGCATCAGAGGCAGCGTTTTCCGTCTGTCAACTTGAAATTAGAAGCGCATTAATTAGAAATTTTTATTATTATTATTATTCCACTTTAGTTGTCTCTCTCTCTTGCTCTTTCATTTCGTTTAATTATTCTATTTTTTGCATTCATTCAAATTCAATAAATTTCGAGTTGACATTTATATATTTGCGCATTAATTGCTTGTTAAGATTTCCGTGAATTCCGTTTTTTGTGTGCCTCATAAAGGAAAGCCCATTGTGGCCATCCATCGTAGGTGGGTGTATGTGTTTGAGTGTGAGTGAGTGTTTGTGAAAGCAAATATGGCACATTATGATGATAGGGGAGGTGATGTGCCATGAAAGGCACTTGTTGGGCTTCCAAATGCTTTAGTGTTGTTTTCTTGCACCAATGGAAAATTCTGTAGATTTTCCCTGTTGTTTGTGTTTGAATTTAGAGAATTAAGTTGAATGAAAAATAAATCAGTGGCCTTAAATTTGGTTTGTATTTTGTAATTTAAAAGAATATCTTCTTTTATATTTAAGTTTTATCTTATAGAAGTTTGTTTAACGTATAGTAGATAAATTAGTTACCATATACCGAATTCTAGAACGATCACATAGCATTTTTTCAGAGCAAAACACACGATCTGAACTGATCCAATCAGTGCAATCATTCAAGATGAATCATAGCCATTTCGAGTCATCAATTTATTCAGCAGAACCTATCCCATAACAGTTGGAAAATGCTCAGGCTGAGAGAAATTCCAAAGTCTTATATGAAATAATATTTGTAATATGGGAATTAATTCAGGGGAATCCTTAAACTCATGCAACACAATACGCATTATCTTTATGTGATGACTTTCAGTGGAATTATTCTTAGCTGTGAGATAAGAACAAGTATAAGGTATCTACTATAGTGAACTAAAGTATATAATACATATATAATATTATCAGCAAAATATAAATATACAGAACAGGGAAACTAATAAAGAAAATGCAAGAAACATATTTGGAAAAAATTATCAACTCAGCCAGCTCTTAAAAAAAATGTTTAAAAATATCACAAAAGCTATGCCATTTCCCCCCATCAGATATGGTGTTAAAATTATAAATAAATTCATGATTTATTTCGTACTCACGTTTCTTTTAGGTAAATATTATATTATTGTTTTTATATTGTTTTGGTTTTTGTCTCGCTGACATATATATAATAAAAACTTTGACTTTGTTTATAGTTATTTGGCGTTTTAGTGTTTTTTTGTTAAGCTCTTTTTACTATTATTTTTATTTGTGGTTGTCACAGCACTTTTGCATACATTTTCAGCAAAAATTTGTATAAATTCAGTGTCGCATTTTTGTTTTTTTTTTTGCCTTGCGTGTGTCAACTAAAAAATTTGTTGTCATAAGAAAAACGCACGTAAAATGTTTTTCCACGGCTTCTGGCTGCTCGTTGTTGTTGTTGTTTATTATAGAAAATACAGTGAGTGCTCTGTATCATGAATTGAATATGAATAAACATTAATTAAGTTGAAAAAAAGAAGATAAAGCTAAGCTTTAAGCTAGTTTATATGACAAGAGTTTATTCCTCAAGAATTCATTTGAATTGAATCAGTTTTGTATATAAAATGAATATCTCCTATCAGGGTTTATTCTTTTAGAATTCATTTTGTCAGAGTGTTCATTCTTTGGAGCAATTCTATAAATTCTTCTTTCAGAGGATGTTCATTTTTTGAAAATTCATTCTAAAGAAAGGCTGATAAAGTTTTCATTCTATCGAGCAATGCCAGTAATGAATAAAATGAATTTCATCTCTCAGAGAGTGTTCATTCTTTTAAAATTCATTATAAATAAATGATGAGTGTTCATTCTTTGAAGTAATGTTATTAGTGAATAAAATGAATTTTTTCTGTTAGAGAGTGCTCATTCTTTTAGAATTCATTTTAAATACACTTTTTTCCGAGTGTTCATTCTTTGGAGTGTTCATTCGAACAAATAAAGAAACTATTGAAAAATGATTTATTACAAAATGAGCTTAAGGAATTAAAGTAATTCTATATTTTTTTTTAAGAAATATAAATTTTAAGCCTTAGAGTGTTCACTGTAAACAAAAATTGCATACCGCGACCAACGTCAACAACAACAACAACAAACAAACACCGACAGTAGATTTTCAACAACAAAAGAAAAGCAGCGACGCGACGTCAAAGCCAACGTTACAGCCGGCAGCGCTGCAACTGCAACGCCGCTGCCTTACAGCACGCCGATCCGAAACCGAATCGGATGGAGGAGGGAGAATCGTAGAATCGGTCTGGGAATCGTAATCGGAATCGGTTTCCGAAGCGCAGCAGCACACACAGAGCACACACAGCACGGCGAGGTGACCGAAGCGAACCGCTCGAACCGACGGACAATAAAGCCAGCCTGCCATCGCCAGCTGAGGAGCTGCGGAGCTGAGCCGTTGAGCAGCTGAGCGGCTGAGCAGCTGAGACTGCATGCAGTTCAGGAGCGGATGCACTCGCTCACCCCTTTAGCTCAGGCAAAAAACAAAAAAAAATGAAAGATTGCATTCACAACAAAGTGAGTGAGTTTTTTTTTGTCCTCTGTCAGCGAGCGGAAGAGCGAGCGGCAGAGAAAAAGAGAGAGCGGTGCCGGCTTCGCTTCATTCATGGCTTCATAGCCGGCAAAAAGCGTTAAAAGCGAAATTGGCCAACAGAGAGAGCCAGAAGCTAGGCGAAAAAAAAAAGAAAAATGGTGGCCAAGAAGCTAGCTGCTAGCAGGAGCGACAGAGAGCGTCGCTTTGAGCGCTTTTTAAGGGGAAGGCCAAGAGCAAGTACAGTGCATTTTTTTAATTGCAACGCTCACAGACACACTTGAGAGCAGGCTCTCTCTCTGAGAATTTCACACATTGCAGTTGTAGTTTTTTATTCTCTTCTTTCTTTTTTTTTTTAACAGCATTTTGTTCTCGAGTTTGTAAAAATTTGCAACGATTGTTGTAGTTTTTTTTGTGTGTGGAATTTGTGTTTGTTTTGTATTCTTTATTCGTAGTTTTGTGGGCTTCGATTTTTAGCCCGCGTCCGAATCGCCAGCGTTCGGCACTCGAGGCGCTCACTCACCGCTCGAAATTCGAAATGCAACTGGCGGCCAGCGACGAAACGAGCTGATCCGAGCCGGCTATATTCCACTTGCATTCCGGACGGATTGGCGGGGGAACTTGTGTAGGAGCGCGGTGCACGGAACGCAGCCCACCGTTGCACATGCACTTTTTTGTTTTGGTTTTTTTTTTATTTCGTACTGTTCTTTCGAGCTTATTTTTTGTTGTTGTTTTCGTTTTCGAGAGTGCGAGTGCCTGCTGAAATTATGATAATTTATAAGGGGGCCTTACTGTAGTTGTTTCCAGACTAAATGGGAACTTTGAAAAGGAAGTTACCTTATCGGGAAGATATGAACTTCCAAATCGGATGATTCTTATAAAGGGTAGGAGGGTATTATAACCGAGAATTTATGTAACAGGCAGAAAGAAGCATCTTCGACCCTATAACGTAGATAGATTCTTGATCAGCATCACCAGACGAGTCGATCTAGCCGTCTGTTTGTCCCTACCAACAGAGCAAGAACTACCAAATTTTGTGACCAAATTCTTTTGGTAGCAGATTAGGTTTGTCTTAGAATTCAGCCACGCCAACTTTTGCCCTCAAAGATAAAGAAAATGTGATAAATAAGCTTTAATAGTGAATTTCTTATTTGTTTATTTAAACTTAACATCAATTGCAGGAATAATTCTTTGTACTAGAGAGCTTTTAATGCAGAAAATAAACTTCTTTAAAAATATTACCTCCAACTTTCATAACAAATTTAAATACTTTGGGATAAATAATGTATAAAAGCTAAATTATATAAAAAATATATGATAAATCAAATAATTAATAAAAAAGAGTAACAATCTCTTATAATAAACAAGATTGTATGATTATTAAATAATTTTCGTATAACTGTTGTGGAAAATTCTATCAAAATGGAAATGGAGTTCTTTGAAAAATTATGCCAAGATTGACTCAGATGCCTATCTAAAAATCCCAAAAGTTGTGTACTTAAAAATAAATCAGAGATAAGCCAAAGCCGTAAACTACTTTATGCTTAATTCCGGGAAATATACTAGTCGAAAAAAAATAAACAAGTAAACATCAGTAAACATTACAATCAGTGTCACGCAAATATTTAAAAAAGCGAAATAAAAGAATATTTAATAGCATAACATTTAAAAGCAAATATTTAGTTTTCTTAAGAAAATTATGATAAGAATTAAATTAGGCACGAATTACTAACATCTAGTATACAGTTTTAATAAAAATTAATGTTAAAAACTGCTAAATCAAAGCCATTAAGGTGTGAACCAAGTCCTCAGACTGTGAGAGCGAACTGTGAACAACCAATGAATGCTTATTAACGAAAATTCTCAACGAGGAACTGATTCCGCACCTTACTGACTTAACTGACATACTGACTAACTGACCAACTGATGAATTGACGGACTGAGAGCTGAGAGACAGAGACTGCAGCACAGCCTGCGATACAATTCGACTCGCCTCGACTTGCAGCGCCTCAATTGCATGTCATTGTAGACGAAAATATAGTTTTTTTTTTTAGTTTTATTGTTATTATTTCCATTTTTTTGTGCATTATTTTTTGTTTTGTTTTTTTCGGCACAGCGTTGGCGGTTGACTTGAACAACTTATGGACCGGACTGAGAGCGAGGAGGGGAGAGGCTAGGCTATAGCCCCAACCCCTGGTCTCTGCCAGAATTTTGAGTCGTGACTGGTTTCAAGGTCTCTCAATTAATGCGAAAATTTCGTTGTAATTTTTGTTCTGCTGCCTTTTTTTCTGTTTGTGTTTGTGTTTGCATGATTGTAAATGAAAGAAACAAAATTCGTGTATAATAAAAATAGTAATTGTTTAATAGTTTTTTTTCTTTGTTTTTTTTTATAATTTGCTTTGGTTTTTATGCGGCAGGCTTGTATTTTTTTTATGTTTTTCTAATAAGCGAAATATTTGTGCATTTAATTGCGCTCCCAACTGACCTTGGCCAGCAACGAGCTTAGATCTGACATTTAGTGGCTGTAGTTTTGGCTTGATAATTAAGGAGAGAGGGGAAGGCAATAGGGGTTAGGAGAATATACGATTTGTGGGGGATTTTGAACAAATATAAATAGTTTTCTATGATTTGTAATCTAAATTTAAGGTAAGCATTTTATTTATATAATTAAAAACATGTGTAACCTTTGAAAATCCCTCTTAATTCTGCTTAAAATAACTTTTACTTACACAAAAGCAAATGACTCTTTTATTATCGTAAAAAGACGCCTTAAATAACCCGCAAGCTTCCTTAAAAATCAACGTTAATCACCTGAGCCAGGTAAAAGCAAAAAAGCACCGTCAAGGACCTTAAAAACGAACCCACTTTAAATTGCGTCTTCCGGCAAATGAGAAAAAAGCGCCGAAATGAGTCCTCGCATAATTATCCTTTGAGCTTCGAGCTCTTCCCACCCCTTCCAATGCCCATATCCGCATACACTCAACCACTCGGCACAAGTATGCCGAAAAAAGGAAGCAAAAAAAAGGAGAGCCAGAGCTTGAAAACATAATGTCGCCATCAAGGAACATATATAATTGCTGTATTTACAAAAGATAAAATCGGCGACAACATGCACACGACCCGAAATCGTAAAAAAACGAAAAACCAAAAACCGACTGCAACGAAAATAAAAATAAAAAAAAATGGGAAATGGAATCCAACAACAGCGCAGTGACGATGACGACAAGCAATTAAAATTAAAACCACGTAAGCAAATGCGACAAAAACCCCCGAAAAAGTTGTGAAAAGGGAAAGGGGCAAGGGAGAGAGACACTGCAAAAATCAACCCCAAAAAGCAGTTGCATTCTGGGCACAAAAGATGCACGAACCAAAACGTGCAATTTGCGTTGAATGCATTTCGAAAATTCTACAACAACAACAACATAAAACCCAGGCAAAAATCGGTGAAAAAGTTCCCCAAAAAAAAAATGGTATGCAATTTTTGCATAATGAAAAATGCAGCAGGCAAACGCACACACACACACTGAGATACTCAACTCAGAGGAAAAAAAAGTGGAAAGAAAAAAAAAGCGGGCGCATATAATGAAACGCACGGCATGCATGAGCATTGAAAGCTGAGCTGAAGTTGAGTTGCAATCCAGACCCAAAAATATATTCTAAAATTAAAATGCAACGGCCTGACGCAATGCAAACACAGCCAAAGGGGTGCAAACACACTCACACACAGATACGTAATAAATACGGCACTCGCACACCGCTGCAATCGGAGCACAAAGAATGCATTTTTGTGCATCTTGAAGATACTCCTTTAGCCGGCTGGAGAATAACAGGAAGAGGAAGGGGACAACAGCCCCGAGGGTTAAAGGGTTCCAGACGTTCCCCACAATAACACACACGCACACACACTCTCTTTTACGCACACACACACACACACTCTTTCACGCACACACACACACACACACTCTTTCAGCTCGATTAAGGAACAATTTTTAAAGGAATTTTCGCTTCAAAATTATGCATTTCCTATAGGCAAAGCAATTTCGAGGGACAAGCATTGATTATGGGAAAGCAACTTAATACTCTTAAGAATTAATAGAAGCAGTTTATATTAGGTTTGAGAAATATTAAGATAAGTTCCTAAGATGTTTAAATATTTGTTATTAATTAAAGTAGCTTGCCACTAATGATTTCTTATTTAAATACCCAAATATAGTTTATTAATTGCTTGTAAATTAAGAAGATAAAGTAACCAAAGTAAGTGAGAATAAATTTATAGTTTATATATTAAATAATACTTACTTATAGTACTTACTTTTAAGTAATCAATCAATCAATAATTACCGAAACATACAAATATCTTACTGTACAAAAATATTTAATAAACTTATCAGAATACAATAAACTTTACATCTTAATTTTTACTATTTTCTTTTTACTTAAAAGAAATTCTTATAAATATTATAATCCCATGAAAACTTAACACATTCTATATGGAATTTATTTAAGTTCCCATAGCCAAATAACCCTTTTGAAAGGGCATCAGAAAATTGTCATCTTTGGAGTCCAGCGTTTGATTGGGCCAAATGAGAAGCGCCCAAGTGCCGACGCGCAGGAAGCGAATTGCATCCGTTCTGAGGTCCGGGTACTCTCAGCGTTTGGTAACTGGCATCTGACGGAACTTGGCCAACTCTCCAGCGGAAGTAGCTAAAATGAGCTTGGGAATGAGTTAGTTGAGTGGGGGCAAGGCAATGGACTAAAAAAAAAAAACGAACGGGCCACGCCGGGCCATCATAAATAATGAGGCGAAATTAAACTCGCAATTAGATGAAAATCAAGATAAATCAGTTATAATTGTAACATGCTTAAGCGGAATTAAGAATAAGTGCCAGAGACATTAGGCGTCAAGTGGAAATGGTAGAAAATGTGGTCGTGATCCGGTTACGGTCAATCGAGAGCAACATATTGGGGTCCCCAAAGGATGAAGGAGATTCTATTAAATTATATTAATTTGCTGTTCTGATGAAATACCTTTCACACATACATATAATTTCAATTTTAGCTGCTTAAATCCCTCACAAAGAAAAGCCAGCCAAGGCAAAGATTAAAACAAAAATAAATTAATTTACATGCAGATTACACGGAACAGTTTTTGCATATTCGCTGATAGAGAGACGAGGCCACGCTCCATAATAAGTGCTTTATATATTATTAATTATAGTTTTAAAGCTGCAATTACTTTGGGCTTTCAGTCTGACTTTAAAGAGGGGACAGGGATGCCCCTCCTGAATGACCTCATCCATGTGGCATCCCTCGCTGCCGAGTAAGAGTAAACGAAAAAAAAATCCAAAATAAATAAACCCGAAACGGAATGAATTCAGCAAATAAGCAATGAGCAAACTCAGCGGCAAGCCAATGACCAAGAATCAGCGACAACAACAGAGATTGCTGCTGCAGTTGCTGCTGCTGTTGCTGCTGCTGCTGTTGCTGCTGCTGCTGCTGCTGCTGCTGCTGCTGCTGCTGCTGCTGCTGCTGCTGCTGCTGCTGCTGCTGCTACTGAGGCCAAGGAACCCGAGAGCAATACAAAATTGCTTGGCCTTGGTCAGGCACACAGTCTATATACACATATAAATATTTTAAATGTTTCTTTTCCTTTTTTTTTTTTACTTTTTTATACTTTTTGCTTTTCTTTTCGATTTGTCGACGGGGTTCATTGTGCGTTGGCCCTGTTGTTGCTTTTATTATTGTTACATTCTGTTGATGATTCGCTTTCGTTTTTGCTGTGTCAAGAAAGTGAAGTGCCGTTTGAGCACCCACCGAGATTAAGTGCGCCGATAAGATAATGCCCCGCAGCCAATTGTTATTTTTTTTTGTAGCCCGATAACGCCCCAGAGTGTCCACCGATGCCCACCGCGAAGCTACTGGATATTTCCAACTACTTCTTTGAAAAATATATATAGAAAAATATATAAATATAGACTGAGCATTTAATTTGCTTTGAGGAAAATTCTGAAATTTTTTGTATATTTTCTATTTTTACAATAATTATATATAAAAATTGCACCTATTATTTCTTCAAAGATTTTAAAGTATCTACATTTTTTAATAATAATAACTTCCTGAACTGAGTACATTTCCTTCAAGCTTACCTAAGAACTACTATTATAATTTGCATATCTTTAACGTTGCCCTATTAAATTAGCATTTAGATTGTTTTAAAGTCTATTAACTCTCATTAAAAATCAATTTAATTAATTGCAGATTAGATTTATGCATGAGATTATGCTTTAATTTGTTACTTTAAAAGGTTTTAAGTTGGTAAAAAGGGGTTCCTTATAAAAACAGATTTTAATAGAAGAGAAAATTAGTTTAATAGATATATAAACTAATTTTAAAAGACATTTAAAGGAAGAAAGATAACAAAGGATAGTATAGTTTCTTAATGCATTTAAATAATTTAAAACATATACTTTCTTTTAGCATTTACTTAGCATTTATAGTGTACTCCTTTTCTATTTATTTCCACACATTGTAGGTCACTGATGAACCCAGTAATGTTGTCACCCTGAACTTTACCCACTGATACATATGTTGCGGTCTAAATTTAAAATTAGATTCCTATTTTCCACACACACACATGTAGAGGGGGAAAAGGCGGCAAACAGAAACAGGCGTACGCACAAATTGCCATTTAGCCAATGTCAATGTCAACGGGCAACACGCCAGCAACATGGTCTACAAATGCCTTTCTAATGGAGGCAGCACCAGCATCCACGCGGAAACCATTCAAACACATTTGGGCCGACTCGTTGTTGTTACTGTTGTGTGTTTGTGTGAAACACACACAAATAGACCGATAGACCGACAGACAGGCTGTGTGTGTGTGTGTAAGGTCAAATCTCTAAATTTTATTTGGCTTCCTGCCAAAAGCCGCACAGCCAGCACAGATGAATGCAACAACTGCCGAAGCGCCTGTGGCACAAACGCACACACACTCACACATTTACCAACCATCGACACGTGTTCACACACAATTTGTAGTTGTTATTGTTGTTGCTGCACACAATTTCCACAGCAAATCTCCGCCAATTTTAGATGTTTAGTCATTGATATCAATGAAGTCGAAAGCGAAAGTGTTTTCATCATGTATACGTATGTACATATGTGTATGCAAACAATTCAATTACAAATTACAAATTACAAATTACGCATACGCCATGTGCGCCACGTGAATTTGTGTGCCATTAAATTTCATGTGCCATGAGAATGGATATATGGGGGATTTTTATTAGTACATTTAAGCAGTCATTTAATGGGATTTGCATTGCAATAGAAATGCTTTTTATATGGCAGGAAAATGGTAATGCTACTAATTAGCATTAAGGTACACATTTAGACACTGAACTAGATATTAGCAGGGGATCCAACTTCAATTTTAGTGAAATTACAAATTCTGGTAACTGATACAGGTTGCTAGAAATAATTACAAAAATAGGGCAACCAAGGAAAATACTTAAATTTAATTATAAAGATTTCTCTATCATTTTTAATGAAAAAATAAAATCCATGGGTCAAATTATAATTGTTTTAAGTACTTTTATGGCTTAATTAATGTAAATTTATTCATACTATAATATTTATAAGCGATGTTTATCAACTAAATATACTCTAAATTTAAATACAATATAATGGTTTATTCTTAAAATATTAAAGCCAAATATGCATCGATTTTAAGTGAGTTAAACATGTTAAAATAATATATAATAATATACTATTAAAGTACAACAAACCTGACAAAACAATATAATTTAACAGTGATAAATTATGCTTATCATAACCTTTAATTAATTTCCTCAAAATTGTTTCCCCGAAAATATGAACACAGCTACTGTAAGCTCTTATTTTCCACCTTTCCACTCCCATTTTTCAAGACCCGTTCAACCCGTTCAACCCCATTGTTTAGTCAAAAAATAAGGGCAAACAAAAATCCACGCATATGAGCAAATACCAGCAATTTGCCATGACAATTACTGCTCCGCTTTCAATGGCTGGCTAACCCAATAAAAACCCGGCAGCAACAATTACAGAAGGTGAACCCACCCACCGATTCAGCCCACTTCTGAGCTGAACTCATTTTGGTCTTTGCCTTGTCAATCGAAACATTTGACCAAAAGTGCAGAAAAGATACAAACAAAAAAAAATGGGAGAAATGAGGAGATTATGGGGTTTGGAACCGCACAAAAGGGCAGCCCGGCAGCCCGGCGGGTTCAAAAACCTCATTACTCACTAAATGTGTGTGCGATGGCGAAACCGAATCAGCGCCAGAGGAGGAAATTTTTGTGGCCTGTGATTCTTTAGTTGAGGAGGAGTACCTAACCCTTCTTCTCCTCCAGTGGGTACTCGATACCCGCACTCGCTTTCGCACTCGCTTTTATGAGTATTTCTTTATCGCGACACATGATTCACAAATGTGAAATGGCGTCCATGACCAACACAACAGACTACGATGAACCAAGCGGCGGTCACTTGGCACTGCCATTGTACACACGTTATACGTATTCACCGCCGAATCGCATATAGAGTTCTCCATCTGGACATGAACCGAACAAACCGATTTTTATTATTATTTTGAATACGCTTTTTGTGGCTCTCATTGTTGTTTTTGTCTCGCTTATTTCGCTTCTTTTTTTGTGTATTTTCTTTTTTGTATGTTTTTCGTCACACTTGGCAGCAGCAAAGGCAGTCCAAGCAGCTAAGTACAGTGGGGACTTGTGTGAGGTGGTCAGTTATTACAAGAGGATGGAAAAAGGGAGTTAATTAATATTAGGGGAGTTTAAACAAATATTAGCATATTTATCATCACTTTGTCTAGCAACATTTCTCACAAAAAGAATATTTTAAAATGTATTTGTTGGGCTTAAGGTAAAAGTAACTTCGAATTATAAATTTAATGCTTAGAAATTATAATTAAAATATAATTAGCTCTGCAAATATAGGAATAATAGGAAAAAATGGATACTACTATGAAATACCACGTACTTATTAATATATTAACAAACTCTGTTGCATACCTAAAGATCGTAGGATTAGGGAACTCTTAGGATTATGATTATTTTTTGCTTTTGCTTCGAATATCTCGAAGCAATTATCTACTTTTTCAATATAAGTACATAAAAACCTTTAAATAAATATTTAAATAAAACATTTTAACCATAACCAGCACTTTTTTATATTATAATCAACCTCTAAGACTAAAGACTTCCCTTTTTTGCGATCTTTCACTGTATTTGCACAGCGTCAGCGTTGACGTTGTCGCAGTTGCTGCTGCTGCTGTTGCTGCTGCCCCTCCTTGTCCTTATATATATATATTTATATACGTATATTCAGTCGGTCGGTCGGTCGTCCCTAACCTACGACAACCGAATTCGCACTGGGCCAGGTTCAATGAACTTTTTGGCTGAGTTTGAGTTTGCCTCTGTCGCCGCTTCTGTTGCCGTTGTTTTCGTTGTTGTCATCGCATAAAGCGTGCATTGAGGGCGCTGCTTAAATGACGGACTGGCTGCTTGACTGACTGACTGACTGGCTAACTGACTGGCTGACTGACGGAATGACTAAATGAGCCAGCGACCGTCTGTCATGCGTGTGTATGTTTACTCGCTGCCAGTGTGTGCGTGCGTGCATGAATGGAGCTTCTTTCTTTTAATTTTGTCAAGTTCGTTTTGAATTTCAATTTTGAGTCATGCATACAAGCGAGCGAACGCCGCAAACTGTCAGATACCGAATATGAAGAAAGGAAGAGATACCACCAGTCCCCAGACTTTGAACCAAACCGATGTAACAGCTGTTCCCGGCTTTTGATAAGCGCATCGCTCTCGGTGCCTCTGCCTGCGAAACTGCAAGCTGCGAAAACGATTTAAAAAAGAAATTAACCACAAAAACCCCGACAAGCTCTAGACGTTTCTTTTGCTGTGCGAAAAAAAATTTACTAGAAATCGGAAACTTTTCAGAAAATCAAATTACACCATACACACACACACACACTAGCAGGCAGACAGGGGGCAAAGTCGGCGACAGCAAAAAATCAGATTCCACACAGATCGAAGGGATAACCAAGAGATTGGATACTCTAAGTTATTTTTAAAAATAATGTGTGATATCTCAGTTAAATTTTAATATTTATTACATTTTTTGTATCTTGAAGAAATGTGTTTTTAGGAGCTATATAAGTGGTAATTGTATATCATGAAATACAAAGCGTTCATTGAGTACATCTGGCTGTATATAATATTCTTAAATACTTTAAATGCTTCTCCTTTTGTGAAATATTTCATATAATTATTTACTTTATATAGCCTATACTAATTTATATTTATATTAATAGTATGTTCCTGCTCCCTTTTCAAACCAAACCTAAATACAAACCTATCCAATCGATCATCAAGAGTATTGTAAAAATTTAACCTGGTTGGCCAGATGGTTTAGAGATGCTGCCTGTTCCCAACTGCCGACATTGCCCTGTTTGACGGTAATGATTCTGTTAAAAATAATCAGTTTATGATGGGGCCAAGAGACGGCGGCTGGCGGTAGACTGAGACCGAGACGGAGATGGAGACGGAGGCTGAGCTGCGAGAGACCTAGGATACCCGAGAGCTGGGCTGAGAACGAAGTTGGTGGCTCTGCTCCGGTTGGCATGGTCTCGGCCCCGGCTAAATTCGATATGGCCAGGGCAAAAAGAAAAAAAAAAAGAGTCAATCAAATTGCAGGCCGCAGATCTGCATCGGCACCTTCTTCTCATCGACTCTTGTCACATTCCCATGTCTGCAGACGGTTTGTGGGGCGAAAATGAAGGCGAATTGTGGATTAGTTGCCTGAATATGATTTACAGTGGATTGTAGAGCGAGTAATAATTATATAATATTTTATTATGGGAAATTTCGTATAATGAAATCATTAAAAGATTTTAAGTAAGATAGTTTAGGTATTATGACAATTTGTAAAAGAAAATGGATGATATTTTGTATCTTGACATAATCTTTATTTTATATTAAATCATTGAGCTAGAAATATATCGATGATTATCGATCGAAAACTTGTTTACTTTCCATCTCTATTAAACTATGTTTAGAGAATTTTGACTATGTAAGCTAAGAAATATTATATTGAATCAAATCACAGTCCTTGTATATTATATTTATTAATTACTTAACTTACTTTAGCTTCTTCTTAACTGAAAATATCTTTAAACAAATAAGTGTATTTAAACTGAATAATTTTCCTTACTTTCTTGATTATTTCCACATAATTCACCAATTATTACCCATTGATCACTGTATGAATTACATTTTCTATAGCCTCTGTCTGATGCCGATTCCGAATCCGATTCTGATTCTCTGTGTTTTTTTTCTCTCTGTCATCTCACATGCTCGTTCTGTGCATTTGGCTGTGATTAATTGCATTGGCTGCTGATTTTTGTTGTTACTATTCATTGCGGCTCCAAGGAAGCCTTAGAAATGTCAGGGCCAATGGCATGGCCCAATGCAAATTTATGACAACGGCAATGCCGCGCCAAAAAAAAACTAAAAAAAAAAGAGAAAAAGATTTATCAACTGCCACAGAATTGCAGCAGCACTCGCAAACTGCAACCAGTTAATGTGCCGGCAACGACGGCAACAAATAAAATCGAAAGCCGAAAGCCGCGTCCCAAAAAAACCGGTTCGTCAATGTTCTAAAAATGAAACTGGTTGCGCACCAAAAAAAAAAAAAAAAACCAGCAACAACAACAAGTACTAGACCAAAAATATATATTTTTGTTGCAATTTTATTCCTTCTTTTTATCTGTCTCCTTTTTTTTTAAATTTATTTTTGAGAGAGCTTGGCAGTGTCTGCCGAAATTGCAAGCGGGCATAAATTAACCGCATGGGGTCCAGATACACTCGCACACCACTAAAGATACATGTAAAGATGCAGATATCTATGCACTGTGAAACGTCCTGACTGAGATTATCGATTAATTTCTTTATAATTAAATATATTTAAGCCTATGTTGTGGATAAAACAACTGCTTGAACCTTAAAAAACACGAATTAAAATTAAGGATGCTACAGAGAAAGTAACAAGTCTTTATTCTTGAGTTTAAAACTTAATCTTAATCAAATAAGGACGAATGCAAGCAAACATTGAGGCAGCACGCCAGTAGTTCATTTCCTTGAATACCTATAATTTCTCCTATCGCGCCTACTAACACATAACCCTAACAAGCACGTGCTTGGTGTCGCAAGGCCCTCTTGAGTGTACTGACCGTGGTAAATAAATGTCCAAGGCTGTCGATTGTATGATTAAAGCTAAAGTTCTTAGATCATAAGTCCGCTTTCTAATTTAATTAAATATTTTGTTTACAGTGTACACAAAAATAAAACATAAAATCTATTTACACTTAAATTTAAACTATATATAATATTTATCTAAAATCATTCTGTTTTCCTTTTTAACGAATTTTATTTACTCGATATTTTTTTGGTTCGGTGTTTATAAAGATACAGATACAAAGATACATTGAAACGCACACACCGGCGAATGCAAAACGAGACAAGCACACCCAAAACCACTTAAAGTCCACAATGATGACGTTGATGCCGGGTTCCTAGCCCCTCCCTGCATCCCCCTTAACCCACTAAAAACCCCTCTTGCCCACGGTAACCACCGCCACCCCCTTTAGGCCGCCCTGAAGCCATGCCAGTTGAGTTTTCAAGTGCAGGGCTCCGTCTCCTCCTCTGATGACGCAAAAATACGAAAATAAGAGAAAAATGCAAAGGAAAAATGAAAAAAAAAGAATTAAAACAACCGGCAAAACGACCACGACCTCGCCCAAAAACCAGCAAACAACAACAAAAAAAAAGGGGGCAGGAACGCCGGCAGCGGCAGTGGCCGAGGCAGTCAGCAGAACGCATCGGCGGCGGCAGAGGAAGAAGCCGAGCGGGCTCCACCCCAAAGCCAAAAATGCGCAATTTGACTGTACGAAAATAAAAAGTAAATGAAGAACAACAGCAACAAACACCGACAGAACTTAACAGATGAACACAAAAATACGAAAAAACCAACGAAAACGCAGCAGAAAGAGCAACCAAAAATAAATATATCCCAACACAAGCAGGGCAGCAGGCAAATTAATTTAAATAGGTCGCAGGAGGAAATACCCTAAACAAAATACTATATAAAAATATTAATAGATATTAAAGGGATTGCAAATAATAATAATAATATTCTGTACCATAAATAAGATATATTATATTCTTACAAGATCTGGAAATATAGTACAAATAATAATATCAATCACAATCCCTAAAGTCTAATGTTTTATATACATATTGTATTAACATATCTAACAAATAAAGATAGTCTCCATTAAAACAAAATCATTTTAAAATAGTTCTTCCCAAAAAGAGACTGAAAACTATGCAAAATACTATGATATGGAGTTAAAATAAGTTATATGTTATAATAATACGTATAATCACTAAAACCACCTAAAATAATACAAAGAAATCAATTTACCTGACGATAAATAAGTATTCTTAAATAATATACAAATATACAACCCATAATTTACGCTAATAACATACGTTCTTAAGTTAATCTTAGCTTATTACAATAAATATCCAGTCAGTAGTAATCCTCCTTAATCCCTTAATCATCCCATTATCAATGTTCAACAAAAGATGGAATGCCCCAGTTCAAGGGAGAGAGTATGTAAATACGAAATACGAAAAAAAAAGGAGAAAGAAATATTTCGTTGGCAGCTCATACAAATTTTACTGGGCTGGCGGTTGTCGGTTACTGACCGTCCTCAAGGTTTTTCGTATTTTGCCCTTTATTTTTGCTGCGTTGACGGCAGCAGTGACTGCGACTGCAGCAGCAGCGGCAACAACAGCAGCGGCGGCGGCGTCAACGATCGCAGAACTCAATTCCCTTCATTTAGAGCGCATTTTTTGTGGCTGCCGCTTCTGCTGCTGCAGCTCTTGATGTTGATGCAGTTCGTTGTTGCATTTTTGAACGTTTTTCGTAGCGCAAATTACAGCAAACACGCCATCATCATCATCATCATCATCATCATTGCCGTCATGATGGAGTTGCAGTCGAAGCTGCACTGTAATAACAACAACTGCAACTGCAACAGCAACAACGGGAGCTACAACATAATCAAGATGGCAGCCACTTGCAGCAGAGGCAACTGCAGCAGCTACAAAAAAATTGACGAATATGCGATGCAGCAAAAAAAACAAGAACAATTTTAAACCCGAATTCAATGCAAAACAAGCGAAGCGATAAAGAGGAACTGCACTGACAGAAAAGTGCTTGTGATTGGTGTAAAAAATATTTAATGGGAAGTAAGAGTATTTTCTTTGTTACAATTATTTTATTAAGATTTAATTTCCTACATTTTGGGGTTATCAAAATTAATAACAAACTATTATATATATAGAAAACTATTATAGAAACTATTTCTTTATAGAATTTGGGATACAAAATGTATCCTAAGTTTTAAGGCAAATAATATAATATAATATAATATATAATATAATAAACTAGAACTTAAAACTTAGGACATTAATAATAACAATAATATTTATATAATATTTTATAAAATATATTTTTTGCCTTAGGACTTAGTACACAGTTACTTATTTTAATTTGTTTAAAGCTAAGTCAGAAATCGACATATTATTAAAATATATACAATAGATTTTGATATTTAAATATGAACATTTTTGTATCTCATATTCTTTAAGTTTCTTAAGTCTTTAATCCTGATTTTGTATAGAATAATTTATATGAAGATCAATTCTCATTAATTTGAAGATATAAACGTACTATATCTTATCCAGTAATTCCTGCAAAGACTATTCTTTTATTTTATTTTATACTTATCTTGGGACAACAATCTCTACTTTTTTTGTTTAAATAAAGCCAACCCATTTTCCTTTATTCACTGCCTCAAACAAATTCAAATAATATTCTTTCAGTGATTGATACGAAAAAAGCGTTGACTTTGACATAAAATATGAGATCGCCTGGCCGAGTAAAAAAGAGAGTGAGCGCAAGCTAGTGCCCGGCGATAAAAACTTTGTACGGACTTTTGAGGCTTATGAGCCCTTCTATACCTCACTGACCCTCTCTTTCTACCCAGATCAGGCCGTCTCTCTTGCCCCTATTTGGCAACCTTATGTTCTAGGCGGACCAGTGAAGCATAGGTTTTAATTTATGTAGCACGCACATTTTCTGTGTTGTTGGGCATTTTTCTCACAATTTGTTTTGGCACTGAACTGGTACCGAGAGCCAGGAGGAGGGAGGCGGTGGGATCTATGGAGAACGGGGAATGCTATGCACTGCAATTAAATGAGCAGGCCAAATTGGGTGGGGTGCCAAGACATCCCAAAGAGCAAAAACACTCCTCCGGTGGCTAAGCTAAAAAAGGTTGAGAGCTGAAAACTGCCTCAATGGCAGCACAAAAAAAAAAGAAAACTCTTGCTAATGAGAAGTGGAACACTGCCGAGAACCCAAGACGAGGAAGAAACAAAACCCACCGAATAGCAGAAGAGTTGTGAAGCCTAAAAAAATAGCTAGAGATGGGGAGAGAAAATTATGAGACCAGGTAGATGAACGCATAATTGCCAAGGAAACCCTAGCCCTGGGAAAGGGGGGACCTTTTCCTAAGACGGTTAAGTTTCCTGGGAAAAACCAAAAAATATTGGCAGTAGGTTGGAGTAAGAATAGATTTTTTGGGAAATTATTAAAGCTCTTATATTAAATTATGAACTTAGTAAGGAAATTATTATTGTAACTAATTATTATTCTTATTTTTCCTTATTTTTATCTAAGCGAAATAAGCTTAGTTATCAATTAATACATTAAACCAGTTGTTCTACATATTCTCATCACAAATAAGCCTCAAAGATCCCATAACTAATTTAATTTCTATTCAAGTTCACATTGTTAACGCTACAACACTGCCCAAAGTATAAACAACTACTTACTCAATATTTCACTAGTCTATACCCCACAACAACTGACAATTTACATAATCATTGAGCCCATAAATATGATTTAGGAAATGTGTTTAAACATTTCGCCACTAGTCAGGGACCACACGGCGTATACGCAATGCATAAATCATGAGCTCAAACACACACACCCCCTCTCCCACTCTTCCTGGCACCTGCCAAATTGGCCAAATTGGCCAGACCAAAAGCCAAATGCACACAACTGACCCTGAACTAAATTTCAGCAAAAACACTCAATTAAATCGGTCTGCTTTCTGTTTTCTGGTCGTGTGTGGCTCGGTTGCAAGGCCTATTGGATGATGCTGCTGAAAATTTGAATGGAAAATGCATGCAACACACACACACAGATACAAGCACGAGGAAAATGGCAATGCAGCCGCAGGGAGATGCGGAGAGATGGTCTAATCCAGTTGGCTGAAAGCAACAGGTGGATGGATGGCTGAGTGCCGGCACGAGTGTGTGTGTGTTGTTTGTCGAAACCGAAACCGAAAGTGCTGTGTGCAATTTTCGATTTAGATGCCATAATCACTTTGACTGCTGTTGTTTGTGGTCTGTCGTGTGTGTGTAATGAAATTAGTCTGCAGTGGCCAACAGGTGCCGGGGTTGCCTGTGTGGCGCCTCGGCCTGTGCTGCTGCTGCACTCCATCCCGGGGCACTTGACTCGTGCTTCTTTGTGGAGACCCTCCCTGCCACCGGCTGCCTTGAAAAGCTGCCAAAAAGTTTTCAGTTTTCACACAAGCCACAGAGTCAGGCACACACAGATGCACTGAGGAAAAGATAGGGCTAATTATATATATTTAAATTTAAATGAAATTCTGAAAATAGATACTATAGCTTAGACTGAAATTATACAATATTTTAGAACTAACAAAAGTAGATTTATTGTCCCCACTCTCTTCATTAATATTTAATTTTCAAAAGACCTGCTCTTTAAATACTAAATAAATTAAAAAGAAAAATATTTACCGGGAACCTGACTGTATAATAATAGTTAATTTTAAACCCACCCTATATAAAAGCAATTTTAATACCTAAATCCCTAGTTTTTAGAATGTAAAGCCAGAATTTAACCAAGATTTACCCAATTCATCTAAGATAGTCTTTCTCTCAGTGCTCCTGTCTCATGTGCGAGTCAAGAGCCTGGTTAGACCACAGAATTATCATCTCCCCCGAGGAGGACACTTAACTTAACTTCAAATTGTGTGCGTGTGTGTCTTGTTTTGTGGCCAAAAATGCCTGTTAACGCGTTTGGGGCCTCAGGTGTTTTAAGTACTGGGGACTTCATTTGAGCCCCAGAATTGAGAAATTACCGTCGTCGACGTCTAACGCTTAATGAAAAGTGCCAAGCCATTTAGAGAGGTCGGCGGCAAAGGCAATGAAAAACTGCAGAAAGCATTTCTGTTAATTGCCATAAATTGAATTCAATTTTTGTTTTTTTCTGAGCGAACCATGGAAATGACATTTTTGTTTTACCAGATATTTTTTTACACAGCTTTACACAGGCGTTTTTTTTTTGCAATTTTTTTCCCTAGATTATTTCCATTTTTTCTCATTTCATCATTTCAATTAGTGCAGATTCTATTAGTAAGTGGAAAAAAATAAAACTTCAAGCATAAAGTACGAGTATTTTTCTGCATTTCCTTGGCATCTTCTCTCTAATTTTGTTTGGCTGCCTGCCTTTGCACGAACGAAGTTCTTCATCGTTTTATTTAATTGAAAACGGCTAATGAAATGAGTCCAGGTCGTCGGGATTTAACTCGTATTTTTTGTGGATTATGCAATCTGTTGAAATTCGAGATGAAGAACCCCCTTAGAACAGTCAGAACAGAACCCAACTGAACTGCGGCCAGCGAATACAATACAAAACAGTTCATTGTCGTCTTTTAGTTGTGGAACTTGCACTTCCTCGGATCTCTCCCTCTGGCCAAATGCTGCACAAAAAAAAAAAATAAAATACCAACAGACGGTACTGGGGAGGGGAGCCAGGGAGCAGGGCGGAGGATCTCTACAATACAATGCAAAAGTTCTCAAGAAAATTCAGCAAAACAATTTGACAAAAAAGCGAAACGACAACAAATTCTGCCATCTTCGGCGATCCTCGTTGATGGACGTTGGCATTTTTAAATGAGTTGCGCGTTTTTTGTGCCGCTGCCGCTGCCACAGCCGCAGCCGCTGCCGATTCCGATGCAGTTGCAGTTGCAGTTGCAGCTGCACTAACCACACACAGCCAACGAAGCAGCAACCTTTATTTGTATTGGTGGGCCCGAGTGCCCTGCAACTTGAAACGCAATGCAAGAATTAAAAGCAAGTAAGCGCGAAACGTAGCTCCACGGCGGGCCCCCTCCAGCCCGGCAATCCCGCAATCCCGCAACCCTTCTCTGATAGACAGCAACAACAACAGCAACCACTGCTGCGGCGGCAGCAACGTCAACGACAACGACGCAGAGACCGACAAACAAAAAAATCTACAAAAAAATGTGTGTACAGAGGGAGAAACTAATAGGAAAGGCAAGAAAATCTTATCTTAATAAAATTTTTAATAATGTCTAAGGATAGTCTCAAAGGAAAAGGTGTGAGAGAAAGTATAGATGTTTTAAAGCAAATTTAAAAGAGCTTATTAAAAGGAATATTGGAAAATGTAGGGCTTAAACGCTTAGAAAATTTACTTCAATAATATTATTTATGGTTTCTTTTCATCACTCGTATCATCAATAATGAGAATTAATAATACTTAAAAAAGGTACAAAATATCCTATAATGTATAAATATAAACATATTTATAACGTTATTCTTATAATTATTATTCTTATTCTTATTTAAAAACGAAACGCCTTCATATAAATTAGAATTAAAATACTTTTGCTCTTCTTTTTTTGGTTTCAGAATCACCAAATCTTGTCCCAGTTTTAAGAACTGATACCCAAAAGTAGGTACTTAAAAAAGATACAAATAAAAGAAGATAAGAATACCTTAACATATTCTATAAAAAATGTCCATAGTTTCCTAGTAAATTATTCCATATTATTATTATGAAAAGGGATTCAAAGAAATTTAATAGAATTGAAATATATTTGCCCTTTTTGTGTTTTTAATTCACTTTTTCAGACAGCTTTATGAGTTTTATTAAATTATATAATGAATATATATACTCCCTCTTCTTCCAGTGTATAAAAGAAAAGCGCGTTTTGATGCATTTGAGGCACAGGCGACAGAGACAGAGGAGACAGGGAGACCGGTGGCATGGAGCGTGAGACAGGGACAGGAAGATGGCACTGACCTTTCCTAATGCATCTCAAGTTGCACGCAGCAGCGGCAGCAGCAACAGCAATATCAGAGGCAGACCTCTGAAGATCGTCGTCCGATTGCTGGGAATGTTGGGTAATAACAACAAAAAATTGGGAATTCGCAGTGCGTGCTGATATGAAGTTAAGAAAGTCATTGAAATTTAACAACAATTTATATTAGAGTATTATAGACTTGCTACAATTACAGGAAGATGTATATTTAATCTGAGAAGTGTATTTTTATGAAGCACTTTTTTAATAAAGATATTTAACATATTTATAACTTTAACATCATTTTTTAACTAACTAAAATATGCGAAAGAAATAAACTCGTCTATAGTTATAGCTTTTCCTACGCCGACACTGTAATTTCTGTGCTTGGTTTATGTTCTCACATTTGCTAAAAATATTATAATTAATATAGAAAAATCTTACTCAAGGTAAGGCAGACGAAAAAGGTAGCAGACAGACAGAGATGGCATCAGGCAATCAGCAGCAATATAAACAATAACGAAAAAAAAATACTGCTAAATAGGAGAACCAGTTATTGTAACTGTTGACCGTTGTTGTTACTCATATTTTTGTAGTTGTTGTGCGGTCATTTGGCTATTTTGATTGGGACAACTTCCAGTTTTGTAGTGCGCAAAATGGCCCAGAGAGACCCCCAGCTAACCATATAATTTACACAGAAATAAATAAGGTATTTAAATATGTTTTACTTAGGTTGCAAAGAGTAAAGAACACATAGAGAAATAAATAGAAAATATAATAAGAAATTTTGAAAGAAGTTGTAAGGCTTTGAAGAAAAGTTGTCAAGGATTATGATTTATAAAGACCTTATATAATCAATTTGAATTTACACATAATAAATTAATAGAACGAATTAATGTTTGGATTAAAGAAAAGCTTCAAGCTTCTTTTATTCAAAGGTTTCTTTTAGATATTTTTCTGAGCTACCCACAAATATTATTCCAAACATTTTTAATTATTTTTCTCTGTGCACCATATAGTTACCAAGCCAATACTTAGATCTAATGATTTCTCTAAACGCAAGTGAGTGTATTGTGTGTGTTTGTGTGTGGGGCTTGCACTTTGCCATTTAACTAATTGCCCGGGGATGTGGGCTCGCTTAGCTTTGGCAATTCTGGATACTTGAGGGCCCGAGCTTGGGCAATTATTTAAAAAGCAAATGGAAAATGTTCTGGAAAATCCATCGGAACGGTGCACGAACCGAAATTAGAGCTCTTTTATATGCCGGCGCAACAAGTGGAGTCACGAAAAATGTACGAGTCGAGTGCGGCGGTTTGCCCCTCCACCAGTGGCACTCTAGTTGAGCGGCGATAAATTCACGTTTCCTGCCACATGTCCGTGTGTGTGCCACAGGAGTAGCTCTGGATCTGGATTTCCCCCACTGGCTCCTTTATTACCACACGACTACTACTACATACTACTCACTACTGGCACTTGTGGTCTGTGCTCTCTCACCCTCCACGGGTGTGAAATCTAACGGAAGTGGCCGCCCCATTTCCGGTCGGTCCAAAAATGAGCAAGCAACAGGAGCAACTAGCAGAGGCAGCAGCTGCTGTTGCCATTAAAGCCGCCACCAGATTTGATAGCCATTCATTCGGCCATATCAATGCAACGGCATTAGGGTCAAGAGCAATGAGGTGGCCATAACACCAAGCACTCACAGCACCGCCAATTCAGGCATTTATCAAGCCGAAAAACACGTTAACCAACTAGCCAGCCAGAGACAACTCAAAGCCAGGGGCATGTGCAATGGCTACGCGACTGGCAGAAAAAAAAAAACCTAAATGGAAAAATAGACAAAATAGAAAAACTCAAATAAACTTGTCTTGGACCCTGGCTTGCTTAGGAGCGACCTTAGCGAGCACTGTTCACTCCGCACAAATGGAAATGGAAATGGAAATCACGGCCTGTGCCAGCAGCAAATGGCAAATGTGTGTTACTGTAACTGCAACGCCGCGTGGCTTCCTTCCTGTTGCCTCCGGGGCACAGTTTGTTTCTGCATCTGTTGCTGCCTAAATGCCCAAATGGCCTAAATAGATGGGGACAAGGAGATTTGGGGAAAACAAGGATAAAAAAGGAAGTGATTATCAATTAAAAGAGTTAGAAATTCAAAGTGAAAAATAAAGTGGAACGGAAATAGGAATCTTTTCGAGTTTTATATTTTTGGCAGTGGTGCCTACATTGCATTTGTGAGTGTGAGAGCTTAAAAGATTCGAATAAAAAGATCTATGACTATAAAAATGACTATTTAACGCTTAAGACCTTTGCCGAAGTCGCACGTGCATCGGTAGTGTGCATGTGCTAGCAGAGGCCAGGCAGAGAAATTGGCTGACCAGCCACTGCTCTAAATTGAATGTGTCAGCAAAACTTCGTCATGATCGATAACTCTGGGAAAATCTATACTTATAGTGAACAAAGTGGTCTAAAATAGTATCTCAAATCGCACAAATCCATGAGCAAACCAAAAGACACACATTCATTAGTCATAATAGAACTTTTCCAAGTCGACTTTGATTCATATTCGCGGTGCATCATTCCGCACTTTGTAAGGGAATACGCACCAATTCAATCCGATTCCCACCTTGGTCACCGAAGCCTGCTACGGGCCAAAAACAAATGCGAATGCCAACAGATACACCGAAATAAATAAAGAACGACTGCGACACGTACATAGCTCCGACAATGACAAAAACAATGTATAGCAAAAAAAAAAAAGCAAACAAAATGTTATGCTCTCATAAACATTGCAAACAAATCTAAAGTTCGAGGTTGATGCGACGAACAAACAGAGACGACAAGGAGGAGGAGATACAAATACAAAAAAACGCGCGCAAAAAATGAAAGAGAAATACCGAAAGCAAAACGCAGAGCGATAAATTTTAGGCACAAAGCAGCAGCAGCGCCAGCGGCAGCGGCGGCGGCGGCTCAAATAGCAAAAGGCAAAATTGGAAACCGATGGAAACCTCGACTTGCGTTATGAATGCATGCCGAAATGGAGGCCAAGCGCAGCCAAAACTAAATAGAAATAGCAATAGAAATAGCTTAAAAAATAACACAACAAAAAACAAATGGAAAAAGATAGGAACAACAGCACTTTGCGTATGCAGCCAAGCGTTGCATTTTCGGTGGGCGGAATGAAGGCGATTTCGGCGTTGCCAGACTGAGCCCGAAAAAAAAACACACCAACGAAATTACGTATACGTAATGCGAGGGTTTTTTTGATGTCAAGGTTTCCGCTTTTTGTTGTCAGCAAATACCAGTGACAGTAAATTAAATATTAAATATTTTTTAACTTCTAGAGAGTAGATGTAAATGTGTGTGTATGGGTCATTTCCGCATTTTACTTTAGCTAATGTCTGAGAAGTAATTAATAAAACATTTAAAAAGCGGTGAGCCATACTCTGCGATTGTGAAAGGTATATGCGGTTCTATTCGTCGTGTTCCTTTTGATTGTTTTGAAGTCCGTAAATTAAGATATAAAAGAAAGAATTTAACTTATAATTACATGAAGTGTTATTCGGTTATTTATTTGATTAATAATAATATTTTTAATATGTTATGAATATTTTTATTCCTTTTAGGCCACTTCCTCTCTCAACTCAAGCATACTTAATAACTTAAAAGGCCCCCAGGAAGAGTAATATTTTTATAGAAAAAGTCATTACAATAAAAACAAGAAACAACAACAGACAGCAGCCAAGCACACCAAACTGAGTACAACAATTTAATTGAATTTATCAGCGCAGAAATTAATATCTTCCACTTCTCCCCCTCCCCGCAAAACAGCATATAAATAAATGCAAATTGAGTATTTAAAATATAAAAAAAAAAACAACTACAACAATAACTGGGCACAATTGATGACGTTGTTGGGCAGCTCAATAAATATAGAAAATGCATAAATAAAATATTAGGCAAGTGGGTAGTTCGATAGGCTATGGAGGGGGGAACTGATGATGAGGGGCAACACAGCATGCAAAATCTTTTGCAGCTGCACTGCAACAACAACTACTTGAATAATAGCAACAACAAAATGTACGAAAAAAAACAACTGCAACTTTAACAACGGATAGAAAACAAGATTTCAAGGTAAAGAACGCAATCGAACTTGACGTACTTGAACAAAATTTATAACAACAACGACGATGAGAGACAACAACAATAGCAACAACAATGCCTGGCCTGGGCAACAAAAATAAAAAGAATTGGCAACGTTTTTGGCCCAAAACATTGAACAGCCAAGTGCCGCCAATTGAAGTTTTCGTTTCTTTTTCAGTTTCTTTATAGTTCTCAGCTCTACGAAATGATTCGAATGAATGTTCAATGAGAAGGGGAAGCTGGTTTTCGGTGGAGAATATTGCCACGGGGGAAATTGCTTGTGGTTACCATAAAGGAAATGCTGGAAAAAGAAGAGAGTCTTCTTTGTTGAGTGGGGTCTTGTTAAATAAGGTTCACAATGTTGCTTTGGTAAGTGGAGCAAAAATATACAAAGTTTGGATTGTTATTTAAAATAAAACTTAAGCTTAATAAGATGATATATATAAAAGATTTATTTAAAGACTAGGTATTATTTTTAAAACAATTATTTATTGGTTTTCCTATAATACAAGTTATAATAAGTTTCTTAACTTACTTTAATAATTCAAAATCATCACGCAAAATGCACTTAATTCGAACTGAAAGATATTCTATAATTTCCAAAGATTAAGTCCCTGCTCTCATTTAAAAAACACTTAAAACTGGATTTAATTTCCCAGATCCCAGATCGCTAATAATTTCCCGTCTCAAATCGCAGGAAATCAGTTGCCAATTGGCCGGGCCAACGACAACGACGACGACACCTTTACATCAAATCACTTTGTTTACTCTTTGATTTCTCAATTTGTACTGTTAGAGAACCATTTAGCGGACAAAAGATTTAATCAATCATAACAGTTGGTGGCAATCTGTCAACGGCTCGAATCAAAGTCAATCAAAACTGCAACAATAACTGTCACAAATTAACAGGCCAAGTCAGGTCGGCAAAGACCCGGTCAGGGCAACAAAACGAGCGGATATTTCTATATATTTATGCAAAACCGTTGGCAGGAACCAAACGGACTAAACAAATTTAATTGAAAAATCAGAGCGAAATCATTTAGAGAACAAAAGCCGCAGCAAATGGATGGATGAAGTTGGCGAGATGATAAAGCGTTGGCTTAATGATTAACACCAAAGCCAAGGCGAACTAAGAGTCCAAGTCACTGGATGAAAATGGAAAAGCAAAGGGTGAACTCTACAGAGAAGAAAAACTAAGCAATGTTATTTTAAGATTTTAATAGAGTAAAATTCATATTAAAGATATCTTTAAACTAATTTAAAATGTAAGTATCTCCCCTTACCCTTTTGGCTAACTTAGATATGTGGAAAGTTAGTAAATGTTGTCTTAAAAATAAAGATGGTTTAGAAAACAAGCCAGTGAGAACATAAATTCTTGATTTGGAAAGCAAAAACATATTTTATATTATTCTAGTTAACACAAATTAAATTTATAATTTATAGAAAGGTTTTAAGAAATGATAATCAAGCCTAAAGCAATTTAACAAGAGAAGAAACTCATGAACAAAGCAGAATTAGTTGTAGAAATATTTATATTTAATATGAAAAACCAACTTAGCTTATAGGTTTAAAAATATCAAATTTAAAATATCTAAAAAAAAAAATATCTATCCATTTTTTAATAAAATTATATTCCCATTTGTTACATATTTTTTGCTAGTGCATTTCTTTGGCAGCCAGAAGGGGCCAGCAACGGAGGGCCAACTATTATCATTCTGAAAAAAGATATGAGCCATGAAAACTTTGGATTGAGTGCAGGAACTTTAGCTGCTGCAGGGGATTTCTCTGCCATGTTGCAAGTGGCAAGTGCAGCAGCAACAATAATCTGTACTTGGGCGCTGCACACCTGTTGCCGGCATTTTGCATGCAACTGGTTGCTGTTGGTCCGCCTTTTGGCCGCCCCTCCTGCTCTCTCCTGCCTGTTTCCCAGATGCTGCTGCTACTGCTGATGGGTGCAGCAATGACCATTTTGTGGGGTTAAAGTTGCCGCTCGGCGAATGATGAACCCATTGGCCACACACACACACACAAACACATGGTTCTGGGCCTGATTGAGTTACTCAATTAAATCGCCATTAGGGCTTACAGCTCAATCACAATCAAGTGGAAAAGTCAGAGGAAGAGAATCGAAACTTGCCCCTTCTTGAGCCACTATAAATGGAGACTCACTCGGGGCAAGGCACTCACTCACTCACTCAGAACGGTGAGAAATTCACCACACAAGAGCCATACTCATACTACCCCTCCAAATGTAAGTGGCAAGCGGCAAGAGCGAGCTCTGTAACTATCCCTACGGAGTAGAAAAATAAAACCCCTCCGGGTTATTTCTAGCTTTATTTCCTTTATTTTGTGTTGTTGCTCTTGTGGCAGCAGCTATTTTTGGAATTTTTCTCAAAGTTGCTGCATGAATTTATAAGCAGCGCCATAACGAAAACATCCCGAAAACGAGTTCAGCACAATGGAATAATGGAAAACTCCTTTATAATCAGATGACACCTATTTGGCATTGAAGCATTTGATTGCCATATTTATGCAAGATAAAAAAGGCAACGGCGACAAGATTAACCACAGTCTTCTAACAGCAACAAACGCCGCAACCGGTTTCCTATCATAAAACCCGAATTCCCAAGCCCAACTCCCAACCCTTTTGGGTCCCCCCAAAAAAAATAATAATAAAAAACAAAATATACAAAAAAAAAACTGCATCTATAAAAATCTCTGAAAAAAAAGTTTTAACAATGCAAAAAGGGGCAGACAGTAGATGCAGCGGCAGCCAAAAAGGGTTAAAATGCAAAAACAAAAACGCATCCGACTGCGAAATACGAGCAGGAGGCTGCTGCTGCTTTTTACGAGATGCATCTTCAAGATGCATTTCGCCTTGGCAGGGAGGGACTCAAGGCAAGGCCTGCTGCCTTGATAAGCGATTTTTTGGTGCCCTGACATTTGATATTCCAAACCATGCAGGAACAGCCCTAAGAAGGGAATAACATCCTGCTAATAACTTTTACTGGACGGCCTGTATACCCTTCTCAAAGGTGCTAACATCTACCTTACAGGGTTTTCATTTGACTTTCCATCAATTGAACAGAAAATACCTCAAGTCATGGACTGTCAGAAACATTTTTAATAAGACATTTTAAATAAGAAATTAGATTCTAACTATTGATGATCTAATAACTAAAAAATAAATATGCCTTATAATAAAGGAGTATATATTTCAATAGCTTATTCTGTTAATTAAATATATTAAATTATTATTGAACTATTAAAGTAATGATGCTAAGTTTAATTTACTTAGCCACAGTAGCTAGAAAATAATGTTAACTTCAGGAAGTCATCTAAAGCTTACTGCTTCCTGAAAGAGGAGTATTGTAACTATGTATTTTCGCTTTCATTTAACTTAAAATAATATTACAAAAGAATTGACTTTACCGAAAGAAAAGCTACACAAATATTATGATTCATAGTTGTCTTTTAAATAATACTTCATAATCATTAATATTTCTCTGCCTAAGTAACAAAGTAACTACTTTATCTAGCCCCTTAAGATTATTTAAACTTGTTGTCTATTATAAATTAAATACTCTCTCACTCCCTTTTCCGTCGATCTTGATCTTCCTGGATCGCTTCCGTTCTCAGATCCAGCGAAATTTACGGTTCTGATCTAATTCGCAGCCGCAGACTTTAACCAGTTGCTGTTGGCCAAGGAAGTAAACTGATTTGAAAAGCGAGGCGAGGAACTGAAAAACAGGAAACTGTTGTTAAATTGTAGCTGGCTCATTAAAGCAGCTGCCTTCTGCCTCGCAGCCTCAGCTACGGATAGAGGCTACAGATTTAGCTTCGGATACAGATACAAATGCGTTCGAGATGACTTTTGGCGGATGTGCGCATTCAGGCTGAATATTATTATGACGATTTCGAAATTAAATGTCACTGAGCTGTGCTTTATTGTGCGACTGTGTGAATACATCTAACCCCGACAGTTGTCAGCGGCTTAAAAAAAATATATATAAAATAAAAACAGCAGAAAGAGAGCGGCGGCTGGGCGGGGAAATAGGGTGAAATTATGTGCGCGAAATTACTTTTGTATTATTTATATGTGCGTGCCAGGAGCCCCAGGCGAAGGCTGATTTCCAGGGAGGAGCCTGTCCCCCCCTGATGGACCTATTTTAACCCCAACAACAACGGCAACAAATACAACTAAAACAAAAGGCCTGCCTGGCACAACAAATAATCCGCGATTCTGGGTGCCAGAGAGTGCTGGTGTCATGTTGTTAAACAAAGTGCGTAGCCTATGCCTGCGAGCTGGGAATTTTTATTAAAAAATAATCACACATTCATGCCCGAGCTAACCGCAAATCAGCGAAATAATAATTGTCCAGGGCAGTGGCTTCAAGATGCTCTTTTTGAGATGGAAATTATAAAAGAGAGAGACAATTATTATGGTGAATTATTTAATATGTAATTCATATTTATATAGTACAAAGTATACTACAATTATATCTGTTGAAAAATCAATCATAATTAAGAATATAAAGGCATTTGAACAAGAATATTCTGCATAAATTGCATTCTTAAAAAACATATTACCTATTCAAAATTAATTCGTTTTCTAGTCGAAATAAAGAGAGATTTGTGGATTTTTTATATTGAGAGTGAGAGTATTAAATGTGTATTAAAAAACTGAACTAAACAAGTCCCAACTAGATTGTTTTGTGTGCCGCAGTTCCCCACGAATAATTTCAAACAATACTCTCCAGTGATTTGCCTTTCTTTGCTATTTGCTCATTATGAAAATCGCCTGTTTTATATTATAATTCCAATTTTCTAAACTCGAGCTGCCGATTTCAATGAAATCCCTAGCATACTTTGTGTCAACATTAAAACATACACATTGTTCCGGGATAATACCAAAAATGATAAGCCTTCCTCTTTTGTCTTTCTGGAAGTTGGAAAAGGATATATGTGGATACATAGCGTTCTCATTGATTGCACTTAGGGCCCATTGTGGCCTCATTAGGCGCTGAGCTGGTTCTATGTTTCCTATCCTCTTTCTCAGTTATATAATTTGAAACTCCCCTGCGGAAATGCCGCCATAAAAAATAACTTGCACAGCAAGAACCCAAACCAATTCAATCCAACTTATTCCTATAACCTATCCCATAAAACCCAAACCCAAAGCTAAACCCAAACAGAATGCGTGTCCAGGTCCCAACTTGGAATAGAGCCCCCGAACACCGTTCCATATAATTTTCCCTTTACGCGGTGCAATTCATTCGGTTGCATTTTGTTTTGAGTTAGATAACCGAAAGGGGAAAGTCTGTGTACACAGAGAAATAAAGTGTTGTAATTGGGGAGAATATATTCAGAAGGAAATCTTTCGAGGGGAGTACACTTTTTACAAAGTGCTTCCTTTAAAGTTTCCTTTAAAATCCCTGTATATTTATTAGAAGTATTTATTAAACATAAATTTTATAGTCAACGTTTAGCAAAAACTAATGTAGTTTTTCATTTTCTAATACACTTTTTTCCTTGGTTTTTCTGTGTGCTTTTTGACCCTAATGGGGTTGTTTAATAATAACAAAACAACGCAGAAGATGCGAAGGGGCAGATCAATAAGCCCATTGCGAAAACAGGGCCAATAGAAATTGCCCAACCCTGAGGTGGCGTTGTTAACCCCTTAAGCTTTCAAATTAGTGAATGCAAAAAGTGCGTAAGAAGCAGGACACACACATATACTCCTTCCTCTACATATATATACACCGACTGGTCATTGGCCTCAAAAAGCCTGCTAAAAGAAGAGGAAGGAAGAAAGCGGAAGAGGAAGTAGGGGAAATACATATATATAAATACTATATATATATATAGGAAGGATGGGGAAGAAAATGAATCCAGCCAAACAACTTGGGAGCTCAGGGGTTAAGAGTAGGTGTGTGTGTGTGTTGGCTTTTTTTCGAATGAAATTTTCAAAACGAAATTAAAATTTTACGCATTTGCAGAACACACTGGCACGCACACACACACACACACGGCCAAGGATATGGCAGGATACAGTCATGCGAATATGTGGAGTACTCCTTTGGTCATAACTCAACTGGCTCACACACATTTACGTAATTAAGGCCTACCCAAAAGCACTTCAGACTTTCCCCCCAAGCCCCAACCTCTGGCCTCAGGTCCCAAGTCCCAATTCCGAATCCAATTGCGAGCCCAATCCAAGTCTACGGTTGTTAAACTACGGGACTTTTGCCTCCATTATTGGCAACACCCTTACCATCACCCCCCTTTCAACCGACTGCCCGCTCCTGAGGACCACCACTACGACCACGGCCAGCTGCCAATCAAATTGTGCTCTATACAAATTGTTCGCTGCATTTTTGATTCCATTTTCGCCATGGAATCGACTGGGCCAAATAACTTTCGATGCATTTTTTATTTACGCATTTTCATTTTTTCCTCGATTGCTACAGTGAAGAAAATTGGAATTTTCTAAGTTGAGATTTGATATTTTTAATTGATTTTCCATTAAAAATAAGAACTGATTTAATGGGGTTACCATCGTAAGGAAAACTTGGCATAGATCTTACTTAAAATTATTCTAGCAAAAATCTAGGGCGCAGTTTTAAGAATTTTATTCAAATCAATTTAGTTTTTAAACTAAGAATTAAGCACTTAAATAAGCTTTTGTATAAATGTAAATTTTATATAATTATACTTATAAATTGTAGTTTTAATCGTTATTTTCATGATCAGTTTTTCCCGCCACTTCAAACTTTATATTCTCTTCATTTTACTTGCCAGAAAAATTGTTTTAAATTACCTAAAATTCCTAAAACTGCCTCAAAAAAGTCACCGAATAAAACCACATCTAACATAAACTGAATATAAGTCACCATCTTTATTTTCTGTGCAGCCGTGCGTGTTTCTGGAGCTCCTCCTCGAGGCTTATGCTCAATTAGAGCTCTTCATATCGAGCGGTCAGCAATTAAACCATTTTCCAAGCCATTTAAACCTATCCCGAATCGAATCGAATTGTAATTGAATGTTCCACAATAACCCCTCGAATCCCTCCCCACGACACCCCCAGCCAAAAACAGATTTCCTGTGGCAGAGGTGTACGTACTACGAACCTTCCGGAGGTAGCAGACAGCTACTTGCAACTTGCAACTTGACCTAGACCAAAGCCGCTTACGTTGACGCGTCAAGTTTTGTCATGGCTAATACCAAACTAACGATGGCTTTTTGACATTTCCCTTTGCTATTTTTTACTATTTTCACAGCAGTTTCTGTTGTTGTTTTTCTATTTTTCGTCACCAGAAATTGTGAGGCTTCATTGGATTGGCTTTTGGCCAACTGGTGGAGTGGGAATTCGGGGTTGGGCACAGAAATTGAGTTGGTTTTATGCATGTAAAGCCGGAAAGGAGTAGCCGGACATGTGGGAAGAGCTATAAAAACGATGACCGGGTGATGTTAAGAAATGTAATTGTACTGGAAAGTTTATGCAGTTAGTTGGAAATGGAAAATGGTTCGTTGAAGAAGTTGTGGCAATGTTTCACTGTAATTTAAGGTAGTTAAATCATAGTTTTGGGTTTTATTTTGGTAACTCATATTTCCCTTATAACAATAGTAAATAAATACATATTTTTCAGATCACAAAACCATTTTTTAATTGCATTTAACTACGAAAATTCCCTAGTCTAACGTATACGCAATGTGTCTAGTTAATTAAGGAATTCCTCGCACAAATCCGAAAGAGTAAAATACCTCTAGGCAAACCCTAATGCTCCTGTGATTTATCAAGAAAAAAGTAAGCCTCAAAAAAACCCACAGAGTCACGGCCAAGGCCTTTGATCAAGCGCTGCCAAGAGAGTCATCATCGAAACGGCAGAACATCAACCACAACTGCTGCGAATAATGTGCCATAAGAAATCCCGATAGAATCGGAGGATATGGTGGTTCTTGGGGGGGAAGAGAGTCAAAGGCGAAGTTTTAAAATGACGCCTGTCCCTGTTTTGTTTCTTTTATTTTTTTATATTTTTTTTTTTTTTTGTGCTTTGGGTAACATAATCGGTCACTGACTTGGTGCATTTGGCGTGGTAATTCGAGAACTCTTTGCGCCGCCCGTCGTCGTAGGCTCTTGCGGGTGGTCAGGGCAGCAGGAGGTGGTACCAGAACAGCAGCGGATCTTGAACCAGAACAGATGAGATCGGATCCGATCCGGTACAGTCGTCGTCCTACCGCAATCAAATTGAAATTGCGCCGAAAACCAAAAGGCCACAGACCATGCACAACAATTTATCACTTTTTTTTCTTGTTCAGTTTTGTGGGTTTCAGTTGAGGCGATTTATGGATACTCTGACTTATTATTTATTTTATAGTGATATTCTTAGATAAATTTATAGACTTTAGATGGAATATTTTAAATAAATTCTCATTAAAATTAATTACAATATGAACACACATATAAAACTTATATTATTAACATAACCATATCCCTGAAACTAATATCTTTCATGTTTATAAATTGCTCTATTACAATATCATAAAAATCAAGTAGAAAACGGAAGCAATTTCATAGCAATTTGTTTTTTTCTTATCCCCTGTTCTATTTAATATTGTTCGCCTATTAAAAACTATTATTAAAAGCTCATTAAATTTTAGCAATATATCTAGTTTCCTTCCACTTAGTACGCACAATTTAGAGTAATTCAGCATGTCAGTATTAACATAAAAATCACGCTGTGATGCCCGACAACTTCAGGATTTCAAGATGCAAGAACAAGAACCCGAACGCGAAGTGGAGGAAGCACATTTTCGGTTTCATTTGGCGAATTGGAGACAGAGACGGAGAGCTACATTGATCGAACCGCAGAAAGAGATGGCAGCAAAATGCCGACCGGCTGCAAGACTTCACTTTCGTGCTAAATTATATCATCGTCGTCTCCAAATTGCACAAACACACACACTCACACAGAATTCGGTGGGGTGTGGTGGGGCTTGGGGGTCTAAATGCGATATAGGGGAGCCGACTTGAAAAAGGCAACAAGTTTTCCGCAGGCTCTTTGCTCTCCTCCTCACACAGAGAATAATTTTGAGGTTTTGTTTGATTGTTTTCTTTAAAATTTAACTTTAAAAATTAGTCGTGAAAAAAATTATAATTATTATTATAGAGAGAAAGATATCATTATGATTTCAGAAGACTGAAGAAAAGTATACAATTTTCTTTAATTGTTATACATTTATACAAGTAAGTTAATCCCGTCTGTTGCGGGTCAGCGAATCTCCCTGCTGGCGCTCTGCCGACACACGCACGTTATCAACATTCGTGAGACATTCGGCAAAAGTCTTCGGCTGCGCTCTCGGCAAATTAATGCACATCATTAGTGATGTCCCATTGTAGTTAAATCTAGCCCTTTTTGGCGTTAATAGCTATTTTTGTAATTATAGCTATAGTAATGCCATATTACCGCGACATTTGGATATTTTTTGTTCTCATCTCTTAATTAAATTTCACAAACACACAAATATAATGTAGGAAGGCGCTCTATGATCACTGTCATAGATGATATGTTAATACAAAATACTGAATAGTTTTTTGATTTAAAAAAAAATAGCATTGAAGGGCTATAAAGCACAGTTAATATGAGTACTTATTTTATTAAAAAAAGAAACATGGGTTAAAAATAATTTTAAAAACCTGTCATTTAGTATTAAACCAAATGAAGTCTTCATTTTTCATACAAAAATAAATCTCATTTAATTTCGGAAATTTATAATTCATCATCTAAATAATGATTATACATTTTCCTCTTTGAAATATTATTAAAATTATTTTTCAGAATTGTATCCTAATCAAGGATCAATATTTCTTTCACTGTGTACCGACTGGAGTTGCCTCCTTTTTTTTTGGGCGCACTCACATTTTGTCGCTGCCTTATTCTCTTCTGGGCCTTGTTCTTCCAATATGTCCCGTCTCCCCGCTGCCCCTCTCCGCACGTCGCCTGGCATATTCGTCAATTTTTGTGCGCATGCAATTTACGCAGCGCTGGCGAAGGAACTGCATAAAAAAAAGCCAAACTGAACCGCAGAATACGAAAAACCTTGAGTACGGTCAGTGACCAGAAAAATGCATAAACATTTTTGTATTCTCTACCCTTTCTTCTTTCGGCTTGGATCGAGGAGGGACCGAGAAGAGGGGCAGCAGCAGCAGCAGGAGCAGAGTCCATCGGCAGCAACGTCTTCGTTTTCGTTTTCGTCTTCCACGCTTTTTTTTGCAGCCAGTCAATTGCAAATTTTCGGAAATTCTGCGAAGAATGAAGAAGGGGTTGCTGTTGTTGTGAAAAGCGGTAGGAAGAGAGCAGCAGCCAGTGAGGCACGTACGATCGGACGGATGGGATACCCCACACCCGATTCCTTCCACCGAATATGGATACCTCGTAGTTGGATGGGCTTAGGGGTATGTTGATTGAGAGTGAAACTTACTTATTTTTCTTTCAAAGATTGTTTTAAGTAGTTATTACAAATGTTTGTATTAGAGATCTTTCTTGAAGATCTAGGGGATACATATAATCATGAAATATTGAACAACTACTAAATTGGAGTTCCTAGGAGGATTTAAAGAACAGTAGTGCCCGCAACCCTGACTCATTTCTTTATTATCTAATTCTCTGCCCGGTCTCTGCATGCAAACCGAGAGTGTAAATGTATAAGTGGCTTCGGCATGCTCCCATTAAATATAATCAGTGCTCCAGTGCCTTCATATTATTGTTTTTGTGACTAAATCCAGCCACTTATAGATTTAAATAGCTATTTTATAGAATTAACTACTATATATAATATATTAACTATTTATATTATCGATATATATTAACTATATTAACTATATATTAGCTACTAAAAGGAATGTAGCTATTGTTTTTCCCATATCTAACCACTTTGTTCTATATCTTACCCAACGAAATGAAATTCTAACGTGTCAGTGCATTGCCTGGGCACCACTGCTCGAGACCCTGGGTATCAACCAGTCGCATCCCGTGGCCAATCCATTTTTGGCTGGCGTGGGCCCGTCTGCGGATGGCCAATGCCAGTGCACAAGGGGCTGCCTTAATGGCCAGCGTATTTTTGGCAGACGCTACGCACACACATTTGGGGGATATATTATGGTGGTGTATACACCCGATTCTGTGTGTGTGTGTTGTTTGTGCATTCCTGGCTGCACAGGCACAGCCGCAGCCGGTTTGCCTCAGCACTTTGATGTAAAAGGAGATCGGGCTGGGGATTGGGGCAGCCAGCCAGCCAGCAATAAGTCTGTCGATCCACTGCCATAATTTTTGTTTATTTTTTGTTTTGCTCGGCACTTTTTTCGGGCTCCCCATTTGCGCGGCCTGTGTGTTTTTACAGGCCTCGGCCCCTGCTCTCCACCGATCTTTTCAATTATCAAGGACAAATGTGCGTTGAACTTGATCTCGCTTTTCATTGCCTTGGCTCTGTTGGTCTTGCTCTTGCTCTTGGTCCCATTTTCTGCAGATGCATATACCGCATTTCGCACATGCAGTTCCCTATACTACTTATGTTTACACGAGTCCAATTTTAAATTTAGATCTTCGTGTCTGGCCTGGCCCCCCCGAAAAAGTCGTCATAAAATCGGTTGCTTTAATGCTGCAAACGCTGATTAGGATCCAGATAGGAGTTCAGCCAGCAATTAAGAACAATAATTTATCTGCCATAGTCAGGCTCAGTCTGTCCCCTAAGAGTTTTGGCCATAAGAAAGCCAACAAATGGGCCGGCAGAATCAAATTTCTGCCGCCATTTTAGCCCATGATTTGAGCAGCATGTCCGAAAAAAAAAAAATGCTTGCCAATCGGCTGCCATTTGGGGGGGACTCGTAAAAATACAGTCGACTGTAGAGACTGCAGCGCACAGAACCAAGAACCCATATCCCAGGTGTCTTCCTCGATTCACAGACAGCGCGTCTGACAGAACCGAAACTCACACAGCCCAATTCAATCGCATCCAATCCAAGCCGATGCAATCCCGTCGAGGTGGAGTCGGAGGCTGCAAGGTGGATTAAGTTGTTATGCCAGGCATTAGCAAAGGTGTTGCTCATGCAGGCAGCTGTTTTGTATGCCCTCTCTCAGTGGGTACTTGGGTTTTGGTAATGGGTTTGCCTTAACTTAAATAAAGAACATAATTATGTAGGTTCAAATAGAATTGCCTTTTTCCAGACTTTTTTTTAATAAATAAAAATTAAATTGAATTAAAGGCCCTTCGGTGTGGAACCTACAGAAAATTAGAACAGATTCTTATTTCACCTATATAAATCTACAAGTTTCAGTAAATAAATACAGTTTACAACAAGTGTTAACGTCTTCTTAATTACACTCCTTACTACTTGGTCCTTCGAGCCGGATATTGTCCATGGCTTGAACCATTTATTGTCATCATATTTTAGAATAACCTCACTACATCAGTCCAAAAATTGCTTAGAGCTCTAGAAAGATCATTTAAACATAGTTCTAGGCTTATTCCACATTTTACTTTCTGCTTAAACTTTTTTGCCACCTTTTGTGTCTGAATAAGAGTGTGGCATGCCACAGGTGAGGTTGGTAAATTGTTTTGATAGCACCGAGAGAGAGCCAGAAAATCAAGGAAATCCACAAGCACACACACAGATACAACAAGAACGAACCTAACTTGGCCCAATCCATAAGCCCGCCTAATGGTGTGTGTCCTAAGTCATTAGGGATAGTAGATAGCCAGTTTCTACTCATTCTGGCAATGGCAATGGTGAGATGGTACAAGCAACATTAATGGGCACAATAGAATGTCTGGCATTCATCAACCCTATAAGCCAACTCATCAGCAACGATTTTTGTAGCATTTTTAAGTTAATTTACCCAACAGGAAAAACATTCGAGATTCCTGCCGCCATCCCGGCAGTGGGCATCACCATCTCCATCTCGAGACAAAGTCAAAGCCATCGCCATCTCCGTTTCCATCTTCATCAACGTTTCTACTGTCTAACTAAAAATCTTCCTCTGCATTCGATCATTTATGGCATTTTATTTGGCGCGTCAGCAAATGTTGCTAAGCAATTTATTTATGACATTTTTTGTTGTTGTTGTTGTTGTTGTTGTTGCTACTGCTACTGCTGTTTAAACGCTGCGCGCCACATTTGCCAACTCGGGATCGTGCGGCAATGTGTGGCACAAAAAACCAAACAAAAAAAAAGCCTCAGAAATATCAGAAAAAGAGAAAAAAAAAAGTAAATAAATAAAGAAACTGGCCACATGACGCGTCCAAAACGCGCGACAACTCAAATCTTGTAATAGCCGCAGCCACAACATGACAAGAGACTCAAGTTCCATATTCATTAGTTACAATAAAAAAAAGAAAAAAAGGAAAACTAGGAACGAAGAGGAGCCAGAACAGCTACAGTAAAAGCCATGATCATCAGGCAACTAAATGTGGCTAATGACTGCCAAGGTGTCTTGGCTAAATACCCTTGATTTTCTGTGGCCACGGCCAGCAGAGAGCAGCATAAAAATCATAACACATTCCGGCCTCTTTCCCTCGCAAATTGAATCTGTTTTCTATCATTTTTTATGATCTTTAAATTTAAAAAGTGGAGAAGAAAATGGGTAACAGGAAAACCAGGAGGGGAGACAACCAAATCACGGGCAGAAAATACGACAAAAAATAGGAGCGAAAATCAAGCTGCCTCAACAAGTGAGGGAAAAACCTGATTTTTCCTTACGGCCCAGCGCCAGCATCGGAGCCAAGGGGCCGGATATGGCCAAATTGCTAGGGTTCCCGGCCGCCGGTAATTGGCATTGCCAATGCCAATGCCAACAACAACACTGAAATTGCAATAGCCACAAAAAACCTAAAAAAAAAAAAAACAAGAAAAAACAAATGCCAGGAGAACAACGACAATTTTTTTTCGTGTTTGAGTAGTTTTTAGCAAAAATAAATATGAGTCCACGGCCCTGGACCTCTAGCTAAGGTCTGTCTCTCTTTCTGTCTCGGGTACCTGGCTTTTAGTAGGTTTTTATGTTTGTTATACCCTTACTTTTAAGGGTTTTGGTTAAAATTAAAGTAGTTCAAGTAATATAATTATTAATAAATATTATTTCAATTATAATTAAAATAAAAGCTTGCCTAAAATATAAAAAAACTTAAAGCTTGCTAAAGGTTGAGTACTTCTTATGATATTATGGATGATTTTTCTTTGGTTTTCTTGTAAAGCAAGAAAATAATCCTAATAAGGCCTGATATCTTTTATAATGATCTTCTAAGCAGGCTTTTCCTTTTAATAATCCCCAGAAGTCCTAATGAATTTTCTTTAAATTTTCCCTGTCAAGGGTATTAAAAGGGTATTAAGTCTTCCGCCATTTCTGTCAACTTCCATTTTTTTCCAAACTTTTTTAGGCAGCGACAAACGCCAGGGAAGACAGATGTGCGACATTGCAATTTGTTACAGTTGCAGTCGCATTAACGTTCAGCCAACGGGGTGGGGCAAGGAGAGGCTGCATTTTAGCCAGGTTCTGGGGTCTGAGTCTGACTTGAAGTCAGTCGGTGTTTGAGGCAGGGCCTTTGGGTTTGAGGCTTGGGAAGAGAGCTGCTGCTGCTGCTGGGAGCAGTGGCAATAGCAACCTAAATATTTTAATGCCCCTGCCACATTGATGGTTCGCTTTTTGCTGATGATGTTGCTGCTGCTGCTGTTGCTACTTCTGATGTTGCTGCTGCTGTTGCTACTACTTCTGATGTTGCTGCTGCTACTTCTCTGGCAATTAACATTTTTTGCGTGCACAAATATTTTTTCGACTTGGGAGAAAGAAGGCAGTTACAGCGGCAGATGCACATGAAATTCACAACAGAAGCGGTTGCTGCATGAAACTCAAACAAATTAAACCTACAACAAAAACACGGCATAATACTACAGCGAACAACAACAACAAAAAAATGAAGAAATACATGAAAAAAGGCAGCAACAATTGACTCTGGGCCCGGCTAAAAACGTAACGAAATATGTTAAAATGCAACCAAGTGAGTAAATTGTGTGCCAGGGAGAGGGCGGCAGAACTGTTTATGTAGCTCACCCACTCAGACACACACACACACACACACACACACGCAGGCACGCACACACTTGGCCACTTCATAAACTAAGCAAATTATTATTTAAAAGCCCAACCGAAGAAGGGGTCTTGGGGGGCGGGCTCTGAGCCTTGGCTTCGGCTTTGGGCTTCTCTGCACTTGTACAAAAATTATGCACAAATTGTTTTAATTACGCGCTGCCGCAGTTTGTGGCCTACAACGAGAGGTGGGGGGAGGCAACATCATCAGCAGGCTGTGGCAACAAACTTTGGGAAAATTGTTGCCAAATTGCATTCGGTTTGACGAATTCTTTACCCTCTTTATTTTCTCCCATTTTCCGTTGGCCGAATTAGCTAGATTTGGCTTAAAGTGAGGTAAATAGGGCTAAAAATATGGGGGATTAGCTTTTAAAAAGATATAATATCCAAAGAACATTTTTGAGGTAAAGGGAATTACTTTAGGGTTTTCTCAGATACCCTAAATATCATTTCTAATTTTACATAAAGCCACAAAAGTCCCTTAAGCTTTGTAGAATATAAAATAAGCTTATTTAAAGGCAGTCAAGGAACCCCTAAATATTTTTTTTATAACTGCACTCCGTAATATTACTTAATTTATTATTTTTAAGTTACTTTTCTTGTATTTAACTTACTAAAAATATCTATTTACTTATAGTAACTTCCTGCTGTTGCCTTGGAAAACCTTCCGCAAAGATCGGGTTTTTTTTTGCAAGCTGTGGTTTTTGATTTTGTTTGTTTCTTTTTTCAGTTCTATTCATATTATTTTTAATTATATGTAGCTACATAGAAAAATGCTCAAGTTCGGTGCATAGGAGGGGGGAAGTTAGCTGTAGGCCAACGGCAAAAATGGAACCCACCCATTTGATGGTACCGCGTTCTCTGCCACTCCACCTGCACTGTCCTACAAGTGCTTTAAAAAAATATTTTCACTTTACATTTTTTGCGTGTGAAGGGTGTGGTAGATTGTGGGAAAGGGGGTGGACTATGAGGAGAAGTAGGAGGGAGTGGTGGTTAGCGAACGCAGCCAAGATACACAGACAATGTTGCCGCTAAGGCCTGATAATTACTAGGTTGTTGTTGTAATGCCTCCCCCTTTACCCCCTAAATTTATGTTGCCTTCGCATGCACACACCGTTGCTGTAATGTGTGTGTGAGAGTGTGTGTGCTTGCAGAGAGAGAAAATTTGCAATCTAAAAATTAATAATTGATTAAATTTCAATTAATATTTCAAAGACAAAAACTCTGCATTTATCTTGTAATTAAAATTATTAACAATGCCAAATAATAATAAATATAGTACATAGCCGAAAGTCTTAACAGCGATGGCTTTCACTCTTCCTATCTTAGTATTTTAGTTTTTAAAGACAAAACAATAACTATCACAGCAAATCAGTGAATATTTAAAGTATAATCGAAGGCCGAAAGGAATCTTTATAATATAATAAAAAATGTATAGATAAATACAATAAAATTATTATTAAAAACTCCTCTATTTCCTGTGTACTCCGGAGTGTCTATAGAAGTCAAGTCAATCTTTTAGACTGTTTTTACATAATTATAACAACGAGCTACCACGATGCTGCTGCTTCTTCAGCTGGCATTTTATTGTTTTCATTTCTCGTACTCTTCTTTTTTTTTGTAGCATTTTTCCATCGCCGCAAACAGTAGCGGCAATTTAAATGCCTAAACAATAATTTGTGCATAATTCTGGCCGGGGTTATTGTTTTTGGTTAATGCACCGCCCAACCCAAGTCAGTCATGCCAAGATCTCTGCCTCCAGACCTGGCAATTACGTTATGCAAATCTTTTGGGCCCAATTAGAGTACTTCCTCTCCGCTGCTCTGGCTGTTGTGTAATAGTATAAGGATACCCCTTTGGCGATTCACAAGACAAAAAGCCACAATATCCGTTTGCTATTAGGTCCCGCCGTATGCCATAGATTTTGTCCATATTTTACGCACTTTACGCACCCGTTTTGGGCAAGACGAATGGAATGGCAAGTGCAACGCATACGAATAGGCCCTGGTTTCCGGCTTCCGGCGGCAAGATATGGTCGAAAATTTACGGCCTGCCTCGGAAAAAGCCAAGAACTATACGCGGGAACCTTCAACTTATCCAAGCTCCCCACACACGCACCAAAATCCCTGCAAAAGTACAGTTGTGCTCGGGGCCGAACAGGAGCCATTAAATTTTCTACTCAAGGCTTCGGGGGCCCCCCCATCGATGGGTGAGTGAAAAATATCGATAAACGGCACTGTGCAACACCGCCCACAAATCCCAATCCCAAACTGCGTGCATTTTATTTATTTATGTATATTATACATTTTACATACACATCATTACGTAAGGGCAGAAATGCGTTAACTCTTTTTATGCGGCGCGGGGCTTTTGAGGGCCTTCGAGGGGTGCCAATTTACGCACAATGAAGAAGAAAGTTTTGTGGGCGTTCTCACTGGGGGAGGCCGGGTAATTTTTAGCTTCCGTTTTGCCGTTCGTTGCCTATTTGGGCATGAGACTGCCACCACCACCTCCTAAAGTGCCCACTCCCCCGTAGTGGCCATTCCATATGTCCGCCATCAGCCGTGTGCATGCGTGAAAATTTTTCCACCACATCGATTACTTTACGCAAATTAGTGCGTAGATATTTTGCAAAAATGTTCTATAAATAATTCAGTTTGGTTCGGTTCAGTTTGATGTGCGGGTAATCGCTGTAATACGAGTGCCAACGCCGTTGCCGTTGCCGTTGCCGTTGCCGTTGCCTTAGAACAGGTCAGTTGATTTGACCAATGGCTGGAAATGGTGTTTGGGTATGAGGCTTTCCTTTTTATAAGGTGGGCGAACTCACACACATACACAAATTGACGCTTCACTTGATATAAACGCTTAATTTAGTAAATTTATGCAATTTCCCTGTCACTATTGGTCGGCTAAGGGGGCATTTCTGTACTCGAAACATTTCCTCGAAGGAAAGAGGTAAGTTTAAAAGATTGTTTTGCTTTAATTACTGACTTTTATTTAAGTAAATTTTAATATAGATCTTATTTCAATTTAAATTGTATGATTTTTCTTTATAATTATCAGACATTATGAGTTCAAGGGAAGCCCTCATGTCAAACCTTCGATGTCAGTCTAAGTGTCAATCTTAAACGATAGGCGGTAAACGAAACAAGTTGGCAGCCCTGCTGTCAGATAGCTTTCTTGAAATAAAGTTCAATAATTATTTTCTTTTCTTGTTCTGCTGACTTTGTGTAAGTTGGAAATAATTTTAGTTCAATTTTGAAGTGATTTCAAACCTCAATAAATTTAGTCATGCTTGCTGTTTATTTTCTGAAAGTTAGCTTGAAGTGTTAATGCAAAGTGGACAGTCCAAGCCAACTTAATTTGTCCAAGCTGTAAATGCTTTTCAAATACGTCAGCACTTCATCCCGCTGCCATTCTCCGTCCGAGTTGCGACATTGACTGCAATCCTTTTCCTCCGGAAATTGTTTTTTCGGGAACCGTGGATCCTCAGTGATATCACCGACCAGTTTCTCATTGAAGTGATTGTGGGCTTCCCACAGCCAAAGGATCTCCTCGTCGTGGGTCTTAACATCCTCGATTTTTTGCTTTTGAGCGTGAAGCCAGAAATTTTCATAGCACTTTGGGCAGCCCATGAAGTAGTTGGCATATCCGTGGAGCGCCCAAAGAATGACACCCGGCTCGAAGCGGATCGGGGGCTCGGATGCTGCCACAGTCAGATAGTGAAACAAAGTCCAAAGGGAGCAGTTGAAGCCCCGCAATCCGGGCTGAGAACCTATGCAGCCGACATAGCAATTTCCGTAGAAGACATTATCTCCATGACTTAAAAGATCTGTCTGCTTTAAAAACTTTGCTGGTAAGGATTGTAGGGACCAATATATATTGTGTAAGTAGTTCTTTCCCTCTTCTGCGATTAGCGGATTAAGGTAGTTCAAGAGAGTTATAATATTCTGCAGAACTATTAGTTCTTTTTCATTGTAATTTGGCACCTTTACCAGCAGTACTCTTAGCATATGATCGATAGCTCGTTCCAAGTCGGCCAGATATATCCGGTTGGTCGCATAATTATCGAAGATTATTTGCCGCAAAGAGGCATTTAAGTTTACGGGTTGGTGAGGTTCCAGCTCCTTCTGGTGTGGTGGCTTCACAAACTTTTCCACTGCAAAAACATAGGCTTCACTAGTCTGACTTGAAGCCGGAAGATGGGTAAGCTTTCCTGCCCGATCGATGATCACCAGATTCGATTCCGCGTAGCGATTTGCTTTAACTCCAAAGTTTTTAAATATCCTGCGATCCCCCAGAATGCGTACTTCCAATTGGCTATAGGCAAGCAGGTCAAGAATGGTGTCTCTGCCAATATTGGATTCCCTTGGCTCGTAGACCAGCACAAGGTGTGAACGAGAACTCACGTCGAAAACTGTTGACACATTATCCTTGCTGGTGAGCAGCTCGAATATTGGCTGATCTTGAGTATTGTGGCTCATTACCCCGAGATATCTTGCCACAACAGACTTTATTACAATGGGCTGAGTACTGAGGATCTTTTTATCAGGGCCCATCGAGTAATCGGAGGGAAAGAATAGCAGGGTGGGCGTACTAGTGATTAGATGCTTTTGGCAGTCGTCAATGGCCGCCTCATTGGCGCAATCTATGACGTAAACCTTCAAGATACGATTCCATCTGTAGACATCCCGAGCCAGCTGCGTGTAGATGGGGATAAATTTCTGGCTTTCGTTAGAGAAAGCGTTCATAAACTGCACCAGCTTGGCCACACCGGGTTCAAGGATTTTATCTGCCAAATGAATCGTAGGAATGACATTGTCCCGCTCATCGTACAACCTTTCGGCGGCCAGAGTTGGGGTTACGGAGTTTAAGGTGAGTAGGGTGAAGATCAGCACTGGCCACGACGTGACTAAAGTTGGTTCCATCTCCAGTCGATACTCAGGGTAACTGTTTGCTTTGGGCATGAATTTAAGGTAGTTATAACAGCGATTGTTTTTGGCCTCGCAACCGATTCAAATTGATGGAAAATTAAAATTTTACAGAAAGTCATGATTAACAAATAATGGGACTGAACCCTCCCTTCTATGAAAGGGGTCCATGAAAAACAATAAATAAATATTTTCCTTCATATATTAGGGTGCATCATTAATCACTACGATTTTTAAAACCCCTTTGGCAAGTACCAATACCCGTAAACATATTATTGTTCTCTGTAAAATAATGAAGCATAGTTTTTGAATATTTTCCGGTCACCTTGAATTAATTTTCAGACCAATGGTAAAAGATTTAACTGGCAGATACAGAACTTGAGAAGAGCAGGGCACCAAGGAAGAGCTTCCAAAGGACAGGGGACTTCGCCAAAGTGTGTGACCTTAGCGGTGGTTTCATTTCCGGACAACACTGACAGGTTCAGTCCGATTCTGTGACTGATGGGATCTATACATGGCCATAGGTTAACTAAATCTGCACACTAGCGATTCGGTAACTGTTGCAAATCTTTACAAATCACAATTTTACAGAATAAACACTTCAATAACTCAGATAATTCCAGCGAAAGTAAAGAAAATTTAATTTTAATCGAGTGAGAACATTAAAAAGTTGAAAAACATTTTTATTTACGTACAAAAAACACTAGTAATACAAATAAAAAAGTGCAGAAACGTCTTAAATCATACTGTTATATTTAACGCCTATTTAGAATGAATATTCAATCATATCCCTGAGCGGTGGGCAAACCGTAAAAGCTCAAATTTTCTCTATCGTAAATCCCTTTCAAATATTTGAGAACTTCTGAAGTCTGCCACTCGGAGCTGTTGCTAGCCCTGCATGTGGGGCATTCCTCTTGGCTGGGGAACTCAATCTTGGGAAACTTAGGATCCTCGGTGGAGTCACCAGCCACACGCTGATTGACCTCGTTGTGAGCCTCCCATAGCCACAGTATCTCCTCGTCGTGGGTTTTGACCGAGGCCAGGCGCCTTCGTTTGGCCATCTCCTGGAAGTGCCGGGAACAGTCCGTGCAGCCGAAGAAGTACTTGGCAAATCCATGAACAGCCAAGAGCACAGAGCCGGGCTTAAAGTAGTACGGCGGCTTGGCAGCCTCTACTGTAAGGAAGTGGAATAGGGTCCAGAGCGAGCAGGTAAAGCCGCGTAGAAAGGGACGTGAGGCAATGCAGCCCACGTAGCGCCTTCCCTTGAAGACCTTCTTCAGTGGTTTCTCCAGGGATTCCACGGTTTCGGCAAACTGAGCTCCCGTCATCGTCTTGGCCTTACTCAGGGAACTTCTCAGGTTGCTCAGCAGCAGCTTGCCGTCCTTATTCAAGGGATTCAGGTAACTGACCACCGTTATGATGTTCTTCAGGGCGGTCAAGTTGTTGCCCTCGAAGACCGGCGGCTTGGGCAGCTCGATGTGCAGGAGCTTGTCGATGGCTTGCTCCAGATCGGCGCGGTACACCCGCTTCGGTGGCTTTAGCACCTCCGTTATGATGGCCTGATTCTGCTGATCCAAGAATTCTGTCATGTTAGAGGCCACGGCGATGGGTAGTGGTGGCTCTGGTTTGTAGTCGAGGGATTCCAAGTACTCGCCGACTGCGGCGGCATAGGCTGCACTTGTGTCCTCGCTGCTGGTCAGGTTCTCAGACTTTCCCGATCGATCAATGATGACTAACTTTAAGTCAGGATCTGTCAGGCCAAAGTTGGCAAAAACCACAGGATCCTCCACGATGCGCACTTCCACCTCTTTGTAGGGCAGAAGTTCTAGTAGGGTGTCCCTGCCTATCAAGGAATCCTTTGGCTGGAACACTAGAGCGATGAACTGCACTGGGGTGCTGAGAGCTATGTGTCTCTTAAATATGGTGTCCACATTATCATCCGTCTTCAGGGGCGCAAAGTTTGGCAGCTCGTTTCGTGATATAAAGTCGGCCAGGGTTGAGGTAATTACCTTCGGATCCTGACTGGGAATATCCAAGCCCAGACTATGATTATGCTTGTAGGAATCCAAGGCAAAGTAGCGCAACGTGGGCGTCTGGCGGATATCGAACTCCCGGCACACCTCAACATTCCGCTCCTGGGCACAGTCGACGGCATAGATCCGGAGGATTGAATGCCACTTGTACAGGTCACGGGCTAGGCCCTTAAAGATCGGGGCAAAGCGTTGACAATCGCCGCAGAAGGTGTTGAGAAACTGCACCAGCTTGCTGCTGTCGCCATCCAGCACCAGAGCCGCTCTCAGCGACTCGCTGTCGAGCATTTCCACATTGTCAGACTCGCTGTAGAGACTGACCTCGTTCGGTGACTTTCTGTCATTGATTCTGCTGGCCGAAACTGAAGATTCGGTGGCGCAGAGCAGCGGCAGGCAGAGCGGCAGCAACAGCAGCAGGAGCACCTGGCTGATCGGTGTCGGATTCATTTCAATACACACGGTGCTCACGAGTCAAATGGGCCACCACAACTGATTCAAAGGCAGGGGCTCTTTAGTAATTATAGTCGCGTTTGGGTTCGAGCTGCTTAATCCTCAATCTCCCCCATCCCCATATCTCGCGCGTTCTCTCAAAACAGGTTTTATTTTCAATTTGATGACTCTGCCATCTATTCTAGACACCCACAAATATACATTTTTGTTATTAATTTGGTTTCGGCCAAGTGGAGAGGTAAACAGCTTCAATTCAGGCAAGTTCGAGGCAGGAATTCCGATGAAACAACTCATGGGGAATGTACGTATTTCAAGGTAAGGATGCGGTATTTAAAAAAAAATGTTTGATTCGAGCGAAGTTTTGTTTACCTATATCCATTGACAGTTGGTAAACCAAAATAGCTAACATTACGTATATCATAGATGCGTTTCAGGAACTTAAGTACTTCTGCCTGGTCCCACCCACCTCTTGAATCGCGGCACTTGGGGCAATCCTTCTCGCTGGGAAACTGTATCTTGGGGAACGCGGGATCCTCGGTCGTGTCATCGACCAGCATCCGATTGACCTCGTTGTGGGCCTCCCACAGCCAGAGGATCGCCTGGTCGTGGGTCTTAACCGAAAGCATTTGCCGTCGCCTGGCCATCTCCAGGAAGTGCTGGGTACAGTCGGAGCAGCCAAAAAAGAACGTGACGAACCCGCGAAGACTTCGCAGAACGGTAGTTGGCTTTGATATTTTTGGTCGCTTGGCTGCCTCCACGGTCAGGTAGTGGAACAGTGTCCACCAAGTACAGGTGTTGCCGCGTAGAAAGGGCAAGGTGGCAATGCAGCCAACGAAGCGTTGCGCCTTGAAGATCTTTCCCAGATTCATCTCCTCGGCCTTTAATTTGTCGGCGAAAATGGCTCCCCTAACACTCCGAACAGTGCCCAGCCAACGCTTGAGGTTCTTCATTAGCTTTTTTCCTTCTATGTTCAAGGGATTAAAGTCATTCAGGACTCCGATGAGACTGGTTAAGGCTCTAAAGCTCTGTTTTTTTATAGTTGAGATTTTTGGCAGCTGGACGTGCAGGAGCTTATCGATTGCCTGCTCCAGATCGGCCCGATAGACGGTGGTGGTGGGTTCCTTGAGGACACGATCTAGAATGATCCGATCGTAACCATACGGAAGGGGTTTAAAGTTTGGTGGAATTGTGCGCAGAGTCGGCATCCTTGTGTGCCCTTTTTGTTGAAGGAACTCCTCGACGATGGACACGTAGGCTGCGCTGGACTCGTTCACCGGAGCCAGAGGATGCAGCTCTCCCATTTGGTCGAAGAGAGCCAATACCTCGGTTTGACAGAAAGGTTGAAACTTGCAGAAGAGTTCGGTATCCTGTACCACCCGAACGGCAACAGCAGGATGGGGAAGCAGATCGAGGATCGTGTCTCTGCCAATGCTCGAATCGTTGGGCTGGTGGATGAGCAACAAATATTCCGCATCGTAACCCAAAGAGGCGAAGTGGTCTGGTAGACTCTCGATCTGATTGAGATATTCAAAGATCGGTTTTCTCGTATTCGATCCAGAGTAATTATTCTTTGCCAGAAATTCGGACAGCATGGATACAATCTCATTTGCTTCCTGACTTGGTATTACCGCCCCGATACCATCGCGCTTCCTTAAATAATTGGGGCCATAGAAACGTAATGAAGGAGTCCTCCTCACTTTGAAGTTTCGACACACAACCACGTTCTCCTCCTGTGCGCAGTCCACAGCATAGATCCGGAGGATGGTGTTCCACTTGTGCAGGTCGCGGGCCAGTTTCTTGAAGGTGGGTGAAAACCTGCGACAATTGCCACAGAATATGTTAAAGAACTGCACCAGCTTTCCCATGGCCGGGGCATTTATGGCTTCAGGCAAGGTGGACGAGTTCAGCATCTGAATATTATCTTCCATTTCGTACAGGGTTCTCGAGAAGCCATCCTGGTCATCACCATTTGAAGTTACAATAAGTGACGTCACGCACAAGACAATATAAACTGAATAAGAGAACATTACGGAACCCAAGATCGTCGATTGGGAATTTGTTAAGTACTGAACGGAGAGCTATATACCTGCTGGAAAGTGTCAACTCAATTTGATTCGCTTAATTAACAGCGATGAAAATGAAATTTCAGGTAATAATTTGAGTTCCGCGAAATTATAGGTTGAAATACTAGTTTGACAATACAATATATTGTAGTATTTTGAGATCTACATAACGTGATTGATGGAATGCCAAACTGGCAGAATGATTGAGAGAGAGCAACAGTTCGAAGCAAACTTGTTGCGCGTGGTTTGTTTACCAAAACCTCTTAAGGTTGCTACCTCTCGTGCTCTCTGAGATCATTTTTTGTTAAGCTCTTTTTACGATCTTCGTAAACCCGAAGGTCGGACTGGGTTAGAGTTCTTTTTATTTGTCTTATATAATTAATACAAAAAAAATCAATTAAGATGTTGTGTGTATATTCCTAAATATGTATTTTTTTTAAGGTTAAATCTGTTTTAATAATTGAAACTACATTAACCATTATTTAATATATTTTTAAATACATGATGAACATAATTTAAAGTGTTTTAAATTCATTAACCTTGTAGAAAAAGTTTCAAATATAAATTCTACATATATTTATCAATTAAATTTTTTATATCGTTTATATTTTCCAAATCTTTCTTTTCTAAATTTCCTAGATTTTCCTTCTCTAAATTTCCTTAATCTTCCTTTTCTAAATTTTCGAAGTCTTCCGGCGGTTCTTCTTCTGATCGTCAAACAATTCAGCGACTCGGAAGAAGGGTCTCTCAGTCTCTGCGTAAGATTAATGTGCACCCCTGGTGGGTTGAGGCGTAATGTGCTCTGATTCTTTTGCCGATAGACACGCTTTAAAAATGCCAGGACCCCATCTCGATTCCAATGGGTTTTCTTATTTCGTCTTCTACATGACGGACAAATTGGTATGGTTGGCCACGCCTTCTTGGAGAAAAGGGGATCCTGACCCATTGAGCCGTACCATCTGTTGAAATCGTTGTGGAGTTCCCACATCCAAAAGATTTCTTCGTCGTGATCCAACACATTGATCTTTTTTCGCTCTGCTAGCTTTATAAAGCGTTCGGCGCACTTCTCACATATTGGGGAGTAAAAGTACTCGACAAAGTCGGTAATAATTTCGATAACGTAGCCCGGCTTGAAGTTCGGCCTAAACCAGCCTTCGCCAAAGTCGGATCCCTGCACGGTCAAAAAGTGAAAAAGTTGCCACAAAGCGCAGGGAAAGCCACGCATATGAGGCTTCGACCCATGGCATCCCACGTAGTCATGGGTATTGAAGACTACTCCGAATCTATCCTCCCAGCACTCGGTCCAGTCAGCGACCTTGTGTATTGACAAAGAAATGATTGTGTTAAATACGGACAGAAGTAAGGAAATTACAATATCGATATGCCTATTATAATATTTCGATTTCTTTGCAGTCCCTACCTCATATCCAAATATCCTGATGGCTGAACCCAGCCAATCACTCAAGTCTTCAAGAAACTCGCGAGATCGCTCGTTCAAGGGATTCAATACAATCAGAACTTCTATGAAATCCTGGAATGCATAGAGATCTTCGCCGGCAATGATTAACTTTTTGTGCACCTTAGAGAATCGTAGAAAAAAGGTTTTAATAATAAAGATTTTCTTTTACGTAATCGCTCTTAGCTTACATCGTTGTACAAAAAGGCCCCAAGTGCGAGCTCTATGTCGGCTCGATATATCCTAAACTCTGCCCTCACTAAATAATTCATGAGGGTTATGTCATCTCGGTTCAATTTATGACCGTGAATTTCGTTCTTCGAAATGTGCTCCTTGATATATTTTCTTCCGGATCTCCCATGTCCAAGAGCTTTATTCGTGCCGGTTAAATTTGTATAAGCCGAGGACAAATTGGCGAAGGCTTCCAAATACAAGTTTGTGAAAATTAAAATGTATAAAAATCCAGGAGCAAGTATTTGCAACATCATTTGTAGACCTTGCCAACCGCAAAAGTAATGTAGTACTATTAGTCCGAAGAATTAGTTACAGTAATATAAAGATATTAATAAAATTATTAACGTAATGCACCATAACAAAGTGATTTTCATGCAGAAACTGCATAAACTTTTAAAAAAGTTCTTCAATGTTATTATGCTTAGTTCACGTATAAAACCAGAAAGGAGTATTACCGTTTATGTTATCTGTGGCAATAAAGATTCGGTGTAGTCCTTTGTCGGTTTAATAGCCTGAATGGCCCCGGAACTAATTAAATGAAACTGACACTAAACAAGTGTGCTTTTAGTTATCAAAAACCCATTGAAATGCCCAGGCACACAAGCTGAATGCTGAACCGAAACGACCACAAGGACATAAACCGAATAACGAGCTAAATGGTCCTTTACCCACACATGCAACAAGTTGGCACACACAACAAGTTTGGCAGATTAGTTTACACCAAAAAGTGACCGAAATATCTGATGGAAAAATATGCAAAAACTTTGCGGGACCGACTGGGTCTCATTTACAAGTGGGGTAACTCCGGCTAACCGCAGTTGACGTCACCGGATTATGGCCATGAGAGAAGATGAAACAAGACAAGCTCCACTCGAAACTTTCCTCGTCAAAGTTCTGTTCTGCTCGGGTGCGAAAGCAAGCCTCAAACGCAGCTTAAAACTTTTTGGCAACAGTTTATACCCACCTCTCTTATTCTCTCCCCCGAAAAAACAGAACAAACAGAATCCCTGCCACAAGCTGGCCAACTTTTATTTGGCTAATTTAATTGCAGCGAGTCCTGGCGCCTGTTCTTCCTGCCACTGGGCATATTTTATGGTAAATTAACTGTGAGAAGGCGTTGCAGTGGAAAGTGTTGAGGGATTTATTGGGTATTATTAGAGGGAGCATTATATGCCTAAGGAGATGGTTTTTAAAGGAAGTATTAAACAAAGGAAATGATGAACATATTACTATTATTAATTTCCTAATAAATGCTCTTGGGAAAAATAAAATAACTATTAAAACAGGACAAAAATTACACATTGCAAATTATTAAAAAATACTCAATGTGTAGAATTAATAGCAAATTGAAAAACCCCCTCTACAAATATTTCCGCACCATTTGTGCCGAGTTTGCATTTTGTTTAATTAGACTCTGGACCATTTCCTATAACCACAACAACTGTCGCACAAACTTTCAATCAGCAAAAAAAATGGGAAAAAAGACCGAAACACAATGAATAGCTGGGCAAAAACATGCGAAGGATGTGTGAGGGGGCTTAATTCTCAGTGGTGGGGTTGCCCCAAACCCATATAGGACTACTGATACTGATAATCAACAATGCGCTGACTGACATGAACAATGTAGCAAATCGGTTTGCAAATCAGGCAGAGCAGCGGCGGCAGAAAATGGAGCCAACTCCCTCGCAGTCACTCAGACATGATGGCAGTCGTCGTCAGTAAAAATTGCGTAAAATACAAATATTGTGCCAGACTCATTCCACTTTATACCCATTTCTCGATTTCTGTGCTTCTGGTTTTTTTTTTTTTTTTTGTTTTCGTTGCTGTTTTGTTCTTGTGCCAGGATGCACTGCGTAAGCCTGATGATGGAATGAGGGGATAAGGCTGAGAAGTCCATCAAAACGATTTGAATGCGTCGCTGACGTTGATGAGTTTGAGTGAAAAGCGGCAGCGTATGGCAGGATTGAGAGGATGGCGATGCGGATTGAAGAGGAAGAGGCACAAACAACGAGCCAAGTTCGTCAATCAAAAGCTAAACCGAAATCTCTTCATGCGTGGAACGTGGAACAGAGCGAGCTGGCAAGAGCCGGGCATAACGGCCAAAGGATGATGCAGGATTCAAATCTACACAACGGGAAAAATATAAGGTAATACAGAAATTTTAGATCTAACATTAACCTGAATTTTAAATAAAGATCAAGGATAAAGTGTAGAGGATTTCTGTATGTCGGTTACCTTACCAAGTGGGGTAGAATTCCCTAACAATTGTTAATTGAGAAATAAGAAGGATATATTAGGTAGAACTAATAGGACTTTTTGGGACCCTTAAAATCTACTTAATAAATTCTAATACCAAATAAAAGCTTATAAATTGTTGCTTAATATTACCAATAATGGAAATATCAATGCATTAAGGACCTGCTTAGCTTGAATCCAAATCGATGACATTTTCTGTGGCACTTAAACTCCTTTTGATTTCATTTATTAGGAGAACTTTTCCCCAAATTCCCCCAGTGCATCCATGCATCCGACGACGTTGAGGATGCGTTTTTCTGTTTGTTTTGTTTTAATTTTCTCGATTCCTTTTTTTTCGCCTGACTTTTCCCTTTTTCCGCTGCTCCACTCCACCGCACTTTTTCCCAGCGCTACGTTTTTTTTTTTTCGTTATTTGAAAAACCCTTCAGCTGGTGAATTGTTGCCATGTTTTTATTGTTGTTGAGTTTGGTTTAGTTTGTGCCGCTCTAAGCGGTGGCAGCCTTAACCAGCTACCAGTTAGCAGTTGGCATTACCAGTATCTGTTTGCGTTAGCCCACTTGGCCGTGTGTGTGCGTGTGTGTGTGTGGGGCACGAGGAAACGCATTTGACATTTCATCTGATGACTGTCTGAAATCGCCGCTGATGATTTGATGCGTTTCCCTGTGTGTGCGTGTGTGTGGAGAGTGGGGGGAAGTGGAGGTTAAGGGATGTCGTAGGGGGGCGTGGCTGCAACAATGCCCTGAAATTCGCATTGTTAGCAAAACACTACACTGCGAAATGAACGGGCCAAAGTGCCCAGCTAACGCAAGGTACACTCGGAATAAAAGTGTAATTTTAATAAATAAAAATCAATGGGTTTGTTCTTGAAATGTAATCTTTGATTTAGCAAGTGCTGTATTATTTTAGATACCAAATTCTTTCCTTAATATTATATAGAACATAAGTATTAAACTTTATAATTAAAATAAAGTCTAACACTCATAAAACCATGTATTTCTTTGATTTTAAAAACAATATTCTTAAGGTAAAATATCTAAAAATTAAGGTATATATTTCCCTTAGTGCACACGCACACTTGACAAGTCGCCAAACCAAACCAAACCGAACCAAACCCAACCGAACCGAACAAATTCTAACCATAAAACCCCCCTTTTGGCCATATGCCCCCCAGCTTTTACTTCCGCTTTTAATTAAAAATAAAAAATATGTATACTCAGGCATAGCAAAAAAAGAAAATACAAATAAAAAAAGAGGATTCGCAAAACAAACCAAACAATAACCCGCTTGGGCAGAGGGGGGAAAAATTCACAATTATTTGCGTACAAAAAGGCTAAAAAAAAACCGAGAGAGAAATTGAAAAACCACATCACATCGGGTTGGTCCTGCAGGCTGCAAATATATGTATTTGCATGCGTATCTCGCAGATACGCACTTTGGTTAGGATGCACTCGCCGAGGGGAGGATATGTGAAGTGAAGTGCTGGCTCCTGGGCAGGACAGCGGCAGAAGCTCTTAATTTGTCTGCAAAACCAGCAAACTAATGAAAATTACGCAATTTGAATAAATGAAAAAAGTTTTTGAACCGCTCGCAAAGGGAGGAAAGCTAGGCAGGGGGTGGTCCTGGTAAGCAGAGGGGTGAGTTGTTAATGAGAAGGGGCAGCAGGTGAACGAGTAGGCAAAGGTGCACACAGGTGAAAGCTAGGGTCTAATAGATTGTCAGATGCACTGGCGAACCTTCATCTCACGTTGGCTATAATTGGCCATAAAATGCTTTTAATATCTTCTTTGATATATAATTTTTAAAATATAATAAAATACCTATTAAGTAGCGGTTTATAAATAATGAAACAAATATAAAATCTATGTAAATAAATAAATAAAATGAGTTATTAAATAATTATTTAAATAGTTCAAAAGAGACATATTTATTTCAATATTAATTCCTGTAGATAAAACTACAGGAAGAGATTATAAATATGTTATGTATATTCTTTCTATCTTACAATTAAAAACTTCTACAAATAAAGAAAATATAGACTGACTTTCCTATAAGTCTAAATAAATATTTAAAAATAAACCTAGCATACCTAAAAGGTTTTTTTAAGTATAAATATTATTTAAACAATATATCCTTTCTAAAACTAATCATTTTCCCAACTCAGACAGCCTAGTAAACACAACTAGGACTCTTTATTTGCCAGCATTAGCAAACATATGGTAACAGTCTCGGCAAACTCAAATCGAATTAAAACAAACAATTTTAGTTGATTTTTTTCGCATAAATTTAACGAAGGCAGGCAGCTTTGTATAACCGCGAAGCCGCAACAGTGGAGACTAATCTAAATAGGCTTAAATAATTGCGCGAATAATTAAAGTGGAGGGAATCTGAATTGAAATGAATCGGAGATACAACGCGTACATAGTTCTCAGCGCGCTGGCAGGCCATTTAAAATGCGTTTGTGTAATTGATGATGTACAAAAGTCGCATCGGCAGCCGTGGCCCAAGATGATGATGCCTCATTAAAATGCACTTAATTAAAATGCAATGGCAAAATCAACAGCAACAATTGCCACAACAGCAGCAGCAGCCAGAGCAACGTTTACAACGAAATCCAGTTTGCTTTTCGATAGAAAAACTAGGAGACGAAAAACTACAAGACAACTTAAGGCCAAAGTCAAAAGCCGGGCCAGAGAGGAGTAACCGAGGAAAACGCCAAGAATGAAGAGTGTCGCATCTGATGAATATGGAACTTGCAACTTGACTTTGACTTTGGCCCCATGCTCCCAGCCCCGTTCTGTTGCAACTATTTCGTTGCGTTGCAGAAATTGCTGCACGAATCCGCCGTAGAGGCGGCAGTCGGATCGGGATCGGGATGCTATATCCCCAACCCATACCCATTCACATCCACATCCACACGCACTGGCCAGCAAAAAATGTCATAAATAAATTGCTTAGCAACATTCACTGACGCGCCAAATAAAATCCCATAAATGATCGAATGCGATTTTTAGTCTATGCAGCAACGGCGGTGGCGACAAACTGAAAAACAGAAGGAACAACAGCAACTTTAGATCAAACTAACCAAACAAACTAGTGTGTTGAGAGATCTTAAACTCTGGATAGACTTTCTATTTATTTTATTCATTTTTATTATTATTTTAGTAATTTATTTTAAAGATAAAATCAAAGAGAAGCATTAGAGATCGTTTTCAGCACTTAGCTAAACGTGCTCTATATATTGCGGGGATTCCCTGTCAGGCTTCGGAATTTTTTCGCTTTAGAGTTTTAAGACAAACAAAACCCTACAATACATTCTTAAAAAGATTAACATTATTTATAAACTACTTGATGAGTGTTATATCCCAGCTGATAAGCTCCCGCCCCCGGTAAGTGTAACCCAGATAGGCGTTGTGTAGACAACGTTGCGATGTGACTTTTTCCAGCCGCCAAGCGGGCAGCCAACTTCTTGTTGCGACGTTTTTTTTTTAAGAATTTCAAATGTTTTTCCTGGTAAATTAACTAAAAATGCGCTGAAAACGCTTGCAACACAGCAGCAGAAGCAGAGGCAACCGTTTTTGTGTCGCTATCTGCTAAAAAAAAAATGAAGAAGAGGAAAACAGATAGACCAGAATCTGGAGAGCAGCCGAACGCGGCAATTTCCTATTTTACCAAAGTGGTTACTGCTGCTGCTGCTGCCTTCGAGTTTGCGTCATTAATGTGGCTTTTAAATGCGTTTTTTCTCGCGGGGAAGAGGCCGTGGAAATTGGAGACGTCGTGAAGACAAGTGTGCGCCTTAATTATGTGCGGCTCTTGAGAGTATTGGCTGATTTTGTAATTAGGTTTTCATTAGAACTAGCCCCCAACTATGGCCAAGTCCAGCCTCGTTCTGTGTCCAACAGATGCATGGCATTCCACCCGGCCGGCCACCGAGTTCATAACTCGCCAGGGCACTGGTCGTGCCGTGCCGGCTAATTTGTTGCAGGTCAACACACACACACAGAGAAAAGAATCCCCTGGCTCCCAGGGATCTCGACCCCACCCAACCATGGCTCCTTCTCTGCCTGATTGAGTTATATCCGTACCCGTACATATGTAAACAACCAGTAGCCAAGTGTTTGGCCAACACGGGCAATAAGACAAGGCTAACGACTGCCGCTGAGAGCCGCGCCGCCACCCATTGCAGAGCCACACGAGCCCCACACGAGCCAGAACCGCCGTTTAAGCCATGGTCCCAGTCTCAGACGCTGCCACAATCAAAGTGAAAGATACGGCTAAAGAGCCAGCGTCTGCATTTGTCTTGGCCACGATGGCAATGAGGATGAGGATCAGCCGCGCGAGCTGAGCTTCCATTGAGCCAAAGCGCCGCTAAGCCGTACACTATGAGAAAAAAGGATGATGGGAATCGTTTCATTTGGCATAAAACAAGTAAAACAGCTAACAATTTCATCAGATAGGTTTTAGAAAATTGTATAAACATATTCTTCCATCTTTTCAAAAGGAATTCGATTTTATGTTAAATTTAGTCTGTCTTCTTTAAACTTCCCTTTTCCCCAGTGCATTTCCCATGTGCGGCACTTTCTTTGGCCGTGGATTATGCAGACAGAATCCCAGAGGATTGAGGAGGAGGCGAACGATGCTCTGAGCTTGGAGGATGCCAATGGAGTCGAGTCGTGAATAGAAGGCGGCTCTGCTCACGTCTCGCAACTGCATTTTGATTTATCCACGCGCTGCTGCTGTTGTTGCTGTTGCTGCTGCTGATGTTGTTGTCGTTCTTGTTGTTGTTGCTGGCGGCGCTTCAACAACTGCTGCTCCTTGTGATTAGCGTGGCGTTGCAGAAGGTGTGTCCCAAAACACAGGCAGCAGCCATATAGCCATTGAAGCCACCCTGAACCACCAACGAACGAACCAAGCTACCTCTGAGGTAGCTGGCAAAGGATTTGCCGGCAGCCAGCATGAATGAATGAGATGATCGCATCAATGAAGTCGCAGGGCGGGAGATGGGCTTGGGATCGGGATCGGGATCCGGATCAGCATCGGAATGTGGGCCAGCCACGTAAAGGCACTTTCGATGTTACTCCTATGGAAGAAGGTAATTAGCCAAGACCACACAGGTTGTTAACTGAATTTTATACAGCGTTCATGGGCAGAAAAACTTTAGATTTAGTTAGATATTATAAGAGCTGTCGTTACTCTTAGCATAAAAAATAATTTAAATAATTTTATTGAGCAAACAGAAAGGTTTTGTCAATTGAGAAATGGATATTCGTTATCTTTTAGTCTTGTTTGGCAATAAAATAAATCAGAAGTAGTTATCTACTTATAGATTTACATTTACTGAAACTTCCTATGACTCATTTTAAAAAGCGGAATTCACTAAGTAATATTAGACTTCAAATTATATCCTAACCTCATGAATACTATATTCCCTAAATAAGTTATACGCTTATTCATCGATCTGGAATGTTTAACTAACTCATGGAAACTTCATTAAGACTCCGATGACTAATATATGTCATCAACTATGGCTTTTATTATTATATTAGAGAGTTAGAGATAATGAGAAAAGCTTAAAAGCATAAACAAAAATATAAATGTCCACTCTGCGGTAAATATTTGAAAGGGATGAGAGAAACGAACATCCTTGAGAACGGTCCAGGCCCTCAATATAATTTCTCACATACCCTAGACAAAATACACAAGAAGAGGTGTTACAAATGTAAAAGAAATATTCAGAAAAATATAAATCCCTTGATTCTAATGTATTTTCAAAGATTTTTACATGGAAAAAGGAAGAAAACATGCAAACATGGAAAGCTAAAGAGAAATAAAAGAACTTCAGCAATTAAGTAAAACCCAACCATGCTGGGATAAAAGTAATTATAATCTTCTTATTCTTATGACTCTTATGTTAACCTTATATATATTTTACCGACTCTTCTTCACTACTACTACAGGGTATATAATATCCATTTCCACCATCTATAAATGACATTCTTAAGACCTCTTCTTTTGATACTTTTTGTTCGAATGTTCTATAAAAATGCAAAAATTATGAAAATTTTCCTGCTGTTTGTTCTTGTCTCTTTTTTTTCGTTGTCTTCGTCTCTGTCTGTCTTACGTGCTGACTGGCGGCTGCCTGCATTTTGTGGTAACTGGTTTTTGTGTTGTATTTTAGCTATTTTTGGCGCATTTCGTTTTGATTCCTGTTCTGTTGGCCAGAACGCTCGGCGCGTCAATGAACCTTTAAGCCGAATGCATTCGAGAATAACTACAACAGCGACATGGCTGTGTTTTCTTTAGAGAGTGAGGAGACACATGTCTATGAATTCTAATTATTCGCCAACAAGACAGCGGCAAAAATATGCAAATTCTCTTTTTGTCTAATACCTTAAGCGGCCGATCATAAAAGCCAATCAAATTCCCTGACATTTCCTGAGTGTCAATCACTCGCGGAATCCGCTGGATACACACACACACGCATATATCTCACTGAATGAGGAATATTTCCTTCCAAGTTCGAAAACCAAAGGTAATCACTCTGCCTGCTCCCATGTTGCTGATGATGATGATGATGATGATGATGGCGATGAAGACCAGCTTTTTTAGCCCAACCAACTCGTTTCGATCGATCCACTGACCACAGTCAAGGAGCTGGCAGTTGGGCTAGTCGGTGGGCTGGTCGGTGGCAATCAAAAAATGTGTGGCAAAATCAGCGCTGAGAGCTGAAATACTTTTTTAATGAAGCTCTTCCTTTGCGGCGGCCACTCAACAATTTGGCGACACGAAATCAAAGTCATTGCATCTCCCTGGCCGGGCCAAGATCGGTGGTTAGGATGGATGGGCTTGGTCTCGGCCCACAAAATGGGTTGGTCCCGAGATCCTGCCGCAGCGACCGCTGGAAATGCGCTTTATAATTGCACACGCACTTTTTGTACTTTACGAAAAAAATTAGAAGACACTGCAGCAGTGCACTTGGAGAAATTATTTGTAAATAAGATGATTACCTAATTGTCATGATTGCCTAAATCATTAGCTGTGTTTATCCATTACTAATAAACTAGGAATATTACTTATTTTCTTGTTATAAGCTTCCAATATTAATTCATATTTTATATCCCAAATTTCCCTAAAACTAAACCCCATTTAAGCAGTTTCTTTGAGGATTTTTGCAAGTGCAGCGAGTGGCCAGAACTGAATGAACATTAAAGCTCAAATCGCGCATCATGTTGCCATGTCAGCGCCGCAGTCGGAGCCTGGCGGCCAAGTTAATGACATTGCTGCCACTGCTGCTGCTGCAAAAAAAAAAAAAAAACAAACCCAACCTGGCGACAACTTTGGCCAAAGACCAAAGCCCGGCCAGCAGCAAGAACAACAACTACAGGCAACCGGCGTTGATGAGCAAAAACTGGACATTTTGATTTTAGAAAAATATATAGAGAACCACTTTTTTTGTGTGTTGTTTGCGGTTTTGGTTTTGTTTCATTTATTTGCCGCACAAACACAGGTTCACGTCGATTGCCTTCATTCGAGCTGGCATCATGGCATCATACTAGTTGGCCAATAGGAGTAGCACAAGAGCAGCTGTCGCCTGTTGCACACATCCACACACGTTTATAAATTGAAAAAGTTGGCTAAAATATGTGCAGTAGCCAGCCCAGTCGGGGCTAAAAGAACTTTGCTCTCCAGTCTGCCACGTTTTCTTTTTTTGTTGTGGTGCAGCCACAGATAGCCAAAAATTTACGAGTGCCAAGTGAAGTCGGGAGAAAAACAGCCCAAGAGATGGCCATGGTTGTGAGTTATTAATGGAACGTGTAGGGATAACAGGCTAGTTTTGAAAGCCAATCAGGTTAATGAAGGTTTCAATGATTCTAGTAGAAAAGTTGATCTTTTTCTTTAAAGATTTTTAATTTATAAAATATAAAAGTATAATTATATCCGAGTTTTCTGTGGAATTCCATATAGTATTATTTATTTACTTTTGCAACAAAGTAACCTCAAACAAAATAAATCAAAATAAATCTTATAGAAAGGATATTTCTTCGGAAACAAGTTTTAATATTCTAAAGAATATGGGAACTTATAGGTATTTAATAGTTCCCAACATGATCTGTAGAAAGTATGAAAGTTCACAAGCTAGCGACATGCTAGAAATAGTATTTTATATATTTAAATCTTTTGATTTTCAAGCGGGCCTTGCCACACCGAGCACGTGCTTGTTAGGCGAAGGTGTTAGTAACCGCAATAGGAGAAAATATAAGTAAATAATTCTGGGAAAGTAGCTACATTCTAAACTAAAGGCAAAAGTATCTAAAACATTTAAAAATAGTTTTCCACATTAAACAGATCGTTCTTAGTGTGAATCTATAGTTATATATCCTGAAAAATATCACTTTAATCACTCTGATATTCATAAACAAATTAAACTTCGCTTCATCTTTTAAAAAACTGCACTTCATTCTAATTACAAATGTTAACCCAAATGCATACACAAAATTTGTGGTTCCCTTTGGACATGGTGACAATTTTTCAAACGCCTCGCATGTCAACGGACAACTGGCGATGTCATGCAAAGCGCGGCCATTAACAAATCGGACGGGAGGTTCGAGGATTCCAGGATATATGTACATATATACCCACCATATATATATCGCCCCGGTGAGCCATATGAATATTCCGAAAGAGCCAAATGCAATTGACGGCATAAATCAGCATAAAGCGATGGGGGGAAAGACTGAGACAAGCGCCTAATTAAAAATGCAATTGAATGTTTCCTTTTGGCTGTCACTGACGGGTTTTTTTTTTTTCAGCGGATGAAAAGAAGTTAAGGCTCGGTTTGTATTCGAAATGCAGCCTTAATTAAATATAATTTACAATTCGCCGGCGGTCATAACTTTCCAACAAAAGGCCGTGACAGCAAAAGGCAACTGTGATGGGCGAGGGGGAGGAGGTGTTCGGGCGGTTGGAAAAAAGAAGGCGAACAAGGAGGGGGCGTGGCGCCTGCGGGCCATGAAAATGTTTTCGACCAAAACAACAAAAGAGCATGTTTCGAGGCAATAATGGACGATGTACTAATGTCATTCTATGGTCTCGCCAAACGACGGCAACATCAGCGGCATTTTTTCGTTCGAAATTATCATAAATTTGTCGTTTCGTTGTTGTTGTTGTTACTGTTGCTGAAACGACTAGAAAAGGTTAACATTGTTCTTTGTATATTTCCCGGCTTAGCCGCCGCTTAGCTTAGCCCGGCCTTAACGGGCTTAACTCTGGTCAAAATATGCGGCGCCCCAAAAAGCAGGGCCAACACGAAAAGCGCTGAAATGTACGGCTAACAAGACGAAAACAAATAATTCCAGAATTCGTCACACGCTAAAATTTTAAGCGGCTTCAGCAAAAGTTAAAAAGAAAACAAATATGGGAGAGAAAAGCTGAGAAAATGCATTTGAAAATATTTATAAAAGGGTTTTGTAGTTAGTTTTTTGTGGATTTTTGAAGTTTAGGCCTTCAAAGAGTTCAAATTAATTACAAACATTTTAATAATAATATTCCTGCACTTTCCACGATTTTGTAAAGTGACCTCTGCCTTTTGATTAAATTATCTTCCGCTGCAAATCTTTGCATCTGCCGCAGGGATCTCCAGCCAAGCCATTCAATTCCGTCCCTTATTTCTATTTTTTTTTGTTTTTGCTTAATTATAAATGCAAAGTTCTCTGTCTTTTTACGAGTTTTTTATTCTCCCCTGGAATTTTTTCGGTTTGTTTTTTGGGGGAGCCCAGAAACATTTTACGTTTTGGCCCTGAGTGACAAGGCTTTGTGCTTTGGCTGGGGAAATGAATTTTACTTTTCGGCCGGCAGGAAGTGCCCCAAGGCGATCCCAGCAGGAGTGGCTAAAAAATATGGAAAACTTTGGAGCGGCAAAGGGAGTAGGGAAAATCTTTTAAATGCAATTTAAGGCTAAAAGCGCGCTGCAGCAGTGCGGCAGAATGAGTCGCTAGAGTTATATGCATTGTATGGCAATGGGAATGGAAAATATGATTATAATTATAAATATTGCATAAGCAGCACAAACTCACGCACTCGGGGAGAGGGGTAGCGGTAGCGAGGGTATGGGGTGTCCTCACGCAGGACGTGTGACGCATGCGAGCACAAAAACAAAAACGCACAACGAAAAGTGCGTAAGTTGCGCCGCAGAATTGCATATAATGAACAAAGTATGTACAAAAACCTCGCACACTTTATATACTTTGATACACTGCGAAAAAACGAACTGGTTAAGAAGATAAATCTGTGTTGAGAGTGTTTTTTTAAGGCATTTTAATCCAGCTTGGTGTGGGAATAGTATTTAAGATATTTTATGAAGAGTAAGAGGTGTTTAAGGGGTTCCAATTTTCGTTCTTAAGTAGATTTCTTTTAAATACAAATAAGGGAGAAATATTTTATTAATGAAGCTCTGCATTCCCTGATTACTTCCCAGAAAAGGCTATAAAGATCTAAAGTATATATGGCCAACTTCCTAAAAGTCTACGTAGATCAAACTTTAGACCACAGAAACCTTAGTTACCTTATATTTCCAATATGAAATACATCTAATAGGTTTAAACTACACAAAAATGATTCATTTTCAATTATTTACAACCTTTGCTGTCTTAATTTTTTCCTCTGCCTTACTCGCTTATATAAATTGAAGGGGTAAAAATTATACAGAAATGCGAATGCAATTTTCGAGGCCTACAGAACTCTTCCCACTGTCTTAGCCAGCTCCTTCTCACGGCGAAAATATAAAAAGTTTTCTGCGGCTGATGGTATTCCCCATATTTGCCCACACCCCCTTGGACACAACCCCCCAATTTCCCCGCCACTGTAGACTCCGACTGATGCATAGCGGTCGCTTTGTTGGCCGGGGGCAGATCAATATCCTTTTATGCGTTTACACATGCATTATGCATGCAGACCTTACACCCCTCCGCTACTGCTGCTGCTGCTTAGAAAAATTACAAAAACACCAGAAGCAGCAAATAGCAGCAGCAGTGGGAGGGGGTTTAAAAAAGAAATGGCCAAACAGAACATCATGCGTAAGTGCCGGCGGACCAGGGGGCGTATACGCAATATTTGCTTTCAATTGCAGCTGTTGGCCAATGGCAAAAAAGAGAGAAGCTCGAAAAGGATAGCAAAAAAAAAAAATAATACAAAAAAAAAGGAAATGTGAGGGAAAAACCCACTGCAAATGGGCATCAAATTAGCCATCAATTGGCAAAAAGGGGGCCGGGACTCGGAACAGATATTTATTTTAGAATATATATTCATTGGCATATCGAGCACTGGAACTGGCACTGGCACTGCATCGAGTACTTTCCGCCTGACTTTCAGCTCGAGTCCTATTTGATTTAGTTTTCCATTCGGCCGGATTGGTCGGTTAGTTGTGAAAATTTATTCGAGCGCGTATTTGTAAGCAAAAGGCCTTGTTGAAGGACCTCCATCAGCCACTCCTATTAGCCATTTCGCAGGCTGATGAAATTTGAAGGATGCATAGTAAATCAATTGAAATTCAAAGGATTTTTCACCAATTATTTATAATCATAATTAAATGGGTCGACTTGACCCCCTCAATCAAAATGGTTTTTATTTTATTCTGGAATCTATACAAGTTTTTACTGGTTTATCTATAGACAAATTATTGTATTATGTGTATCAATGCATAAATCAGGTTTTAACATTTATTTAATAAGCTTTTTTAAGAGGATTATTTTATTATTATTATTAAGTTATTTTATTGTTCTTAAAGTGCATAGAAAAATAGTTACAAATCAGCTTGTTGACTACTTCTTTTCATAAAATATAAATAAAGCCTTTCTCTATGTATTAAACATTCCTTTTAAAGTTATTTTTGTTTAACAATACTCAGGAATTCATAAATAAACAGATTGCTTCTTTATAAAATTCCCATTTCTTTAGACACAAGTAGAAATGTATCTATAAAATAATTTAAAACATTTAAAATAAGAGGTATTCTTACAAATATACAAATATTATTAATATTAGCTCCACCTTCCAGCTTTTAATATGTAATTATTAACCCTAAAACCAAAGATTCTATTAACCATTTCCCATTATTTCCCATTTAATTAATTTTTAACTTCTCTCCTTTTTATTAGTTTCGGTTTCCTTTCAAAGTAAACTAAACAAAATAGTTCACCTACTCAGTTACCTGCGACAGGTGCAGCTTTAAAGATAGAACACCATCTGGAGGATCCATCCAGGATTGGACCCTGCACAATTCTGCATAATTAGCACTCTTGCCTAGCTCGCAGAAAAAAATAAAAATAAAAACAAAATACAATTCAAGCTCTAATTGTGCAGGCCATTTACACGCCGAAAGTTAATTTCGCATAAGCTGAAATGGCGCGCTCTGCCTGGTCCCTTTCCCTCGTTTGGCTCACATTTTGCGACCTACAACAACAGAGAGCTTCTTAACAATGAAAACAACTTGGCCAGCAGCACACACACTCGCACACACACTCACACACACTCGAGCGAAGCGAAATACTGTATGGCTTCCTGTGGCAGGCTGTCAGCCAGGCTTCGAGGCATTGAGGCAGGCTAAGGCAACCAGTCGGCGGCAGCGGCAGCAGAAGTCGCAGCAGCAACTGCAACAACAGCAGCCGCAACAACCACCGCACTTGCAGAAAAATTCATCAAGAAAAAGGTTTTAAATAAATATTAGATAAGGAACTATTTCTTGAGGTAGAAACTGCTAATAAATGTGAACAAAAACATTAAATTACAAAGACACTATTAGAGATCTTTTGCATAAATAAATATAACATATTTAAATAGTTTAAATATTAATAATTTAAGAAATATACTTTTTAAAGAAAGAATTATTCTTATTTTAGAAAATAAACCTAAAGTCCTCTGCTAGATCCAACAGGGGAGACAGGAGATTAATTTAAAATATGACATGTTAAGTATTTTAAAGGTTCTAAAGCGACTAATAAAATGTTAAACATACAAAGTATACACTGAAGACTAATAGCAACATTATTAGTTAACAAAAAAAAAGCTTCCCCTTTTTTAACAGTGCAGCACAACAACAACAGCGGCAATACCTTTGACGCAATGTCAAACACCTGCTGCCAATGTTAACGCCAAACACGAAAAAAACACTCGCACACACACACACACACAGGAAAACTAAAAAGCCAAAGAGTAGGAGAGCAGCAACAACAACAACAACAAAACAACTGAAAAACAGCAACAAAATACAAAAACAATAGCACCAGCAACAACAACAACAACAACAAGAAGAAGAGGAGGCAGCACACACATTGTCCGTCTGTGCGTTTGTTCTTCGGCTGGTTAGGCAACAAATTCTGCGCAAAAAGTGCAATGAACTTTGGCCAAGGCAGGGAATTGGGGGAATCCCCCTTGGCGCAAGCGGTAAGGGTTAAGGGAAGCGATGGGTTAAGGCAGCGTAAAAGTCACAGGCTTAGCCAATGTGTAAATAAATGTCTATATATGAGTGTATGTGTGCCGCCATAAGATGGAGTGTGAGCCGAGCAGCAGTGAGAGTGGCATTGCAGTTGAAAAACCATTTCATTGAGAGGCCCGACCACAAAAGATATCAAATACCCGAAATGCCAGCAACAGCAAAAAGGGGGTATCCGAACAGGGGAATGTCCACATAAATACATATAGGGATGGAGATAGAGGGTTAAGGAAGGGTTAAGGAAGGTATGTATGTCACCAAATGACAATTGGAAACTCTCATTCAATTTGCAAACAAATGGGATGTGTTGGCTTTGATAATTTAGAGCTTTAATATAAGCTTTAATCTGAAGTATTAGAAGGATTAAAATCTGAATAATATATTCTTAATCTTAAGTATTAGAAGGATTAAAAAATAACTACAATCTATTATCTTTATCTAATTACAATTATTAGAAGGATTAAAAAATAACTTTACAATCTATTAAAATTAATGGTTTAATCTGATTATAATAAAAGGGCTAATAGTAATCATTTAAAGCCAAACAAAATAATTATCTAAAACCTAAAGAAACTCTGTTTATTCATAGATTTTCCTTATAGGTATTTCCTCCAATTAAATCCCCTATTAATTTAATTTCTAAAAACCCCTTAATCGTGTGGAAAACTCCACAAGATGCCAATGAAGATACCCCATTTTTTGCCACACAACTATTTAGCATTTTTCTGTTTTCGCATGCTAAAAAGCCATGTCAAAAGGAATTAATTCCCAATTCATCAAGTTTCGGACCCTAGAAAAATACGAAAAAAAAAACAACCTAAAAAGAAATGCAAATAAAGAGAGTGCCAAGTAAAATGGCAAGCCAAGAGGAACCAAAAGACTGCAACAAAAAAAAAAATATATAAGAAGACGGACAACGCTGAAAATAAAGTCAACTTGAAATGCGCCGCCAGTTGACGTCGTCGTAGCTATAATAGTTGTTGTTGGTGTCTCCTACCCTTGGAAGCGCCTACTCCAAAAACCTAAGCCTAAGCCACTTCACACACACACCACCATGCCACACCAGTACTTGGATCTACTCGACTCCATGGTCGCGCTGTCAGTTTTCGTTGGTGGAGCCAAGTAACCAGCCGAAAGCAGATGATGAAGCCCTCAAAGTCAACAGCAATAACAACAACAACAACAAGCAACAACTACCAACAACAAGCAACAACCAGCAACAAGGCGACATCGGTTTAGGCCTTTGAAAGCACTACACCATGGACATGGCCGCCGAGATAAGTTCGTACAGTGGGAATTCTATAAAACGGATCAAAAAGTCTAAGTACACAAAATACTTAAGGCAATAACCTATTAAAGCTATATATATATTTAGGTTGTTCTAGAAATCTCTACGAGTTTTAAAAACCTTTAAACGTTGCCTAAAAGTATGCAATGCAATTGTTGTGGTAAGAAATTCTGAGGAAATTTAATTTTTAGCATCATTTTAGACACTTTATAAGTGGTTTTAGCTACCCCAGTGTTTTCTCTAATCTATAAAATAAATATAATAATTTATAAATTGCCTTCCTTCAAGCCAAGTTCTTCTGTAAGTATCCAGGCCAGGCTGAAGCAGGCGACACATGTGCACATATTTTTCTTACTGGATCTCTTGTTTTTATTTTTTTTACCGGCTGCACTCTTTCTTTACTTTTCTTTTATTTTATTTTGTTTTTTACCTTGTTTTTTTTTTTTGTTTTTTCACATGCAGTTAAAGCGCAAATGTTCTCAAATTACCCATATGCAAAAAATGGGCGTGTAGGGAAGTAGGGAGCAAAGGCAGAAGATTGGTCTACTGGTTCCGAACGCCGGCTTCGTTTTGCCATTTCGGTTGCGCCTCATATTTCGTCTATGGAAGCTTAGGGCCTCCTCCTTCTACCTCCGGGCTTCTTCTCACTTCAACCATGTGACTCCCGCCGACTCTGTCTCTAACTCTGACTGTGTCTCTAACTCTGACTGTGACTCTGTCTCTGGCTCAAGACGCCACCGAGCCAGGCCTTCTGGAACTCCACATTCCCCCCTTTTCGACCGGAGATTTTGTGGTAAGTTGACGTTGACTGGCGGATCTTTCTTTGGTGACAATTGAAAGGCAGCGGAATCGGAATCACAGCGAAGCAGAAGCCATCAAGGCGTTGAATTTCATAGAACAGACAAAGCGCTTATTTGGCAACACAAACTAGCTGAAAGGAGGAGTATCTTTCAGAGGCTAAAGAAGTGTCGGAGAGCATCTGCTGGGGTTAAGACAATAAAGTAACAAATTAAGTTGTTAACAACAATTATTAATTAACAAGAGCAGGTTTTCCAATTTTTCAGGGTAAAAAAATTAGTGCAGAAGGTTATTCTTTAGTTAAGAATTAATGAAATAGTTTATAATTAAACTTATAATCATTTAAATGTGTCTAATAAATATTATTTATCTTCAAATATAGTTAACTATTTTATTTAGCTTACAAAATCTTATATTTCTGCTGGTAAAATTCTACAAAAAACCCTCAAAGAACCCTCCTTTGATTAGCCGATCGAGATTCGCAAAGTCTATAAAATCAAAGAATCAATTTATATATATTCTAAGTTCATTGCACTTTTATCGATATCTTTTAGCAAATATCAGAACTGAGCGACCGATTGTTATTTTATTTTTATTTGTTCTGTGTGATCAGTGTTTATTTTATGCCCTATCCAAAAGGCCCACCATTAACTCCACCTCCTCCACCTTCTGCTTAACCCCAACGGGCCGGCGAACATGCGACACATGGCAAAAGGCTGCCCAAACGTCGTTTCCTCAATGCCATAAAGTGCTCACTTATTGCTTTTTATGTGCTTTTGATATGTGCAATTGTGTGTGCCAGTATGAGTGTGAATGCATTTTCCGCTGCACTTTTTCGTCACAGTTTTCGTCAGTCTGTCAGTCGGTTTGTCAACCAGCCAGCCAGCCCAGCCAGCCCAGCCATTCAGTTCGTACGTCTTTTGTGCGTTCTCATAAATGCATTTTCCTATGGCCGGGGGAAAGAGAAAGAAAGAACCGGCAAGTACGCGTAGAAAGAGAGAGAGAACGATAGGGGAATGAGCGGACTTAACTCGCCGCAACTTCATTTCGTGAATGCACAATGGGCGACCGACCTAACCTACGACAACCGAATATTCGCCATTCCATTTGGACAAGTTCAATGAACCGAACCTTTGGTTGAATAAACTTCCCATAGAGACACACACTCACACACACACGCACACATACACAGCCACACACACACCAGCACACCCTCACGCACTGCGAATCGGTGACGCGTCGAAAAGTATAAGCAGCGAAAAAACAACAGAAACCAAAAAAACAAAAGATCGAAAAGAGAGATAGAATGTCTTTTCAGTAGGGTTACTCAAATTATGAATATATTTTTATTTATTTCTAGATCTAGTCGCCTGATTTCATTCACATAAATCAAGGTGCAACATAAAAAAAGCACATGTTCTTTTTTATAATCATTATATCGAATTTGGATAGAGATACAATCGTAAAACTTAGCGTTTGTATTCTGATTTGTTCCCAAATTCGTACTTGGGAATTTCTAGGCTCTTTGTGATTAAATCAACAATCTACCCATGAGTCAGCAAGAAGCTAATCTAGCAAATAACGGTTTCAAAAATCTAATAATATAATAATAATAATAATAATAATAATAATATACAACAATTAATAATTCTTAAATCAGACAAAATATACACTTAATTTTAATAAGAATATCACAATACTAAACGCATTCAAAATAACATTAATTATGCCAAATAAAATCTATTTAAAATTCCCTTTTTGACTTCATATTCTAAGGTTAAAAATATACAAAATGTTCTAAGAAAAACCCTCTTTTTATCATGAATTTGAGGACCTTGAATGCCCCTACTGCTTTCACATTTGGGGGCGCGATGTTTGCTACTTAAATGATATACCATCGCTGTATTGGTGTGTGCAAATTGATTGTGCAACCGTATGGGTTTGCTCCGACTCCGACCACTTCTTCACACTCCACGGGGGACAGACAGACACGGAGACAGTATGTTTATGGAATGTCTGTTTTCCCCACATCAAATTATTTGTATATATTTTTTGTGCCTTTTCGACTCCTCTTCCAATTTGTCTAATTTTCAATGACGCGTCACCATCGTCGCCATCGATGCAATGAAGTAAAAACAAATTAGTTGAACTTCGCACCCGATGATGGGAATATGTAGATAGAGATATCCGATAGCAAGTGGAAGATATAAGAGATACGGATATACATATGCTGCCAGTGATATGGCTGGCAGAGAGCAAATCGAATTTACCAGCTGCTGGCGAAATAATTCAATAAATCGCGCTGGCTAAACCCCAGATCCAGAGCCACAGCCACATACACGTACAGATCCAAATGCAGATGCAGAACCCAGACCAAGAACCGCAATGCTCTGTTCTCTAGCTCTACCAAAAAGCACAGAAAACAATTGAAATATATTTAAATATATTATATATCTCCTTACGACATTTCTAGAATAATATAAGAGTGATAAGTCTCTTTACTGATGCAGTGCAGACCAGCTATAAACCCTTAAGTATATCTAAGTATTTCCACATTTCAATTTGCATTAAAAGCCCCACAATTTCTGCCTGTGCATCATCTCTTCGCTAAGCTGTGAAGACACAAATGAAATTTAATTTCAGCTTGCAGTTTGATGGGGCAAATGGAGCAAGAACCCAACTAACCCGTAGCCAACCAACGAAAATAACTGCAAGATATATTAATAAAGCAGAAATTCATATATGAAATTTTAATATGCAAACGAGCGAAAAGCGGATGGCAAGAAATAAAAAAAAAATAAGGAGAGGGCACAAGAAAAATACCCATACTAGATGGAGAATCCCAAAGTATCGAAGCATGTAAATCGAATTTGGGTGAGGGTATGCTTTTGGGGGCAAGTAAGTCGAAAGATAGACATAAAAAAGCGGAGTAGAAAAAAGGAGGAAAAACCATGCCATGTGGTCCATCGGTTTTTGGCCAGACAACGGAAAAAATTGTGTGCATATTATCGTGAGGAGAGTGAGATTAAAACTGGAAATAGATTTTCGTCTGAGAGCACGTGGAAGATGAAGTCTTATCGACAACTTCAAGCTGCCGGATGAAAAGTTAGAGTGGATCCTAGCCAAGTTGAAATGCAGACTGAGTTCTAAGGATGTATTCAGAGATATTCACAAGGGCTCTCTACTAAGTTTCTCAAACTTAGATGGGAAGCCCCACTTATCCTTCATTCATGTTTCTTCAACTATAAAATCATTGTATTTAATCACACGCGAAAATAGAGCACTTGCATTACGTATACGCAGTGTGCGCAGTATGTGGCCAAAAATACAACAGCCAAGAGGTGGCAGAAGGCCGTTGTGAGCCGTTGCCACACTTTCGCCGCCAATGTCAATGCCACCACAACAACACCATTTACCACCGCTTCGCCTTGGCCAGAGGATGCAGTGCCACGCAAATCCGATTCCGAGTCCAACTCCGGCATCGCCCCAATGCCACAGATATGCATGCACAGAAAGAAAAAACTCTTTCAGTATTTACTCTAAAGGAAATACGCTCTTGAACAAAATTCGCAGAAATATTCGCAGTGCACCGCCGACAGCAGGCAACAGGCAGCTGGTGGCACGCGGCCAAAGCCGGGAAATGCAGTCTGGCAGGCGGCACGTTTCGTTTGGTTTCATTTGGTTTTTGGTCTCCATACCGATGCTGGTCCCAGTGCTGCTCTGCCTGATGCCAAAATAAAACAAAAAAAAAAAAAAAAACAGCCAACAGGCAGTGCAGGCCAAGGCAGCGCAGACATAGTCGCCGTTGTCATGGCCATGGCCACGAATGGACGCCGTTTTGGGCGTCTGTTTGACCAAAAACATGCCGGGATGCTGAAGCAAGTCGGGTGAGGTGTGGATGGAGGCGGGACCCAGGCGAAGGTCGCAAAGTGGCAAGCAGAATTTCATTAGAACGGCAGACGGCGCACAGTGCAACCCAAATGGTGATGAGGATGGAGATGCGCTAGGCTAGAAAACCGGCCAACGAAAGGGAAAGCACACGGTGGAGCCTCGACCGAAACTCTTTGGGTGTCCTCCCGAAGTAATCATGTAATCGGGTCTATCATTGCTGGTTATGTAAGTGGCTAACTGCAATTAGAGTTGGCCAGCTGGGGAGGAGCTGGGGAGTGGTGCTGTTGGCGGCACAATCAACTTGTCAACGCAAATTGCAGCGACAAATTAGACAGCTGTCATGGAATTTTAAGCAGGAGAGTGAGTGCCAAAACATGGAGTCTGACATAAAGTTTAATTCCAGGGTTGATAGTTAAATGCCATTAATTGCGGTGACTCCCTGGAAAGTTTTCTGGCAAAGCTGACTGGGTTTATAAGCAAATTGATAGCTCGGGAATTGTGTTTCCTTAAAGATAAGTATTTTGTGGTGATTTTTTTCTAACTAATTTTAATTTCAAATAAAACATATATTGAAGTGGTAATTATAGATAAAGCTTTTATTTAAATAAATTTATTTTCAAGCATAATAACTTGGAAATTACTATATTTCTGGACTACTTATTAAAGAAAAGAAAGAAAGTTATTAATGAAAAGAAATGTCAGGAAGCCTTTCTAGATTTCCTATCTGTGTTACTTTTAATTAAGCAATCTAACTATTTATAATGTTTAATTCCTGCTCATAACCTTAAATCTTTAAACAGACATCTTAAGGACCAATCCTCAAGTCTATTCCGAAAATGCAAGTCCCTCTTGTTCAGCATTCTTGTTCTTCTGCTGCTGCAGCTTTCTCGTTCCGAGACTTAGGCTACTTAACCCTACGAGCACAACTGTACCCCAAAAAAGAACAAAGCCGGCTAAATGAAGGGCATAGAAAAATGAAGCAATGTACACACGAAAAAAATGGGAAAATACGGGAGGAAAATGTGAGAAAAAAAATGGTGAAAAACGGAGCAGACATACACATAGAAACACACACATGAATACGCTAAAAAGTTTGCACACTCAAAGGCAGACGATGGCAGAGGGTGTGAAAGAGAGCGAGAATGCAACTTGGGTATATTTACACTTAGAGAAAAACTTGTTTAAAAATCTAGTAAACATAAAAACAACATTGTTTTACAAGTTATTTCATATATTGAGAAAGAAAAGAAGATGCACCTGAAGATGAATCATTAAGTTCGTTAGTGCTGAAGGAACCCTTTGTGTTATTTGGACTTTATTGTAATTTAATTTATATTTTAAGAAATATTCTGGATTTTAAATCAATTTCTAAACAATTTGATGAAGATTTCGAACTACATTTTATAATTTAGGGTAGAATCTTCCATATTTTAAGAACATTTTATACTTTAAAGAAGAATTGTCAACATATTACGAAAATTCTGAACTTTCAGGCAGACTTTTCAACATTTTTTGAACATTTCCTCTAAATTGTAGCTCCTATATAGATTTATATTCCCAGTGTAGACCCCCTTGCAACGGGTAGCGGAGGTTCCGAGGTCAGGATGGGAATCTGATGGGATGCGATGTGATGTACATGGGAGCAGCGCATAGAGCATGTAGACAACTGGCAACAATAACGGCATTTTCGACGTTGACGAAAAGGACGCCCCGGAGAAGTGGGCGGCGTTTTGGGGGGCTGCTTTCGGGAGTGCGGCGACGACGGTGCCGGGGCACAGGGGCACTTCCTTGTCGACGACGAGTTGCCAACAGCCACTTGACACTTCCGTCGTCACATGAATGGAGCCGTAAAAATGCGACGCTGCTGCATTCGTTTCATTTTCGTACTTTCATTTGGTTTTTCGCTTTTTTTCGCCTCTCGTCCTTTCTTTTTTTTGGGTTTGGCACTTTTTATATTTGGGGGTGGCGTCACGACAAAAAAAAAGAAGAAAAAAAATAAGAGGAAAAACGCTGGCAGAAATGAAGCAAATACATTCATGCATAATTTTTATGGCACTTTGAGTGATAGGGGAGGAGTCCCGCCGACATGCATTTGGGATGCCAAAACGTTTTGGGAACACACACACCCACACACACATGTTTCCTTTTTCACTTAAATGGGCGACTCCAATGGGAGTTGGCGAACGAATCCAAGGTGGAGTTATTAGCGCGGCTACAAAGTGATGATTAGTTGGGGGGTGGCGCTGCGTACCGAGTGCTAAGTACTCAGTTCTTAGTACCAAGTGTTCCTGCGGTTCAATGTCCGCCCAAAAGCAAATAGGCTGTAAGCACACACACACACATCTCTTTAGGCACGAACACGTGTTGGCCAGGCTAAGCGCCAAGGTGGGTCAGAGAATGGGAAACGGATTGAGAAGGGAAACGGCAGGGCAGTGAGGCCTTCGCAAACAAATAACAAAAAATTATGAGGCAAAGTACAGTGATCGTTCGACTTATTTTTAACTGACAGATAAAAACAAAAACTTTCAAGTGGCTCTATAAAATATATATCTCTAAAATATAGAATTTTAAATACAAACAAAACTGTTTGTTTAAACACTACTAAATATAACTTAAAGTTCCTTACAATATATACATTTTCTAACCTTCCCTGTACCTTCGATGGCAACTGGTGTTGATGGCTGGGCTTCTGGACTTGGATCTGGATCCGTATCGGCTACTGGTGGCCACTGCTCATCGTTGCATGCGGCATGGCACGCACTTGCGAGGGATCTCGAATCTCCCCTTCGGACAGAGGGCAAACACACTCGTACACATTCTCCTCCCCAAACCAAAAAACAAAAAAAGAAAACTCAAGACAACTCCCTGGCCTGGCCCTGAAGAAGAGGAGTTCTTTTCTGGTTCTTGGGCAGTTTTTTCTTTATTTTTGGTTATGATTGACTGAGTTCTGTTGAAACTTTGGCGTCTACTGGCACGCATGAATTACAATTTTCGAGTAACGAAAAGCCCTCTCGAAAAGAGGGCTTCACAATTAGCACATTTCGTACTTGGTGCACAGAGAGAAATTCATAAGAAGTATATGGATAATTTGATAATCTTTATTGTCTACGCCAGCATATCATTTCACTTTCAAACCTCTTTGCTTAATGCTAAAGTTACGCCATCGATAACTGCTTAGCATTTCATTTGTTGGTCCTTCGAGCCGGATTAAATTAAATTGTATTGTATTGAGGAAATAAGAAGCAATTTTTATTGCAGGGACATCTTAAAAAAACTAAAATCACTTTCTAAAAAATATTCTCTCTGTGATTCTTCAAGAGGTTTCTTCCAGTCGCTGCTGCCTTGGCCGCCCTGATAAGCTGCAGACCGCGATTGCCTTGAGCGAGGCGCTTGAACTCCTTCGGCGATCTATCTCTTTCTCTCCCTGGGAAATCTTCTTCCCCTCCTCTCTGTCTGTTGGCCACCGTGCGGTGGCATATAGTTTCGCGACCTAAAAGTGACAAGACTCCCTATTTCATAGCTCTCCTCCTCTAGTTACGTTTTTTCGACGATAACAAAGTTTGCTAACAAAAAGAAAAGAAAAACGGTCATTAAATGAAAAAGTAAAGCCCAAAAGCAAAGCCTATTTACGCACGATGACTGTACTGAACTGCCACGCAGTGCATTATAAGATAAACATTTGTTTTTTTACTTTTTTCATTTGGCAAATAGCATAAAAGCGTTGAACTCGCTGGCACAACACAGACTATATTCGCTTATAGAATCGGGAACGCAAGTATGGCGACAATTGAAGGTTCTACAAGTGAAAGGGAATTGCGGGATAATTATTAATTATTAATAAATTAATAGTTATAATTATATTCCGTTAAATAGAAGAGAAAATATATTTAGATTTGGACATTTTTAAAAAGCTAATTGGACCTCAGAAGCTTCCAAGAACCAATATAAAATCCAATCCAGCCTAACTTGCTTTTTTTTTCTTAAAATTTCTCAAATAAATCTGTAGAAACTCACAAAATATATTAATAAAATAATCATTAAATACAGTTTTAAAGAAAAACAATTACTAAGCTCTTAGTGACCGCAGAATTTATCATCTTGTATAATTAAATTTGTAATCGGCTTGGAAAAAACACAAAACTAAAAATATTTCCCCCGAGAGAAAAATCATTTTCCAATCGAACTGTTATCAATATAGCCCATAAGCCAAATACGCATGAAAATGCCTATCGAAAGCCTCGCACTTCCACGAAATCGAAATAATCACAAGCTCCTCCAATCGACTTAAAGCTAAAACAAAGAAAAAAAACGCAGCGTTGTGGTTCGGTCAATCAGTCGGTCAGTCACACAGTCAGCCAGTTTGCCAGTCAATCAGTCAGTCAGTCAGTCGAGCAGCTCGTCATCGAGCAGCTCAAGTGCTGAAAAGTTTATTGCCCCGAGCGTGCGGCTGACTTTTGCTAAGGCAAATATTGTTTAATAACATTTTTAAAAATAATATTCACTGATTAAATGGGCAGTGCGCGAACGACGACGTCAACGAGGAAGACGACGGCGGTACAGTGAACGATGCCACAATGGCGGTCCTACCCCAAGACGAAATTATTTGAGGAAAGTCGGAGAAGTCGCTGAGAACGGCAGCGAAATACCGCCTAGAGTCGCCGTCGCCTGTTCGCCGCCGCTGGCATATTTAAGGCCAAGGCCGCGTCCAGTCCTTGAAAGATCTCCATAAACAGGACCATCATTAGAATGGTACGAAAGGCTTCGCGCGACATTATCAGCAACTGCCGCTCGGTGCGAGATCCCATGCTCCACACTAGCTGCTCGTTGGCCAGAGCGTCCTCCAGGGAGGTATCCATATAGCAATGGGGGAACAGGACATTCACGGCCAGGCGCCAGAAGAGAATAAAGAATATGGTGGGACTGAGGACGGGAAATGGAAATGCTGACTTAGTGGTCCCTGACATCGCCTACAGCCAACTTACTTCATGCAGCTTTTATTTGCTTTCAGGCCAGACTTCGATTTCTAGTTTATTTTTCTCGCAATTTAGTTATACTTATGCGAATGGTGAATGATTTGTATCCCAGAGACTATTTAGTTTTATTCGATATTTATTTGGGAGCAAGTTAAGTTCGGAAAACCGAAGTCTTAATACAATGGCAGTCTGCAATGTGACCCCAACTGCTACTCCGGCGAGTTTTCTATGTAAATTTCCTCTAAATATAATTTATAAATTCTAAAAACTAACTATATATATATATATATATATATATTATAACAAAGTTATACCGGCTTTCATTTCATATTCGATTTCATCAAAACATTATTATAAATCATTAAAAATGGACTTACCTCGGAGTAGATGCAATTCTGTTGAAAACACACAAGCGACATGGCTAGATCGACACGGCTGTTGATGCTGAGCCAATAATATATATTTAAAAAAAAATCGTATATGTCTCCTTTAGTGCGATCCATGCTTTAAACTGAAATTAAAAAATCCAGAAAGGGTATAGAAATAATTTAATTGCGAAATAGTTTTTTTTACGCGGCTGTCAAAATTTAATTTACATACATGTCGCTGTTTTTTCCATGAACCATTTTACATACACTTTACTTGTCACTTTACTTTACTTACTTGTTAAGCGTTTATTTAAATCGGTTTGTGTCTCTGCTATGTTTAAAATATAACCTTTATTGGTTTGTATTTTAAAGAAAAACTTTATTTTAAGTTAAATTTATTATAAAAATAATTTATGTATATTGTCCTTATTTTTATTTATATATTTTCAAGACCCACTTCTCGCAAAGAAATCTACAAGCGCAGCTAAAAAGTAGACTTAACAAAATGAGGGCTTTTTACTTTATAGTTCTTTAAATTACATATTTGGGGGCTTTATTTATAGCATAAATTCGTTGTATTTAGTTTTTATATCAAGCAAATTTGTTGGTATATATCTCTCTATGCGTTCTTTTAAAGAAGAAAGCATTATTTATAAGTTTATTTTCTTATTCTTTCACAGAACATAGCCTCTTTACTTTTAATATCATACTGGGCTTTACTTTCTTTTTATAAATATGAACTTGAACTTATATACTTGGTTAAAGTTCAATTCCAAATATAGATCACTATACAATTACCTCTCATTCTCCCGACTTCTCTCCACAGAATATGACCGTAGACCAAGGACCGCATAGAATACGATCAGCACTTGGGTCCAAAGAAATCCCAGCCAGCGGTTGGAATACATCCATGTAAGACAGGTTCTCTGGCTGCTGCTGGAGCTGCTTGCCCAACTGCTGGTGCCTGCACCAGCCAGTGGCCCATAGCCCCCCGCAACGGCGGATCACCAGAGTGTGACGAGAGCCGGCAAACACCCCCAACGGGGCACAGTCATCGTTGTCGTTGTCCAACGCCGTGGAGCAACCACACGGGGGCAGGTCGTGCAGCTGGGGCAGTGGATAGACAGTGGGCTCTTTCAGCAAGCCTCCCGGCTTCATCACACGCACTCCCAGCTGGCCGCTGCAGTTGAGGCCCCAGGTGTAGAGATCCCCGAAGGCGGATATGGCCGCACTGTGCCAACCGCCGGCAGCAATGCGAGTTATCTGCAAGAAACGTTCCGTTCACTTTGATTATGACAGCCAAAAGATAAGTAATATTTACCTTGATCCCCGCCAGTGCCTCCACCAGAAGCGGCGTCTCCTCCACTCTTAATACCGCCTGACCCAACTGTCCGCGACTGTTAATTATGGCGTGAATATGTAAAGAAACAAAAACAGTCTGAAAAATCATCGGAACGTTAAATTTTGGAGTTGGCAGCTTTGAATACCCTTGCAGAGGTAATTATACTAATGAGGTGACGCAGATTTCAGTAATGTTTCTATAAAAATAGTTCCCTTTAAATGAAACTAGTTAAATATGTTTTATAAAAGCAAATAAAAGGCATTTGCCAGGTACCCCCTTTCCAGGTGTGTAGTTCCCACTGTTATTGGCAAACATCCGGCAAAATTAACAACCCCCCCCGGCCAAAGTATTTTAGCAACAAGAGCGGTTGGAATTCATAGATTCCCTTTGATACTCACAGTCCGTTTCCCCAGGTGTACACGTCACCGTTGCCATTGAGGAGCACGGCATGCTCGTGGCCACATTCCAGCTGCTCCACCCGAAACTGCCGCCCGGGAAACTGATGCAGGCAACTGGGAATACTATACACGGCATTTTCCGTGCTAACAGCTACGTTTATATGCGATCCGCAGGCAATGTGCTCGACGATCGGCAATGCGGGCAGCTCGTGGGCCTTGGGTTTGCCAAAGATAGAGCGCTTTGTGCCCGAACTGGAGCGGGGTGGAGCTTCCAGTCTGACTGGCAGTAGTTCCGTGTCCAACTTAGGCTGAACTCTGTACAATTGACCGCTTTGCAGTAGCACCAGACAGTGGGTATTGCCGGCGGCCAGGGCCTTTATGTCGCCCGCCGCCTCAAGGGTCACGCACTCATTGGGATAATCGTCCAACAGGCCACGCAGAAGCAACTTCCGGCCAAAAGCGAGGGCCGAATACCGCCAAGCGATCGAAATCGTGCACTGGTTCTTATCCAAGAATTGGGTATTTATTTCTGGAACAAAATCAGGAGTCATTAGTAAGCATACGGGAGAACGTCGATAAGGCGATCGCATAAATTAAAGTGACAAAGAAATTGAAATTAAGAAAACTCTGTAGTTTATAAAAAGTGTATAAGATTCTGTAATTCAGAAGTAATTTATTCAAAATTTGTACTTTACCATAATTATATTATATTAAAATATAATTGTTTTGTTTTGAGAAATTTATAATATTTTTAAACATTAAAAACTGTATTTAAAAATATTTATAAGAGTTTAAGAGTCTTACGTTCTCAATTAGTAATTTGTAAATGTATTAAAAAATAAGGAAGCAATATTTAATTGTTTTCTGAAATTCAAATTAAAGCTTTCCTTAAAAATCTCTCAAAAAACAATAATATAGAATATTTATTTATAAAATCTTTTGCTAAGTATGTGCTGGGTGTTTGCATTTAACACTTTACACCTTTAAAAGTTTCCAAATAATTTTCTTAGAATTTTTTAAAGTGTAAAAAATATAAATGTAGGGGATCTGTGTTCGCCTTAGCTTATATGTACTGTACAAGTCAGCGATCGACGACTTGGAATAAAAACAGTTACAAACCCCTAAAGCCGGCGTTGCAGTCGGCGACGGGTTTACCGTTAACCAATTCATGCTGGCCAAATGCGTTGAAGCCCGTAAATAGAAGCCGCATCTTCTTCTTTCTCCTGGCCAGCGGTTGCGCAGCGACGCCGCTTTTGTTGTTGCCTTCGTTGTTGTGTTGCAATTTGTTGGAGCGTTGAGAGAATTCGTTTAGTTATTGTACAGCGCTGAACCGGGGCTGTTGTGTTTGGTGGTTGTTACACTTTTGGAATTCCAATCTTTGGAACTTTACCGAAAGACATCGCGCCGGGTCAGAAGCAGGCAGCAGCGGATCACCTGTTCCCAGGAATATACATATTTATACAAAGATATAGTAGACACTTTCGTTGTCACGCAGCTGAGAGGATGGTAGGTTATCTGCTGGTGTGCCGTAACAGCTAATTAAGTGTCGTCGTCTTGTTTTTTCGTAATTGTTCAATTTGTTTTCGTTTCGCGATCGTTGTCATGGTAACCGGGGATAGTGGTGTGTTTACCGCCTTTTTTCCGTCAGATGTGGCTTTTTATTAAGTTTGTTAGCGGGTAAAATGTGAAAACAGGTGGCATCGGGAATTCTAGCTTTTTTAAAACAAATCTAAACAGCTTTTTTCATTTAACTTTACTTAATTTGGAGAGCTGTTCTTATTGAGAATAACGGTTTTAAAAATATATTTCTATCTGCAAAGTATCGGTATTTACTTTAATCGAATAATTCCCTTTAAAAGTTCGCCTGTAAATTGGCGCGGCTGCCATTCAGTATTTTTATTTCCGAAGTGCACGGCGTACGGATTCGGCTCAAAGACTTTACTTTTAAAAAATCGTTTCTTATTAAAATCAAACACAATATGTTAGAAAAATCTGTTTTGTTTTTAACTTTATTTCCCTTGGATTCGTCCTTGTTTTGGCTTTTCCTTGTCCACCCAACTTTTTTTGTTGAGAAAAAATGACACCACTGGGCCGACGAGGCACTACAAAACAAAAATACTAAACAAGTTTTTGGCGGGAAAATTTGCCTATTCAAAAAGAGGAATTATTTTAACTTTTCCTCTTTTAATATATCAATAATGTATGTGAATTTATTTCGGAATAAAGCTGATAAGCTACATTTCGCACTGATTTAACATATGCATTCCATATTAGCCAATTTGTACTGACTTTGTTGAAGCTCACAAAAAGAAGGAACTTTTTTTATTTACAAAAACAGAGGCGGGTGTTATGTGAAGTGCTAAAATGATTTATTATGGTGTAAATGTATTTAAAAAAAAATTATTGTTCTTTAACAACTTGTTATTATTTAAATATATAATTTAATATTTATATATAGGTAAACCTTCAATTATATACACGTACTAATTAATGTTCAAACATTATGCATTTCCTATTCATTATTACGAAAAGATTTATAGTCATATTAAGTAATTTTCAGGTTTACAAGCCGGATCGTTGCTACAAAAAATATAATTCTTCACTGGTAATCAGGTCTTTTCTACTGGAGCTATAACTTACTCTATCCCTCAAATAAAATCACAGGATATTAATATATATATAAATATATTTTATTTAAAAAATATCGAATAATATTGATGAACCTTTTAGGGTCTGCTTTCGCTGTTGCGCAAACTGAGACCCAATCCGGAGAAGGAGGCCCGCATCCTGCTCCTCGGACTCGATAATGCCGGCAAGACAACGATACTGAAGCAGCTGGCATCGGAGGATATAACCACGGTTCGTATGATAGCCGCAAACTGCTTCCGTTTGCCCCATAAAATCCGGAGTGAACCCCTGCAGGTAACGCCCACGGCCGGATTTAACATCAAGTCCGTGGCAGCCGATGGATTTAAGCTGAATGTATGGGACATTGGGGGTCAGTGGAAGATCCGACCGTATTGGAAGAACTACTTTGCCAATACGGATGTGCTGGTGAGATGTTCTAATAGTTACCCCTTATATTTTTGTTAAAGTAAATCCCTATTTTGTTGCAGATCTATGTGATTGATTGTACGGATCGAGCTCGGCTTCCGGAGGCGGGCAGCGAACTGTTCGAGATGCTGATGGACAACCGGCTGAAGCAGGTTCCCGTGTTGATTTTCGCCAACAAGCAGGACATGCCCGATGCCATGAGTGCCTCCGAGGTGGCCGAAAGGATGAGCTTGGTCCAGTTACAGGGACGAACATGGGAGATCAAGGCCTGCACCGCCGTGGATGGCACTGGACTCAAGGAGGGAATGGACTGGGTTTGCAAGAACATGAAGAAGTAATGGTCGCTTGTTAAGTTGTGTACTACTATCTCTAAGAAATCATAAATATATGTACTTTTAAAGTGAGATAATTAAAAAATATGATTTTGTAAATTATATGTTAAGATTTAATGCTTCTGAAAGCCCCTTTACTAGTTTGCAATATTAATTCAAATAATAAATACAAATATAAACATATGCAGAGTTTTACAATAAAAAAACTAAGTAGGAAGTGATTTTTAATCAATCAGTTATACTTCCAATTATAATACTCACAAGTGTGCCTACAAATAAAAATACTCATGTGCTTTCACGGACCCTTGTCGCTTATTAAGAAGATCCTGCCCATTGGCTTCCATAATCCTAGTCTGCTGATCTTGGGCCTAGACAATGCAGGGAAATCAACCCTAACAGCCCGCCTCGCGGAGGTCTTTAATGGCAAAGTATGTTAAGGGATTCTTCCTGGAAAACTGTCCCTTTCAGCCATCCGAATCTTTCAGGCCAAGGAAGCCACTGCGCAGGCTAGTGAATGGAGCCTTAAGATCAATGATGCCAAGCTGCAGTTGTGGGATATTAACGGAGATCTGAAGAACAGACAGGTTTGGCCGAATTATTACCAACAGGCAAAGGTCTTGGTGAGAGGAGAATCTTAGAGGTGTTAAGATCCTGCTCTTAAATCGATTCTCTTTAGATTTTCGTTCTAGACAGCAAGGATGCAGTGCGTCTGAGCGAGGCACGTTGTGTCCTGTGCGATGTCCTTTTGCATGAGGAACTGAACAAAGCTGCTCTATTAATTGTATCCAATAAAAGGGACACTTCGGGATCTCTGGCCATGTCCACAATTGTGGATTTAATGGGTTTGGATCACTTGAATGGAAGAGAATGGACTATTAAGGAATGTTCTTTGCAGTCCGGCGACGGTGTTCAGGTTTGCGAGGAGCTTTTAAACCTACTTTAATAAATTAATTAATTATCTTCTTATAAGGGCATTGTGGACTGGATTTTCAACACAATTAGTAAGGCCAAGAAGTGATTTATAATTTTTATTGGATTAATACGCAAATTATTAAAAAAAAATTGTTGTATACTTTAAATGTTAGCTAAAAAATTGTAGTGCATAGAAAATGCAGCGATATTTGTACATATAAACTCGTATTTAATATATAACTTTGTAAGCATATTTTTGATGATTTTGTAAATAAACATTTCCGGAACAGATTATTTTAATGAATTACTTTATTTATTTGCTGATAGTGCCAATCAGTACAATTAATTAATTATTTTCTCTAGAAAATATTTATGATGTAATCTTGTTATTTGAGGACTATAAAACTGACGCATGAAAAATGCATTCAGTTCAGTTTCTACAGTCGTTGCAATGCGTTTTATTCTGGTGCCTCTAGTCATCTCGGCTTTGGCTTTAGCCCAGGCTCAGGGCAGAAGTCGGCGCGAATTAGAAAATAACCAGGAATCGAATTACATATACCCCAATACCTGGCCAATTGATATACTCAAACGTGAAGTGAATTATGAGCTCATGAACGAGGTAGATTTGCGTCTGAAATGGACTGAAAACGAGGACTACAGGAACCGGATCAGAAATTATGTTTTGAGAGAGTTGAGGCAGTGCATCGGAGGAACCTACTATGAGGAGGAGAACTGCGTTCTGCGAGCAAAGTATTTATATAGAGAGTTTGTTCGGAATTTAACGAAATAGCAGATACAAGATATTGTCTCATAACACCCGTGTAAATAATCCAATTGTATTCAAATTTTCACAAAACGTGCGTAGATATATTATATTATAGAATTATATATAAATATTTAATATATAAAATTAAAATAATTACATACACTTCGGTTGGCATTAGGCTATAATAATATTGGTTCGGATGGGGCTTATCTCAAATGTTCCTTTGATCAGGGGGAATTTTCCGTCAAGATTCCAACTATGTAAGCGTTTTGTTCAAGCTTATCATCTGATTGGACCAATAAAATGTGAAGGCCCTTAGTTTAATTACATCAACACTGTTGTGAAATCGAAATTAATAATGGATATTAGTAGCTACAAAATAAATCCAAATCATTAAAAATATATAAGGAGAAGTACCTTTCTAAATTAACAAGTTGATTAAATAAAATACATGTAAGATAAAAAAATAAAATACAGTAAAAAATTTTAGGTACCGCTCAAAAGGCTCCTATTTTTTCTAGAAACCGCTTGCTTTTAAGAAAGATCTTTTGCGCTCCCTTTCTTTCTCCCTCTACCAAGCTTTACCGCGCCATGTGCAAGCAAACGATTAACAACAGCTCATAGGTTTCGCTCAGAAGCGATCAAGAGAGTTTTTATAGCTACACCATGAAAGAGCTTCTTCACATTTTTCTCTCCGATTTCAATTGAGCGGAGTTAAAAGAGAAACGAAAAGCCATTTCTGCTCACAGGGAGACCGTTATCTTAAGATTCTACTATAATTTTTGAGAGAAGATCAAAGAAATAAATGTTTTAAACCAAATGTATGAGGTCTGCTTTAAAGACAGGTATTTTAGTAGCACCTAAGGCCTAAAGCCCGTGGCTATAAATAGCCATTACTATGATGACCTGTAAGAAATTGCTTTTACACCAGAATATATTTTTTTCTAGCTTCCACCGCAAAAAAAACTTTTAAGTACGTTTTCCTTAACAAGAACAAGTCTTGCTTTAGTTTTTATTTTAAATACATTTAGACGAGCACAGATATTATAACCTTATACTCTGTGGGTATTCGGTATAATCAGGCACTTAAAAAATATATAAAAAATATCACACTTTTAGAAGTCATTGCTGGTTGCTCCATTGGTGGTTAATGAAGGCCATGGCATGGCCAATCGATAGCCCCACGCAATGACGATCCATCTTCCCCTCTGAGATGCACTGCCTCAACTCTCGCACCACATAATCTTTGATCTGGTTCTTGGTATCCAAGCTGTCGATCCATTGCAGACGCTTCTCCACCTTGCGGAGGAGGGGATAGGCCTCCCGGTAATCAGCCACATCACAGGGCCAAATGGAGGAATGCAGGTGTGTTCCTGAATGAGTCGTGTCGCGAGATTCAGGATAGTCGACTTCTGAGTAGTCCTCCTTGGAGCCACTCAGAGTCCTGGCCTGCACCAAAGCCAGAGCCGAGATGAGGAGAATCACCAGTAGGGATCGCATGGTAGAGACGGTCGGTTAGAAGTAAACTGTGTAAATGGAACTCCTCTCCCTTCGCTTTTATAGGTTCCGATTAATCAGAAATTCAACATAGTTGCTTATATAGGCGAATCTGAAACGTTTCCATTGATTAAAAAACGTCAGAGATAAGTTCAGATCCCGGACTCAGATGAATGAATTGCAAGGTTTGCAGTCTGCATAAATCGAAACGCAAAATAAATATATTTACAGTATGCATTGCTTGTAATAAATTCGATTTTCTATTTTTATTATCAAAAGAAAAGGCTTTAATATAAAAATATATTATTTCTTTTTTATCATAACAAATTTCGGATAAATATATTTTAAGAAAACTAAAAAAAAACCAGAGACAAAGGCGAAAAATTAAAATAGGTTTAAATAAAATAACCTACTTGGGAAGGTCTCTAACTCTTTGAACTTGGATCATTGTGTGCATTGGCCCGGCTGCTTCTCGACCTTTCCCTGCTTGCTGTGCACTCGCTCCTTCTCCATCTTGGCCAACTTACTGTGCAGGTAAAGCTGCTCCTTGTAGCGATTCTTCCGTTTCTCGTCCAAACTGAACCGCCTCAACATGTCCCGCCGATCTACAATCGACATGGAGATATCCTGGCAGTCCCGCGAAGGCTGGCAGAAGGTCCAGGAACCAAAAATTGTATCCAAGCATCCACAGGTGCGACAATAGCCCACAAAGTGTCCAATAAAGTTTGAATTGGCTTTCCGGAAGGATAGGGAAATGGGGCCACCGAGGATCATTTGGGCGTTTCCCGAGAACTGCCAGTCGGTGAGATTGTCGAGAAGTTCGTGAGCTCTGGGGGGGACTGTTTCTTGCACACAGACTTTCAGTGGGATCATCGGGTTTGTCTCGCCTTTGGCTTTTTCCTTCAACTGTGCATTGTTCAACTTGACGCACTGACGACGTTGATGAGTGGCTTTGGGTTGAGCACAGGGGGGCTTCTTGGCCTTTTTCTCCTCCATCTCTACGCCTATAGATTTGATATTAATGCGGATTCCGAGAACTAGGGATTCCCAGGATCCGTTGAGGTCACAGGGTGCACCTGAAATAATATATGCGTTTAAAGTGGCATTTGATAATGTTTGAAATAAAAGCATTTATCGGTGCATAATAGGGATGTATATCTAAAGGAAAAGTCCGACAGTAATATCGAAAATATCGTTATCTTTGATACATCGAATTGTTAAATATTGATCGCACTTAACCTTAAAGGACCGAAAAATATCCGAAAAATTTCATTATATTTATCAAACAGAATATTGATAGATCGCATATGTACATTTATATGGTAGCGTTACTTATCGATTTATATATCGTCTTTTGCGTGAAGTATCGACAGTGTCGATATTTTTTTAAATATTAAGGAATACTATTTTTTTAAGTTCGTTTTACAATATATCGCAGTGTTCTCAAAATTTGCCTCTTTAGTTGGATAATCTATATCGGATCTTAATGGAATTATTATAAACATTAAATTATACAACAAATTTGTAGTTGTCATCCCGGTCTTAAGGTCTTACCATCTTACCATCAGCTGGATCGACAAAGCAGCAGGGAGTGCCCACATCCGCCGACTGATTATTACACTTGGTGGCTTGAATGGCCTCCAAACGATTCAGGATCTTGTCTAGAACGGGCGATATCCCCGCCTGATCATGATGTTGCTGTGGCTGTTGCTGACACACCTGTGGCTGACACATTTGTGGTGGCTGTTCCTGTGGCTGACACAGCTGGTTTGCTTTAAAAAAGGAAATCGTTAAATCAAAGAGAAAAGAAAAGGAAATTCCACGATCTTACCTATTTGCATTTGAGGTAATGCCAATCGCTGATTAGGAGCTGGAGCCTGCCCCGCCCCCACGATCCTTTGAGCCATTTCAACAGGCGATACATTCAATTGGCTTGCCATGTTTCCTAGGACATTGGTGCTCGTTTGTGGACCTTGATTGATGAGAGCCTCGGGAAAGGGCAAAGGCAGAGTATTGCCAGCCGGGACACTATTCATATGAATATTCCTTTTCGGGGCCTTTTGCAAACGTGATTTTTTCTTTTTCTTAGCCTCCTTCCACCAGCCTTGCTGTATCCTTAAGGCCCTATTAAGGCTTTCGACTTGCCTCTGGTATTCATCTAACAAATTGAAAAATGAGGCATTATTAATTGCCCTCACTCCGTTGGTAATATAGTTCGGATCTAGTCCAAAATACAAGCCCTTCCAGGGGTTGCTAAACGATTTTTTGGGGCTTGTTTTCAGGGCAGACTCCTTCTGTTTTGCACTCGCTTGTTTCACAAAATCTTTTCTATGTGAATCTCCACTTGTTTCTTTATGAAGAGCAGATGTCTTTGATTTCACAGCATTATCTAAAGATTTCATGGGAGCATCGATAAAAACGGGCCTAATCAGAGGAATATCATTATGAACAAGCTGCCGGATTTTGGAATCAGGTAAATAATAGGGTTTAGTGCCGCCATTCTTGTTACTCTCTTTATTCATATTGATAAAGATTTTCAACGCCTTCATGTATTCATTGTTCCTACTGGGACTTAACACCGATTGATCACTCATCTTGCTTGGGCTCTTACTTTTCTTCTTAAAACTTTTCATTAGATCGGTATTCGCTGTTTCGATATCCAATTGCCGGGGATATTTGTGATCTTTAAATATTTTACTGAAACCCTTCTTGTACTCATCGTAGAGTTGACCGGCCTTGATCTTATTTCTTCTAGTCTTTACATCAGCCAAAATCGCCTTAAAAGCTGTGGAGGCGTTGCTAGGTTTCATATTATCAAACAGACCTGAAAGGTCATTCTTAATGATACCTTTTAGTGAGGCCCTACTGTCGGACACTAGATGATCATCTTGATTGACTTGATTTACCAGATTGGGCGCCATTCCGTTTTTGATCTTCATTGTCAAGTCTCTCACCAAATCGCCCTTCTGAAAATTTTCAATAACATTCAGTAAATCGGTCAGGGCACTTAACTTCAAGCCGGAAAAACTAATAGGTTTGTCTGGTGTTTCGTGGGTATCACCTTGATATGGCTGTTGCCAGGCTTTCAGATATTCATTGTAAATACTATTTATTTCCAAAACTCGCTCCGACTTGGCATCCAACTTATTCAATGGTTTGATCTTTGGTTCTTTACCAAGCACTTGGGATTTTAATAGAGTAAAACTGCTTACCACTGGAGACTTTCCTTGGAGTTTTTCTTTAGACTCTTTCCTAATAAAGCTGCTTTTTGGCGAAATCTTTTCCTGGTGTGTTTTCTCAAACTTCTTTGCGTCAAACGTAGAGCTTTTCTGGGAGGTCTTTTTACCGAGTTTTTCTTTATACATCTTTGCGTGATTCATGGGGCTTTTTAGGGAATTCTTTTCCCCGGGTTTTTTTCTATCCTTTACTTTAATCATCAGAGTTTCATCTAAGGGCTTACGATCGTAGCTTTCCTTAACCTTTTGCTTTCTCCTTAATGGAAGGAAGGCCAAGCACTTGAACCTATCTTTGCTTCGATCATCTGTGGCATCGTACTTGATAGCTGGACTTTTTAGTACTGCTTTCTCTTTATTTTTGTGCTTTTTCATTGCCGCTCTTATTGAACTTGTATCCTTTTTAATTGGGGCCGAAGATATCCATTGCGCGGTGGGCGTCGATTCCACTTCTTCGGCTTCAGCGGCGTGAGATTTCATAAAGTCCCAATAGGCGTCACATAGCCTATGGGCATGCAACTCGTTGTCCGGCATTCTCGACCACGTCGAAGACTCTTTATGAGTTAACTCCTCTTGACTTGTATCCAGTCCCATTGGCATTTCTAATTCAAAGGATCCAGTTTGTACTCGAAAGATTAACAACAGAAAGCCGGCAGTCATAAGCAGATATCTAGACATCTCCTCATATTGCTTCTCCCAGCTCACGGTATTTCATTCGAATGGATTCCAGTTTAAAATTTAATTTTTTTTTTTGGTTGATGATTTGTGTTTTTATATTGACATTATACGAAAATAGATTAAGATCATGTTATAGTGATGTTTTGAGACAGGTATTCTGGTGACATTTGGGTTTTCTAGAAATTTTTTGATCGCTTTTTGTGTGATTTTAATTCGGCTTTTAAACTCGATTGTGATAGTGGTTTTTAAGAGGATTTCGTGACACCATCATCAACGCACAGATCTCTAAATTTGTTTAATTAAATTAGTCAAAACTATTCCAATAATTAAGCTCAGAATGTAGTTCAGATTAAGAGAAAAACTATATAATTTCAAATACTATTACTAATCATACAATTTTATTTAATTTGGTTTGACAAAAATACGGAATACGGAATTAATTTAGTTTGGTTTTCGGAAAATTATTTTGTCCTGTCATCCTCAGTAAAAGGCTTCAGGGAGTTATCTTTCAGATACACCGAATCGCTGCTGTCCTTTTCTATATTCTCGCTCATTTCGTGTCCTTCTATATTCTCGCCCATTTCATGTCCTATTTTCTCGCCCATTTCATGTCCTATATTCTCGCCCATTTCATATCCTTCTATATTCTCGCCCATTTCGTGTCCTATTTTCTCGCTCATTTCGTGTCCTTCTATATTCTCGCCCATTTCGTGTCCTATTTTCTTGCTCATTTCGTATCCTTCTATATTTTCGCCCATTTCATGTCCTTCTATATTCTCGCCCATTTCATGTCCTTCTATTTTCTCGATCTTTTCGTGCCCCTGTTCTATTTCCTCGCTCTTATGGAGTCCGTGGTCCTGAATCGCTTCACTGTCCTGGGTGTATGGATAGTAGATGTTGACATGCGGCTTGTACGACTCCTTGATGACCTGCGGTGAGGTCCACCGCAACAAGGAATAGGGACTTCCGAGCTTATCGCTGGTGCCGGTCATGTGACCCGCTCCGAAAGGCTGCTGACCCACCATGGAACCGGTGGATTTATCGTTGACATTAAGGGTGCCCACATTATATCGGAAGGCCTCGTAGGCCTCTGAAATGAAGGCCTTATCCTGGGCAAACACAGAGCCAGTCAGTCCATGGGTGATCTCCGCCACTTGGGCCATCGTCTCCTCGATTTTGTTATCGGGATAAACGTAGACACCGAGAATGGGGGCCAGCAGTTCCTCCTTACAGATGAGGTTCGTCAGATCCTTGACCAGCACCACCGTGGGATCCACATAGTAGCCCTTTCGCTTGTCGCAAGTTCCTCCGGTAAGAACCTTACAGTTCGGGCTCTGGGCAATGTATCTCAGCCACATGTAGATGCGATCGTAGGCCCTCCGATTGATCACCGCCGAGCAGAAGCAGTTGCAGTAGGTGGCATGTCCGACGCACAAATTGGCGGTGGCATTGAGCAGCGGCTGCCTTATGTGCTCCATCCACAGCCCTTCCGGGACATACAGCATCGAGCAGGAGGAGCACTTCTGTCCGGCATACTCAAAGGCGGCTCTTATCGTACAGGCCACCACCGTGTCGGGATCCGCCGAGGGATGAACAAAGTGGAAATTCTTGCCACCGCCCTCGCCAATTAGTCTTGGATAGTTCTGGTAGAAGTTGAGATTCGAGGCCATCAGTTGCCACAGAATCTTCAGCACCGTTGATGTGCCGGTGAAGCTGATCCCTGCCAGCTTCGGATGTTGCGTCACCTCGTTGGCAAAGGTCTTCTCTTCGGCCGGCACAAAGTTTACAACTCCTTTGGGCACACCCGCCTCCCGCATTGCCTGGAAAACGAAATAGTTGGAGAGGACGGCCGAATCGGAGGGCTTCCACACCACCGCATTGCCCATCAGGGCGGGCGTGTAGGCCAGGTTGGCGGCTATTCCCGTAAAGTTGAACGGGCTGATGGCGGCCACAAATCCTGGAAGAAACACAATTAATTAATTTAATTCAGCATTTTTTTTCTTTAATTTTATCAAGTAGAAAACGCACCTGAAAGTCCTCTTAGCCGCATTGAATTCCTGCAGGCTCCAGGAGAACCATTAATCGGTTCGTAGTTGGCCAGCTCACGGAGAAAGACCGGGTTGATTCGCATAAAGTCCACCAACTCGGCCACGTCCATCTCCGCCTGGCGCAGGGTCTTGCCCTGGCCGAGCATCGTGGCCGCTATGATGTTGTAGCGATGCTTTCCGGCTATAAGTCTTGCTGCCCGTTCCCAGATCTCAATCCGGTGGCTCAGGCTGGTCCTGTCCCATTGCACCTGCGCATCCAAACTCCTGTCGATGGCCATTTGGATGTGAATGCGGTGGGCATGGCTATAGCGGGCAATGGGCTGCTGAGTCTCGAAGGGCAGCACCTGTTGCAGTTCGTCGTCGGCAAAGAACTCCTGGCCATTGATCACGATTGGTATGCGCTCGACTCGGTTAAGGATAGTCATCAGAGCGGACTCTAGCTTGGATAGCTCCTCTGACCCGACCTTATAGCTCAACAATTGCTCGTTGGCCGCCGAAGACTTCTCGAGGTCAAAGTGCTCCGTCAGCTGATCTTTCTTGCTGTTTTTTCGAATGAATGCGCGCGTTCTAGAGAGAAAATATATTTTAATTGATTTTTCCTTAATACATATGCAATTATGCAGCTATTTCTATTTCTTCTTTTAAAATACATTTGAAGTTAGCGCGCAGTCTTAGCGAAATATTGATAGCTTCTGAGATTATGAAAACTATCTATGGCAATCTAGCTATATTAAGCCCACATATTTATTATCTAGCCAATTAACTGTAAAATCAGCAAAAGAATCTATTAGCATATTACCAAAGTATATTTGTTTGAAGAAAAACAAATTAATAAAAATCTGTTATATAAATACGTCTAGAATATAACTGTAAAGTAATATTTGTAAATGCATATTTTTAATTAGAAAAGTGTTTTAGGAATAAGCCAGTTTCAAAATAGGCAAATAATTTTACTGTAAATTATGAAATAAATTTGGTGATTAATTAAAACTCCTCACTTTCTTCTTATTTTTATGTGAATACATATTCAAAATAATATATTTTTGTGATTAGTTTGTTTTCATTACAGCTACATTTTTAGCTTTTTTTTATCAGCATCGGTCAACACTCATCCCTGCCTATCGATAGCAAATCAGCTGTAAATTCGATAACACGTCAAGAATAATAAATAAACTTTTCCCCCCAGCTGCATTGTTATTATTTTGTGATGCAATAAGGCAGAGATTTGTTTGTGGAATGCAGCTCACCCGCCTATTACTGAAGCCTCGAGCCTCGGATGTTTTGACCGCATACTTAAAGCAATGCCATGAGCCACCTTGGACATCATATTTCGTGAAGGTTTGTTGGGAGTCTCTCCTTCAGAGGATGGCAATTGAATTAAAAGGGAATCCTTTTTCCGGCACAGTTGCGGGATGTGACCAACGATCAGCGAGGAATGTCGCACTTTAACTGGACCCTGGACAGTGGAACCAACTACCACATACTGCGCACCGCCTGTTATCCCTATATGAAGTATCACTGTAGCAAGCGAGAAGTGCAGGATCTCTGGCTGGAGGACAAGTTTTTTCGCTTTCTAAAGGTCATCAATTTGGGTGAGTAAAAGGGAAATGAAATTGCAAATTAAAGGATTGAGTTAATTAAAACATTTTTTAGTAAAACATTAAAAAAATGGAGTTTCTTCTATCTAAAAATAAGTATTTTTCCAGGCTTACCTATGCTCTTCTATGGACTTGCTGCCATTCGCCTAATTAGCCACACAGAAATCGTTCATGTCAGCGAAACGGTGAAGGTTCCCATATATTTCCTGTATGCCGAGGACAAAGGTGCCAGTTTTTGAGTTCAACTTTAGTGATAGACGAGCCAAATGTGAAATGAAAAGGACAGCCGCCTTAACTATTTATGTACAGTACATATTTATTAAAGTTTAACAAATATTGAGGGCAACAACTTAGCATATTCCGGGGTGTTTTCTAATTTCTTCTGGAGATTCAATAACCATCGCCTATAAGCTAACTCAACGGGAAACATAAGCCATGAGAAGTAGCTTAACAAATCTAAACTAAGCAGATCAATTAGCTGTCCACTTGTGTCTTTTAAAGGTTTATTTACCTAGTCTTTAGCTATCGAGGATTAAGAAACAAATATTTATCAAGTTAGCTCCATATTGTTTTGTAGCTAAAACATAACAATTGTTTTGAATTAACAAAAGCTTAAGGTGACACCCCGGATTAAAGTATTTTTAACAATCACCACGGTTTAACAATGGAAGAAATTTCAGTTTTTGCAGTCAGTCGGATGATTCTCGCAGGTCTCATCATAATTATCCAGAAGTAAGGCCTTTAAAGAGGCCTCGAACTGGGTGAGCGAGCAGGGTGCATCGCAATTGGGAATGGTCAGCTCCTTGGGAAATTTGTCCTCACTGTTGTAGTAATAAACCAGCTGTAAAAAAACATATTAAAAAACATTAAAAAAACACACAGGCTATCATAATAAAGGCCTCACACCTTCACTTCGAAGTCACCGTCGGCAAAGGACTTGCTGTGATGAAGCTCAAAGGCCAAAGCCGATGCATATTCTGGAAGATTTGTGGTCTGATCAAGAATCCCCAATGAGTTCATGACATTAACCAAGGTAACATCATGTCCCGAATACAGGAATATCTTGCGATCGGGATTCAGGTTCCTCTTCCGCTTGTTTTGCATTTTGAATAGGATTTCAGTGAGGAAGGCGCCACCCTTGATTCTCTTCATCAGATTGGTTTCGGTGAATAGAGTATAGCTACGCTCTGCCAAGGGTTTGATCTCCTCGGGATATATATTCTCCGTCCAGTCGGGCAGCACCAGGCTGGCCTCCTCTTCAGTTTTCAGCGTGCCATACAGTAGCTCCACATCCAGCACTGTGGAAATGTTCTATGACGACATAAGAGGGGAATAATGTTAGTATTATCTTGTCAACTAGGAACTGTTTCCTCTCCCACCTTGCCTGTATTTTTGGTCAGCAGCTTGTACAACTCCTGGTTCTCCTCGTTCAGTTTCTGAAGTTCCGCTGGCGGCGCCTTGTAAAGCTTCTGCAAGATGTGGTCGTACTTCAGACACGGTTTCTTTTGGGCCAGCAACTGGAATGGAAATATATAATGATGATGACTTGCAAACGCTTTATGGATATATTGCACTCACGATATCATCATTTCGGGCCAGCGTATTCACGGCCACCGGCTGCCAGGGTATCGGCAGCACATTGTTGTTCTCCAGCGGCGGCATCATGCCGGCCAAGACGCTCTGGGCGCTCATCTAAAAGATAACAACCAACCGGCCAACTGATTAGGGCTCCCCCATCGCGGACAGATAGCTACAGCTATAGCGTATATATATATATATGTTTATATAGTTATCGGAACGACTGACGCACCACACAGCGCTCCGCAGCCGAGCTGAGCACATGGACCTGCTGTTGCGTGTAGAGGCTGTTCGAGGGCAGCAGACGGTAGTAGCGCATGCGCAGATTCCTTCCCAGCTTATACGCCTGCTGGGTGCCCTTCTGTAGGAGGGAAGAACAAAAAGGTAGATGTGGTTTAGGTATAGGATTTTTGTTAATTCCTAAATGAAATGTGAAGTTCTTTGTTTTTCTAAAAGAAGGTAGCTGCCTAGAATGTAAACTTAAATTGGAACTTAAGAAGCTTTGTTTATTCTACAAAAAAAAAACTAATATGGTTTAGATTTGCTTGATCTCCTGAATTTTCCCTGCACCCAAACTAAGCAATGGTTTAGCGATCTACTGCCAGATTTTTCAGTTAATGCTCCTGCTTTTTTTGTAGTTCAATTAATTAGAAATCTAAACTAAGCCAGCTTATTTTATTTAGTTTCCTTTGTATTAGCTTAAACACAATTTTTAAATACCTTTCACCATTTATTTGTTTAATTTGAAACTACAAATATTAGGAAGCTTGTGTTATTTTACCACTTTAATTTAGATACTGAAATCTTATCAAGTGGAAACCAATTGAACTGTATAATTCTAGTATTCATGATCTTGATAAGTAAAACAAGTGCTAAGATTACTTTAAGAAGCAAGAGGACCTCCTATACTTTTCTTCTAAACGCATATAATAATAATCTAAAAATTAAAGCATTATAAGTTCATATGTTTTAGGTAAATATTGTTGGAAAAAGCAGGTGTTTCTAACGTAGGCAAATATTCGCTATGCGTACCATTTTTAACCCATTCCTGAGTACAAATTCCATCTAAATTCATTATAAATGCTGCCGAAACTCTTTGAAATCAAATACTTACCGGAGTTAGAGCTCCCAAGCCACCCTGCCAGTCGTGCGCTGCATGCGGATCCAGCGGATAGAAGCCACTGGGATTCTTGGCACCATGTCGAAACAGCTGGGCGTATTGATAAACACAATGTGCTCAGTAGTTGCTATAGCTACATATAGCTCTGTGGCTGACTTACTATGGATATCATGCGTAGATTCCGCAAGCCCTGCTCGTCGTTGCTGTCGCCGAACACAAAGTATGCCATCATAACGAAACAGAGGGCGCTGCCCAAGGCGATCACCGATATTTTGGTGCCGCGTCGCGATTTGCAGTCCATTATGGCGGATCGGGGGAGCAAAGGCTCCTCTGCTGCAGTTGATCGAGAAAATATACTTAAGATTTGCAGCCTAAAAATAGTTGTTTGTTTATTTTATAGCGAGTGTTTTTCGCTGTCGCGCTATCTCTATAAAATTTGTGAATAAAAACAAGTCACGTCCGATGGCAACAAAAGCCGTATAACAACTGAGCAGCTGAGCGGATGAGCGATATTAGGCACAGTCCCACAGCTAAAGAGACGAAAGAGAGGAACCTATAGAGAGCTATCATATCATGAGAGAACCTGACTGAGAGAGACCTCTGCCAACATGTGCGAATAATTTAATTAGTTGCTCAATGCCCGTGTGTGTAAATCAGGTCTCGACTGGGTGCTACTGTGTACTATATGGGGAGTGAGGTGCCATCAATTTGCACTTACGTGAGGATTATTTCGATACATTACCTTTGTCTAATCGTATTATTCGTTGTTTAGGTTGCTTGTCTTTCAACTTTTAACTAACTAACTACTCATTCTTAATGCCATGTGACAACCCCTGCTGTGACAATTTCTAAAAAATAAGCTTAATAAATAAAGGTATTACCTAATTATGAAAGTAAACTTACCAGAACTATTTTAACAACTCAAATAAATAAGAAAGCTGAAACAAACAGGTTGAAAAATCTGATTTTTCCTCAATAAATTCCGAAAATATATACGAATACATATAAAAAATAATTTTAATTCTAAATGGAAGCAAACATTATATTAGAAATTCTTTAAATCTGATTTATTTATCATAACATTTATTTTGTATAATAAAAAATGTGCTTTTTGTATAGCGAAAATATGAAATTAAATAGATTATTAATGCCATCTTTATTAACTTCTATAATTTACACTTAAATGTATACTATGTGTGTTTAATTGTAATTTTGAAATGCATCATAAATTTTCAACTTATAGCCAGCAGAAATTAGCGGGAAAACCATCTCGTTGTATTTTTATGAAGCGAAAATCCAATTGGCAATATATATATATTTTGGCATACTTCTCCCTACTAATTATTTGGGTGCTTGTAAAGTACTTAAATAAGTAGTGAGTACTATAAAGTATACATTTTATTCAATATAAATATTTATTTGGGGAAGTATGCTGTTCAAAATATGAGTTCTAAAAAATAGTGGTATTTCTTTTGACACAAAAAAATATCTAGCGAATTATGACACTGCGTTATGACACTGCCAAATTATAACAATAAAATATGAACTGAGTTTTTCTTTAGCATCTCATTTAGTTATCTTAAATTAAATAAGATTGTAATTAGAATTAAATTAAACAGTCGACGTCGTCTAGTCGTCTAGGATCCCCTAGATTAACCTCTTTTCCGACATTAAAAACGCACAACTCTCTCTATAAATATGTATATATATTTAGCTTACTTCAAATTGCCACGACATTTCCAATTTGAACAGTTCTTACACTATATCTATCTACTATATGTATGCGCACATATTGACATGTAGAAATTGTTCTATCGAATTTGGATGATGTACTTGGTTAAAGATTTCTATATCTTGGGAATGTTTGGCAGTTCCTCGGCAGCATTCCCTTCCTCTTCAGATAGCTCGCTGCTGGGTTCCTCGACAAGGTAACCCTGCTTGGACTTGTAGACCCGCTTGTGGCTCCTCTTTCGCTTTGGGTTCACCTTAGCCTGCTTTGCCTTAGGCTCGGGCACCTCGCTGATCACCACGGTGGACTGGCGCTGCGATTCTGATTCCAAATCCTCGTCCTCCCTCGGTGAAAGAGCTAGGCAAAAACCATTGGGTGCCACTTCAAACTCGTAGCCCTCATCATTGGTAAGCTGCATATGGCTGAGATTTTGAAGCGACATCGACTGAAGCGGATAAGGGGTCACCTCCTCCTCCTCCTGAACAGTCTCCAGTGTCGTAAAGATCATTCCTGTGGCCTGAGTATGGCTATTGGGCAGTGCCACATGGGACTGCATATCCGACATGTAGTTTATCAGGCCGCCATAAGGCGCCGCTACATAGGTGGCGGCATTGTGCTCGGGAACAGGGTATCGCCATCCTTCCATCGGATTCAAGTTATAGGCACTCGGTGTTCTTTCGGCACTGTGGGTCACTGGGTAGTCATAGACCCCGGGCAAGTAGTATTCATAGTACATCCTATGATAGCCAGACATTATCGCTGGATATAGCCCTGGCTAAACCCGCCCACAAAATCTTAGCAGCCAAATATCCTAGAGCATCAGAAGAGGATCAAGAGTCGGTTCGGGATGCGGATCCGCGTAGAATTGCTTCACTCTATAATGCCCAAATGAGGACTTTGTGTCAGCCAAAATCGGAGACGGTACGAATTTGGAATTTTATGGAAATAAAAGGTAAATTTTGAACTATGTTAGCTTGTCTTATTAAAATTCCAACACAACACCCTTACATTCAATCTACTGCTGAAAAACTGATAGCTTGGCTGTGGAATGAGGCTTAAGGACCAGACTACTGTTCGAAGTATCAGAAAACCTAAAAATATTTAGGGAAATATCTCGGTAAATATCGGAAAACATTTAAATCAACTCAGGGTTCCATATAAATACATTTCTTTCTTATTAAAGTCTTACCTTACAAATGAAAAAGCATTTTACATTTCAGGAAAACTTTCCAGGAATGAAAATCCATTTAAAATGAAAAGTTTTAAACAAACTACACGTTCTTCAAAGACTTGCTGTTTATTTCCAAGATCTTTTACATTTTTATGTAATTTTTTTATATCACTTATTTACTTTAAATAATTTCTAATAACTAAAAGTAACACTCTTGTTCATTAAATTAGAACTCAAACAAATTCGCATCGTAAGCTGCTACTCCTTCCTTCTTGGTCCTTAAGTTACTTAATTGTAATGTATACAAAATGTATTTCCTATATTAATTTATATTCTTAATTTGCCACTTAATTAATATAACTGTGGAATATTTCTTACGTCAATCTAAATGATACTTTTCCTTAAAAAAAACCAAATTCTAAACCTACAAAACAGTCTTGAGTCTTAGGCGTAATAAGCGTAATGCAAAATATTCCCAGAATCTTCATAAATAGCTCTTCAATTCCCCCCAAGAACACACCGTTCCGTGTCCAGATCCTCATCCGAATCCATTCGCTGGCAATCCCCATGACCCACCGCCGAGCAGCGCTTGTAGAGCAAGTAACTCAGCCACACGGTTAGTGGCAGCAGTGCCAGGCCCAATGGCATGAGGAAGAGCAGCAGGAACTCCAGCGGATCACTGGCTGGAACTCGCTCGTCGCCATTATCATAGTCCGCCCAGTACTCCTTATCCTGGCTGTGGTCCTGCTCCTGCTCCGGATCGGGTATTACCTCCAGGAATGCCTCACGTATCTTGTGACCCCGATAACTGATGGCCACGCAGGCATAATGACCGGCATCCCTGAGTCGCACCCCATCCAGGATCAACTTACTGAGATACATTTGTGGTCCCATTAGTTTCTCGGAAGCAGCGGCCAGGAGCTCATAGGTCCTGCCATTGTAACGGACGATATGTGTGCTGAAATTGGAGGCGGTGGCTGTTGTGGCAGCCTCTCCAGCGGACTGAGAGGTTCCCAGGAAGGTGTGCCGCCGGAACCACTTGATGGTGGGATGCTCCTCGCTGTGTACGCGACACTGGAACACCACCCGGCTGCCAACAAAAACGGTTTTATTATTGGGATACGAGTCCACGAACTCGGGAGCAGCCAGCGAGGTATCTGCAAGAAATAATTAAGATATTAAGATATAATTAGTAGCTAAAAATAACTCTGAAGATGAAAGCCCCTCAGAGGAGTCTTCAAGGAGTTTTCGAACCCTACTCACTCTTCACATCCAACTGATAGGTGCGTACCAGCTGCACATCCACAGCCTGGGTCCTATCCCAAATGTGTGGATTAATACTGCATTTATAGAGTCCCGAATATCGTTCCGTGACATTCCTAAGCCAGAGCTCTGGCCGGCACAAGCTCGGCTCACAAGGCAAGGCGGTCCACTCTTCGGCGGACTCCTGCTGATGGCAATTGTTGTCGCTGCATTGCTACATTAAATTTAAATGTAATTCAATTAAGGAAATAAAATAATATAAATTAAAGATAATAAATACCTTAAAGTACCAATGTATCTTAATGTCGGCCAGCATACTTTCGTCTACCAAACCCTTGAGATTGCACTGCAGCTTGACATCGAAGCCGGCTCTCTGCTGTATAAGCTCGGTGTTCTCTGCACCGAAAAAGAAAAAACAAAACAAAAAAACGAAACAATTCAATCAAGGCAATGGCAAACGAATTGTTTACTATTTTCCATGCCGCTGATGATAGCCAAATTGACAGTATCTTATCAAGCCTTCAAGTGTTCCAAACGAAATTGCGATTAACCTTCCATTCCAAACATTTTGACGAATGAATGCGGAAACGTGGAGTTAAGGCTTCTTTTGGAAACTGATCTATTTGTTTATTAAACTGCAGGGCATTCAATTTCTCATCTTAATTGATATTGTTTTTATTAAATTCATAAGAAAAACCCCCAGAAAATATTAATATTAAACCTAAACTCTTAGTTTGTAATTAATAAAATACGTAAATATATATTCATTCAAAACATTTTGACGAATGAAAGCGGAAACGTGGAGTTAGGGCTTCTTTTGGAAACTGATCTATTTGTTTATTAAACTGCAAGGCATTACATTACTCATCTTAATTGATATTGTATTTATTAATTTCATAAGAAAAACCCCCATTAAACCTAAACTCTTGTTTTGTAATTAATAAAATACGTAAATATATAATAGAGATCCCATAATTTGCATTATATTTTATGCCTCACCCCCCAACTCACCTGTGTAGTCCACAAAGAAACCGCTGGCAGTCTCCAAACCGCAGATACAAATCAGAATCAATAGCCAATGGATGCGGCTAGGCCGCTGATCACAAATCATTGGATCCATTTCCATTTAGCATATCCGCGACATTGCCTTACCAGCTAGTTGGTTATCTCTAAAGGGAACCTGTCGAATGCTTTGATTAGTTAGTTTGGTCTTCGGTATTTATTTATTTGGATTCCCCTGTCGGCTGGCCATTCGCTCATTTCCCCCCACCCCACCCCAAAATGATCGATTTTCATTTAATTTCTTAACAAACATTCGAGGCTCTCCTCGATTGTATTTATTTATTTATTTATTTGGTCTACGCGGTTGCATTTCCACTCGGCTCGAGCATATTTTTCACACATTTTATTGTGCGCTGTGTTTCGATGGCGATGTGTGTAAAAATCCCACTTTTGTTTATTTACTTGGCCATTTGAAGCGAACGAACGGGTGCTCTACATTGGCTCACAAAACACGAACACACAAGTGTGTACAAAGTGGAGGCCCAAATCCTTGGTGCTCACTCATATATATATATATATAAATTATCAGAAATTCGCTTCTCATTTATTAATAAATAGTAAGTGCCATTTATGCAACAATAAATCATTGCCGGGCGATAATGCCGACCGTTTATCATTAAGAGGGAGGAGGAACCTTTCGGGGGCACTCGATCGATTGAGAAGTGCATAGAAGAGGCGGTCGGTACTTAGCTGTATTCCAAAATTAATGTTCCATTTACGAACTATTTGGTGCGAGGCAAAATAAAATATAGTTTTAAATAGACTTTGATTGGGAAGTAATATGGTCAAAAATTTGTGAATTTATGGCGCCTTTATTTGGTTCGTTTTTACTAAATTCGAATTGGGTCTTAAAGGAACTGTGGGGCGCCATCCATACAATCAATGAGAATCGCATAGAAGAGCTATGTATAACGGTAATTGTATTCGAACATAAATTTGGAATGGTAAAGAATGGAAGTTTTCGATGTTTTTGTATACAACAATCGATTGCAAATCGATTAACGTGGGTGTTTTTTTTCTAGCTTTAAAATTATGGGACCCCGCAAGCACTCCTCTTGTTTTGAGAATATTTATGATCTTAAATATAACTGGATTGGAAATAATATAAAAATAAATGTTCTTTGAATTAAAGGGGGCCTTAATTTTAATTACTTTTGCAAAACATGTTACTTTTGTTCTGTATTCAAATAGAATAAATAATTCAATGTTTCTTCTGCATGTGAAATGTCACGAACAAATCTTTGCCCAATCACTAAAACACTGAAAACTCATAAAACACTTTTGATGCGAGGAACTACGTTTTGTTTATGCACTTCGTTTGCCTTCCAAGATCTGCGATTCGATCCGATCAGTAGTCTATTGTGATGGAGATTTATCTGCTTTGCCCCAGTTGATTGGCATCGGACTCAATTGATTTATACGATATCATTTATTAGGTGAAAAGTTGATTGTTTAATAGACAATTTGTTTATCGATCTGGCCCCAAAGTGGAATCAAAATAGGAGCACACTCACTCACTCACTGCGGCGGCTAACGGCGGCGGATGGACAACTGACAACGCGACGGCTTCATATTCGCCTGCTTCACGCCTTCCGCTGATATGGCAAAGTTTTTTATTTTTATTAAATAGAGAGAGAGCTCCAAGTGTCCCAGTGTCCAAGTCGCCGAGTCTTTGAGTCTCCGGTTACCTAATGCCACACACAAACAAAATGCTTCAAGCTGGCGGTCAGTGGAATCCTCGCTGACACCGCCAAATAGATGCTTTCCGGCGTCTATTGCTCCAATTTGCCTTTGTTTTGCTCTCTCGTCAATTGGCCCGTAATACTTGTGGTCCGTAAATATTGTAGCCACATCGATCGTTTTTGCTTTTCCGTCCGTACGCTCTGCGTTCCGTTCCGATCCGATCCGTACCCGGGGCTGGCTATCAACAAACTACTGTAATACACGAATCGAACAAGTGTTACCCCTCTGAAGCGACGGCAGCGGCCAGCGTTTGCTGTCGACAGAGCACTGCAAAAAATTGCCATTAAGTTGCAAATATTAATGGAATTTTTAAATGGAAATAGAAAACAATATGTAGGTGGCCAAATTCATTTCTTTTTACGCAAACAATTTGTTATTTAATAGGAAAATATATATTTTGATTACACTTCACTTTTTCATTGAAAATATATCACAAATAGAAGCGGTTAGTTGTGGATTATCTAGAGATTTCGATAGCTATGATTCTATTCGAAGATAAAGGTATCAGAACTTTATCCAATAAAGTTTATAGTGTTTAACTTCAATTGTTTGTTACAATTCTATTGTGCCTACCGATGTTAAACCCTTATTGGCCATTTTCTGGATTATTATAATCATTTTCGTTTTTATTGTCATTATAGTTATTAAAGTTCCTATTGTTATAGAATGTTTTTAATTATTATAATAATTTTAGATATATTACAGTTAAGTTTAACAATCTAAAGTCATTAAATCTTTTGTATTTGTATTTTTTTTATATTAATATATAATTTATATATTATATATTATATTACAGAGATATTAAAGTATTTCCTTAATTTTTTCCAGTGCCCTATTTGCCGTTTGGCGCTGACATTGCTGGGAAACAACAAAATAAATGTGTTTTATAAGCAGTTTTGCTTATCGCATATCAATATCGGTGCGTAAATATACAGTAGTCGATGGAGTGGACCGATATGGCCGCACACCTATGTACATAGATCCGCCGAGAGCACCCGCACCCGCTCCCAATACTCGGACTCGTGCACATCCCCAACATATCCAGTTCCCATCAAAAGATTAGAGCTCTATCGAACGATTTGAAAATTTGTCTAACCCCGAACAGAAGGGTGATTCGAGGGGCTTAGTGGATGGCAGGGAGGTCATTTAAATGCAGCCAAGTATTTATTTATATAGCTCTTGTATGGCTCATCGGTGGGGTTTTATCATATCGGCCACCGTTCGATTGCCGGGGTTTATCGCGGGCGTGCAGGCGGCTCTGGCTTATCAAGCGACCAATAAATGGAGCAGCAGCAGCAGCAGCGGGAGCCACCGGCAGCTAGCCGGCGGACGGTTACCGATCCGATGGCGTCTATAGATTGCTGCCAATGGCGACACGACAACAATGCCACCAATTTGACCAGCTCCTCCGATGGCAGTCTACAAATCCAAATTAATGCCCGATGGGCCGGTCAACAAAAGCCCCGCAAACCGAACTCCTCGATATCTTTGCCCCAATGGGCATGTGAAACTGATTAATGTGGCATTATAAATAGATCTCGAGTATGCGGTTGGGTCTTAATCGAAATTAGGTAACTTTAGGTATAAAAAAAAAACGTTATTTATGGTATTTACGATAAACAAACAATAGTGTTTTATACTTGACTTGATTTCCCTTAAGCCCTTAAACGGACTATTGTTGTTATTAGGAGACAGTTTAATAATTTCATTAGCTCTTCTTCGGGTTATGCTCTACTAACTTCCGGTTAGACTTGTATAACACTTTATGCTAATTTAAATAATAATGTAACCAGGGGTTAAAGTAAATTTGCAGGTAATATTATTTTATTTATGTTTACTAAGTTTCAAGATCAGTTAACTCTTCCAGTTAGGCTCTACTAGCTTCCGGTTAGGTTTGTATTACACTTTAGGCTAGTTTAAACCTTGTTTACAATTTGTTTATTTAACTAAGGGTTAATTCAAGTCATTAGTATTACATTTGATTTACTCTAGTTGATTATGTTTCAAGATTAATTTACATTTCCATTGAGGCTCTTCTAACTTCGTGTTATATTTAGATTGTAATTACTTTGTTTAAGGTTTAAGGTTTAAAGATTTCAAGGAAATCCAGTTAGCTTTGTCTAATAAGGTATTAATGATCCCAATATAAATTCAAAGCTTTTTGGCTTTACTTTCGAGTAAAGGCTTATTTTAGGCCTTATTTTAGTTTTTTGACAAAATAAATACCATCTTCTTCTAAGGCTAAAGGAGTAGTAATCATGAGTTACCGAGGAGGCAATATCGACGACTATCTCTTGAGATGTCAGATGCTTGAGAAGTCCTGTAAAAGCGCTGAGGAGTTGATTCGAAGGGATACCGAGGCTGGAAAGAATTCCAGGCAGGAGGACACGAATTTGAGGAGTAACTCGGTAGGCAGCATATTGGAAGAGACAGCAAAGGAGGTAGAAGTTAAAATGGAACAGATAAAACAGGAACTTAATGAACGAGAGAAATTTATTGTGACCATGCGGAAGCAGGTAGGTATCTTATAAAACCTTATTTATTTTATATATTAATTATAAGCCCTTGATAGTTGCATTTAGAAGTACCAAAATCAGATCCCCTTGATCACAATAACCGATTGCTCATGAAGTACATGGCAGCCCTTAAAAAGGATGAAAAACTCGAGGCCGAGGCCCAACGATCCTTAACTGACATCAACATTGACATGGAGAAGCACACGGCTCAACTGTAAGATTTTATAGAATCTATATAAATAATAATAATCAATTAAATACCACAGCAAACAGTTGCACAGCACCCAAGTGATTGAATATCTCTTAATGCAGGACCAGATCAAGGAAAACTTCAAGAAGGATATGGATAATCTCATGAAAAAGTTCGATGCGGAAATGTCTCGTTTCAGAAAAGATAACTCTGAGGTCTTGGCACTCGATCAGGTCAAGGAGAAGAACGATTCCTCCGCAGTATCCGGCACTCATCAGCCTTAGAAAGATTTATATCTGAGTTATAGATTTTATTTAGAACAGCAGATCAGGTGAAGCCTCTTAAAGCTATGATAAACAGGATCATTACACCATAATTGCTTAAATATATTAGCTTAAATTAAATTTAAATTTAATTAAAATTATACTGTTAAAATGTAAACCAAAAAATTTAATTACAATTTTAAAACAACTTAATATAAATGGTGTCCTATAATTGCGGCATGGTATTAGAGATGATAGAAAATATCAATATATCGATATTGTATCGGCTACAAGGGACATCAACCGCACATAATGCGGCACCGTGAAACGTGACCTGACGGGACACAGCTTGATAAATGTAAAATATCAATACACCATTCTATCAATATCCCAGAATTAGAAACCCTAATAAATAGCACGTTATTTATCATCTTTATTTGTTATCTGTATTTTATTTTTACAATACTTTTTTGCCTTATCTCCTCACTTCTCCTTGGGCTTCAGTTCATTTAATTCGGTGGCATGTTCCGCCAGCAGATCCAGCATAACCTCAATCTTCAAATTGCACATGTTGTTCTCCTCCTCAAGGGCCCGAAACTTCCTATTCAGCCTGAGCATATCGTCGACATCACCCTTCCGGGACGAGTGCATCCAAATGCCGTCAGCAAAGCGCAGCTCCTTGTTGCCCAGCGTCAGCGAGATCTGGCGAAAGTCGTCCAGGTCCTCGGTGGCCACAGGATGACCAGTGTTACAGCGTCCTTGACGCACTGGAATCGGCTTCGATTCAAACTTCTTGTTGAACAGCGGCATGGCAAGGGACTGCAATGGAAAATTGACCATTATTTCGATTTCACTATTATTTGTTTTGGTTTCAATTCGTTGCCCAGGACAACCACCACCTGCCGGTAGGTCAGCGAACGTGGCAGGACTCGGTGTCAGTATTACCTGCTTTATGTGTGGCAAACAGACGCCACACATCGAAAGCGGACAGCAAAGGCGGTTCTGGGTAGCAAGGACCTCGGTAAACGGTTCGTACATACTCCGCATTGAACGGAAATGGAAATTGAATTCGTAAATAAATTGTTTAAAGTTAAAAATCAAACACAAATACTGTACTCCCAAAATACAACTGTGACAAGGTAACTTCGATAAACAAAATCAAAAATAAAAACTAACCAGGACTTGCCAAATTGAATGGGAAATGCTGACACCAAATCACCTCGGCATACGGTTCCGGTTTTAGATAGCAAAAAGTAATTTTTAAAAAGTAAAGAACTTGTTTATAGCAGGCAGTTGATAAACGAAAAGTATTCAAAGTATTTAAATATTTCAAAATTAGGCCTTTCTAATGAAAATTATAAAAAAAAAAACAATTATAAATGAAAAATAAAAACTTGCAAATATTAAAATAAAGGCAGAACTCTTCACCGAGCCAGACTCGAAAAACGAATGAATGTTGTGTGCCTCTGCGGGCTTGAAATGAAAAGGCAGCCAGCCAACTTAGACTGTCAATAAAAAAAAATACGAAAAAAGAAGCCCAACCCGAAGTATTCTCCTAAAAGTGACCAGACTCCGAATAATCATGACACAGGAGCCGCCCAAGCATCTCAGGTAACTCAGCAAATTGCAAACGTATTCTACAAACACACAAAAATCCCTTACAACATCAACTCTTAGCCGCGTCCGGGACATGGTCCATGATGTGGATGTTATGGTGAAGGCTACCAACCAAGACCTTCGCCGCTTCCAACAGGAGCAGGACAAGCTGCGGGACAAAGTCAAGTTAGTGCGTAAGGAGAACGAAAGGCTCAACGAAGAGCTAGGTAAATACCAAAAACAAATGGCCGGCGGAGATTATGTTGATCTCGGCAAGCGTCTAAAGCTAACCAGCGATGCCCTGGAGCTATCCAAGAAGCAGGTGCAGATGCTGCAAGAGGAGCGCAGGAGCCAGCTTACGACACAGGAATGTTCCGAGAGGACTATCGCGAATATGGAGCTGGAGCTACAGAAATACCGAATCCAATTGCTCGACGCGGATAACCAGGAGGAGGTAGGTGATATTTCTATAACGTAGTGTGCCCTGCCGTCAGAGTACTCCCAGTCTAAACCCAGTCTGGACACAGCAAAATTGTTTAAATCAAAAATTTTCCGTTACCCTTTTTTCTTTTAGATAACGCAGGCCGTAGCGATGCTTGAAGCGAAGGTAAATAGCCAGCAAAAGGAACTGCGCACTCAGGCGGAGACCATCAAGGCGCTGCACAAGCACAAGCAGCGGGACGGCGAGAAGCTGCTGCAGCTGACAACCCAGCTACGTGGTCAAGACCAGCAGCTAAAGGAGTACGAGATCTCCCTAGACGGCACCCGCCAGTTGCTCGACGAGAGCACGCGTCGCGAGGGTATCGCCATGCAAAAGGTCCACGAGGCCATTGCCCTGAGCGATGAGGCCGTGCGGGCCCGTCGAAAAGCCGAACAGCGGGCCGAGACCAGCAGGGAGGAGGTCCATCAGCTGGCGGGCAGTATTGGTGGCGTTATGGATGAGGCGGCCAATCGCGTCGATATGGAGATAAGTCACTTTAAAAAGCTGCTTGTCGCCAAGGACAAGAGCATTGCCGACATGAAGGACAAGGTAAGGTCACCAGAACTTTTACAAATAGGTTAATAACTCAATGCCCATTCTAGATGAGGGCCGAGCACAAGTCGGTGGTGCATCTGCTCGAAACTAGAAACAATCAGCTAGAGAGCAAGTACAAGGAGGCCAAGAAGCAGAACATCAAGTTGGAGGACGAAGTCAGGGTGGCCAGCCGGCGTATCAACGAACTAGAGCAAGCAGCCAATGATTTCCAAAGCGAGTAAGTAAATCAAAGATATTCGTTTTAGTACAAAAACCAAGACAAATCAATTATAATAAAAAAAAACAGTAAAAAGACCTATGAGGCCGAAATGGAGGAGCATCTGCAGTCCTACAGGAAGCTGAAGGCCGATTACCAAACCACCTTGAACGACATCACCCAACGTTTCGAGGCGGTGATCTACAAACTGAAGACGGACAACGCCGAACTGGTGGCGGACAACAGTCTGCTTAGAAAAGGAGGTGCCGGCGACAATTTCCAGCCTTTGCCTAATAGTACTAACGATAATTTACAGCTCTCGCCTTAACAATTGTACAAACATTTATATTTTATGATCTATTATTAAATTAAAATTGTCTATCATTAGGCTGTGACTGCAGTCGGATTATTGCGTCCGGGAAACAAGCTGGGAAACCAGTAGGCGGGCTCATTATCCGCCTGTTTATCAATCCAGCAGAGACCCTCGCCGAGCACCTTGTCCAGGGATTGCTGAGTGCGATAGTCCGACCATCTGGAAGTAGGTAAATCGAGAGATTATTAAGAGAGTATTAGTAGAAAAATAATCACAGCTACTTGCCCCAAATCCCTAATAAGTTGACTTTGCGTAACACAGCCCTGTTCGGTATTGGAGGCTGCATTCAGTATGTTGGTCTCCTCCATGCTCAGCTCTCCGGGTATGGACTGGACCATGTACTTGCCCTTGCCCAGCTTGTGGACAACAAAACTGAAAGTATATTTTTATAGATTAATTGAAGTAATCATAGGATTTCCCTCTAACCCACCCATTGCCAAAGATGCTCAGTTTCTTGGCTGCCATCAGTATGTCCTCCTTGGTTATCTCTTGGTGTACCGCGCTCTGACCCCTGGCGGCAATCAGGCGACGTCTCAGCTCGTCCAGCTCCATGAGGCCGCCCGTCTTGTGGTTGGCCGCCAGGCATACCTCCACCACCTGAACGCCAAGCTCGTAATAGAAGTCGCCCATGCCCAGAACACTCCAGAAACCCTTGCCGGTGGCCAGGGGATCCACACCGATGGCGGCGCACATCTCCTGGAATTGTCGGCGAAACTGGGAGTTCTTGCGAATGTCCTCCTTGTGCTTCATCGCAAATTCCTCGAGTTTAACACGAAAAACCTCCATTTGTTTGGTCATCTGTTCCAGCTGCGATTCCTGCAGGTCGGTGCCCTTGTCCTTGTACTTTTCTGCGGCCAGTTTTTGTTGCTGGATGGCGCCAAGTCCCACTCGACGACGCATTTTTGCAGATTAATTAAAGTTTATTATTATTACTAATTGTTATTACTTTATTAGAGATGGAAGTAAGTCGATGTTTTTAGAAAGGCGATAAGTCGATGGGTTTTATTAACAGAAATGAGGCGGACTTCTGCCTCAACAGAAACTGGTCACACTTAAGTGGCTCATTAGGGACTGGGCAAAGAAATTCAAGCTTTTTACTACATTCTTAGCTTCCTTGTAATGTTTTTGTTTCCTAAAATTAGGTGCGCGGACTCGCGGGCAAACTAGCTCCAAAAACTCTCTAAAAAAACAACTCGTAAATGCTCATGGAGGCTAATTTCGCCGAACAGAACAAAAGGCGCGCAATTTAAAAATATAATGTTATCGGATTAAGAAAAATGTAGCATAACAGAACAGTGCTTACAGTAATGTGCGCCTAACAGAACAGTTGTGCTGCATTGAAAGTAATGTTAACACAACAACATTCGCTGTTAAAATCTTGCATTTCATGAAAAAACGAAATTAATATTTAAGAAAGTTCAAAATATTCATAAATGGTTGGGAAGAGAATAAAATAAATCCAATTCCTAAAACATACTATAAATTACTTATATATATATATTATATATTATATATATAATTATATTATATATGTTTTTAAACGCACCATAAACTTAAGGCCCTTGTCTCTTTACATACATAAACTTCGCATAATTTGCAATTGTGCTATAATTTCGTATATAATAAACCTACTCTAAAAGTATTAACAAAAGTATTTCTATTCTGTTTGACTTTTTTTTAATAATAAATATTTTTTGAAGGAGTTTTGCGATTCATTTATATTTATATTCCATTCGTATTTCCATAAACTCACAAAGTCTTGGGTTTTGAGTAGGTTGACCTTTGTTTTTGAAAATATCATCGTTTAATGTGGTTTAAAAACTAAAAAAATATTATTTTGGGAACCCCCCTTCGCCAGCTTTATGTCAAGGATTTCGTCACAATTGTTTTGTATTTAAATTTAATTATTATTTATTCTCAGGTTGCGGGGCATTGAAAAATTACGCTAACCTTAAAGGTTTTTTATATATGTACGTGTTGTTTCATGGCATAAATTAACTCAGGTTTCCCCTTAAAAAATGTAAATAAACTTTTTTAAACATACTCAAACATGTTTTATCTTATTTAAAGATTGTTTACAAGCGCATCCAGTAATTAGAATTAATTACAAGCCAATATTTCGATTTGTAAGCATCACTTACTATTATTAATACCATCTGTTGGCAGCCTTAAGGCACCAATATAAAGTGCATTTGTCACAAGGTCCGCTCAATTAATGCTTAATGGACCAACCACCCCCATAGATCAATCAACAGTCCAACAAATTCGAGGGTAACTACAAAAAAAAAACCCGAAAACCGCCTCGCAATATGACGAAAAACCATGACAAGCGAGTTTCATCGAGGAGGCCCGCATATTTCGATAAACGTCATCGGATCAGCTGCTAATATATGCCACAAATCCCTATATAGTATCTGGGAAATGACAATAATGTTTATGATGCCAGCGGAAATCGAACCCGCTGATTAAGTTTCTCATCTGCAGACAATCTGCGCTCAATCCCTGTGAATCACACCAAATGCAGATTCAGCGAAATATTCTTTTGTGCTGATTAATTATGCGAACCGCGAACGGAGATAAAAACCAAGCTCATTAATAAGCCGACGATTTGTTTTGGACTCCGTTTTCGTTTGTGGTAGCACTTAGCACCACTTAACGGTAGGCGAATCGGTCGATTAGCGCGGGACTGACCGAACAGATCCCGAAAAGACGGGGGCCCCAGAGGCACTCGACACCATTACGGTACGCCCAGTAGTCGACTCGGGGTCGGGATACGTTCCGAGCACGTTCCAGCGATCATCAAGTGATTGTACACTCAAAAAAACTGGAATGAAACTTGTTTAAAGATATGAAGGAGACTGTGATTAACATTTTAACAAAGCAGAAGTTAAGGTAATAATAAAGTATCCAAGATCCAAGTCGATATGTTTAAAGGTTCAGCCAAAAACGTTTATTATCATAATATTTTATGTTTATATACAATTCTTAAACTTTTCATTTATTAATAACAAAAAAACAAGTACTTATAAAACATTTAATAAGATTTAATATCTAATAAGATGATGATAAGATGATATTGATAATTTGCAATAAAAAACCAACTAAAAATCATATACTATTACATATTATTTGAAATATTCTTACCATCCTTAAACCTAATCTCAAGGGATCTTAAAAAAGGGATTTACATTTAATATAATTACAATATTGTTAGTAATTATAATAAGCTTTAAAAGTGTATATAATTACCAACAATATTATAAATATATTAAATGTAAATCCCTTTTTCGCAGTGCTTGTTTATCTTCACACAAATATTCATAAATTCATACATATTCATATGGCCATATGTCCAGTAACTAGGGCAAACATCGAACTCTCTCGCATTGCATAATGGCTTTGTTAATTGAAAAATCTTGGCACATCTATTAATAATCCATATCGATGTGTATATCACATAAAAACAAAGGCAATTTGTGGCAAATTTTGTAAGTGTGGGAATGTAATGTGATCTTGGGTATTTATATCTTATATATAGCGAGTTGGGATGCGCCCTCACGATCTAAATTTGTTTTGATTATGAAATAGTTTATGTCTTGACTAAGTCTATTAGGTATTTCATAAAATTGGTTCATTTTCTCGTTAATTAGGTTTCTACAAATGTTGTTATGAAGTGCAGATCGATCAACCTGTTTTCTGTGAAGATTCCTATTGCGGTGCAGCAGTCCGAGCGGGTTTTCCCTTTTCTTTCTGAAGGATTTCAGGCTTTATGAATCTAAAAAACGACTATCAACGCCTTTCTTATCCAATAAGGGAAGACGTTGTAACAAGAAGTAAGAACTAATGTGACTTATGAGTAATTTTTAATAATATTTTAGTCAGTAAAGGCTCAAATCTTTTACTGTTCCTCAAAGATTTATACTTGTTAAGAGATTAACCCACCTCTATTGTAATTTGTATTATTTCCATTTAATATGACAAGCCCTAATTTTAGTTATTTTTCATTTACTTAATAAATGCATAAGTTTTAAAGTTGGAATACTAATTCTATAAATAATATGTAGTGTTCCGAGAAAACCTCATAGACATATATACGTTTTAGCCTCCCCCTCGTGCACATTTTCCTCCTGCTGTACTTTATTTCTGGATCTTATCTGCATGCATTTCCTTTTTTCATTTTCCATCTGTTCTGGCCTTTGCTGGATGCGCAATTATTTAGACAGGAAGCCAGCCGTGCCAGAGATGATGCTATGTTCGGGGCACGGGCCCGGGTATGGTAAATATTTATTTATGCTTCACCGTAGTCGCCTCACTTGCAAATGCAAACCAAAACCCAAATAAAACAAGCGACAGCCAAAGGCAAGAACAAAAAATTAATGGAAATGCAAGAAAGGAAAACCGAACTTAAAATAGCAGCAGATATAAATAAACAAAATGCCGCTGACAGACAAAGGGCCAAGAGTTGCGACCGAATGAGGGAGTCTGAATTTGATCTCAAGCAAACACACAGACAAAAATAATAGATCATATTTTAATTCATTTAATGAAGTGTTTGTTTTTAATAAGAAATTTAGCGAAAGAATACTGTTAACAGTAACTAAATATTATTTAAAAGATGAAATAGTTTCAGGAATTGCTTTCCATCTCTTGAGGAATATCTATAACTTGATTTTATGATGTTCCCAAACACTTACCCAACAAAATGTATATCTCTTTCCAATATAATACAAATAATACATGTAATTCCCTTGTAATATCTATTTTTAAATGAATTTTTATTTATTTTTTCTGCTTCTAAAGTGGGTGATCTTTATGGGGGATGTTTGACAGTCGAGGCCGAAATATTTGGGCAGCTGACAAACACAGCGGCGCGTGCATCGCATGTAATCATTCGAATTGAACACGAAATGCAATATGCCACAAATAGTTGCAGCTTGACCAGATGCTGTCAGCTTAACGCGCCGCAAGAGGCGCAGATATAAAGATACATACGCGAAGATGCAGAGATACATCAACTTCAGGCGCGCCCTGACAGGCGGAGCAAAACGATCTCATTTGATTTTCCATGCTCCGCAGATCGCATTACATTAATAGAGTCCAAGTCGGAGTCCGAGTCCAAGTCCGAGTCGGAGTCCGGAGTCCATTCACTTTTTCCCCCTGCCCCAACCGAAATGCATACGAAATGAAGCCACAGAACCGGCGAACCACCAACCACCGAGCGAGGTCACCACTCCCAGGCGCATAATTCATCCAAAATGAGAAAAATGGAAAACTTTCGGGCTCTGAAAAACTCTTTTGTGCTATAATATAATAAAAAATTCAAAGCGAACAGTAGGAAAGAGAGGAAATCTTAGACAATGGCAGACGGACGACTGAACGGCGGAGGGCAATAAAAACTGGATAAAACTGGTGGGAAATTAAGGAAAAATCTTTGATAGTGTTTTGGGTTAGAAAATAAAACCAGTTGGAAAGTTGCTTGCCGCAGCGATCAATTATTATGCTGGCGGCAGCTATTGTCTGGCATTTTCCAAGTGACTGCACAGAGAAAATAGGGTTTTCCATGAAAGTCCACGAATATGTTTAATTAGAGTGAAGGGCACTTATATAAATGTAAATAAATATTTAATAAATCATTATCAATCGGTAGTTAGGAGTCTTTTTTTTTCTTAAGTTAATTTGTATATATATATAAATATTTATAAAATATAAATATAAAACTTAGCGACCTGGTGGGAAGCTATTAAACTTATGAATAGCAAGTAAAGCTGATTAAACATCGCTGTTAATCGATTTAAATTCGATATTTGTATACAAAAATTTCTAAGATTTCGATTATTTGGCAGTTCTTTTTTTCTGACCTAATACTGGTTATTACTGAAGGATTTATCCCTTGTAAAGTTTAAAGAATTTAATCCTCTTTACGAATCCTTTATCTTTAATCCTCTTTTCGGTTTTCAGAGTGCATTTTATGTAGTTTTCCAGAGATAATAATAGAGTTAAGTATAAATATTAACAAAGACTGTATATTACTAAGATAGTCTTTGATATTAAACATAGAACTAATAATTTCTATACAATACCTTCTTTTTAATGTTTAAAAATATAATATTTTATATAACTTAACACTTATTTTGTTTAATTTATTATTTTTATAAATATTCCAAAGACTATATAGTACAAATATAATTAGCTTATGATTTCTATGCAACTGCCTCTGCCAGATGCTATTGGACACTCGGGAGATAGAATTATTAATTATTAGAATTATTATTATTAAAATATAAAATCTGAACTATATTAATAAGAATAAATCTTAATTTCTAGTGGTAAGTACCTAGAACGTATCTTACAGTAACTTTAAATAAGTTAAAAGAAACCAAACACTAACAATGCCAAAAATTACAAGCAAAAATACCACAAAATAATATGAGTTAAACCTGTTCCTGTAATATGAGTTAAACCGATTTCTCTCCGTGTAACCTTCCCCGCACCCTCCACTCAAGAGAGACAATTGTCGCCTAGTTTTTCGCATTCCCAACCAGTTTTCGGTGTGAAAAGTAACGGCCCAAGATGGTGCGGACCCCCGGGCCAGACCAGACCCAACAGAAACAAATAAGATTCCGCAAGTGGGTCAACTGGGTGCAACTGGCAACATGCACATTACGTGCCACATGCAACAACGCACCGAGGCATGGCCATTGCCATGCAAAGGTGACCCAAAGATTTGATTTATTCCGCGACCCACTTCGCAGCAACTTACACATGCGATTTGTCTTAGGCTTAGGTTTCCCCCTTTTCTTTTCTTTTTTTTCTTAATTCCCGCGAGGTGCCGCTGCCGCCTGTGAATTGTGATGCCTCCTCGGCCAGTGGTCAAGGGTTTTGGGTTTGGGTTTGAGTTTGGGTTTGTCCAGCAGTCACACGATCCCCGCACAGCTGGGCGAAAGCGATGGAAATCCATCCTCTCTCGTGGCGAGATCCGAGATCTGTGTAGCCTCTATTACGAGAACGCCCAATTGAGGCAGTGAGTGTTATCTATTGTGTCCAGCGCTTAGAACCGGACACTCTGCCATCGGAGGCCCGTGAGATTTATGGGGCACAGCCACAAGAAAACGCAGAACTCACAGAGGCAGAGCCAGAGCCACAGCCAGAACCCGAGCCATCGTTCGCTGCAATTAAGCGCCCAGCAGTCACGTCGAGTAATTGTAGTGCTTTCTGGGATCAGGGATCGGTCTGACCGATCTGTCTGTCCGTCCCAAAAACCAGGAAAGATAAATGAAGCAAATTAGCACTCGGCGACCTAACCGGATAGGAAAAGTGGTATAAGGGGAGTGTGCGGTATAGGGCAAAAGGCAAAGGGCCATCCATAAAGGGAAAACGTCGAAGATGACGCATTGCTTGCTTGAATCATCCAGGCTGAGCTTAAAACTTGACATAATTATTTCATAAAATTACCACAAAAACAAAGAAATGAATCAGAAAGAATAGTATATATCTGACACGCAATAAATGCAAGGTTTTGGTTTACAAGTGAATCATATCATATCATTATCTAAAGATGTTTACTAAAGAGCCTTATTTGTAATTTGAATTTACATTATTATCTGCCCTCGTTTATAATCTGAGTTATACATATACACCTTCACATACAAACTCGATTTTGTTTTATTAATTTAACTGGGATTGAGCCTAAAATCGCTGTATAATATATAAAGCTATATACTTTATGCCAAAAACACTTAAAGATCTTGTCAATGAGCAGGCTTAGTTGCTTGTAAAATTAGCGAAGAGAGCTACATCTTCCTCATTAGTATACAAAACTTTGCAACTTTAATACTCCGAGAGAAGAAAACAACAATATAATATATCCACAAAAATATTCTGTTCAATTTTCTATCGAAAACGTCGTACAACTTTGATTTATCAAATTTGTAATCATCAAAAATATCGTATTTAAAGTAATAAGATTATTATTATTGTTAAATATACAACAAATCTGCGTTTATTGGTATGTTTTTGTGATTATAATACAATGCATATTTTAAACAAGAATCAAAGCTAGTTAGAGGTAGAAAAACATCGATGTTAGCTGATTTACAATCGATTTTTGCCTATAAAAATATCGAAAACTTCGATTACTTTTGTAGTTCTAAAGCTAGTTCCTTGTTTGTAAAAATATATCATACAATTTGTGAGCTTCAATGAATTGTAAATACTTTTATTAAGCAATCTAGTCTTAAGTTAAGGAACTAAATATATAATTTCCAAGTTCACTATTACAAATTTTCAAATCTTAGAGCTTTTGAAATCTGCTTTACTTTAAAACTTATTCTAGGTGTAGTTCCAGATGTTCGTCAGATAATTCAAGTAGTAAAAACTTTATTACCTCTAAAATGCGAAAACTTTCTTTATATTTCCAGTTCTGCGCATTGATTAAATCCACGTCGAGGACACAATGGCAGCAAATCAAGGAACTGGCTCCCTAATTACAAGCCTCTATAAACGCCCCTGGGGGAATGGGGGAACGTGTAATTCTATCTCCCGAGTGTCCAATTGATACGCACTTATCGCCGAGGGTTCCTGATCTGCTCCCGATTCCCCCCTGCTCCTGCTCAAAAACCGCATAACTCAACCCTTTGCCCCCTGCTCCGCTCTCGGGCAAGGCCATAATAAAAGCCAAACAAAAATAAAAAATAAAATAAACTAAATGGAAAAAAAAGAAAACGAGGAACCAAAAGCGGACAGCGAGAATTCCTCCTTGGCTGTCTATGCTTTTTGGGGAGCAGATGTTACTTTTGGCGGCTCAAAACGAGAATTCTTTGAGCCGGCTCCGTCCGCGTCCTTGTCTCCGCGCCTGCATCTCTCCTCTCTGATCCTGGGATTCTTCGATGATTCTCCTGCTCCGCCTGCTGCTGCTCAAAAAACAAGACCAGAAAAAGGTAAGGGACGGGACAGGACAGGGGCGGGAGAAAGGAAAAAGCAAAGCACTTGTTCCAGCTTGAGCAGCTCAACGAAATACTCAGGCACTGAGAGAAAAGTCAGCCAAGCTGGGAAGATTTTTTCATATAATTAAAGTAATGTTTATTGGTTTTTTATGGGCATAAAATTAGGTCAGTTCTCATATCATATTTGATAATATTAATAAGCTAATATTTATTTGTTTTTAAGAGCATAAAGTTAAGTCAGTTTCTTATTGGTTTGATTTAAAACAAATAACACTATAATAATACCTTTTTTTTCCACGAAAATTCATCAGTAAACTCGCTAACTATCAGACTTCAAATAATTAATTTGTTTAGAAGCCGTTTAAGGTAATTAAATTAAACAATTTACTTTTTATTATACCTCCGAATTCGTGCTTGGGAATTTTAGTGGCCCTTATTGAAACAACTTGAACTACGTTTAATGAAGGAAGTCCAGAAAGATGATTTTTACTCACTATTTCTCTTTGAATCTCTCAGATATTTTATATTAATTAAAATATTACCAATACTCTCTTCAGTCCAAGGATAAATCCCTAATAAAATCCCTAATTTTCCACAGTGCAAATGGGGATGTATTTCAAGTGCGGAAACGGGAAGAGGGTGAGATAGAGCGGCAGAGGCCGGGGCAGAGACAGGGCGATTGCACCGGGCGGCTGTGTCAGATTCAGGTTTTGGTTTTTGGCGCAAAAAATGTGTGTGCTCAAAATTGCCAGCAGAGGAGGCAGCAGCAGGTATTCGCACTCGTATCCGTGTGTCTCCGTTGATGAGGGCAGCCGCATCCACAGCCACATCCTCATCCACAGGCAGCACCAGCAGCCGCAGAAATTGGCGCAAAAATTACAGATGCCTCAAAAAAAAAAAAAAAAAAAATAATAAAAGCGAAAAATGGAAAGCAACTGCAGTGCGGCACAGGTTCTGCCATCTGTGTGTGCGAGTGCTGAGCTGAATTTATGATGCATGTCAAAGATAAGAGAGATCTTATATACATTATTTGCACTATAGAGTACTGCCACCCAACAAAACCTCACATTTGCATCCCTAACGCAGCTACGCATTAAAAATATATACTACACCGAACATAATACTAACTAGTTGTGAAATAATATAATATAATAAAGGCCTTTTTATAGAACCTTTAATGTGAGAGAATAGAAAGATATTACAATGTAAATGTAATAGAAAGAGTTTAGAAATAAATCATATAAGAATAGTCTCATTTAACTCTTAATAAATTTAATAGATTTAGATTAATAGATTTAATATTCTGTGTATTGTCTAGTATCTTCTGAAAACTATTTTCTTTAAAAGGGTATACCGCTTAAGATCAATTTTAAGCTGTAACTCATTAATAAGTATTGAAACAGAAGAAATACCTTACCTAAATCGTATTTTATAAATGGAAATATTTATTTAACTTAGTAATTCGAATGGAAAATCTGCCTTAATCGAGTTCTCAATGACATGTCAATAATAACTAAGTTTAATATTATGTTATTATGTTATTATTATTATAATAACTATGTTTATTATTGAGATGTCATTCAGAACTAATAAAAAAACTAAAGGCATAGGGTATCTAAATTATTACTTTATCTCTAGAAAGTCTTATATCCCTTCAATCACTTGACCAATTGTTTTATTTTATTATTCATTATTATCGTTTATTCATTAATCTAAAAATGTCGTATATATATTTTCTTTCTATAATTCTAACATTCGGAAAACATATAACAAAACTGTTATTAAAACACCTTTTAGCTAGATTTTAAATAGCTTAAAGAGAATGCTGATTTCTATGAATTATTTTAAATATACTACGAAAACGGCATTTATTAAAAACTTTACAATAAGGCAGCTTTGTCAACTAACAAAATATACCCAATAATTAACAAAATCTGTTTTCATAGTATCAATTTTTATAGTCTCATTTTCCTCTAGCCTTTAACCATCAAAAGTAAAGTTATTGCAAAGATTGCACCTGAAATTCCCAAGTACGATTTCAGCCACAAATCATATTTCTCAAAGGCCCCCTTCATTGTGCTCTAACATAGGCCTGACTATATTGTTAGTACCCATTTTTCCCGGTGCACTGTATCCGCTAGATATGTACAATCCACCCAAGGCACTGCCTAGTCGTAGCCACGTATACCTATAAATATTGCACATTGCATATTCGCTGAGGAAAAGAAACCCAGATAGCGGCGGGACAGTGAAAAAGAGCTCTCTTTTTAATGAGCTCATTTATTAATTATACAAACGTGACGTCAGACAGGAGACCGCTCTGAATAAAGGCAGAGGGCACCCTGCATAACTTCGACCTTTTAAAACACAGCAGTTAACCTCATGAGCTGAGCGCGTGCGACAGTTCCATTGATCCGATCCGTTTCATTCATATAAAAGTATATAACCATTCATTGTTCCTTCCATTTTGGGTTACTTGGTACGTGGGCCATAAACTAATTTCGGGCCGACGGCGAGAACAGGGAAAACAGCTTGAGTTTTTCCGCAGACAAGCTGCATTGCGACGGAAGTCGGAAAAGTAGCCCATTGGTTGAGCCAGAGACACGTATCTAAGAGATAAAAATAGAGGCATTACGTGCATTCAAATCAACGCGTTCTGCCACGAAATCAAAACGAGCCAAGCTGAAACGCATTTCGCTCGAAATGACGCAGCAAGAACACAAAACTGGCGGGGTTTTCTGGCAAAAAAGATTAAAGGGGAGGAAGATTAAATAGAAAAATCGTAGAAAAGGGGATATCTGCAACTTTCACACATTTCCCACTGCATTGTGTTCGCATTTCGAGTGTTTTGGCGCGAGGGTTGGTTTTGCATAGTTACTGGCACCACTCCGACCTGTGCCAGCGATCCATCCGATTCCAGATACTTGATCGCAACCCTCAACCCCTGTCCCGGTGCTCACCTTATCTCTTTCTCCCTCTCGGGCAGGTAGTTGCCAATCCGAATATGGACATCGCGCCAAAAAAATAATAATAATAAAGCAAAGGAAAACAATCATCAGCGGTGTACAGTGAAGACTGGGATTGTAGTTTCTCTATACACGGTCTCCATAGAGTACAATGATATTACAATTTAGTTTAAAACGAAAGTATTGATAACAAGCTGAAGGATGTATCTCCTATAAAAAACTCACCAGGCGAGTAAATTTAGACATGTCCGTCGGTTTGTCCGCTTAAAATAGATCTCAGGTGGAAAAAGAGCTACAGCTAGCAAATTTGTTGGTAACATCCTTATCTTTCCTATACCAAATTTAACCGCACGAATCATTAATATTTTATAATATTTATTATTTACATATTTATTCCTAAATTCTCGTTAAAGAAAAGTAAATTGATTCTTAAAAAATACTGTACTGTGTACGGTGCATATATTAATACAATTATATAATAAATATGAGAGTTTTTAGATACTAAAGATGCAAACCTTCAATCTTCATCTCGCTCCCACTTTCCTCAAAAGGATAGTCGAAGCTCAAGCTACGGTTGTATGTCTAGAGGAAGAGTTTGATATGATACAAAATACATATCGAAAATATCGCTAATTTTGATATATGAATACTTTAAATATCGAAAAATACTACACTTAACATTAAAATATAGAAATGATCATAAAATGTTCCATAACTTTATTTAATTTTGGGTTTTTCCCGTTTATCTTGTCCGATTTATTAAACAGAATATCGATTTTGTGAACATTTGTATATCGCAACGTTGATCGATATATAATATGGCCTGTCGCTTCATATATCCATGCAGTCCTGTTATCCCTAGCTCGAAGGGCTTATGAAATTTGTAATTATAATGGTTCCACAAAAGTCCTTGTTGTGAATTGTTTTTAATAATAAAATAAATTTCGCAATAAATCCTCTGGTTTCTCTTTCTTTTGGCTCGTGTTCAGTGGCCTCTTTTCTGAGTGCCCACTGTACCCATTCGGAAGAATAATAAATCGCAATCCTTTGGGCGCGGCCTTTGTTCGGGCCACTCTTTAAAATGACTAATCGGTTCGGAGTCCAGGTCCGGCGGTCAAAGAGCCAGACAAGAGATCAGAGACCAGAGGAGGAGACCCGAAGACCAGCTGCTTGATTCTTCTGGTTCCCGTTTAGCCCGATTCTCTGACTCAGCACTATTGAAATTACTTGTGGCCCACATTCACAACGAGATTGTTACCAACCTCCTACTACCACTATTTCTATGCGGTTTCTCAACTCTTTTCACTTTCATTTGTTTGGCGCTACGCTTGAATTGCCGCCGCCATAGCGAAAGTGTTTATTTCAACATATTTTTTATATATGTATATATTTTTTTTTTAGATTGTTCCCGCGAATTGTTTTTGTCCCATGTAATTTGTTTCCCGGCACGTTGAGGCCAATTAGGCCGTTTAATGCCGCATGAAGTCCGGTTCTGACCTTGAGTTAGGGCCCAAAAAGCCCGACAACATATCAGTTGGGTTGGTATTTGTGTGGAGTCAACACAGGCACACACATAGGGCTAGAATCTAGCATAACTAATTGTATTTACACGCCATAAAAGTAAGTAATTGGCACACGGAAAACAGATTCACTTTCCACAGTCGCGTTACATGTAAATATTTAATATCGTACGAACGTAATGTCTAGGTCTAGAGAGGGGAAACTAATTGTTCTGTAACAGTAAGGGCTCTCTCTCTCTCTCTCTCGCTCTTTGTTAGACTCTCTTACTGCCCCGTAAAGCTTTCAAGAAGGTGGCGCCTGCTTAGATAGTACTTTTACTCTTTGATGGGTTTTTAGCTCTCAGAACGTTATGTAACTGACTATTTTTAATATACGAATTTGCGTAAAAATACTTACTTACCTCGGTTATAAATACCGAAAACCATCCATACACCTCTCAGAGCATTCATATAAATAAATTTTACTACAAACAAAGAAAAGTCAATCCAATTTTCTGTAAAAATAAGTGTTTAAAACTATTAGTTTAGCTAAAATTACCGTAACAAATGCTGTACAAAGCTAGATAAAAATTAAACTCACACTTGACTTCAATAATTTCTGTTTTAAACAAAGAAATCCAAAATAATTGAGTTTTTCCCCTCGAATAATAAAGGAAATAAATTCACTTTATGACGTCATCCAAATCCGCTCTCTTCTCTTGGTTTGTTTCTGCGCCACCTTTTCCAAGCCAACAGAAGCTAAACAGCGGTCTAAAACTGACCTTAACAGCGCCGGAGAGTGTTGCGAGAGAGCGTGCAGTAAGAGAATGTTGCTAGACAAATGTTGCGAGCGGCGCTCATTTTAACAGAAATGTCTTTTAGTTAGAGAGCAGTCTCTGTTAGTTCGCTGGTTAGAGAGCGGCCTCTGTTAGTTCGCTGCTCAAAATTACGGTATATAAAGAAAGAGGAACCGATAAAATACTCACTCATTTTTTTAACGTGCAACACGGCGGATGATTTTCCAACAAAGAAAACTCCCTCTCAGAGAGAACTCTCGAAATACGAAAACGTTGTTCGTTCGGTTGTGTTTAACTTAACTTTTATTGACAACTAACTGGTGCATAGAAAATCGCAGCCAATAACAAATATAATTGCAGTGTATATTTCTCCTTTCGAAATTGTGATTCCGGCGACGACGACCCGAAACTAAAATTGCAAAAATGCATCAAATATGCACGTGAACTTCGCACAGTGTACGCAGTGTGCGCAGTGTGTGTGTGTGTGTTAGGTGTGCTTGGGTGTATGTGAAAGTTCGAGTGAAAGTAGCCAAAAAAAAAGGGGAAACAAAAGTAGGCACTCCAAAGCCAAACCAAAATTAAATTTTAAATAAATAAAATTAAAAGAACAGCAAGAGAAAAAAAAACTGACAAAACATGACTCTGTGTCCGCCAATAAATCTGCATGCCACCCACCGCCCCAGCGGCCCACGGCCGGCGCCAACGGAATTGAAGCGGAAGAGCTGCGCCCGGAATCTCTTTCACAACTCGCCCGGCGACTCGAGCATCAACGAGCTGCTGGCCCAGGAGCAGCTGAAGGAGCTGATCAGCATCAAGAAGCGCTACAACATCGACATCCTCAAGCTGGAACAGCGCGAGCAGGAGGCGGCAGAGATTACCGGTCAGCGGTATCCCTACCAATCGGACGTCACCACGATTAGCCCCAAATCCTGTACAGCAGCAGCAGCAGCACCGCCCTCGATGGGCGCCGGAGTGGCCACCTCCGGCAAACAGATCTCCATTGCCATCGATCGGGTAATCAGCAACAGTTCGTCGGATCTCGCCAGCAGCACAATATTTGGCCAAGAGACAAGGGGGAAGCAATCATCATTGGGCCTAAAACGTAAGTATTTGTCGGAAAAAAACCACGAAAACTATAAAACTATTAAAGGTGAAAAAGTGAAAGATCAAATTCCATTCCAGTGAGATTTTAAATATTTCTTAGCAAGTTGCTTTACTATTTAAAAATAGTCAGTTTCCCTTAGTTACCTCAAATCCAAAAATATCTGACTACATTTCACCGAAAGTCCGCCGGCTTTAGAATCTATAGTTTTATGAATTGTTTGTTTAATTTTACAATATTCCAAAGAATATTGAATATAAATATCGGTGTTTAACACATTTTCCTATTTATAAATATTACTTTTCCACTTCTTTTGTACAAAAGAAACCTGATTTAATCAAATTCCACCAACATATAGATGAATCTTTATTCATTCATGAATGTATCTCAGTATTTCACAATCTTACAAAGAGCAAGTTTGAGATCCAAGGAACATAGAGTATATATCTATTACGTTTTATTATTTAAAAATATTATTTTATTATATTATTATATTTCTTAAAACTGAAACCTCAAATTTCCTTAAAATATCTTTATTCATGAATGTACTTCAGAATTTCACAATCTAGTTATGAATATTAAAGAACAATTTGATTTACTTAATCTAGAAAAGGATCGTTACGGCTTAAAATGGCTTATATAATATTTGTAATTATATTTTAAAGGACATTATATCATACTTTTTATACAACTTTAATTTTTTTAAAAGTTAGTTCAGTCCAAGTCATACATTGCTATGTACATATAGTTTTTTGTATTTTTATCCAATAAGCGGGCACCTGATTTTCATTCCTTTTTCCGCTATTCCTTTCCTTTCCATTTTCGTCCTTTCTTTGTGCTCGTCCTTTTCCAGCGGTTGATTTTCAACCCTCTGCACTTCTTTCAGTTTGTCACAAAACCCACCCTTGCTTTGGGATTTTTCTAATTTTATATTTCCCTTCTTCCGTTGATTCTTATTGTCACTTCTTTGTCCTCCTCTATGTTTCGGTTTGGTTTTGTTTTTCGATTCCATTTTGGTTTCATTCAGGTGCATATCCCAAGGATACGGATAGTAAAATAGATTCAAAAATAGATACATATATAGGAGATACTGTTGGTAGATAGATATATTCTTTTTTTATTAAAATAACCCTATATTGGCTTTTTGTTAAAGAAGTTTGGGTTATGCGAGTTTCAAGGCTTACTTTCCATAGCTATGAACATAGTTCTCTGATTTTTTAGTACTTCCAGTAGTAGTTATACTACTTTTTCTTTATATCTCCGATTCTCGAACTGCAAATCTGTTGTAAAGCCTTTAAAATAGGAAGTTTCCAGTATCGCAAGCAGTACTATATGATACGATACGGCCTTTGGTTATTTAACCGCGCACGCTAAGGGCTCGGATCAATATTTGCAACAACTGTGCACACATAATGCACTCTACTCTTTGCCAGTTGGTGTTAGTGTTGGTGTTGGTGTTGGTGTTGGTGTTGTTGGTGTTGGTGTTGTTGGACGGGCCTTAAGTGCCGTTAATGCCCCTTTTTATCGGTTTGTTTGGCAGGGCTCGGCTCTCCTCCCCATTCCTCCTCGCACTTTCATATTCATATTCATTTCACGTTTCTTATTTATTTTTTTCGTATTCGCGAATCTCTTGTGCTTAACGAAAGCTTGTTTTTCAGTTTTTGTTTTGATAGAGGTTTGTTATTTTGCGCCGTTCCATTTTGCCCTGTTTCCTAACCACTTACGATACGAATTTTATTCACACTTCGCTTTCATTGTGGAGCCCCCGTCGACTTCGTTATCAATTCCGCATGTCAAGGCCCGATTTCGTTATTGACTTTCAGGGTAGAAAGTATACCCCAAGTATTGTGTTACTCCTTGACTAATCCAAGTCCACAGTTGGAATTCTATAGATCGGATTCGAGGGTCTGACTTAAGTTTTGAGGGAAATTCAAAAAAGATCTTTTGAATATTTTCAAAATCTTGAATTTTTCATGAAATAGTGAAAGGGAATAATTAATATTTTAGCGTGTTTTGTATCTAAGCAATATAATCTCTTTTAAAAATACTAAGATCCTTCAATCGAGTGTTTGTATAGTTTTTGATCTTTGTTACTTTTTAAACAAAAATCCCTACAAACATTTTGAATCGCAAAAGTTATCCCTTAAATTGTATTTTGAAAAATCACATGTTCTGTTTTTACATATGTACATATGTACATAGATACAAAAATATATATAAAATATAACTTTTACTTATAAAATCTTTGATTTTTCACTATTTTCATTTCGCTAAAATATTAGAAAACTATTTTCTGATCAACTCTGATTTCTAGTGGACGTCCGACTGTACCTCCATTTGTTGGTTTATTGCTATTTATGACTGCTTTACTTTGCGCTGATATTCCGCTGATAAATCGTGGCAAACAGAGAAGGCAAAGGAGAAAAGGAGGAGGAGAGCGAGAGCGAGAGAGCGCGGAAGAGGGGCGGAGAGCGAGAATTGTCGCCAGTTTGTCTTTGATTTGGCAGTGTGTCAAAGCGAAAAAGCTAAACAACAAACTGTACGCCAAAATAAAAACTGTTGAATAACAATCGCGCGCCAAAAATCTTTCTTCGCCGATCTGCGCGAGATTGCAACCAAAAAAAAAACAAGAAACCAGCGAGAAAATCGAAAAAATAAGAGCAGTTGCTGGCAATTAATTGAGAGGCCTCAATTAAATTTAAATCAGCGCCAACGCCTTCAGGTTTTTGTTGTTGTTCTCATGCTGCAGTTCTTACAGGCGAAAAAATATATGTATGAATAACAACAACAATAACAAGAATCAACTACTTGGCACACGCCTGCGACTGTACACGGATTGTTGTTGTGTTTGTAGTTGTAGCTCCCACTTTTTTTTGTTTTCTGCCTTGAAAGCCGCACCCACGACGACAAACGCAATCTCAACAACAAAACGCGAGGCAACAACAAACCGCGTCACTCTTATACGACGACGTCAGCCCACTCGCCCATATGTACATATATTTAAGAAGAGCGAAAGAGAGAGGAGCGCTCTCTGGTGGTGGTGTTGCCATCTCAGCCTTATTCCCCGTCAAATCTGGCCTTTTTTCGATTAAAATACTGAAAACTAGCCAGAGTCGAAAACAAAATATATTTTAAATGCCACGATGGCTGTTTTTTGAAAGTTGAATTAGCGACCATTAAAATTTGAATAATGTTAAAGATTTGAACGTTTTAGAAGTAGTTTTTTGTTATTATAGAAGTATGGTCTTAAAGATATGTACATACATATGTAAATAGTATGTACACATAATACTTGCTCGTTTTCTGAGAAATTACATTTCCGAAAGGTTTATTAAAGGCAGCCTTCTCTCTAGCATGTGCGAGCTTTTAAAAATCCAGGCAACACTGCCAGATCGCTCTTTTCTCTCTGCCTGTTGTTTGTTTGTCTCTAGCCTGCTGATGATGTTTTTTGCGTTTTGGCGCGAATTTCGTATTTTTCGTGTTTATTTTTAGTCGTCTTCGCTGATAAGCAGTGCTCGTGTATGCGTGTGGTTATTATGCGTAGTACTACGCACGCATGTTGTTGATGTTTTTCAAAACTCGTCTGAAGGTCACAAACACAGGCGCACATGCAGATCGCGTAAGTACAGCAGCGCCAAATGTTGTGTTATTGTTGTGTACTTTTGCGGCAGGTCCGAACCGAAAAAAAACAAAAACGGGTCCAAATGCGGAGGAAAAAAACAAATCAATTAGACACCAGTTCGGTTATCTCCTCCACCTCTCGCTCTCTCCCGCGCTTTTTGGCATGTACTGTACTTTTCACACAGTTATTTGGCTTAGCGTTTTGTGCTTTTTGTTTTGCTTCGGCCTTTTCGCCACGCCCCAAATAGCAAGAAGTTATGTGTTGTTATGGTGTTCCTCGATTTCTCGGAAATTTATGTTTTCTAATTAAGTATGCTGAAGAAACTCTCTCGCGAAGCTCCCACATAAATATTTATAATGTGAATTCTTTGTTGCCGTTCCTGTTTTCATCGCCGCCTCTCTCTCCACACACATTTCGTAAACAAAACGCGTTTTGTTGTTGCGTGAAAGGGGGTAGAGAGTTGCGAGACGGAGGGAGCGAAAGCTTCCAGGCTGCGTGCTCATAACGATAACGGTAAACGCACTACCCGTCATTCAACTCTTTATTACAGAACTCTCCTGCTCCCGCTTTCTTTCGTTCACCATCTTTCTCTCTCCACCCGCTCATTACAATAGGCGATCGTTTTTTGCCGATCCCCCTTCTGCTTCTTCTTCGCCTGCGTTTCGCTTGACGTTCTTTGTCGCTGGCTTATAATTTTCTATAACTGTACATTTGATTCTATCGCCGGCAGCGCGACTCTTTGGCTGCCAGTGTGCCTCATTCCATTCTCTTTCTCTATGGTGGGGCTTTCTGTTTTCTTCTGTAAACTTGTAACGCCCCTGAAAATATAGATTTTTCAGCATTCTAAGAGTTTATCAATGTTAGGTTATGGCTGACACTCACTACATTAAAGTTAAACTTCAACAGAAGAAATACTTAAAAAGTCAACTTACAAATTCAAAGAAAGTCTTTAAAAAATCAATCCTTATTTATTAATGAATAAGCAGGAAAGAAAAAGACTCCAATTAGATTAACATTCTTGTCTCATATAGTCGCCATAGAAGTCTCTAATAGCGAGTGTGCTTAAGTATTCGGTTTTCTAAGCTGGCCTTGGGGCGTCTTTCTTGTTTTTGTATTCCCCCCGCCTTTTGTGGCTGTGCTGTGTCGTTTAGCTTTTCAGCTTTTAGGTCACTGCGCAGTGGCTGCGGTTTCGTGAGCGTCTCCGGCGATCGTCTAAGCTCCGGCTAGCGGTTCACTATACGCTCGATGAGGCAACCGCAGCTGCCCGCGATCGAGACCTGATAGGAGTACAGTCTAACCCATCTCTAATCCCAGCTTTTATTTGACGCTAAAAAAGGGCACATTCTGGAGGGTTTGACTAACGAAAACCATTGCAAAGTATTTCCTTACAAAAATATCATTAGAAGAATTTAGAATTTAGAATTTAGATTTTACGTAGAATCGCTAGGAAATTTCCACTAAAACAAGTCAGACTGTACTTTAAACGGCTCTACACAGCTGCGAGGTTGATGTGCTATTTGGCTATCTATCAGAACGCCTTCGTCGGCGATCGTTCGCCTTTATAGATTCCCCTCCGCTAACAGTTTCTTCTCCCCTCTAAGTTGCAGCTATCGCTGCGGCCATGACATTTATTTATCGGCTAGCCAGTGACCAGGTATGCGTACTCTCTGTATAGGTGTTCTAGATTGCACAAGTGTGCATAATTCTGGCGTTGAGACAGCGAGATAAGAAAGCTCTACGATGAAGTAGAAAAAAAACGCCCACTGGCACAGGTATTCGGTTGCAAAAATGCAATTCAATTCGCACACCTTAATATTGCTTTCCCTTTTGAAGCTTCTGAAGGTCAACAAAATGACGCTTGCACTTTTATTTTTATTTTCCATTTTCTACTTTAAGGTGTGACTAATCACAGACTTTGTATAGCTTTTGTACGGAGATTACAGGGTTGTATTGCAAACGTGACAAGCATTTCGTATCTTAAAGATAAGGATAAACGCATTCTATATATGTATTTATGTATATACTACAATATTTTCCCCATTTTCTTATCTTTACAGGCAAGTTCCCCATTCGCAAAAGGTTGCCAAAAAGCATCAAGAAGAGTTACGAGATCAGCAACATCAACAACAACAACAATGTGGATGTGGATAATGGGACTAGCGAATTGGGGAATGCGGAGCAGTAATCGTAGAGGAGGAAAAGACGGATCAGCAGCCCCTGGCGGTGCAACAATTGCAATATAATAAAATAATTTGTTTTTATTTTTTTTTTTTTTTAAATATGTACTCCCCTTACACAAGGTGTACATTTTGTTTAAACCAAGACTTTGCGGTCCCCAAATGTTGTTGCATAAACAGACGGAAAAAAAGGAAAAACAAATGCTTAAAAGCAAAAAACAGCCAACCAGAAACAACAAACAAAAAAAAAAAAAATACAAAACCAGAAAAGATCGGCGCGCGTGCACAGCCAAAACAGGCAAAAATAATATAATTTAAAATACATCCGGATGCATAGCGATCGATATAATTATGGAAATTATTAAGTCGTAGATATATATTAAAAAATATTTATATGTTAAAAGGAAATTATATTTGTACATTGGCAATATATACGTAAATTGTGGCGGGACAGCGAAAGACACTTCAATTCGCTGTCGGCCGTAGACTTACGAAGTAGATTAAATTGTAATTAGGCAATGCTAATTTTAGACGAGTGACCGAGGACAGATCGGCGCTATGCATCCGTTATATAGACTCTTACCCCCAAATCCAAAAAAAACCAATTCAAGCGTTCTCAGCGTGTTTTCGGATCCTGATGCACGCGTGTGCCAAAAGTATTTACAATTTACTTTGTGTCATGATCTCAATCATTAAAAACAATTTTATTATTTTGTTTATTGTAATTTTAATTGAAATTATCTAAAAAAAAGAAAATTCTTCTTAGCCCTCCCTCCCACACAAACACACTCATATCGCATACACACACACACTTTTACACACACCCAACCCTTACTCCTAAACTCATATTTATTGTATGCACACTATCGATGTGACATTTTAAATTGTATGTACTGTACCATGAACTGTAAAATAATATTTTGTATCTGTGGCAAAATGAATTTCCTCCCTCTAAGACCCCCCTAAAAATCTATTTTGAACAACCTGTGTATATTGTATGGAGCAGTAAGAAAACTCCAAGCAGCTAAATGAGAAAACTCACGAAAAACAACAACAATCACTGTGTATATTTCCTTAAACGAAACTAAACAGTAATTTTTGTAAAACTTACGCAATCATTAAAAAAAAACACTATCACAAAGAAAAAAAAAAAACTACAAAAAAACTCTTAAAAATACAAATGTAAAACAAAAAAAAAAAAACTAAAAGCTTTTTATTTGTTGGGGGCCCTTTTGGGCCGAGATGGCGTGGTTATTCCCAAGCTGCCTGCTTGCAAAGAAAAGTCAAAAAGTTGGAGAACCACATGAGTGGAGAAAGATAAAAATAAATAGGTGGAATGACTCAGCTCTAAGCTCCGGATGCATCAGTTGCCCCATTAGACAAGGTCCGTTCTTTTCTTTGCAGCCACAGTAAAGCCTCGAAAGTTGGACCATTTGTATAAATAGTGTCGGTATAGCTGATTACAACGTTATTTAAATTAAAACTGCCCTTGAGCTACAGTTCTTCCCCACTGTTAAAGTTTCAGATACTTATCTATCGGACCGATAAAGAAAACGACCATATAATCGGGTTTCTAAGCGTCTGTAATTTATCTGAACGAAAAAGATGAAATATTGCTGTAAATCACGAATTGGGCTGCTGCATTTAATAATCTATGTATCTAATCGTGATCACGTAATTGTATGATATATTGAAGATATGACTATAATTTTATAAAAGTTGCTTCTAAGCTTGTAAGCTAATATATTCTTTCATAAATGAAAAACGATGTTCCATTATCCGAGGTACTACTGTACAAATTACATTCTCCGCCAAGGTTCGGAATGCAATCAAAAAAGTGAAGTGGAAAGGAAGTCGAACCTTCACCAATTAGTAGGGTTTCCTCTATTCGCTTTCATCGCTAATCACCCGGGACCAGTTGAGAGGCTCCACTGTGGGTACTCGTGGGCACTCGTGTGCCTTTCAATAGGCGTAAATATGTACATATGGCCGGCGGACATTTGGGAAAATGCTTTCTAGTCGTAATTTACTTGCTATCCGTCCATGTGTGTGCATATCTATGTTATGTTATGTGGCTGGTGGAGTGGAGTGGGCACTTAACATTAGATTGGCTGCGACTTCCGGCACACAAACGATCGTTGGGCGTCTGATGATGATGATTGATGCTATCCAGCGTTCTTCATTCCCCTTTTATTATTTTCATAATCTAAATCAAAACTCTGGTTTTCCGCTGCTTTTGGGGACTCATAGAATAGAAAGATTCCTAGAACAATATTTTAATTTTGTTTAGTTTCGGAATTAGAGCTTAAAGTTGGGTGACGTTGTTTTTGGGGTGCTGATGAAGGTTTTGTGATTTTCGAAAAAATCTCATATAAAGCTAGCGAATGTAGACTTTTAGATTTTTTTTATAAATAATAACAAACAGAAAGAAACAAGTTTAAGGTTGTTTAAACTTTTCTATTGTTTCACTTGTAATCTCAACTATCTTTTTTTAGATACCCTGAAACTGTACACTCATTTTATTCCGATTTCCCATCAGACAGACAAAATCAAAAACGAGAAAAGCTCGTGCCGACCAGCCTTAGAAAAGTTCCACTGATCAACGTTAGTTTTTATGGCTTCTGTTGCTATGCCCAGGCACTTGGGCACTGGCTGCTCTCTTGAGCGAATCAAGAATGCAATATGCTATATAATAATGGCAGTGGCATAGAGGCAAATTACATGCTCTGCATTTAGTAACAAGCATGTACAACATATTTGCCCACTTAACTAGCGGCCTGGTACGGTTATTAGCATGCAATTTCAAGATTTTAATGGCTCTGCACTCGCATTGCAGTCACATTATACAGACTTAGGTACATAAATACATATGTATGTATGTACATACATACATGCATCTACACAGGCACGCATTCACGTAACGCAACAGAGCCCAGAGGCGTACAATCGAGGTGAAATTAATAGCGCAGAAAGCCCTTTACATATAAAGGGATTCCAATGATTCCAATGTTTCCATTCTACTACACTTAACCTATCCCCTAATTCAAGCTTATGTTTAAATATTGCTATTAAAAATTGATTAATTGAAACACATCTTTTAAACCCTTTTGACATTATTGAATCCGATATATTCAGAGCTAATTTACTCACCACCACTGTGGATCGTGTGATCGAGCGGTGGACGACAAGAATGAGAGACGCAGCTGGCAGAGGTGTTTGTACTCTCGGCGAATTCGCGTTGGCCGCGATTCGCAATTCGCAGCTCCCATTTTTGAATGCGCTGCGGCAGTGCTGCCTTTGCTTTGCATTCGCCTCGCAATAAATTCAAGTTGAAAAGCAAAATTTATGACGTCGGTGTGTTGCCATAACGGTACTGCTAAGCCAGCGCCATTAAAAAAGAGAGAAGGAAAACAGGGTGTTGCTTTGTTGTAATTATTGTTCTTCTATTTTTCTTTATTTAAGTGTTTTTTTTTCCTTTCGCCTGCTGCTGCTGCTGCTGCTAAAATCACAATAATTTATTGCGCGGAATTTAATTGCATTCCGTTTTCGCATTAATCACCATTAATGTCAGCGCCTGCATTCGAGTTGGGGTGCAATGGCTGGAAAAGCGTGAAAAGCGAGCCAAGGCCATCTCTGACAGTTGTGCGTTGGGATTGAAATCAATCAGCCCTGAAATAATAAGGTTCCCCTATCTCGCAATTCCTTCGTCACTTAAAAAAACCTCGTATACTTTTGTGATATATTTTATGTGATTTTAAGGACCGGTTTTTTTTTACCGGTTCATTTCTACTAAGAATATTTGTATTTCTAGGGGCTCCATGTGTTATTAACAGGACTGCCGGATTTCCTGTTAATTTATTTTCTGTTGGATAACATAACAGCTGATCTTAAGATTAATTTTGTAAATTATGAAAAGTTTTCGTCCGAAAGTACAAATATTTTAGTGTTTCGAACTAGATTACTATATTTTAACACAACATTATTTAATGTATCTGTATTTTGTACTAATTATGTTGTTCCTTGTAATGATTGTAATTTTTCGGATGACTTGAATGGGCATTTTAAAATAAAAATAAGGTTATGTTTCAGTGTGGACCGCATGACGTGAGGTCAGGCAAAGGGGTAAAAAACGATGTGGAGCTGATCCCGTGGCCACTGCTCTAATCTCCTGACCAAGTTGTGGCTTTGCATTATTTCCCTGAACCTACACGACTCGGATCATTTGCTATATATACCCTGCCAAAACGGGGGCTATAGCTTGAATTATCGTTGAAATAAATACAGAGTTGAAGGGATAAAAATATATAAAAATTGAAAGAATCAGATCGATTATTTTGATCATTACTGGCTTAGTATTTTATAGTATTTTAAAGTATTTTATATTATCTACGGCTTATCGAAGGAAGTTTAGCATATTCTATGAAAGTAATGCGATGTTTTACTTTATTTCTTAAACCTTATCCGATATATCTTTATTTTTGGACGTTCCCTATCAAGGTTGTTTGAAAACCATAAAGGGAACTCCGCATGAGAACTGCCTCAACAATCACTTGAGGTATCTAGGAAGTCGACCAGATAAGATAACCTTTTCTGTTGTTAAAAGCAATTTGAGTTGGCCAAGTCCGGGGCAATTTGCAGCACAAATCAACGGCATGCAAAGCACTTTGGTTTATTTCGTTGATTGTTCCCACAATTTTCGTACAATGCCGGAAAATGTACGTGCCCAGTACGTTGTTACTGTAATTGCCCTAAAAAATGAAGAAGAGGAGAACAAAAAGACCCAAAGCGAACTGAAACTAAAGAAGATGAGGGGAAAAAATAAATCATACAACGTGAAAATTCTTTTCAAATGTCAGACAAAGGCTGGGCGGGGGTGTTCGCGGGGATTCCCTCGGCTGCCTGACAGACTCGAAAGATCTCCCAGATGCGCGCGCTGTAATCGTGCCGAGTTTTTCGGATAGGACAGTGAAGATGTAGCTGAAAAGATACTGTGTATGGGAAGATCACGTACATACGCTCAAGATGGGGGCGTCATTTACATTGCCCTCGAAGAAGGGAGCTTAGAGCCAGGATCGGATCGTGAGCGTGTGAATCGAAAGCAAAAGCAAGCGATGATCGGGCCAACTCAAGGCGAGGGGTCTTGAGAAGGAGTCATCCCATTCCCTTTCCTCTACTCCTAACTCAAAGACTTGTAGATCTTCGAAACGTGATCTCAAAATGAAAACGTGTAGCCTTATTATTGAGATGTCGAGAGTTTCGCTTGGTAATAATGGAAAGGATATCTGAGTCTTAAAAAGGGAAAGGAATATTAGAAATCCTATAAAAGATTTCCTATAAAAGACTTACTTTCATTGGAAACTAATAAAACTGAGAGCACTTTATAGTTTCTAAATATAATTGCATTAATAAGTGTTTAACAGGTTTAAAGCTTTCATAGTATTCGAATATGAAGGTATCTAGATACTTTGTCAGGCACCTGTCACCAGAGATAATGTCAGAAGTTCTCATTAGTTCTCATTAGCAAAAGGTTCTTCAAGAGAGCTCCTTCAGTGCAGTTTGGAACCCGCTTACAAAATGTTTATAGACCTTCGTCAGTTAAGTGCTCCAAAAATCTCCGCGGTTATTCTGCGATGGATTTTCTACTACTCAAAACTTTTCGGAGTATCAAACTTTCGCTTAAAAACCACCACTGAAGGCGAAGTGCAGGTGAAGGACTCAACATCAAAATGGAAGTGGCTTGGAGCAATATACAGCTTAGGACATTTACAACTATTTATCTATATATACGTTTACTGGCTGAAAAGTTCAAATGATGGCACGGCAATTGCTTTGCATTCATGCCGCTTGATGATGAATGTCATCTGCTGCCTGTGCATCCTACGATTGCAGCTCTTTCAGAGTCATGAGTGCATTCAATTGATCAATAGATTTCTGAAACTTTTTCAAAGAGTTCGAGACATTTGCCATCAACAGGACCCGAAACGAACAGGGTTCGGTGGAAAACAGGAGCTAATACTGCTAATTCTATTGGTGGTTGGTATAGTTCACGATAAACTCTTCTTGATCGGAGTATTTCAGATGGAATCAAATATATTTTACATCATTTGCTGGTTTTCGGACACCTACATCTCTATTGGTAGTCAATTGCTAATGCACTTTGCCTTTGTGTGGTATTTGGCTTTGGGATTTACATTATCCGAATTGAATGAATATATTCGTACCCAGTTGCGATCCCAACTGGAAGCCTTGGAGGCACAGCCCAGCCGCAGGAAACTTTGTGAGGCCCGCAAGGCCTTGGACAAGTGCCTAAACCTTCATCAGGACCTTCTTTCCTTGACATCTCGCTTTCAGAAGATCTACGATCTGATCTTATTTCTCTCACTAATCCAGAATTGCGCTAGCATCGCATCTTTTTCATATACAATTGTGATCAAACTACAGCTTAATTGGATTTGGTTGTGGTCTAAAACATTCATGAAGATTCTAAACATGTTACTTCTCTGCCTGTCGGTGCAAAGAGCAGTCCTTCAATTCGGGATGGTTCGTCGCCTGGTTTTGGAGAATTGCTATCTCAGCGACATCAAGGATTGGCACAGAACAGTGAGTACATCGAAATGAAAATCCTGAATACTATTTTATGCTATATATTTTCCACAGCTTGACATGTTCTTTACCTATCTGAGCCTCTACGAACTTCGCGTGTGCCCCATGGGATTATTCAATATCTCCAATGAGTTGCTTGTGGTATTTCTTTCCGCATTGGTTAACTATTTTACCGTCGTCATTCAATATGGAATGCAACAAAGTGTGGTTTTAAGAGCCCTTGAACAGCTTAACTTTCTCAAGCTTAACTCGTAGTATATTTTTCAATATATTAATCACCTGTCACAGCACTAATAAAGCTTATTTATAAATATTCAACTCAATATATTATTCAAAGATTGCCTCACTAATTAATCATAAAGGGCATCAGTTTTTAGTATTAATTTATTCCATTACACTACATTTTTGCGTTTATTGGGTAACCTGAGGTTAAATGTTCTCGTAGTTGTGTTGTTATTACTTTAAATAGGTAAGGAATTAGTTTAATATTACAATATTTTCTTATCCTAAGATTGAATATAAGGAAAAATTCATAATTAAAGCTTTAAGCTGTAATAATTGGTTAACCTGAGGTTAAGTATGATAAAATAAGATATTTGCTTCAATAAACTATTTCTATCTACCGACGCCAATCGATTTTTTCTGTGTAAGGGAGTCCCCACCCAAGTGGGACTTAAGGCAACAGTATTATCTTTCATCACCTGTCGTTGACTTTTCCGCATTTAATTGACAGCCCCCGTGGAACCGGTGTAGAGTTGCCATTAACTAAATGCATTTTAAAAGATTTCGATTAGCGCAAATATTTCATTTACTTCATTGTTCATTTCAATTCAAGCAAGTCATGTTCGATTCTCGGAAATTGAGTGCATCCAAAGTGTCCGCCGGAATCCTGCGAGGAATCTTTATAATCGCCGAATACACGGGCATGGTTTTCTTTAGCGTGAGGAAGGATCATGTTGTGGCCATTAAACGTTCGTGGTGGAGAGAATGGTTATCTCTAATCTTGCGAATTATCCCAGTCGGATTCTATATTTATACTTACCTAATGTGGATTATGTATAGGGAAATACGGATGGAGCAAGTGCTACACTCTATACGACTTTTACTATCAGTTCCTTGCTATTTGGCGATGATCTACATCCAGCTTTTTCATTGTCCTAAGGTGATCAAGTTAATTAATCAGTATGTGCGAATCTTCCGTCAAGTTCGGTCATTGGCCACCAAAGAAAGATTCGGTTTTGGAGGCGGACGTGAGTTGTTCCTGATCCTCCTTTCGTTGGCCTGCCAACTCCAGGAAATATTTTTTCTTATGGGACTATTGTGCTGGGTAATCAATCTGGAAAGTATCATCGGCTGGGCCAGCTACTTTTTCGTCATCGTTTCCAGTAATATGATCCTTCGCATCAATTTTTTTTGGTACCTTAGCTTGGGCATTCTCTATAAGGAATTAAATGAATACCTCCGCTCCGAGACGGGAGCCCAATTTGATGTCTTGAAGCATCAACAAAGATATCAGCCCGTATATAAGCAGCTGAGACAGATTCGAAAGTTAAAAAAAGCCTTAAGTATTTTTAGGGAGATATATTATGTGGTCAGTTGTTTACAGAATATTACCAATACTCATCTATTTGTTTCCCTGAGTCACACTCTTTTATACTTGATTGTTGTGTCCTACAAAATGATTATCGACCTGAACTTCTCCCAGTTTTGGTTGTGGTTTCTATTCGTTAAGATCATGATCGATGTTCTAATTGTTACTTTGGCCATTCAAGGAGCTGTTAATCAGTTTGAATATATTCGGGGAGTTCTACTCGAAATTTTCTTTATGAGCGAACTGAGAGATTGGAAGAAAACGGTAAGTATAGTATTTATAGGGTTTCATTTAGTCAATAAATATTTCTATCCTTTAAGGTGGAGCTATTTGTATTCCATCTGAACCTATACAAATTGAGAGTTCGTTTCCTGGGTCTATTTGACGTTTCCAATAAGCTATTCCTTGTAATTGTATCTGGCATGATTTGTTATCTTGTTTTTATCGTACAATATGTAATACAGTTGCAAAATATATAAAGAAAAGTTAAAGAGCTCGAGCTCTCAAGGAAGAAAAGATCCTTTTACTTGATTTACTTGATTACATAAAAGACTTTATGCAACTGATTAATGCCACTTCTTCGGGCATTATAAAGTACTTACCCTGACAGCTCACGATATTATCGGACTTACACCTTAGCTTGTCATTAACCAAATGCACCTCAAGTGCAATCGTTTAGAGCAATTATTTTTCCATTTGAAGCGAAGTTAAAACTAAAAACGGTCGGTCATGTTCCAGCTCCTTCGTGAGATGAGTGTTTCCAAACTCTCCGCCGCAATCTTGGTCGGTTTTTTCCACTACTTCCAGCTCATGGGTGTGGTTTCCTTTCGACTCATCCAAGGTGAAAATGGGAATATAGTTTGCAATCAAAATGTGCTAAAGTGGACCGGTTTTATCATCCGACTATTGGCCTTGTGTGGATTTATCTATCATTTTGGATCAATTATCCTTTCGGCACAGTATCATGTCATACAGGCTTTGCATGGCATCCGAGTCCTTCTGAGTATTCCCAGCACGATTATAATAATGGGATATCAGCATTTTCGTAGTCAACAAATGATAAAGTTGGTCAACCGATTTCTACGTTTGTTCCGCCAAGTTAGAAGCCTACAAAAATCGAAAAGTAGTGGATTTGGGGGTCGGCGAGAGTTTGTTTTGATCCTGCTGAAAGTTGCCTGTTTCGTGCACGAAACTACCTATCAGTTTTTTATGGCACCAAGCGAGTACACCGTGGAATTCTTTATGGAGTGGTTGTGCAACACCTATGTCATCTCGGGCACCAATATTTTTCAACATATTTACTGTTTGGTATTCCTCAGTATCGGAGCTCTTTACTCTGAGGTCAATAAGTATGCCCTTACCGAGCTGGCAGCCCAACTTGAAGCCCTGAATCCGCCCATTAGCCGGCGAAAACGGAGAAAAGTGCGATGTCAACTTGAAAATTGCCTAGCTCTCTACAGGGAGATATATGCTGTGAATACTGCGTTTCAAGAGTTCTTTGAGTTGCCCATTGTCCTGGCACTGACAAATAAGATTCTGATGCTGATGCTGTTCGGTTACAATCTAATGATCTCCCCCATTGTTAACACTTTTCATTTGTGGATCTTGCTTGGCAAACACGCTCTGGACCTTCATTTGCTAACCCTATCCGTCCAAGGGGCAGCGAATCAGTTTAAGGTCATACGTCGGCTTAATCTAGAGGTCTATGCTGTCAGTGATCTACCCGAATTTCATACTATGGTAAGTTACAGAAAGTTACCGCGTAAAACATACGTAGGTTTTGACAAATTATATGTTTTTAGCAATTTGTATGCGCTTCACAGGACCTATTTAGTTGTTTAGAGTAAATTTTATGCGCCTTACAGCACATTTTGTGCGTCTTAGAGGAAATTTTTAGGTCTTTACAGCTCACTTGGTGCGCTCTTTAGACTCTGTTATTATTCTGTTGATTAAATACACAAATAATGCCAGCAGTATAAATTATGGATGACAGACAATATCGATATATCAATACTATATCGATAATTTGAAGTTGCATTATATATTGGATAAATATATTAAAAACAAATAATTTAAGTAAATTTATTTTTAGATTTTTTTAATTTAATTGCTAAGGAGTTCTTATTGTCGCATCTACATTTATCTTACCTATTGACCTTTACAGCTGGAGGTATTCTTCACCCATCTGAATTTGTACCAGTTTCGAGTTCGAGTTTGGGGCCTTTGTGATGTCTCCAATGAGTTTTTCATCATTTTTATATCGGCATTAGTTACCTGGCTGGTTTTCATAGCGCAATATAAAATGCAGTTGAAAAACGTTTAAATAAATATTAAGTCTCTAAAATGTATACTAATTTATATACAGATGTTTCAACGTAAGCTAGCAATATTATTATTCACCTGCTTAATCCATGAAAAAAGCTCTTTAATTATCATAACTACTTAGTATTGATTGGAGGCCACATTAAAATAATATTTATGTGCTCATTAAATAAACAAATATGTAAGGAATGAAATTAATTTCCCAAAAAAAGCTAAGTAAATAAATCAAATAAATGAAAAGAACTTGAACTTGAGTTCTAGCTGCAGTCATGTTTGAACGCCTGAGGAAGGTGAGCCTGCCGGTGCTCTCGGCTGTTGTCCTTTTCTACACCTACCACTACGCCAGAGTCCTGGGAGTAACTTGCTTCAGAATCGACAGGAGGAAATCTGACGGATCCTTGGTTGTCCGGAAACAACATCAGTTAAAATGGTTCAGCCTGAGCTTGCGCCTCATCTTCTCCACGGCGGTGTGCTGCTTCTGTGCTCCCTATGTTGTGGATATCGATGATCCTTATGAGTACTACCTGCAATGCCTCCGCCTGCTGGCCAGCTTCTTGTGCTCCATCTGCATCGTGGTGGTTCAGATTGGCTACGAGCACGAGCTCCTCCGGATTATCAATAATTTCCTGCGGCTCTTTCGACGCGTTCGCCGTTTGTGGTCACAGAAAAAGTTCGGTTTCGGTGGCAAAAGGGAATTTTTCCTGTTGTTTATAAAATCATTTTGCTTGGTCTACGAACTGTACTGCGAGGTGAGTCAGCTGTGGGGTAGTCCGCATTGGCTGGCTTTTGTCACCATGATTTGTGAGATATTCTTGGAGTTAGCTTCCCTGATGATCTTACATATCGGTTTTCTGGGTTACCTCAGTGTGGCTGCCCTTTATTCCGAGGCGAATTGCTTTGTGCGCGTTGAGTTGCGTCGTCAATTGAGATCCCTGGAGCGTCCTGGCGGCGGTCCTGTCACGCGTCGCCATCTAAGGATCGTCGAGTGCCGCCTGGATGAGTGCATATCAATATACGATGAGATCGAACGAATGGCTCGCTCCTTTCAACGCCTCTTCGAGCTGCCCCTTCTCATTATTCTCGTAAGCAAGATATTTGCAACCACAATTTTGGCCTATGAGGTGATTATCCGATCGGATCTATATCCTCACAAGGCCGGAATGTGGGGTCTGGTTTGTAAGAGTTTCGCTGATGTAATACTCTTGACTCTGGCGGTTCACGAGGCGGTCAGTAGTTCCCGGCTAGTGCGGCGCTTGAGCCTGGAGAATTGTCCACTCAATGATTATAAGGAGTGGCATGTGAAGGTGAGTTAGGGATATAAGGTGATCAGTAATTGGATTAACTTTTCATTTAAATTTCTAGTGGGAGATGTTCTTGAGTCGACTGAACTTCTTTGAGTTTCGTGTGAGACCTTTGGGCTTGTTTGAGGTCTCCAACGAGGTGATCTTGATCTTTTTGTCCAGCATGATCACATATTTCACCTATGTGGTGCAATATGGCATTCAAACTAATCGATTGTGAATGAAACTGAATCAAGATGTATAATTTTAAGGAAGATAATTCTTTAAATCGAACATAAAATATAGTATTACTATGGTAACATTATAGTTTTCAAGGAACTATAATATAAGAAATGATTACGAACTTATGTAGATACTGAAAAGGTATTCGGAATATAACAAGAAGCTTAAATGTTTGTAATTTCCACAATATATTAAAAAAATTTTAGGTCACATTGGCACAATTTCAAAGAAACAATTACCGTAGTATTGAAAAAATTTGCAATCTTAAAGGCATAAAATCAAAGAATTAATATCAAATTGTTTTTTAAAAGAAATTATAATATTTATATAAATCCTATATAAAGAAATATAACACTTTTCGATTTTAAGATTTAACTTCTAAATATATTTTGTAATAAAGGAATGGTATGCAACTTTCTCTTGTTAAATATAAATTAATAAAAGGAATACATCGACAACAGGGAAAAGATATTTTTTATTATATCCTATATGAATATATCCTATATCTTCCTATTGAACTTGTAGTATAGCTTGCCTTGTTATTAGAGAATTAAATCTAGATAGAAGCCCCTATAATTGCTGCGACTGACTGGCTGCTTAGCCAATCGGTAAACTAATTACCTAATGGATTAATAATAAAATATTGGTCATGGCTATTGCGGCTTGAATAGTCATGCCGCGAACCCCTCTCTGCTTGAACGTATCCAGGATATCCGCGCTGGTGCTCCGCGGTTGCTTCCTCTATGCCACAATTTTCGGAGTTATTACCTTCAGGATCGAGAGGATGGATGACTCCCAACTGGTGGCCAGGGATCGCAGAGGTTACCGATGGATTTGTGTGATTTTTCGATTTGTGGCCAGCCTTTTATTCGGCTACAGTTACGAGGCTTGGGCTGGCCAATTTACTTCGGATTGGTATATTCGTGTGTTCTTCTTGTTGCGCCTGGCAGGATGTCTGGTCTGCAGTGCCATTATCCTGGTGATGCAGATTTGGTTCGGAGAGGAGATACTTCTCTTGGTCAACAGTTACCTGAAGCTCTTTCGGCGCTTAAAATCTCTCACTAAAAGAGAAGAACGCTCTGGCTTCGGGGGCAGTCATGAGTTGGCTTTGTTGGCTGTCAAAGCTATATCCTTGCTATTTGTTTTCCTCGTCTTTCGACTACAATTATCGCCCTGGGTTCTGCTGACCATAATGTGCGATTTCTATACCTCCATTGGCACGGGAATGATTATGCATTTTTGCTTTATTGGCTACCTCAGCATCGGGCTCCTTTACAAGGACTTAAACAACTATGTGGATTGCCAATTGAGGGCCCAATTAGGTTCTTTGAACTGTGAGGAGACCGAGGAATATTCACAGCCGACTCATGAAGCCATCAACAGTTTGGACAGGTGCTTAAACCTTTATGAGGAGATCCATCAGTTGACCCGCCGGTTCCAGAGACTCTTCGATCTGCCTCTATTTCTGACCTTGGCTCAGAGTCTTTTCGCCATGGCCATGGTTTCCTACCATGCCATCCTGCGAAGACAGTTCATCTTTAGTCTGTGGGGTCTGGTGATAAAATTACTCATGGATGTGGTGCTACTGACCATGTCGGTTCATTCAGCCATCAGTGGTTCCCGATTGGTGAAGAGGCTGAGCCTGGAGAACTATTATGTGACAGAGAGCAAGAGTTACCATATAAAGGTAAGTAACTGGGCTTAAAATAATATTTTTTATACTATGTATCTTATAAACTATCCGAAGAACCTCTCTTCTAATTACATATATTCCTTTCCCATTCAGATGGACCTTTTTCTGGGACGCCTCAATCACCAGGAGCTGCGAGTCCGTCCATTGGGTATGTTCGAGGTCTCCAATGAGTTGACCTTGTTCTTTCTCTCCGCAATGGTCACCTATCTGACCTTCTTGGTACAGTACGGCATGCAGTCGCGTTCAGTTTGAATCCGCGTCACGCTTTGGTTGCGGTTCTGCACCCTCCCCAGGACACAACTGTGAGTTTGAGTACTTTGTCCCACCTGCCCCACTCGGCACACCTGTCCTGCGGTTGCACGCAAATAAAATGTAATGAATAAAAACGGAATTTACAGAATGCCAGCTAAAAATCGGTTGTTGCCAGGAACCAATTCCCAATTTCCGCCTAACCGTTTCTTTCGCTTGCAACTTTTCCCATGAAAGTTGGTCGCGGCATTAATTAAACATTCATGCTGACGTCAAGCAGAAAATTTATGCGGCACCAATGCACTGAGAAAAATACAGTCTAACGCATTTTATCTCAAAATACATTTTATAATTTAAAGGAGATAAATATTGTATTATTTAAATTCTTTATATATAATTTAAAATATAACTTCTCTATAAAATATATTTAAATGTAAGAATACTTGTAAAATTCGGTACTCGTTAGTTGTTATTCGTTACTTAGTATTCATTACTTGCTAGATATTATTATATTATATATTATATATTATTACTAGACATATTTTCTTAAATTCTCAGAAATATTACGTATAAGATAGTTTTCACATTTTCTGTAATAAAAACAATAAATAAATACACAATTTACCTTAAGAATACGTTTATTTGTACTCTTTACTAGTTTTCTTTAAATTTTCTAACTCCTACATACATATTTTATTAATTATAATAAATTAACTATATATAGTGTAATTTCCATGTTTTCTATAATAAAAACAATAAATAAATATATTTACTTTACCTTGATTATTTGACAAACTTAGGCATGTTAAATATACATTATTTTTGACCACTTCTATTCCCAAATTGTTTCTCTCCGTGGAAAGATAGCGAGACAGAGCCAGAGAAACAGCGGAAAATTCACGCTAAAAGGCGCATAAAAACAAGGCCGAGGCCGTCGCTCTAATTAGCATAGGTTAGGGTACAGACCGGGTCCAAAAAAAGAGCCCTGAAGGTGGTGATGCACTTGCCACTGCCACCGCGCGTTGCACTTGTTCTTTAAAATGAATAAAAAAGGTACAGGTAAATGCAAAGGTAAAGGTAACAAAAAAAAAAAAAAAACGCCGCCCAACGGCGACGACGGCGATAATAAAAAATCAAATTGCCCCGAAAGGAACACAGGGACTCCGACATGAGATGAACTGAACTGAAGACTATTATCTCGGCGACAGGGAGCGGAATGGAATAATGACCCGATATGTTCTGCTCCTGCTCCTGCTGAGATTCTGCGCCCTTTCTGGATTTCCTGGGGTGTCTTCTTATATACTCTCTGGCAAATGGGGATACGATGATTTCAAGGTGATTTTTGTGACAAAACTAAGGGGGTTTATTTAAAAAGAATTCAATTTTGTTTAATTTTTTATTACAATGTATGTGCTTTTGATTTTATATTTAAATACGATGTTTTTAAAATGTATATTAATATAATTACTGTTTTTACAAAGCAGAAAACACTTAGACATTTTAGTTGATATGTTTTAGGTAATTCCACGAAGATTGTTAACTCGATAAATTATCGATAAAAAGAGAGGCAGAGTTTCTAAAGATAAATGTTGTTTCCAATATTGCAAGGTCTCATCAGCGCCTCATCTGTTACTACGCAGTCTTATTTTCGGTTGAACCATTTTATGAATAATACTATTATATACAATTTAATTTCCTATATATTCCTTTTATTGATAATACTGTTATATCTACATTAAATTCTTGCTGATCCCTTCAATTAAGTTATAAAAATATGTTTTGTTATTACAAATATTAGACTTCTAAAACACTTTCTTAATTCACTTGAGCTGAGAAGTTTTATGGGTGAAGTGGACTCCCGAATTCAGCTATTTGACTTTTATTTCCCCCGCCTTCATTATATCTTTGTGCGTGCTGTGTAAACGGCAAGATAATCATAAAACATAAAACATAGCATTGCTCAAATAATTGTACTTTATAAGAGGGACAAACCGAGTGGAGAAAGAGGTGGCCTGGGACCGTGCTGGGTTCGAGTCATTTTTCCCATGATTGTTCTGCTGCTGCCTGGGTAATTATGGGTCACTTTTTTTTTTTACTGGATCCCCATCTCTCTGGGTCTCTCTCTCCTTTCATTCCGCAATTATCATACTTACCTGCAACTATGTTTGAGTTACCAAAGCTGAAGGCATAAAAGCTGGCTGGAATCAAGGCAAACGAAAAAAAATTAATGATGCTTTCAACATTTCACTAGACAAGAACGTGGAGTGCCCGTCTGGCCGGCCTGCAGGTAGCGGTGTTCGGTCTTTTGCTTTTGGCCAAGCCCAGTCCCCGGGCCAGCTGGCCAAAAAGTACAGCTACAGAGATTGCCACGAACGGAAGGAGGAGATTTCGTAATCATCATAACGATGATTGTGTCGATGAAAGCAACGATTTCAATCGAGAATCGAGAGCGTTCACCGGTAGCAACTTGGAAATCAGCAGGGAACGAACGAACTCGATCTCGATCTGGGACTAAAACTCAAAACTTAGACTCATTAGCCCTTAAGAGCTTTCGGTTTGCCGGAAACCCGGCGAGAATTGCTAAAACTTAACCGCCGGAGCTGTGTGTGCCCCGATGATTGCTATAATTCAGCCCTCCGAAATTGAGTGTCTAAAGGGCCCGTCTAAAACCGAAAACTCCCTCATTTCAGGTGATCGACAATGGAGGCAATTAGCTCTAATTTATTTATGGCTCAATTAGACAAAGGGCTGCGGGCTGTTACGGCTTGGTGATATTAACAGCTTGAGTTTTTTTTATTTGTTTTATCTTTTGTGGTAGCCAGAAACGTTATAAAAGCATGAAAGGTTATAAAATAAGTCTATATAATGGATTTGTAATATTTTTTTTGACAAAAAATTAAACTAGGTTTGTATCTTTAATACAAGTGTAGTTTCTATGATTTATATTAATTTAGAAGCATCGATTACTTTGCTTAAAAATATATTTTATACATTAATTTATAAATTATACAAATTTCATACCAATTTATATATTAAATTTGAGAATTTCAGACTTTTACTGAAACCTTTTCATGAGTTTCTTTTCCTAAGTCTTCTATCTGTCTCACCGCCTGATATCTAATCTGATCTGTGTATATACATAGTACACTTGGGGCTTAAATATGTCAAGGTAAATGTGTTACAACTTGGTCTGTGAAACATGACTCAAACTGCAAAATAGTCATTCAATTATATACATATGTTTGAAGATTTATTTCTGCTTTGTTTTCTTTTTAAAATAACTAGAAGAAAGCTTAGATTTCTTAAAAAAACTAAACTAAATCATTAAATAAGTTCATAAAGAATACTGAAAGGAAACCCTATCTTAAAAAAATATTTTAAATAATGAAACTTTATATATAATGGATAAATATGATCAGGATCGGGTTTGATTCTAATTCAAAAACCACTAACTATCCCGAACTTTGCCTGATCAATATGCATCTAAATATTTACCTTACATTTAGAAATCTATTAACATTAGGGTTGATATATTGAAATTTAGTGTATACTCATAGGCAAAACGATATCTTATATGAATTTATTATACTAATTTGTGCAATACTAATACTAGTTTTTTTAGTATTGATCTGTCTAATACAAAATGCATATATTAAAGTTTACAATCTATGTAGGGTTACTCTGATGTGATATCATAAAATTATATAACAACTAACATTACTATAGACTTACTAGCTTTATCTTACAGCACTTAAATGGAAGCAAACAAAATAATTATCCTTCACAATCATATTTTTAAGTAATTACTACTTTAATTTGTTATCGATTTTAATAATAATAGCTACGGACCAGTCTAGGGTGCCAATTACTGGAGGAGTACCGGAGGCGGCACACACAACCTCAATCAATTTGGGTCGCATTCAATCAACCTGCCGTCACGCAGTGCATCGGAATTTTCCATCCTTGGAATGCACAGCTAAAATCGACTTTATGACATTCCGATCCAAACCCGCTCAGTCCCCTCTCAGGGAAGTCGAGTCGGCGACGGTGGGTTGTCAATTTTATTCATGGGACTAATTAAAAATGGCACATTATTGCAATTGCGACCCAACCTTTTCTAGACGCGTTGCCATCTAAGCACGGATACAGATACGGTTGTGCATAATCATTAAGGTGGATCGTTTTGAGGTAATAAAAAATCATGAGAATATGTAATGAAGTCCAGTATTATTAAGGAAACTATAGTGTATTTTCAACAATTTAAATTTATTAAATTACCAAGGAGTAAAGAGAGTTATAAAGAGAAAGAACAACGACAAATAAAAAGAAAAAAGATTGTTTTTATACAATAAAATCCTTTAAAATAAGTTAAGATTGGATCTTTAAAAATAAAAGATACTATAAGTAAATAAGCAGAACTTGAAACATGAGGATATTTATTAATAATTAAATATTATAAATAAATATAAACTTAAATGGAACTTTAAACATCAGGATATTTTTTTATAATAAGATAGACAAAAGATAGTTCATAAGCGAATATCAAGTTCAAAAGATTATATATCCTTTATTTCCTTAAAAGTCTGCTTTCAAACCTTTTTAAAGAATCATTCTTATTATAATTATATTCTTGAACAATTAATAATTTGATGTGGTAAACTAAGGAACATTTTATTTTCAACAAATAGTTCATTTTATTTTCGTAATTAAAAGCCTCATAAAACTTTAAAACCAAGCTAACTTGGCTTAGAAATCTCCATAAAACTACAACAAGACCGATCCACCCTATTCTCCCTCATATATTTATATATACATATATATATCCCTGTTTATTTGTCCGTGAATATTCTTATTTATATGCAGAAATCAAGTGAAGACAAAACGTTTCGCAGGCGACTGTAAAAGTTGGAGCCCCCAGAAGAAATTGGCACGAGCTGAGCACACGTCCCAAGCTGGGAGTTGGAGTCGAAGTCGGAGTCGGAGATGGTGTTGGAGTTGGAGTTGGAGTTTGGGTTGGGGGGCCCAGGGCATAGCCCGAGATCTGGTTGGGCTGGCGTACAGTTTCTGGCTCAGCATTTTACGAGCACACACATATGGCGAACGCGAATCGCGAATCGCGGACTTCGAATTGCGAGGGGGAACCCGTTTTTGTGGGCTGTGTTTGGGGCGCGTAGGCGCTCGACACACGCCCAGTTGCTGCGACTCGAATGATGATTCTGCTGGGATGCTGGGAGCGCGTGTGCAACGTGCCAACATCTGGTCTGTAGACTGGAGAAGATCCAGTTTGCCAGCCATCGAGCCAGCCAGCCAGAGTATTTCCACAGAGATCCGCACCGCACAGTAGCCACAGGCCAGGTCGGAACTGAGCGCAAGATAATCGATGTATACTAATTATTTGCTTTGGCTGCAACTGTTTGTCATGCTCCTCCGCTCAGTGGCTGTACACCTGGGCATTGGTTGGGAGTCCGGGCGTCGGCAATCAGAGGTCGGGAGTACCTTGGGTACAGCAAAAACAAAAAGCCCAAGAAATCCAAGACCGACGGTAGCCAACACCCGAAAGAAAACAGCAAGAGTGGACGATGGACCCGGGGATTCACACTGCAAGAAATATGTAAATATAGGCATTAATGAACATATTTTATTTAGTGTTATATATAAGAATAGTTATACTCTATGTTAAGTCTTAAACATATCGCTCAGAGCACTCGTTTTGCAATAGATCGTTCTGAGTTAAATCCCTTCGAAATCCGAAGTCCAACTTGTTAAACCTTTACCAGTCTATATAAATTGTAGCAAAATACTGAATAAAATGCTATAAGGCTTTTTTTAGATTTTAAATATGATATGTATTTAAGTCTAATACAGTAGGACCCGCATACTTCTCTGCCTGGCCTCTGTGCGCACACGCAAAATATGCACAGTATGTAAACAACGCACCACTAATTGTTATTGTAATTTTGTGCCTTTTTAAAAGTTAAATTGCTAGTTTTCAGTCATAGCTATTTTTAGGCAATATTACCAACAATGTTAGCTATTTTTTTTCTCATATCTAGACACTTTTATATATAATTTTTTTAGTAGAATTGTTAAAAGTTTCTCAAGTTATGTGATCTTCTCTTCCCCTTCTTTAATATCTGATCGAGGAATTCAATAAGATTACATTTATACATATAAAAATAATATACAGTTATTATAAAGAACTGATTGCTGGAGTGTTTGTTCCAGCAATTATCATCACAATGATTGAATCATCCTAGCTAGATCATAGAAATGTTGTATTTGCCTGTCACTTTCGCTGAGTGTACCAAGTACGAAGTCAGAGGTAGGCACAGATGCGAGTTCCTGAGTTCCTGAGTGCCACTGCCCCCGTGTGCGAGCTGGAACTGAGCAAATATATCGCCGTCAGCTAAAATAATGGTCATCGACAGCAGCAGCAGCAGCAAAAGCAGAAGCAACATCAGCAGCAGCCGAGGGAGCAACAGGAGTTGTTGTCTTGGGCAAGGTTGCGGATGATTCTGAGTTTTTTGGAATGGGAATGGTTCTGGGTTTCGGAAAGGGTATAGTCTATAGGCATGGGTATAGGCAAAAGGGTCCAGACTCCGCACGGTAGTCAAGTTTAGACACCTTAAGTACACAGGAAAGCGTCATTTATGCGCTCGTTTTCAAAAACGACAAGCACAGGGCGTGGCAAAAGGGGGGAAACTGTTTTCCTTTTTTTTCTTCTCGGGGTGAAAAGGGAGTTGCTGCTGGTGAAGCGGCTGCCTCGGGTTTATTAACGATTAATTACATAGTCCGAAGATCAGTTTAAAGCCCGGCCAAATTATAGATATCCGCAGCTGCAACTGATTGCTGCCGTTGCACTTGGGCAAGGTCAAATCAGTGACTAATGTTGCAGGTTGCATGTTGCCAGTTGCCCGTTGCATGTTGCTCAACCTCAGATCGATTTCAATCAGCAGTGCAACTGCTGTGCCTTTTCAAACAAACAACAAAAAAGTACAGTCCACCGGGATATAGCAACATCATCACAGCAGCAGCAGCAGCAGCAGCAGCAGCAGCAGCATCGGCAGCAACATCATCCACGGGAGAGAGAGGTTCAGTTCGGTTCGGTTCCGATGTGTACGTCAAGTTTTCGTTTGGCTTTGGCCAGCTTTTGATTTGGCCGAGACGTGTGGCAAGCCCAGGTCGAGAAAACAGGTTTGTGATTTCAGTTTTCAGATTTGGGAGCTGCGAAAAAAGTTCAACAACTGCTGCAGATGTTGTTGATCTCGTGCTTGTGTTGTTGCTTTTGCTGCTGCTGTGCTTGTGCTGTTGCTTTTGCTGTTGCTGCTTTTGTTGTGGAGGTTGCTCTCGAGTCAATGCAAAGACAAGTAGCCGAGAGACAACGACAAACGAGCGAACGTTGCGTAAATTACACGAGAGAATAAGAGAAACACGAAGCTTAAAAAAACACTAAACAACGTCAACAAATGGAAAAGCATACACGGAGAGAAATACTAAAAAACAATACATATATGTCTGAAGGCGAAGATCTTAAGTTTGTCATTTTTATAAATTTAAAAAAGGTTTTATTATAATCAAAGGTTAAAGACCCAATAATTACCCCAATAAGTTTACTTTCTTCATTTCTAACACAGCAATATTTTATAGTCGTATGATCCTTCGATGTATGTTTACAGCATCTAGTATAAAATGAAAACTATTAAGAACGTTTTATCTAAGAAGCTTTAGATACAGGGCCTAATTTGCAAAGAAAAGAGCGAAAGGACAGACGGACAGATAGACAGACGGACAAACAGACGGACAAACAGACGGACAAACAAACGGACAGACTGCAGACGGACAAGGCTCGATTGACTCGGATCAAGGACCTATATGTGTACAAAAATATAAAAACAACAAAAGAAGAATTAATATAACTATAAGGACTAAAAGAAATATATATTTTTAAACCTTTTTATCAAATATTAAAACAATATATTCTCAGTAATCTTCGAGTTGATTTAAATTGAAATAGACACTCTAATATCCTATTTATTTTAATGATATGTATTTTGATAAATTCTTGAGAAAAGTTTTGAAATATCATAAAAATAAATACAAAATTAGGTAAGTAACGTTCTTTTTCACCGTGCCAAAGTTGCACAAACAGAAATAACAAAAATAACAAAAAAAAAAAAAACCAACAGCCAAGTAAATAAAAAGCTGCAACAACCGAAAGCCACAAATCAATATTCTTTTATGATCGACTGTAGTCGACCTCAATTATTAAATGGCCAAGTTTGCCAAGATCTCTCTCTTTTGCTGATTCTCCTTCTACCTCTAAAAGCTTGTTGCCATCTCTTTCCCCGACGCGTTGCTCTTTTTCTAACGCTCTTTTTGTGGATCCCATTGGCCATAATATAGCAAAGTGCGTTAATTTGTGGGAAAGTGGGTCAGACACACACCGAATTTCGAATTTTCGGTTCATCGAACACACAAATAACGCCCAGCCCTGTGTGTGTGCGTCGGAATGTGTGTGCCTTGGTTGTGGGGTCTGGTCTTCATCATCATCCCCTTCGCGCCATATATGTATTCCATTCCCTACATCACACAAATGACGCATTGGATCGCGTATATTTTTTGGATACGCCATTGTGTGTAGGGTATCGGTCCCCCACCCCATATAGCAAGCTGTTCCCGAAACTTATTTGTGTCGCAACAACGATCGCAACTGCGCTTAATGCAGCAATAGATAAGATAGGGAGTAGCTGCGATGCCCCAGCGGGTTCTTGACCTCATTCCGGTTTTTCCATTTTGTAATATTCAAATTGTACAAATTGTATGTCGAGCCCATAATAATGACGATGTAGTAATAAAGATAAACACGTGCGAGTGCGGGGCCTGATAACGAAATAATGCTTTGGAGCGAAAGATTACATTAAAGCCCTTGGGCAAACATTGAAGGTGTTAAGGTGATTTTAGTAATGGCTTTCCTGAGTTTTGCTTTTTTTATTATTATTTTAGGCGCCCGTTTTAATAATGTTTACAAACAGTGAGTAAGTATTAGCAAAGAGTCGAGAAAGTTTTAACCTCAAGTTAATATTTAACCGAAGGTTATACCAAGAATACTTCCTGTGGAATAGGTGAACCAGAGTTTGATATACAAATATTGAAAGCACAGACTTAGAAAGAATGATTTAAAATTTAAATAAATAAATAAACTTTTATAAGTCTAAAAATATAGTAGATTCCTTTCTATTTTCTACAGAATATTATCTTTTATTGAATTACATTTTATACTTTCACTAAACATAAAAAAATATCCCAACTAACCATATCAGTCTCTTGTTATTGGTTTAACTTTACTATTAAAAATTTATTTAACCAAAAAACTTAAACAAGTTCCCATTTATCTCTAAGTACATCATTTTCCACACGTAGGGCATCCAGAAATTCGTGGAAGTTTGTTCTTCGACTCAAGCAACTTGTTGTTTTGGCTTTGTAGGTTTTTAGGCCAAAAACGGGTATTTGGCATTTGCTGTTTTTGGTATGTGGGTACGTATACTTACGTACAAGAGCTGAGACATGAAGAGTCGGCTCTCCCCACAACAGCTTACTCCCCGTAAATCTCCATCTGAAGACACGAACTCCACAGATGTTTTCTTTATTCTTTTTGGCGATCTCGTACAGTGTTCCCTGGGTATTGTTCGCGTATCTGTCGCCCACTTAATTTACTATGCATTTCTGACTGTATGTTCAAGTATTATGTAGTACGAGTTGAGAGCAATATAAAAACACAATCGGGGAATTCATCGTTCTCATTCTGAACTGGCAAAGTGTCTAGACTTGGCATGCTCCACAAATGAAGTTCAAACAGCATTTGGGCACGCTTGTTTGCTGAGGCTCCCCTCTAAAATAACTCTTAGAATTTTTTTGCTTTCCAAATACCGCCGATCTTATGACAAATGAAGTTGTTATTTCGTATGTGTCACGTTTGCCAGCACACGATCGATTCCATTGCGCTACCCACGTTTTGTGTCGGTTGCGATTGTGATTGTGGTTTCTATTTTGGTTCCGCCAATTCGTGTAGTAAGTGAAAGTATGGGGAACATGACGTAGTAGCCGCGGCCCCCGTTGTTTGGCTTCTGCGGCGGCTTCTGTGGATCTCCACAAAAGGTCAAAGTGTTTGCCGCCATGTTTGCTCACCTGCTCGGTTGATAAGAGATCCCCAGATTGCAACCGGGCGGTGCAAGCATTGAGAAGGAGTGTGCTGCGTGTTGTGATACCTCTTGAATATAAATTATACCAGCGAGCTTCAGGCAGCTTTATTGCTTTGTTGACAACAATTTCCATATATTTAAATGTTTACTTCAGGAAATTCCAACTTTATATGCCTGGTATTTACCTTCTTGGGGGCCAGGTTATGTTTTAAGTTATAAAACAATACAAATGAACAATAATTTAATTATATTTAGTATCTTTAAGCTTATGACACTCAAAAAAGCGTAAGAGTGGACTTGCAATATACAATTTATGTACATTTATTGATACTATATACTTATATTTCAAAATATATATTGAAATTTTAACGTTGCTATATATATGAGTGCAATTAAAAAGATCGGAAAAAGATTGCAATTACTTAAATAACATTTAGTTGATATTTCTTGATAATATCGATATTCTCCCTTAAAATGCGATATTTTCGATATTTAAAATATCGACATATACAAGTTAACGATATTTTTGATGCGATATTAAATGCTTTATTTGTCTCGGTATATAAAATCGAACTCTTCTTCTCGATATATGACATGTCTACTAGCAATTATAGAATCGATGTTTTTTTTATATTTATGGGTATTAATACCTTATTATTTCATGTTCTCAGTATTATTTTTAATGATAAAAGAAAGAAATCAGTAACAAGTATATACATGTATGTATATTTATTTGATATTAAAGATTTATCAAATTGTTTTGAAAGCTTTAGGGACTTTTATGATGACCCTACTATAGCCTATTCTTTCTCCAAACCTATTGTTAATGGCTATAGTCATACCCTATTATAATCCATTATATCCCCTTAAGTAATCGGTTCATAATACCTCCAACTGTTTCCCCCAAACCACATACAATAAAAAATCATTCTGAGTAATAAGTATCCCCTGGCTCCCGCATTCTACCCAGTACCAGGGCAATGATTGTTGATTGTTGACTGCGTCGCTAGTTACATGTGTACTGTTCTGGAATGGGGATTCTGGATTGGGGGTACGAGTGAGTACATGCCACTGCGACTTTTTACCCGGCGGCATCTTTCAACTGTCGGCGGCGGCGGTGGCGGCATCCCAGCAATGCAGCAGCTCCAGCAGCTCCCAGCTGGTGCCAGTTTGAGAACCCCAACTCCTATGGCCAGTCCCAGGCCACAATCCCAATCCCGGTAACAGCGCGAGCTTCCGAACTAATTACATTGCAAAATACCTGAAATGTTGCGAACGGCAGGAAATCAGCGAAACGGGAGTGCTGCGCCATGGCAGCATGTGTTCAGGCAACCGCCAGTGATCAGATCGCGATCTCTATATACCTCTAGCGGCCGGAAATATGCATGGCTTGGCCAGCTTTTGGCCAGCTCCAAAGCAAGCGCAAAAATTTGAATGTGCTCTCGTCAGTGTCAGGGATTGGAAGATCCCCACCAGCGCTACTCAGTAGGAGAACCCATCCCGATCCCCTCGTGCTCAGCGGAGCAGAGAGCTCGGAAATTAATTCCAGTTGCAAGTCAAGGCGCGTAGGTCTGCCGTTGTGTTTGCTTTGTTTCCATTTCGCCACCGTCGTTGCCGACACACTCACGGGTCAGTTGGGATCGAATCGCGGGTTCAGATGCCGCGCCGCTCCTATATAACCTCTCCGGTCGACATGTATATACAATATAGTATTTTCCATACATATATAATAGGCGTGACAAGCGCGCTACGCTCCGCTGACGCCAAAAAAATAATCAAAGACAAAGGCTTGAGTCGAGTCGAGATGGCGATGACTATCAAGTGATGGACTGAAGTGGGGGAGGGCACTACACTGATGAAAATGGATTGAAAAGCTACATTTAATTAATCAGAAAATGTATATAAAGCAGATTCAGCCTTCCATCTCATGTATTCCTTCCTTCCTTGATCATTTTTGACCCTATATAATCAAGAGTAAAGATTATGAGATCCCTTTCTTCTATGTTTTCGCATTGATAAAATATATATGGTATCGTTACAAATACCAAAATTTAATTTATCGGAAAATATCGCACTTAACATTATAATATCGATATCAGTATCGGTATCTAATAAATTGTATTAAATATATTGTATGTCTTAAGCGAATATTTTTCAAATAGCTATAAAATAAAGTTTTTTATTTATATATTCAGCAATACAAGTTTATACAATGTTTACGATATATTGGATACATCAAACATATTATCGATAGCACCATACATGGTGGTATATATCGACAAGTTCAAGTATCGATCGCCATCTCGTAGATCACTCATCATGATCACTCATCGAAGAAGCCACTTCTACTCCCAACAGTGATTCTTCTTATACTTTTATAAATTTTAAAGTTTCGCAAACACCCAAATTTTGTGTCAGTGTAAAGGCAGAAATGGAGGTGGAGGTTCAATGTAGCGGGTGTACCCCAGAGATGGGGGAGGTATGATAATTACACCATGTCAGACGTGAAATTTCAATTTTTTGTTTCGTTGTTCATTCCCATTTCTTTAATTTCTTGTTGGACGCTTAACGAGCTCATCTCGAAGGTAGTCCGAAAATTGTATCAGAATGTCTTGTGGTATGAGAGATATAATGAACGATAATGAACCCGGGGAGGTTCAGGTGAACTTTGTGGAGGTTAAACTCACCTGTGGAGCAACAGAGAGCACCCGCACCCTCACCCGAGAAAGCGTAACAAGAAAAGAGAAATGTGCTTAACAAAGCTAACAATTATATATTTTATTAAATTGCTAGTGCTAATAAAATGTTCTATAATTAACTTTAAAGCTTTATACTCGAATTCATGAAGTCCTCCTGGAACTGTTTCTTAATATCCTCAGAAGCCTCAAAGCCACCCGTAATACCAAACTGCAGCAATATGAAGAGATATGATATAATGGCTGAAAGGATCATCAGGATAAATTCGTTGTTCAGGTGAAAGAAACCCAAGACTTTGATCTCCAAACGCTGGGTTTGCTGCTGACCTAGAAAGGTTTCCACCTGCGGAAATACATACAAGAATTTCACCTCTAAAGCTGAAAATATCCCAACCAAACTCACACTCTTATCCCAACGCTGATCCATATCGGTACAAACTATATCCAGGGGCAACCTCTTGGGCTTCTGGGACTCTCTGACCGTATAATCGGCGCACATAATCAGCAGGACCAAGTTGGCCAACTTAACAGAAGCCATGACCAAGGACACCAGTGCCATTTCATCCTCGTTGAGATACCGCAAAATGCATTGATATAGCATCAGGCAAATGTTAATAAAGTTATAGTAGACATAGAAGAGGATCTGCCACTGCAACATTTTCCTAAAGGACTGTGTTACTTCGTAGAGTTCACTGTATATGACGGCACACTCATCCAACTCATCGGCATAATCACACAGGAGTCGCATCCTGCGATAGTTACTCATACGTTCCTGCGTCTCAATCGGCTCCATTCGTCGCAACATGTTCATGATATTGGCGGCCATGTGTTCGTACAGGATCCCAGAGACGAGGAAGCCCAGAAAGCAGGCATCCAGGACGAAAAGCGTGCCCAGCCACATGTAAAAGCCAATGAAAACGGCCAACATTCGAACGATTTCCGCAAAGTGCTCGACATTCAGAAAAGGTATAAGTTCGTGGAAGCAACCGCATAGCGTGAAGAATAATTTGAGCAGGAAGAAAACCACAAATTTCGATGGGAATAACTCTTGCAACCGAGTCGTCGCACATATCCTTTGGTACAGCGATAAGTATCGATTTAACACCTCTCGGAACTTGCTCTCCCCCTTCGCTTGAATTATAAAGGACACGACGGCCAAAATGGAAACGGACAGCACCTGGAGCGTGGCAAAGAGATCGGCATAGCTTTCGGGTTTGCTGCCAATAACTGGTTCGGACAGTGTCGGCATTACTCCTGAATAAATGATAACCACCAGACAGCGCCACAGGATGCTGAGGATTCGATTGGTACCGCCACGTTTGGGCTCCTTCAGCTGGAGCCTGTCCCTGTCCAGCTTGCAGGAGAGCAGCGAAAGACCGCGGGCGAAGCGATAGAGCCAAAGGAGCAGAAATCGCGACCAACTTTCCACTCTGCCTTTGGCCATCGTCGAGCGCCAACTGAACTCGAATGGGACCCGGTTAATGACAGGTCCTGCGATATATATACATATATCCCGATAAGGAGCCCTTCGCCGCCAGTTGGCTGGCTGTTGATTTTATTAATTGAATGTGTGGATATCGGCAATTGCCATTCACGCTCCGCTGAGTGCCTCGCTGACTGATTGGCCCCAGTCCTCCTTCGGTCGTTGGTCGTCGAACAAAAACGAACAATCGGCAATCGATGATGATGGACAGGCCAGCCCCGTACCGAGATCTACAGGCCCTGGGCCTGGGCATGAACCTGGTACTCGCCCTTCAGGCACACCAACAGATGGTGCTCGAGAAATGAAACCATCAAAAACAAAAAACTGGGCGTAAATTGATATTTATGCCCGTGTCAATAAAGTTGTTTTGGGTTGATGGACACACACACAAAATCAGCCTAAATTCTTATACGAATTTTGTAATGAGGTGAATGGACGAGAGTTTACAGGAATGTGTGTACACGGAACTGCTTAGGAAATTTCTTTTAATTATTTTTAGAATTTCCTAGGAAATTTTCAAATTTATCTTCAATTTTTATTTGAATTTGTGATTTTCCAATTACCTTCTTTATGATTTCTATTATTGCTTCTGTTTTTCATAAAGCCTTCTAAAGATATCAACAAATATTATTATTGAGTAAATAAATCAACATTGTTATTGCCTTATTATTTATGAGGTGTTACACATTTTGTTCTGTTGATTTATTACATATTGTTCAACTAATTGTTTGTATTTATCAACCAAAAACAAGCTAATAATCAGTCGCCTTTATTTATACCTATTTAGTTACGTTAATTCTATTCATTATCTCGATTCTCCTAATTCGAATGTTAACACCTAATCTGTTAAGGGGAGCACAGCCACACACAAGTTCAAAAGCAAACAATTAAGTTTCCATTAACCTACATAAATTGATAATTCAACACAGATAGGAGAACAACACAAATATCATTGGGTGTTCAAAAATGTCTATTAGATTACGTTCTAATTAAAAAGTGATAAAAGGTTACAATACTTAGTTGGTTTCGGAAAAAAAAATCGATTAGAATATGTCATAATTAGATGATTTTAATGAGGTGTACATTTAATAGAGTAATTGTAGCAAAAGTTCTTAAAAAACTAGTGTTAAAAACAAACTATTATTACAGTTTAATAGCTTTTCAGTGCTTAAATAAATATTTAAAGAGAAAAATATAATATTAGAAAATATATATATACTTTTGAATACTAATTATATATATTATTAGCTTAACATAATTTTTAAGTTATCAAGAAATCAAATTACAATGATCGTCTCTTATTTCAACCACGAAAATATGATTGAGAGTGCTAAATAAAATAGTTTTCTTACCATATTTATTTATATTCAAAAGAATTATAACAAATTTAGTTAAAGTTTATCCGTTTCCTTATTATGTTCGGTCAAGGCAATCCGCCTGATACTTTTCGTAGAAATATGACAAACAACTCCTTTAAACATAATTTGAGTCTTATTTCTTATCAGGAAAAATATGTTTATGGTTGTACTGAAAACCTCGACCCGATTTCCCCGTTCGTTTTCATTTAAATGTCGTTGCTTGTGCCATTCGTGCGATTTTTCCTTAACGCTTCAATGCGAATTTCATTTCAGTTTCAATTCCCTTGAGGGCAATTAGCGAGGCGATGACTTCTCCGTTTTGGTTATTTCTACGGAATGGCTATGGAAATCGGAGGAGTAGGAGCAGGAGTTGCAATTGGAGTTGGGGCAGATGGAGCAGCACACCCATTTTCCCATTCCCCCGCACTCCAAAATGGATTGCAAGTTGCCAAACACGTTTGCCGAGCATTAGAATCGCTCCACACGAAGTCAACGAACTTGGAGGTGCAGCTGGGCGAGCTACAGTTGGAGCTGGAGTTGTTTTTCCAATATATACTATATATCCAGGCAGGGTTCTTTTAATTTTTTTTCCAGAGAACACAGAAGGAAGTGGGAGCCTGGCAATAGAAAAACAACGGAGTCAACAGCCTTCAGCAAATCCAGTTGGGGAGTTGCATGTTGCTGTCTGCCACATCGGCGATCAGCAACCAGCAACACAGGTCTAGTCCTGCTCCGATCAACAGCAACTATAGCCACTTTAACGACGACGACGACGACTGCAACTGCGACTGGATGAGGAGGAGCAGCAGTCAGCTCTTGGCTGGAAATGGGCGTGCAACAAGCCTGGGCCCCCAATAACTGGTTTTCCTAGATAGATATAGACAGATAACACCGGCTAGAAAGTCGCTGCCCGGCTCCAAGTATCCCATCCAACTTGCAACAGCATCCTGCAACCAGTTTACGTACAGTTCGCGTCCGTGTTATTACAGTCCCAAGTACATGGAGTAATTGCATGGAGCATGGAGCTTGGAGCAGGCCTGACCCCAGTCCCAACTCCCAGTGCCCCGTGATGATGACCAAGCCCGGTGATGGAGATCGCTGTTGGGTTTGGGAGGAAGCACAGACAGAAATTATACGAAATATTCTAAATTGGTGATTATTTATGAGTAATATCTTTAAGATAAATACATACATTTGAACATTGTGTAATTTCAAGTACTCTTTAGTAGGTAAAATAAACTCGCTAATGCTGGACTCGTTAAACATATTATTTTAATATTCAATTTAATTTCATTAAAAATGTTTACCATTGTGAATCCCTTATTAATATAGTCCTTCAACGAGTATAGTTGAAAAGGATTATTTTTTCCTTACCAGTTATTATGTAAAGGATACTCGCTAAGTTGAAAGGTTAAGTTAAAATTAAAGTTTAAGTTAAAATTAAAGGTGAAGGTGAAAGTTAAATGTGAACTCGTTAAACTGTGTACTCGTTGGAATAGTTTTTAAATTCCTTAAACATTATTCATTTGACATTTCATTTAGTTTTCGTAAAAAGAGTTTCTAAACTTTGAATCCCTTTCCATTAAAGATCACTATTGGGAAATATTTATTAATAAATACCATAAAATAATAGAGTCAAACTCGTTAATATAAGTTGTATTATTAACTCGTTGCAATATAAATTGTAAGCTTCGTTAAGCTCAACAGAACCTTCAATAAAGTCCTACAAAATATTTGAAAAAACTTCACAATTTATCCTTTTTTATCCTAGATTTAATTGTAAATAATACAATAATTTTCTCGCTGTGCATGGACGTAGTAAGATGCTAGTATGATGCTAGCTGCTGCATCTGTGCTGCGGCCAATGAACCGATGGAAAGACAATAGGAGCAGGTCCCGGGCCAAGAGCCCGAGCCCGAGCCCCAGCCCGAGCCCAACCCCGATCTCGGATGAAGGCAGGGGCTATATAGCTACAGCTATAGTTACACAGATACGGATGCTTATGCTCCGAGCTGTATGCTCCACGCCTGCCGCTGCGTTGTTTTGCTAAATTGGAAATAATTGCCCCGAGGCAGCGGCAGAATGCACGTGTGCACTTGTCAGGAGCGATGGCAAAACATATTTTTAAGGGGCTAAAAAAGGCTTCTTTACTTGGAAACTGTTTTAACTATCATTTAGGAGAATATCAGGATATGTTTCCAGGCTATTTAAGATAAAATGGGTACTAAAATCCACATATAAAAGATCATATTTCATTTATTTAGTGTCTTTTTGGTAAATAAGTGTAAATGTGGGAATTCTTTTGCAATGCCAGTGAAAAGTTCAGCTTGACCTCGTGTCATCAAGAATCTTTTTTCCATTTTAATAAATATTTAAGTGATGTCAAGAGTGCTGTGCTTTATAGGCTGTTCTTAATATTTTTGAACTCGCTTTCAAGGGGAGTGCTCATGGCCCCTCAACCCCCTATCGGCTTGTGCCTATGCCCGCCTGTTGCTGCTGCTGCTGCTGCTGTTATCATTGTCATCGGTTGTTGTTGCGATGACATAAAGTGAGCTGTGATGAAGAGAGGAGAAAGGGGGCGAGTAGCAGAGAGAAGTAAGAGAAGAGCGAGCCCGGGATCAGAGCGAATCTGCAAAGGCAACTGGCAAAAGCAAACACAATGGGGCTATAGCCGAGAGTCGCGCAAAATAATAATAACAATAAAGTTGTGTACGGCAATAATAAAAAAAAAGTACATGAAAGGTTCAACGACATTAGGAGATTAGAGAGCATTCACATGCGACTACGCGACAGCAACAACAACCAGCGCCCGGAGAGAGTGGATACCAAATGCACATTTACATACATGTAAGTGTACGAAGGAAAGAGCACAAAAAAAGAGAGAGGATCCCAATGAAAAGCAGCAACAACAAAAAGGAAAAGAAAGAACACAACGACAACGCATAGAGCAGAAAAACAAAAACAAAAAAGTCATCGACATCACATGGATTTTTATGTTGATGTATCAGAGGGGGGTAGCAGAGGGGAGCACAAGGACGGGGACCGGGGGTCGGGCAGTTGAGAGTCAGGGGCAGGAACAGCAGAAGCAGCGAACAAAAAACAGAGACAGCGACAGGAAAATGTTTTTCATTGTCTATGCCCGTTGGAGAAAAACTAAAAGTGGCCAGATGGAGCCACTGGCATACACTGAGACAAAGTTATGCAAGGAATATAAGAGAATGAAAACAACAAATCAATAAAATTCTAATATAACTAATAAGTTTCTAGAAGAGAAGCTTTCTTATTTATATTGGTATTATCGTGCTATTCTTGCTTTTTTATGGGTTTCTCCACTAAAATTTACCAAAATCTGGTCACACTGGATGAAGTACATTAATACCGAAAATTTGTAATATAAATCTTTTCGCTCAGTGCAGGAGTTGGAGTCATTACAGTTGCGGGAGACATGCCCCATGCGTTTGCATAAGCAGCAGCAACAAAGACAGAAATAGGAAAGAGCACTGAAAAAAAAGCTGGTGGATGGGGGCAGTACGACAACCCATGCAAATCCTGCACTCTCGACTCCCCACACACACACACACACACACTGCGTCACTGTACCCCCTCGGTTAGTTCACATTTTGGCGTGTGTTGCAGAAAAATGCCACACTTGGATGCGTCTCTATTTGCAGCCTCAAAAACAGATACAGCTCCACATAAAGATCCCGATCCCGATCCCGATCCGGATCCAGATGCAACCCCTGCATAGTTGGCAGGGCTAGAAGACGGCGGCATTTGCTTACACTCAATTCGGATATTTAATTACGAGTGCGCATGGGGAATGGGAGGGGGATATCTTCGGACTCATCATCAGTCGCCTGGTGGTCGTCAATAAAAAAAAAAAAAAGTTCGGAGTGGATCGGGGAATATGTAATATGATGAAAGCTTGATACACTTTCTAATACACTTCTAATAATATTTACAATTCCTGGCCATTAAATAAGGTTAAGGAAAGGTGTAAAAGTAAAAAATCAGTTTACGGCTGATTTAGCAGTTGAGAATTTTAAAGCACAGACAGTGGAGATGTGTAGGGAAAGTTTCTTAACTATTATTTGATGTGATGCTGATCTTTTGATAGACTTCTTTAGGGAACTAAAACATTTCTTAGGGAATTTCTGGGGTTTATGTTTATGAAAGTGAAGACTGACACAAAAATTAGCTTTGCTGCTAAATTTACAGTTGGGAATTCTAGCGCAATGACAGCGGTATTGTTTAGTTACAGTTTCTCGACTTCTGTTTTCCTTTATTTTATGTTATTTCATTATATTTCTTTACATTTAATTAATCAAAATATTTACTTTTATTATAAATTTTCCCTTAGTTTCTAAACAACCTTAATGCCTTAACCAATATACCCGCAGTTCCCAGCGAGAAAAGGGTTAGGGCACAAGTGCAGAGAGAGGCTGTTGTTCAATTTGATTAGGTTTTCAAAAATCAATTCTCTACCAAAGGCAACGGAATTTATTTGTTTTGCCGCCTGTGTGAGAAAATAAACATGGAGGAGCATCCCAGTATCAGACGGGCCATAAACCGGAGGAATTCTAGGGGCAGGGGGGGTTACGGAAAGGGTTCGGAGTTGGGGAACCTGATCCCTGGGATGAGACTTTCTTTCTTTCCATCCATCCATGCGTTTGTCCCGCCTTTGTTTGTTATCACTTGAGGTTTGAACGGTTTTACGAATTGATTAAGGCGGCATTTGTTTACGAGCAACAGGTAAACACTGAGAGAAACGACCAAGACAAAGGGCCAAAGGAAGGGTAAAGTGTGGAAATGAGGGACCCTCGCAGCTTGTCAGGGGGGGTAGGAGTAATTTAGGGAAGCCGACAAGCTTTCCGTTTAAATGCTTTTACAGTTGAATTGCAAACATGTTCTGGACATCAGTTTCTCTGTACTCGGTACTTGTCATGTTCGACGGGGTATATTGTATTTCAGTCCACTGAATCACGATCTGCTTTCGACCATATGTTTACAGTGGATCAGTTTCTAAAGGAAAATAAACTTGGTTGAAAGTTAGCAGACAGAAAATTATAATATGAGCCCAAGGGAAAATATACAGGATTCAATTAATAAGGAAAAAAGTCTGGTAAACATTAAGGCATTTCTTGAAAGTAAAGTTAGTTTGAATAAATATCGTTAATTTATTCGATATATTACCTATAGTTTTTATTCAAGATATTATGTACATATTGTAGGGTTATGATGTCAGTAAGACCTCTATGACAAAATACATATGTAGATATAATAATACCAACCGAAAGTCTTAGCTTTCTTCTAGAGTTAAGCATTAATTCGCATAATAAAATATCAAAGAATTCTACTTCCTATTATAGAATCTATAATCTATAATCTATATAATCTATAATAATCTATATCAATAACTATTGTCTTCCGTTTTTACTTTTTATTATGATATAGGACCAAGGCAAATACAGATCTTTTACTTTGAACTTATATTTAATGTAGGAAACCCTTTTAACGGGTATCTGTTAGTCGAAAAACCCTTTATTTGCCCAATTTCTGATTATTTTTTTGTGTTCTGTTCGGTTATTTCATTTTAAGTTACTTCGTAATCGTCTACGACGTCTCCGGCTCAGTTCAGTCCGGTCCGGATCGGTTGGGATCTGTTCCGTTCGGTTTTGTTCTGTTCTGTGGCGATTAACCAAAGCATGACGGATAACTGCAGCACACCTGACAATTTGTTAATGAGAGCAACATCAGTAGCAGCAGGAAGCCAAGCGATAAAAAAAATGAAACCAGAACAAGCCCGAACCCTAAACCGAAGTAGAGCCAAAAAAGCTGGAAACCAAAGGCAGCAGGAAGGCAAGCGAGACGGATGACGGATGTCCTGCAGAGGAGTAATGGCCAGAAACGAGTCAGAACGGAGTGGAGCGGATCGTATCGGAGAACATAACTAACTGCAGTAAAAATGTAAATAATGCAAAACATTTTCTCACCGCGTTTCGCTGTGTGTGCCACACCGCGGCACTTTTCAGGCTTCCCCATCGATGATACCAAGCTGCCCTCCCTAGCCCTCTCTTTCCGCCGGAAGGGAACTTGTTTCATGGGAAATTAAATGCGGCAAGTGCGATTTGCAAAAAAAAAAAAAAGAGGAAATCATGTGAGAGCGATCAGAGGAGCTTTCTAACTGCGATGACAGTCAAAACACAGTGCCAGCAGCTGTGAGATACACGATACCAGCTACAAAATGGATAGATGGATGGATGGATGGCTGTCCAAGAACCCAAAGGGAACAACATATGGACGCCGAGACCGAGATGACCTTTTTTCCAATAATAAATGGATATGCATATATATCCCTATAAGGTCTGCTGTGTGCACTTCCCCCCGCCCAGCCCATTTGTAGTGAAATTTAATCAAGCGTTTAATGCCAAGGTGGAACGTCCAGGGAACATAATACACAAGCCATGAAGACTGATCAAGGGAGGGGTGGATGCACTGGGAGAACTTAATCAGAAATTAGGGAATGTTTTCCTTTTAAATGTAAACATTCTGTAGTCAGTAAATTAAAGATATATTTTTGCCTTACCTTTGCGCTGAGAGAATCTCTTAATTCCTTCTCCTATTTGTAGATGCTATAATAATAAAGCAAATGTGATTACAATCTACACATCCTAAAACAATAATTGCCAAAGTCTTTAATTAACAAATGTGCCGAATAGCTGCTAATAAAGTTGATTTTAACAACGCAGAACGTAATAACTTTTATATAAAAAGGGGAAACCTTAAAATTATTTTTATGGCAAAGCTTTGCATCCGAATTTATGGCTATTTGAAAGTTGAAGCTTAATTAAGTGTCAATATGAAAGCTAATTTAATGATTATTCATTGCTAAAAATAAACTCCATTATAGGGAACTCATATTAGGCATTATTTTAGAATTCTCCTAAATATTATTTAAATTTGTTTACAGTGCACGAAGGGTGGATCAGGGGCTTGGCCCGAGCGAGGGAGTTTTTAGTGATGCTGAACCGGGTTCTATACTTGGGTTGGGTCGCTTGGGTTGGGATAGGATGGTGTTTCGGCTCCGAGTCCGTGGTCCCGTCCTGCTGCTTGATGTGCCTGTCATATGTCAGTCCGTTGCTTCTTCTTGTTCCTCTCACCTACGCCGCTGGTTAATGACATTTTGCAGTTAATTGCTGCTGCTGCCTCCTTGTTGGCTGTTTATTGCCATATGGGCCATGGTCATGCCCAGGCCATGGCGGAATCGAATCCGAGCTTAGGTCTGGTAAACGAAGATGCATTTCCAGGCAATGTAATTTGACTACATTAACTGAATATGCCACAACATGATCAGGCGAAAAGAGAAAGGCACATCATCGCAGGGTTGCGTTCGGTAAATGGATAGACAGTGGGGGAGGGTAGGGTATCGCTTATGTCTCTAATGATGATGCTGCGTCAGTCCATCATCCATCCATCAGACTGAGGGTCAAGTACAGTCACTGTGAGTTGGAAAAAGAAACTAATTTATAATAATTTGAAATATAATTTGATGATAAAAGTTTTTTAAAATATATTTTTTAGTATTTATCAGTTTTTCCATAATGCTTTGGCTTTATTAAAATAAAGTGGGTAGAATCATGTAACGAAAAATCGAAATCATGATATTAATCCTTCAGTTATGAGGAGAATTAATACTTCATATACAAGAGATGCATGATAATGAACCTTAAGAAACCTTTTCAAGATAAATCACCTCTTTAAAGAGTATTATAAATCAAGACCTTCTTTATGAGCAAACTTTCCTTTATCCCCGATTTAATGTGCTTGAATTTACAAGCTTTTTTATTGCCAACAATGGCAATTATCATTATAGGTGTATCTATAAGATATGCTACCACAGTAGACGGATAGATATGCTACCAGCCGCCTTTCTTTTTTTATGGATTTTTTAGCCGGGAATTATTGTAAAGAAAATGACTTAAGGTATCTATAATTAACATTAAAATGAATAAGAATTTATTGCATATAAAACAATAGTTTCAGTATTACTGATCCGGATTTTATAAGTTCCTTGATAAGTACTATATGTATTTAGTTTAGTTTATCTAAATCTCTATGAATTAACAATATATTAAGGTGAAATAAGGCCCAGCTTAACACCTAACCCTAACAAGCACGTGCTTGGTGCAAGGGCCACTTGTACATCAACGTAAAAGAACAGGAAAGATTAACAGTATTACTACTTATAAGTAATATATGTAGTTATTTTTGCAAGCACTCAATACTTCTTCAATTTCCCTAGCAAGGTGCTGACTAATTTGGATAACAAATAAGATAATACACGCTTTGTCGATGCACCCTTTGTATAAGATATCTCCTACTTAGCCCCGCCCGTTTAACATGCTCAAATCTGACATCTTTGATTGCCGCACACAATATCTCTACTGTCATTATCGGATCAGTCCCACGTCAGGCTACCATTGTTCAGGGGGATACCTTCGCCTGCGCCTTCGCCTCCGCTAGGCCTAGGCCTTATCTTTTTGGCGCGCACTGCTCCCACCGGCCAGGTAATATCCTAGAGACAACAACATCAAACAGGAATCAGGAATCAGATCCCAGTAGGCAGGTACACGCAGAAAGAGAGGGAGAGAGAGAGAGAAAGAGAAGGAGCGTAGGACGCAAGCGTAACCGGCAATATATATTGGCAGCAAACCAGTTTTTATAATGTCAATTCGAATCCTACACGTTCATGTCCATCCACACGCATTAAGCGCGACAGTCGCAAGTCCAAATGATGACGATCCACTGGCGACAGAGAAGGAGGACAGAGAGGACAGTGCACTGAAAAAAATTGTATGAATTTCAACTATTAAAAAAATTATTTTAATAAGTGTGCTTATACCTATTATTTTCATTTTGGTATTTTCTATAAAAATCAAGAATTTCTACAATCTATTTTACTGTGGAATATAATAATTAAATATTTTCTGGCAGTGTTTAGAATAGCTAAAAGAGAGGCGGCGAATATGGCAGGAGTGTGGGTAGGGGTTATTCCTTGTTCGCCAAGGGGAAACAAGGAGCCGGGTAAGAGGGACGCGACGACGCTCGTCGAGTCGAGTTGGCGTTGAATTTGATTTTGATTTCACCTGAGTGGCTGGGCTGAGCCTTTTTTTTTCTCTGCCCTTTTCTTGTTGTTCTTTTTCGTGTTTTATTTTTGTTATTTTCTTATATGTACACTCTCCTCTGCTCGCCTTGTTCCTGTTTTTATATTTTTTTGTTTTTGTTTTGTTTTTGTCAACCAACGCAGCAAACAAATGCAAAGCAACGACCTACGACTTCTTCACATGATTCCTTTCTGTTGTCCTTTTTTTTCTGGGTTTCTCAAGGTACAGTGTGGGCTCAGGAAATGTTATTTTTAGGGAAGCGATTAATATTGGTAGATATTCTTATTCAAAAATACATACTAAGTCTGCGATTAATATTATTAAATAACAAATAAATAATATATTGTAGTAAGCCCAAAAGGTTGTCGAGAAGTTTTAATGTTTTCATGTTAATTTATAATTAAAAAGCTGTATAAATTATGATTTAAATGCAAGGAAAAAACAAGGAACTTTGGGTTTTGTAAATCTTTCAAGATAATGTTGTTGTTTCCTAATAATCAATTTAGAAATATTTTTGTTGAATACCTTCTTAATATCTTTTTAGAAAATACAGAATTCTTTCTGAATAACTTTCCAAATTCCTTTTTAAGTAACGATATTATTTAAGATTTCTTCTTAAAAATTGAGTTGTTGAATTTCTTCAGTGACCACTGTACTTTGTCCCACCTTCGCATTGTTGTTGTTATTGCTGCTCATTTACACTTGTTGTTCTTGCTGCCGCTGCTCATCTCGTACGTCTTGTTGTTGTTGTTCCTGTTTATCCTTTGGCCCGTTGTGTTTGTGTGTGTGTTTGTTGGAATATTGCCAGATTGAGTTCATTTTCATCAGCTCTTTCTTCATTCGATTGTTGTTTCTGCTTTTGTTGTTATTCGCTCATTGGTTTGTTGCCTCTGTTGTTCCTTATCTTCGGGGTCTTCGGGGTTTTGTAATTGATGATGTTTATGTTCGTATATTGGTCTCCCAGCCCCCCTCCCAGCCTACCCTGTGTTCCTGATTCAAAGATTATGCACCTACGAGTTCTTTTTTTTTATCAGAAAGTGTGCGTGTGTGTGTGGGTTTTCCTCAGTCCGAAGAGTGTGCCCTGCATATTAATGCCCGAGATCTTAATTTATTCTAATGGGTTTATCAAAGCCGATGGGGTAATAATAATAATAATAGATAAAGTTGAATGGTGCGCAAAGCAAAGTAATGTAAAGAATATGGTAATGTTCAATGGCTCCGTAGCGATAAGGCGGGCGGGCTCTGTCAATCAAGGTTCCTGGGAGGGAAGTCGTCCCTTGAATCCCTCAGGAGTCGTTGGGTATTCACGATAAGGAAGTCGTAGGATTTTACGAAGCCAAGTGTTTAGCATAAAATAACATAATATCCGCGAATGAACTAACCTATAATGTCTTTATGCACTTGTCTACTTGGCAAATATTTGTGGAGTTCATTTAGTGTGCAATGAATTGCCTTAATTTTCCACAAATTTACATATCTAGTTGGCAGTAGGTGCTTATTTATCAAAGGAAAACAAGTGATCTTGGCAGATATGTCAGGCATATCACAAATATATTTCCATAGTTTCCACATAAAGAGGAAAAAACTGTATTTTGGTAAAAGATATATGAAATAAATATGATTTTTATGAGGATGCGCATAAGATATTTATTTTTAAATATAATAAAGAATAAAAAACAAGAAACAATGATATGTTATTAATATTTTTACACACTTCTGAATTTATTATGTTTTCAAAGTACATAAAACATGTACTCTATATATTTTGTACTGTTCTCTTATGATAACTTTTCCAATCCTGTTATATTTATAAAAACAAAGAGTATTTGAATATATTTAATAAAATAACAAACTAATGGTGCCTCCCAAACAAAATATAACAGAAAGATCAGCGGGAGCAGAAGGAGCCACTAGGTGCCCATCTAAGATTTTACCATTTTCTATTTCAGGCTTACAATTGTTTTTGGGCTTATGAAGATTAAATATAAAACTTATACAAATAGTCTTGTCCGGAAGGGTAAAACAATTAAGAAGTTTAAGATCAAGCAAGAAAATCAAATTTATTCATTTAAATGAATTTATTTTCTTTATTATATAAATGCAGGTCAAAGTATTATCCATATACCAATCCCCTTATCGTCTTATAAATCTGTTTTCTGTTTATATGTACCTTAAATTAGTTTAAATAAAATTCCCCATTCTTTCTTTTACATGCAGTTTCAATTTTTCCCGCTCAACTGCAAACATACCGCATTCCACATACCAAAAAATACAAGAAATATTAAATACCGCTTAACGGTTGGTATTTTACCAGCGGAACTAGTTGCTTGGTTCAGCCAAACTTTGTTGAATAAAAAAACAAAGTGCCAATGATAATGAACATTACCCTAGTTTTATTTAAAATTAGAAGAGGTTTCCCCATAAAAACAAAATTGTTAAGAAACGATTAAAAGAACTAACAAAAAGTTCACGAGCTGGCCAACTGACAATTCAGCAGCCCTGGAGTTCTAGTTCCCGGTCGAACTGGTTCAGTTCTTCGCCAATCAATTCCTCACGGGCCGTGTTTGTTTTAAGCTAAAATTATTAAATTTAACCAATGCAATCAACTTGCCAATCAAATCGGATCGCGGACCTTGACAATCGTGTGTGCGAGATGCCGAAAATCAGCGGGCGTTGAACTAAACCCAGCAAATCGGTGGGTTTTCTGCATGCTTCTACATGCGAGCTCTGTGCTCTTTGTGCCTCAGTGTGTGTGCGAGTGTGTTTGCGAAAATATGTGTGAGGGGGCGGTGTGTCTGTGAGGGGTGTGTGGCAAAGAAGGGGAGACTAGAAGAATGCTAAAAGGACATGTGAGCCATGCAAATCCTTTGGACAAAGAATCAATTTCCCAATTGCCCCAAGCCACTCGAGTCGGGGAAATCTCTGAATCTCGAGTCTTATAAGCAGGCAAAAATGCATAAAGAGTGGGAGTGTGTGTGTGACTGCAGAGTGCTTGTGTGTGTGTTGTGTGTAGTGTGCGTGTGTGTGTGTGGTAAGGTCGTGTGGAAAGTGTCAAGGCATTTTACAACAACAACAATAGCGGAGAGCAAGGTAAAAGCCTCGAGCCCGAATGCTAAAAGCCGAAACGAGCCAAAAACACCGCGCCCAATGCGCAGCTCTGCATTAAACATGACTCCAAAAAGGACCTTCTCTCGCTCTCTCCCTGTATCATTGCGTGTGTGTGTGTGTGTTTGTGTATGTGTGCGTGTGCATCGTAAATTGTTGCACATTTAAATATTAATGCAACCCGGGCAGCAGCTAAGGCACAGTTTATATTTTTTACGATTACAAAAGTACCAAAAAAAAAAGAAACTTTACACGAAATTCCGCAAAACGCCTGCGCACACTAGCTAGCCTTCTCTCTCGCTCTCTCTCTTTGTCTCTCCCACTCTTCCTGTTTTTTAGAATTTTTGGAGTGCGCCTTCAAAAGTTGTTGCGAAAGTGTGTTGTGTTCGTTCAAGTGCTCCCTGCTGCTGCTGGGCCCCAAAAGGCATAATAATAATAATAGTATGGACCAAGACAATAGCCGCCGTCGCCGCCGCTCTCTCTTCCTCTCTCTTTAAGCCCTCTTAAAGGCCCGACCCCCCCACTAGGCTGGTTGCGGCTTGTTTACCTTTTCAGCTGGCCCCATCATTTCCGTTGCAAAATTCACTCCGTTGACAGCTTCCTTTGCCACCGAACGGGGCATATTCGACAGCGTTTTGTGCATTCGGTGCGGTGCCTGTAATTGATTTGGGTTTTTGGGTTTGGGTTTCGGTTTTTGGGCTTACACCTGATATGACGACGACGGCGACTGTGATTGACATGTCGGTGTTGATACCGATAAAGGACACACAACACACAACACACACCACACCATACCACACCGTCTGTGACTGGCCAATTCTCATTTCCGTTGCGGCTTTTCGAACAACGGCACTGTGGTGGAATATAATTATACGGGTTTCCCCTTTTGGGGAAACTACAAAGTGGAAATTAATTATTCAAAGGCCTATGACACTAGCCCAAGGCTTTTGGCAGTTAGATATGGCCAAACTTTTGGGCTTAAATCAATGTTAAGGATATGGTGACACAGATTCGTAAAGTAAATTGCTTAAAAGTGTGAGTTAATTAGCTCACGTGTGTAATTAATTATTCAGCGGCTATGACACTAGCCCAGTTAGATAAGGTCACACTGTTTGGATAAAATGCATATTAAGGATATGCTGACACAGATTCTTAAAGTAAAGTTGTCAAAAAATTAGCTTATCTTTTTGAACTTGTGGATATAATTCTTAAAAAGCTATGACACTACCCCAAGGTGTTTATCAGTTAGATAAGGTAACACTGCTAAGTTAGAATGAGTGTTTAAGATATGGCGTTCATTATTATATTATTATATTGAAAGTGGGAGTTAATTACCCTGAACGTGTTTAATAAATTTCCCAGAAGCTATGACACTAGACCAGGAATTATTAAAGTTAAAGAAGGCCACACTGTTGAGTAAAAATCAATGTTAAAGATTTGCAGATCAAGATTCTTAGACTATATTTTTTTTCAAATAAAAATTAATAACCTCTGTGGCACTGTAATAGGTAATTATAGCTATGACACTATCCAAAAACTATTTGTATTTAGAGATGGTCACACAGTTCAGCTAAAAGACATTTTCCTTATTTTCTTGTCCTAATATTGCATTTTGGTTAAGGTTTACCTATTCAAAAATTGTTGTAGGCTCGATAATAAATAGAAATGAAGTTTAGTGCTTGTTGTTTTAATCAAATGAGTATTAAAATAAACTACACAATAACTCAATATTGCTTTGCCTGTGAAATTGCCGAGCATGAGTCTAGGATGCCTTCCATGTTTATGGGAGGCGATGATTGAAAAAGAGAGCTGTGGTGTTTTGTATCAAGAAAGTGTGTGTGTTTTAGGTTTCAAATTATTTTTCATAATAATTAGTATATTTTTACCTGTTGATTGGTAATTTAATTCCACTCACTTCTATAAACAAAAGCTGTACATGAGTGAGAGACAGCAAAGCTAGAGGTTTAGCTTCATATTCTCCTTCAATATAAACATTTGCGGATCGATATTATTTGGAAATAGATAACGTTTGGCTTAACAACAATAAATCGGATATGAAGAAATATAAACTTTATCAAAAGAAGACATAAAGTTTCTATTTTTAGTCATCTTCATTGCTTTAAGTTGTTTAAGATACCAATTTATTTGAGGCCTTTGTGTTATTGAAAAACTCACCTTTACCATTTATATTTACACGTAAATTATGCTTTTTTTTCTAGCTCTAAAATGCAACTTTAACACCGGCAGAAAAAAACAACTTAATCGACAGCAGCAACAACAACAACGAAGCAACAACAATAAACAACAACAACAACAATAACCAAAAAAACATCACCAAAAGCAATCGGGGGAAAAAAACGTGAAAAGTTTTTGGTGTTGCTTACTGGACGCTCCTTTTTTTGTTTATTTTTTATGTTCATTTTTGGAGGGAACGAAAAAAAAGAAATAGCAACAAACTCACTGGAAAAACAGGACACAAACTCATCAATATTCGAAAAAGCAATTGAGTCGAGGCATCAATTCATCAATTATTCAAAATGACCGAAGACGAAATTCTCTTTGACGACGTCTACGAGCTGTGCGAGGTCATTGGCAAGTAAGTTCGCCCTTCACCGGTCCGCCCCAGTAATATTCCCGTCTATATCTGCCGCTGACAGCTGGCATCCATGGCCATTATCTCATTATGTATTATGCATCCGCCCCGTACGCCCAGCGAACACCCACAAACAGTAAATCATCCAACTATTGGCCAGGGTGCCATCCAGCGCTGGACAGCAAATTCCCCTTAAAAAAAAGCAAAAAAAAACTTTTCAAACTTTTGCATTATTCAAAAATGTATGCCCTAAAAATTTGTAGAGCCTTAGTTACTTTTCCTGTGATCATCGTTCTAGTTTGAGTTCAGCTCCATTCAAGGAAAAGTTGTCACCATTTTGAAGTTGAACTTTGTTTGGGTTTCGAGCGAAAATGATGCTGAAAATGTGTCAAATCATCACTTTTAAACTTTATTCAATTAAGTGTGAATCCTTATTTATGTGTGAGGCTTTTAAGGCATTTATTCGTCTTTAATTTTATGTTAAACTATTTATTTAATTTAAGCTGTGCCTCTTTAAGGCTTAAATTCAATTGCAGTAAAGTTTTTGGTTCAAACAAAAGCTCAGTCAATTAGTTTCTGTGAAATAAATTGCTTTTCCTTTTGTTTAAGCTTCAGTTTATGCTTTTCTTACCTTTTTCTTTGCCCTAAGCGGATTTATTACATCAACTTTTAGGCTTAAATCATTTATTTACACACCAATAATGCGATTTACTTAAATTTCCTGAAATAAACTGCAAGTTGTGAATATGAAGCATCAAAATTGCATATTTAATCCCCCTAAACTTTAATCTGCAAGACAGTTGATTATTTTCTTTGTTGCCAAGAAAACTGTTTCCACCTTAGTTGCTTATTATTTCAGGAATTTTTCCGTTTTTAGCCAGAGAAAAATAAAATTTTATTCACTTCCCTTTCCCCAATCAACTTCCAATTGAAGTTTAATCCGAATCCAAATTCACTCTCATCTCTTTTTATCCTTCGCAGAGGACCTTTCTCCATTGTGAGGCGATGCATACACAGAGAGTCCAATCAGCAGTTTGCTGTCAAAATCGTCGATGTGGCCAAGTTCACAGCGAGTCCAGGACTGAGCACAGCGGGTGAGTCTATATACTAAACTTATATACATTTATATGTTTTTTTTTTTTCGGAGAGCGAGCGACCTTGTTCGATTTGGCTGCAGGCTCCCTGGTTTTCCGGCTCCCGGAGCTGTGTGAATAAATTATAATTAAGCTGCTCAATTATTCAAAATTATGCCGCTGCCACACGTGTAGCACGCCCCCAGGGCGGCTGTTGCCAGTTTGCCAGCCCAAGACGCCAATTAAAAAGAAATTGCTCAAGTGCAAGGGCGTCCAGGACCTGGACGTGGACGTGGACGAGACGCAGCCATCCGGCCATTGACTAAATGATACATGGCAGGCACATAAGTCAGCGCTAAGTCCATTAGTGCCACTGCCAGCTGGTGTTGTGGGTGGTGGTGGCCAGACTCCGCTCCACACCATTCCACTCTCCATCCTAATGTCAACTAATTGCCGCTGTTTTTTCCCGCCCATCTCCCTTCCAGATCTGAAGCGCGAGGCCACAATATGTCACATGCTCAAGCATCCGCACATTGTCGAGCTGCTGGAGACCTACAGCTCCGAGGGAATGCTCTACATGGTCTTCGAGTTGTAAGTTGTCAGCTCCGGCTACCAGTCCCAGAGCCTCCCTAAAATCCTTTCACTTTACACACTTGCAGCATGGAGGGCTCCGACCTATGCTTCGAGGTTGTGCGGCGTGCTGTTGCCGGGTTTGTCTACAGCGAGGCGGTTGCCTGGTAAGGATACGCAAGAAATTACTCCAATCCGCGTTGCTTTCGGCGTAGGGAAATCAATAATTTACATTTTTTTTGCTTGCGACATTGGAAATAATGTAATTGTATCAATACTAAATTAATGTGTAGGTGTAATACCAAGAACAGCTGCTAAGAAGATGCTTTTAAACATGAAAATTATGCTATGAAAGAGAATAATTAACAAAGAGAGATAATTTTGTTGATTTACCTGTAAATATCTACAAGAAATTAACTTGCAGAAAGCCTTAAAATATAATTTAACGAGTGGAGTTGTTGCTACTATTACGAGGGAAAATTATGTTTATTTCCTTGATAATTGTATTTATTATTATTATAATTATTGTATTTATAGGAGAAAAGACAATATTAAATCCGAATATACTTGAAGTAACGTCCAACTAGAGTTTTGAAGTAGTATTTAATTTATTAATTGTTTAAACTACTCGTTCTAATTACTCGTTCTAAGTACTCGTACTAATTACTCGTTTTAAGTACTTTTTTCTATGACTTCTCTATACTCGTTCTGATCACTCTTTATAATTAATTGTTCTCGTTCTAATCTCTCGTTCTAATAACTCCTTTTAATTACTTGTTTGAATTACTTGTTCTTATGACTTCTTCTCATTACTCGTTATAATTAATCATTCTCGTTACTCGTTCTATTTACTTGTTTTCAATACTCGGCTTAACACTCGTTTTACTTACTCGTTCTAACAATTCGTTTTAATTACTTGTTTTAAATACTCCTTCTAAAAACCGGTTATAAATACTCTTTCCAAATAAACGTTGTAGTTACTCGTTCTGAATACTTATTTTAATTACTCGTTGTACCAACTTGTTCAAATTATTCTATTAGTTTACTCGATCTAATTACTCGCTCAAATTATTTTTATTTACTCGATCCAAATACTCTTTCTGTTCTTTCGTTCTAATTACTAGCTTTAGTTATTTGTTCTAATTACTCTTTCCATTTATCAAGGGAACATTTCCCAATTAACCTATTTATATGGCTTCCATTTAGTATTTCCGCCGAAATCAACGCCAAACTCACATAAACACAAAACGAACAACGACATGTATTAACCACAATTGAATTTTCCAGTCACTATATGCGCCAAATACTGGAGGCCCTTCGCTATTGCCATGAGAACGATATCTTGCACAGGGATGTGCGTCCCGCCTGCGCACTGCTGGCCACCGTTGACAATTCGGCGCCCGTGAAGCTGGGCGGCTTTGGATCGGCCATACAGTTGCCGGGCACAAGGGAAACCATAGAAACACACGGACGCGTCGGATGTCCGCACTACATGGCGCCAGAGGTTGTGACCAGGAGGCTGTATGGCAAGGGCTGCGATGTTTGGGGTGCTGGCGTAATGCTTCATGTCCTGCTATCTGGCAGGTTGCCCTTTTTGGGTTCCGGAGTGCGATTGCAGCAGTCGATAGCGCGCGGTCGGTTATCGGTGAGTTTTAATTGGATAAATTACATTAGCAGCTTATAATTAACTATAAAAATTGATTACAGTTTGAGGCGCCCGAATGGAAGTCAATCTCGGCGAATGCCAAGGATCTAGTCATGAAAATGTTGGCCGCCAATCCCCATCACAGACTCTCCATTACCGAGGTGCTCGATCATCCATGGATACGGGATAGGGATAAGCTGCAGCGCACTCACCTGGCGGACACGGTGGAGGAATTGAAGCGTTACAATGCCCGGCGCAAGCTCAAGGGTGCCGTTCAGGCCATTGCCGGTGGCACCAACATGGATCCGCTATACGCCACCGATGCGGATAGTTAGTATATACATTATGAGCTTTAATTTTTGATAAGGAATAAGGATTTAAAAAGGGTAGCAGGGAAAAGAGAGAAGAGAATAGTAGAAAGAAGATTTAGCAGTCGTTTTTAAGTATTTAAATCTGTGCAGCGAGGAAAAAAGCTGGTCAACTTTATTAAATTTAATTACATTCAGGCCGAAGGATATATGTTAAAAGGAATTGTCCGTTTTTATATATTGCAAAACATATCGCGCTCAGTATCAGATTAATTTAGAAAAAATCATAAACTTTGATATATTGAAACTTTAAATACCGATAAATATCGAATTTTTAAGTTAAAGTATCGAATTAATCGAACTTATATCCGACGAATCTTATTTTATTTAATCCTTTTACTATATTCAAAACATATTTGAAAGAAAGATAGTTTGAACTTTGACAACGGGGCTCGAAAGCTTACACTTTCGGTGTGAGCAGAGCCCTGGCATAGAAACTTGCTGACTAGCGAGTCTGTGATTGGTTTAGAACCTTTTTTTACTAAATTCGATATATTAAACATTTATTGCACATAAATTGGCAACATAAAAGTATCGATTTATCGACTTTCGCCTCAAATATCGATACAAAAAGCAAGCAAACATTCTGACAAGCTCTTCTCGAATATTGCAGTGCCCATAGCTGGCGCCACGGACGAGTGGGCCGACGAGGAGGCGGGCATTGAGGCGGTGCAGCGCATTTTGGACTGCCTGGACGATATATATTCGCTGCAGGATGCACACGTGGACGCGGATGTGCTGCGGGACATGTTGCGCGACAGTAGGCTGCACCAGTTCCTGCAGCTATTCGACCGGATTGCAGCGACGGTGGTGACCAGCAATGGACGTGCGCCCGCTGCCGAGGCCGTTGGACGCAGTCGCGATGTCCTGGAGCTGCTCTCGTCAACCGCCGGCGGCAACTCGCTGGGCGGCAAGTATGCCAAGGACGAGCTGCTGCAGCTCCTGGCCGCCCCCCACATGCAGGTGAGTGTCCTGCCCCTGTTCGGCACAGAAAAAAAGCCTTTTCTTGTTTACTTTTACTCTGCTGGGCATTTTGTGGCAAGCTTTATTTCTCGCAATAATCTGGCAATCACAGGAGCTCGGGCTACGGAGTCCGGACTCCGGATTCCAGCTCTTTGTCCGCCTTTTGTGGTCATACCAATCTGCGGTCCACTCGAGTCGCCCAATTCGCTTTGGCTTAAGCTTAAACAAATTTGAAATGTATTTAGTGCGGGCAAACAAGCCGGCGCAGGAGAATGAGCCTGCTGGCCATCATTCCCAGGATTCGGGCGCAGACAGAGTCACTAATCCTTTGCTTAAACAGAGACTCATACACTGGCAATACACACAATGCCGGTACATGCACATAATCACACTGGGAGAAGAGTGCTGGAAAAATAATAAATAAAAATAATCGTAAAAAAGCGCTGTGTGAGGGAAAAAATAAAAGTATATATTTTTCTGGCCAATAAATTACAATTAAATTTATTTATAATTGATTATATTAATCTGAACTCTTTATCCCACTCACTAAGGGACATCCCTTTAACCTTCACACTTGTCCTTATGCACTGTGTGATAGAAAATGCAATATTAAATGTATTATTTCGCGGGAATTACTTACAAAATCAATTGAGATTTTTACTCATTATTAAACAAAAAAGGAATAATAACAAAATATTGTTCCGTAATTATAATTGCGAACTTCACCAACTTCTAGAACTCTCCCTTAGAAAACCTAATCTTAAAAGAATATAAACTGAACAGTATTAATTGTATGAACCAGAACTTAATTATTCTTAAATTCTATTAGTTAATGGATTAATAGTATTATTTTTATTATTTCAAATTATCTTGCTTACTGTGGAATCTTCTATTTAAAAACTCAACCATTAAGTGCCACCGTTTGTGCACGTAATACGGTGCAGCATTCCGTGCGGCTGAGCTAGGGTAGCTAAACCGTTTTCTTGCAGTCTGTAGCTCTGAAGTTAAGGCCTACATCTGCCTTGAAATGCGATACAGTGCCTTCAATATAATGATTTATATATAAAACTTATACAATTATAAAATATATAATAAATTATATATAAAAGGGATTTAAATTATAGAAATAGAGTTATAATTCGTACCACTTTTCCTATTTGCAATTCATTCTAGACCAAAAATATTTGCTTAACACCCTTTGTATCGTTTCTCAATATCTGAATTGATTTTTGTGTCTCCCCTACACTATATTTAAAGAAATGTTGCATTTTCCTTAGTGTAAAAACATACAGCAGCTAATGCAACCAAATATAAACAGTTTAATCAGAATAAACCAAAATGAATTTCGGACGTAGAGCGCAGAGCCAGAACAAGAGCTAAAGCAACAACAGCAGCAGAAGTAGAGGCGGAAAAACAGAGGTAGAGGGACATCCGCTGCCCGGACTGCTTCGGGCTCAGCTCTCCTTCCTTCCCGGGGGGCTTTTTGCGCTGAAAAGTATGCTACGAGTACACGGCTCAAGGGCCATCGTTGTTCCGACTACGTCGGCATATGGCCATCCTTTGCCGCCGCTCCTTCACTCCTTTCGTCGCCGCATCGCTCTTTCACTCTCCTACTTCACGAAAAAGGGGAACAAAAACATTTAACGATAGCGAACACACAAAAAATAAATAAGCAAAAAACCAAGGTGGGGATGGGGGTAGAAATTCTTGCCTCGACGAAACATCAAATATCCTTACGACCGAAATAGGACCGTTAAAAATTATTGGAAATTCTGCGGGGAACCAAATTGATTTCAATTGCTCCGTTATTGGATACTTGTGTAATACGCCTAATGGCTAGCCGCCTAAAGAGGGCTCTGGGCGAAGTATTTTTGTAACCGGAATACAACTTTCAACGAGTCATGGCTTTCATTTTAAAAGCCCAAATATTGAATGGTCTTTGCCTGAATAGTCTTTGGGGAGTTTACCCGGGAAATTAAAACCAAGTCATGAGTTGGTTTAAATTGTAGGTTTTGGTATTAATTTGTTATAAAGCTGTGGTCATGGAGGTCTTTAAACTTGCATTTATTTGTGGTCAGTCATGGGGTGTAATCAGTTTTCAATCAGCTTCAAGTTTTATAATTGAAAAATACTTTGAAACTCAAGGAGTTCGAAGAGTTTTGGTAAGAACTTGCCTGAAGAAGGAAGTACAGAATGAAGTACAAGCAGGAAAGTAATTCCTTTAAATAAATATTAAAAAGCTGCTTTTTAAGATCATAGTTTTGTGGAAATTAGTAAGAACTAACTATAACTTCCGGTGATTATCCTTAGGACAATCTCTGTACATCTACATACCTCTAGATATATTAAATCCCCACTTAACTCTACCAGTTCAATATCAAAGGGATTACTCCCTCAATCGTATGAACGGCATTCAAATAACAATGGTTTAGTCCAACATACTTGTCTATTTCCAATTCAAATGCAAGTATTTCCGAGAGAGGGGAAGCAGAGGCTCTTGAACAGAATTGCACTCATCAAAGTGGGCTTTAATGTTGTGGCCCAGTCAAAGAACTTGAAAAGGACAACTCGTCGGAGTATTTATGTGCGCAAGGCTTCATCCTCCCACGAGTATCCAATTATTTGCCAGACTCGGCCTAAGCTCCTCATTGGTTTACCCCCGCCGTCATGTTTCTAGGGTATAAAAGAACACTTCCTCCTCTCCGTCGCCGCCAGATGGGTTGAGTGGTGGTGGTGATGGTGGTGGTGCGGTCTTGCTGGGACTGGGAACTGGCTGAGTGTGATATGGACGCAGTGCTATAACATAACTCTGTGCCATCCACTGTCGTTAATTGCTCCTTGAAGCAGACTACACTTTTTGCGCCGCCTCTGCGATGCTGCTGCTGCTGCTGCTTGCTGCTGCTTTTCCTGATTTTCCTGGCTTCCCTCTTTTATTTATTTTCGCGCCTCTCGTGACTCGGACTCTGTGTCTGTGTGTCTGTGACGCAAGCCCAGTCTCATTTTCATAAATCCGAGCAATCTGCAAAAAAAAAAAATAAAAATAAAGGGGAAAAAAATCTGGCCCAAGGAATGAAAGAAAAATCTCCGAACAAAAAATATGAACAACTGCAGGAAAACGCAGGCCAACGATGAAAGCGATGAACGAATGTGTTAATGCTATATACACAGCTCAGCGGGGGGAGGGGAGTGGAGGAGGTGTGGGTACGGGTTCCAAAGGGGGTGGGGGATGTTGCTGTCCAGGGCTGCAGTGCCAACAACAATGCCAATGTCCAACTGAATGCTGCAAAGCTTTCACCTTTCTCTCTCTCTCTCTCTCTTTCTGCCTCTACTATTTTCTTCACGTCTCTCTGCAAATTGCAGCAAACTGCAGTTTGGCCTCTCTTTCACTTCAACTCGGTCCCTCTCTTTCCATTTAACCCACTGGGTGCGTTGCAGTGATGCCAAGGGGTACTATTTTTTCTTAGCCAAGTGAAAGGTTAACTTGGTTAGGGGGAAGAGTACATTATTTTCGTATAATGATGTTCAAGTACAATTGAACATTAATTTTTTGAGTTCGGAAGGGTGTTTTTTAGGGTATAGGTAGTTACTTTAAAAAATAATTTAAAGTTCTACAAGGAGATTAAAAATATTAGCTTTTAAGATCTCTCTGGACTTCTTAAAAACAAAAATGTATGTGCAAATAAACTAGTTAAAGATGCATTCTGAAGGCTCCCGAGATAGATATCTATAATAACAACAAGATAAGTAACGCCATACGTTATTTGGAGGACTTGAACATCGGGGGTCGCAAATGTATGGCTTGCTGAAAAATTGCTTGCAAATGGCAATTCGAAGTAAGGGGTGTTATGCATCTTGTTATTATAAAGACCTTATAATAAACTGTACAAGGATCGATAAAGGAGAGGTACTGCTTAGCACTGCTTGAAAGTACCATTATATTTAGATAACAGCATTGCACTTATGTAAAAAAAAAAATTAAGAAAGAATTACCTTGATCTGAGAAAAGAAATGTATGAATAATATTTTGTAATAAAGGCTATTTTATATTAAAGCTATTTAACTATCAATCATGGCTAAATTTAGACACAAATTATAATATAACATAAAATTATACTGTGTGTGCCGGCAGAGGCCGGGTTGAGCTCAATATCTATGTAATTTTTATTTCTAATGTTTCCTAGGAAAAACTATTCTTATAGGTCTTCTTAACAAGAACCCTAAGGCTGACTGAAACCTTAATTAAATGTGGAACTAAGTTAATAGTTATCTTTTAAAATGTAGTACAGGTACCTAGGTACCTAGGTACAACATACCCCGAAGCCCAGGCAACACTGTTGGCCAAGTTGCAACAACGGAGCACTCGTGATTGACTTAAACAAAAAGCGCGCACCCGAGATTTCAGTTTAGTTTGCGGCGCAGTCGCCGCTGGGGAACGTCGGCGGATTTGTTCGCCTCGGATTTATTTGCCACTTGCCCGCTGATGTGTGAAAATGGCGGCTAACGAGTCCTTCTCCTTGTCCTCCTCCTCGTCTCTTCTTTTCTCCGGAGAATTGTGGCCGAAAAACCTTCGTCAAGACGAGTTCAGTTTGAGTTTGAGTCCGAGTTTTTCTGTTCGAGTTCTAGTTTGAGCCGAGAGTCTATTTCTCGTGGGGGTTTTTCCCCTCCGCTTGACCCAATTAACAGGACGCGCTATCCCGGACCCGGCAGATGCTTCGGTGCCGGTGAGTGAGTGTGTTAGCTGTGTGTGCGTGTGTGCGAGTGAGTGTGCGTGCGTGCGTGAGTGTGCCAATTACGCGCGCGAGTTTTCCGCCGTAACCAACGCGTTGCCTCCATAACCTCGGTAACCTCCGTCAGCGGAGCAGCACGGGCGACAGGCAGCCCACGTGTTTGGCGGCAAAATCCACATGGGAGCAATTGACAAAATGGCAACCACCATCCGGATGCGGCACCAGCTCCCGCTCCCGCGAGATCCGTCTAACGCAAGGGCTCCAAATGCGGATACTGATGCCGCCTGGCGTTGGGGACGAGCCGTGGCCCTGCTCATAAATTGGCAGCACAAGAAGATACTGCAGCAGCAGCCCCTGTCAGCCAGCCATAACTCAATTTAAATTCAAATGTGTTACGCCCGGAAAACCGAAAGAGAAAAGAAACAAAAAGAAAGAGAGAGCGAGAAAGAGAGAGAGAGGAAAATTAAATGCTTTGTCAAGGAACAAATAATCAAATTATAAATTGATAAAGCCACGAATGGAGGCGGACCAGGCCGAGGATGCGTGCTGTTGCGGCCGCTGCTGCTCGGCGGATGTCCTGCTGTCCCAGCAGCAGCTTCAGCTTCAGCCTCTCCAGGTGGAAATGGAGCTCCAATGGATTGGGCTGGAGACCGCCGAACTGCTGCCCGCATATATAACCCGCTACTACAACAATCTCCATCACCAGGTAAATCAACGGCGATAGCATCGCCTTGGATTATGAGTATAGTCCTTGGGGGGGGGGGCAGGGGAGATGGAAAATAGCTGGAAAATGGTGGGGAACTCTGGCCACTGCGGAGTTGCCTTTGATTTGAGTTGCGGCCAAACTTTGATTAAATTTTGTTTACTGTTTTTTACTGAAAAAGCCCGCCGCCGCCGCCGCCGCTACTCGTTTGGGGAAAACGTAGAAAAGCGGGCGCTTTTCCCGCATAATGCGGTCAAACGCAAAACGACTCTAAGGGAGCTGTTTAGTCAACTTAATTAGTTTTTAGTTTCAATCAAATAAATGTTAAGCTATGATTAGATTGGCGCTAATTAATATTTTGACGTCTCCCGCGAATTGATGTGTTTTATTATATTAATTAATTTCTGCGGTTTACCCAAATGATATTTCTTCTACTTGTTACTAAACAATAAATTATGTATATAGTTTAAATGAATTATCTCTTAATTACCAAAGCAATCATGTGTGTACTTTTTTTTTGTAGGGTTTATTTAAATCAAGGATTTATTGATTTTCCGATAATAAATTCAAATTGGGACACCAAAAAAACCATTTTAGCAAAACGGGCAATGAATTTTGAATAAAATTAAACGATGCATAAATTTAAATTCTATGCCAAAGCTTAAAAATAGGTTTGTGCTTTAAAATTCCACATTGAACATTAAACCCTTTATCTGAAGAGTTACCCTTAAGACCTCTTTAATATTACTGCTGCCCGACTTTCAATTGTTTCAAGACTATCCTCTTTCTGGCCATCCATTTGCCATATTGAAATGCTATTCCCCAGCCGAGGGTGCTCTCATCTTTAAGTAAGACTTCAAGGAACATAAAACGCTTCGTTTTGCTATCATTTTGTTTATTCACCTAGTAGTAGTCGACCGCCGCTGGTGGGACACACACGGGGCCTCATTGAGTATTGGCCAATTGCAATGGCAAAATCAATTTACCAAATGGCCAACAGAATTTGCATTTTTGTGTGCTCTGGCACTGGCACTTCCCTTAACCCCAGATGTCCTCGTTTTTGGCTCGATTTCTGGGGATGCCATCAGCATTATTACAACGCTCGTTTTACCTTTGACTTGTTTCTGATTTGCACGGACTACGGATGTACACACACACACCCACGGATGTGTGTATGTCCTTCCCCCTGGGTGTGCGTGAGAGTCTGTTTTGTGTGTGTTTGTGTGTGTGTGGGGTTAGTTGACAACTAAACGTGTCAACGAGGCTAAGCAAGCAAACTGTCAGGAGCAGGAGCAGCAGCAGTAGCAGTAGTTGTAGTAGCAGTAGTTATGTCCTCTGTCCCTCCACCTGCCCCACTGACACATTAGGGTTACTCTTTTGGCTGCACACATCACAACACACAACACACATCACATAAATGTCCCCACGCCACGCCCCTTTGTGGCACTCAGGGCCCCGAATTGCAACTCTGTAACTGCCATCATCCTTGTTATTGTTATTGTCATTGTTGCCGTCGTGTTGCAGCCAAATTTGTTGCCACTTCGATGAGATGACAAATTCGTGCCAAATTGCTTTCACTCTTTTGTTGCACGGAAAGAAAATAGCTTTCTGAGTTGGTTTGGAATATATTCGAAGGGAATTGAAGTTTAGAATGGGATTTAATTTTTTATTTTTGTTCTTCTTGAGTTGTATATCACTTAAGAAATGCTTTATTATTAATTTAATTATTATTTAGTTAGCAATTGATTTTGCAAACTAGAAAACTTGTTTAAAATGTAAGTTAAATATGGGACAAAAGATATATTTATGGTTTCTCATTCTAGAATAAGTCTTAAGCAGTTAATTAAGTTTTAAGGTAAAGGTTATTCTAAAATAAAATAAGAAAATCATAAATCTGATAATCTAAAGCTTAGCTTTAAAGAATTTTTTATATGGGGAAGATAACCTCTAACTGGGTGTAGCAGAAAATATCGATATTCTATTCGATATAAATCGTTTTATTATCGTTCCAATTTAAGTTCGATAAATCGATATTGTCCTTGATATATGCTGAAGAAGAGCCTTAACTTAGCTTAAACTATCTTAGTGGGTTTATAAAACTGAAGTTTTAAACACGTTTATATATAATCAGTAGAAAAATACAAATTAATGATCGATAATATCGATAAGTTCGATATTTTAAACTTAAATGCGATATCGTATAGGACTATTCCTTACGATAAACATCCCTAGCACTGACACTCTGTATCTTGATTATATTAAAAAGTAAAGTACATTTTCCAGTGCACCTGTGACCCTTTGATCCTCTGCTTTCTCCTTCCCTTTTAACTGCATCCTGCAACCACTTTCCATTGGCGTGCTGCAGCCAGGACACAAAACGTTGGCGACAGCAGCAAGTTAATAGTTTATGGCCAGGATGCGATTACACGAGCTCCATTTTTCCAAAGGGCCTTGACCTACACTGCCTGCCTGCCTGCCTGCGTGCCTGCCTTGCCTGGTGCTGAGCTGAGCTGGAGAGAACCTTGGGCCGAAACGAATTCGGATTCAAATTCACTTGACATAACGCCAGCGGGTGAATTGTAAAGGAGAAGAAGACACGGTGGTAAGGGAGGAGAGTAAAGAGACGAGGTGTCAGATGCTGCGGCAGATGGGAGGTCCTTTATTGTGCATTAATTAAAAGCCCGTTATGCTGCGCGTTTAACTCGTGTGCTTGGCGCTCGCTGGCAACGTTTTTGTCCTTGCGAATCAATCGATTGTCTGAATTGCTTTCTTTGCACTTCGAGACTGAGAAGATGCCACTAACGCCCACTTTTCCTTACAATTTTATGTCCTTAGAAGAGGGTATTGGGATTTTTCATATGTTTATAAGTGGAAAAGGAGTTCAAAAAGGCATAACATGTATATAATAAAATTAAATGTTCTGAAACATATTTAAAAAGAAATAAATAGATTTATAGATAGTTTAGATAATTATATTTTGTTTTATTTAATATCTAGCCCATACTAAATGGTAGTATCCTGATTTTAGTATCTCCCAGCCCTTGCAGGAAGCCTTCTTCTCCTGATAGTGTATTCCAATCTTCGATCCCCAGGCAGACAGTCAGGCCAGGCCAGGAGGCAGGTTTTCTTTCTTGCCAAAACCCCTCATCACTTTTGCTGCTTTTCACCCCATTTTCTGTCGGCCTGCGCTGCTATTCACAACAAGCGCTCCATAAATATTTGCTGTGCCTCAGCACAGATTCATAACTCATAAAGGACCTGTCCCTCCGACTGTCCCTGCCTTTCGTCTCCCCCATCGCTCCGCTTGTCGCTCTGTGTGCCCGTGCCAGTGCCCATGCCTGTTTGCCTGGCCCCAATGGATAGCTGAGGCCTTACCACATGTAATTAGGTTGCGGTTTTCCACCTTCTGCCACTGCCGCCTCCTTCTTGGCTGCCGTTTCTGCTTCTGCTTTTGCTGCTGCCTTCCCCTTTTGGCAATGAATCCTTTTTGCCAACACGCCCGCATCCTCTTTGGCAAGTGTCTGAGTGTCTTGATGATTGTGTGCGAGGATATTCGGGTGAGCCGCCATTGGAAATAATTAGGGATTGCACTCATTAGGGTCACATTTATTGTCTAGTTAATGGAAAAGCTAAGATATCATAGGGGTTTTCACATACTGAATGGATTCTACATTATTTTGATATTAAATTAAGGATATTTATTAGATTTAAATAAGGAAAAAAAAGTATTTTTTATAAAACTTAAACTAATTAAGTAAGAAATACTTGTTTTGGGGAATTCAAGCTGTAATTTTCAGCGTTCAAACATTACGTTTACGCCTCCAAAGCCGGGTTTCCTTTTGCTTGCAAAATATCAGTGTATTCCTAAAAAAAAAACCCGGAAGCATGCCAACACTGCGTATAAGTGATTAAGGTTAAAAGCATCCCTTGCTTAGTGCTTTTTTATGTCTTACGTACACAACAACAGCTATAAGTAGGGTGATGTTATGACCTTAAATTACAGCCAAAAAACCAAGGTCCACCCTGCTGGCCACAAGTCACCTACTTTGGCCCCAGTTTTGTTTTTTTTTATTACTTTTTTTTTCTCAACTAACTGAACTGCAACTGCAGCTGCCGAGTGCTGCTGCTGCGCGTTGATGGGAGGAGGATGTCTGATGATGATGATGATGATGCTGATTCTGATGATGTTGATGTCCAATGGTGATGCTGATGCTGATGCCATAAATTACGAATATTTGCACGCTCGCCACGTTAGGCGCTCCCGCTCCCGCACCCTGCTAGCTTTACCGTTAGACAAACGCAAACAGCAGCGCCAGCAGAGGAGCACAAAGGTCCACAACTGGCGCATTTTATTGGATTAAAGTCCATAAGTGCAGTTTTTAAGGGGCCTTTCGGAATTTATGAGTCCACGCTGCGTATGCACAATATTTTATGAGCCTTTATGCTCAGAAAAAATTATTTAAAAAGGAAAGATATACATTAGGAACAAGAAAACACTAAACTAAACAGGATTCTTTAGGATTTTTATAAAGTTTTTCTTTCTATGCCTAAATATCTATACTTTTAACTTTGTCTGTTATGCATTTTTAATGAAAATTATAAATTAAAGTGAGATTTCCACATATTTGCATTAAAAATGCACGTTTATGTCAAATGAGAGTCGTTTTTTTCCACTGTGCAGCAGCAGAAATCGCCAGCGATTGCCAATGAGTGAGAAATGTGGCAGCGAGACAGAGACAGCTCTACTGCGCATGTCCTCCGCTTAAGTCGCGGTCAGCGCCTCAGCCAGCGTCGCTGCCAGCATCCTGCATCCGCCGGGCAGATTCAGCGGGCAGCACAAAAGTCAGGCCACCAAGGCAGCAGCTACAAGCAGTCGTCTCGCTCGCGCACAGGAAATTGATTGAAGGAAACAGCCTGCATTCAGCCGCGGAGAGCGGGAGAGCAAGGCCGCTGCCGCCGCCGCCAGGATAGATGGAGAGTGTGAGAGCAAGGCCAAGCAGTGCGGAGAGAGCATGCTGGCCGAGCAAAGCAGAGGCGACAGCGAAAGGATGTGCGGAATTCGGAGCGAAGCGAAGCTCCAGCTGGATGCTGCTCGGATCTGGAGATTTAGTCTATAATTGTGCACCTTGCTGACTGGTTCTGTGCCAGTTTAACGCGAGCCCTTGCCTGGACAGCACGGGTATATAGTAGTAGCAGCAGCAGCAGTAGCAGCCGCAGCAGCGCCCGCAGCAGCAGCAGCAGCACACACACACACGCACGCAAAACTCGACTAAAAACGGCTGCTGCAAAGCCACACACACACACGCGAAGAAAACAGACACACAACCGCCAGTGAGTTGCCATACGGCGCAGCGAAATGCAAAAGAAAAAGGGAAAAGGCAAAGGAAACCTAGAGAAAAACGCCACGGCATCAGTCAAGAAAAAGCCCAGATATAGTGAGGAATAACTTGAGAAAATAACCACGCAAAAAACCCCCAACTAAAACAAGCAAGGAACCCACATAAAAAAACTCAAATGAAAACTTTCCAAACGGGTGCAAACTTTTTAATTAAAAATCGCTAAAGTTCCGTGGGCAAACAGCTTGCCGAAGTTGCGCGCAAAAAAGTAGGCAACGAAGAAAAATTCCAATTGATTTTTGCCCGAAAAATTCCCACACACATTTACGCGAGCCAAAGGAAAGAAAAAAAAGAAAAGTGTGCGTGGTTTTTTCGCAGCCTCTCTTTCTTTCTTTTCTTTTTTTTTTTTGCATATTGTCCGATCCGGTCAGCTTCTTGCCTTTTCCCCGCTCTCCCTCGCTCATTGTGTGTATGTGTGGGAGTTGCTGCGCTCTCTACCACTCTCTTTTTTGTGAGGAGAGCGCGTACGCTGGCTCTCTTTCTCGCGCTTGTCGAAGCAACAACCGCAACAAGGCGAGGGCAGCGACGCTGGCAGCGCTGCGACAGCGACCGCATTGCCAAATCGATTTGCCAAAAATGATTATCAATGATTTCACGAAACGCGCCACCGAAAAAACTCGCCTACAAAATTGAATTAAATTAATCGTATCGTGTGTGTGTGTGTGTGTGTGTGGGAGTGCGACTGTCTGTCTGTGTGTGTGCTCTGTGTGCGTGTGTTTGTTGTGCTAAAATAATTTTAAATCAATTTCTAACCCAAAAAACTAAAGCCAGTGCAAGCAACAAATAATTTCAAACAATAAAAAAAGGAACTGCAAACCATGTACTCTTCAATTCATTAAACACAAATAATAATACAAAAAAAGTTAAACACAAACAACACAACGAGTTGAAACAACATTTCGTTGCAGTAAGTATGAGTTTGAAAAACAAATAGCTCACCTGAGAAATGAATCAGGCAACAAATCACCCCCCCACCCACACAAATACCACCTGCCCCCCACCTGCAAGACTTGGAATTCCTCAACAAACTGAAGTTCGCTTCAATTCACTTCACTTCACCCCCCTCAGCACAGCCGCCTTAACTTCCTCTCCCCCCCAAAAACAGCAGCAGCAGACGTTTCCTATGCCATTTCCGTTTGCCTTATCAAAAATGTGTATATATACACACTCAGAGAGATATGTATATATATACGGGGAGAAAGGCGAGGAGAAAGCAGCCAGAGACTCTAAAACTACAGTGGAAATTAGAACTTGAAGATTTGCATATATTAAAGGGAGATAAGTGCAATATTTAGTAAAAGCCAAGGTTCATAGAGGGAAAACTCTTTGAATTTTATAATTTTTACAATCAATAGGAAGTATGTTTCAAGGATCTAACATTAAAGGTTTAAAAAGAGAAGACATTAGCTTTAGGAAGAGAAAACTTTTTCGATTTCTCTCATTTTAACAGTCAAAGGGATGTATATTTCAAGGATCTAAGCTTTCAAAAGAGAAGATATTAGCTTAAGGGACAGAAAACTCCTTTGATTTCTAGCATTTTTAAAGTGAATGAGATGTATGTTTGAAGGATCCCTATATCTTCATTAAAAACTTAATTTTCTTTTTTAAAATCGCTACACCAAGCTTTAGAGACTACAGAAAAGGCCTTAAGTCCTTACTTAAGACTTAATTATTTCAAGAATCTCTTCATCAGTTCTTTTAACACATTAAATTCTCACTTAAGTTTCAACTTTAAAGCCTTATTTGCAACTTATTTATAATAAATCATATCAAAGCCAGGAAAACATTTCAATTAAATTGGAAAGTCCAGGAGACTGCCCGCTGGCAGCTCTTTAAATAAATAATTCCCAATCTGATATGCGAGTCTAATTCAATGAAATTGAGTCACAAAATAAGAGAAGATTTACGATTTAAATAGAGCCATAAATTGGTTTTGTGTCTATAAAAGTCAAATTGTTGGCCATTTCAAGGCGACCACTGTGCATGAAAAATTTGTTAGGTTTCATTTGCGATGAGTTTTCTTTCTCTGCTTTTCTGCTTTTCTGCTTCCACTGCCAAATTCATCAGTTCTCCTCTCGTTCAGAGTGCAGCTTAGTCCTTCAGGCGGCAGCGGCGGGACTGGTCCTTCAAGAGGACTCTCCCCCCTGACTGAGATGGACTGCTAAAACTCACTTTACCTCAACGCAGCCTGGTAGTTGAGCTTGGCTGCGGTTCTCTTTTCGTCCTTTTTCGGTCCTTATTTCAGTATTTGATGGTTTCGCTCGCACACACTGTTTTTCTGCCATACTTTCTTTGTTGGTTTTTGAATCTTTTATGAATTGAATTTGGTTATTTTGAACGCGTATGTTCCGCTGCAAAGTTTTGAGCTCCCACGGCAACGGCGTGGCTTCCACGTCCTTGGCTGACTTCCTGGCCCCGTTTTTTGTTTTTTTGTTGTTGTTGTTGGGGTGTACCGCTTTTGGCCCCGAGGACCTTTATCCCTGGCCAAAGCCAGCAAAACCGAAGACGAGACGAGCACGTTCCCATTCAATTATGGGCGGCATGTGGCACATTAGCATTCAGCGGAAGCTGCGCCAAAAGCAAACATTTCAACGCCTCCCCGGTTCGTTGGGGTCTTCCCTTTTATTATGCGAATATTATTTAAGCATTCACAATTCCGTTTTAATTTAATTCGATGGCAGAGCGGCTACAGACTTTCGGCAGTCAGTGTGGAATTTGTTGAAAACTATTTAGCATAAATAGTCTCCGCCTGCGGTCCCGATAGTCGCCTGGGAATTGCCTGGCAATGGAGTCCTCGGGTCCTTCGGCCCTCTTTATCTCTCGCCCTTTGTGTCCCTGCCTTCCTGCCTTTATTAGCGCATATAATTTCCCGAGTTCCATGTTCTTGTTTTTTGCTTCTTTTTTTTTCCTGTTTCACAGTCTTGTTTTGTCTTCCCCTTGCCGCCACTCGTTGTTGTTGTTTTTTTTATTTTATTTTTATTTTTAAGGCTTTTTCCCCAAACGATTGCCTTTTGGAACCGTTTAGATAAAAAGCTCTGTTCTGCTCTGCCACCCCCGCGAGCTCGAATGTTTTTCAGTCAGCCCCCAAGGGACAACACAGGTTTTTATATTGTAAATTTTTATTTTTATCTCCGAGGCATATAAAATACACATTTTCCGTTGCCTAGACAGTGAGTTTAATTAAAACGAGGCGTCGAATAGAGGGAACTGTCTGCACGGGAACAAAAGAACGTTGCTAGAGCTTAACAACACAGATTTTCGACTTGTTAATGAACTGGAAAAAATATTTAGCTTAACCCTTTAAAGACATTTCGAGCTTAGGAACCTTAAAATAAAGTTAATCTTGATATGTAAAATAAAGAAATATAATTTGTAGAAGTTTTTAAATATATTAAATATAAATGCTTTGATTTCCTTCGCATTTAACCTTTGATAAAATTGATTTAGATAATTGTTTGATAGTTCTACCTTTAAGGAAAAGCAACTGAATTTTTCTATAAATAATATTCTGTAGAAAACCAATTTTTACTACCATTTTATGGGGTTTTATTCTCACCTGATCGACTTTTCCCCAGTGCATATTATGCTCCATTTGGTTCCCATCTGCCTCGTTGATTGCTTTCGGGAGGGGTGGGTGCTGACTTAAGGGCTGAGTTGGGAGGGCCTACCTACCGTTTCACTAATTTCAATTGTTCAGGTGTGTGTCTAAGGGATTAAATATCTAATTTATTTGTATAAAATGCGAAAACACTCGTTTGCGAGCCGAAACGAGACACAGAGAGCTCTCAACAGTATGCTACATTAAATTGAAATTCCTTAAACCCCAAATTCCTTTCACCTGCTGTGCTGAGTTCTTGTATATACATATATATATATAGTTAACACCCTTAAACCCCACATACACCCACAGCCACACACACTCTCCACAAGTCGAATAAATTTCGTTAAATTTTGAGCTTTTCAACGATTTTCCTTTGCAGAACTCGCATGCTAGAAAATTTACAAACAAAAAAGAAAACCAAAAAGCTAAAAACAAAAACCACATAACCAAATCAATTCCAAATTTAACTCTAAAAGTTGCATCAAATTAAACCAATTAAAAAAAGAAAAACACACACATCTATATAGAGAAAACTCAATAATAAATAGTAAAAAACAAGAAAGCTAAACAACAAATTAATTACAATTGTGATGAACAAGTTAATTGCATCAATTGCAGCCCATAAAAAGCCAAGCATTTAAAACTAAATAGCGAAGCCTCAATTAAAAAGGAAACAATAATTTTTTCGCCAAGAAATAAAACCAAACTCCGAAAAAAAAAAACCAATTCAACGTGGGACAACACACTTACATGATTACATGATTTATACCAGTGATAGCAACAGAATTTACATAACAATTATAAATAAAAGCTAAATAGAGACAACAACAATAAGCAACCAAGGAGCGACAGAGAAGAAATTGTTGTAGACTTTTAGCAGATCCCCGCCCCCAGAGTTAGTTGTTGTTGATTAATAAATACTAGCGAGTAATCGAGAGGAGAGTTCTTGTTGAGAAAAGCTGTGATTCCCCCGCCTCCCCCAGACGAATAGCTGAAGTATATGAGTAAGGAAAAGCTTGGAAAATAGGCTGAGCTAGCTGCAGAAAAAAAAAGCAGAAGCAGAAGCCGAAAGTGTGAGCAATGCTCACCCGCAGCAACGACAGGCGACACAACACCAGTAGCAGCAGCAGCAGCAGCAGCAGCAACCGACCGTATCCGCATCTTGGCCTGAAGCACATATCAGAGGGCTAAGAAGCTAAGCTAAGCCTGGGCGGCCAGGAGAAGCTATCGAGACGGCAGAGGCGTAGCCAGAGGACGCAACATTTATCCGCGCCACGCGTCGCCGCCGCCCCCGCATCGCCTGCAATGCTCTGGTAGCCAAGACAGTTTTACGGTGGATCACTACTGTGCCGGCGGCGACCCACAGGCAGCAGCGGCAGCTGGCGGAAGTGGAGCGGGTGGAGCTGGACCTGGAGCTGGATCTGGAGCGGGAGCGGCGCCGGGTGGATCGAGTCCATGGTCCAGCAGCGGCGGCGGCGGCGTGACATCCTGCGGCGGTGGCGGTGGCGGCGGCGGCATAGCTCCCCCCTTGGGCATGTGCCAGCATCATGGGCTAACATCACAATCGTTGATGTCCGGTGGCTCGCACATGTCCCTGCTGGGCAGCAGCGGCAGCAGCGGCATGAGCGGCAGCGGTGTCGGCAGCAGCGGCCAGGGTATACCCATGGGTATGCCATCGTCAATGGCCATGCCCCAGTGCCCGGCCGCTGAGGCAGCCATGCTGGCTGCCTCCTCCGCCGGCGGCCATTGTCGCAGCTTAAGTGGCCTCAGTTCCATCAGTATACCGCCGCCGCCGGCGCTCTTCAATCCCTGCAGTTCGGCACTATCGCTGCAGCAGGCGGCGGCCACACGCTGGGGACCGCGCACCTCCTGCCCGGTGCACAGTCCCTTCCGCGTTCGCGTGCCCAATGGCTCCATTTGCTCCGGACATCAGGTGAGAGCGTTCGGGAACTGGTACAATTGTACCAATTGTATATTATATATATAAATGAGATAAACCCCAATCAGTCGCTAAAATCCGTTGACTAATTCAGCTTGCCACAAAATGTTTATTGCGCTCTTCAGTTCTGCCATAGATACTGTAAATATTAGCGTATCTCTTAAGTAGTCCTTAGCCGTAAGTCTTAGTTGTAACTTAATTTAATTAATTGCAATCCCAACTTATATACATTTCTCTCTCTCTTCTCTTCTCTCTTTTTCCCCCCAATGGCTTTCCCTCTTTTTTGTGGCCTGGCAGGTAAGCAATGCTGAGCGGAAACCAAGCGTTTTGGCAGAGCTCCGAAATGTGTCAACGACATGTAAGATTATTTTCATTTGGGTTAGGTTGCCCACACACACACACATGCACATCCGACGAAAAAAAAATAAACACAAAAATCAGGAGCATACGCATAGGGCACACAAAAAAACGTACACAACCTAAAAAACAGGGCAACGAGGGAGGATTCTGGGGTTTTCATAAACAAGATAGTGATTTGTATCTGCTATCTGTCAGGGATATGCTTAGAAATACAATTCATTGCCATGTTATTAACCTAAACATTTTTTTACTGATTCAAAGTGATAGGAAAATAAGTATAAGTATATCTAACTAAATATTTGTATAATATCAGGGGTAAATCTACCCATCAATGCCTTTTGAAATTCCTGATAAATCAGCTTCATTTAATATTCTCTAAGAACAACGAGGTAAAATGATTTCTCTTTTCCAATGTGAATAATTTAAATTTGTGGCTCAATTTCAGGGTGGAAAATGGCTAGCAAACAAAACGTTTTCAGCCTAATACGGCTTACATTAAAGCATTTAGAAATTTGCATGTAATTTGATGCTGACTTTCTGGTTATATTTGATAATGAGATGAAAGCATAATTCAATTATTAATTTAGGGGTGAACACACATACACAGTTCCCTTGAGATGCAAATAATTAAAGGGAGAGCCAGGAGAAAATCTTAGGGAACTCGCCCAAAAAGGGTTTGTAAATTCGTTTTACCTTTTTACTTGCTTTATCAAAAGGAAATTTTATTATAAAACAATAATCAGAGATATAAAGAGGCAGATCCGTTAAAGGTGTCTAAAAGGATGTAACAAGGTAACAAATACAGTAAAAATTTGTATTTTTACAATGTGCAATGTTTTTGCATATTTTTTCACACCTTTTGAAGGGTCCCTAGTGTTTTTTTTATTACCTCCGATAAACTAGATCTAAAAACGCTTTCCCTACTTTATTTTATAACTTCTTATAAATTAATAACTGAAGCATAAGCAAAACCACTATAAATCTTAACTATTGCTACATTTTGAAGCATTTTTAAAGATTAAATAGAGATTGGCAGGCAAGTACGGGTTCAGCTGCCTTTGAAATCAGCCTAAAAAGCCATCTAAGTAGGCCATGAAGTAAATTCACCTTATTTTTGTATACCTATGAGGCCATAATCCAGACACAAAAGGAACATCCATAGCAACTCTCGGCTGGCCGGCTCACATAGTTTCGCAAATTATAAAGAGCTCGATTCACATGATTGCCCAAGCGGTGACCCGGTTGGGTTTTTTGCCTGGCTTGGGGACCCTCCTGGTCGTTGGGTTTTGGGTTTGGTTTGGTTTGGTTTGGCTTGGGGTTTGGGCTTCGCTTTTGGGCCTTGGCTTTGGCTTTGGCTTTCGGATGGGGCTTGGGAGGGTCGCTTTTCCTAAATCAGCGACAGGCGCAGGTTTTTGCTTGACTGCGGAATAAACTATACGATGTGGCAACATAGAAACTAGAGCAACAGCAGCGACTAGGGATCGACTATCAGAAATCCCGGCCTTTTCTGACAATTGCCATTTAACGTTGTTTCCCTGATTCTCGCTATCGCCGTGTGCTTTCTTTTTGTTAGCGACTTTTCCGGCTTTCCTTTGCCGTCCCTTTTGTGCCCCCTCCCTTGACATCAAATTGAATGTCACTAATGCAATTAGTTCACACAAAATAATTCTCTTCCACTCGATTATAGAGCATAATATGCTCGTTGTCATTTATTAAGCGAAGCCAACCGAAACACGCACAAGGAGCCAGGTTACGGAGCGGAGCGGACCGAGTCGTATGCAAAATGATTGCGGAGTCCTTTCTGCTTAGGATTCGAAGGTTGCTGCTGCTGCTTCTGCGACACAGGACCATTACGCCTTTCAATTTTTGCGCTAGGCCCAAATTTACATAAATATTACACAAGCGAGCGAGGGAGGTTTTTCCTTCATTCTTTTTTGGATTTCGGAGGGCTGTTTTGTGAGTATGAGGCATAGCAAATAGGCTCGCTCGTTATGGGGGCCGACGCTCTGAAGGATGGATGGATGATCATCCCACCAAGGACAACCGGCAAAAGGTGTGGTCACCCAAAACGCCGCCCCCAAATTGAGTTTTCCGGCCAGCCAATGATGTCAACTTCTTTTTTTGTTTCTCAAAAGGAAATATTTCCATTCTTGTAACTTGTAACTACAAAAAAAAAAAAAAGTCTGCACTACATTAGGCTTAGGAGGGGGCTTAAATTTGGTCGGTAATGAAGTTGGCCAAAAAGTTAGCAATTCTTAAAGACAGGAACTTTTTGGAAAAGTTGCCCTCGAGTGTTGGGTGGTGGGAAAAGAATCTTTGATAATTTTGCTCATTTAATATGGGTAGTTGACTTGACATTGTCCTGACAACCAATCAAAGGTAAATGAGGCTCAAAACGAGCGTTTAAACTTTTTGTTCAGGCAACTTTTTAGGCAAATGAAGAGGGATTTTCCAGAGAAAAAAAAGATACAGACTTATCAGATTGACAGGCTAAGGGGCATACAATTTTCCATGCTTTCTTTTATTTTTTTGTGGAATAAATGAAGCTTTATTATATGCGTACCTTAAAATCATGAGTTCCATATGTTTTAAACGTTTTGATAAATCTTCTTCAAACATCAATATTCAAATGAACAGTTTCTACCTTAAAAATATCTAAAATTTGACGACTCTTCCATATCTATTGATTCATCTTTACGCATTAGCCGTGAAAGAGGCCCTGAGGTGATTGTGAGAGACATTTCCTTTGATTATCTGCCCCCCCTGGAGCTCTGTGTGCTGCCGCAAACAACATGTTTGTGTTTTATCTAAAGTATCCGACAAATGATTCCAAAAATTTCTCTCGGCTCGAACATTAGCTGGGCTAAGTACCTCAAAGTTTGGTGCCACAATGCATGAGAGAATTTGTAATTTCCCCCGGACAAACGACGACGCGCCAAGGGGACTAACTAACTTACACCTGCCTGATGTTGGCCATCATGATGGTGTGGCACATGCCACATGCCACACGCATCACACACGCACACATTCACGAAAGTGTTGTCATACATTCAGCATTCCCTCTGGCAGGCCTACAAAAAAAAAAAACGAGAAGAAAACTTTTATCTTGATGGAAGGACTTGACTTGAGGAGCGCGTTTTTTCGGCCAAAAAAAAAAAGCAAAAAGAGCTAGAGTGATGCCTACAAAGAATAGGGCAAGGAAATGGAAAAGGAATGGCGAAAAACTGCCTAACTGACAAAGTGACGGGCGGGGACCAGACTGGCAGACTGACTAACTGACGGAAGCCTTGACACTCTTCATTTGTGAATGCGTTAATTGCGCCACTGTATGGGTGCATTAGGGTGGAACTTAAGTCCAGAAAGTGTGCATTTCCAGCTTATATTTATTATTCTTATATTTAAAAAATACTAAAATTTAAATTCCAGCTGGTGCTGTTCAAGCTTCTAAAAGATACTTTCTCTTTATAAATTAAAGGGAAATAAAGTGTGGACATATCTAGGTAGTTTTTAGTGTTAGAAATAAATACTACAAGGCAAATTTCACCACAAACTCTTTTCGTATGAGTAATCCCAACAAGAACGACAGTCCCTCCGAGACTTACTTTTATATATTTTAAATTGCATTAATTGCCACATCCTAAAGCCATTTAAATTCAATTTAAAAAAAAACCTACATCTCAACAAAGAGATTGAAAAAAGTTGAAGCAATTTTATGCCTCCTTTTGATGAAAGAAAATATCAACTGGCTTACGTGTCGTATGCGTAATTTCTGTGAAAACTTGGAAAAGCTATTTAAAAGGGCCTACGAAAATTCCAAATTCTCTCTTGTTTGAATATGTTAATTGGCAGTCAAAGCCAAAGTCCTTGAATGTAATGAGAGTTAAATTGTCTAACTTTGGCATAAGGCGGCGGTCCACCCCAGATTTTATGGGTATATGTGCGTGCGTGCGTGCGTATATGTGCGTTGCCTTTTCTGATGATGATGATGATGATGAGGATGATGATCATGATGATGACAATAATGGCTTGGTGATAATGATGTTGCCGATGGTAATGATGAACAAGCACAATGGCCTGAACAAGCAGTTAGAGCCTGTAAGGACAACAACAACGGCGATTACAAGCAGCAAGTGTGTACATTATTTTGCAATTTAACAATCCCCATACCCCACATGACATCCTCCATCATCATTCCCCCCTTTTTTTTTCACCCTTAACAACTTGAGAAAAACAAAACAAAAACCAGAAAGTAAGGCTATAACATATTATCGAGTGTTTGGGCTAAGGAATACCCCTTAGGCATTTTCCATTTTGCATTTTGCGATATGTTATAATTAATTTAATATTCATTTAGTATGGTTTGAATATGGTAGCTTTAGTTTGAATAGTTCTCTTGATAAAGGGCTTTATGTCATTTCACGGACATGCGGACAAACGGACAAGGGTTGATTCTAAGTCTAAGGATAAATTATGGAGTTCAAATTTGGAAAAACAAGTTTATCTGTTGGTTCTGAAACTATATAAGCTCTTATCTTATGTGGTTAAATATGGTGTCTCTAGTTTTCATAGCGTTATTGTTAAAGGACTGTAAACAAATTAACGGACAAACGGACAAGGCTTGATTTTTAAGAGAGATATATACTAGACAGTTGCCAACTTACTTACAATTACTAACCCCTTTATTTTAAAGTCTGCGTCTGAAAAATAATGGCTGTAGCTGTCACAGTTCCCTCGTTATAACACTTTAAGCTGATTAACGGACACAACGGACAAGGCTTTTTAAAGGACAACCTTCTCTCCCCCCTTAATCCTGTCTGCGAATACAGTATACCCTTTGTACTCTACGAATACCGAGTGCTGTTAAAAAAAAGAGAGAAGACTGGGCGGAACAAGGAGAAAGTATGGTAAAAAAAAGTGAAGAAATAATTAGTTTACTTGTTACGAAAGTGAGTTATCGCCCTTTGTGCGCCGCTGCAGCCGTTGCGGCGTTGTTTGCCTAGTTGAAATTGAATAAACAAATTTTACATGCCGCACACACACGCACACGCATAAGTACCGCACATGATATATAAACTCGGTCCACCCACACACACACACACACCCTTACACACACTCATAAACACATAGACAATGTGTCGAGTGTGCAAAAATAATAATGTGTGTTCTTTACACAAAGAACAGCTCAGCAAAGAAGGCAGCTAAATAAAAGCGAGAGGAGACAACGAAGGGCTATAAAATTACATTTACATATGCAGATATGTGCAAGGATGTGTGTGTGTGTGGCACACCCCGTTGTGCGTGAGAAGAAAGTGTTGCCTACCTAACGGCGTCATTAGTCACACAAGCCAAAGAAGCGTGTGAGAAATGGCACACACACACACTCACAGAAATGTGTTTCCTGAATTGGATAACTAAACGGAGATGTTTAAAATCGGCACAATTTCACATTTCCACACAATACCAAATGCATTGTCCGTTTTCTTACCTTGAAGTTGTTGTCCTGCAGCAAACACTCACAGCTGCTGCTGCTGCTGGTGCTGCTGTTTTGAGTCCAAGGACAATTGCCTTGAAGGTGTCTTATTTGCCTTTCGCTCTACAGAGCTTGTACAATTAAAACGTAAGGACAATACAGGAGATTAATTTAAAACAAAGACAGTTCTCAGACACAGCTCGAAATAAAACAAAATTGACTGAAATGTTATACTTTCTTCTTACTTATTACTTAAAAGCGAGTTTTTGTTGAACAAATTTATTTAAAGGAGAAAAGCCTAGTCTTCTTTTACATTTTAACTGTGAGGAGATTCATGGATGGCTTTATAGTGAAATAGGGTGTAATATGTGCCTTATATGGCAGCAATTCTAGAAAATGCAACAGCCAACGCAATCTAGACCAAGTTTTTGCTGAATCAAAGAAAGGACACATCTATGGGAAGTTTCATTGAGACCAAAAAATTAAATGAAACCCTTCAATGTTTTATAAATATTTATTTCCCTGTTACGCACTCAAACTGTACGAATTATTCCATTAAAAAATATTAAAGAAATATCCCCCTTTTACAGGCTTAATTTTAAAATGTTTTACAAATATATTTCGTATTTACCTTTCGTATTCAACCTTACAGCATTAATGAATACATTTTATTCAATTTTTTTTTCAATATTTAAGAATGTGTCTCCCTTGTATACCAACAACCCTTAAACCCACTAAAGACTTCGGACATTATTATTAAAAAAATAAACACCCAACATGTGCCATTAACCTTACCAGATAAAATCGTTAAAAAACACTGCCCCTTTCATCGTTCCTTGCAATTTTTCAATTCAATACCATTTACATAAAGATTTATATTTATGAAAAAGCCTTTCTGGAAAATTAAACAAAAAAAAACCCGATGCACAGATTGCAAAGGAAAATGGGTAAAGCTGTGCAAAGCGACGGCCGTCTCTCAACCACCATATGTTGCATATTCCATGAAAGGGGTAGAGAACCCAACTCTACTCTATCTTTAAAATTCCGAAAGCATTTTTCTTTTTTTTTTTTGAGTATTTCGTGGGGAGGAAAAATGATGGAGAGAGACAGATGGGGGGGAAAATTGAAAGGTGGCAAGGTGGAAGCGATGACAATATGTTTCGCCCACGGGAAAGAGTTCGCTTTTTCGCCCTTTTCATATTTTCTCCTTTTTTATTTTCGTTTTTTGCGCTTGCTGATAGATGCCAGCGATAAATGCATAATGTGCACGCACACACCGGAAATTTGTGGCTCGAAAAACCAAACCAAAACACGACACCAAAAAGCGACGACGACACCGAAAAACCAAAAATCGAGGTCCTTTTGTTGCGAAAATATCAATATGATGGGGAGCAGTGGGGGGGCTACTTTTTTTTTCGGCGTAGCGCCATGGTAAATTGAATGATGAACAGATCCCCGCCATTGTTCGCCTGATAAGGGAGCCTGGCAACTATTACCTGGAGCCCAACTGTCAATCAATAGCATCCATCCAGCAGGAGCAGGCAGCAACGCAGCCACCACATCGTCCTCGTCCTCATCATCGTCATACATCACGACGGCGCTTGGGGGGACACTGTCTGTCAGTAATAATGCCAACTAATAGGCAGGAAGTGTTAGCCGCCGCCGTCGCCGAAGGAAGAAAGGATGCCGCTCAATTACCCTGACATAGTCATACGGTGAATGTTGTGTATTGGAGACCAATGTTAACTGTAAGACTGTGTCTCGGTGGTTGCCAGCCCAGCAACGAGAGCCAAGTGGAAGAGTGAAGAGTGAACCCAACCGGATATGGGTATGTGGAAGTGAAGACGGACGGACCGCAACAATAAGTTCGTCCAAGTGATAAGTCCCGATAGCAACTCGACTGGGAAAGTTTCCTGGGCTTACTCCGGACGGGGGTGTGGGGTATAGCAAGAGTAGGGAAACTTATCACCGAGCACGCGACAGGCACACATCCACACAAATGCTCTGGTACTCCGAGCTGTGGGAGCTGCAAGTTGGATTCCCGAGATGTGAGCCCTGAGCCCTGAGCCAGACCTGACAGCTTGACAGGCTCCTGCTCTGCACACACACCCACACGCTCGCACATCACCTCAAACTTTAAACAGCTTTTGTGTTGTGCCCAGGAGCACCCTTGAAGTTCAAGGGTGTATCATATGTTGTACAGGGAAACAGATCCCACTTCGTTTATTATCTATGATAGTCTAGTCAAGAGAAGAATCCAATTATAGGCCAATTTGGAAATGTATTCTGTTTGAGTTTTCCCTAAAAAACAGTCATTTAGTTTATTTTAAAACATTTAGACTTTGATATGACAATCAAATGGCATTTATTTCGGTTATCAATTCCGCTTTTCGACTCTAACTTTACTTTTTATGGCGATCAAACATCAATTGTCAGGGTCATGTTTTTACTTTTTTTCTGTTTGTTGTTCAAAGTTCGTTTCTGAAATCAAATATGAATTGTTCAGAGTTTTAGTTGCATTTATTTGCATATGGCAAATGTATGGAACGTATGTTTTTGCAGCTTCTATCGCTTTTTATTTGTTGTTTTTATATCAAACAGCGATTGTCATAAGCTTTTGATGACTTTATTTTTCAATTTTCTATTATTTTGAACTCATAACATGCTGCTGTGATGTTATTTTGTGACACAACATGAAATATTTCTATGTTTTATTATTGAAATCTTTATTTTTTTGGGGATAACAAATTGATATTTTATTGTATTTGTTATTATGTTTAATTGAAGAAGCATTTGTTAAACAAAAAGATTATATTTGATAATTTATTGTATTATTATTTTTATTATAAATAAGCTCACATCTTTCCTTTCGAGCGAGGTGTCACCAGGTCGAGCACCTCTCACATCTCCTCCGTTTTTAAAGTGAAGAGTTGCCACTGAGCTGGGATTAATTAAGCCAGAGAAGATTCATTTTGCGGTCGGCTCTCATATGGGGTGCACTTAATCCCTGCCACCCCTCACTGACTATCGTGCGCTGCTCCAAACCTGATAAGGTGCCAAATGTGGGCACTATCCAACCTAGCGAACCCAGGCCGCAAAGTGGGATTAACAAATGGGGGGCCGAGAGAGAGAGGGAAGCACGACTGCGAGGTGCTGGAGCTGGAGCTGGAGCTGGCGAGGGCCGTTGTACTAATTAAAATTCGGCATTAATCCAGATGATTCAGCTGTCAACGTTGGTGCCCGGGCAGTGTCTGTGTCTGTGCCATCGAAATGGATGCGGAAGCCATTCGGAGTCGCGGAGCTCGCGCGTGTGTACGTGTGTAATTGACGTGTGGCCCGGAATATTAAGGAGAGAAAAATCCTGGATCCGTCCGAATCAAGGCTGGGAATGGGCATGGCAGAGGAACCTTTTATAGTTCCATGCCTATACCCATTCTCGCCCTCGTTTCGGCCATGCTGCTGTGTAATTATTAAAACCAACAAATAACGTTCGTGTGCGGTCTGTGTGCCGGCCGAGGCTAACCCACAACTGGTGGCGGTATATTGGATGGACGCAGCGGGACAGGAACGGAACGGGGAGGATGCCCATCGGTGGTAGGTTGGAGGTTAGTGGCTTAGCATAAAGCTGGAAAAATGACCAGCTCCCGGGATGGACTGACTCCCGGCGGCCAACAATGGAGCTGACTCAGCAGCCATCGATGGATACTTGGCTTGGAAAAAGCTAGAAAATCTGTGGATAATTATGGAGTGTTAAATAAATATTTAAATATAATAAAAGGGATAGTAATACAATTAAAAATGGAATATTTATAGGCCTATCTGTTCTAAATGTTATCTAAGATTTATTTGGTTTCTGAAACGTACGAAAAATCGTTCTTTTCCTGCCTAAAATTATGCCTAATGCACTTTTCCTGTTGCCTTTCAATTTCCATCTACATTTTTCCCTACAAATACACACTTATTAATTCCTGAACTCAAGAACTGCAATTAGCTGCAAGTCAATTCCATTTAGTTCCTTAAAACTTGCCTCTATATTTTTTGAAAACTTACTCTTACCTTGACAGTTTAGTTCCAGATTTACTTGGCAAAAGTTTTTTGTTTCATGTCGAAAGATTTGTGCAAACTTTATGTGGAACTTTGTTTTTTTTTTTGCCACTTGAATTATTTAAAAGCAAGCTAAGGGGGGCAAGCTCTCAAGGTTTTAGCCGAAAAATCCGGCTAAGTGAGAAAGAGAGTGAAAGCGTAGGGTTTTTCGATGGAGGAGATTTTCTCCGAGTGTGTTTGGCTGCTTCCGGAGGAGTACAACTCTGATGTGGCTGCTGCTGCTGCTGCTGCCTCAGCAGCAAACAAATGGAGCTCGGGGCTTTTCCTGGGATGATACGAGCCGGCGGGGGGAGATGGGGTTATACTGATTGTTTAGGACAGGACCTCGGCAAACAAAAAACGAGCATATCTGCATATAAGCCAGCACCATTGGAATCGGGGCGGGGAAAACTCTGGCCACGGGGCAAAACTTTAACAAGCACTTAAGTATTAATCATGGAAATCAGAGGCAGCTGCTCCCCTCCAGAAGGGGAAACAACGTGCTATGCGGTTAGTGTGTGTGTGGGTGTGGGTGTGTGGGCCAAAGCCAATGCTGAAGCTGAAGCTGAAGCTGAGGCCAAAGCCGAAGCCCAAAGTTTGCCACGTTGGCTATCAATGTCACAGAAACGGAGCGCCTAATGAGGCATTAAACTTAACTGCTCAACTTTGCGCCTGTCAAGCGCTTATTAAATTTACCGTTTTATTGGTCCAACAACTTGGTGTTAAATATGGAGCCACCTCTCCGCCCCTCTCTATTTGGTGGTCAGTGGGCGTGGCCCCGGAGGCGGTAACGGCAGCGATGGCGACGGCAAAACGGGCTTTAAGTGAAATCAGATTACGTTGTTTATCGTTCACTTGGTAACCAGGCGTGTGTCCTTTTTGCTGGCATTTTCCCGGAAAAATCTTGGCCGCCCTGTCCCTGCTTTGGTCCTGCCTTGGTCCTGGTGGCCATCTGCCGCATTTAAATAGTTGCCAAGTTCAGCAAATTTTATTCGATGTAGTTAATTTCGTTTCACTCCCGGCTCGAGGAAATTGTATTACCCATTTATTTAGTCAAATTCTGCTGCGGCTGCTCCTCGGGTTGGCTGGGTGTTCGGTGTGTTCGGTGTGTGTGTGTGTTTTTGGGGTGTTTCGAACTCGCATTAACGCGTAGTTGGAAGTTTTTGTGTAATTGGATTGCAAACTTCCGCCGAAACGGGCAAATACAATAATAAATTGCAGACAGACACAAGTACGAAATAGGATTTGCAACAGCATCAGCAGCAGGACCACATCAACCATTAAAGGGGTCAGTCATTCGGACTAAGAAGCTCATCGTATTTGATTCCTAGAACTGTGAATCTAAACGCTTGTTATTAGCATATTCCATGTCTTCATCGGAGTCCAAAGGGTGGGGAAATTTGTACTGATTTTCGAGTTGTCCTTTGATGAATTATTGATGAAAACACTGGGAGTTGATTCCTTGAAAACGTTTTGCAATACACAAGCTGTGAGTTAAGGGACCTAAGAAAACATTTAACTTGATTTTAAACTAGGGAAAGTCCTGGAAGGCTCTCTGAAACCCTAAAATAAAGTAAAGACCTTTAACTTAAGGGTTCTAGGTTTTGAGAAGGAGGTTTGTTAAGTTTAAACTGATAGAATAATTCCTAGAAGGGTTTTAGAAACCTTAGAATAAAGTAAAGAACCTTATATTTAGGGTTTTATCATTGGAGAAACATGTTTCTTGATTTAAACAAGTAAAATAAGTCTTAGAAGGCCTAGCGAAACATTAAAATAAAGTAAACCCCTTTAGCTTTAAGGTTTTAAGTGTTGAACAAAGTTTTTTATTTTAAACTAATAAAACAAGCCTTATAAATAAAGGAAAACACTATCTCTTTAAGAGTTCAAGATCTGTAAAACAGATATCCTAATATTGATTCCCTTCATAATTGATTAGGAAAGCTTATTCTATTTCAAAACACTTTAAAAATTATATCTCCAACCGTAAGCCCTCCTTACTTACATTCTCTTACGTGGAACTGCTCTTTACTTTCGCCTTGAAGGATTTCCACAATCCTTTTTCCTCTTAGAACAGAACCAAACCCCATCGAATAGGTTTTTACCTTTTCGCCCATTCGATACGGCTCGAAATTGAATGAAATCGGTTGCCATGTTTACTGGCGGGATCAAAAGACCATCCTCAAGGATGCTCAACGATGGTATTTCCATTTCCCAATCGCAATACCAATCGCAAATCAAGGCGCACTAAATGTGATATCCTATTCCTTCGAAAAAAAAATGATTTCGCCCCCGAATCCAACACGTCGAAAAAAATTATTGAATTGATGTTTCCCGATAAGCCCCAAACTCGATTACCACCTGTCAATCGGCGAGAACTCTGGAGAACTCAAGCTCCCCGTCCCCGTCCACAGTGCACAATCCACCCAATCATTCTCATATTCCTGTTTACACAGCTAACTGAGTTGGGGGGAATCCCTACGACTCTTGCCACGGCGTTATGCCTCGAAAGTATTATGAAATATTTATGCACACGCCATTGCGGATATTCACTCAAAAGTGGTGAGTGCCGAATGCCACCGAGATGGGAGTGGAGTGGAGTAGAGTGGAGTGACGTGGCGTGGCGTGTGTGTGTGGAAAGCTCTCGAATAGTTGCAGCTGGCTGGAAAAACGGAAAATTGAGAAGAGAAAAACGCGATGCTGTGGCACCCAGCGAGAGCGAAAAGAGAGCTAGCTTGCCGCTGCTCCGTTGAGTTCTGCGGTCGATGTCAGCAGCAATGTCTGTGGCGGAAATGAAACGTGCTGCTGCTGCCTGTGTGCGTGGGTGTGTGTTCGAATCTAGGGGTGTAGGAGTGTAGGTGAGGAGTGTGACTGTGTGTGACTGTGTGTGAGTGTGCTACGTGCCCGTGTTTGTGGCATTGAGTAATCATCAGCGTTGAAAATTGCGTTTTTTATGGGGCCAGTGGCTGTGGCTGCTGCGGCCAGGGATTGGGGATGAACTGTGGCAGGAGGTGGGTTTTTGGAGATGAACTCGATGGGAGGGTAGTTCCACCAGGCTTTGTGAGCGAGGGCGGTTTGGGGGAGGCAGAAAGGTGTTGGGGCATTGAGCCAAAGTGCTGTCGGTGCGTTAGCTGTACTTAGCTTATATGTAAATGTACACTCGGATCCAAATTGCAAGCTATTAAGTTTTCGGGGGTTTTTCGAATAAATTAGTATACATTCTTTGACGTTCTTCATTGTAGATTTGAATATTAAAGTTTTTAATTTATGCATTTTGCGTAGGCAAACAAGATAAATAGACAGATATTAATATTAAAGAATTAAATTTATAGAGTTAAGTATCTTGTTTTTATAGTCTTTAAATTATATTATTAAGTTGTTCGGTTTTTTTATGAAGTATAATATTTCTGTTGAAAAGAGGAGACAAACTATTAATAGAAATAATTGGAAAACAATTTTCCTTTAGAAATATTCTTCCTTTTTCTTCTTCTTGTTTTAAAGAGTGGCTTAAAACAATTGTTGTTCATAAGCTAGTGCTGAACGTATTAGAAAATGATCAATCGATAGACCAAAAATATCGAAATAGGCGAAAAATCAAAAGTTATCTATAACAAAGGGTTTCATACTTAAAAAAACAAGCTTAATATTGAAAGATAAATATCAAAAAACCTTTTCCGTTAGTCATATTGATCTGGTACTCCTTAAAACAGCTCAGCTAGTGATAAACCTATCAGAAAATGACCAATCGATAGGCAAATATATCGAAAATGCATGAAAAACGCCACAAAAACGCCCCTGTGATATACAACATATTTTAAATGTCTTTAACTAAAAGCAAAAGTTCTCAAAAATTATATTATTTCCTTTAATATCAATGCCACAACCTGTGATGTCATTTTATTTGAAAAGAAACCTTTTTAATGTTCATTTTTCTTGCAAATAAAACAATCTAAAATTGAAATCTATCAATCAAGGTATTCAAAGGACTTTTACAGCTGTCATATATGCAATCTTGATATTCGTTTTGATCAGTGTAAATTTGTATATCCCTGCACTTGCCTCCGGTATATCCTGGCTGTGTGTGCGCGCCTGTGAGTGGCACAAGTGTCACGGCATGCCATCGCAGTAAAATCCTTTTTTATGGCCTAGCCCAATGCTGATGCCTTGGCATCAGCAACATCAACATCGGCATCAGCTTCAGGACTCCCTTGAAGCTCACTCCTTCTTTCGCCCGACGACATTCCAGAGTCAGGATATTGCTCGAGAAAAAGGGCAAGGGCAGGAAAAATTAATTTCGCAACATATTCAAAGTGTTATTAAACATAATTTATTAAAACCGAAATTGTATAAAGTCGGGCTGGAGCGGCGGGCGGCAATGGCGGGGATGCCATGCCAAGCCGCCCCATAAATTGTTGAGATTTTTGTCGTAGCCGGGTTATCCCTGGTTATCCATGGGGTCACGGGGTCATGTGCGTGCCCTCGTTTGTGGCTGTCGCCGCTTTTAACGGCTTTTCGGAAATGGGCGTTCCATTCTCCTTAAACCAAGCCATTGCCATAGCCATGTGTTTTTTATCCAGCTCTTTGGTGTGTGTGTTGTGTGTGTACGTTTCTTTTTTGTGCCGCTTCCTTTGGCAGGAGCAACAAATGTCGCACAGTTAATGTTGTAAACAAGTTGTGCCCTGCGGTCGGCAGTCCTCCGCTCGTTTGGGGCTTATGATGTATGTGGCAGGCGTGGCAAATCGGAAATTTAATTTCCCGGCCAAACGAGCCCCGGCCACATTCTGGTTCCAGTTCTGGTCCAAGCTCATAACGGCCAGCTTAATTGCTGGCCATAATTTAGGCTAACCCTAAACCTAAAACCCAGGCCCCCATAGAGAGCAGCGGGCCTAGCATGTGTTTAAATCAAAATTATTTCCGTTTTCAACACATTTACTTCCGGTTAATGCAATTTTCATGCAAAAACCACCTCTGAACGGGTTGACCTTCTCCCTTTTTTATGGCCAAATAAATTATGACGGATTTTCATACAATCATATTTTACACTCCTTAAATTACATTTTAAAATTAACTTTTATTTGTTTTATTTATTTTTTCGTAGGCTCTCCTCCATAGTCACGATGTGGTGGCCAGGGATGTCTATGGGGAGGAGGCGCTGCGCGTCACCCCGCCACCCATGGTGCCGTACCTCAACGGGGACGAGCTGGACAATGTCGAGGGCGGTGAGCTGCAGCATGTGACCCGAGTGCGACTGGTGCAGTTCCAAAAGAACACGGACGAGCCCATGGTAAGCTGATCGAGAATGGGAAAAAAGCAGCCCTAAAAGCGGCTGGCCTAATGCATTCCAAACCTAATCTCCCTTTGCAGGGCATCACGCTGAAGATGACCGAGGACGGGCGCTGCATTGTGGCCAGGATTATGCACGGCGGTATGATTCACCGCCAGGCCACGCTGCACGTGGGCGACGAGATACGGGAGATCAACGGCCAGCCGGTGCAGCATCAGTCGGTTGGCCAATTGCAACGAATGCTGGTGAGCCCGCCAATCAATCTGGCCTCTATACCCATTCCCAACCCCATCCATAACCAATCCTCCTTTGACTTTGTCCACCTGCTAATTGAATGTGTCCAACCTTAATCCCTTTGTTGCAGCGCGAGGCACGCGGTTCTGTTACCTTCAAGATAGTTCCTTCGTACCGCAGCGCTCCGCCCCCCTGCGAGGTAAGTTATCCAGTTTAACCAGAGGGCTACATCTTAGATTCAGTTTGTGTATATATCTGGCTTACTTTAAGGCTGACTAATCACCCTACTTATCACAAAGAAACTAATATACTAACCATAGCCACGTCGTCCCCATTTCATATGAGTTATGCAGTCCATTCAATTACTGTTCTGGTGGAATTAATGGCCACTAATTTGTCAGCCAAGTTGGGGTCAGCAGGGGCCTTTAAATATGTTAGATTTGGACTTGTTAGGAATTTTTATTAAAGAAAGGAAATTATTTAACCTTAATGGTAGACTTAACTTAGAAATATAAACAGAACATTAACATTACCAAGGAGAATACTTAGAAATGTGAATGTATTTTGAGAGAATAATTCAGAAATATTTCTCTCAATATTATATAGATCGTAAACTTTGATATATCGAAATTGTCTTTATCAAAATACATTGCATTTAACTTTAATATATACATACAATAGACAAAAATGTTGTTTAATTTATTTATCTCAATAGATAAAATTTCTATCGAGGAGAAAACTTTGATATCATATCGAAAGTATTGTTAACTTTGATATATTGAAGTTATAAGTATAAAAAAATATATCATTCAACGATAAAGTATCGATATTATAAAAAAATATATGATATATAAAATATTATGATTATGTTAATCCGATATATAAAAGAATATCGCAATGTTAAAACATCGATTATATATCGGCTTTCGCATCAAATATTGGTACAGTATCGATATATCGATTTATTCTTTTATTTGCATAAATATGAAAGATATATTTAAACTGAAAGGCAAGTAAGCTTTTCTTTTTTAATAAGGAACGTACTTTATTACTAATTAAATGTCCTGCCTTGCATAACAATTGAAAATATCAATTATCCCTCACATAGACAGGCCCTAATCCCTTCTAATTCTTATCTTAATGGCTCTCCTCGAACCCCAATCGCACCTTAACCTAAATACCTTTGGTATTATGTCATTAAGTTCAATGAATTGGAATGCGCCCGCTTTGTTTGTCAATTTGGCGAAATCAAAATATCAATGAGGATTAATTATAAGGCCATAAGAGGGGCACAGCACTCCTTCTGCTCCAGCCTGCCAACCCTCCCAAAAATCAAAACAATGTGGCGCCGAAAGCGGCTTTCAGCTCAGTCAGTCGAGTGCATTGTGCACATTATTTGGTCGGAAAGAAGTGGGTTTTGTGTTCGCCAACATGTAATATTTATGGGTTTGCTCATACATGTGTGTATATTCGGGGGGAGATGAGGCATCCTCCTGCAGTTGTAGCTATAATCCATTATGCAATTATTTCGCAGTGCATTAACATAACTCCACACTCTCTCTCTCTCTCAATCTGTTCCTTCCTTCCGTTATGTGTTACGTCCTATCTTCCTTTCACTCATGCCACCATGCAGCTTTTCAGGATCAGACCCGCTCCGGTGCTTGTAAGTATATCCCCCGAACAATACACACGTAATCACGCACACACCATACACACCACACACCACACACACCGCACATCCCACATACCCTTGCGAGATTACTTTTACTCGAACTCACCCAACAACAGGCAGTAGATGTGCATATTCATTAACCGTCAGACAAGTCAAAAGGCACAGCTCATGGCTCACAGCCAACCCGCACAGGAGCCGTAAATTTGTCTAATTTATGTTCATCAGTTAGTCAACAGCAGCAGCAGCAGCGATGTGGCAAGCACCAGGATACGAGCATATTACAATTATGGCCCAAAGTTTGCAGCAGCAGTTGCCACATGGCCAAATTCTAATTTACACAAAAACGTAGAAACCTCAGCAAACGATTCTCGAATTAATATTTGCGCTTTATATTTGAGCATATTGTTTTTCTGTTTTTCGTTAGCAAACAAAAGACAATTAAACGGAATAGTCATAGTCTCTTAATTTGTATAAAAGTTGTAATTTAATAAACAATTTCCTAATTTCACATGTGTGACGAGGGCTTTGTCTGTTTGTGGTAAAAGTGCCAACTCAGTTATTGCAAAAGTTTAATTAAATTTGGTTTAAAGGGCACACAAAGTCTGGAATATGACAAAATTGCAATGGCTATAATGAAATATATGGAATTTCCCACAAATAATAACATATACATAAATAAAATGAAGAATGGGATATTATGTAACTCTTTAATGAAGAAAAACCTTAAGAATCAGCCTTTTATAATCAATTTCTATAAGAAAGCAACAATACCCTTACATTATTTCTCTTTTAAATCTCTTAAATAATACAAGTACTATTTATAATCTCGAATTTCCGCCATAACAATACCCGAATCCATCAGAGTATCTAATATTTCGCCTCGTCGGCTTGCCACAGTTGCCAGTTGTAACTGAATTTGTTGTTTCTGTGTCTGCTTTTGACATGCAAATGAGTTTCGCATATAATTTGGTAAGCCGAAACCCATTTTGCTGAGGCAGCCCGCCACTCAGTTGCAGTCTCAGCAGAAAGTAGCGCAGAATAAAAAAAAAACAAAAAATAGAAAATGAAAAAGGAAAACCAACGTAATCATCGACCAACAAGCCCAACTATTTGCAGATTTCAACTGAGTTCCTACTTCTTTTTCCCTTTTATTTTTTCTGCAGATTTTCGTGCGCGCACAATTCGATTATAATCCGCTGGATGATGAGCTTATACCCTGCGCCCAGGCGGGCATATCGTTCCAAGTGGGCGATATACTGCAGGTATGCAGGGGTTTAACCCGATTCAACCGATTGGAGATAGGAATCGAGTCATTAATTATGTTCGCCCTCAGATCATTAGCAAGGATGACCATCACTGGTGGCAGGCGCGTCTGGACACGGTGGGCGGATCGGCGGGACTGATACCGTCGCCAGAGCTGCAGGAATGGCGGATTGCCTGCCAGACGGTCGACAAGACCAAGCAGGAGCAGGGTGAGTACTGGGGTAGAGACCAGCCAGGCGTCTCGAAGCAAAAACAAAACTATCCGTGTTCTCTATGTGTAATTGGATGCTCGATATAATCAAACCAATCGTATGCTATATGAATAATTGTACTTATATTGGAAGTGTATGAAGAACTCGTAGTTACTCGAAAAAAAAAAAATAAATAAAGGGAAAGCGCTCTCTCTCTCTCTGCTCTCTCTATCTCTACGTCTCCTTATACACACATACACCACACACAACACCCAAATGACACCCACATCTGTACACTGAACACCCAGAGAGTTGCATGCCCCAAAAAGTAGTCAAAGGAATACCTTTTCAAATTATCCCAACAAAAAGAAAATAAAGAAAGAAAGTATAAAGGGAAAGCCACTAAAACGCTGCCAAATTTCAAGCCGAGCAAACCAAGACTCAACCTCGAATTCCCCCCTCCGTCCACATAAGCGCACACCTGTACAAAACTCTTATACTTAGTTGCTAACCATGATTCTCGCATCTCGACAAACCGAAACCAAGAAATCGCTATAAACTGTGTATGTATGATAATGTATAATGCAGGAGAACCGGGTGCTGGATGTTCCGCTCACGCAGATGGGTGTGATGGATCAGCAGGTAGTTACCATATAACCAAAACCCACCAACCCACCACCCACACACCACACCATAAACGAATCTCCACAAGGAGAGCCGCCAAGACTCGTCTCTTAACGTTTCTTCTTGAGTTCCTGTTATGCCACAAACAATGCCACACACACAAACCGTACTAAACAGCAGAATTTCTATCGATAGCATAAAGTTGTATAAAGATTTCAAACCTGAATACAAATCCGAACCTAAATCCTAACCCTGACACACACCCAAAGTTCCAAAGTTGTAGCTTTCGTAGACGGCACCACCAATGAACCAAACACTCCAGCTCCAAGGAAACGAGTAGAACCACCTCTCATGATCACGTTCGCCATCCGCCACAAAGTTGTAGATGCACCTCAGACATCGTTGTACCAAAGACAATATAATAATAAGATGCGTAAAGCCATGTACATTTTATGGAGCTGATTCAAGACTTATAAGTATCTAAAAGCCAGAGAGAGAGCGAGCTCTAGAGCTATTCTCTCTCTAGTATACATAAATGTATGAGGGTTACGCATCTTATTGATATATTTTCTTTGGTTGTACTATATATGATTCCCAGTATCGAACCCCGCTTATAAACACCAAAACCCAGCTCCTTGAGAGACTTAGACCCAGAAAATAAAAACATACAGACACACACACCGTTGACACCACTGCACGTTAGGCTGGCTTAAAGAACACATCGCATATTCTAGGAGAGGAATCCGGAACCAAAAGGAAATTGATTTATTCAGGACCATTGTTATATCAATCATCTAAAAGGATTTATCATGAACTCATCCAATAAGCAGAATCGTGCTTGCTTTGTGCTCGCCTTTATCTCTAATGCCTGCTCTACAGCATGTTTGTGTCTGCTCTATAAGCATGCCGGCTCTTAAGCCACTCAGCTCTACTACATATCTATCTACCTACGCCCTCCCTTAAATGAAACAATTTAATAATATTTGCTCTCCATTATAACCAACAGTTAACTGCTCCATCTTCGGGCGCAAGAAGAAGCAATGCCGGGACAAATACCTGGCCAAGCACAACGCCATCTTCGATACGCTCGATGTGGTCACGTACGAGGAGGTCGTCAAGGTGCCAGGTGGGTTCGATGCCAGCCAGCCAGTCAGGCAGCCAGATGGGGAAACTTGTTTACTATTCCGTGTGCTCGCGTCTCTCTTTGCAGTTGGTGATCCGAACTTCCAGAGGAAAACATTGGTGCTATTGGGTGCTCACGGGGTGGGCAGGCGGCACATCAAGAACACCTTGATATCAAAGTATCCCGACAAGTACGCCTATCCCATTCCACGTAAGTTTCAAAACAAACTAACTACTCATGCTGCAAACTGAATTGAGTTGAAAGACACCAAACTTATCTACGTTGCTCTTTAAAATCGAAAAAGCATCGCTCAATTACTTGAATTAATGATGCATAAATCGTTATATCCATTTTGTTTTTCCATAAAATTGGAATCACCATAAATTTTGTGCAAAATATGAGAATAAGCTATTATTTTCTTTTACAAAATACATTTAACTTTAGCAAGATGCACTTCTTCCTGTTAGCTTGCTTTCTTAAAGCCCTCAATTGATTTATTGACCTTTGACATTGAAATTTATCTTTCATAAGTCAAGAATTTATGGCTTAGCCTCTTTCTTTAAAGTGTTTTATAAGAAGAAGCTGCCCTTGGCTTACCATTGTTACATATTATCACATTCTGAATTTATATTAGGTGATTCCACTGCTACATTTACATTATTCGGCGACATGTGAATGGCACGAGCAGCTACTCCAGCTTTATTTAGATTTAAGAAACTTTTTGCATTTACTAGGCCTTTGTTTCTTCTAACTAATTTACACCCTAGCCTGAAATGTTTCCGAAGCATGTCTTTTAATGTTCCTCCCCAAAATTTCCAGATACAACGAGACCTGCCAAGCCCGAGGAGGAGAACGGACGCAGCTATTACTTTGTCTCGCACGACGAAATGATGGCGGACATCGGTGCGAATGAGTACTTGGAATATGGTAAGCCAGTCCCTCCCAAATATAACCCAATCTGTATGCTAAGTACCTACCAATAAAAACCTTAAAGGCACTCATGAGGATGCGATGTACGGCACCAAGTTGGACACTATTCGGCGCATTCATACCGAGGGAAAGATGGCCATATTGGATGTGGAACCGCAGGCATTAAAGATACTCCGCACCGCCGAATTCACGCCCTATGTTGTCTTTATAGCGGCGCCCTCACTGCAGAATATAGCGGATGTAAGTAGAAACTGTGTGAATAAAGTTGAATCAAAACCATTCTAATTGCTTCCTTTGACCAACAACCACCATGCTGGTTGACAGTACGACGGGAGCCTGGAGCGGTTGGCCAAGGAATCGGAGATGCTGCGCCAGCTGTACGGGCACTTCTTCGACCTGACGATTGTGAACAACGATATCAGCGAGACGATTGCCACGCTGGAGACGGCCATTGAGCGGGTGCACACCACCCCGCAGTGGGTGCCAGTGTCCTGGCTATACTGACAAGACAGTGAGCTGGAATGCCCCGATTGCCTCGAGGGCTGTGAATGCGAGTGGGATGCCTACACACAGGCGGCCAATGTGGCGCTCTACTGAAGCGGAAGCGGAAGTAACACATCACCAACCACAATACACCACACCACACCACACACACCATTAAAGTATTACCAAGGCACAAACAACAGCAACAGAAGCAACCACTACAAGAGGATGGAGAGGAACTGGAGGATCGCAAGATCGCAGGATCGACGGATTAAGCATAGAAGGCGCCAGGCGCCGAGCTATATAATTTAAGTGTAAAAGGGTATTATGGGAACTGCGGTCGCAACGCAAGGACGCAAAGGCGCAAAGATGCAAAGACGCAAAGTGTTAAATTGTCAAACAACCAATTGTATTGCCTCCTTTTTCTGTGTTTTCTTAGCCCTACGTTTTATTGGTATTATTTTAACTGTGTATTTGCCATTCCATGTTCAGTTTTGTTTATTCTTTAAGTATTATTATATTATTGTTTTGTTTTGTATTATTGTTTTTATTTCAGCATTTAGTCAGAGAGAGAGAACAGCATTAAACGCTTATGTAAATCTTGCACTTGTTAGTGTCTAAGTTAACTGGAGGTATAAGCACTCCAAAATTAATTGTTTTTACTCGACGATTATTTCCGGCAAGAGAAGGGCGGGGGCGTTGAACGAGTTAGTAAATTATAGCGAAAACTACGTAATTAAATATAATTAAACATAGACACCAGGAGACAAGCAACCAGAACACGGAGAACAGAAGGTAATAAGCAAATTATGATGTGAGCAATTTCAAGTGTTTCAAGCCAAGTAAGAACTAATTAATTACACAAAGAAGGAAGATCGAATAAAGACGGTGTAAGGGTCGCAAACTGCACGTTTTAAATGCAATAAAAAGGTAACAGAAAAACAGAAAAAACAGCAAATGCAAATGCAAAACCAAAAAAAGAAAATTACACCACACCACACACGAGGGAAAAAGATAGAGAAAAAAACCATATAATAATAACAAAATACCAAATTGTTGACGTTTAATTGAATTCAATGGGAAATGAGTAAACCACACAACAGAAAAATGCAATCAAACATGATAAAAAAAATAAGAAAGAAAAACCACTAATAATAATTGCAGCAGCGTTTAAAATTCAACAAAAGCAAAGTAAACAAATGGAAAAACATAGAGTGAGCACAAAAAAAAAACAAAAACAAATACACACACATACTAACTGCAATTACGAATTAAAATAATTAGCAAAAAGGGAAAACTGGAGTAAGAGGAGATGGCAGGTCAACGCAAAGAAAGCATAAACACGTATAAATATATAAACAAAGGCGAGAGGAAGAATGTAGGAAAATGAGAAAATATGTATACACACACATATATATATTTTTCGAACAACTCAAACTCAGGTTGGATACATTGAAAATCAGTCAGTTCAATAAGATTAATATAGCGGAGCGCTTCCTTTTAACCCACAGCCAAATAAAAATAAAAAGATAAACAAAAAACAAGAACCTAAACTAACGAAAGAGTGACCCAAACCGAATCGAATGAGATCCTTGAGTCGCCTTTGAATTGATTTGAATTGAATCGTACACCCACACAGGCCCAGTAACCACCCAAAGAGCAGCAGCTTCAAATTTTCGAGATACTTTACAATGACTGTCTTAGCAATCAAGAAACTAGATCCAGGATCCAGCGCTCAGTAATTTCGCTTTTCCCTCACCATAGAGTAGAGCTGGAAAAACATCGATTTTTATGGCCGATATATCGAAGTTCACATATAAAAAATATCGATAACTTTGATACTTTCTCCAGTTCTACCGTAGAGACGTCCTTACCCAGGCTAGATACCCTTTTCACTACTTAGCTTCCCTGATTTAGAGATTCTGAGATGGATGTAAGCCCCCCAACTAAATGGGACTTTCTCGAATCGAATAGAGATCGCACTTGAAATCGAACTTAGCATTAAACTTAACACAACACACACACACATTTGAAAACACGTGCCACGGTTCTCCCAGCAGTCTTCTTACACACAAACTAAAGCCCAACCGCAACCCACTTGAATTTCAACCCAACCGCACAACACCCACAAGATAAGAACACACACGTATATCCAGAACAATTCTATGGTTTCAAAATGGTTGAACAATTTCGCATAGAGAGTATTATCGTTAGGCGCTGGGCTATAACATTTTTTTGGGTTCTGAGCAGGACAGAGGCAATGCAAATCATAGAAGTATCCCAAATAAAAATAAAAAAAAAGAAAAGGAACAACCGAACCTACCCGAAAAAAAGAAAACTGAAGAACTAACTACCTACCCACAACCACAAACCAAACAGCCGAGTGGCCAAATTAACTAAGTATTATACCTTAAAGCGAATTAGACGCAACGCGGGGAGAAAAACCTTATAAGGAACAAAGGCTGGAGACGAGATGTACATTTGGAGGCTCCGGAAAACACCAAAATTGATAAAGAAATGATTAGGAGAGAATTGCTCAAATCAAAATCTAATATTTTACGGTATTAACAATGATTAGGAACGTTTGAAAGACAGGATATAGGATTGAATGGATGAGGAGGGGAAAACCGAACCGAAGGGCATCCCGAGAATGAGCTAGGATTTCAAAGGATTCGTTTCGTTTTCGTATTTTTAATTGATCCTTTTTTTCTTAGCCGATGCGAGCAAATTGTAGCTGTACTCTAAGAATAATTTCACACTAAGATTAAGTAAAAATTTATTGTTGATATTACATAAAAAAAAATGAAAGGAAAGTAATGAGAAGAGACGAACACACACATGCATGAATTAGAATTTTTCTCTAATTTCATAAGTTAATGATGATGACGAAGATACGATACTGATGAGGGTAATGATCGTGAAGACGAGTTGAGAAATGCTTATGATCTCCAAAATGTCAATATGTGTAGATTGACGCGATTTGAGCTAATTGAGTGAATTGTTATTAAAATAATAAATGAAATGAATGGGATCGATCGATCAAGGGGGTCTAGACCCGGATCGATCGATTTGGGCGCACAGAAGGTCGCGCTGAGAGTTAGTAAATATCATTTAAAATAAATGATAAAAATGGCATTATATATACATAGTTTAAACATGGGATTAATAATAATAAATTAAAGCGGAATCAACAAAAAAAAACCCACGAATGGGATACAGACGAAGACGAAGAACGTGAATGCGAATTAAATAAAAACGAGTAAACACTGAAATACCGAATTTTAAATACATAAGTTTTGAATCATGATACAACAAGCAGCAAAGAAAGCAACAATCCACACAGAAACCGAAACAAAATTAATAAAAAGAACTTCTATATATAAAAAGAAATAAAAACAAAAGAACAGAGAAAAATATATACGAGAGATACAATTTCAACTTTAGCTTTTGCAATGATTTTCGGAAGTTCCCCCCCACACAAACGACCGCAAGACTTCAGAATTGGAACCTTTTGGAGTTCTTAGAAAGCCAGCGGCGATTGTTTCGAAGAAATGGTCGATGGACAGCCGGTTGGGGAGTTGCGAGTCAAGGCAACGTGACAAGCGGATGCCCTGCAGCCATGGCCACCTACTGACGAGATACAGATACATTTGTCGTATCCGAAAAGCTTCTAATTGAAACATTATACACGAACTTCATACGCTGTCACTCGACGGCGCTCAAAGCTTGACCCAAATTTTGTCTGCTTGTTTTCAAGGTAATGCGAATTTGATACTTTCGTTTTTTTTTTTTACTGTTTTCGACAAACTTTTTGTGTTATTATTTCACTAGTCCCAAAAAAGTTTTTGATTACAACACTGTCTGTTGCTGGCCACACGGTTCTATTGAAGTCTTGCGCAAGCCTCCTGGCCGGCCTGGCAAACTGCAATCATTTCAAGCTGCTTCACGCCCTTTTCCCCCTGCCAATAGTTGGAAGTGGGGAAGCGAAGCGGCGACGTGCCGGGAAATATTAATAAGCGGAAAAGCTGTCCCCCCAGCGGCAGCAGATGTCAGCATAGATATTTGTGCCAGGCCATTAGCATTAGCATTAACCATAACCATCACATCACCGTTGGATTGGAGGAGTGTAGAACTCGTGCTGGCCGGCCGCCGCTGCCAGACAGTCATTGAACTGCAACTGCCGGTTGCTGCTTTCGCTGCAACATTTACACGGCAAAGAATAAGCTAAAGGAACTATGGATTGATTTATTTCATTTTTCAGATCAGCATGGTAAGAAAAAGATTATTTTTCATTTTATTTAGGCCATAATTACATCTAAATGAAGTTGTGTCTTGAAAGAGGCTTCAATAATAACGAAATAAAGCTTAATAATTAATTTAAGTTGTTTAAATGGAACTCTGAAACTTATTTCGATTTAATATCCTTTTTTAAACCTGTCCCTATCAATGGAATATTTTTTAGATATTTTCTAAACAAGCCTTGTTATATTTTCGCATCTTTAAAGTGTTCTCTGGTTTAATCTTCGCTGGCATTTCAACCTGTAGGCGCACTTAACATAATAAGAGCCTCCTAACTTTACTTATTTATTGTTGCTTTGCATAATTTACCTTTCTATTCTGCGGCAGCAAAGCTAAAACTCATTTGAATCTAATAACTTCCCACAGAAATGATCTACAAAACTTGTTTTAATTTTGTTTGCGTGTACTCGACTTGCACTAGCAACATGTTGCTGGCGTGGCGCAACATATATCGCGGTTGCGGCTGCACTATGGGACAAACGATCAACTTTTCGGGCCAAAATACTTATATTTTTAAGTAGTTAAATAGCATATTATTTTAAATTGAGAAATGTTATAATCTTATCAGGATTATAGCCCTAAATAAAATTAACAATTTCCCTCTTTGTTTTTATAAAAAATTAGATGTAAAAACATATGTAAGGCAGAGACTACAAATTGAGGATAATGTCATTTTTAAGGAGGCTAAAATAAGTCCTTGCATACTCAAGTAAACACAGTTCTTCTGGTTAGTTATCTTGGAAAAGGGGGGACCGAAATCTTATTAATTTCAGCACTGTATAAATTCGAATTCCTGCAACATGAATAAATGAAAACATTGTAACGAAGTTTTATTATTTTGTATTTATTTTATTTATTATTTTAATATTAAAAACATAAATAAATAAAGTATATAGGTAAAAGGCACCATAATATTTTCATTTTATCATAACGATAATTCAAAATTAACACCTAAAAATGGTTCGTTTGCTAAGTTATTTAATAACGCCAGAAAAAGTGGTTGTTGGCCCCATTGTGCGCTGCCCGCTGCCGATCGTCGGCTGGTTCTCTCCGGCGATCGAGTTTTGGTAGCCAGTTGTCAGTTTGGTTTTGAATCTGCGCTCTGGAAGTTGTGCTGCTCGCGTTTGGAGTGTAAGTGCTACCACCGAACCGCATTCGGATACGGATTCCGGCTTTTTAATTGCAATTGAAGGCACGTCGCGAGAGTGTAGTGTCTGTGCCTGTGACTCTGGGTACTTGACTCTACTGTCAGGCACTCTGTCTGTCCGTCTGTCTGGTGTGTGTGCTCTGTGCTCGGTGCTCGGTGTGTTTTTGTTGCCGAAACCCGCGCGAATGTAATTCGATATCTACGTCTGCCCCGATCGATTGATAGAGCCGCTGCTTATCACTCGAGGGCGCCATGCGTAGAATCTCGCGACCCCTGACCCACAAATCTATAAAATAACGCCGACTTAACGATGTGTTGCCGCTGTGAGCCCGCCTTGTGCAATGGCCCCCGCGTATCAGAGCGATAAGGCTAACCAGTGGCAAACCACTCTATAGAGTTCGGATTAGTCTCCGCCTACCGCTGCCCGCCTCCTGCATCGCACAGCTGAGCTTCTTCTTCTGGCCAAGAGCCACTTCTGGCCGCTGGTTACGTCAATTCCGATCCGCGTTTCGTGTTCTCGGTCAGGTAAATAACCAAAGAAAAAAAATAAATAAAAATAGCAGCAGCAGCAGCGGCACCTCAGCGTCACTCGGTCGACTCGAGACAACTTTTGTTTAACACCGCTCAAGGAAACAACGCACACGGAGCAAGCATAAAATTAAGCGCGATATAAACTGCAGACCTTATGCCCCGAGTCGGTGCCGGTGCCCTTCGTCCGGCTTCACTCCAGGCCCAGACCACAAAAGAGCACATAAAATGCGCATAAAGAATCTCCAATTGACTCGAGCTTCACCAGTCCACCAACCACAGTGAAATACAGGCAGAAAAAAAGTGAAGTTTTTCGAACAGTTTGTTATTTTAAAAAGTGATAAATAAAGTTAAAATATGATTAAGTTATTTATGAGAGTAAAACATGTATGGCTTATCAAATAACACAGAAATATAACAGGTTTTTTATGTGTGTTAAGTTTGTTTTTTATCAGATTGCTTAGGATCCAAGATTTAGGGAACTAATGAGATGATCGTGACAGCATTATGATCATTCTAGATCTAGGTTTACTTTAAAATCATTCAAATATTGAAGTCAAAGGTGTGATAATATTTAATAGGTCTTAAATACACAACAAAAGAGTAGTATATATTATAAATTATATAAAGTCAAATAGTTTATATAAATTAAAAAGGTTTTAGCTATTTTCTGTTGAAAAGAAACTTCATTTTAGTAGAAAAATAAAAGCTTGCAGAACTTGCCTGCAAATTTCATTAAAAAATTGCTTTAAAATACATTTTAAAATATAAAACTATTTCAGAGCTATGTTATCACCCAAAAGATATTATATTAGAACCATAGGCTTAATTTTTTCTCCGTGCAGAGGGAGTCACAGTTGAACGAGTTGATTTTAGTTGCCTTTGCTTTAGAGTCCGAGTGCGCGCATTGAATTTTTGATTCAATTCGTCTTCTTCATCTCGAACTCCGGTTCGCGGCTTGGCGCTTTTTTTTTTTTTTTTTTGGGTCTTTTGCACAAGGTTATGCGTCCGCTATTGTAAATACCCCCCACCGTCGAAAACTAACTATCATTATGTCATATAACTTATGCCATTCAAGTGGGACGCGTTGACTTCGGAGCTCGAGTTTTCGGTTACTTCGACGTTTCTATGTGATTTTTCATGGAGCCATAAGCTCATTAGGGGTATTAAGTATAGAATTTGACGAACCCCAAGCAGCAGCAGCGGAGGTTTCAACCTTCGCGATCGCATTTACCCCGCAGAATCTATAAAAAATGTTTGCAATCTCGCAAGTTCATCATTTGGGGCCAAGCTTGGTCAGATAATAGCTCTGCTCTGACCACTGATAATGGTGTTTGGTGAATATTCTATATATATTTATAAACTATATAATCAAGCATGTATTTCCTGGAAGCAGACGAGCGGCACGTTTATAGTGCTTATTATTAGACACATAATCGTGAGGCAGGGTGAGAGACCACAGATTTGTATCTTTGTTCCATTTCCATTCAGGGGTAATACCATTATGGGCAATTTTCCCGTCATTCTTCCTGATGTTGATGTGTTGCGTTGTTTTTTTTTTTTTGGACAAGTTTAACGTCGCCTAGATTTTATGGTTCACGTAAATTGTTAACAATTTGAGTGTCATCATGGCTGTTTTTTTTTCGACGGCTACCGTTTGCGCTTGACTGCCCGCGACAGGTGTGACTCACTAACGCGGCTAACACCCGGCTAACCTCTGTGCTTTTTGGACCGTCAAACACGTCGACGTGATGCTGATAACGGCTCGAATTAAATTGTGGTTAGAATGGTGCGCTTTAGGCCAATTTCTGGTACTGCGGCTGCTTCCTCGCGCCGGCCATAATTCGACTTAATCTTGGCCAGCTAACGGACAACCGGTCGTCCGAGGCGAGTGGGCCAGGCCAACAAGAAAAACGGTTACGAGGCATGCAAAATGTTTTTAGGAAATAATTTGCAAGTCAAACCGAAGCGACGGCGATATGTTTCACTGCTGCTGCCGCCAAACCAATTTTGATGGCTTTACTTTGTGGCTATAGCATTTTTTTTTTATGGCCAGAGACTGAGTTGGAGTCGGTGACTGAGCCGGAGACGGAGCCTGGGGCTAATTGCAGCCACTTAAGGTGATCGGTGCAGAGCCACGGCTCATCGCTGGCAGGTGACGGCCTCAACTCCGCTCCACTCAGCACTACAACTCCACGGAACTCGGAGCTGAACCAAGCTCAGACGGTTCAAGTTCAGCGCTACTGAAGGTTCACGGTCAATTAGAGCCCGCATAAATTATCGCCCCGCTTATACTATATAGTATATATATATAGTCATGTGGAAAAGCAAACACGACGGCCCTGCAATTATGGCCAGTTATCTTATGTAGTTAACCCTCTGTTTAGCAGCTATTTTGTATGCCTTTTATTATTATAAAAAAGAAATAAAGAATGCACTTTTTCTGATCATGAAAACAGAAAACTAGTTTGTCACCAAGTTCTACGTAATAATTGAGAACCACTTAGCCAGCCATTAGAATAAATTACCTTTAAACATCTGTTAAAGATTTTGGTGAATTATATTTGGGGATTTCTTTGGGGATCCAAGTTGTGTCAATAAAATTTAATGGAATACATTAGTAATATTTTTGAACCAACTGGGTTTTTCACAATTAACAACTAAGCAATGACATTAAGTACAGGATTGTTTTTCTTATGAAGATTATTGGGAATGTTATGATCGTTAGTTTGAAGTATTTATTATTATTATTTATTTAGCAAAAAATCTTTTGATATACTATATTTGCGAGTTGGGAATAATTCCAGGAGACCTTTTCATAATATTTTAAATTCCCATTTACAGTTCTTACCTTGCATGCTGAGCGATGAGCCCGCGGAAGAGCCTTTTTTGGCTGCTGACGCTGGCGCTCCTGGTGGTCGGAGGAGGTCGCGAATCCCAGCTGCGGATTGGCAAGGCCATCAATATATTCCTGCGCTATGGTTACCTGAGCATATCGATGCGGGTGATACCTCTAAATGACAATGTTGAATCGGAGAGATGGGTGTTCAAGGAGCCCACCAGGAACATCTACAGGGTGAGTTTCGACTGCCTTCATTTATTGCTTAGCAAAATCTCGGAACATTGTGACTAAGTAAATTACTTGTTTTGAAATGTCAACACTTTGTTATTAAGTACTTTCACAAGCAAAGCAAACATTAAGCTATTACCTAACATTCAGACACCTGGGATTATAAAGAGGCATCTCAGTTCTCGATGTACCTCTATTAACCTTTGTACCAAGCTTGAAGCATTTATTAAAAATTGTAATTTGTCATGTGATTTGCCGGCCGAAAACGATGTAGTCTTTGCTGTCAATTATATTTATTTTTATTACGTTTTAGGCCAACTTTTTTACATTTATTTAATTATAAGTGGGCTACTTATTTTAGTAAAACCAAGTACCATTTGTAAATTGGTTTCAATTAACTTTAAAAGCATGTGCCACTTAATTTTATGGAAGCTACCATAAAAGCACTTAAAAAAGCATTGGTTTTTAGTTATAACCAATGGAAATGTATTTTTAATGTGGACAATTTACAAGTACTTAAAAAAGTTAACAAGGTTTTAAGCGACTTATAAATAAATAATAAACTAAAATAATAATATTATCCTTGCAGAACCTGAGTGGCCTGGCGGAGAGTCACGAGGACACCACACCGGGCATCTTCCACGGCGACTTCCACATGGAGTTCTGCGAGAACCGACGGCAGTTGTTCCAGGCCTATTTCCGAGACTTCTCCATCGAGCGAATGGACAAGCCCTGGGAGGCATTCACGGGCGGCTGGTTTCCTGACAACGCAGCCAAGAAGCTGGGCATCAACACCTCCTTTATACAGGGCGATTACTCCTATGTCCTAGTGCGAGTGGTGCGGTTTCGGGAGACGGGTCGCCTGAATGCCGAGATTCCGGTGCACCAGCAACTAGAGCCGGATGTGAGGTCGAGGATGGAGCAGCTGGAGATAGGGAACATAACCTCAGCCGTGCGTTTCATGGACGCTGTGGGCACTCACTATGTCAATTCCTATACGACGGGCAACTCGCTGTACCAGGTGTTTGTCTACAGCCGGAAGAACTACCGGATGATCAAGGAGCGGATCAAGAGCAAGGGCCTGCACGGACTGTCCAAGCTGGATCTGTACAATTACTTTGCGCCCTGGTTTGCCGAGCATCTCGGCCAGATCCGGTCGGCCAGTGCCAATGCCACCGTGGAGCGCTGGGCGCGTAGGAAGCTGCAGTACGAGTACTATGTGGTCAAGTATGTGACCCTGCTGAAGCTGCACGGGAACAGCACGCTGCTTCGCTCTCTGGACGCGTTGCTGGGCAACGATGCCATCCTTCAGCTCGACCTCAAGTCGCTGAATCCTGTCTTTCGGGAGCAGCCCGAGAAGGAGAGCTGGTTCCACGAGGTCCTCGACAACAATATGAAGCTCTGGGAGCTCAACATGCCGCAGAGTCATCCCAGCCGATAGTCGCACAGGAAAATACTCATTCTACGATGATTTATCACTCAAAAGGGACATCGTTTTGATATGTTAAATTGTAGTTTTTCCGTGCGATATATCTGGCCGCCAAGGATCAAAAAGTTCCTAGATGCGTAGTTGTAGGTTAGGTCCTCTAGCGCGTAGTTACTGTTCTGCCTGTGATAGTTTTAGGTAGTTTAATTGAATCCAGATCTAGAGTACACACATCTGACTTGCATTTTAGCCAACTAGCCCGTAAGATCGCCTTATTGCTGTACTAGTTTTCTTATGATAATTATATTGATCAAAGTCGAAAATGTGTTGTTTGATTTATTTTCTTCTCGGGAGTCTCCATATATATATAATCTTATTATCTGATTGAGGATTGAGATCGCATTTCAACTTCCCTTCTCATAAATAATTCAGTTTTGTGTTTGAACAAAATACTGAGCGGGAAACCTGTTAAATGCTCACTCATCGTTCCAACTGGCTCTTTAATGTTTGCCGTACTGTTTTTATTAGCAAATTTAATTTATGATGTGTAACATTTATTATTATACAATTATTCAGTTTCTTTGTTGTTAATTTTAAAGATTTTTAACTGCAACTTTAAATTTACTTTACTACTTTAATTTAAACTAAAATGAAGAAGAATACTAGCTTAAGGTTCACCTTATTATTCCGATTGAGGACCTCAGAACCTCAGAATGTTTTAAAAATAAATTGTATGCATTAATTTTAATTCAGAACAAAGCATTGAATTCCAATTTGATTTTGAATAAAATACTAAACTATTCAAGTTCTGTTTTCCTTTTCTTCAACTAGTTCCAATTGTTGATAGGTTTGAGTCTGTGCTAAGTTCTATCAAATACGGTTACACTGTCGACAAACAAAGCACCAAGCCATTATGATACTTAATTTAAGGTTTTCAGTCGCATTTCCGGGAAAAACCTTGTTTTCACGTAAGCCTACGGTTACGTCCATGGTCACTTACTTCAAAACGGTTAATTTATATTAACTTACGTGTTCGATAACGTTCTTTGCTTGTTTAAGTGTGACCAGCTGCTTTATAGGTGGAAAACCTCCCTTTTTAGAAGAGTTTCTAGCATATTCAACGGCAAATGCCGTTGGGCACATTATTCCCTAAACGTGGTTAAAACAAATATTTTGATTTTCGAAACTTTGTTTTAAGATGGAAACCTTTAATAATTGCCCTGGTTTTTGTCCATCCTGTGGCTCTATATTGCCCCCGTTGCAAGTCAAAGGCAACGTCATCTGCTACAACTGCAAGGAGGAGTTCTCACCGGATGGTGAGCCAAGAATTCAAACCATATCCGCACAACTTCCTAAAACTGATCTCTCTCCAACAGTTTACAGCGGCGAAAAGTCAGAGTTCACCATCCATTTCAACACCTATGATCCCAGCAAGGTGTTTAACAGGACCAAGCATGAGTCCGAGTCCTCAGAGGCGGATGGGCCGGTGGTGGAGCGCAAGTGTCCCAAATGCAACCACGACAAGATGTCCTATGCCACCCTGCAGCTGCGATCGGCGGACGAGGGTCAGACCGTCTTCTTCACGTGTCTCAAGTGCAAGTGAGTGTCAATAACAAGATAATTCTTTGGATTTACCTAATTAATCTGGTGTATATTTCCCTTTTGCAGATTCAAAGAATCGGAGAACTCTTAGATGCTAACTATACCTCTGTACATAGACTTAAAAACTAGTGGAAATAATCGTGTTCGACAGCCTGCAAAATATAGAATATACCATTGTTTTTATTAAAGCACATTTTAACTTTTCAAGAAAACCCACCTCGCTGGCCTTGAGACGATTTTTGGGATTGTAAACCACAAGATTTGAGACCAGATTGATTTCCACTGCATGCGTGCAGCTGGGAAATAGGTTGTCCCAGTGAATGCCCACGGAGTTGGGAAAGCTAACCAAGGATTTCGATATAATTATATTAAGTACTTAAGTTTCAGTTTAAAAACTTACCGTATCTTGCTGTAGTCCGGCAGGGAAGTCAGCTCTGGCCACTGATTCAGCCGCGGACTGCCCAGCGTGCGGATGATGATGGCCAACTGCTCGATGTCGGTGGTCCCGGCGAACAGTGGCACTCCCCGCAGCATCTCGGCCACAACACAACCTAAATAATAATAAAGTAAGAAACTTATATATTGATAGAGAAAACCCACCTGCTGCCCACATATCCACTCCTGTGCCGTACTTCTGACTCCCCCAGAGAATCTCTGGGGCTCGATACCACCGCGTAGAAACCTGCGGCGAGTAGAGACGCGCCTCCTCCTCGGGAAAGTAAAGACGGGCCAGCCCAAAGTCGGCAATCTTAAGCATATCGGTGTCGCTGATCAGCAGATTAGCCGGCTTGATGTCCCTGTGCATCAGACCCGCCTCGTGGAGGTAGGCGATGCCCTTGAACATTTGGTGTGCGAACTTGCGCACCTGCTGGCGGCTCAGGGGATTCACCTCGCTCTTCAGGCGACCGTACAGGGTATCCGGCTGGTACTCCAGCACCAAGGAGAGCCCTGTCAGGTCGGGATATATCTCAATGATGTCCAGAATCTGTAATCACCAAGGTAATTAGTGGAATTTACTATATTTTCGAAGACAACTCACATATTCCGACTTGCAGAGCTGCAGGGTCTTGATCTCCCGCAAGGTATTTAAGGATATATTGCCGAATTTATTCTTGAGGGCCACCTTTTTGATGGCCACCTCCTTGTTGAGCTGCAAATCGATGGCCTTAAACACGCAGCCATGGACACCCTCGCCGATTTTCTCCAGCATTTTATAGCGACTTGGCGCATAGTCCTCCATTATGGCCGCCACTGAGAAATTTTCAATTTGGTAATTGCCCCAAGGAATTGTCCATTTTTTCCGTCACCCCGTCGTCCGTGGTAACGGCCACAACAAATTGGCCGCCTGGCCAGCTGACGGTCGGAGTCACCACCACCTGTTGCGGCGGCATGTTTACAAACGTCGTCCGGGGAGCAGCTCCCGGGGGTTGGTTTCGGTAAGCCTAGGCCAAGGCGGAGCTGTCACAGCTTTCGCGGCAGCGGGACATGCGCACATCCTGCCTCGAATTCCTCCTGTCAGCCAAGTGTCAAGTCAGGGGGATACATAATTTTTCGGACCCTCGCACTGCAAAAGTTCTTCGTTGGCCGAGAGTTTAGTTTAAAAAAAAATTAGTGAATAAAATGAGAACGGCGGTGAAGTGAATTGAAAAAAACCAGGAAAAGCCAAGCTGGTGGGTGTAACTTTGTGTTTAAATCGGAGTTCCAAGTGTGGGCAGTGCCTGTGAAGGAGCTCTGAGACCAGTGTGCTCTTCGCGTGAAAACGGATACTAAATAATGCAGGGTCATTAAATCATCAAATTGCTTTATAATTACCCAACGGGGCAGCTGGACTGCTGCAATTTGAGGCAATTTCGCTGGCTCTGGCCTTAGCCTTGCCCCCAGCCAGCTCCGCCAACTGCATGCGAACCCACACACAAATACTGGGCGCAGCCTTCAAAGTACCTTGGCACACCTGCCACCCGCCACCCGCCACCGCCCACCTGGCACCAAGTTCACGTCCTCGATAAGCCCTATTCACAGTCAGAATCGTTTTACAGCCCACGCGGTCAACATGTTGCAACGGCCGAGTGCCCGGATTCCTTTCCTCGTCAGCCTGCTCTTCCTGCTGTCTTGGAGCGGAGCTTGGGGCAGGACCACCAAGCGATCGGATGTCTACATAGCAGGCTTCTTTCCCTATGGCGATGGCGTGGAGAACTCGTACACGGGACGTGGGGTTATGCCCAGCGTAAAGCTGGCTCTGGGCCATGTCAACGAGCACGGCAAGATCTTGGCCAATTATAGGCTGCACATGTGGTGGAACGACACGCAGGTGAGTGGGGCATCCTTTAACGTATTCCATTTATTCATAAGAATCACTAATTATAAGTTAATTTATGAACTTATTTCTTAAATAGTGCAATGCCGCCGTCGGCGTCAAGTCCTTCTTCGATATGATGCACTCGGGACCCAACAAGGTGATGCTTTTTGGGGCCGCCTGCACGCACGTCACCGATCCCATTGCCAAGGCCAGCAAGCATTGGCATTTGACCCAGTTGAGCTATGCGGACACCCATCCCATGTTCACCAAGGACGCATTCCCCAATTTCTTCCGGGTGGTGCCCTCGGAGAACGCCTTCAATGCGCCGCGACTGGCCCTGCTCAAGGAGTTTAATTGGACGAGGGTGGGCACTGTTTACCAGAACGAGCCGAGGTACTCGCTGCCGCACAACCATATGGTGGCCGACTTGGATGCCATGGAGGTGGAGGTGGTGGAGACGCAGAGTTTCGTCAACGATGTAGCCGAATCGCTAAAGAAGCTAAGGGAGAAGGACGTGAGGATTATCCTGGGAAATTTCAACGAGCATTTTGCACGCAAGGCCTTCTGTGAGGCATACAAGTGGGTGTTCTTTCTTTACTTTACTTTACTTATTTTTGTTTAAAAAAATATGATTACTTGTAATCCTTTATTCCTTTCAGGCTGGATATGTATGGCAGGGCCTATCAGTGGCTAATTATGGCCACTTACTCTACAGATTGGTGGAATGTCACCCAGGATAGTGAGTGCACTGTGGAGGAGATCTCCACGGCCCTGGAGGGAGCCATCTTAGTGGATCTGCTGCCATTGTCTACGAGTGGTGACATTACAGTGGCTGGCATTGTGAGTGAATATAGAAGCTTTCTTAAATATATATTTTATAATATCCTTCAAAAGACGGCAGATGAGTATCTGGTGGAGTACGACAGGCTGAGGGGCACAGAGTATTCCCGCTTTCATGGCTACACCTACGATGGCATCTGGGCCGCCGCCCTGGCCATTCAGTTTGTGGCCGAACAGCGAGAGGATTTGCTGACACACTTTGATTATCGCGTGAAGGAATGGGAGGAAGTCTTTCTCAGGGCATTGAGAAACACCTCCTTCGAGGGTGTTACGGTATGTCTAATTTACAAAGAATTTTTTGTAGAAATAACTAATTTAAATGTCTGGATCAGGGTCCCGTGCGCTTCTACAACAACGAGCGGAAGGCTAATATCCTGATCAATCAGTTCCAACTGGGTCAAATGGAAAAGATCGGTGAATATCACTCACAGAAATCGCATTTGGACTTAAGTTTGGGCAAGCCAGTGAGATGGGTGGGTAAAACTCCACCCAAGGATAGGACCCTCATCTACATTGAGCACAGTCAGGTGAACCCCACCATCTACATAGTTTCGGCCAGTGCCTCGGTTATTGGCGTGATTATAGCCACCGTTTTCCTCGCCTTTAACATCAAGTATAGAAATCAGAGGTGGGTTTGATACTAAACAAGATTTACTCCTAAATATTACCTATTTATTATTATTTTTCCAGGTACATCAAGATGTCCAGTCCGCATCTGAACAATCTGATCATTGTGGGCTGTATGCTGACCTATTTGAGCATTATTTTCCTGGGCCTGGACACCACCTTGAGCAGTGTGGCTGCTTTTCCCTATATCTGCACAGCCCGAGCCTGGATTCTAATGGCTGGCTTTAGTCTTAGTTTTGGGGCCATGTTCTCCAAGACCTGGCGCGTCCACTCTATCTTCACCGATCTAAAGCTAAACAAGAAAGTCATCAAGGACTATCAGTTGTTTATGGTGGTGGGGGTGCTGCTGTTCATAGATATAGCCATTATAACCACCTGGCAGATAGCAGATCCGTTTTTCCGGGAGACCAAGCAACTGGAGCCATTGGTAGGTTCATTTAACTCCTTTTTTAGAGAATATTTAAAAAGATTTCCTCAACACAGCACCATGAGAACATCGATGATGTCTTGGTGATACCTGAGAACGAGTACTGCCAGTCCGAGCACATGACCATCTTTGTTAGCATCATTTATGCCTATAAGGGTCTGCTATTGGTTAGTAACTAATTAATATATGATTCTTTTTATTAATTTAACTAAAATGTATTGTAATCCGCAGGTATTTGGCGCCTTCTTGGCCTGGGAGACCCGCCATGTTTCCATACCCGCTCTCAACGATTCCAAGCACATCGGCTTCTCCGTTTACAATGTTTTTATTACGTGTCTGGCCGGGGCGGCCATATCCCTGGTGCTATCGGATCGCAAGGACTTAGTTTTTGTCTTACTCTCGTTTTTTATCATTTTTTGTACGACAGCCACTTTGTGTTTGGTGTTCGTACCGAAAGTAAGACTGGTAGTAAGGAAGTTTTGTAGTTTTTGTAGCTGTTATACATATATACTTGTGCAATATTGAATGTTGTTCAACGAGGCGGTGTCAGCCCGATCGGTTTCAGATCCACTCAAACTGATGACTCGACCCGATCGGACTTCACCGTCCACTGATTTGATACTTCCTCTTGGTGTTGATACCACACATTATTGATACAGAAACAACACGCACTCTGATTTTCAAAACAGATCTTGCGATCTGCATCTCGAAAAGCTATATAACACTACAGACCAACTATAAACTTGAACTATTCTGGAGTAGCAGCAACAGTGACGACTCCAAAGCCTTGTTGCTGCTGCTGCTGCTGCTCTGGACCCACCTTAGTCTGTGTCTATCCTATCTCACTATCCGTAGCCGTTGCTCCTTCCTAGATGTTATTCTATGCTGAAAATATACTTGGCTAATCTCTGCGAATCGTTTTGCAGCTGGTGGAGCTGAAGCGGAATCCCCAGGGTGTGGTGGACAAGCGGGTTAGAGCCACCCTGAGACCCATGTCCAAGAACCGACGCGACTCCTCCGTCTGTGAGCTGGAGCAGCGCCTGCGGGATGTGAAGAACACCAACTGCCGCTTCCGGAAGGCGCTCATGGAGAAGGAGAACGAGCTGCAGGCCCTCATCCGTAAGCTGGGACCCGAGGCTCGCAAGTGGATCGATGGTGTTACCTGCTCTGGCGGCGGTGCCAATGCGGGCAGTGAGCTGGAGCCCATTCTGGGCGATGACATGGCCAGGCTGTCGGCTCCTCCAGTTAGACGGGAAATGCCCAGCACCACAGGTGAGTAGCCTTGGGGGAGAGGAATTCCGAGACATGTTCATGCATTGCGCCCTGTTCGTCATAGAAGTTACCGAACTGACGTCCGTGGATAGTGTGACCTCGACCCATGTGGATATGGACAACTCCTTTGTCTCGGTGCAGTCCACAGTGCTGGCACCATCGCTTCCTCCGTAAGAATTTATTTATTAAACATATCAAATCGAATTAAAAAATATACATTTAAATAGGAAAAAGAAAAAGCAATCCATTGTGGAGCATCACACTCATGTGCCTGCTCCAACCATGATGCAGCCCATCCAGCAGCAGCTGCAGCAGCATCTCCAGCAGCAACAGCAAATGCAACAGCAGCACCAACAGCAGCAGCAGCAGCAGCACCAACAAATGCAGCAACAGCAACAGCAGCAGCATCACCAACAGCAGCATCACCGCCACCTGGAGAAGCGAAACTCGGTGTCGGCCCAGACGGACGACAATATTGGAAGCATCACCAGCACTGCCGGCAAGCGGAGCACCGGCGACTGTTCCAACAACCGGGAGCGGCGACAGTCGACGGCCTCGCGTCACTACGACAGCGGCAGCCAGACGCCCACGGCAAGGCCGAAGTACAACAGTTCGCACCGCAACTCCTCCACCAACATCTCCACCTCGCAGTCGGAGCTGAGCAACATGTGCCCGCACACCAAGCCCAGCACACCGGGTGTGATCAAGAGTGAGTTCCTCCATTCAAGGGTTTATTAGTGGATATCTATTTTAAACCTTCTTTACCACCGCTACAGCTCCCACTGCCTCGGACAATCGCCGGACTAGCATGGGCTCCGCCCTCAAATCGAACTTTGTGGTGTCACAGAGTGACCTCTGGGACACGCACACGCTGTCGCACGCCAAGCAGCGCCAGTCGCCCCGCAACTACGCCAGTCCGCAGCGTTGCACGGAGCACCATGCTCACGGGATGGGCATGGCCTACGAAACGAATACCACGTCGCCCATCCAACGGTCCGTCTCCGAGAAGAATCGCAACAAGCACAGGCCGAAGCCGCAGAAGGGCACGGTGTGTCAGAGTGAGACGGACAGCGAGCGGGAGCGAGATCCGCCGCCCAGCAGCCAGCCGTGCGTGCAGACGCGAAAGATAGGCCGGAACTCCAGCATTCAGCATGCCGCCCACCATCACAGCTCGCCGAATGTGGCGCCGGAGAAGCAGCGGGGCAAGCAGCGTGGCAAGCACGAGAGCAGCAGCATCTACGGGGCCAGCAGCGAGACGGAGCTGCTCGAGGGCGAGACCGCCATCCTGCCCATCTTCCGAAAGCTCCTTACCGAGAAGAGCCCCAACTACCGGGGCCGGAGCGTCGTGGGCCAGAGCTGCCCGAATATATCCATCAAATGCGATATCGTCGAGTACTTGTAGGCGATGTATGTTAGTTGAGCTCCTCCTATTTGTTAGTCGATCGATCCAGTTGCAGTGTAAAGAGATTACCTTTGTTTTTTTCGCGTTATGCATCTACGAACTATGTGAAGCGGGAACCACACCATTTAGAGAACTAGTAGCAATGATATGAGATAGTTGAGAAATAAATTACGATTTAAATTAATCATAAAACATCAGCATTTTGTTATACTTGGGTAGGAAATTAACACATTTCATGAGGTTTTATTTTATTTTAATTCAATTCATCATTGAATCATTGGAGTTTGGAAAATACGCGTCTCTGTAGTTATGAAAAATAGAAAAACTTTAAGTAGAATTTGCTTGGGAACTCACATTATGTTTATGTGGTTATGACACTAGTGAATTATTCATTTTTATATCCTCATTATGACACTAGTTAATCTTTAAAGAATCTGAGTTTTCAACCTACGATTCTTAGATCTACTTAGATATTTAAGATCTTAAATCTTCGCAAAAGTACTTACTCTTTCAGCAATTTATAGACTGACTGCATTGATCATGATTCCCTGAAAATCAGTTATTTAAATATCAAAACTAATTAAGTAAGTTTAAAGATCACATTTCTCACTGTGTACAAGCATATACGGCAAAAATTTAATTTATTTCATGGTGCAAAATTTGATGATACAGAATGATTATCTATTGCAGAGCGATGCGCCGGAAATGATTGTTGAGGGGACCCTCGTCCGAGTAGCCGGCGATTTCCTGGGGAATTATGCCGGACTCCTCGATGGAGGTGCAGGGCCGGCACATGCACTCCAGCGGTGCCTTGGTCAGCACCTTCTTGAACTTCCGCTCGCCGGGCTTCACCTTGGGACAGAACAGAGACACGGCAGCCTCCCGTTCGCCGGACTCCTGGCAGCACATGCAGGAGCGTTCCATCTGCCAGATCTTACTGCCAGAGACCTTGGGAAAATCCATGAAAATGGGCAGGAGTTTTTTTTTTTATTGAAAGAAAATAAGTTCGCACCTGTATGTAACTGGCGCAGCGACCCACACAGGCAAAGGATGGAATGGGCTTGGGCACACATCCGGGATACTGGAGCACATGGATGACGGGCGTCACCTGGCAGTCGTCGCCCAGATGCGTGATATCTGGAAAGGGAATCCCTCAGAACTGGTAGAAATTGAGGTGACAACCCGCATACCATTATCGGTGTTTGCCACAGCGTTGTCCGCCTGAGCGGTGCAGAGCTTTAGGAGGCTGACCAGGACACAGTAGAGCAGGACCAAGACAAAGACCTTGTTGTTCTCGTGGCGTAGCAGGTGGCGCAGCATCTCGTCGGCCCGACTGCGAGTGTGTCTCGCGAGGAATGGAAGACGCTGCCCACTGTCGGAGGTCTTTTATGTACCGTCTTGGCCAGCGGAAGCCGCAGTAATGGTTCGACTGCGTGAATAATGGCCTAATAAAGCTGCGCGCTTCCCAAACCTTTTTGCTTAGTAATTGCGTACACGAAAAGGGCATTTCTCCCGTGGCGCTCGACCACGCCAATCCCTTTATTTCCCCTCCAGACACACACACACATATCATGAGCTAATCAGAGCCAGGAAACCAGGCTGGCCACCGCCAGCAGCATCACCACTATGGAGCAGGCTTGCTGCCCGGAACTGCTGTTCCTTTGGCTAAGGAAGATTACTAGTTTGTTCAGACGCTTCTCCGCCCACTGCAGATTCTCCTCGACCCTGTCCAAGGCCTTGGAAAGCACCGAAGCCGACTGCCCAAAGAGCTGCTCGTTGTTCTGGTAGAAGTCTTTGAGGAGCTGCTGCTGCTCACGGGTGGTGAAGTATTCCGATATGTCGCTGACCACATCGGCCGTGTCCGACCAGCTGCCCAGACTAAAAGGAGAGATCATAGTAATAGATTAATAAATAAAAAGAACATAAATATATATTTTACAAGAACTTACTCCAAAGCCAGCTGGGTGATGTTCTCGGTTATCATCTCAAAGATGGGCTGCACCAGGTCGAGATTCTGCTCAACCAGCCGACCTATTCCCAGTTTCTTGTTCTGCACACTCTCCGGACTGTCCAGGATCATTTTGTAATAGTAGGTCTCATAATTCCTAGTGCAACTCGTGGCCAACCAGAGCATCTCCCTCTCGCTGGGACGAGTCTCCAGGTAATACATACCCCAAACCAGGGTGAAACCATTGTAATCGCTAGCGGCGGCGCCACAGTAATAGGTTTCCCGGTAGTCCGGTGAGGGTTTCTCTGGGTCCGTAGACAATTTCACGTAGATCTTTTCCCGGCAATTGTTGGCCTGGTAACGACACAGCCAGGTGACCAACTTGTTTCGAAGCGCCACATCCAGCGGCGTGTCATCCGCACTCCAGCCCACTCCCAGTTTTTTGTACACAGCGCCCGTGATGTCGGTTAGGTACTCCCTGAAGTTGGGCAGTTGCTCCGGTGTCAATCGCTTGGCCACCAATTCCAAGTTCTCGTAGAAGGCATACCAGGCCACATAGTCCAGCTCCCCACTCAGATACTCCAAGAACTCAAAGACCTCGGCGTAGTCAAGGTAGCCAGCGAGAGCAAAATTAAACAGATCGTCGATGACCTGCGCCCGGTTCTCCACTGGAATTCCACTGTGATTGGAGGCAGAGAGAGCCACCTGAAGGGCACTCAACAGGGTATGATCGTACAGGACCCGTTGGTAGTTAGACTGCCTCAGGTTGACCACAATCCAATCGATTGGCTCCTCGAAATACAGCATCATTACGTCCGTGATCTTGTCCAAGTACGCGAAAGGTGTCATGTTGTAGAAATTGGGGGCCAGATTGGTGGCATAGGTAATGGGTACCGTGTACTTCAGGGTGGCATCGCTGCCATCGCTGGCATTCAGCAGGAATCGTTTTTGCTCCACCAGGATGTAGTTGGCAGTAAATACGCTGACCATTACCATGGGATAGCCCACCTGTTGAGTGTAGTCTGAAAATAAGTTCTCAAGGTTTACCAATGGACTCGCTGGCCAATTCTGAGAGAGGTAATAGAACAAGTTTGGAGGAGCTGTGTTCGCCAGGTGACTAAGTAAAAGGGGAAGTCGATTTAAAGGATATTTGAATCTATGCTTTCTTCTAATCCTTACTATTGCTTCAGGTAACTCCTAATGGCCGTGTCAAAGTTATCCGCTCCCATGGCATTTCGCCACATCCTCACAATGCAGGCTCCCTTGGCATAGGTAATGGCACTGAACTTGTAGGCTATCTGGGCGGGTGTTTGAATCTCTGACTCGGGACTAGTAAGGGGCTGAGTGCTGTTCCTGGCATCCGTTCCAAAGATCAGCTGCATTTGGCGCACCACAAACTGCTCGTCCAAGTGGTACTCCGGAAAAAGCTGACAAAAAAGTAAGCATATAAGATATATAGTTTATTCTCCGATCAGGAACCCACCTGATGGGCCATGAAGTACTCGTAGTAGCGGGCAAAGGCCTCATTCAGCCAGAAGTAGCTCCACCAGGCAAAGGTAACACTGTCCCCAAACCACATGTGTGATGTCTCGTGGGCAATGATCCGTACGGCGAGCTCCTTGTCTGACCAGTCATCACTGTAGCCAGGCTCCTGGACAAGCACAGCATCGCTGTAGATGATCAGACCCCAGTTTTCCATGCCGTTGTGCGGAAACCTGGGCGAACTGGCATACTGCAGGACATCGTTGCCCAGAGCTGCATAAGGACTCTGGAACAACTCCTCGTAGGCGGGCACCACCAGCTGACCCACATGGTAGCTGAACTCGGTGTAGTTGTAAAACTCCGGGCGGGTCAGGACAGCAAACTCGCTGACATTACCACGGGCCGAGTAAGTGGCAATAATGAAAGCCAAGAGGTAAGTGGACATCACAGGGGTCTCCTCGAAGTGATCGACAAAGCGACCCTGGCTGGAATTATATAAAAAAAAGATCAGAATACATTTCAAATGAAACTAAGACTAAACGCCAACAGCTACTTACTCTACAGCTGTGGTCTCCTTTAGCTTAGTGTTGGCCACCGCCTGGTAGCCTTCGGGCCGCTCAATCTGCAGCAGGAACTTGGCCTTCAAGGCAGGCTCATCGAAGCAGGGCAGCACCAGGCGAGCATTGATGCGTTGCATCTGGGTGACGGCCATCCACTTGGTGGCATTGGTATCCTGCTCCACATAACTGGCGGAGAACAGTCCCACCAAATCCGTGCGAATGCGTCCGACATACTTGAAGCCCAGCGTGTAATCTAGGTTCGGCTGAATGGCCTGCGTCAGCGGTACGCTCACCTGCTGGGTGGTGGCGTCATAAGTCAGCCGTTCGCTGGCGATAACCTCCACCTGAGCACCCGTTGCGGTATCGAGCAGCCAGCATTCCGATATGTTTAGGCCATCGGAGTGTAGTATAATCTCCGTAACTGGCTCGCTCCCGGCCACACGCAGAGTTATGCCCACCTCGCCGTCGAAGAGAGCGGGCTCGGTGGCGTCTCTCAGCACGCCGATGGTCAGGTTGTAGTGAGAGGGAACAATGCTACCGTCCAACCGGTAGCTAGCTCCCGCCACAGACCCGGATAGCAGGGCGAACAGAAGAAGCCCCGCGGCCACACAAGATTCCGAAATCGATCCGTTCATGCCGACAGAAGTTCGAATACTGAGATACTCCGCCGGATCGCCGAAATCAGAGGCTCAAATAAAAGTTCCCCTCGAGATGATTAGATTACGGCCTGTTCGTATCGATAGAATGGATGATACTTAAAATACAGGTAAACTCGCAGCCATATAAACAATAATTATAAGTAAATATTGGTATATGTATATAGTTAGTAAATATTCACAACAGATCATACGCTAATTAATAAGATACATCAATTTCCATTAAGAAGTTTAATTTATTGTTTGTGAGCTTAATTAATTGAAAGTGGGGAAATTTCTGATTTGAAATTAAATAAATTAAAAATTAAAAACAAGTTAAAGTTAAAAGAAATGTCACATTTTGATAGAAACATTTTTAAGTGGTTCCTGGAGCACCCCAGTATATCTCTAATTAAAACTACAACTAAGTTGTACTTAATTTAATTTAATTTATTATAGAATCACTTTCATATCGCTACAAGTATAAATATTTGTATAAATATTTGTATACATATTTATATATATATTTTTGACAGCATTTGGCAGCTTTATTATTATTATTATATATATAGAAACGGACAGACTGACAAGCGGGCAAACGGACAGATGGACAATGCAAAGTCTATTATATAACTTAAGCCTAATAAAGATTATAATCATAATGAGGAACTTGTTTAATACATCAACTACAAATTTAATTTTATAGATATTTAAATACATTTATTTTATTCCCTTGTTGGTTTTGTTTAGATAAATTTAGCCAATTTGTCGGAATTCTTATTTTTACTTTATTAGCCTTATAGAAGGGACCTTCTCCTATAGTAATCCCAAAAATAAATACATTACAAAGCTCCTATAATTTATGATCGGCACACAATTAGTAATAATTCTAAGAAAAAAGTTTAAAAACTTGATAGAGGACCCTAAATAAATAAAATCCCCAACGCCATTGCCATTCACTATTAGGGGGAAAGTCCAACATAATGAAATCTATAAAAATCAGCTATGATTCTAAGAAGAGAAAATCGATGACAAGCGATAAGGACTTTATGTGATTATCAACACTTTAACATTGTGACTAAATGTCCAGAAAAATATCAAATGAATCAAGCGATTTCTCTAGAAATTTTCAGTTATGGCCTTCAATAAAAATAAGTAGATAAGTAGGTAATAAAATTATATGATTTTTAATAAAATAATATGCTGTTTAATAGGTTTACTTAGCCTTAAACCGTAAATCACCATCGTAGGATGTATAAAAACTAAAATACTGTCGATAAATCAAAACCCTAAGCCTTAGATAAGGATCTGAATCATTATTCATACTAGTTTTGTATCTGACCACCGCTGACGATAAGGTTTTACGGCTTACCGATAACCGGGTTGATTAGGCCATGGATGAGGTTAACCATGAAAAAAGGCCCTCAAATCTATGTCTTCTTTTGACGGCAAAAGCTACAAGTGAAAAATACAATAGTTTACAGCCCCGATACATATTTATGGCAGGCACTTTAGTTCAATGAAATCCCCTAAAGATTGCAAACTGAATCATCCCCAATCATCCAAGCGATAGTGCGCGTAATGGCGCTAATCAGATCGTAAACTTGGTCGCCAGGGAGGCCATCTAAGCCAAGTTAATATACGGCGGATTGTTATCTACAAAAAGTGTTCTTGTTTATTTTATTTGGTGCTCTAAGTGTACAAATACTTTATGGATTGGGCGGAGGGGCACCTGTCCCCTATCAGAGGTAGAACTGTCCCTCTTCTAGTGACGCAGCATGGTGACCAGGGCCACCAGGAGCAGGCTCAGAGCGCTGAAGGCGTTAACCACGGCACTGCCGTTGCGTCCAGCCAGATAGGTGCGGAAGTCACCCAGCCTGGAGGCTGACCACTTCAGGTTCTCATCCACCGTCACCAGCGCGGCGGTCAGGGTGGCCTGTGAGGTGCCGAACTTGGAGCCGTTGGTCTGGTTAAAGGCCACCAGGTCGTCGTACTGCTGTTGGGTGGTGAAGCGGGAGGCGATGTTGGAGATCACGGTGGCCACTGCGGAGTAGCCGCCCATGCTGCCAGAAAGAAAAAGAAAATATGCATTAAATAAAGGAAATTAATTAGATTTCCTAGATTATACTTACGCCTCGGCCAGCTCCTCGTGCTGCTTGGTGACCAGGGCAAAGACCGGGCTCACATTCTCATTGTTCTCTGTGTAGAGAGTGGAGAGAACGGAGGACTTGTCCTGCCGGCGGATCTCGTCGCTGATGGTCAGATTGAAGACGCGCTCGATCAGCTCCTGGCTCTTCACGCAGCCAAAGGAGTTCTGCAGCAGGGTCTCCTCGGTGGCCACGGTCTCGGCCTTGAACTTGTCATACAGAGCCTGGAACTCGGCAGCTCCACCCTCGCGCAGACCCACGCAGTAGACGATGGAACGGATGTTCTTCGGGACGGTGGCCAGCGACTGGAAGTAGCCCTTCGCCTTGCTGATGCAGTCGGCACTGCCGTAGCGACAGGCCCAGGAGAGCACCTTGGTGCGCAGGTAGATGTCCAGAGCTTTGTCCTCGCTGGTCTCGTTGAAGCCGAGCTGGTTGTAGGCCTTCTGGGTCAGCTGCTGGATGTAGCTGTTGAAGTTGGCCGTGTCGTTGCCCAACCGGATGGTCAGGTAGTTGAAGCCGTTGAAGGCCGACGTCCAGGGAATGTAGTTGGTCTCCGTCTCCAGGTACTCGATCACTTCCAGCGTCAGGTTGTAGGCGATCTGGCCCGCCCTGGCCAGATTGAACAGATCGTCCACGATCTGGGCACGGTTGTTCTCGTGAATTCCTCCATGATCCGCCGTATTCAGCACCTGGTGGATGGCATGCCAGTTGTTCTCCGTGTAGTTAACGCGGTAGTAGCCCGTCTGCTGGACGTTGGCGATGATCCATTTGATAGACTGGTTGAAGGTCTCTGTATAAGCAGCCTCAGCCCGCAGGATGAACTTGGGCGTGGCGTTATTGAAGTTGATACTCTCGCTATGTGTGTAGGAGATTGGCACTGTGTAGACCAGGCTAGCGTCGGCTCCATCGTCCTCCTTCAACAGGAAGCGCTTCTGGGTGAAGCGCACTGTGGTGTCGTTCACTTCCAGGTTGATCAACGGATAGCCCACCTGTGTGGTGAAGCTGTTGAAGATGGCCTCCGAGCTGTCGTTGTAGCTGGAGTTGGGCCAGAAGCTCTGCCAAGAGCCCAGCAGGTACTGAGGGTACGAGGGCTGGTAGGAGCTGTGAGGGGTTATAGCCTAGTGTTAGGTCTTCTTCCGGCTACAGTTACGTTTAGGGATACTCACTATTTAACGAGGTACGCCTGCAGGGCGCTCCTGAAGTTCTCCTCGCCCATGGTGTGCTTGATCATCCGGATGAAGGATGCTCCCTTGTTGTAGGAGATGCTGTTGAACATGCGACTAAGGTGGGCCGGGGTGTAGGTGTTCTCATCGCTCAACGGATTGGTGGCATTGGTCGAGTCCATGGCCATCACCGACTGGATTTGATCCACAACGAACTGCTTCTCCAAATCCCACTCGGTCTCCACCATGGCGGTGCCAAAGTACTGGAAGTAGCGGGCAAAGCCCTCGTTCAGCCAGGTGTAGCTCCACCACTGGCAGGTGACCAGATCGCCGAACCACATGTGCGCCTGCTCATGGGCCACCACGGCGGCAATAGACTGACGCGAGGCCAGGGTCGTGGCCGACTCGTCAACCAGGAGGCTGCGCTCCCTGTAGGTGAGCAGACCCCAGTTTTCCATGGCTCCCGCCGAGAAATCGGGAATGGCGGCCATGTCCATCTTGTCGTTGCCCAGGGTGTAGTAGTCCAAGTTCAGGTACGTGCCCATCTCCTTGAGGATCTCCTTGCCCACGTTGTAGGGATACTGGGTCTGGGTGTAGTACTCGGGACGGGCCAGGACTCCGAACTCGGTGTCCTTGCGGGCGGTGAACTCGGACACAATGAAGGCCAGGATATAGGTGGACATCGTCGGTGTGGTCTTGTACACATCCGTGTAGTAACCTCTGTACAGGCGAAGGACAGAATTATTTAAGCTCAAAAAAACAGGACTACTAAAGCTTACTCCAGGGTGTGAGGATAGGATCCGATCAGGCGCGTGTTACTGGCCGTATTGAAGGTCCTGTGGCGGATCAAAGTCACGTCGAACTTGGCCTTGAACTGCGGCTCGTCGAAGCTGGGGAAAGCGCGGCGGGCATGGTTGGTCTGGAACTGTGTGGAGCCGAGCCATCTGCAAAAGAGATCCAATTAGAGGCCTTTGAACACCAAAAATCTCTAGCTGGGAACCCACTTGGTCACATTATTGTCGTCCACGTAGTAGCTCTTATAGAAGCCGTGCATATCGTCCTCCATCAGGCCGGTGTACACGAAATGCAGGACATATACCGTATTGGCCACCAGATTGGAAGCGGTGGTCAGCTTCACAATATCCGCATCCTCATCCGTCACGTTGACGGCATTGAAGCTGGAGACCACCGGAGCAGTGGTCACACCATCAGCAGGCTTGGCCCAGTACTCGGACAACGAGTAGGTAAGATTTTTCGAGTGCAAGTGGACACTGTTGGTGGCCACGCTGGCTTTCACCTCGATAAAGACCTCGCCGTCGAAGGTGAAGCGCTTGGTGCCATCGGTCTCCAGCAGGTAGGGCCTCAGGGTGATATTGTAGTAATCTGGCTTAATGGTCTCCTGCAGGCGGTAGTCCTGCAGCGTGGTGGCCAGTGTAACAGGCGGCTGAACATCCTGGACCAGCTGTCGGGTGCCGGCAGAGGCCAAGGACACGCAGGCGGCCAGGAGAAGAGCCACTCGCAGGGCGAACATTATACCTAGCGGGCAGCGTTAGAAAATAAATTAAAAATTAGAAAATAAAACAGTTTTTTAAGGGAAAATCTTTTAGGAAGAGAGTCTGATATTTATGCCTTAATAGAGTGGCATAAAAAATACGTCTTTCGAATTAGAGTCATAATTATTGCTTTGATAAAATCTGGGCAGTATCTAAATGAGATCATAAATGTTTAGAAAAATAACAGTTCCATACTGCTAGTTATATTTCGGTTTATAAAAAATATAATCCCGAGGTAAATAAAATGATAAATATTTAGGGAGGACATCCTTAAGAAACTATCCTTGAAAATTAAGCTAGTTATGTACAAAAACTAATACAAATTCAATGCCTTGATGTTGCAAAATATCCTTGATCTTAGTTCTCTTGAAAATATCTTTGAAATCCATTCTTTTGAACTATTTAATCAGCACTCCACGATCAAATTTCACCAGAGTGATCCACACTTATATAACCACCAACACTGGTCGACACTCACTGTTTGCCAAAAAGGGTTCGATCAAGCACCCGGAGACTATAATTGGTATTTCGCACGCCACTCGGCACGCGATTCGAATCGACAACTAAACGCTGGCCCGATCCGGGTCCCGTTTATATGGTACTTGGACTGTTTCAGTCTTGGCCCTTATCAACGGCTTATCTGCAGCCTTTAGCTTTTTATTTCGGCCCAGATAATGTTCGGCCCGGTCTATAGATTAAGCGGCGATAAGGACTCATATGGCGGTGATTTACGCACTCCGCCATCGGCCACCGATGGAAGCCGTCGAATAGGGCCAGTGCCAGACGATGGCACAACATTTGGTTTCCGCTGCACTGCTTGTTTGTGGAAGCGTCGCCACTTTTACGATGCACTGCCTCCTCCCAATCTTATCGAGCGTGATTTGCAATCTTCCAGGCAGCCGAACGAGCACTTTAAACAATGCAATTGGACGACACAGCTGTTGTCTTTTGGTATCACCGTGACTTATCAATCGGCCTTAGATTTATTTCTTTGATTGAAGAAATTTTATTAGGTTTTTAAACTAATCCTAAACCAACTCTGGCTATTCCTAAATGTCTCTAAAGGTAGAGGAATTTATCGTTGACTTTATCGAAAGACAATTTAATACAAAGATAAGTTAAGTTCTGATATGTTGTTGTATGGTTCTGTAATATGGTTCTATGATTTCGCTTTTTTTTATGCCTATTGAGAACATAAACTCATGGAAAATTCCGACTGAAAGTATACATCACAAATCGCATAGTTTAAGTTTAATCCAGATACTAATTTATGTAGTGCATATAAGATTTTAATGATATGTTAAGGGAAATAATGAAGAAACAAACTTCAGGAACACTAAATGAGATATTTTTATTGGAGATTTTTCTGTAGACGGCGAGAAGATGTTATACAGAACTTTAAGAGCTTAAAGACATTTTATATGAAGATGATTTTAAATCAATTTTAAGGAGATCTTAATCAGATTTTAAGAAGACTACGGATTAAGAAGATGTTAAGGAAGAACTTAAGAATATGGTTCAATGAAATATAAAGTATATATTAAGGAGATTTCAAGTAAATTTCTTTAAACAATAAATTTATTATTTCCTTAATAAAGCCCTTAAATCAATTCAAATATTTTATCGGAGGAAAAGCTTGTTAAAATATTCCATAGCAACTACAAATAAGTGTATAAGAGTATCCACAATCTCTTGTGTACGTAGACGTTTTCGAGGACTTTTATAATATTGATTGAAGAGTGTCGAAAACCAATTTATTATCAAAAACACTCTTTATTTATGGCCCAATTAAAAGAATCTATGACCGATTTTAAAGACTTCCGGTTTTGGTACTTAAGAAAGAAACAACTTTTTAAATTTCTGTAGAACTTCATATCAACTAAGATCAATATTTTATTAAGAACATAAGATAACTCAAGCAATAGTTTCTGTATTATTAATGACTTATCAACATTATTAAACAAACAAGCATACTCGCTTGAAACTTACTTAGATGTCAATCTCTTAGTCAGCACTTCAAAAATACAAAGTCCCTGAGCAATATAGCATATACAATTAAAAGCAAATTATCTATTATACCAAACAAACCAATAAATAAGATAGACAAAGACCGATCTTGATCTGTGGTTTATTTATTGGCAACAACAGGTGATAAGACATAAATTCTTATTGAGAATTTAATACTTGGACTTCTGCTATTTTGGAAAATCTATAAATTAGAGGAGTTAGTATGGGTTTAAGCTCTTTCTTTCTCGGCCAAGAGCAAGCCGATGGATTTCGTTGCCAAGGCCATGATTAGCACTTTCGTCTGATTACGGATGTATTTATGGCTGCCTTATAGACGAACGTAAGAGCTCCGTGGGTTTTCTGCGCCTTGGATGGGGAAATTTATGAGATCACCCCGTCCCCGATCACGCAATTCCATAAACGGACCATAAACCATCGAGGGGCACTGTAAATTCTCAACCAGAGCAAACACAAGTGTCTTAGGGATTTAGGGGAATTTATTGGGGCACGATGTGCGGGGATCTACAACTAACTTAGCTACAAACGGGGTAGAATCTACGCCAGCTTGGCGGCCAGGAGGCACAGGAGCACGGCCATAAGGGAAGCTCCCAAGGCGGGGCTGCCGCTACGGAAACCGGTGACCCAGGTCATCAAAGGATCACGGTTGGCCGTCAGCCAGGCGGTGTTGGCGTTCACATTGGCATCCACGGTACTCTGCAGGGTTGCGGGGACGTAGGATGAGTCCTTAATGGTGTCTACCAGCTCTTGGAGAGCCTCCTTCTGCTTGTCATTGACAACGTAGGCGGAGATGCCGACGACGTCCGAGTAGAGGGTATTAACGCCGCCAAAGCCGCTGTTCAGCTGCGCGTACTCCTCCCAGTTGTTCTGCAAGAACTCGATGGAGGCAAGCAGACCCACCTCGCCGCGGGAGTAGGCTGGGCTGAGCAGCGTACTACGCTCCTGGGAGCGCAGGCTGTTGGTCTGGTCAATGCTGCTGGATACGAACTTCTCAATCAGCGTGGCGTCCTGGGAGCAGCCCAGGGCAGAGATCAGCAGACGGCGCTCGGCCTGGTCGTTGGAGCTCATCAGCTTGTCGTACACGAAGTCAAAGATCTTGGAGTCGGCCTGCCGGAGACCGTTGCAGTAGACCTGCGACTGCAGATTGGGCTCGATGGCGGTGCCCTGCTCCACCAGTGCCGTCAGCTTGGCCTTGGTCTCCGACAGACAGCTGGGAACACCGACCAGGCAGGCAATATTGATCACCACGTTGCGGGTGAACTTCACCAGATGGTGCTCACCATGCAGATCGTTCACGCCAAACTTGTCGAACTGATCGCCCACCAGCTGGGCCACGTAGTACTGGAAGTCCGTGTACTGCTCGTCCGTGCTCAGATACCGGTTGAACAGGGTGATCACCGTGTTGGCGGCGGACCATGGCGAGTACTTGTCCTCCTGGGGCAGGTAGGTCAGCAGCTGGAGCAGCGTTGCGTGCTCCACACGGCCACTGGTGGCGAAGCGGTACAGATCGTTGATGAACTGGGCCCGGTTACGAGAATCGATCGTATGCGGACGCGTGGTCAGAGTGTTGATGATCAGCTGCCAGTTCCGGGCATCATAGTTGACGCGGTAGTAGAAGACGGACTTCTTGTTCAGTACCAGCCAATTCTCGCTGTCCAGGTTGGCGTCGACGACCAGGTCGGTGGTGTTAAGCAGGTAGTGGGTGGCCTCCGTGTTCCGGAAGTCATTGTTCGAAAAGTCGGCATAGTTGACGGGAATGTACCACAGCTTATCGCTGGTATAGTCCTTGTCGTTGGTGTACACCGACTGCTTGACGCTGAAGGATCCCGAGTCATAGTCCCTGGTCACGGTCAGGAGCGGCACGCCGCCCTGGTTCGTCCAGCTGCCCATCATCTCAGCGACGGTGGCGGGCACGGCGTAGTTCTCCTCCACGGCAGCCTTGGCGATGCCCTCGAACAGCTTGGTGGGATTGGCGGCAGTGTATTGACTGAATAGGATGCACGCATAAGGATAATGAGGATGAACTATTAAAGCATACGATTTTTGTACTCACTTGTCCACCAGGTAGTTGTGCAGACCACGCTGGAACACAGTGTTGGTGAGGGCGTGGCGCCACATGTCCAGTACAGATCCGGCCTTGGCATACGACACCGAGTCGTACAGCAGAGAAATCTCGGAGGGCTTCTGCACGAAGTGACTCATGGGACGGGCCGTGGGGCTGGCATCGTTGACCAGAGCACTCTGGTAGGAGCCGGCATGGAAGGTCTGGAAGATGTCCCACTCGGGATAGGCCTATCGAACGCAATTGTTAGTTGGAGAACGTAAAATCGCTGATTGGGAAAAACCCTACCAGATCCACAGCCAGGTTCTCGAAGAGAGTGGCAAAGCCCTCCTTGAGCCACAGGAAACTCCACCACTCGATGGCCACCAGATCGCCGAACCACATGTGCGCATCCTCGTGAGACTCGATGGTGGCAATGTTGGTCTGCGTGTTGATCGTCGAGTTCTCAGGGTTGTACAGCAGATACTCCTCGCGGTAGGTGGCCAGGCCCCAGTTCTCCATGGCGCCGGCAGCGAAGTCGGGAATGCCAGCCTGGTCCAACTTGGGCAGGGCGAAGGGCACATCAAAGTATTCGGACAGACGCTTCTCCACCAGCATGCCGGTGGTCAGAGCCCACTCCTGATCGCCCTCGGTTCCCTTGCGGGAGAAGACGCGCTGCGGCAGACCATTGAGCTCACCCTCGGTGAACACGAACTCGGAGACGATGAAGGCCACCAGGTAAGAAGGCATGTTCACGGTCTTCTGGAAGGCGGTGACACCAGAGCTAACAAAGGGTTAATAATTGTATAGAATTAATACTAATTATGGACATTTTAACAGGATTTTCAGTGGATTCTTATATCTTCCGATTTTTTGCATTAGCAAGCTGCCGTCAAAGATCATAAAATATTTTTATAGACCTTGATAGGTGACAGTGTTCACACGAACCACGTAGCCTTTTATGGCCAATCATAAATTGTGTTTCGATAGTGGAATATCATTACGTCAACATGGCGATTTCGTAATTAAAAGTAATCAAAACACTTAAAGTTCAAGTTAGTAATGAAAAGTTAATGTTGATGTTAATAAATACACCGTCATTATTATTGTCTCATAAATAATGGAAAGGGATCATTTTTCAAAAAGTGAATTATTGATGGCAGACTTTATCGATATTTGATGCGAAAATCGACATATAGATCAATATTATTAACTTGTATATAATATTATATGGCAGGTCAAAGATATGTTATTTTTGATATATTGGACCAATAAAATCGAAAAAGGATGAAAATTAATTAAATAACATAACATAACATAATGATAATTATCCCTCTCATATTCAGTGTGCAAAAGTATGAAAATATTATTCAAATCCCTTTCTAATATAACCTATTTCATATTAGGAAATTATAGGCACAATCTCTAATAGTTATCTCTGTGAAAACACCAACCTGGAGGCAGTTTCATCCACGGGCATGTTGCTGATGGCATTGTAGCTGGGATCGTGCCTGATCGTAATGGTGAACTCGGCCCGCTTAGAGGGCTCGTCGTAGCAGGGGAAGGCGTGACGGGCGTCAGTGCTCTCGAACTGGGTGGTGGCCAGGTACTTGGTGGCGCCACTATCATCGGTGAAAGTGGACAGGTAGAAGCCGCCGTTATCCGTGCGCAGGTTGCCCTCATAGTTAATAGTCAGCACCCAGGTGGTGCCTTCGGTGAACGAAAGATCCGTCTTGCTGAAGCTAAGGAACTCGCGCTCCGCCTCATACGAAAAGAGCAAGTCCTGGGCAACGGCTCCAGTTAAACCCTGCTGGATAATGCTGGCAGTGAAGTTCTCTAGCTGGCGGGCATGAACCACAATAGTAGAGGTAGTGGTCACTACCGACAGGGTGATAGCGACGGTGCCCGTGAACTTGGTCTCGCCCGTGTGGACATTTGTGGTCAGACTGACGGCGTAGTGGCTGGGGATTGTGTCGTTGGGCAGGCGATAGTTATCCTCGTCAGCGAACGGGACCGCGGCGCGGGCATTGGGATTCTCCAGAAGCTGTCCGAGCTGCTCGAGGGGCGGGAAGGTGCGTACCACCGCCGCCTGGCTAACGGCGGAAATGGCCAGAAGCAGGACCAACAGGATCGGAACGCGACTCATGGCGAAAGCGCGGCAAGACTGAACCGACCCACTCTGGTCAGCCACTTTTAAGCGAGGCCCGTCGTCTCCTTATCTGGGGACCACGTAAAGAGATTACCCCAATCTTGGCCCGAAGTGTGTCGTCGTCTGGGCGTGCTATAAAGCCGAATTAGGCAGTAAATCAGCCATTTGATGGCACGACCACTACCCTTTGGATTCCTATCTTAACTTGGCCGATGAATTGGTGTATTTTCGCTATGGTTGGTAACAGCCAGCGGCTGAGATAGTGGCCAATAAGTGTGTTCCTTTCAAGATAGACACGCTGATAAAAGTCATAAGTGACCATCGGACTGCCCTTGATCTGATAAAGGTGCGTATTAGTAATATTATTACTTTTGGCATTGAGATCTGATCGCTTCTTACCTTAGGTAGACTCTGCCGGCCAACTTCCATTCATATCTGAAGAGGCCAAGTAGTGCCACAGCACTTACAAACCTCATTATGAAATCCTCTCTTCTTTATGATCAAATGGCATGCCAGCCTCTTATCTGAGTAAGAAAATAACTTTTATTTTCAGAATCTAACAAAGAACTACTTATCTTTCAATAGAATTTAGGTTCAAGCCAACTCCTCAGACTGTTAACTATATATACAGCCCTAAATCATGATTACAATAATGCACCCTCCAACAGTTGCTCTTGAGATAACGAAACAACCATTAATCTGTTTTGAATTACTCAGCAAAATGGCCAAAACTACGTAATTAATTGACCAATCTGGTTAAAACGCAGAGGTTAATGGAATAAGAAGTTAACATTCCACGAATATCATGGCCTTTTCTTGAATGTTCCAACATCACCCACTGATAGGAGCACGTGATCTCCATAAACCATTCCCGCAACGCTGTAAATATCCAATTGACACTTGAATTTCGTCCTAAGCCCATCTATCTGGGCACTTTATCGGCAATAATGCTTTTCCCAGAACCCAGATAAGATTGATCGGCGAGGGCCACTAAAACTATAAAACGATCCATCTAAGTAATCACTGATTTCACAATTCCATCTGGGGGAAACTTTGAGCCCCACCCGAGGGGAATCCATCAGCCCAAATTCAACCACATCTCTATTAGTTCACAATCTCTTATGTTATGACTCAGGTTATTCTTTATTTATGGGATTTATAGATAATACTTGACCACAGGACTTAGACTAAAAGAGGCGCGACAGGAGCAGGGCCAGCGCACTGATCAGGATCGTGGCGAGAGGCGCTGTCATTGCGCCACTGCTCTTCTCCGCCAATTGGTCCTCAATCCAAGTGATTGTGGAATCGCGGTGCACGTCCAGCCAGTCGAAGTTGGCCTGGATACGAGAGTCGATGGTGGTGCTAAGATCAGTCTCCAGATAGTCGGATCCAGTGGAATTGACCAGCTCCACAAGGGCGTTGAGCTAAGAAGGGAATTAAGTAAGATATTACAAGATCTTTTGTTGTAATTTCTGGCCACCTACCCTTGTCTTCTGCTTCTCGCTGACCACATAAGTGGCGATTCCTCGCAGCGCCGTGTCTAGGGGCTTCGCGGTCTCCGACAGCTTGGCATATGCCTCCCAATTGGTCTCGAGGAACACCAAACTGGCGGTCAGACCATCCTCACTCCTGGAGTATGCTGAATTCAGCAGGGAGGTACGCTCCGAGTAGCTCAAGCTATTGGTGGTGTCCAGGGAAAGGCTAAGGAATTCAGCCAGCTGGTCCTCCTTGCCAGAGCAGCCCAGCGACGAGATGAACAGGCTACGATCCGTGGAGTCCGTTGAGGAGAGCAGATCCGACTGGACCCGGCTGTAGATCGCAGCCGAAGGGGATCGCAGACCGGCGCAATAGGCCTGAGTCTTCAAAGTGGGCTCAATAGCGGTACCGTTGAAGAGGTACTCGGAGAGCTTCTTTTCAGACCGGGTGTAGCAGTCGACATAGCCCACCTGACAGCCCAGGCTAACCGTAATGATACGCAGGTAATTGTTCAGGTAGTGCTCGCCGGGAATCTCGTTCACGCCGATCTTGTCGAAGACGGGCTGGATCAGTTGCTGCACAAAGGTCTTGAAGTTGTAGTAGGAGTCATCGCCACGCAGATAGCGATCGAAGACGGTCAGGATGGTGTTGGCATTCGACCATGGGGCGTACGCCTCCTCGTTCTTCAGATAGGAGAGCAGATTCCACAGGAATCTGTGGGCTAAGCGGTTTGTGGTCACAAAGATGTAGGCATCGTACAACAGCTGAGCGCGATTCCTGTGATGGATCAGCCAGTGCTCGGCATTGAGGACCTCGGCCAGGAGCAGGTAGTTCTGCTCATCGTACAGTGTGCGAGAGTAGTAAGCACTCTGCTTGTTGGACAGCAGCCAGCCATCGGCAGACACCGGGACATCCGTGATCGTTGTCTCCGTCACATTGAGCAGATAATGCGAGGCGCTCGTGTTCCGGTAATCCGGATTGGAGGCCGTGGCGAAATTGATGGGCGTGTACCAAGTGGCCGTGTTGCCACTATCCTTGTCAGCCAAGTAACGCTCCTGCTTCACGGTGATGGCACCCGTATCGTAGTTGCGGGTCACGGTCACCAAAGGATAGCCCGCCTGTTGAGACCAGCTGCTAAAGATGTTGTCCACGGACGTCGGAAGTACCAGGTTCTGCTCGTTGGCAGCCTCTTGGAAGGCGGCAAACAAATCCCACTCGTCGCAGGAGGTGAATTGGCTAGGATAAGCATTGATAAGAGGGAGGAACTTGGCAAAGGAGTTCGTCTACTCACTTCTTAGTCAGATACTTGTTCAGTCCGGAGCGGAAGACCTTGTCCGACCAGGCGTTCTTGAACATGAACAAAACACTGGCGGGCTTGGCGTAGGAGAAGGTGTTGTACCTATTGGAGATTTCGTTGGGCGTCTGCACGTAGTGTGTCATGGGCACAGCACTGGTCAGGGCATCGTTCAGCAGGGCACTGTTGTAGTCCTGCACGTGGTAGATCTGATACGTGTCCCATTCGGGGAAGGCAATATCGTTCGATTCGTAAGAGAAGAGAGTGGCGAAGCCTTCCTTCAGCCACAGATAGGTCCACCATTTAATGGAAACCAGATCGCCGAACCACATGTGCGCGTACTCGTGTCCAATGATGTTAGAGATGCTCGTCTTCAGGTTAACCGTTGAGTTCTCCTTGTTCCACCACATGTACTGCTCGCGATAGGTGGCCAGGCCCCAGTTCTCCATAGCTCCGGCAGAGAAGTCAGGAATACCGGCCTGATCCAGCTTGGGCAGAGCAAAAGGCACTCCAAAGTAACCAGCAAGACTGGCCTCCACCACTAGACCGGACCACAGGGCCCATTCCTGCTGATCCTGCTTGCCCTTGCGCGAGAAGACACGCTGGCGCAGGCCATTGAGCTCGCCGGTTGTGGACTCGAAATCGGACACGATGAAGGCTATCAGGTAGGTGGACATCTTGGGAGTGGTCTGGAAGGCAGTGACTCCAGTGCTGGCGAGGAAAGAAGAGTGGAAATTACTAAAGGCTACTAGCTCACGCTCCACGGTGCGTATGCGTAATATATCGCTCATAAGCAGTGTTGCACGAAGCAAAGCATAGAGAAATTCCATCAGTTTCCCATTATTTTTGTGTTCAAAACCCACCTAGAGGTTGCCTCATTCACAGGCATATTGCTGACCGCCGTGTAGCTGGAATCATGGTGGATGGTGATGTTAAAAGTGGCCCTCCTGGCGGGCTCATCGTAACAGGGGAAGGCGTGCCTGGCGTTGGTGCTCTCGAACTGGGTGGTGCCCAGGAAGCTGAAGAAAATCATCGGTTAAAAACGAATTATTTTATACCACAGCCAAGTAACGCCTAATTAGACATTATTAAGATAAGACCCAGCTCTATATGCCGATAAAGAACTAAACCTAATCAAGTGCAATCGGCATTTATAGTTCGATAAGAACTCGTACCAGGTACAATTCACGTTCAAGTGAGTACGCCTTGACTTAATCTTTGTTTTATGTAAAAAAATCAACTCACTGCTGCGTGCCATCATCGTCCGTATAGCTGGAGATATAGAAGCCGCCCATATCGGAGCGCAGGAAACCGGTGTAGTTGATAGTCAGCGTCCAGTTGGTGTCGGCCGCAAAGGACACCGTCGTGTCCACCGGCGAAAAGGTAAGGAACTCGCGCAAGGTCTCATTGGTAAAGGTGAGCGGAATTGCCACCGGATCGGCTAGATCGCGACTGATGATCTCGGCCGAGAAGTTCCAGGTCTGGCGATAGTGCAGCTTGATCTCCGTGGACAGCTCCAGAACTTGAAGGTCAATCTTGACAGTGCCATTGAACTCTGTGACTCCACTGTGCACATTAGTCCAGAGCTCAACGTCGTACGCCTCTGGGGCCGTATTGTTAGGCAGTCGGTAGTTTCCCTCACTATTGTCGTCCACTCGAGGACTGGCGTTGGTGTATGAGAGCGCTGCGGCACCAGCTCCCTTGGTCTCCAGCTGGATACCGTCGACGTCGAGGGACTGTGGCAGGATCAGGCGCGCTTGCAGGCTGCCGACTGCCAGGAGCAGCAGGACACACGAACTCAACAGCCACCTTGCCATATTGGCCGATGGGTTACTTGACTATTGAGTGGCCGCCGAGCTGCGCCGGCTTATTTATGGACTAGGCCGTATCTAATCCTGAGCGGCGATCGCCATAAAGATTGTTGCGCAATACTCGATAAAACAGGCATAACGCCCGTTATTGGCCAAGAGTGCACTAGGCCAAGCCAAACATAACGATTAATTAGGCAGTAAAACGTTCATTTATCGGCCAGTCTGCCTGCGGTCCGTAAAGGCCCTCTCAACTCAAGGGGCTCAACTAGGCCAAGTTCTTTTGGAGATCTTAATTGGTATTAACAGGGGAATCACTATTCAAATGATTCAGTAGCCAGATCCTTATCAGGTGATCCTTATCGACAGGATAACGATCGGTATTGGTATTCTATTAATATTGGCTAATAAGTCTAAACTGAATTGCGCCGTAAATAGTCCAGTTATCGGTTTGTCTGAGTCTTGTTATTAAGACAGCACTGGAAAATTGCAAGTTGTTAAGGTCATAAACTGCGGAAATACACACAGCTATAAATTCACTTATAAACGACTAAATATGTCGCCTTAAATGATGAGTCAGTCGATTTTATTCGAAAATAATATATAGTTTATAAGCTTAGTTGTATTGTATTGTCATTGTAGATGAAGAAACTGATGAAAGCAATTATTGCTCTCAAATTCTGGATATTTCTGATTCCATGTTTAAAAATTTTATATATTTTCGATATGTGGGAGATATTTATATCGATATATTACATCGAACTTCTCATCTCGATATACGAGTACTTCCCTAAGCTATACACATTTACCCTCTAAATAACATTTGTGCCATAAAAATAGTCCACAGATCAGATGACCGTTTATTGCGCGATGACTTTTATTTCTGGGACATGCTTATCGATTACCCTCAAGACCGATCGTCTATGGCCAATCGATTTCGCTTATCGTTCATCTACCGATTTGTGGTGAAAAGCTATTGTACCGCCGCCCATTGATAAAGACCGCATGACTTGAATGTTGTCTTGTTCTATCGGAATTAATTTATTTATAATTGAGCTTGTACTTATGTAGTCCCTAAGAGTAGTGATAGGCATGGCAATCATCTGTAGAACGAAGGATCTATGGACCGTAAGGCACTTCGTACCACCCGGGTGGCATCCTTAAGTATCCCCTGTGGTCGGCTGGACCCGTTGGAGACGCTGAGCGAGGCGGCCAGAAGGGCATCGCTTTTGGAGGCCTCCGGCGGGACCTCGCTTAGTAACCAGTTGTGGATCTGCTTTTCGAACTTGTCCAGGAAGCTTTCACTGATCTTCATCTTCTTGCCCACCAGCGGCGAGTTGGACTCGATGAGCTGCTCGCTCGTACTGAGCGACTCCAGCTCCATGTGGCTGGCAATAGCTAGGCGAAGCCTCACAAACTAAAGAGGGTTAAATATTAATATATATACTTCCTTAATAAAGTCTTAAAAATCACCTGAGGCCTCTGTTGCCTGGGCACGAACTCGGCGATCTGGTTGAAGTGCTCCACGAAGTTTGGAGACCGGCAAAGCAGCTTGTAGTTGCGATCGATATACTGCCAGATGACCGGCCTCGCCGCCAGATTTGATTTGTAGACGTAGAATAGATACATCATGGCCTCGGGATCGCTGAGAATCAGATGCGTGGAGTTCTCGCCCAACAGCACCTCCAGGTAGTAGAGCAAGTGGCGGTGACTTTGAGTGCAGCGCAGAGAGTAGATCATGTCGTCGTAGTACACTGAATTCCGATCGGCGGCCTGCATCATATCGATGACGGCATGGAAGTCTCTGTCACTAAGATACTTGACGCCCATGCAAAGAACCGTGTCGTACATGGCATAGTAGTCCCCGTCGTTGGTCAGATTGATCTTCTTGAATATATACTCCTTCGCCAGCCGGCGTGTGTACTCCAAACACTCTTGGGAATCGGCCAGGCAGGCCATCTGCAGGATCACCTGGCCGGCATCCAGGGCGCTATTCGAGACATGTTCCGCCGCCGGATCTAGGAACAGTTGCCGGAAGATGGGATTGACCAGGCGGCGCACAAACTCGTTAAATAGATTCTCCGACGAGGTGCCAAAGAGGTTGCGTCGCAGGAATTCGATGGTGTCCGAGACCTGGTTCCACGGCAGCATGTCCTCCTCGAACTCCATGTACTTCAGCATCTCGAAGAGCACGTCCACCTGCTCGATCTCGTTGTGCTCGATGAGGGGCTTCAGGTCCCGGAACAGGGCGGCCCTGTTGACCGGATGGATGAGCGAGTGGTTCGTCTGCAGCTGGCGGGCAATGGCCCTCAGGTTGTCTGTGTCGTAGTGGACGTGGTAGAAGCCCGTCTGCTGCTTGTTCACTATGATCCAGTCCCGGCCTCCTAACTCCAACTTAAGATCCTCCAGCGTCACCGAGTACTGCGTTTGCGGTGGCATAAATAGATCCGCTTGGGTGTCCTCGAAGCTGGGAGCCTGGGCGGTGGCAAAGTTGAGGGGTATCCACCAGAGCTCGTCCTTGGAGTGGATGGATCGCTGGCTGAAGGTGATGGAGTTATTCTCATAGTTCCTTGTGACCAGCACTATGGGCATCCACTCGCTGTGAGTCCAGGAGAGCATGATGTCCCGTATCCGAGAGGCCCACATCTGCTGGGAAAAGTACTCGTCCTCCTGCAGCTCCGCCTGGAGAGAGTCGAAGAGGTTCAGCTCGTTGGCCACGCTGTAACGACTAGCCGAGGGAGAGGAGGAAGAGCGAAGGACTTTGGCCCTTGAGTTCCAATTGACCAGTTCGAGGGATGGCTAGCCATTACTTACTATTTCTCCAGGAAGTGGCTAATACCGCGCACAAAAATCTTCTGGCGGAAGGCGTGATGGAACATCTTGATCACGCAGGCTGCCCGCTTGTAGGTAATAATATCGAAGGTTGCCATGATGTCCTTCTCCTTCTCCACGTACGAGGACATGGGGCGGACATCGAAGAAGCTATTATAGCTGTAGGCACGGTCTGCCTCGTCGGCCACGAACATGTCCATCACCTTGTCCTCGGGATAGAGCTGGGGGTTAAGTGAAGATATATAATTTATATATTCAGCCGGAAAATATGCAACATTTTTAGAGAAGATCACGTATTTATTAATTATTTAATATCCCTTACCAAATCAGTAATCACATAGCTAAAGTATGTGGCAAAGCCTTCGTTCATCCAAGCATAAGTCCACCACTCGGGTGACACCAAATTACCGAACCACTGGTGGGCAATCTCATGGTTCTGGGTAATCTTGTCCTTCACCCGCTTGTGCACATCCTCCGAGTCCTGCTGCAGCAGATTGCCCTCCTTGAAGGTGATCAGTCCCCAGTTCTCCATGGCCGCCCCGTAGTTCTTCTTCAGCGCCACATGATCCAGCTTCGATAGCGGATAGGATATGCCAAAGTAATCCTCGAAGGCAGCCACCGTTCGCACTGCATTCTTCAAGGCACTCTGGCCCTTCTCCTTGGTGCTTGGCGATGAGTAGATGCTCTGTGTGACTCCTCTAAAGGTGTCCGAAATACTCTCGAAATTTGAGATGACAAAGGCCATCAGGTAAGTGGACATGGGCGGCGTGGTGTGAAACAAGGTCGTTGTCAAGTCGCTAAAATAGAGAAAATGTTTATTGAACTTGAATTAAGAATCAGATCGTAATTCCTTACCCGTGAGACTGAATTTCCTTGACTGGCATATTGGATATAGCCGAGTGACTGCTGCCATGTGTAAGCTTTATGCTGAAGTTGGTCTTAAATCCAGGCTCATCATAGCAGGGAAAGATCAGGCGGGCATATGTGGGCTCCGACTGGGTGGCGGCTACATATCTGTAAGATTTTGATTGGGATGATTGGTTTGAGTTGCCGATAAAATCGATAAATCCGATACTGTAAAGTTTCTATTAAAATCTGTCTTGTCAATCAATATTCTGTTTGATATATAAATGAAACATTTTTCGGTATAATTTAATAAATGTAATCGAATATTACCCCCAACTTCCTCGTATTCCTAATCAGCCAGACTTATCAAATGTATAATTTTTCAAAGATCATTACTTGTTGCCAAGTGTACTCGACGTCTGCCTATTAAAATATATAATTAAACAAAACCATTTCAGGCCAAAAAACCCAATTCCCCAGATCATTGAACGCCAACCTAAAATAAAAAAGAAAAACCAGTTGCAGCCTGCGGCTGCCGGAATGATCAATCACGACGAGAACCAGCTCGCTCTCTCCGAGTTCCGAGGAACAGTCCGAGCTCATTATTGTATGTATTTGCCCAAAAGTATGGGTCATGCGAATCATCGGTTGCCCAATCGAAATAAAAATAAATCCGGGCTCTTGGTTACGCCCAAAGTTACTAAATAAAAGTATTAAGTAAATACGCCGCTGAGGTTTTCTATCTACCGGAGGAAGTGATAAGCAGGGCCTCCCAGATTGTGCGTGGACACAGTCATGCCCCTTTATAAAGATTCGATTCCCCTCTTATTCAGATCTCTCACCATGTCGCATTGTTTACATCGTCACCCCGGTGACGCGCTATGCCATATGGCATAGGCGATGGGTTTATATACTATATAGAGGAGTATACTATGCCGCCGCCTGATAACGAAAGACCGAGGGCTCTGTCTACGGCAGCAAAGTAATTAAAAAGCAAAGCCAAACAAATGGGAATAATAACAGAAAGTAAAGAATGAAATAACAAAGTAAAAGTGAGAAGCACAGTGAGCTGAATTTACGAGTCGAATCTCTCCCAGTTATGTAAGAGAGAACTAAATATATATAAAACTCATACAGCGCGTGCCTGTCTTGGAGTAAACCCATCAATCAGGAAAGGTGCCTCTTATTTAATTGATTATGCGGGCTATCGTTCGAAATGCTAATTAAATTCTTTCCTTTTTTATTAGCTAGCTGGTTTAATTAGTTCCAGGTGGGATCTGAGCATGAATAACAATTCATTCATCGTAAAAGCCTCTCCAAAACAATCTTAAATCCCTCTTAATCTCTCACTTAAATCACTTAATCTCTCCTGTGGGATAGACGTAATACTCACACGGTGCGATTGCTCTGCTCATTTTTGTAATCCATATAGTAGAGCCCCATGGGCTTCGACCTCATAATTGCCGTGTACAGGATCTCGAGGCGGTAACGCTGGCCCGCTTCGAAGGCCTGGTAGTTCTCACGCGGATGGATTATGAGGAAGGCTGCCTCTTCGTTCAGAGTGTGGGTCAGGTCGTCCACGACCTCCGATCCCACCTCATCGGCACCGGTCAGCTGGCGCACCGTAATCTGGACATTGGTTAGGTTCTTGGCGTGCAACACTATCTCATTCGTCGACTGTCGAATGGCTACGTCAATGGTGGCATTTCCGCTAAAGAGCAGTGTGCCTTGGTGGATATCGCTGGAGATGTGCAACCGATAGAGCAGCGGATAGGTCTCGTTGGGCAGGCGCAGCGATGGCCGATCCCGTCCTGGCAGGGATCCCCTGACCACCGGGGCCAGCAGGGTCGCCAGCAAGAAAAAAGCACACAAAAGCGCCGGCGTGATCATGGTGATAGGGAAAACGCGTATACGAAATGCGGACGCGGTCCGACTGAATCGTTTTGGATCGAAGGCAGTATCTGTTCGCGCCCTGGCAACCGCAACTCGACTGAGCGTCAGCGACGAGTGGCCGCACGGCTATATCTGTAGCCAAAGCCCGCCTGTCCCGATAAGATAAGCCCCGGGGCTGGCTGAGCTGATCGATGAGAACGCCGTCGAGTATAAGAGTAAACACGAGTACTCACTGGCACACGTACTCGTACACTCGAGGCAGCAGCGTTGAGCAGGTCACGGTGCGGTCCTTGGCACACTAACGACTCGGACTACCATGCGGGTTGGCTATCCATCCATCCAAAAAGAACTCTTAGCAGGTGCTTCCATCCGCAGGGGTATACCAGCACTTGTACTCTTCGAGCAGGAATGAGAACAACCCCCAAAACAAGGGAAAAGTATCCCTAGTTCTCGATCATAAACCAGTTTGCTTTGGTAACTAAGGAATAACTAATAGGGTTATTTCAACAAATAAATTCGATATTAGCCTTTATAAATATTTAAAAATTTACACAAATTTAGGATGTGTTGCTGCATTTTTTAAATTTACAGATTTATACAAAAGAAACGTGTTTGGGTATAATTAAGGGTGTGTTTATAAGTCGCCATCTGGCATCCGAAAGCTTCAATTAGCCATTTTCGTGACTACCCTAAAGATGTCTATAATGCGTTCGATCCGCCAACTGAGCCTTTTGCTGTGTGTCCTGGGTCTTGCAGCAGCTTTTCCCAGTGATGATAGTCCCAAAAAGCCCGATTCTAAAAAAGTCTGGGAGAAGTTTGAAGCGCCAGTAGGGGACGTTAAGGTACCATCATTCCCTCGTGATTTTGAGGAGACTGGTGGTGAAATCATGGATCCACATTTTGCATGCAGTCGGCGAGGAGATCAGGTAAGATTGAGAATTTTATGGATAAGTAGGACAAGCTATCAAACTCTCATCTCTTTTCCAGTGTGAGAACAGTAATGAGTGTTGCAGTGGCTTATGTCACAGATGGGTCCCCACCTGTGCATAGTAAATAATTTGGGATCATATAATCACTAATCTTTTCAGAATATATGGTGATTATACAAGAATTTCCATATTAAATTAATTATTTACTCCGCTTTAATTAAATACGTTTGCAAAGAGAGATCTTATGGTTTTTAAATGGGAAAGGCAAGCTGCTCCAATTTCTATGCTATTACAAATATTGATATTGTTTCTGACTACGTGCTTACGCATATTTTGGACTTATTGATTCGTGGGAAATACAGGTGAATAGGAATGAATAAGTCTAATTAGGCGGTAGCAGATAGTCGAAATGATACCACGAAGTCATTAGTCATCTTGTTTTCGCTCTCTCTACGTCGTTCTCAAAACAGAGATCGCTTATAAGTCACAATCCACAATCCGAATGCTTCAGTTCGGTTTTAGCTTTGCCAGCGCCAACATGTCTATAATGACTACGATCGTGCAACTAGGTCTGTTGCTGTGCGTCCTGGGTCTAGTGGCCGCTCGTCAGGATGTGGAAAGTCGCAGCTGTCAGCAGATTGGAGAACGTGTAAGATACATTGCGAATAGATTGTAGATTCCATAACTAAAATCCCCTCTCTGTGGGGCAGTGTCAAACCCATGCAGAGTGCTGCTCGCACAAGTGCATGACCTACCTCAGTACCTGTGCCAAAAAGATAGACGATCGCATTCCCATTCCCCTCACCCCCGGCTTCAATGGAATCTTCGATATTGTGAGAAAACCGTCAGTTGATCAGGTGGAAGTCGTGGGTCTATCTAATTTGCCAAAGCCATCGGAGGAGACTTATAATATTGAGTCCCAGTCCAGAGCTGCTGGGTCCCCACAATGCCAGAATGTCGGAGGACCGGTAAGGAACCTTATAGAGAATGTACTATGATTTATACAACGCTATTTTACTTACCGCTTTTTATTTTACAGTGTAACGCCAGCATGGACTGCTGTAATTTGCGCTGTCACTTTTACATGCACAGGTGTGTCACCTGAGCGATTTTGGGGGACAACAAGGAACTGTGACTAACCAGCTAATTACCAAATGGCAAAGTATTGTCAAAAATATTTACAGAATCAAATACATTGTTATTATTGAAAAAATATACTTTCTTTATTGTTTATTGTATTTATTTTGTCTTAATTATTATTATATTAGGGAATTGTGTCTTAGAAGTCCGAGGGAATGAATAAACGACGAAAAACAATACGAAATAGGATCTTTATAATACATAAAAGTAACCACTAAAATATAAAAAAGGAATAAAACTCTACAAAATAATTTTTGTTTACCCTATGTGTTCATTATTTGTATATAATTTTATATGTTGAGATGTTGACAAAGTGACACTGTAAGTAAATAAAATTGATAAAGCAAATGCGGGTTTTTGCGACAAGCTCAAAGTGATATGAATTAACTGAGCAAAATATAAAAAACCCAACATGTGCTTGACCTGATAAGTGTATATACTATAGTTCTTATATCTTATATAAAAGTATTTTGTTATATGCTTAGATAACACAAAAAAGTCTAGATTCAACAAATAATCATTTAAATGTAAGCTTGTATTTGTATATATTTTTAAATACTTCAAATATTAAATAGCCGCCAGTGTCAAACCCATTGGGACTGCTACTCCAAGAAGTGTATGAAGTTCTCCAGTATGTTTGCCAAGAAAATGTCTTAATTATGTTTTACTTTTGTCATTATGAAATACAAAATGTTTCCTAATAGATATGTAATTACGTTTCCTATAACTCAAAGTTTAAGTGCTGTGTATATTGTGAGAAAGGAAATGTTTAGCTTTTACTTTCAATCAATCATTTTAAATTGCAAATATAAATAGAACTAGAACAAAAGGTTTTAGCATCTTAAAATGATCTCTAATTTTTTTGTAATCTCCTATTCTTTAACTAAAATTGTACAATTGAATAATTCTTTTAAAGGGTCTTAGTTAATGCGGCTTCAAAAAAGATTGGTAATTAAGCGAGGCATTGCAAAAAAAAAACAATGGCCATGATCTTCAACCGTAACCAAAACCGTAACCAAAATCCTTAACTAGATACAAAATATAAATCTTTTTTAAATTTTAAAGCGCTGATTTATTCCCATTTATGCCATTTGCTGTTCCCCAAGAGTATTTGTGTCAAAAAGGCGAAAGATTTACGGGTTACCATTTCCCCAGGCCTTTTTTGCAAAGGAGTCTGCCCTATACGACTGAAAATTGTTGAACCTATTGAGTGAGGACTGCAAGTGTGTGATAATTCCGTAGTCTGAGCCATCGAATCAGATAAAAGCCATTGAACCTAGGTTTGCTAAAGAATAATATAATACATAATAATTATATATAAATAATGTCTTAAAAACAAACAAAAAATAATATTTTTAAGTAGATAATAACTTGCAAACACATAATGTTTAATATGTCTTTTCCAAGGAATGATTATTAATAAAATCTGGGAGTGTCACTGCCAATAATTTTCCAAGAAACGACAGCACTGATAAATGCTGACCTTGACCCATTAAAATCAAGAAGCCTCACCTCACCCCAGAGGCATTTAAAAGCTGATTGTTCAAATATTACGTGTTCCCGCTTTCGGTTTCTATATCTTGCGGCAGTTACCGTATCTGAGGCATTGACATTAAATATTGACAGTGGCAATTTCCAATTATCTCGAGCATTTTGACACAAATGTAGCCCGATTCTCGACTTGAGCAAACAGGGGAGCCATGTCCAACAAGGCAAAGGTGTTGCAATTAATTAATACCACAGGGTCAGTCAATAATGGTGGGGTTTAAAAGCCAAGTTGGGACCAGAGAGGATCCTCAGTTCGCTGTGCGTTAGACAAAGATTTGAAAATACAATGCTGGGCCTCGTTTTGGTTTTGCTGGTCGTGGCTGTAAGTTAATTTTTACCTAAAGTACTAGTTAACTTTTTATACTTGCATTAATATTAATATATTCCTTTATGTCGAGGCCCAAATTCAAGCTCTTCCCGCCGGAATTGATTCTGTTTCCAAGGATACCAAATTGCCTGGGATTTCGAAGCCACCCACGCAGCAGCAGCTTAATCCTTTGAATCCGGACGAGATAACCCTGTTCACCAACATGTTCCTCAGCCTACTGCGGGGCGTAGCTGACTACAGAAATCTGGTGGCCGCCGATTCTGTTCAAAGTGTTTGGCAGAGTCCGCCTGTTGTCGACTTCAGTCACCGACTCTTTGCCACCTAGAATATATTGTCATTCGATCCGAGTCTGTTCTTTCGCCAAAACATACTGTAACTACAATGATAAAACGTAAAATCTGTTTTATTATAAAAACCACACACTGAAGAGGGTATATAAGAGGGGAACAAATGATTACGTCTTAGTTACTGGTCTACGATGGGGCTTATTGGCATAAGTCTAGTAGTTATCCTTATATTTTTAATTCATGGAATGTCTTTACTTCCACAAGCCCCACTGCATGCAATACCATACGGAATGGCGGAGTTCGGACCATTTCGCGATGAGAACTTAAGAAAGCTGATGTCCTTATCTAAAAAGCTCACTCAGGTAATTATGGTTTTTAGTTTTTAAATGGATATATGTATGTATGTTTTAAAATATATATTCCCCAGATGCAACGTCTAAGTATGTCCGAAAAATGTAGGCCGTTTAGGCATAAGTGCAAAATGGCCGAGCAATGCTGCAGCTTACAATGCCTGAAAGTTATTCAACGCTGCAACGCTTAATCTTTAAAGAGAATTTTAAAGCAAAATTTTCACTACCACCTGTTAGAGCTAAAATAAACTGCGAATGTATAACATTTAGGTAGAAAAGCGCCCAAAATTATTTAGATTGTATATTATTTTGAACTATATTTTATCAAATATTTAATATGTATGAGAAATAAAGTTTGTAGACGTATACAATAAAAGTATCTGCATCCGAGATAATGAAATTATTCCATTATATCCTTATTCATAGTAGAAAAATATGTACAATGTTCGCCCTGTAAATTTGCGAGTGAAAGCACAAGATTATGCATATTAAGCAACTAAAATACGAACGTTTCGACAGCCGACGAGACATCCCTTTAATTCTATTGTGTCCTTATGTAAATATACATACATACATATGAGCCAAAGTAACGCCATAAGAATGCAGCCATTTGGATTTGTTGTAAATAAACAGCAATCAGCTGTTGGACGCTAACAGAACCCAACCCCATTTCCTTTATCTGAACAATGGTCAGTGCTGACGATAGCTTGTAAAAAAAAAAACAATTTTTAGCGGAAAAAACGCCAAAATATTGTATTTTCAAATAAGCAGTCTTAAGATGTATTTGTTTGGCCAATGTAGCTTGAAACAAAAATGATCTTAAATAAATAATTATTGGTATTTTTGGCTGTACTTTATAAAAAAATGTAGAGAAGTATTATAGTAATAAACGAGGAAAAATATATTTTAATTTGATGCTCAATATTCTCCCCTCTATAGTCCGTTGTAACTACTTACACCTACAATCATATTTAATATTCGAAAATTTAGCGTGAATAAAGCTAACTCCGATAATCTGTCTGCCATCGATCTGGCAACTCGCTGCCCACAAAAGAAAAACAAACCAAGGCAAGAAAAAAAGGCAAACGCAAATTGCGTCTCATAGGAGAACGAGAATAAAAGGGAATTTCTGCGAAAATGTCGGAAATTAAGGCGTTGGAACACGCCACGCTCAAGGTGCCATACGAGATGCTGAACAAGCGCTTTCGCTCCGCTCAAAAGATAATCGACCGTGAGGTGGACCAAGTGACCAACGTATCGCGTCAGGTGGAAAAGGCCTTGGAGTGTGAGGGCCCCATCCTGTCGGACGTGACCAAGCTGATGGGCAACGTGGCCCAGAAGCTGCAGGTGCTCAAACGCAAGGCCGAGGAGAGCATCAACGACGAGCTGAGCGTCACCCAGATCTGCAAACGTAAGCTGGATCACCTCAAGGGCATCACTCCGCCGAACACTGTGACTGGAGACTTGTGGCAAGGATCGGTGGACCAGTGGAAGCGCATCCGGCTGGACCGACTGGTTATCGAGCATCTGCTGCGCATGGGCTACTACGAGACTGCCGAGGAGTTGGCCGCCAGATCGGATGTGCGCCATTTGACCAATTTGGACATCTTCCAGACGTCGCGCGAGGTGGAGGACGACCTGGCCAGCCATAGCACCACCAAATGCGTGCTTTGGTGCATCGACAACAAGTCCAAGCTGCGCAAGATCAACTCAACGATTGAGTTCAGCCTGCGGGTGCAGGAGTTCATCGAGCTGGTGCGCCAGAACCAGCGCTTCGAGGCGGTGAAGCATTCGCGCCGCTACTTCCCCGCCTACGAGAAGACACAGCTGAACGAGATCTGCCACGTGATGGCCCTGCTGGCCTATCCGTCGGATGCAGAGGCGGAGCACTACCGCAAGTACATGGATCCGCAGCGCTGGCAGCAGCTAGTGCTGGACTTCCGTCACGAGAACTACCGCCTCTTCCAGCTGTCCAGCACGTCCGTGTTCTCGGCAGCCGTGCAGGCGGGCCTGTCGGCGCTGAAGACGCCCCACTGCTACGCCCAGACCTGCCGTAACCTCAACTGCCCGGTCTGCCAGGATGATCTCAACCGCATCGCCCTCAAGTTGCCATACTCGCACTGTGTGCAGAGCCGTCTCATCTGTCGGGTGACGGGGCTGCCGCTCAACGAACACAATCAACCAATGATGCTGCCCAATGGCCAGATCTTTGGCCAGATGGCTCTGCCGGACATCACCAAAGACGACGGCACCGTGACCTGTCCGGTGACCAATACCAAGTTCTCCAACCCCAAGATCGAAAAGGTCTTTGTGATGTAAGCGGCGGGATATCAGTCTCGCCATATCTTCCTCCCCTTCCTCTACCCATCAGCACTAAGTTAAGCAAGAAACGACTATATTTTTGAATATGTAACTCCAAAACTATTGTGTACACCTACGTATAATATTATTATTACTATTGGTAAGCGACCGCAAACGGCCGTCGATTTGAATTCCGATTTCGATATATCGGTGGTCGATGCTGCTGCTGCTGCGCACGCGCAGGTCTATTGATTAGTCGACTCCGACTCCAGTCCGCAACCACGGATTGGGCAGAGCAGTCAGTGCGTCGAGGCTGATTCACGCGAACGGCGTAATTCGACCCTTCTTCTCTAAAGTGGCACACTATGCACACAAACCTAACACCACTTAAACATATATTATTACATTATAAAAAATAAAACTCAAATAAAGGTTAAATTGTACGAAACCAGTAAGCAGCAGACACTTGTCAATTGTAACGTGAATTACGCAGCTTTTCGCCAACGGATTGTTGTTATTGTCGAGAGCGGAGCGCGCGCAGTGACCCCTTCCCTCCCGGAAAATTGTGAAATTTTACACCAAAAGGAAAAAAGAAATCTGTGTGACGCCGTTGCAACTCTAGGAGGAACAGCTGCGAGCAACAACAAACCACCAGGACAGCAGCGGATACATAAACAAGCTACGCACACACAGCCCGCTGCAACCCCTCGGAGCCAAAGCCAAGCCAAACCACCACCACTTGTACCCATCACCACCAACAAAACAACACAAAACCTCCGTCTCTGTAGTTTCGCGTAGTTTATATTAATATCAACTATCAAGATCCACGGGCTCCAGCAATATGGCACTGGACTTTGTGGCCACCTATAAAGTCCTGGTGCTGGGCGACTCCAATGTGGGCAAGACCTGCATCGTGCACAGATATTGCGACGAGAAGTACTACGACACATACATCTCCACCATAGGTAAGTGCCCAGTCCCAATCTGGAGACAGCAGCATCCGAAAAAGTGGTACATATAGGGATTATAAAGTTCTTGTTAAAGAAAACATACGAGGTTCTGATTAGGAGTTTACAGTTTCAAAGAGTTTTATAAACTTCTTTGTTTTATTTCATCTTTCTTTGCTACATTATTTTTCAATTATGTATCTATATTATTCCCATAAATAAGTTCTAGTTTAAGTTCTATTAGTTTAACCACAACTGTAAGGATACATATGAACACACTATTATCCTTTTATCCCATCTCATCTTCCCCATCTTTCCCCCCCAGGTATAGACTTCAAGCAAAAGCTGATTAACCTCGATGGCGTGCCCATAAAGCTGCAAATCTGGGACACGGCCGGGCAGGAGCGTTTCCGAACTCTGACCACGGCGTACTATCGTGGAGCCATGGGCATCCTGCTCATGTACGATGTGACCAATCTGGAGAGCTACAATAATTTGTCCTATTGGTTGCGCAACATCCAGGAGAACGCTTCGCCCGATGTGGTCAAGGTGCTGGCGGGCAACAAATGCGAATGCTCGGCCACCCAGCGTATGGTGGACAAGGAGAGAGGCGAGAAGGTGGGTTCTACGAGGATTTGGATTTCGCCGCCACCCCCATTCCTTTGACACTTTGAATACCTTTGCAGATTGCCGAGAACTTTGACATGCCCTTCTTTGAGGTGTCGTGCAAGTCGAACATAAATATCGAGGATGCGTTCCTGTCGCTGGCTCGCAAAATTCGCGAACAAAGAGAGCGTCGGGTGAGTTAACTTACGACTAATTTTCATAGTATGAGAGATTGAAATATGATAATGTAATACAGGGCGACAACTTTGACAACGACGAGAGCAAAGACAAGAAATCACCCGGCTCCAATGGCCTCGGCACCTTTAGTCTCGGCAGTCTTTCCGGCGAGAATCGCTGCACTTGCTAAATATACTCATCGACGGATTACGATGCGATCGCAAAAACCGCATACCACAAAAAACCTGAGAACAAGATTGTCCAAAGCTATTAAGCGTTGTGTAGCATTGTAGCCAAGTTCGTCGTGCATAGGCCACGTTCAAAGGGCAATCACTGCGGCGGCTGCCCGCCCTACTTGAAGCCACATTCAGATTGTGCATTTTAAGGTACACATAGTCCAAGAGAAGATAGCATAAATATTTTAGCATATTCCTGCGAATACATAACGGTCGATTATACATGCATATTGTCTCGATTCCAATAATTATAACCTAATGCTAAATACATTTATACTCATAAGAAACTAAATCAGGCTTTTAATTAAGGTTCCTAAAGCATTTCCCTTGAAGTTTTTGCCAAATGACTTATTTACGAATCCCACATCCGCACCATCTCCCCCATTTGAATCCCCGAAATTAACATCGATTATTCCGAATCGTTTCTCTGCAAATATCCTTCCCATTTCCAATCCAATTGCTTATGATAATGTTCCCCGGCCCCGGAGCTGTCCAATTAGCGCAGACCCACTGATAACATTGGTTCGGACATGTCCACAAGCCCATTCCCCGGGTGGTGGTCGCTTGGCAACCACAATTTGACCACAACTCCAGCTCGATGGACACATGCCAATGCAGCACTATATTATACAATAGAAAGAACACAGCAGAGGACAGAACAGTTTGGTTGGTTGGCCGCTGCTCTCGAAGGAGATGAAGAAGTTCCGCGCCAAGGCAAGCTCCCTGCCCATTTTCAACGGTCGGATTACAGACACCACCACTCTGACCACCAGCTCGCTGCAGTTGCCACTGGGCCAGGTGCCGCCGAGGAAGAAATCCACTTGCTCGCGGGTACTGCCCACGGTTTTTACCATTACGGACGGTACTACTGGAGCGGCCAGTACTTCTCTGGCGGAGGCCATGTCCAGCAACAAGGCTCAGGGGCTTGTAGCCCGACAAGATCAACTCTTGCAGCTCAGCGTTCCGCGGGAGGCGGCGGCGGCCACATTGGTGGTGGCAGGCCCCGAATTGGCCAACTACGAGAAGGTGCGGGTGGTGGGTCAGGGCTCCTTCGGCATCGCCATCCTGTACCGACGTAAGTCCGACGGACATCAGATAGTTTTCAAGCAGATCAATTTAAGTGAATTGACGCCGCCGGGTCGGGATCTGGCCATGAACGAGGTGGATGTGTTCTCGAAGCTGCATCATCCCAATATTGTCAGCTACCTGGGGAGCTTTATCAAGGACAACACGCTGCTCATAGAAATGGAGTATGCGGATGGAGGAACCCTGGCCCACATCATTGCCGAGCGTCAGGGCAAGATGCACTTTCCGGAGCGTTACATCATTGCTGTCTTTGAGCAAATCTCCAGCGCCATTAACTACATGCACTCGGAGAATATCCTGCATCGGTGAGAAGGGTTCAGGATTATCTAAAGGATATTTTTAGGGTTTTTTCTTATGCCTGCAGGGATCTGAAGACAGCCAATGTCTTCTTGAACAGAAGAGGCATCGTGAAGATTGGCGACTTTGGCATTTCGAAAATTATGAACACCAAGATTCACGCCCAGACGGTGCTGGGCACACCCTACTACTTCAGTCCCGAGATGGTAGGACAATATCCTAGCCTTAATCCTTCCTGACCTATCTTTTCCCTTCTATGCCCTAGTGTGAGGGAAAGGAGTACGACAACAAGAGCGATATTTGGGCTCTGGGCTGCATCCTGGGCGAGATGTGCTGCCTGAAGAAGACATTTGCCGCCTCCAATCTGTCCGAGCTCGTGACGAAGATTATGGCTGGCAACTATACGGCAGTTCCGTCGGGCTATACGTCGGGATTGCAAAGTCTGATGTCCAATCTGCTGCAGGTGGAGGCAACGCGGCGACCCACTGCCTCAGAGGTTCTGGTCTATTGGATTCCTCTGATATTCCGCAGCTTGGGAAAGAACAAGGGGTGAGATGTGGTCTTATATACATATATATATCCTCCGTAACTTATACATAAATCCCTCTCACAGCTACTCCTACGAGGATGATGTGAGTGGTCCTACAGGCCAACACTTGTCGGCTGTTGTTCCCTCCGCCGGTCACAGTAATGTGACCATGGAACTAGAGCTGCCCACTGCTCAGACAGAGACCAAACAGCTAATGAGCGCGGAGACAGCGGCGCCGCATGAGATCCTCGAGAAAAGGTGAACGATTGTATCCTAGTTCGAATCTCTAACCCAGCTGTCTGCCTTCAGATCCGTGCTTTACCAACTAAAGGCCTTTGGAACCTGCTTCAGCATGGCACCGATTCAACTGCCCCCCAAGGCCGTGATCGTGAGTGTGGCCATGTCGGACTCCCACTTCGTGGTGGTCAACGAGGATGGTTCGGCATACGCTTGGGGCGAGGGCACCCACGGCCAGCTGGGGCTCACCGCGCTGGAGGCCTGGAAACACTATCCTAGCCGCATGGAAAGCGTGCGTAACTACCATGTGGTGGGAGCCTGTGCCGGCGATGGCTTCACTATTCTAGTTACCCAAGCGGGCAGCCTGCTCAGCTGCGGAAGCAATGCCAATCTGGCCCTGGGACAGGACGAACAGCGCAACTATCATACGCCCAAGCTGGTGGCTAGACTAGCGGATGTGCGGGTGGAGCAGGTGGCCGCCGGACTGCACCACGTCCTGGCTTTGAGTCGAGAGGGAGCGGTCTATGTGTGGGGCACCAGTGCCTGCGGAGCCCTTGGACTGGGTAACTACCAGCATCAGCAGTGAGTACTTCGTGGAGCTCAAGTTCTCAAAGAAAAATCTCTTAAAAATTTCCCACCTTGTTCCAGGAAATTCCCCCAGAAGATTTTGCTGTCACATGTGAAGACCAAACCCACAAAGATTTACTGTGGTCCTGACACCTCAGCCGTGCTGTTTGCCAACGGAGAAATCCATGTGTGCGGCAGCAATGATTACAACAAGCTGGGTTTCCAAAGACCAGGAAAGATCACTGCTTTTGTAGGTAGCCGCTCTTATGCATTCTCCACCTTTATTCCAAGCTTGTGTCCATAGAAAAAAGTCCAATTGCCGCACAAGGTGATCCAGGCGTGCTTCTCGTCCACCCATTCGGTGTTCCTCGTAGAAGGGGGCTATGTCTACACAGTGGGTCGAAATGCTGAGGGTCAGCGAGGCATACGACACTGCAATTCGGTGGATCATCCCACCTTGGTGGACGCCATCAAGGCTCGCTATATTGTGGTTTGTTGACCTCAAAATTGTATTACAGAGACCCAGATTTAAGTAAACCTTCCGCAGAAGGCCAACTGCAGCGATCAGTGTACGATTGTGGCCTCAGAGGATAACATCATTACGGTTTGGGGCACTCGAAATGGACTACCAGAGATTGGATCCAGCAGCAGTGGGCTGGGAATGGAGATTTGCACGCCCAACACGGAGCTGGAGCTGGGCAATAACACGGCTGCGTTCACAAACTTTCTGGCTTCGGTTTACAAGTCCGAGTTGATACTGGAACCAGTGGATATATTGGCGTAAGATGCGTAATTTAAATACTAACCTTGCAGGGAATAATACTTATAGTCAAAAGTTTGCAACGTAGTTAAGGAAGCATGTCCGACACCATTACGTATATACATATATTCTTGATTAGCATTCCCAGACAAGTCAATCTAGACATGTTAATCCGACTCTCTGTCCGTCTACTCAAACTAGATATAATTGTAGTCACAGGTTTGCAACATACCAGGCGCACTTGAGCAGTTAGCAAGCAAATGCCAGAGCTCGATTCGAAATAACGTCTTTTTTAAGTAAACTTATTTAAACAACTGTTACTCGAAGACTCAAATCAAATAAATCGCCAGATACTTGCTACCCGCTGCTGTACGCCTGATATTTCGGTTGGCCTTTAAATTAAAATTGCAACAACAATTTTTGTTGTACAACACGACATCAATTTCATGAATGCGCCAAACAAATTATCTCATAATGCGATTATGCATACCAGGCGCACATGAGCTGTTAGCAAGCAAATGCCACTGAGAGCTCAATTCGAAAGAGCGCCTCTTTCGAGTTAACTTATTTAAACAGCTATTATTCGGAGGCTTAAAACAAATATACAGCTGATCGCCAGACACTTGCTGGCCGCTGCTGTTCGCCTGGTATTTCGGTTGGCCTTTAATTGAAAATTGCAACAACAACAAAACAAAGATCCCTTGTTAATTTACAACCAATCTCCTTCAGCTTATTCTCCTCCAAGGAGCAATGCGATCGTGGCTATTACGTTCAAGTGCATGATGTCTACCCTTTGGCTCACAGCGTCCTGGTTTTGGTGGATACAACCACACCCCTCATTTCCTCCTATGAGGGCGACTATCCCCAAATGTAAATACTCAATAAATAAAATATTTGCAATTATTTTTTATTGTTAATACATTTATTTATCCAAATGTAAGAGTAGAAGCTTAAACTACAACTAAAGCAAACTAAATTAAAAGCAACGCTCCATGGGCGTTGTGGGAAAGGTCATTCTGTGGGTGCTTGGTTGCTGGGTTGCCTCTTGTGAAATGCACTTTGCCTTTAGCCTAGTAGCGTGACACTTGTCCACTGTAGCGATCCTGAGCAGGACGACTGGCACCGTACATGCCACCGCCGGTACCGCCGCCACCACCGCCACCGCTGCTGTTGCCCTGGTAGCCGGTGGAACGATCATTGTAGCCACGATCGAAGCGACCCTGTACCGGCCCCTGCCGCCAGGTGTTGTCCTCCACGGGTGTAGACTTTTGCCACGAATTATTGCTATGCATATTCGAGGACATGCCGTTGTTGCTATAGGACTTAATCTGGTTACCGCCGCCACCTAGATGAGAGCTACCGCCTCCGGATGAGGGGGCCCAGATATTGACGTTGTTCGAGCTGCTGCCGTAGCCTCCACCGCCGCCGCCGCCGCTAGAGTTGTCATAGCGCTTGTTGCCTCTGGAATTATAGAACGCAATGAAGTTAAAAGGAAAATAAATTGATGTAGAAACGGAAAATCAAGTTAAAAAAGATTTTTAAAATGCATTTATTATTATAATTTGTTGATAAATTAAAAGGCTCCCAGAGGTTTTTGTTAATTAAGTAACAAATTCAATATTTCTTTCAACTTACAGGCTCTGCGAATCATCGCGTCTGTAGTTCGAGGTGTTATTCCGATCCGAATCGTTATAGCGTCCACCGCCGCTGCTCGAGTTGTTTTTGTTTACATAGGAGCTAGCACCGCCGCCGCCAGTGTTCTTGTGCAGATACGAGCTGCTGGAACCGCCTCCAACGGTACCAGACAGCGGCAGGTGACGCACCTCCACGTCACGCTTGTAATCGTCGCGCTTGCTGGACGAAGAGTAGTCATGCTTGGAGCTGGACACGCTATAGTCATTGCCACTCGAGCGCTTGCTGGGCAAGGATGAGTAGTCGTCGACGGCATTACGTTTGGATCCAGACGAGGCCACATAGTCGTTGCGCTTGTTGCCATAGTCTAGACGTTTGTTTGAGCTCGAGTAGTCATCCAAAACGCGCTTGGTGCTCGACGAGGAGCCATAGTCATCGTGTTTCTTGTCATAGGTGCTGCGGGGCAAGAGGTAATTTAGTTATTTATTTATTTCCTGGTACAAAATTCAGAAAACTCTTCCGATAAACTTACCTGCGAGAGCTGACTAGATTGGTATCGAATCTGGGTGGGGGCGGCGCATCAAAGATAGCCGTACGCTTCCGATCGGTTACGTCTCCGTAGCGGTCATCGGTGCGCTTGCTTACCACGCGCTTGACAGGATCCTCGCGAGACTCCATAATCCTGGGCGGGTGAAGAGAGGAAGAGAGTTGGAAAGAGACAAGAAGAGTGAGGTTAATAAGGCTAGCAGTGGCTGGTGGCTGATAGGGTGGGGGATAAGTGGAGCTCTTAGACTCGAGCTTTAGACTAAAGGATTCATCATAATTTGCCTATAAACCGTTTTGAAGCAGTTTAGAGTCGAAGAAACAACGTGGAGGAGAGGCTGCAACTGGCTGCCACATAACGCACTGAGCGGAGAGTACGAAATAAATATGTATAGATAGATATATCTGTGTTGTTGCAACGCGATACGATTGGTTTTTTGTTTTTGTTTTTGTTAGCATACTTCATCTGTTGGCGCTTCAGCTCGAGGCGCTCCAGCTCGATTTTCTCGCGCTCCAGCTTCTGGCGCTCCCGCTCCATGCGAAGCAACTCGGCCTTCTCGCGCTCGAGCCGCTCCCGCTCGACGGCCAGCTTGCGCCGCTCTTCGGCCAAGCGCTCCTCTTCGATGCGCTGACGCTCGCGCGCCTCTCGCCGACGACGCTCCTCCTCGCGCAGCTCACGCTCCCGCTCGCGGAGGCGCTGGCGCTCGCGTTCTTCGCGTATCTTCTGGTAGGACAGCATTTCACGCTGACGGCGCTCGCGTTCCCGTTGCCGCTGCGAGATCTCGCGATCGACATCGCGAGGATTGCGACCTGTCCGATGATCCTGGCTGCCGCCTTGCCCCTTGTGACCTCCTCCAGTGCCAGAACGCTCGCGGTCGTGACGCCTATCCTGGCTGGCGGCCGACTTGCCTCTGTCATCGTTGCGTCGCTGATTACGCTCCCGATTGTTGCCACCGCCGCCGCCCTCCTTGCCGCCATCGCGCTTGGAGTCGCCGCTGTTGGACTTGTTGTCGCCGTTTCCTCCATCGCCGCCCTTCTTGTCGTCGCCACCGTTGGTGCTGCTGGAGCCCTTGCTATTTCCGGACTTCTTGCCGCCGTCGTCCTCCTTCTTCTTGTTGCTGCTGCTGCCGTTGTTGTTTCCAGCTTCGCCCTTGCCCTTACCCTCCTTAGAGTTGGAGTTGGAGCTGCCGCCGATCTCGTTCTTGGTGCGTTCCACCGAAATGATACGTCCATGCAGCTCGGTGCGATGCAGATTCTCAATGCACCTCGATGCATCCCCGGAGGAGGACATAGTCACGTAGCCGTAGCACCGGGTGCCAGGTGTACGGGTGTTGGTGACCACCTTTGCGCCGATCACCTTGCCGAACTTGGAAAAGATCGCCTTGAGGTCGCTGGCACGGGTGAGAGTGGATAGGCCGGAGACCCAGAGATTGCGCGACAGCGTCGCCAGCTTGCTGTTGGCACCGTTGCCACCATTGCCAGCGCCCGATCCCGAACCGGACTTGCTGCCAGCGGTGCTCGATGCTGCCGAGGATGCTGCGGCACCGCCTGCTGCTGCTGCTGATGATGTCGATGATTTCTCTGCAAGTTCCATGTAAATAATAATATTGGAAGAGAGAGTTATGGTCAGAGCTGTGAGTGGCTGAGTAACTGGTTAACTGTTTTGGTTTATGATACGGTCTTTAAGGGAAGCATGTTGTGAACGCACATTTTTTTTTGTAGCTGCTGCTGCTGTTGGATTCGCAAGATTACCGACACAAAACGCGTCACCTAACGGAGCGAAGAGAGTGTGAATTTGATCAGGCGACTGCAGCTGGGTCCTCGTTCGGGTGGGATGGGTCCAGGATAAAGATAGGATTTAAAGGAAGGTTAATTGTTCCACAGCCTGCGGCTCAGCCGAGCTCTTGTTCCCTCCGTCCCCTCTTAGTTCGCTCAGCGTAGCGCATGGCGTAATCCTGAAGCAGGGGAGATCGTTATCCAGCGGATTGAGTTACTGCAACTCCCAGGATCGGCCAAGAAATGAATCCTTCCAGTTCCAGTCTGAGCTTGATGTCTTTCTGCTCTTATCTAGGTTCTTAGAGAGCTAAGGCATGTGCTCGGAGTCTTCCCTTCTTTCTGCCTGGAGAATATCAGCAACGAAGTTGGCTTAGTTTCCTTTTGAAGCAAACTGGATCAAAATACTGATAGGAGTCGTTGGTCCAACGCCGCTGCTGCAACATCCTCCCTGTTGATTTCCACGTCCCGTGCTGTCCCTCTTTCCATTTCCTTGGGTCCTAACCAAATTCACACTCTCTTACACAGTATTTGGCACACATGTTCAACTTTTGTTGAGTTTCATCGACCTTTAAACTGGGGTTTCTTTCATGCTTGGTCCGAACGATCCCAATGCAAAACCTTCCGAACATACACGCCGAACTTAGACATGCTAGAACTGTAACTTAAATTACCTTTATCATCCTTTGGGTTTAATGATTTTCCAGACAACTTCTGATCGCTGTTTGACGTAAGAAATGGAGATAACAAATAGAGTTAGTTAGTGGTTTTAAAAAGAGAGAGACCTGTGGGTTACCAACCTGGCGTCTTTTTTGTCAGATGATTTGTCATCCTTCTTCTTGGAGCGTGCGTTTTCGTCACCCTTCTTGTCGGCATTCGAGTTGGATTTATCTGACTTGTTAGCCGGTTTTACTGTAGATTGTACTAGGTAAATTAGTCTCAAACTTTTTAAAGTTAAATACAAAACGTAAAAGGTAGAGAATACAATAAAGGGAATAGGAAATTAATATTCTTAATGTTAAACAAATACAGAAACTCGAAATGATTAACGAGAGCAGAAATGGAATTGCATTCGTGGCTAAGAAACAAATACATTTGGAAGGTGAAACCAGAAAAAGGCAGACTAAACTCGCAAATAAACTAATTCATCAACAATTCCCCTGTTCCAAGCAGATTTACTCACCAGACTTAATAGACTTGTCATCGGGAGCCTGAACAGAAAGCAAATTAAATTAGAATAGAGCAATATATAATGGCTTATATTCCCATTTACCTCATCGTGCAGCAACTTCTGCTCATCTTCACCAATTGTTAGATTGATGGACTCATCGTTGTCCATGTTTCCGGTGTCGCCGGTATTCTCCTCCTCGCCTTGGATTTCATTGCCGGCCTCTTCGCCTTCACCTCCATTGTTCTCGGCCACATCCACATTATCGCCTTCGGCCTCTCGATCTCCCTCGCCATTCTGCTGATCATCGTAGTAATCCTCCTCCTCCTCCTCGTCATCGTCATCGAGGATCACGCACTCATCGTCCACATCCCCCACTTGGTCAATCTCGTGACCATCCTCGTGATGCGAGAATTCGTTGCCGTTCAAGGAATCCTGACCCTGCTGATCCTCATCTAGGTCGATGGGCTCCTCTTTGATGACCACGTCGGCCGATTCGGGCTCGCAAATGGGCATCGGTAGCGGTTTCTTGGCCTTGGCACCCGCCTGTATCAAGTGTGTGTCCGGGTCTAGTCCCTCCTCCTTCATTGCCTGGAAAATGGGCACACACACACACATGGAAATGTATTTACATATGTATGTATATATGAAGACACATAAGCGAACGCAGCAATTGCACAACTGTCTGTACTTCCAACGGTATTCCCACCCGGACAGGCAACAACTGGAAGCCAACCAACCAAAAGGTGTGCACTCACCTTTTCGAGACGGTCTATGAGCAGCGCCTTCGGGCCCACAGTCTCCAGCTTGCGTTGCTCCAGCTGGTCTTTGAGGTCGCATACGCGCAACTCAGAAATTTTCTTGCCTGGCTCGGGCATGTTCACTTGCAATCGGTCACTGGGTCACTATTCTTATTTAAATATTAACTGGGACACACTCGAAAATCGGGGAAGTCAAATTTACAATTACTTTTCCTCGTCTCGAAACGTGTGAAAATTCTTCTGTCAAGTCAAACCTAGTGATACACACAAATTAGAGCTGTGAACACATTGCTACTATCGATACATCGATATATCGGCTAAATTCTATAATCACTTTCGATATTTGTGCAGGTCTGACAGCCATATTATTTATTTTAATTAATGTATTTATTTAAATGATTTCAATGATGATTATTTTTATGTATTATTATATTATTATTATTTTATAATAAATAATTATAATATAAACATAAAACACATTAAAAGAGAACACTAAGATATTAGGTGCTATCGATAGTTTCTAATCACAAGATACCGCGTTTTGTGTCACCCCTAAAGTCATTAGTTAGTTTTCGCGGAAATTTCTGTTTATCTTGAAGTTTTTTGAAATAGTAGTCAACCTTCGCCATGTCTGTGGTGATAGAGACCACCCTAGGCGATCTGACCGTCGACCTGTTCACCACCGAACGCCCCATCGCCTGCCTGAACTTCCTGAAGCTGTGCCGGCTCAAGTACTACAACTTCAATCTGTTTCATACGGTGCAGCAGGGTTTCATAGCGCAAACCGGCGATCCCACCGGCGCCGGAGATGGCGGCTCCTCAGTCTGGGGTGTGGTGGAGGGCTTGCAGAAGCGCTTTTTCGAAGCAGAGTACTTGCCCCGAATTCACCACTCTAGTGCCGGCATGCTGTCGCTGGTGAGCGCGGGGAAGAATCTGGTGGGCTCCCAGTTCTTTTTCACGCTGGGCGAGAGCTTGACCTCGCTGGATGGCACCCACTGCGTCATCGGTGAGGTGGTGGAGGGTCACGATGTGTTGCGTAAGCTGAACGACGCCATTGTGGACGATGGCTTTCGTCCATACCAGGACATCCGCATCACACACACAGTGGTGCTGGAAGACCCATTTCCGAACCCGCGCGGCCTTCAGGCACCCAGTCGGTCGCCCTCGCCTAGTGCCGAGCGTCTGAAGAACGGCCGCATCGCTGCCGACGAGGATATCGACGACACTGACGGCAAGACCATGGAGGAGATGCAAGAGATGCTGGCCGATCGGGAGGCCAAGGCGCGTGCCACTATTCTCGAAATAGTTGGTGATCTGCCGGATGCCGACATGGCACCGCCAGAAAACGTCCTTTTCGTGTGCAAACTAAATCCCGTGACAACCGACGATGATCTGGAGATAATCTTCAGTCGTTTCGGCGTGGTCAAGGGATGCGAAGTGATACGCGACCGCAAGACTGGAGACTCGCTGCAGTACGCCTTCGTAGAGTTCGAGGACCAAAAGTCATGCGAGGCTGCCTATTTCAAGATGGACAATGTCCTAATCGACGATCGCCGTATTCACGTTGACTTCTCGCAATCCGTATCCAAGGTTACCTGGCGAGGCAAAGGACGCGGCGTAGTTGGGGACGATGGCAGACTAGACTTCGACAACCTGCGAGAAAACAAGGAGCATAGAAAGCCCTACAAAGGACGTGGCAGGGACGATGATCACAGAAATAGTAAAAGATCCGAGGATCCCAGAAGCAGACAAAGCTCTGCCGAACGGCGAAAGGCAAGGGAACAGCGCCACTATGAACAGAGGGAACGAGATGATCGCAGGAATGTGCGCAGGCGTTCGGATTCCAGGGAGCAACAGAAAAGCCGGCGGTCAACGTCCCGAAACCGAAACGTTAGAACAGGCAGGGACTACAACGATCGAAAGCGCTTTAATGAGCTGGAGCAGACGGAGAAGGATCGCCGTAGATCAGTCTCCAGGGGTCGAAATGATAGAAGACGTTCGAGATCCAGAGATATGGTACAAAGAAAACGTTCCCGATCAGGAGATCGGTCGCAAATAAGATCTTCCCGGACAGTAGACGCAACACAAAGGAGGCGTTCCAGGGATCGCACAGAAAGGAGGAGATCCCAATCAAGGGATCGCAAAGATCGCATGCGAGACAGATCTCCGCAGGACAGAAGACGTCATGAAAATGGAGTTGATAGAAGCAGAAACCGAGAAAGATCAGCAGATCGAAGGTATCTATTATATAGCCCCATCAATCCGATAAATTTCTAACATTAACTTATTTTCCAGACCCCAAGAGAAGAGAAATTCAAGCCGAAAACAGAGCCCCGAAAAAAAGCGAAAACTTTCTGCTTCCGTTGATAAGAAACCTGAACATCAAGCCAAGAAGAAATCGAAGCGGGCACCAAGCAGCAGTTCCGAGTCCAGCGAGAGTACCTCAGAATCCGAGAGTGAGTCGGACAGCTCATCCTCGGAAAGCTCCAGTAGTTCCTCCTCCTCGGACGAGCGCAGCAAGCGCAAAAAGAACAAGACCAAACAAAAGAGTGCCAAGAGAAGTCACAAATCGAAAAAGAAACACCATAAAAAATAACAATAAACGACTTTCTTAAATGGAACCATGGATTTTGACTAGAGCTAATAATTTATATAAGGCTACTTTTTCCGGGCCGCGACCTCTGCCTCCAGAGCAGCCATTGCAGCTCCTCCACAGCAGCCTTCCGCGCTCTTTTCGCCGCGTCGTCGTCGTGGTTTCTCGATGACTGCGTCGGGATCGAAGGGTACATTGTCCAGGCGCGTCGTCTCCGGATTAATGCGCAGTTCTATCAATAGAGATTCCCGAGATTCGGCGATGGGAAATCTTGTTTATATAATGGCGCACACTCACCGTAGACACCCTCCTCCTTTTTTTGGGCTTGAATCACATTCGTCCGTAGCTCGTGATCCACGTCCTGGGCTAGCTTGATCATCTATGGGTTGCAGATTTGTAAGATACATATGTATATCTCATAAATTCATTAAAATAAGTGCGAACCTTTTGGATCTCATCCTCGTTGGTTTCGCTTCGATTCTGCAAGAACGATTCGTTGATTTTAGCGCGTCCTGCAGCCAGAGCCTGGGTATCGCCATCGAAGACGTACTGCCGCGTCCGATGGAGCTTCTTGAAGGCACTGAGCACCTGCAATTCATTGATTTATAAGCATTATTAATGATTTTGCTGAAATATTTACCTGTCGCCGCAAGTTGGACATTCTGTTGCCTTAGTGTGACCAAAACAAAGAAATATCTCTTATATGGTAAATAATTTAGTGATTTCCAACACTGTGTAATGTTGGAGCATATATAAATGAGGAATATAAATTAAAAAAAAGTGTTTTTTAATATAAACCAACATAAAGCTTTTAATTGAAAAAAAGTTTACAAAATTCTTTAAAAATTCAATGCGTTCTTAAAACGCATTGTGGTATTTTTAGCCAAGTACAGTTTGGTAAGTTTTAGGTGCCCTGCCACGGTCCCACTGACGCTCAGTTCACAGAATTTTTTTAACGTTTCGGGTGGAAATCGCGCTGCAAAATAAAAAAAAGAGGCTTGTGAAAATCTGGACGTAACATAATAATGATCCAGCAAATAATCTAAATTGTTCATTACCGCGTGCGATCCGACTCAGTGGCGACTCCGCGAGATTTTAATTCAGAACGACGACATCCACCGCTCTGTGTCTTGCCCATTGGAATTTCCGTATATCCTAGCATAACGTCCTGTCAGTGTTACATTTTTAAGTGTGCGTAAATTAACTAAAAAAAAGATAAACTGGCGAAAACGAGCGACAAACTATCCTCGTTCTTCGTGAGCATGGACGAGGAGGAGGAGGAGGTGACCGATCTGAAGCTGCAATTGTTCCACAATACAGTACGCGAGCACATTGTAAGTCGCAGAAATGCATTCATCCCCCTTCCACCCGAAAACCAAAACAACAAAATCGGGAGCAGCAGCTGCTCAGTGCATCTCTTTCGCTCTCTTCTAACTGTACATAAGAAGCTGGCGGGGGGTGTTGGTATGGGTGTGTGTGTGTGACGCCTTGAATTACACACTTTTGACTTCTGATAAACAGAAATCAGTTGGCCGTTCAGTGTACACATAAATTTATTTGTTTATGGTCGGTTATCAGGCATGGACTACACTGGTCAGCACTTTTCGGTTCTTGGTGTTTTATGGCCCACCGGTTATCGGGGAGGAAGTTAACAGTGGGAGGTGCCGATAGCCGTCAGCCACTCTCTTCTTGCACTTTCTATTTGGGCTGCAAAATTAACACGCACATACACAAAAGCGTCGATACACACACACACAAGCACCTGTTGTTAATCAAAAATATGGCGATAATCGATGATTCGACTTTTAGATACTTGGTAGTGGTGGGAGGTGATTGATACCCAAGCCAACCGGCACTTGTAGAGGAGGATTTACTCTTCTATTTTATTTTTTCTTTTGCGGTGGGAAATCTTTATTTTTATGGCTAGAATTTAGCGATTCCCTTCTTAACAGGGAGTAAAAATTCTACATATTTATTTATTTGATTTTTGTTTTGTTTGATTCGTTAATTTGATTTTTAAAATTGATTAATAACTTATCGGATTTCTTCAGATTTATACATGAGTCCATGGCTAAACTTTATTAATTATGTTGCTGATAAAAGCTGTGACTAATACAGAATTAATTAGTATTCATATTTATGTTTTGGGATTATTAAACACAAATTAAAATACACTATCATTTAATCAGTAGAGTACAAAAGCAAATACCTTGATAGGTCATCGATTCCAATGTCAACTACGCCATATAATTCTTGGCAAAGTAATAGGAATTCATACACATTTATTCTTAGAAAATAAAAGCTCCAATAACTCAAAGAACACGATAAGATAATTCATAAAACACGATTTAAGTGATATCAATTCAATGGAGGTTCCATAAACCATGTAAGGATTAATTTTATCCCCCTAATACGTACCGAAAACTGTCAGAACTTCCTATGCAAATTGCCATTAAAACGCTTCAAACAATACAAAGGCAAGAGCCGAGGCGGCCGCAGCAACAAGTGAAAGTGTTTCACTCGAGCTACTAATTATAGAAAATTTTGGGCGTGTAATACCAGAAACCAGAGATTTATGTAAACAACAATATATACCATATGTATACACGAGTTTATTGGATTGCGCAAAGCATTAATTTCCTTTTGTGAAAATGTCGAAAAACAAAAAAGGCCTACAAACACTTGCGGACCAGATTTCAAGTGCAGGGCTATAGTGGTCACGGTTTTCTTGCCGTCGGTCTCTGGGATGATGATGTGTGTTTTTGAAAGTGTCTGCCGTCGTGACCAGCTGTTGGACTTTGTTTAAACAATGGCAGACAAGGCGTTTAATACATTTGAAACAGTTTTAATAAACATGCAGCTCTGCCTCTGAGTATTTCTTTTATAAATACACATTTCACGTATATTTATAAACCCTGCCATGGTTTTTAGAATTGTTGAGCTGGTTCTGGCTGCTCCAGGAAATGGAAACCGGTTTTGTCAGCGCTTCTGAGTGCATCGCCCATTGCCGAAAATTGAATAATTCCCCAACGAATGTGGGTCAGGCCCCCGCGTACGTGACGTGTGGGTCTTTAAATAAATGTAAACATGCCAAAGTGCTCATAAATAATGCAGGAATCTAAAGCCAAAACCCGAATTAAAAACACTAATTTCTGCGGTGCGAGATTGCGAGATTCCCTTTGAAGGGAAAGAGTGAAATGGGAACTGGTTAGGTAACATTATTATGTTCTTTCTTAGTCATTTCCCAAACACTTTACTGCAGTTACCTTGATAAGCAGAATCTCTTCTGACTTGTTGTGTATTTTCAAAGAATTTATAGCTTCTGGGAATAACTTTTACAAATAGAATAAAGCTGGAAGCCATGATATACGATACTGTGAAAACTGAGTTTGCCAACGCCCTCTTTTAAAAACACATTTCCATTTAAGTAATTAAAACAACGGAGACCACTAGTGTCTGGAAGTTAACATACATGTGGACATAAAAATAGACTTTATTATGCCAAGGGAGGTATAAAGTCTAAAGTTTTGGATTGGGTTTTAAGTTAATAATGAATTACATTGGCTGGATCTATATTTTGGGATATTTAGGTACAAGATATAGGTATTAGATGCATTATAAAAATCTAATTAAAGTTACAGAACTTCCTAGACTACTTTTGCTTGTTCTTCCTGTAAAAATGTTCATCCTTTACCAATAACTTATTGATAACAATCTAAGTTAATATTTTTAGTTTGTTCAAGTATTTATGGGTCAAAACGATGACCTCTTCCCAGGCTTCATCAATAAGTTAGATTGCAGAATGTACAATATACCCCTGTTGGCTACAACTATTGGGTATAGGAAAAGTATAAATATTTTGTAGCCCATTCACCGGCTAAAGTTGTCAGCGAGAAGGGGCGAAAAAATCGTCTGGCGAGATATAACCGGCGCTGGTCGTCCTACCTCCAAACGTCTCCGCCACCGCTGTCGCCTTCTTTTGGCCAAAATGTCGCCGTCTTCGCCTGCTTCGCCTGCTTCTGGCTGCAGTTTGGGCGTTGCTGCTATTTTTAGCCAAGGCGGCATGTCCACATTTTAATGGGCGTTGCTGTCGCGTTTTCCCCCTCGAGTTCATGTCAAGTCATTGACTCGCTGCTCGCCTACGATCGCCGGCGAACTGCAGCCAATTTGGAGTCTACGCAAACGTTGGGTTTGGCCAAAGCCGAATCTCTTGGAGCGTGATAAACACTGTTTGGCTTGCACATTGCTTTTAGCTTGCATTGGCACTTGCACATTGCTGTGGCTGATGAGCAGCAAAAACTAAGCTCGGAGAAGATCGCTGGGCTAGCGGCTCTAAATTAGATTTCATTCAGGAATGTCTACGTGAATTTCAATTGTAGTAACGATGCGCGTATCACTCGGCATTTGTCGCCTACGTGTTCCAAGTTCAACACGTCACGCCTTGAAAAGACAATGCGTTTCGTAATTAATAGATAGTTAGGGTACATCATTTTCTATTAATGCTTATAAAAAATTTGTAATTGTAAGGTATTGTTGTAATACAGTTTGATAATTCCTTAAGTACTTCTCCATCACGGTTCTTAAGTTATAAATAATAAATGTTTTATACTATATCCCCGATATTCCTTTTTCTATATATATATCCCCCATTTTACCTTTTAACTACTTTTCAACCACTTGGCATCGAATAAATCAAAGTTTTCTATGTTTTTGTATGCAAAAATCAAATAATATCGGTTAACTTTCCAGTTTACAAAGCAACCCTCCATTAGCATTAAAGATATTACATATATAATATAATAATAAAATATTTTTCTATGCTGAAATCGAGTTTACATCGATAAACATTGATACCCTTTAACCCCTTGATATTAATCACTAAACATGCATTGCCTTATAGTTTCGACCCGCATATTATCGGCATTTTTCCATGATCGGCACTTGGGTTCTATAAATAAACGCCGCAAACTGTTGATAGCAAGCGATTTGCGTCTCCTTATTTAATTTTTAATATTTGACCACATTTTCGGTCGAAATACATTTCTGGCGGGTAAAGAAAACTGTTTAAATATTTAGCCTTAGAGATACGAATATCTGGAGCGTTCTGAAGGCCACTCCACACTCTATACATGGTGAGATGATAGATTCGAGTTCCCAAAATGAAAGAAATGCCGCGAATAATTGAAGATAATTTGATTTAATTGATCAGACAGAACGAGCCTTTCGTTGGGGCATCAAAAGTTAATTGGAATTCGCTATTGTATAACGCATTGGCACAGATACATTCAAAAGTATCTCACCGATACCAGTGCGAATGTCTCGAATAACAAACAAAGAACCCACTAAACAATGCGAGTATAAATTAATTGTTTTTTTTGCTCTCACTCGGCGAATTTTTCTACGTTTTTGCCCAGCCAGAGAGAACATGAAAAGTATCTTTGTTAATGATTTATTTATGTGGCTAGGCATTTGTGTGGCGACTATCTACAATATTTTGTTTTGTTTTCCCTTTTTCGCCAAAGCTAACAATAGCGCAAAAATATGACGTGGGCCAGCGCAAATGATTGGCATCTATTTCGGAAAATCGCTGATGCCAGCTTCAGATTCGAATTTCAGACAATATTGAATGAAAAAGAAGTCTGGGATAATCACATAATGTTTGAAGTGCTGACATTCATGGGGTTTTATACGATCGTAATCGGTCTAGTTCATAACAAATGTGGGTACTTCTGTTGTCGGCCACTGATAAGCTTTCTTTCTGACCTTTGCACGTAGCCGAAAACGTAGGTATATGGGTCTAATTGGCGGTCATAATTAATCATCAATTGCTGGTTTGTTTATGGTGATATGGGATTGTAACCCAGACTCAATTTGATCAAGGGGACATTCTTAGTAGGCTAAAAACCCATTAGAACCCATTTTTAAACATCATTAAGCCGGAAATGAACAAATTATTTAACAGAGTGGACGAGTACCAAAATTTAAACTCATTGTGCCAATATATATTCAGAGATAAGACCCTGAAACACACTTGAAATCCTTCAACGACAGACTTTGACTTCGTGTTACTGAATCACACAAATTTATAAAGATCTATTCGGAATCAACAATTAATCTATTCACTTGTGTACATTAATATAGATTTCCCCCGACGTATATTTACCCGCTAGCAAGTGTTTTTTGGGGCGGAAAACCAAATGACAACATCAAATATGTATTTAAAAACAAGAAGAAACAAATGAAATGAAATGCGTGGGTGTCTTATGTTTACTTTTGTTTATAAATAAGCAAATGTGTGGGGAAATGTGTTACGAAACCAAAAATAAAATAAAAATAAAAAATAAAATGCCTTGCAGGTGCAAAGACAAACATCTTGGGAAAAAGAAAAAATTAACACGCCAAGAAAACAAAAGAAATACGTCGACTTTTTTATTTGCTTATGCGTCAACGTCATTAGCTTAAAGAACCTATAAGTAAAGGGGGAGATATTTCTTGCCAAATTTATTAGTTAGTGACTTGAATCAGGTGTTAATAGACTTCAGTATTGTGCTTTAATGTTTGAGGGAATTTATATAGATAGGAAAAGTCTAATATGATATATCGACAAGAATAGCTCGCTCAATATCGTTTTATAATACATAAATATCGCATAAAATGTTAAAATATCTATGTTATCGAAAAATATCCCTGCAACGCAGCCAAGGGGGCATCTCCAACCCCATAAAGTATTTATATTATTGATCACCATCACCAGCCGAGTCGATTTAGACTGTCTGTCTCACTCTCTGCTTTCGCTTTCTATGCAAACTAGTCTCTCAGTTTTTGAGCTCCGGGCTAAAATATTTAGCACACTCTTAGTTCTTTGCAAGCAGTATATATGTCGGAACAGGCGAAATCGAACCACTATATCTTATACTTTTTAAATGTAATATAAATAAGACTACTATATCGTATAGCTTCTTACTTGTTTCGATTATAATTGTAGATTCGGTTATATATTGATTTATCACATATATATTCCGATAAATGTCGATTTATATATATTATTCGATATATTATCAATATTTTCTGTCATCCCTAAGTGTTAGTAATAAAGTTGCAGGTGCAGGTGTTAATCTCCCACTTGAAGATTACTTCTAGATAAATCCACTCTTTTAAATTAAATATTATTTCTTACTCACTTGAGTTGTTCTCTCTGATATTTTCAGATATTTATGCTACTGATCATCTTGCTGTACTTTAGCTCATATGTCGTTGTCTCACGTTTTCGGCGGCGCGATCGTGACGATCTCTATTCGAACGACGAGGACGAGGTGCTGGTCTATCGCATAAGGTAAGGCATCTGTGTCCAGTGGTCAAAAGCAGAGTCAACAACCTGACTGACTGCCTGCCCCACTAATTGCCGACTCATTCGGATTGCATTCGGTTTCGCTCATGTCACTAATGAATTGCTTTTTTCGCCCCAAACAGCTTTTGGCTCTGCACCTTCACACTGGCTGTGGCCGAAGGTGCCGCCATGCTGCTGCCCGTGTCGATAGCCAGCAACGAGGTGCTGCTTCTCTATCCCAACAGCTACTATGTGAAGTGGCTGAACAGCTCCCTCATACAGGGTGAGTGGCAAACAAAAGGGCTTTTAAGTACACACTAACTAATATGACTTTGTTTATTTATAGGCCTTTGGAACCATGTGTTTCTGTTCTCAAATCTGTCGTTGTTCATCTTCCTGCCGTTCGTTTATCTTTTCTCGGAATCCACGGGCTTCGTCGGCCACAAGAAGGGCATCCTGCCGCGCGTCTACGAGACCTTTACAGTATTCATGCTGATGGCCGTTATTGTCCTAGTCCTAACTGCCGTGTTGAGCGCAGTCTTTGGCATTGAAAAGTTTCAGTTCTTCTGGTTTCTAAGTGAGTATCAACCGGGAACGGAAGAGATCATTATCAATGTCAATTGTGACGTGCCCCACCCAACCCGCAACCCATCCCATCCTTGCTATGGTTAGGTTCCACTCCCACCCCGACTATGTGCACAATGCATTGCTAACTTCCGTTTCTTCACGCTTCACAGATTTGGGCAGTGTTCACCTGCCGTTCCTTTATTCGTGTGTCTCGTTTCTGGGCGTGATGCTTATGCTGAGTGAGTATTATTAACTAAACTAAACTTGATACGAGTGCTTTACTCTTCGGCATTCAGTTGATTGATGTATTTTTCGATGTAGGCCAGCTGCTTGGGATTATGCTCGCGAGCCTTAGCCACGCTCTCCTCTAGCTGCTCGGTGTTCTTTAAATGCTTGTAAATGGTGGCCCGATAGAGCCAGGCGCGCAAATTAGTCTCTTGCAGCTTCTCCAAGATATGCTGGATGTCCTGCAGAGCGCGTTTATAGTTGCGAAGTCTAAGAGAGCTCAAGAGACATTAGTTAATTTGTATATATAGCTTATTTTTGTTTAAGAACCCACTTGATATAGCACAAGGCTCGATTGTTGTAGGTAATAGCACTGTCCTTGATCTTATCGATGGCCCGGCTGTAGTGCAGAATGGCTTTCTCATATTTCTCACTGCGAAAGGCTTCGTTTCCCTGGCTGAAGAGATATTTGACATAAAATTCGATTATAAATATAAATCGAGATACTTAAATCGATATTTTAATGTAATATAGTGGAGATAAAAAGGGACAAATAAATTAAATTATTAAATTATTAAATTATTTTGATATTTATCGATTCTATTCGATATTGAAAATGTCGATATATCAATTTCGATAGATCTTTAAAGGCCTCCCGTCTTACCATCTCTGCACCTCAGCATCGTATTCACGCTTGGCCAGCGCCTCGGCCCGCTCATTGGCATCCCGCTCCACCTGCTCCATGAAGCTCTGCTGGTCCATTGTCTTGGCCTCCTTCTCCTGGTCCTCCTGCATACTCTTCCTATTGATCACCGTGCGATTCTCGCGCACCTTGACACGCACCTTGTCCACATCAATTGAGTCAAAGTCGATCTTTTCTTTTAACTTCTCCTCTGACTCTGGCTCGTCGCGGCTGGCATCATTATTCAATATATCTTCGATCTTCGAGAGGGTTGCCTCAAATTCAGCAAAATCGTCAGCGTTTTTGGGGTCCAAGCTGCAATTGACCATTGTGGCCTTCAGTTTGGCGATGTCTTTGTCTGCCTCGTCTGCCATTTTAAGATCTTTTGGAAAATTTATAGAATGTTTTTCTATGGAAATAGTTCAGAGAGGTTTTACTTTTTAGAGCAGACAAGGAGTTCTAGGCTTGCTAGAAGAGAAACCAACTTAGGTTCTGAAAGGTCACTTTGTTAAGCACAGCTGCTTCACTATAAGTTTAAATACGAAATGTAAACGTCCAAAGATATAACCAAATGAATAACAAACCTCTTTCCCGCTCAGTAACCATGACAATCTGCTTTTGTTTCCATGCAGTCTGCACCCCCTACGGCTTTGTGCGTCTGTTTGGCGTTGTCAACCAGGTCCTGGTGCGTCCCATGCTGCTTCGCGACGTCAACGAGGAGTTCAGCGCCTTCTACATGGAGGAGGCGAGCGTCAAGCGGAAACTGGCTCACATTGAGCTGCACAACGTGAGCACCTCGGACGCGACCAATGGCGGCCGCTTGGGCAACGGGCTTGGTCTCGGACTGACTCGGTCTTTCGCCCATCAGCCGCTGCTGCAGCAGTCCATGGCCCATCTCTACCAGCGCAAGACGATGGACAGCGGTAGGGGTGAGCAGCAGCTGCTGCTCAACGAAAGACTGAGAGAACTGGACTCCGAGCGCAAGGAGTTGGACAAGTTGCGTAAGTCGAGCACCTTCCAGCGCACCTTTGTGTACCCGCTGGCCATGCTGCTGCTGCTCTTCTGCACGGGCGTCACTATTCTGCTCGTTGTGCAAAATACACTGGAGCTGCTCATTGGGATTAAAGCACTGCCGCTGAGCACTAGGGTGAGTTTCGTGCTTAAAGTTTAAGAAAAAATGTATTTCTCTTTATTAAATTCCTTTTATTTTTTAGCAATTCACGCTGGGCATCTCATCGCTATCGAAGCTGGGACCCTTTGGCGCCGGCCTAGAGGTGTGCCTCATCTTCTACCTGGGCGCCACCTCGGTGGTGGGCTTCTACAGCATGCCCTTTATGCGAAACGTCCGCCCCAAGCGTCGCCAAACGTCGCTACCGCAGCTGATGCTCAACTGTGGCTGCATGCTGGTTCTGTCCTCGGCGCTGCCACTGCTTAGCAGGATTATAGGTGAGCCGCCTTTCTCATTACCTAGTTTGAAGTACAAATATTTATGTAATTCTCCATCCCTTTTAGGCATCACCAACTTTGACCTGCTGGGCGACTTCGGGGCCATCGAATGGCTGGGCAACTTTCAGATTGTGCTGCTGTACAATCTCGTCTTTGGCACCACCACGGCACTGTGCCTGGCCAACAAGTTCACGGCGACGGTGCGCCGGGAGCTGCGTGCGCGGTTAGTGGAGAACTATGTGCTCGTTACTAACTACATTAGCTTCATCAACTGATATTGGCGCAAGCGACGCGACAAGGCGTTTCCGTACGCCCGTCAAGTGATGAGGCGCCTTGTCGAGTCGCCGCTAAAGAGCCCAATTAGTTTCTATGCTAAATATAGTAATCTTAGTCGTAAGAGCAGTCGCAATACCACCGCTAGTCGCAAGGCAAACGAAATGAACTGTTGAGGCAGCTGGAACTATATAATATACCTTTACATATGTTATATGATCACGTGTAGTTGTGCAGAACTGATACAGATACTGATATTTGATATTTAAATGTTGCGTTCGTTGCTGTTGTGCTTAACCGTTGTACTTTACACACCCACACACATTACTGTGGCCAGGAAACTATCTCGCAAATATCGAAAACCTAAACGTTGAGAATTTAATAGCGCAACATATAGTAGCCGCAGTCAATGCGCTCGATGTATAGTTGTAGGACATATTATCGTGTATTTCGAATCATCTTGTCGGTCACAGAGAGTCAAGTGTTTTATTCCATTTCGTACATGTCATCTTTTTACGCTATTTATATATACATCCGTGTATTTGTGCGTTTTATTTATTTAAGATTCGAACAATGTTCCTTAAGCAGCGCGCAGCACAGACTGAGGAGGCGCCTTCATTACATTTTACCGCATACTCAACTCTGTAACCAATAATCACCCAATCACACACTTACAAGCGTCTAAAACGTATGTGATAAACATAAATATAATAAACAAAAAGCATTTTACTAAATTAATCGGCATGTGTCATGGCTTTTTTAATTACGCTTTCAAATCCCAAATGGTTTTTATAAAGAAGGCTTGGTTGAACTTTTATTTCAGGCTTACGTCGCTGTTCCTATTGGCTTGATTGCCTTCGCTGAGATGATGTAAGAGGTTCCTATGACATTGCTGTGATTTAATTTAATTTAAAGTCTGGTTAATAAATGCAAAAAGTTCATTTTTTTAAGTTTTATGACTTTGTTTCTCTAAATTAATTTATACAAGCAAGATTTACATGTACAAAACATATCCACACTTCAATATTACCTTTTGAAATTAAAACTTATGTTAAAAAAGAAATAATGCGAATTTTAATTAAATTAAAATTCATTTCAAATATTTCCATTCCGCTTCAAAAACTCACCACATCAAGCCAAGTCTGGCAACGCCTTTTCATAGTTTTAAGTGTGACCAGTAGGGCCAACTCAGCCATTTTAAAAATATCGATAGTATCGTTAATAACATTGATGCTTATGAGGCCTCTTACCAAAGCACAGCACTGCTTCAAGAGCCTTCCATATCCGTTTCTGTTCAAAAAATCCCACTTTTCCCGAATATCTCCCCAAAGCTACACAACCATTCCAATTTCTTTGCAAAGTATGGCAACGCTAACGTAAGAGATATAAATCGATCTATCAAGTACGATGTATCGCCATTTTAAAAACATCGATAGTATCGATAGTAACATCCATGCATCTCGTGCAGCTCTAATTTTTTGTGCGGTGGCGTCTAATTGTAAATTTTTTACGTTTCTAATTGAGTTAAGCAAAGCAATCGCACAATGCTGAGCCGGAAGCGCCGGGCGAGCAGCATATCGAGCCGCCAGGACGAGGATCCACTGCAGCTGGACGACTCGACGCCAGAACAGTCGCCGGTGCAGCAGACAACGACACAATCGGCGCGAAAAAAACGCCGCCTGGATCCCACGGAGCTGTGCCAGCAGTTGTACGACTCGATACGGAATATTAAGAAGGAGGATGGCTCCATGCTGTGCGACACGTTCATCCGGGCGCCCAAGCGCCGCCAGGAGCCCTCTTACTACGACGTGGTGGTTAATCCCATTGATCTGCTCAAGGTGCAGCAGAAGCTAAAGACGGACTCGTACGACGACTTGGACGATCTGATGGCCGACCTGGAGCTACTCATAGGCAACGCTAAGGCCTTCTACAAGCCGGACAGCTGCGAGCACCAGGATGCCGTCGCGCTGTGGCAGCACATCCAGACGCAGCGGCAGCGTATCTTAGAAGCGAATGGCTTGGCGGAGGAGGAGCCGCGTGCCAGGCGTATTTCGCGGCAAGTGCGCCGTATGACCAGCAGCATGGAACCTGGCGGAGAGACGTCGTCGTCGGCGGTGGGTGATGAGGAGTACAACCAGTACGAGGAGCTCTTTGCCACCATTATGACCGCCACGGATCCCATAAGCGATCGGGCAATGCACCGCATGTTCCAGCTGCTGCCCTCGAAGAAGATTTACCCCGACTACTATGACGTGATCGAGCATCCCATTGACCTGCGCCTAATAGCGACCAAGATACAGATGAACGCCTACTCTTCGCTGATCGAGATGGAGCGCGATCTGCTGCAGATGACCAAGAACGCCTGTCTGTTCAATGAGCCGGGGTCGCAGATCTACAAGGACGCCAAGGCCCTGAAACGCATCTTTACGCAGAGGCGTATCGAGATGGAGACGGGCAAGGGGAAGCTGGCCAAGCGTGTGAAGAGCCTGTCTAGTGCGGCGATAGCGGGTAAGGATTTAGTCTTGAATTGAAGCCTAAATATTTTAAAATAAAAATCCTAATGGATTTCCCCTTTTTTTTGCAGCCCTAAAAGAAGAAGTGGACAGCACGGACGACGAGGAGACGAGCAAAAAAGGCGAGGGTCCCATGTGGGCGCTCTTTGATCATCTGTACAACGCCCCGGGCACATCGGAGCATCCTGGAGTAACTGGTCCACCGTTGGGTAACTCCCTTTGGAAGCTACCCGTGCGTCGCTTCCATCCCGAGTACTTTGAGCTGATCAAGCGACCCATCTCGATGAGCCAGATCCACACCAAGCTGAAGAAGGGCGACTATGCGAACATCAGTGATCTCACCGCCGATCTCTATCTCATGCTGGACAATGCCAAGAAGGCGTTCCCGGCCAGCCACCGTACCCACAAGGATGCCCTCAAGATGCTGCGGCTGATGAATGCAAAGCTGGTTGAGGAATCGCTGGAGGAGACCAGCGACATGGACGAGGACGAGGCGGACGATGTGGACTCCGAGGTATTTACGGTCAGTTCACAGCAGCAGCCGGAGCGTCGCAAGCCGGGCAGACCGCGCGTCAACTCCAACTCCAATTCGAATGCCTCTCACACGACCAACAACTCGAATTCACCGAAATCCAATCGGATTGCCATCAATGCGGCGATCAAGAAGAAGATACTGAGCATACAGAAATACCTGGTGGACTACTCAGTGGGCAGTCGTCGGCCCATCGAGATGTTTATGGAGAAGCCGCCGCGCAAGGTGTATCCGGACTACTACGACATCATCCAGAATCCCATTGATATGAACACCATTGAGCACAATATACGCACCGATCGCTATGCCACCGTGGAGGACGTTGTGTCCGACTACCGACTCATGTTCTCCAACTGTAGGCAGTACAACGAGGAGGGTTCGAACATCTATGAAGATGCCAACACATTGGAACGGGCACTGAACGAGAAGCTCAAGGAGTTCCCCGGTCTGGTTGAGGTGAAGAAGCAGCCCCTGCAGAAGTACAGCAAGGTGGGTAGGAAGCCAAAGATCGCCATGATCTCGGATCGCCTCTGGCAGTTCTATGAGACAGTGCGCGAGTATCAGGAGCCGAAGGGCAAGCGGCAGCTGTCGCTCATCTTTACCAAGCTGCCGTCAAAGAATGAGTATCCGGACTACTATGACATTATCAAGGAACCCATCGACATGGAGCGCATTGCACAGAAACTAAAGCAGGGCGGCTACGAGAGCCTGGACGAATTGGCGGCTGACTTTCTGCTGATGCTGGAGAATGCCTGCAAGTACAACGAGCCCGATTCGCAGATCTACAAGGATGCCTTGGTGCTGCAGCAGTTGACGCTGCAGCTGAAGCAGCAGCTGCGCACGGAGCGGGACTCGCTGCCCGATGTCCCCCTGGCCGTGCAGGAGCTCTTCTTGACGCTGTTTACGACCTTGTACAATCACCAGGATGAAGAGGGACGTTGCTATTCCGATTCCCTGGCCGAGCTGCCCGAGTACGATGAGCTGGGCGAGGGGAGCAAGGTGCGCGGCATCTCGCTGGATCTGATCAAGCGGCGGCTGGACAAGGGCGCCTACAAGCGACTGGATATTTATCAGGAGGATATTTTTGCCTGCTTGGAGCGGGCGCGCAAGCTCTCCCGCACAGATTCAGACATATTTCAGGACTCCATTGAGCTGCAAACCTACTTCATCCGCAAACGCGACGAGATTTGCAAGGACACTCTGAGATCGCCAGCTCTCAGCTTCACCCTCGAACGACTCCTGGCCGATGTGGAGGTGAGTCGCCAGCAAAAGGCTCAGCAGGAGGAGCAGGATCAGGAGCAGGACAAGGAGAAGGACGAGTTCAATGGCGCCAAGGGCGAGAGCATGACAATCAACCAGCAGGTATACTCCCCCGGCGACTTCGTCTACGTCCAAATGCCGGAGAACAAGATCCCCTCCATAGCCAGCATCGAGAGGCTTTGGACTTCGCCCACCAACGAGAAGCTAATGCAGGCCTCGATCTTCGTTCGACCGCACGAGACCTACCACGTGACCACGCGCAAGTTCCTCGAGAAGGAGGTGTTCAAGAGCAGCATCTCGCAGACCGTCTCCATGGACAAGGTCCTTGGCATGTGCTACGTAATGAACATAAGGGACTACATCAAGATGCGACCCGAAAGACTGCCCGAGAAGGATGTGTTCGTCTGCGAGTCGCGCTACAACATCCAGGGACGCTGCTTCAAGAAACTCAAGAGCTGGCCACCCATGCGCGAGGGCTGCTCCGTCAAATTTGTGCCGCGCGAGCAGCCCCTCGAGCTGAAGCGCGTGATGTCCGTGTTCAAGGAGCGGCTGGAGAAGCACAAGGGCGAGCTGGAGGAGCTCAAGCTGCAGGAGACGCTGGTGGAGAAGGAGAAGCCGAACGTGTCCTGCGATCCGCCACCCAATGCCGAGGACAGCAGCACCTACTATCAGCAGTACAACACCGTCTGCAGTGGTGCCATCAAGACGGGCGATTTTGTGTACGTGGCTACCCAAACGGGCAAGCAATCGGTGGCCCAGGTGCAGCAGATATGGGAGCAGAACGGCAAGTCCTACTTCAAGGGTCCGTGGTTGCTGCCGCCCAGCGAGACTACGCCCGGCCTGGGCAAGCAGTTCTTTCGCCAAGAGCTGCTCATGAGCACCGTTGAGGAGGTCAGTCCCGTGGTAGGCATCGTTGGTCGCTGTGCCGTCCTCGAGTACGCCGAATTCATCAACTCTCGGCCCACGGAGATATCCGAGAGCGATGTCTACATCTGCGAGTCCGTCTACGATGAGCTGAAGAAGGCCCTACGCAAGCTGGTGGCCGGCAACATGCGCAAGTTCCAGCACAGTCCGGCCGTCACCGAGGATGAGATCTTTTACTTCAAGACCCCCATCAAGCCCACCAAGGATGTAAAGAACGAGATCAATGAGCTAAGCATGCTGGAGGACTCCATGGACGGGGATACGCCCTCGCTGAGCTCGGATATAGCGGCCATGTCCTCGCCGGCGCCCTCTGTGAACTCCACGCCGCTGACGTCCAAGGTGAAGGCGGCCAAGTCGGCGAAGAAGTGCCTCACCGGCTACATTCTCTACTCGAGTGAAGTGCGAAAAGGCATTTGCCAGAGCAATCCGGACGCCACTTTTGGCGATATATCCCGCATGGTGGGCACCGAATGGAAGAATCTCCCCTCCAGCGCCAAACAGAGCTGGGAGGATCGTGCCAGCCGGCAGAATGAGGAGACGGCGGCCATGCGCCGCGAACTGGACGATGCCCAAAGCAGTGCCAGTCCCTCGCCTCAGGTCTCGCAGGATGGACAGGGCCTGACCTTCGAGTGTCAGTGGGACAAGTGTGACTTTCAGTTCGAGGAGCTCGGCGACTGCACCGAACACTGCATGTCCGATGCCACCGGGCACATACAGCGTCATCCGCAGGCCGGCATGGAGATGGAGTACGTCTGCCTGTGGCGCAACTGTCCGCGGATTAAAAAGTCCACCCAGGCTTTTCCCAATGTCCTGCGGCTCGTCAAGCATGTCCGAGAGGTGCATCTAAGCAAATGTGGCAAGCCCTTGTCCGCCAGCGAGCGCGGCAAGAACTTTGTGCCGCGTCGGCACAAGAATGCCACACTGGCCACCACAATGCCCCTTCCGTCTAGCAACTCGCAATCACCGCGTGGCCCCAACAACCACGAGGTAGCCATGCATCTCCAGCAACAGCAACAGCAGCAACACCACCATCAGCACCAGCACATGCACCAGCATCCACAGCAACAGACAATCGTCCTGGGACCGCCCCCGGAACCTATGTTCGTCACCGTGCCACCGCGCACCACTCGCGTCATTCACTCGGAGGCATACATCAAGTACATCGAAAGCCTGCAGACAGGCAGCCACCTCAACGTGGCCACCTGCAACAACAACTGGCGACGGGCCATGACCCATGTCACGCCGGCGCAGGTGGTGCCCAAGGCGCCGCTGCCCGAACACTGGCTCGGACCCAATCTGCGCGATCAGGGAAATGTGGTGCAGGCCCTGTGCCACCTGCGCAACTTCATGCTTGACGATGTTTTGCAAATACGACGCAGCTGCAACTAGCCTAAGCCTTCTATAAGCCCAAAGCGTTCCGAGTTCGATGTTCAAATACAAAGAGTAATAACTAATAACAGAATGAGGCTTGTATTGATGGGGTTGTGGCGGGAAACATCAAAACTTAACTACGATCTACTGACTGCACCGCATAAATAAATAGGTGCATCGTTGCTCTACTGATTTCTGTTCGCCTGTTACACGAAATGTAAGAAGCGCGCCATTCCACAGTAAAAATGTACCAAATGCAGGTTTCCATGTACCAGGCGCACAGAATAAAGCAGACGGTTGATTAGCTCAGTGTGACCATAACTTACAACCGTTTAATGCTCTCGCGAGAGCGTTGTACGCTTGCTTGAAAGAGAGCGAACTATCTACTGACTGCACTGCATAAATAAATAAGTGCATCGCTGTTCTACTGATCTCTGTTCGCCTGTTATATGAAATGTATGAAGCGGGCTTTTTTGGTTATTGTTTCGGCAACAGGTTCCAAATCAGGCGTTTCCCCAGTACAAATTTATCAAATGCAGGTTTCCATGTACCAGGCGCTCAGAATGCAGCAGGCGAATGATTAGCTCTTAATTTACAACAGTTTAGTGCTCTCGCGAGAGCTTCGTACGCTTGCTAGAAAGAGAGCAAACGATCTGCTAACGTCGCCGCAATAAATAAATAGGTGCATCGTTGCTCTAAAGATTTCTGTTCGCCTATGAAGCGGGTAAGTGTTACTGTTTTGGCAAAAACATTCTGATTCTGATTCGTATTTCTAAGCAAATATAAAAAATAATAAATAAAAAGTATTAAAATATATGTAATCTGAAATCTTACAAAAATATAATAAAATATGATTATGACTGACCTGAATGTTCATTTATTACTTATCTTACTTTGAGTTAGCGATCACTTTTTACCCTTGAATATCGCTCATCCGCCCCTGTGTTCCCATATGTTGTTTGTTATCTCGCTCACGATGACGTCATGGCAGCGCTAGTTCGGATTCGGAATTATTTTTCGTGGGTTTTGTTTTGCTCCGCAGCTACGACAACAAACCGGTTCCCCCGCAGGCATATAGAGTGGTCGTCACCCAGTTATTTTGTGGTGCTTATCTAATTGTGCCTGCTCAGTGGTGCTCAGTGCCGCTCAGTGGCGCTCTTTTCGGGTTTCCTCCAACGATGGCGGGGCGGCTTCTCCTCCCGCACGCCATCGAGTCGGCGACTCCGACTACCGAAATTCAGTCATAGTCTGGCGCTGGCACACGGCGGACGCTATTTACCAAGTATTAGATCAACCAAAGGAGACACAGCAACCATGTCGGAGGGCGAGTCCAAGTTCGGTTTCAAGGATATGGAGAAGGCGCTGGAGACGCTGAAGCTGCTGGAGAGCCATGACATGCAATATCGCAAGCTAACTGTGCGCGGCCTGCTCGGCAGGGCCAAGCGGGTGCTAACAAGTAAGTAATTCTGGCCAGGATTTCACAGCTACCTCCTAAGTATTATCCTGAAATTATCCTCATAGTGACCAAGGCGGCTGAGAAGCTGAAGAACATCAACGAGGCCATCGGTGTCTTTGAGAAATGGCTGGAGGAGAACGGCGGCGGTGCTTCCAATAAGAACACCAAGACCGACAGCGAGGACAAAGTAGAGACGGTTCCTGGCTTGGGCTTCAAGGACAAGGCAGCTGCGGAGGCAACGCTGAGGTAAGCGACACCCAGGTCATCCCATCGGACATGCTAATGGGTCGGCGAGGAAGACCTTCAGACCAGGCGGCTAGCGACGGCGTCAAATGATGTCATGGCACAGTTTTAGAGTGCCGAACTCGGAAGTCTCATTAGTTGGATAGAGCAACAACGACCACTCTCCCGAGCGTTGTGTGTGAACGAGTGTGTGTGGATGTGTACTAGGGTGGATCGATTGATATTAATGCCTTAAGCTCAATCAACTTTTGGGGCACTACGTCATGTATTCCCCTTTTTCTAAATACTTCAAATGATCGTTAAAAGTTGGAAGATTCTTCCCAAGGCAACATTATCATTAGATTCTGGAATTTGCGAGTTCTAATTATACAAATTCAGCGAAAATATCTAAAAGTAGACAACTGAAAATAGTTTGATATTCATGCGTATATTATTATATTCACATTCCATGAATAGTTCTCAAAATTAACAAGAAATCTCATTTAATACAAGGCTCCAGAAATCACAAAGGTTTTTGACACCTTTCTAAGGGTTTTAGAAACCCCAGTGATTACTGGCCCCCAAATACCTTTTCAAACTAAAAGCTTAATGATTCATTAGCTTATTTATCACTCCACCGGTCCACCTTAATATTTACAAACTTGTGTATATCATCAGCACATTCCTCGGCCGGCCTGTATCCAAAATATTTATACACATCTATATGCATCTCATCGCATTTGCAGCATCTTGGCGGAGCGCGATCCGGACTACCAGAGGCTGGCCATCAAGGGGCTGATTGGCAGCTCCAAGCGAGTCTTGTCCGGCACTAAGAACGAGGACAAGATCAATGCCATCAAGGAGGCCGTGCAGTTACTGGAGGACTTCCTCGAGAAGTTTGAGGCCGAGAACCGGATCAAGGACAATCGCGCCTACTTGCCCCTGACAGTCATAACCAAGCTGCCAGAGCCCAAGGAGGACTCGCTGGTTAGTGAGTTCCTCGAGGTTTACGGCGGCTCCAAGGCCAAGGGCAACTACAAGCACCTGCGCACCATGTTCCCCAAGGAGGACGAGAGCACCAGCTGGGACATTGTACGCAATCGGCAGCTGGCCAAGCTGCTGGAGCAGATTAAGAGCGAGGAGGCCAAGTTGTTTGATGCAGAGACAGGAGCACCCACTGAACTGCACCTGCAGCTCATCCACTGGGCCTACAGCCCGCAGCCGGACAAGCTGAAGCAGTACATCGAGAAGCTGGCCAAAAAGACGCCCGAGAAGCGGAAGAAGGAGAGCAGCAGCAGTGACTCCAGCAGCGACAGCAGCCAGGATTCCGACCAGGATGACAAGCCCAAGAAGAAGAAGTTGAAGGAGGAGTGAAACACACAGAGAGATGCCAGTTTAACGAACAGAAACGTTTCATATGCCCCTTTTCTCGTTTCCGAAACCAAGCCAATTTGGCTTGAATAATTTCCTAAAAACTCGTACATTTTTTTCAAACAGCCAAATTGTTTTGGTTTTGAAAACGAAATCGGTGCTTAATAGTTTATTTAAGTAACTCAACCTCAACGCAGACTACGATTAGTGGAGGACACACACTGTTCTTGTCCTCCTCTAACAGGGATGCCCATTGAAATCACCAAGGAGTTGAAATCACTTGAAAAAAGGCTACAAAATGTCACAACAGTCAATATTGCCCGCTTTTCGTCACCTTTTTGCATTGATTTATAATTCCATAATGATTTCAAGGCAACCCTTTATATAAGTAGTATATACATATACACAGATTCATGTATGTTATGTAGGCGCTTGCTATATATATGTAATATCTTACAGTACCATACGTATGTATATATATCGCCCGTCGACGGCGGCCTTTGGAATCAATAAATATGTAGGATGGTGTCTCAGCTATTCCTCACGCAGCTCATCGTGGCGAAACCTTCGTTCCCAATTCAAACACACACGCAACTAGATTACACAATGTACAGGGGACCCGGCCACGCCCACTTGACCGCATTCCCACGCTCCGCCCCCACATATGAATACTGCTGCTAATATTTATGCAAGCCGGCGGTATCGTAATAATCCGACTTGGCCACACGCGGCGAATGCGTCTGCGATTCACCGGAAGTTGGCGGCGTCTTGGCCAGCGACAGTGTCAACTGCTGGTGCTGATGCTGGTCACCCTTGCCGCCGGTAGATCCGGTGGTTAGGTGGCCATAGGCCATATTGAACAGGGCATCCGGATCGCAGACGAAGCGATAGACATAGCGCTCACCGTTCACCTTCTGCATGATGCCCTTCTCGTAGTAGTAGCGAAGACTGCGGGACAGTTTGTCGTAGTTCATGGCCGGCCGGTTCTTCTGGAGACCCCAACGCCGGGCCACCTCCTCCGGCTCGATCAGCTTGAACTCCATGCCGCGCCCGGTCCAGGCAATGCAGCTGGCACTGAGGTGAGAGATTTATAACGGAAAAACGGAGGACTAAGTCAGGACTCTAAAGAAACACCTCTCCGAACTCACCTGGTTGTGGGCTCATCCAACAGCGCCACCAGAAACTGCCACAGTTGCAGGGAACCCCGTCGCTGGCTGATTGTCTGGCCATTGCTGCTGGTGGAGATGCCATTGCTGGCGTAGAACTGATCCAGGCGCAGCTCCGCATCGCTGGATGTGGTGGAATCCACGACATTTGGTCTTAAAGCCGTGGGATAGGTGGACGAGATGGTGGCGTTGTAGGGACCACTGTCGTACTTTAAATCCGCATCGCTCACCGCCGCCGCCACGGAGCTGGGCGAGAGCTCCCGGTAGACGGACTGCGTCTGCGTCTGCTGCTGGTGGGCGTAGTGCGAGGGCGTGGCGTACACCGCCGAGCTGGATATGACTGCCGTGTGGCTAAACTTAAAGGCGGAGGCGGCATGTAGCGGTGTCAGGTGGGTCAGGTGGGCAGCCTGCTGCTCGGTTGCCTGCTGATGGTGTCCATGGTGATGGTGATGATGGTGCGGATGAAGTGCAGCGGCGTGCTGCAGTTGCTGCTGTTGCAGCTGCTGCTGCTGCTGCTGGTGATGATGCTGCTGTTGCTGCTGCTGCTGCTGTTGTTGCTGTTGCTGCTGTTGTTGCTGCTGCTGTTGCTGCTGCTGCTGGGCCGCCGTTGTGGTGGAGTCCGCATGCTCGATCTTCGTGTGGTGGGGAAAGTGCTGGCCGGAGGAGACATCGCTGCAGTAGGCAGCTGCGGCTGCAGCAGCAGCGGCGGCGGCGGCAGCAGCGGCCGCTGCGGTGGCCGACTCTGCAAAAAGGGAGGATGCGGAAAAGGAGTCAGGAGCCAGCCAGGAGCTAAGTGAAAGCCGCTTTCATGCACGTTTGAGCAATGTCTCGTCATCGAGGGAATGGGCGCTAATTACATGGGTATTCCTGGCTACCCTTGCCTAGAGAGCGAGTTCTATGGCTACGACATGGGATATGGGATTATTTATTTATATGTTTGGTATTAAACATCGAATTAAACTCTGATTAATGGGGTGCCAATCTAACATGCTAAGCACAAGTTGCTAGGCCCATTATTGTTGCATCCCGGATGACAAAAAATATATCGATTTAATGTTTGAATACAATACGCGAAAGTCGAAATATAAATCAATATTTGAACATTGCATTATACTGTCATATATCTATATTTTGTTTTAAATATTGAATCAATATAATCGGAATAAAGGCAAATCAATTAAAAAACCTTTTTCGGAAATTATTTGATATTAACGATATTAAAACGTTAAATTCGATAATTTTCCATATTAAAATATTCGATTTATCAAAGCTTACGATATTTTCGATAGTTAGCCATATATTTTTTGGTATATCTTATCGGACTTTTCCTTTTCAATGAGTGTTACTACGAGGGCTATAAGGGTTTCAACTTTATTGTTTAATAACTTCATTATTTATTATCGGATTTTACTGAAATTTAGGAAACATGTTCTCAAGATCCTGCTCCTTTAATATATATTTCATTTCTATGCAAACTCGGGCTTACAGCTTTAAATCTTACACCAAATTCAATAAATTTACCTAACATAGAACAATATAAAACATTCTTATAGTTCCAGTTATTTAGATCCTTATTTTCCTAAAGTTTATGTAAATATTCCTTATATACCATGTCCTGTATCTCTCTTTAAGGGCATTTCCAGCTTCGTGCATGCCCTTAGACCTTTTGTACACATTGTTTTGCTTTGTTTGTGCTGTTCTTGCTCTGCTAAATGGCCAAGGTATTTAGCAGCAATTAATTATTTAAGCAACCCGCTCGCCCACTCCTGCCACTCGAGCCACTCCAGCCACTCCGGCTGCAAAATGCTCAATATGCTGCAATTTAACGGCACCATCCCCTTGGCACCACCACTGGAGTTGTGCCCTTTTCATTAGGTTGCCACTGTGCCCCATCCCATCCTCTGTAGCCCTCATCGCGACTCGACGCTGGGCGCATTAAAAATTCAGGAGATACCTTTGCATAATCCATGAGCAAGTGTCGACAAGTAAAAACATCATTCCCGATAACAACAATGATGGAAAAGCGAAGACCTGTTGGCCCAGCCCAGTGGGAGTGGGCGAGGCTGTGGGAGTGCATCAGCAGGAAGGGATGGGTGTGGGCTTGAATCTGGGGGGTGGCTGGTGTAGCTAACACAAGCCACTCACTCCGTCCCGTCGCTGAGCGTGATTGAGCTGCTTGTTCGACGAACTGGATTCCGGATTCCACCCACCGGAGGCCAGCAGCTAACAGAGCCCGCGGATCTGGGCCGCCAAATTGAATTCCACGCTCGTGCCGCCAATTGGATTAGCGGTTACTAACACCGGCGATATTGTTATTGTAAATTATGCGCGCACTTTCTTGCATTTTATTCGAAAAAATATTATTGGCAAGAAATGAGGCAGCAAGAAGCGAACATTCTAAATTGAGTTACTGCCCTGATACTGCCGAGCATAATTTGAATAAATGATGAACCAGGCGCGGCTTTAATAATTCATTTTTTCTGTTTTCTTATAAAAACAACTCACCTTCGTCGCTCTTTTTCAGAATGCCCGCGGGTGGCGATGATGGGAATCTGGATGAAGCATAAATCAGAAAATATTGAAACCACATAACGTAAATCTAAGGGAAGCAGGAGCAGAAGCAGGAGCAGGCGCTCGTCTGATTGACTTAAAGTTGACTTGTCTTGTCAGGGCCAAGCGTTCAATCCTCGCCCAGCTCCTGGCTCCCAGTTCCCAGCTCCTGGAGAATCCTTACCTGTAGCAGTACGGGTGCGGATGCGGATGCGAGTGTGGGTGCGTCACAGCGGGTATGTCGAAGAAAGTGGATGTTCTCTCATGGCGCACGCCTTTGACATTCACTGCAGAGATGGAAAAGCAAAGAAAAAAAAGTCCAAGTCACTTCTTTTAGTTCCCTGCCCCACGGACCTCTCGACTTTTGTTAGATAATATTTTATATTAACGCTCGCACCAGGACGCCGCCTTTGAGAGCACAAATCGAGCTTGTCACATGCACTTGACTTGGCCATAATCGAATGCCACAGGATAACCTTTAAGACTAGATAACTACCAAAGCCCGAAGACTAAAGATTAAAGAGTTCTTAAGTACAAAAATAATAAAGATAAGGAGAACACAACATAAAAATAGCTTAAATAAAGATAAATCAAACAAGGTTAAGTTAATTTAAAGGACAAATTCTGCAGGAAACTATAGGAAACTCTTAAGAATAAGGTAATTTTGGTTGTTATAGAGTCGTTAAGCAAAAAAAGATTAAAGATAAGAGGAAGGAAGAACTAAATTAAATATAAAAGCAACCAAAACTTAGTTTTTTTTAAGACAAAAACTAGAAACAACAGGAAACCCTTTACCATAGTTTGTCATTATTAATTTGAATAAGATTTTTAAGATACTATGCGTTTAAAAACCTAAAGGTGTCAAAAATTAGTGATACTACAATAAATACCTAAAACAAATCCTGAAACCAAAATTTCTTTTCTCTTTCCCTTAAAACAATATTTATTCTATTAACTAATCTGTGTCGATTAAAATCAGCTTGCCTAGAGTATTTTACAAACTATGTTTTATTTACTCTCCTTGGGCCTCGACACGCGCCAACTTCAGTTATGTTTTCTTAATAAAACTCTTAAAAAAAACAAGCTCCAAGCTAAAACAAAGCCTCCAGGCTGCAAGGGGCAAGCAGTCCGGTAACCCAACCCCGAACCAAGTCCTGCCATGATGATACCCAAGACCCCACCCACTTTTCTGAACTCATAATGGAAAATTAATAAACAAGCGAACGTGTAAATAGCGAAAGCAAACAGAAAGTGGGCAGTCAAAAAAAAAAAAAAGGAAGAGTAAAGGGAGCAGAAGGAGGCTGCATCCGGACACGACGACGACAGTGGATGTGGACGAGGACGCTTACCATTGTACCTTGCGTTCAAGTAACCCTCGGTGGAAGTGTCCAGGCCGAACTTCCCGATTGACGGCGCTGGCGTGGGCGTGGCGTACATGACCAGTTCGTCGGCCAACTGATGATGGTGGTGATGGTGATGATGATGATGGGCATACCAGGAGGATTCCCGAGTGAGATCTATATCGGTGGGAGGATGAAGTTAAAAAGAAGGTAAGGGAATAAGCAATATTTTAGGTAATACATCTTAAAAGCACAAAGAACCCATACAGACCATTACAGAGAGAGGCACTTGCTCCGCTCGAGCTGGAGGATCCGGCAGAGGCATTCATCAGCGCCGCCGTGGCAATGGGAGCCGGCGGCGTGGAGCTCCCGCTCAGGGTCAAGCAGCAAGGTGGCGGCGGCACCACCGCCACCGGCGATGTCTTCTGGCCAATGCAAATGGCCTCCATGAGACCATGTCCGGCTGCATCCAGTTCGCTGGCATGGCATGGCTTCTTGCGTTCCGCCTCCAGGTTGGCACAGCTCGAGGATGAGGAAGATGAGGAAATGGCCTTGGCCACCGCCGGCAGCGTGGAACTGACACAGGAAACCACCGAGTCGGTGGTTAGTGTGGATGTACTTGGCGCCCCATGGTACAGTCCCAGGTGGGCGTGTGGATGATGATGATGATGATGCGGATGCGGATGCGAGTGGGAGTGATCCAGGTGCGTGAGCGTCTGCTGCAGCTGCTCCAAGTGCGTCTTGGCCTCGCTGTAGTCGCTCTGCGGAATAAGGAAATGAGACGAGACGCGGCAGGAAATTGTCATGAGTCTGGGTCTTTTAGCTTGGGGTTTTTGGCCTCTCTCTTGTGGCCAAATTAGTCTTCGATTTATTTTTCGAAATCCGCAATATGTATTTGATGAAGAAACCCTTGGATCCGCGAGGGCTTAAAGCAGGCCACACTTTAAGGCCACCTGCTGGCCTGCCACCCGCTGCTAACAGGTTGCGGAGACAATGGAACGGACTGGGACTGGCCACGGGGCCATGTAGCTTCACATTGACATAGTCAAGTTGTAGTGGGTGCAAGGAGTGGCAATTAGCTTAACAGCTTCTGCTGCTGCGGCTTCTTTTGCCGGGTGTCAATTGGCCGTGTTCTGTGTGTTCTTGGCCATTAAGTAATGAGCCATTGTCAGCGGCAGCCACAAACTGGAACTGCAACTGGACCCTCGCGTGTGGACATAGTGTAAGTTTGATATGGGATTAATATGTTGTTTTTGCCAACTCCAACTGCGGTTTATTGACACTTGTACACTTAATGAGCGGGGCGCTGAGGTTAACCTTTGTTTATGGCTGCCGCCGCACTCTCACTCTCTCCGGGCCACCAACTCCGCAGAGTAGCTTGTGCCGGCAGGGATTTCACTTTTTTTCATGGGGGAAATTCGGTGATCATATGGGCCTGCTTTGCTTAAGTCTTTTCTATTGACTTTCTTTAAAAAAAGCCACAGAATATTTCAAGAAGCTCTTTGTTCTCGGTCTTAGAATATGGGGTTATGACACTGCATTGCTTGCTTTCTGAAATTAAGTTAATTTTTGCTCAGACTTTCAGAGACTAATAGTAAATCGAATTCCTCAAAAAAGTAACATAAAAATATATGCATCAACTTATAAATAAATTTAATATAACTGCATATATAGTTGCCTCTTTCTGTACTCAATAAATGCGAAGAAAATGTAGTATTATAACACAATTATCTATAGAGAAATATGATCTTTGCCTCATTCTTCATAGATCAGATTAAATTACATAAAATTGCATGACTCAGAAATTGCATTCAGAAGAATAGTTCAACTTATTTTTTATTTAAAAGAAAACTAAAGATGTAGGCCAATTTCAAATGATTTGCTTTAAATTACCAAAGTAAACTAACATCAATCCACCGGCTTAAGACAATGGTACGAGTACGAGTATATCTTCACACTTCCCGTTGAAATAGATTTACAGCGACGACAGCTGACAGGTTGTTTGTTTATTTTCGGAACCTACTTTTTAAGGTCTCCATCTCCATCTGCAGCCCAAAGTGTATCCCAGGCACTGCCCCATTTCGAGTCCCTCGCTTGACATTTGAGCAAACTGGAGCACCAAACGATGCAGTGCGATGTGCATCGTCGCATCCGAGAACCATTTGTAGGATAGTTACCCTTAATTACAGGCCCGTAATCGCCGCCGGTATGGTTCAGCTCTATCGGTGCAGCGGAGGCATCGCTGGCTCCAATCTGCGACTCTAGTTCCACTTCCAGTTCCATCCGATAGAAACGCAGAAAGCGGCACCGTCCCTTTCTACCATCTTTCTTTTTGGCCAGAAGAAGTGCTTTCTCCCCTACGAAATCAGCTCGTGTGCGGGTTATGTAAATCTCCTCCGATATGGTACATTCAACTTCATGGACACATAGTATTATTATATTATTTTACAATCCATGGCGGACTCCTTTTCCGCTTTTTGCGAGCACAAATTTTGGCCAAATTGCAAAATATGTCGCCGGATTGCGTTTGCTAAGTGCAAGCAAACAATTTGTCAAATCAAATTACCGCAATTATTTAGTGTAACTGTCATGTGCGAGCGACTAGAGGCAGCCAGCCAAGCGATGTCACCTGGCGCACGTGCGCAGGTGCAGCAAGGGGTACCACATATACATAGGAACTACTTGTATTTTGAACATTTGCACCGACTAGATAATACCCCCTTATCGCCGAAGTATCTACTTTGTTTTAATGGAATTTTCCTGTCAGAGTCTACTTTATTATAGTCATGGAGTAAATACTCCTTTCCCAAGATGATAACTATTCCATTTGCATTATTCATAGTCGTAAATTATAAAGTTATGTTAATACATTTTATTACTAATATTGTATTGAAGTGATATCAGTTGTAGTCTAATAAATTAATATATACAATACTACTGGCAAAAAGTCTGAAGATGAATATCAAAGCCGCGCCAAATCATACCGAATCACATTCTAAGTCCTTAGTATTAAACTAGCTTTAAAATTAGTTTATGCGCCACAGTACATTCATCCCAACTACTGCATTCAGGCTTCAAAAATACTATTTAAAATGTTAAATATTTACAAAATGCTTGTTAAACGAATATTTAATATTCTATTGAAATTAAAAAAGAACACTTCTGAATGAAATCATCAAATGTTTTTTTATATATTAGACAACCTACTTTTTCGAAGTGATCTTAGCATTGTAAATACCCTTCAATACATGATGAACTTTAGGCCCTATTAGACCCTAATTTGCATGGGCAATTGGTGCCAATTACAAGTGCAATTGGCAAAACAAACTGTGGCAACTGTGTGTATGGGTGACTGACTCATCCGACGGATTGATCAACTTTGAACTCTGGCGAACAATAGGCCGCCGGAGCCGAAGCTGGCAAAGATTACGACGCATGCGCGCCCGCAACTGACATTACGAAACTGTGCTCGTGTTTACTTTTCGGGTAACTACTACTATATACGGGTGTATATATGTGGGTATATATGCTGATCTACTTTGCAGCAGCCCTACGAGGAGGCAGCTTGGGGCTGACAAAAGACAATGCTTTTCTTTTTTCAAATTGTTTTAGTTTGGGTTTTTTTCTGTCTTTTGTTTTTCGTTCGTTTCCACGCTGAGGTGCGTTGTGTGGCGGCTTGGCTTGGCTGAGTCGCTTTTTCGTGCTCGTCGTGGAAAACACTTTCACTGCCCATGATGAGGCAGTGACACGGTCGTCACCATCGCGGCTCTGTCTTCTTGTGGGTGCTGTGCCTGTGCCTTTACTGTGGCAATGGAAGCGCGACCGAGCCATTTACTCAGTTGCTCAGCCTGGGAGCCGCATTTTCGGTTCAGCAGCGGGCGAGTTCGGAGGTGTTTCCAGCGAAGATAGGATTCTATCTACATTCTGAGAATTGCTAGCCAAGGAAGGAGTTACAAAGGATTTCATTAAGCAAGTTGCTTTATTAAGTGCGGATTCTTCTATCAGATTGAAGTTTACTTGGGAGGATCGTCAGTGCATAACGGATTATCTTTATGAAATCTCCAAACTAAATAAGTCTTGAAAAACAAGCCCTAGTTTTTCATATTAACAAAATATTAATTCACCAGCTTTGATATGTTAAACAATAAAAACAAGTGATTAAAATAACTAAAGGTTTTATTATCCAGCTAAAACAAGAATTAAGTTTTGTCGAAGAATACAGGAAGTAAAATCGAATACCCTGAACATTTATCAAAAACATTTGACTTCGTGGAAGGATACAAAGTTTTCCGTGCGGTGAAACCCATAATTATATTGATTTTAGAGCAATACAGTGCTTAATAATTCATTTAATAAATTAAACTAAATAAAACATAAGAATCTACCTCAAAAATACAAATTGTGGAACTCTCTTGCTAAACTAGAGTAGCTTTAGCTACTAAATTTGTTTTTATAAATAAACCCCGCTCCATGATTACTGCAACGCCATGCCAGGACACGTGAGCCGAGACCTTAATTGGCTCCACTTCCTCCTGCCCCTGTGGGCTCTGGTGCAAGGTAAGTCACTGCCACTGCATCACAGATACAAATAATCCTTATGATCGATCCTCCTCCTCCTTAGTGACCCTCTGCCAACCGTATCAGTTGCCCCATCGCTGTTCGAATCGCCTGGAAAATGCTCTAGAGCACATGCGCCGCCGCAGCATCCAGACCAAAAGCTCCTCCACGGACCGCAACCGCGGATCGCGAGCTATGTGGGAGCCACCGGCGCAGAGTCCGTATCAACTTTACCACAGTTTCTATGGGCAGCACAGCGAGCCGGAGGACGACTTCTACAATGCGGGTGGCGGCGCCTACAACTCGGGACGCGGCTACCATGCCAAGCTCCTGCACCGAAGCGGAAGACCCTACCCCTTCTCGGACTCTAGCAGTGCTCTGGAGCTGGAAGACTTGCTGGCGGTGAACCAGGAGACACATCAACAGCAACAGCAGCACCACAGGCAGCCCCACAAGCTGGCCATTTCCCGGGTGGATGTGGAGGATCTTAAGGTGCGCGTACCGCCGGCAAAATCGGCCAATCGCTGGGTGGAGATCGACAAGTGCAAGTTCAGCACGGAGAACTCCACGCTGGACACACGCCTGATCTTTCCGGATCTCACGCTTAGCGGTAAGGTAGTGATGCAGCCGATGGGAGGCAAGTGCCACATGATCCTGCGGCTGCGACACGCGGGCATTGAGTTTCGGACGGTGCCGTTGGGCTACGACCACACCTCGGGGCAGTCTTCGGGGTATGAGCAGTCCCGAAGGCTGGGAGCCGCCTCCGTGAGAACGGACTCCCACTTTGCAGAGCCCGGCTTTATATCGGTGTTTGCCCACGGCTGCCAGGGACCCAGTGGCATTCGCCTTCGCCAGAACTCCAAACGGAGATTCGGACACTCGCCGGAGGTGGAGCTGGGCGAGCCGCATGTGATTCTGGGCACCAACAATCGACCGCAAGGTCAGAGATGGGGCAAGTACCATCACCAGCAGGAGCCGCAGCAGCCTAGCAGCTACGACATCCGGCTGGGCCAGAATCCGCAGCGGGACCAGAGCCTGGAGCTGGGCAGTGATTCCGGTGAGTTCGTGGATGTCAACGGCGACAATTTCTACCGGCGGCAGTTTGGCAAAAAACGAAGACGCCGACGGCGTTATGCCCAGGATAATTTCGAGGACCAGATGAACTTCAGCGAGGATGTGCTGCATTTCGAGGACGAGCAGCTGCAGCAGCTGGTGGAGCCGGATGCCCGGGCCTTTGCGGATATATTCAGTGCGGGAAACGGAGCCGGAGCAGGGGCCAGTTCGTCTGGCGGAGATCGCGAGGAGCTGGTGGGCGAGGCCATGTCCCACGAGCTGGAGAAACTCTTCTCGATGGGCGTGCGGGGCCTGCTGACCACCTACATGCAGCGCGCCCTCCAGCCGGCCATCAAGGAGACCCTGATGGAGAACATGGGCTACACCCTTAGCTATGGATGACGGCCTGTCCGCCTGCTCAGACTCCGACTCTACTTTAAGCCCTATTTATGTCCGACGATGCAGCAGCAATAAAAGCTTTAATCTTACCAACTTGGCGGTATCCATCGGCTCGATCTTGAACTTGGCGGTGGTGGCGGGTGCTGCCTGCGTTTTTCACTAATAGGATTTCACCTGGCTGCTGCTGGTCATCAATAGTTCTCAATTATTCAGCGCTCGATGGCTTTGCTTTCACTTGTCGGCGATCAGCGCGCATTCCGTTGCCGTCGTGCAGTTGGGTTCGAGTATCCGTGGTGACTGGCTGGCCAGGATGCGTCCTGGTTTCGTCGGGGGTTGCTGCTGCTCCAGTATGATGCTGATGCTGTGCGGTGGCCATTGCGCAAGTCTGTCACGCCCCCCAAGGACATTGATTGGTTTTGCTGCTCCTGACGGGGGTGACCAATGGAACGTTCGCGTGGGCGTCAATCAGTCTAGAATGTCATTCAATTTGACAGATCCTTGAAAATGAATTTAAATGTTTCTTTGGGGTTAGAAATTATCTGATAAAGGTTTGTAATGGTATTTTTATGGTGAAATCAGAGTGAAAGCGGAAATATTCTGATTTAGTTTATATTATTATAAAGACTGAGATTAAATTCATATGCTTGTATTTTTTTTTAACATAAAATGTACTTATGATTGTATTGTTTATCTTTTAAATCTTAAAAGTCTTCAAATTTTACCTTATAAATGTGTTGTATTAAAAGTAATAACTATTTGAAATATAAAGTTTTAATTTGTAGGTTCTTTTTTATTGAACACCTTGTTTAAATAAGATTTTTATATGTTTAATTAAGTAATCAACTAAATATTCCAATTCAAAGCGATGTTATTTGACTTCATATGAAAACTTTTCACAAATATTTATTGAAACATGTAAGATTTTTGTTGTATAAGTAACGAAATTGATTTCAAGGCAAAAGTAAAATGAATTAGTTGCAATATCTAATAAAAAGCATTAAAAAAGTGTTAATTTATAAACAAGGAAACAAATAAGCTGAAATTCTCATTCAATTTCGATTAGCAATCAACTTTATCAAGCAGTCCGGCAACTTTAAAAGCCCAATTGTAACGTAGTCTGGCCTATCTTAGTCCGCCCACTGTGCGGTATTTTTCAACACCCACGCAAACGGTCACACTACCCTCAGGAAATCTCTCTGGCAATTTTCATTCTCAGCAGATTTATTATGTGATATGCACAAACCAAGTATCCAAACAACCATACTGCCGTAGGTGAGTGTCACCCGCGACAACCGTGTGTTCGGTGGAATGCGGGCATGCCCATCCGAAGTGGGAAGAATGCCAGGAAGCGTAACTCCGGGACAAAGAGTTTGTTTACGTCCGCGAGTGTTGTGGCAGCGTGTGGGGAGTGGAGGCGAAGGCCACTCAGTCAGGTGTCTGCGCATTATATAATAACAACTCCCAGGGCGGACGAGGCGCCGAGATTAGATAGCTGGATTGCCGGGCGGACTTCCGTACGCTGTGGCCCTGGCGGACGGGCAAAGGTCGCGGTCAGGCGTAGAAGCTTTCCTGCTTCCGCTGTCGCACGACCTTGGGGGCCTTCACAATGATTTTCGTGCGTCAATGCCCTCTGATGTGATATGTTTTTTGTTTTTTACGCAGATAAAGATCAAGCGGACACACCACAAAGCGGGACAGCACAAAGGAAGAACGAGCTAACTTTAAGGCGAGTCATGCAGGTCGAATGCCTCCAGAGCCAGCGCCAGCGCCACACGAACGGGAGGCTGTAAAGGGAGCCCGAGCCCGCACCAGCACCTCATACGTTCCACGCATGCCAGCGCCCCTCGGCGGTGGACGCACTCATTATCCGACCGCAGACGACAGCAGCAGCAGCTAGCGATGACGGAAAGCAGCGGCGCCCGCCTCTCGGTGGCCTCCGGCGGTGCAGCCGGCACTAGCAGCGGCGTGGACGGATCCCCCTACATACGCACCATCGAGTGGAATATGATGAACAAGACCAAGTTCTTTCCTCTCTCCATGCTCAGCTCCTTCTCGGTGCGCTGCTGCCTCTTCCCGCTGACGGTGATCAAGACGCAGCTGCAGGTGCAGCACAAGAGCGATGTCTACAAAGGCATGGTGGACTGTGCCATGAAGATCTATCGCTCCGAAGGTGTGCCCGGCTTGTATCGCGGCTTCTGGATATCCTCCGTACAGATTGTCTCCGGCGTCTTCTACATCAGCACCTACGAGGGTGTGCGCCACGTGCTCAGCGATATGGGTGCCGGACACCGGATGAAGGCCCTGCTCGGCGGTGGCTGCGCCTCGCTGGTGGGCCAGACCATCATAGTTCCTTTCGACGTGATATCGCAACACGCCATGGTGCTGGGTATGTCGGCGCATGCCGGCTCCAAGGGCGATATCAATCCGCTGGGCATTAAGTCATGGCCCGGCCGGAGTCGCCTGCACATCTCCATGGATATTGGCAGGGAGATAATGCGACGCGATGGATTTAGGGGCTTTTACCGCGGCTACACCGCCAGCCTGATGGCCTATGTACCTAACTCTGCCATGTGGTGGGCCTTCTATCACCTCTATCAGGGTAAGTCTGTCGCGAATTATATTAGTGAGATTAGATTAATTCAATTTTGGCTTTATTGGCAGACGAACTGTGCCGCATCTGCCCCATTTGGGTGTCCCATTTGTTCATCCAGTGCGTGGCCGGCAGCCTGGGTGGCTTCACAACGACAATATTAACCAATCCATTAGATATAGTTCGCGCCCGTTTGCAGGTAAGCAAGGAGAGTCACAAAATGGGCTCCTGATTCTTTGAATTCCTTTCAAGATACTTCAATCTTAAATTAATCAGACAACACTTTTGATTTGTCATAAAAATTGCTGCTTTGCAATTCCCATAAAACCTACGTAATGCCCAGGGGCTCGTGGGCTATGAGTGCTGCTGGCTCTTATCTGCGCCACAGCATGTGCTTTGTCATTCACACGTACGTAATCTATATGGTCTTGTCTACCCTGCAGGTCCATCGTTTGGACTCGATGAGCGTCGCTTTTAGGGAACTCTGGCAGGAGGAGAAGCTGAACTGCTTCTTCAAGGGCCTGTCCGCCCGCCTGGTGCAGTCGGCGGCCTTCTCATTCAGCATTATCCTCGGCTACGAGACCATCAAGCGCATTGCCGTGGACGAGCAGTACAAGCATCAGATACGCTGGTGAACAACGCACAATCCCCCAGCCAAACTGAAACCAACTCAAAAACTGCATTTAAGCGACGTACTGAGAACCACCACAGACGAGGAGTTTGTAAATAACAAGGAGGAGATGGAGTAGCACAGGTTAATTAGTTGAATTATGGAATCAAGGATAGCGAACGCTTCGAAGATGTACTTTTAGTAGAACGTTTCAATTTGCTAGCAAAACAGCAGTTCGATATACACCAAAGTGTTGTAGCTTAAAGTGTACAATATTTTTGTTATACTTAGTCATTTTATACCTAACACGCATAGAGGCCGATCGGTGTGACAAGCATAATTTATTATACACACATAATTGTACGTAATTGATGATGATGATGATGTTGATTATACTGTTGTTTATATTGGTAACCAAACCCGCTTAACTTTACACTAAACCAATTAGCACAGCAACTGGACATGCCGAATTAGTAATTAATATCGAAACAGGGCTCCTTTCCCTTATATAATTAGTTAAGCATTCTGTGTCTGTGTTCTCTGAGTGGATAAACCTAGTTTTAGTCTGCATTGTAATAAAGTACAAACCAAGAAGTGTTACATTTTTGGCACACTGAAAATATGAATTGCCCAACTGATAATGATAGTCAGGATCTGCTCTGGGTTCCACAACAATTGGTCGAGTTAACCCTGTGTTCCTGTGTTTAAATGTGCTGAAACTAACTTTGTAAGCCCCCAGTTGATGCAATAAAAAACCAGAGTTGGGTTAATAACTGATAGTTGGACTTTAATTCGTGATTTGACTATATAAATAAAATAAATAAGTTATCTAATTTGGCATTTCTAGTTTCTAGTTCTCCCCTGCTGCCACAGTGGTTGTCGTTGTTGCTTTTGGATCCTCCGAGCCGGATACTTCCTCTAGCTTGGCTGTGATCGTAACCGGCGGCAACATTTCCGGCTGAGCCGCCTTCAGATCCTGCTTCCGCCAGGCATTATTAAAGTTCTTGATGGGAGTGGGCACTTCTCCGGTCGGTGCCACATCCATATTGATCAGCGGTGGCTGCGGCAGCGGTGGCTCCTCGCTGGCCTTGTTGTAAATCACCCAGTTGTCAGGTCTGTCCGGTTTGGTCAGCACTGTGATCGGTGCAAATGCCACACTGGCCAGCTGCTTGAGCCTCTGAGCCTTCTGGCGTGCCTCCAAGTTGCGTTCGTCATAGTCGTCCGTCTCATCCGCCAGTATGTCGTTGCCCAGCTGCTTGCCCAGGCTGTCGGGGAAGACGGTCACCTTGCTGTTCGTCACAGTCCGGCTGGAGGTGGACAGCATGGGCTTGGGCATCTCCGTCACGTAGCTCGTCTGCGTCTTGTTCGCCAGCATGGGCATTACGTAGTTGTCGTCCAGCGAGGTCACGTTCGTCCCGGTCGAGTTGTGGTTAGTCGAGTCGCGCATCAGTTGGGGTCGCATGTAGCCGTCCTGGTCGAACTTTTTGGTGGAGTCCGATGGTTCCGTCTCCTTTCGGGTCACTGTCTTGTCCAGGTCGTTGCTGGATACGTCCTCGTCGTAAACGTAGTCTTCCTCGTCTGGAGTGGGATTACTTTCGTCCTTGGTCAGGTTGGACAGAGTCCTGCTAACATAGTCGTAGTCCTGTAGGTAGAGTTTATGCTCTGTCTTGATCAGTTCGTTGCTGGCATTGCCCGCTTCCTTGAGTTCTGGTGTGCGTCCATAGAACGTCTGCTGTTGTGTCTGCGGTCTGTAGACCGAACTCGAGCTGGAACCCGAGAACGGACTGGTATTTCTGTCCGTGCTTAGTTCTCTGTCGTAGTACAGTTCGCTCTGGGCTGGCGCATAGTCTGGTCTGTAGGAAGGTGGCCCAACCAAGCCGTAGGATCCTCCACTGACTCCCCCCTGACTCTGCTGCGGTCGCGGATAGGAGCTCACAGCCGGACCTAGCTCCTGGCTAGGTCGCGGTCGTATATTGAAGCTAAAGGTACTGTCTGCACCATTGGCACTGGCCACTCCGGTGATGCTGCCAAAGTGGCCGGCACTCACGGCGCTGCTAGAAGCGTGCAGAAACCCGGAGCTGGGATTAGCACCTATCTGGGAGCTGGTGGACACCGGATAGGAGTGCACCGAAGACGGCCGTGGGGAGTAGGAGGTGGATCCTGTCAGTATGTGCGAGTTCCCTGCCGCGCTGATGGGACTGTGAACCACATTGTTCTCAAAGTTGGGACGCTCCTTGTGACTCTGGGATATGGGCGAAGGAGTCGTGGGCATGGGTCGCCGATTACCCAGGGGATTGAAACTGTTCGTGGCGAAGGTCAAAAAGTTCTGGAAGATGTTCGGTGCTCGTGTCGTTGTCCGTCTGTCGTCGTTGTCGTTCAGGTAGATAATGGTCGGTGGCTTCGTCCTCTGTCCCTGAATGTTGCTAATCTCGCCCAGGGGCTGATGGTAACCATAGGTCTGGAGGGGAACGGGAGTCGTGCTCGCATAGTCCACGTAGTGCGGTGCGTAGTTCGAGTCGTAGTAGGGCTTGTGTGCAGTCGTGTACTCCGCGTAGTCCGTCATGGAGGGTCGGGAGCCGGGGCTCTTGTTCGTCTGTCTTATGTTGATCTCGATCTCGTACTGGTCAGCGTTCGGTCCATTCACCACCACCTTCTGGGGTCTCTCGTAGAGCGGTCTGTTCTGGTACTGTCTCAGTTCGACGCCCCTTTTGGTCGGTTTGTTTGTCTTGGGCGCCTTGGTTTGAAACGTGGATCGTCCCAAACTGGCTGTGGAGCTGGTTTGGAGATCTGACTGGGTGCTGGTATGATTACGTTGGAGGTGTAACAGTCGGGAGTGCAGGGTCTTGTCAAGGGGGTTCTCCTCCTGTTGGGGTTTTAGTTTCCTAGAGTCACGTCTCTCGGTCTTGGGGGTTTCTGTACTCTGTCCCAGGGGTTTCAGTGGGGTAGCTAAGCCCTTTTCAGCAGTCTGTGTGGTCGAGTCTGTCTGGTTTTGGTCAGTGGGTCTTGTCTCTTGGTTGGTCCTCAACTCTGCCACTTCCTCCATGTCCTCTACGTCGTCCTCCTCAAACTCATTCTCGTCGTCCTCGTCCCCCTCAGTCAACGTTCCTGTCCCAGTTTCCGTATTGGTAGCATTACCCCCTGAGCTTCTTAGCTCCACGGGCACATTGTTAATGACCACACGTCTCTTGGGACCCGTACCCGATCCCTCTGGCCTGCGGACATTCACGCTCTTGATATTGATCGTGATCTTCGGGGACTTGTCCAGCTTGTTGTTGACACCACTCACGGCCTTGCGAGTGGGCGTGGTCTGTCGGTTGTTATTACTGTTCCCGTTCTTGTTGGTGGTCGTCACTGTCTTTCGCTTAAGGTCGAGTTTGTCGCTAACTTTGGATGGACTGCCGTTGGTGGGTCGATGGAAACCCGTGCCCGAGTTCGCATTGAGCTCCACCTGAGGCTTGGTCGGTCTCACGCGGTTCGAGAAGCCCGCCTTGTCCTCCTTGATGATCTGCACGGAACCCAGTTCCGGCTGTCCCATGTTGAACACCTGCTCTGGCACCTGTTGATTGTGGAAGGGATCTTGCTCCAGCCAAGGGCTCAGATCAATTGGCGTCAGGCTGCCCACTCCGCAGCTCTGTCGCTCGTTGTCCTCGAATTCTGCCGGAATGAAAATGTGAGGCTGAAGCGTGCCACCACCCACCGTTCGGCAGAGAACCTGAGCCAGGGACACACGACGCAAGGAGTGGAGTTGGGCGGGCGTGAAGGAGCTCTCGAAGCCACCGTTCTCGTACCAGAAACGATCTCCACGCCTGGCATTGCTGAACTGCTGGGCGATGATGCAGGCAAAGGTGGGACCCACCAGGCCACCAACCACAGGACGCTCTGCGATGCCGCCCACAAAGAGATCGATGTCGTGGACGCTGCGATAGGCATGACCAATACGTTTGGCCGACTCGGGACCCACCACGTTAGCTGGGGATAAGAGAAGGTAAAGAAGGGTTTACTAATCAGAGATTTCTTCACGAAAACGTGCTTCTATTATTATGTAACTTCATAATTACTGAAGAGATAATTCGCTTAAAGAAAGTGATTTCCCCCGGAGGTGTGTAATCACTTAATTGGTGTTAATGCGTTAATCAACTGAGGAAAGTTAAGGCCATGAAAGCACGTCAACATGATCTTACCAAAGTCATCCCAGCTCTGGATGGGACTGAGGCCACAGGGCACCCTCCAAGCGCTGTAAGGTGCTATGCCATGATCCCGTCCCCTCTGAATGTTGATGGCAGCCAGGTCTAAGCCAAAGGGAAAGCCAGGTGTCTGGAAGAGGTGATTCGTGAGCTCGGGCGTGATGAACTCATCCCTCTTCAAAGCCCTTTGTGAGGCCAAGCCACGCAAGAGACGATGCAGTGAGCCCGCTGAGCCAATGTCGCCGCGCTGGAACTCCTCATGCAGGCTGACATCTAAAGAGAATATTAACAATTAAGAAATATTCATGGAAACAGCGAAAATTACACCAAAACTCACTGTTGTTGATCACATTGTGATGCCGATCGCATCTCGTGTAGGAATTCTGGACCAGCGAGTGGCCAAAGCGGAAAGCAGCCGCCGCAAAGGCATTCGCCACCGTGGGATTCACCTTGGAACTATACCGTTCGTAGTAGCCCGAGGACAAAAGGTCCAAATCGAAAAGCTTGGCCACCTCCCGTCCCAAAATGACGGGCAGGAATTCCCGGAATGTTATATGCTGGAACATGGCGCCCACAATGCGACGCGTCTCCTGGTACACCTTCTCATCGCTCCAGTGCGGATTCAGTTCGCTCAGCTCCATGGCTATCCGATTGTGTTCGCTCACCCAGACATGGTGCATGGCCAGCAGACCCGGCTGCTCTCCACTCCGTCCATCCCCGGACCGTATACACTTGGTGGCTATGGCACCGCGCTGGCACACATCATCGGCGGGATCTCCTCGCCCATAGATGAGCAGTCCGTGCCGGAAGACTCTGGCATTGTCCGAGGTCTTGGCGCTGTTCGAGTAAATGGGCGAGGCGTCTATGTAGGAGGTAACCTGGTTGGTCTGCTCCCGCCAGGACAAAACACAGTCGCGTCTCTGGGCGGGAGCCGAGCGCAGAAACTCCAGGCAGCGCACCTTGAGCGGCGCCAGCCAAGGATCGTCTAGGGGCACCTTGATGGGGAAGCAGGCCGGATGGAAATCCTTGCCACCACAGCAACTGGGAATGGAGCCGTTGATGGAGCTACCAGAGGAGAGAGATGGAAGAGGGTAAAGGGGGGGGAATAATTAATAATCTTCTCTTGAGTTAAGTTCCCTTTACAACTACTTACCGTGGCTGGGCTGTGGAGGTCATGTCGTGGTCCAGCAGCTGTCCCCACTGAGCTATCATCAGCGTAAGCGGCGCCTCGCCCTCCCTCGCTCCATGGACCAGCAAACTCACGAACCGCGACGAGGACAAAGTACTCCCATCGGCGGAGCTCCTCACCGTGTCCACACCATCCCCATACTCTGGTGGAAGGAAGCGATTGAAGGGCATCTGGGCGGCACCCCACCTGGGCCGTCGCTTGTTGTTGCAGGTGCCGTCGTGGGTGCGATACCGCTCCGAGGCGGGCATGCAGGGCGGCGGGTCCCGCGGCGGACACAGCCCCTCCAAGGCGGTGCGACGCAAAGAGATGCGCTGCGTGTGCGACTGGCGGGCCAGCTCATCGATGTACTGGAAGCTGCAATACCCACAGGGTTATAGACTGAGATCAAGGCGGCCGGATGGCGGGCAGAGGGTGGACCAGGACGGAGCCAGGACGACCCTCAGCCCGCATCCAGCGGCTCGGATGTGGCCGACATGGCTGCGCTCAAATTTCGAGTTCGAGTGCCGACTGCTCGAGCCGCCGGCTTCTATTTATAAAACGCTCGACGGGGCAACGCGACTCCACACGGAATCGCAGCGAAGTTCGGTGGAAACGAGTTCGCTCCAAGTGGGATCCACCAGGTGGTAGTGGTGCTCGTTGGTGGCCTGGTGTGAGTGCGCTTGCAGGTGTGAGATTGTGGCGGGAAAACGCATGAGAAATCAGTGAGCAGCTCGCCGCTGGCTTTAATTCACCCCGCTTTTGCTTTCCATTTGCCGCGTTTATTAGCAACTCTTTTTTTTTAATACTTTTTTGTTCAATTTTAATTTCGTTTTAATCCCGAGGGGTATAATGACTCGGTCATGAAATATGTCTAGCTTGGGGACTGGAGTGCGTCTCTCTATGAGTAAGCACAAATCTGAGATATAGGGTCACTTTTAGAGCAGATTTTGGGCTTTAAAATAAAACTATAAATGCAGAATGTATCTTAATGTTATATAAAGTTATACAAATATTAACAATATATGGAAAGTAAAGAAAATTCCTACCATTTTTCAAAATAACACTAAGATTATATCAATGAAAAGAAGCTGTTTCAGAATATTTCAGATATTAAATTAAGTGCAGAAGTCCGAAGCGATATATCGATACAAAACATTGAGTGACAATATCACATATCGAAAATATCGTATCATACATTTTACATTTAAATATCGATATTATTATTGTAAATATCGTAATCTTTAATATATCGAATTTTTGAAGCATAGATAAAAATTTGCATATAATGTTTAATTAATTAAAATTATTAAAAAGTATCCATAAAATGTTTTTGAAGAAATATCGATGTTTCGATATTTCTGTTATACCTCGAGACACCTTTTCCTCATCAGTAACCAAAGCTAAGCAACATTCAGCGTAAATAAAACTATTTGGGGAGTTCTAAACAAAACAAGCGGTAAGTGCCTCAGACTTTGTTCCAATTTATCATTTTATATACTTTTATATCTTGTAAATCTCATATTTTAAGTTTCCCGAAACCAAACTCATTTCAAACAGCAAAACGATCTAGATGGGAAAATCGCAATCTGCGCATCAGCTTTCTCTTGTCTAAACGAACTTCCTGCCTGGCATATAATTTCCTGCGATCTTCCAATCAATCTATCTTCTAGGCGTTTTCACTTTTCCTCTCACGCATCTGCCATAAAATTAGCTGTGATTGAAGGCTATTTTCAATTGCCCCCGGGGGATGCGCTGCGCAAGTGTATAATTGTTTCGGCACGTTTTTCCAGTTTTCCAGCAGGTGAAAGTGGAAATGTATATATTTTCCCAGGCTTAGGCTTTGTGCCAGAGCTGAGCTTGTCATTGCTCAGATTACCTATTATTTATTTATTAAGCATTGTTTTAAAAGGAGAGCGCCCTTAGCCGAGGGTTCACGCAGCGTATACGCAATGCGGAGGCAAAAAGCGCAGCCGCAGCGTTGGCCGCAGCGATCGCGGGGGTTCAATGCCCTCGAAAGAAACAAAAAATTACAATACAATACAAAACTTTCGTATGGAATGAGAGGAGCTTGAGGCCGAATTGGTTGGCCTGGCCTGACTCGGCCTGACTTGGCTTGGCTTGGCTTGGCTGGTAGAAAACGAAAGTCGCCCCGTGTTTGTGTTTCAGTTTCAGCTTCGGTTTCTGCTTCTTTCTTCGCATATCAGTCGCAAAAGCTTTGCCTTTCGCTGTTTTTGTTGTCGTCGTCGTCGTCGTCTTGATGTAATCAAATTGCGAATGGCCAATCTGAAGCTTCCCCCATCTGGCGTGGGTATTTCTTTATATATAATTTTTCTAGCGCTGTCGCTGTCGCTTTCTTTGGCTTCTAATTTGGCTAAATGCTGCTTTTGGCACCATTAACGAGCTGATCATCATCTCCGCGCTCTCCGCTCACTGATTGACTCTGGACATTTATTTTTTATTTTTTTGTTGATATTTAATTAAACCAAACATGCTGGCTGGCTGAGCATTTCGTAATTTGATTGTGGACATCGAGTGGTGGAGCTGCCGAAAGCATTTCCCATTAATGGCCATCGGCCATCAGCATCTTTTGTCTGGCAATTGTCTGATTGGGACGATGTCGCCGCGTTTTGGCCCATTGATTGCACGTAAATTACGTAAATGCCCAGCTTTGCATTCGGCTCGGTCAGAGCTCATTGCACCTGAGACTGAGACTGAGACAGAGTCGACGACAACGCTCGCTCCACACACCTGAGTAAATGGCCTTTTTCGGCCGGGTGAAAGTTCTCGGCTTAAACGCGCTTTTCGTTCGTTATTTGTGTGGAAAATCCACACGCGACAACCCGTTGTGAAAAGTGAAAACTCTGCCAGCGGAAAAACTGGAAAAACTGCAAATGGAGATGGAAATATGGCGCTGCAATGGAGTGGAAGTTGGTGGCGTCTGCCATTTCCGCTGAGCCGGGCCAAAGAGGTCATTTAACCCGGGCAGCTTTAATTCACCTTCGGCCAGCGCATTCCTCGCCAGATCTGGTATTGGTTTTTGGCCACCGCTTGTCTGCCAATTATGCCGCATTTCAATGTCAAAGTGAAAGTTGACTCTTAGTCATGAGCAATCACAGTGGGACGCCCCTCGTTTTTTTTTTTTTTTTTTTGCTAAGATTTGCCACAAACCAAGAGGAGGAGGAGGAGGAGGAGTGTTGACTTCCACTTGAGCCAACTTCCCGGCCTGGCCAGTTCGTTCCATTCCAATCGCAACTCCAACTCATTAGCTCTGCCAGCGCTGGCTGTCATGGATGCCGTAGAACTCGTTAATCAAGCGAGAAAGTTGCCAGCGGTAATTGTTGGCAGAAGGAAGGAACGAGCGAGCAGGCGGCGGGGGCTATAGCATCCTCCACTCAATAATATTGCTTACTTTGTTGTCTTTGTCTTTTCCGTAATTTCTTTCTGTTTTTTTTTCGTTGGATGCTGCCCGGTTGTATGCTCGTTTTGCATTAGATTGCCAGCGGCCAGAAACTCGAGAGTAACCACTTATATTGCCGAGGGCGGCTCTTAGAGTGAGGCGAATGGCATTCCGTTGGTTTTCCACAAATACTGAGAATTTTAGCAGCTTAAAAGATAGCTTTTTATAGATTTTGATACCTGAAACAGGTCAAGTGTTCAGGACGAACATTCTATTATAAACTATACTATTGCTGAACCTAGAGCATAAATTTTAATCTCTTATTTATGACATGGATGCAATCTCTGCAATGTAATCTCTAGCACACTTAGAACTGATTATCTTGTCACCAATGGAATACTTTTGAAAACAAATTCAGTGACTTATAATAACTTAACAAGTGTAAACGCGTTTGGTCCTACATTTTGGTCCTTCGAGCCGGATGGAAGTCTAGAATTTATTCAAAGTAACACCTAAAGTTTTGTAAAGCATTCCTGAGCTAAAGCTTAACTTAACTAACCTCTTCTCTTGCTATCTGTACCAGGCCAGCTCCTGTCAATTTCCATTCACTATCTTCCTATAGAATATACTATATATATATATATATCTAAATATATATAGAATATATATATTCCCCACTTTCCCAGAACTTTCCAGACCCACCGCGAAGCCACTTTGATTTTTAATCATGCGCTTGGCTTTGGTCAATAACTTTTTTCATATGTCATATAGCCGCAGATATTTGCGGCTGATGAACTCATGGCCCGCCACAATCCGCACGCACACTCTGTGGACCCATATGCCCTCCGCTTACCCCTCCTATTGGAACTTACTTTTTGCGAAAGGCCTTGGCTGCTGCTATGGTGGCATAGGCGGCCATCTCCCGGCGCTCCGAGTCCATGGTTGGGGCATTGAAGCGGGCAAGCATCGCGGCTGGATGATTGTCCTGCAGGGTTTGACCTTTTTGCGAGGTATTTTCGAGGATTTGAGTCGAAAGTTTGGGTTTGAGGGAACAGGGAACACTAGTACCCACCATTGCGCAGCATCTCCGGTTGAATGCGGCCATACAGCTCGGCCATGGCATCCAGTCCCTGGCGCACGCTCTGCTGCAGGGCCACATCCATCAATGTGGGCCGGTGCGAGCGTCCGTTTCGCTGCCCCTGGAATGCTGCCATCTTGAAGTCCGGCTCCTCCTCAACGGGCAGCGGGATCAGTGGATGGGGCAGCTCCTTGGTGGGCGGCTTGCCGCTGACATTCTCCAAGTGCAACAGCAACAGCAGCAGCAGGCAGGCCACCAGCAGCAATGATGGCTGCAACATTCCACCGGCGACTTCTGGAATGGTTTATTCGCTGTCAAGTTCAGAGCAAGCAAAGGTTATCCCATGAATGTGCGTTCAGGAAGGTCTTAAATCATGGATTTTCTCAAGAAAATAAAAGGGAAAAGAATGGCTAACCAAACTGAGACGTAGTTTGAGGGATATATCTAAAATATTATAATTAAATTGATTGCTAATATTCCAACGGTTGGCTATAAATCACAAATAGCTCTATCTACCTTGAGGGCGTAAAGAGGTGGCGAAAAAACCAGGTTGACTCAATAAAGGTGGCCAATTAATGGCAATTATCAATAAAGTTACGTCGCTTCGGGTCGCCTATGGTGATGCATAATGGCTGACTTGGCTTCCTTCGTGATTCGAACGATTACATCAGCAACAGCAACTATAACATCCAAAACATCGGTAGCAGCGAAAAAACGCGCTGTTATTTAATGTATTTTTGCTTTTTTTTGAGCTGCCCACAGCTAATTACAATAATAAAAAAAAATAACTTAAACTGCAACTTATTATCGCCTAACCACCACATTATTCTTTTTTCCTGCCTTTATTTGTTGTTTTTGCTTTTTGTTGATTTTATACTCGGCACTTTTTCTGCATTTTTATTAATTTCATTTTGTGGCGGCTTTGGCCGAGTGATTTTAGCGCTGCTTGCGATTATTGTTATTGTTAATTTAATACGCTTTTAAGCAAAGAGTTGATATATTCGCAGATCAAGTGGAGGAATATAAGCTGAGCTCTTAAATGCATTCCCTGCATTCTAAAGGCGCTCTACCGATAAGAAGCTGTATAAGCGAAATTGGTTGGAATTTCATTAATCACTCTATTTGATTTTCTTTTCTCTGTTTTTGTTTCTTTTTCTTGAAACTTATATTGTTTCCTTATTTGGATGGCATGCGGAGTACCTTATTTGCTCCAATGACCGCATAACAGGTGTCCAGACTGGCGGTGTTCGATGTAAACAATATTTTTATGGTAAAAAAACTACCAACAATTTATGCTGGTGGCTCATAATAGTGGGTTTTTCTTGCTGTACAATTGAGGAATAACTAGAGGCGTAGAATGAAGAAAAAAACTAAAGAAACTCCAAGCGAAAACATATAATAAGTATTTCTTTAATAAAGCAAGTTAATGTTGGTAAAAATTAAGTGTCAAGATATAAATTTACGGCTCTTTATTTTACAAATTAAAAAGGTTCTGTTGTTTCTTAAAGTCCAAAAAACTTTGGGTTAGAGCTGAACATATATTGAGAGGACAGGAACATGTACTACATATCGAGAAAAATATCGCATTCTATGTCTTATCGAAAATTACGTAAAGTTTGATATACCAAATCGTAATCGTTATCGTAAAATAACGCTCTTAAAGTTAAAATATTGAGAAATCGAGTAAAAATATCATTGATGTGTTATTAATTTAAGTTCTTGTTAAAGTTCCGATAATATATTAACCATTTTCAAAACTAAAATTTTGTTATTTGTACGATTAATAAAACAATATTGGTTTTATAGCGGTCACCGCTTTAAATATCGATACTATATCGATATTCTCTGCCATCCCTACTGGAGTTATGTGAGTTCAAAACGCAAATAATAACAAGAACTGATAATCTCTTATTTTTTAAGCAGTATTCTTTAAATATATACACCATTTTATATTTTACTTCCGAGATAAGCACATTTTTGGGTTAATATTATGCAGATTTTTCACAAGAAAACAAAGGCCCCCTTTTCCACGGCCACTTTAAGCTTTTTCCGCCTAATGGAGTGTTTAATTTTTCATCCAAAAAATTATGCAATTAGGCTCAAGAGCCCCCTCGGCTTGCATAAGGCCATTTTTCTCTTCCTCGAGCAAGGGTCCACCACGCCCCACCGCCTCCTCAGCTACCGCCTGGTGGCCGCCAGGAAATCGCTGGCTTAGAGAAATTTTTGCAGCTCTGGCCACGAGACACGCTCACTTAGTTAACTGTGGCACTCGGGCCATTAATAATAATCAATTTGTTGGATGATCTTTTTGCGCAAAAACGGAAATTGATTTACCCGAAGTGCGGCGGTGTTAGCAATTTGTAGTTCGTAATTGCCGTGATTAGCACCTGCCTCAATTTAGCCGAAGACAGACTTTGGGCTCCCAACTATATATGTATGGTATATATTCCGGAGCTGCTCCTGGCGATGGCTTTGGCGATGTTTTACTCCTCGGATCTCCGCCGCACCGAAAAGAAACTTTTTCGCGTTTGTATCTCGGATCGTCGTAAACCGAACTAAATCGATTCTCACCTCACGGCTGCCATTAGAAGCCAAAAGAAACACAGACGCCGAGCCGCAAAGCCGAGACATGCCACAGCTTCACACAAAAAAAAAGTGAAAAGGCCAAACTCACAGAGAAATAAAAAGATGAAAAAGCACCCAAGACCAAGAGACTTCCAGGCGAGCGACCAGTTCTCCGCCGGCTTTCATTCACTGCCCGCGCAGTGGCAGTTTTTTTATATTTTTTTTTTTGTCCAACACCCCTTCTTCTACTTTTAAATATTTATTATTTATTTTCAACTTGTTGGCGCTTATCGCCGCCGACGTTGCCGCCTGCCGCCTGCCGTCGCCGCCCCTCCCTTTCCGTATTCAAATCGAATCGAGAGAGATAAAATGCCTTGCGGCTGCATAAAGTTCCCATTAAAGCAGAAACATAAGAAATGTCTCACCATCGCCGATCGCCATTCATCCGCTCCACTGGCCACTCCAAGCATCCGCCGACCACCATTCAGGCATCCCAGTCCCAGTCCCAGCCAGTCCAATCCAACCAGCTCCACATCCACGTCAATCCATCCGCAGCCGGTTCATCAAAAGATGCCCAGCTGGATGCTTTTGCGCTCAGCCGACCGCTTCCCATTCCCATTGCCCAGTCCACTCTTATCGTCCGCCGCCATCGAACTGCTTTCAATTAGAAGAGAAAGTTCTTGCCACAAGCACAGGCAGGCGGCAGGCAGGCAGGAAAAAGTGAAAAAAAAACTACAGAGAAATAAAAAATAATCAACAAAAAGAGATGTTGTATCGGGTACTCGCCGGGATCAGGGGCCGCGGGTGAAGCCCATAAAAATTGCACCTCATAAATTAAGAAGTTGATGTATCACCGCAACGGCCCGTCGAGGTGACAACAATAACACCAGCTCCCAGCTGCGCAACTAAGCCCAGTTAAAGCGAACTTAACTGATCTCTGGGCAAGAAAAAAGGCAGAATATGCATAGAAAATGGCCAAGAAATGACATCAGCAGTGCAAAAGAGGCTTAAAATAGAAATTGAAATGGAAATGGAAATAGAGTGTCGCTGGCAAAGAGTCTGCCTTGGCATATTACGTATTCTGAATGCGAAATTACACGAGATAAGATTGGGTAATAAAGAACCAGAGAGTGCATTTCTGCAGCTTTATTTATAAGAAAACTAGAATAACATAAAGATTCTAGTCTAAAAGTAAATTTAATATAGTCCAAGGCAAATATTAAACAAGATTATAGAACAAAGATGGAGATTCTTTAAAGGTTTCTGCATACTTTGAAAGATATGTGATCTCTGATACAAATTGGTCTGTTACGCTTTATATTTATCTATAAAATATTATTGAAATATATAGGAAAATAATAAACAAGTAAATAAACATTAGTGTTTAATAAGGGACTTCAAAAAAGTTCAAAGAAAAATATAAGGTAGGGAAATAATACGAGGTTACCCATAAGCTCACAATAATTTCGAAGAAAGAGGTAGTAAGAATACATCTTTATAGTTTTTATAATGTGTTTACATTTGTAGAATCCCTAATATATATAAGAAATATATATAGTTTCTATTAACTAACAAATATATTCACAAAGATTATTAAATTGCTAAGAAAATAGTATTTTGATAAAACCAAAACCACAGCCTAAGCAACTAAAAAAGTATTTCGCAATGCAGCCTTGAAAATATAATAAATTCCAAAAGCATTTAGGTAACATCTCCTGACATTCCTCGACCAAGTTCCAGAAAACTGAAAATGTTGACTCACAAGTGTGAAATTCCCCTCACACCTTGGACCAAGGCTTTTTAGCCTCTCAAATGCTTTTAGCTGCACTTAATGCACTTGGTGTTATCGGATCGAAATCGGAATGGGAATTGGAATCGGAATCAGAACCGCTTAATCGGTGATGAAATCGCCCGAGAAGCGGGCTAAGCCACAGAGTTGGATCATCGCCGATTGCGAGGCAGCTGCTGCGGTAATTTCCAAGAGACAAAAGTCAAAGGTACACTTTACTACTCGTAATGCAAAGAATAAAAAACAGAGAATCTAGAGTAAAATGGGTTTAATTTGCATTCCCCGGGCTGGCGACTAATCAGTCACATGGCAGGCCTGCAGATGCAGGCCGATGCCTGCATTGATCAATGGTGGGCGTTGCATTACGTATACGCCTCGTAAATTAAGTATACGTAAGCAAATTTATTTGCTTGACAAGAGCCACGCACTTGGTCAATTGGATTCAATTGAACTGGGGGAAGGAATAAAAATAAAACCGAAATGAAAAATAACCAAAACAAGCGCTGACTTTGATCCACTAAAGCAACGTACATACGTCCCACGCGGCCTCTTAATGGACATGGCTGGGGTAAGGGGGGGTGGGAATTGTGGATTGTGTGGGGAATGGGCGCCAAGTCAAAACGAAATGGAACGTTTGGGACTCGGATGACGCCAGAAAAGCCAGCGGCGACTCTTCGATTGGAGACTGGGTCACTGTTACGAGCGTAAGAACCAGCGAGTATCTTGCTCACACTCACGCACACAGCCAAGCAATTAGAAGAGAGTTGGGGAACAGAGAGAGATAGATAGAGAGACAGGCAGAGGCAGAGGCAGAGGCAGAGGCTGATAAAGAGTGCGAGACGGCGACAGAATAAAGCGAAATACAGCAAAGAATCGCTGGAATAATAAGACACGAGGCTGCCTTTGGCTTCTGGCCGGGAGACTTCGCTTTCGTTTCGCATATTTTACCTCTCCCCGTGTTTGCTTTATTGTAATTTATAATTTATTTGAATGCTTTTTTCCGCTCCGCTCTTTTTACTTCTTCACTTCTTTTACTTTTATTTCCTTTCTTACTTTCACACGCAGACACGGCGGCCGGCAAAGAAAAGGGTTTGCCTCCCACCACCACCGCCACTCCACTCCACCATTGTGTTGGAGTAATTGAAATCGGCAATCGCACATTCTCTCAATCTCCCAATCTCTCAATTGCAAAGTTTTCGTTTTCAGTTTTTTGGTGTTTTATTAAAAGTTTGATTTTTATTCGCCTTTGTTGGGGATTAGCTCTATAAATAGACACGTACATGTATTACATTTTAATATTATATTATAGGTATTATAAATATATTGTAGATGCTTCGCCGTGCTGCCTCTCCCGAGCCATTTACAGCTTCAATTTATGTATTTTCGCTTTTGTTTAATTTAATTTCGCCTTTTGCGTTTAATTCGCTACCATTTTAGTACAAAAAAAATCACTTGAGCAAACAAGATCCCATTTGGAGGAATAATTTTAGTTTTTGTTTTTCGCTTCTGTTTCTTTTCATCCAGCCATACATATACAATATGATTATTACAAATAATAACAGTTTATATAGGTTTTAATGATAACGCATATGTGTGTGTGTAGAGTTATATGTATAGATGTGTGTGTGTGGGTGTAAGTTACGTGCCTTGCATTCCGAGCTGCAGCAGCACCTGGAACTCTCCAGACTCGCAGCCCAAAACAACAAAACAAAAATTAAACAACATTGTAAAATGAGTATGTGTATGCATGTGTGTGTGCGCTTACAAAATAAAACAAACTTAAAGCTAGGCGTGTGCGTTGGGTGTGTGTGTGTGTTTTGTATAGCTAAAGTATTGCACTATGTATGTATGTATGTATAAATATATGGGATAAACAATTTACATCGAATATAATTCGAATTCCGCGAAAAATTAGAAATTACAAGCTGAGAAAGGAACAGGAGCACGGAAAATATAGACAGAGAGAGAGAAAGAGAGATAGATAGTGGTGGCAAATTAAAAGGATTTCTATAAATATATGTGATGTTCTTTTTCTATGCTTTTTTTTCTTATTTTTTTTTGTTGTTTGATAGTTTGTTGAGAAGGAATGTCGTTCTTGATGGCTGGCCACCAAATTACTTAGATTGCCCTGCCCCCTGCAAGCACTTTGAAGCCTCTAACGTGATCCCAGCTGCCGCATCCAATGATCCAGGGACCAGGACCAACGCTAACTCGATTCGAATCATTCAAGTCGTGTGAATCCTTTGAAAAACTGCTCTCGAAAGTTCCTGAATTATCCATACTATTTGAATTTGTATTTCAATTTACCAAAATAATTCGAATTATTTAAATAAATCACTTTGAATCACTCAAATCATTCGAATCACTTGAATAAATCTAATCAAATCACTCAAACCTCTTTCGAATCATTTGAATAAGCATTTAAAATCATTCAATTTGAAGTCAACGGAATTTCACTCAAAATCCGAATAAGCTGAACTGTTTCGAAACACTCCTATCTTGCAATTTGGAATCACTGACTTTTTCGAAAGACTCAAATCATCCAGTTTCGAATTCAGCGAGTCTTTCGAGTCACTCGAACACATTCAAATCATCCAAACTCGAATCCTTCCGACGATGATGATGATGATCCTTCGATGATCCTTCCGATCAGCCAGGGATCCACCGACACAACCCACAGCACAGCACTCGACCGACTCCATTTGGCCGTTCGTCCCGCCCCGCTTCCCGCTTCCCGCTCCCTGTCGCACGTCGCACGTCGCCCTCCTCTCCCCCGAAGGAAACGTCCGTGGTGGTCATCAGTTGCGTCGCTCGCCAGCTCGCGCCGCTGCCACGTGCCGCTGCTGCTGCTGCTCCTTGTCGCGCAGCTCCTTGATGGCGCCCACTGTGCCGAACATCACCTTGGCCGTCAGCTGGGTTCGCGGTGGACCAGCGGACTTGCCACCGCCGCCGCTGTTGGCCGACGCCTCCCGATCCAGGCCCGTGTTTGCATTGGCGTAGGCGTTCGTATAGGAGACGTAGTTGTTGTTGAGGTCGCGACCGCAGCTGCACTGATGCGACATGTTGCACGTGTTGTTGTTGTACAGTTTTTGGGGATGCTCGGGATCGGTGGTATATATGCTTTGCTTTGCTCCGATTTATATTCGGCAAGTTCTCGGCGGCGAGTGACCAGTGGATCCGCTTGCGGTTGTTTGCCAATTGATCGCGCGTCGTCCGATAGTCGCAGTCGCTCACACTTTCACAGACTCACTAGAACTAATTTTGAAAAACTGTGGTGTTGTTTTTGTGGCCAGGCCCCAAGTCGACAGAGCGGCGGCAGCGACGCCAGTGGAGCCTCGCGAGAGAGCGCTGCGATCGGCAAGCAGCTGATGAGAGAGGGAGAGCTTGGAGACGACGCTGTTGTTGTTGTTGGGGCTGCTGTCGCTGTCGCTGCTGGTGCTGCTGCTGCTGCCGCCGAAGCTGACGTTGCTGCAGTGAAATGATAAATTTCTCTACACTTTGCAGCGATCGCAGCTCTCCGCTCTGTTGCTGCCGGCGTCGCTGCTGTTGGAGAGCTTTCTTGACTGCAGCGCCGTCGTTTTTGTTGTTGTTTCTAATGCCCCTCTGACGTATATAATCGCCGACGCTGCGCTTGTGTAATCTTTACGTCGTCTTTGTATGGCAGCCGCCGATTTGGTTTTTGTATTTCTTTTTCTTCTTCGTTTTTTTCCTATTTCTCTTTCGGCGGCGAGTGCCGTTGCTGCTGGTGTTGTTGTTCCTGTAGCTTTTCTCATAACAATTTGCGAATTCCAAAGGCACGCTCGCAGCGGCAAGTGAAAATCACTAGGCAGTGCAGCGCAGCGACTCACCTGTTCGCTCTCCACTCTCCACACACCTCTCTTCTCTGCCCGTCATTGTTGTTGCTGGCATTCATTAAGTTTCATTCACCTTTCCGAGCAGACTTTACTGTTGTTTATTTGTTTGTTTGGCTTTTCGTTTTTATTTTACATAATTGGATGGACGGACGGAGAAGCGGTGAAGGCAAAGTGCAATGCTGCAGCGGAAATGCCACATTCTAAACCTCTGAACCTGACCCACAAAGAACGAATCGGGCAGGGGAAAAAGAGAAAGAACGGTATTTCTAAGTGTGCTGGAGAGACAAAACGATAAGGAAGAAGCAGCAGAGGCAGAGGCAGCGCCAAACGCATTCGCTTTCGATCGAGTGGCCATCGCCATATCACTTTCCTCTCCACAGCAGAAGTGGAAGAAGAAGCAGAATACTCGCACAACCAGTTTTCTCCAAGAACCCAAAAGCAGCGGTTTGACCCATATAACGGCGCCGTCGATGCTGACGTCAGCAGAGCAAGATCTCTCACTCATTCGCTCACCCAAGTGGGTGGCGAGAGGCAAGAACAAACGGGCCGCGCAGAGCAGAGTGAGAGCGAGAGCCGGGCTGGAGAGTTCGAAAAGAAAGCGAAAAAAGAAATTTCAATGCAGCGAAGCGTAGAATGGAGAACGTATGTTTGTGCTTGGAGTACCCCAGCAAACAAAACAAACACACACAACCGATCGTTTGCTCACCTACTTCTGGGCCCCAGTACATCGGAAAGTGTGTCATCGAAAAAGAAAAAGGAGACAGAAAGAGAGAGAAAGAGCGTGGGGCTGGACAGTGGTAGAAGCAGAGCCAGAAGAGAGCCCCAGCAGCGAACGACATTCTTTGCCGACTTGCCGACTCTTCCATGCGTACTTACCTATGTGTATATATTGCAGGTACACATGTGTGTGTGTGTGTGGTGTGTGCATGTGCCAACAGTTGTGGTCAGAATAATAGAACACTGAAGCATTTGGACAGATTTAATGGGCAGGGAAATGGAAAAACCCCAAGAAAGTGTAGAGTTCTGGAGAAATCAAATTTAAATTTACTTTGCACTATGGGGAACTTTTTTTTAATAAATGAATAGCTCATTCTGCTTAATATACATATATCAACATTACATTCTTAGGCAGATTCTAAATGAAAATTATTCGGATCAGTAAACTATATCCTATAGCTTTTCTAGAAAAGATTAGGCCACATCTTAAGATAGCTGCAAAAAACTTTAGAAACTTAAAATATATTATCTTTTAACAGAGCATAGAAAATATCTATCTATGCAAATATACTTTTCATAGAAACAAACATAATATTTATTAATTCCGATTAAATAATATAGATAGAAAATTCTAGGTTCGGAAATCTGAATATTTAATTATTTATTTTATCATTTCACAGGAGTTCTTCCTTTTTTTTTTTCCAATGAGCTTTATGACTACGAATTTATGCAATAAATCCATAAATCGACACCTTTTATTTACACATTAATTGCTATTATCTTCACCGCACTTGCATGCGAAATTTGAGCAGCATGCAGTAGGGAGATTCCGTCTAGATTCTCCACTCTCCAAAATGCTGTTGCTCGTCTTGGCCGTAAATCTCATCGGGCGCCCTGCTCCGACGACGACTAATTATAAATGCATATTTATGCTGCCTGTTAGTGGCTGCCACTAAGACGACGACCGCTGCTGGTGATATCTGATGGCACATAAGTTCATCTGGATCTCAAGTGCACAAGCTGCACTGCGTTATTCTCATGCGCAGAATCAATTAAAAGAGATGAAAAATAAAAAATACAAAATACGAAAAAAAACACCAAGCGACGAAAACTTGTTGTGGGAAAAATCTCCGAAAACCTGCATAAAAATCGTGATTTTCCATTTTGTATTGTTGTTTTTTTTTCGTCGTTCTTCGTCTAACAACTACAAAAAATGTTTTCTTTGGATATTTTTATTTTTTATGATTTCGCCTATGCATTTTTTTTCGGTGGGAAGTTTGCACCGCGCTAGCATCTGTGTGTGCCTATATGAAGGTGTGGGCCAAACTGGTTGGCTGCCTGCCTTTGGACGTCTTTTGCGGGCCCCGGGCCAACTGCAGGTTTCGATTTGGTTTGGTGTCTTTGTTTTGGTTTCGGTTTCGGTTTCGGTCCACTTTGCCTGCCGCCACGATGATGATTTATGGCTGAACTTGTCTTCTGGAGAAGCGGACATTCCAACTTCTGGCCGATCGAGTCACACCATGGCCAAAAAGCACATGTCTATATCCTCCTTGAAGCCATGTGCACAGCTGCCGGGCTGTCCAGATGCCAAATATCCAAATGAGCTGCTGCCGCTGGCCCCGCGATTAGGCCGCTGGGAAATTTATGAACCTGTTCCGGTGCGATGACGCCCCAGAGTCAGCCCATTGAGATTAGGCCTGCCACGCTTTGGGCCATGTTTTGGTCTTATAGCCCCGCTATCAGCCTGATTTATGATCGATGGATGATGGTTCGTGGTGAGTAAGGAGACAACACGCCCACCCGACCATAGAAATCCGCAATTTCCCCCCAGGTGCAGGCTGCCGGCCGTGATGCAAATGACTTTCCTGGAACTAAATGAAACTTTGAGCCCTGCCTGACGTCATGGTCACAATTAGTCGCCACTTTTTCCATGGAAAGCCATAAAAAACTTATAAACTCGTAGGACAAATTGTAATTGCGCCACAAATCTCAATGCAATTTCGGTGTATTCCCCCCTCAATGTCATGCTGTGCTTGGCATTGCGTATACGCCCCATGTTCCCGCATGGTCGATGGGAGCAATTAGGCAGGAGTGGAGCGAGAACGCGGGGCCAATCAATGTGTTTATTTTCTCAATATTTTCCAATTAGCAAACGATTTTTGCTTTTATTCGTAATTAAAGTATTTACAACTAAGCGTCGTCGCAGCGGGATTTCCTTGGGTAATGGTTATATCCCTCAGCTCCTTTTCCCATCTCCAGCTGCACAATTACACGGAATGCATTGAAACGTATTGGAATAACGTAAAGAGGATTGATTGGAAATATCCTAAAGGACATTGGCAAGAAAGAGAAACTAAAACTTAGTTATTTAAGCACTTAAAATGGTATTAGTTTCATAGTAAAAATCATATTTCTAACTCTAAATATTATCAATTATGTTAAACAAATCTAACTGAGAATTTTCTTAGCCTTCATTGATTCTCTTCAATGCGAGAATGTTCGTAGAAAAGCGCCATCGACAAAGTGCGACGAATCGCAGACGTTTGTTAAATTCACCGAGCAGGGCAGAACAAATGTGGCAGCAGGATAAATGTTAACATGTTATGCGTCCCCTGGTCCCCGATGGCGACATTGTAAAATAGATACTGGCATTCCGCATAAAATTCTTTAGCGTTTCCCCTTTGATATGTTTGCGGCTAAAGAAGGCCAAAACCGGGGGTGGTGCTGCATGTCATTCGAGTTGGCAGCTCAGTTCCCACAAAGCCGGGTTAGAAGAGGCCGCCGGCGGGCAAGTGTCCTGCTCCTGCATTTGACTAATGCGCAGCCAACTGACAATTTTCCATTCGAAATGAGAAATAGTTGGAGACGGACATATATGAGTGGAGTATCCGCTGTGGGAAGTGCCGAGGACCATCCCCTAATGAACTATAACACGGCATTCATCATACGCACCGTTGTTCAGCAGTTGCAGTTTTCTTTACCTTCTGCAGCACTGATGGCATTCTCTTAAGTTAGGCAATAAGAAACAAGCTTAAAATGAAGAAATGTTCATAAAAAAATATTATTTTTAAGGCCAAAAGTCTTTAGATTAAGGGAAACTATGAGCAGTATTTGAATATATGTATCATATATATATTTTCTTAGCAGAAACCACTTAAAAAGGACACAATTTGTCCAAGAAAAGCAAACTTTCTCAGCACTGTTCCGCGGAATCTTGAACCAACTTCTCGGCTTTCATTTCACTATCCTCCAGGAACGACTTCGCGGCTTCCGTTGAAAAGCCGCATGGCCACGGCCACTTGTTACATCCTTGGCCGCAAGGACTCCGCAATGCGAGCCACCCACCCCACTCTTGGCTGGCCAACATCAGCCAACATTTCCCATAGCATTCGGTCGTGTTGGGAATCCGGGGAAAACTCACCACACATTGTCGTCACTCCTGGGTGCTGTGTCGTGCGGTCGTGTGGGTGTTGTTTCGTTGATAAGGGCGCGCCAAAAAGCAACAGGAACAAGAACAAGAGCGGCCGACGCTCATATAAGAGGCCGAGCGCCAGCGGATGCGGATTCAAAACTTAACCGACATTTGATCTGTCAACGTGCCACAGCAGCAGCAGCATCAGCCGAAAAACTGAATCATTTTAACCAACTGTCGCGCACCGTTCAGTAATTCGAGTCATACCGCGTATCCTGTATCCGAAAACAAGTGCATTTCGAGCTGAGGTTTGTTTTCCACTCGATCCTGTAAAGGTTGCAACGCGATTTGTAGTGCTCTCCGGTGTGTGAGTTTTCCCAGCGGCATTTGGAATTCGCTGTAAGTTGTGGTTGAGATTTAAGTTTTAAAAATGTTTTCAGTTGGTTTTGTAAATGTTTAAGTGCCCTTTTTAAAATGATTTGAAATTGGTCAACATTTTTATTACAATTTTAATGGATATACCTTTATTATATTGAAAAGTGTTTAATGTTTAAATTCATTCTTAGATTCTTCACAGATAAATGCTTAAGAACACAGTAAAAAATCAAAGATATGTATTACTAAATTACTTATTCCAGTACTTAAGTTTAAAGGTATTAGACAATTATCTGAAACCGTAAAAATACCTTTAACAAGTTGAGTTTTCTAAGCTTTAAAACACATATAAAGCATTTCAAATTCCATATTTATTTGGCAAATAATAGATTCCATTTAAACTTAATATAAACTGTTAAAGATTAACATCATTTTTCAACATTGATTAAAAATATTCGTCCTAGGAATAACATCAACTAGTTAAAAATAATCTATTTGGTATCTTAAAAAGATTTCGTATTCCCTTGATTTAGGAATATAAATAATTTATATGATATAAATTAAACACATTAGCTACAGTTGATCCCTGTCTTGTAACGTAATTTATATTTGTAGAATTAAACATACAGCATAAAGAGATCAAATTAAATATAAAACCAAAAATAAATTGAAGTTTTTAAAAGTGTTTAAAGTAATCCCAAAGTATTCCTTATTTAAGATGCTCACAGAAAGTTATTTGTTGTTTATAAAGACATTTCTTTCCTTCGACTGACTGAGTCTAGCCGTAATGAACGTTTACAAATACCTTTTCTTTTTAGAAAATCTTACTAAACATAAATATATGTACATGACGTGTACTCCCATTATTTAAAGACCCCTTTGTGCTGCTTAGCCCCTCAAAAAAAATTCCCCCACAACATAAAATAAACCATCTTAAACTCAATCCGCACTTTGGCCCCAAAAAGTATGCTGGAAAAAATGAATTGCAATTTGTACTGGTGTTAGATCTAAGGAAAAGCCTCGAATTCAATTCATTTTCAATCGCTTAGCGTGAAGACAAACCCAAATTTGATTAGATACAATAGAATGCCGGGGGCAGCAATTGACATATGGCAACAGAGTCAACATCCACAGCTCGGAGGAGATCTAGGGCCAACCCAAGTCGTTGGCAATCGAAGTGAGGCGCCTTCCACAAGACAAAAGACAAGCCTCAATCAAATTGTAATTAAATAAATAACAAAAAAGACAACAGAAACAGAAAAAATAGGATCACATATGCACACACACACTAGGCCGGGATAGAAAACCCAAAAGCCAAGGCGAAAATATTAAATAAACAAATCAGAGGACAGAAAATGCTTGATTGATGTTGGGGCAAGTTTTGGAGCGGGGAGCTCGGAACTCGGAGGGATGCCAGTCGCTGCCCCAGGGCCCAGGCGACAGTGTTTACTTGCTAAATTGATACACATGTCAAATTAAAGAAAAACAAGGAAGCGGCCGGGATAACAAAGGCACCAAGGGTCAGCCGCATTTACAGCATCTGAAAAAAAACAGGATAAAAGAAAGCCATGAGGTGCCAGCTTTTTATTGGCTGCTCGCTCGCCTAACCGCCATAAATTGGTGCAAAGAAGTTAGCCACTTCATTACCCCGAACGTAACTTAATTAAGCTGCTTAGTGGCGCAGGCAAAGGTAAATGGAAAGGTAAAGGTAAAGGTGGCTTGCCCACCAGCGCTGCCTTCAATTTAAAAAAAGCATCTGCGAACAAATTGCCCGCGCGTTTCAATTGCACACAGCTAATTTTTTGCTCATTTTCCAGCTAAAGCTGAGGAGCCACCTGAGGTGGGATCGGGATTTGGGATAGGGATCGGGACGTGTCTGTCGTAATTTGCCACATCAGCTGAAATTGCTTTGCGCAAAGCTGCAAAATTTGCTTATATCCTTTGGCCTTTGAGCTAGCTCGCTTTCGCTATTCATCTCGCCCAGTCGGGAAAAGTTCTCAAACTTAATTACAAAGGCGGCGCCTTCTACTGTGGAGCGCCTTGGCCGGCCCGGCTCCTTTGAATTTCCGTTGCATTTTGTGTGGCGGTCAAAACTAATCGCCGCAGCGGATATGAGAAAAGCTAGAGCCCTGCAGGGAGGCGGAGGTAGACCGTTGCCTAGAGCCAAAAAGAGTTATGGACGCCAACGTAAATTCATAAAGAGATAATGTCTGAATCTCATTTACGGCCAAGGGCAGCGAGCTTGCGACAAACAAGATTTTATTGCACAAATGGAAATAATAGCGAAAGGTGTTGACACTTTTCACAAAAGTTGTTTTGCCCCCGCCTCAGATTTACGATTGGTTGTTGGTTGTCGTCCGGAGCTGCTCGTTTCTGCTGTGCGTTGATAAAGTCTAACAAATGTGACGATTTTCCGCCTATTATCTCGTGGCCATTGCCTTTTCGCCGGGTAGTCATTGCTTTTATTGTCCTGCGTGGAAACTGCACAGCTGCCTGCCATGTAGCTGCCATTGTAAATCAAACACCGAGGTTGGGGCTACACGGCGCCTCTGGCCTTCGTTTTGCCTTTTGCGGTAGATGCCGCTGAACCTGTTGCATGATTTGTGACTCTATTGCACATGCACCCAGCGAATTTATGACACACAGCGGCCACGCGGCGTATACGCGATATTTAGGGGAAGTTAAAAAAGAGCGAAGGGAAGTTGTTCAAGTGTAGGACTTGGCTTAATTGATTTGGGTTGTTTGCACATCATTATGAGCGACAGCGAACCCTCATCGACAACTAAGCCGCACGGCATCAAGTCAAAGTCCGTTGGTTTAATGGGAAAATTGTCAGAAAACTTAATTTGCCTAAGAAAACAATGAGGCACGGGCTGAAGGAGTCTACGTGCTCGGCCTGCCAAGTGTTGCCTGCTATTCCCCGGCGGAAGTGCAACCACGGCGATGCAAATACTTGGCAACATCTGTCGCACAGACTGCACTTTCCATTGATGGCTGTGACAGGCACCACAAAAGCTTTGATGGCTGCCACTGACACAGCCATTCCGCTAATGGAATCCACGTAGCAGGACGAGCGTCTGGAGAGAGTTGGTCTATAAGTTCTTCGTGGGTAATTGTCACCCTGCTAATTGTGGCATTAAGCCACTCAGCACTAAGAGGGTTGAACTTCATTTCGGGGTTCACATTTAACTTTTACGAGAACCACTAGCAGCAGCACTTGACCCGGCGACAGCAACTTGCAAGGCCAGCAGAAAAGCGCCAGTGTCTGCTGCAATTCCAGTTCCAGTCCAAAGACCTTCCGCATGGCTGCCGGCGAAGCCAACTTTGTGGCCACATTTTTCGGCGTTCTGGCCTGGCAATTTTTATTCGTTCGTTCTGTTTGTTCTGTTCCAGCCGCCTGTTTGCGCTATTTGCCACGACCTCCTGTCAACGCCGTCAACATTTGTTGCCGTTGACATATTTTGTGTTTGGCCCAAATTCCTGGTCGATTGTTTGTTTCTTTTTATTTTGCATAAATATTCGTAAATGAAGGCACCATCAACGTATGTGGGTGAGCATTAGGGTGGCCTGATTTGAGGGCTAAGCTAAAAATGCTTGTAATTTCTAGAGCAGCCTAAACAGTTTAATATTGATCGATTTATTTAGTTATTTAACAAATTAAGGATAGCATATAAGGATAAGCTCAATAATAGGTTGATAATAGCGATCAACCTTCGAATTAAATACTTATATTCTTTGCTAGAACAATTCTATTGAAATAAATTAATTTTTTAGGCTTACATCTTCTTTTAAACCACAAAATCAATAGAAGCTACTTGAGTACACTACGCCTGTATGTATTTTTAAATTATTCTAGCTCACCTCAAGTAAATAATTAAACTAAATATATTTAAACTTGGTATAAAGAGTAAATAATTTTACTTTAAACAAAAGACGTGCCACCCTAATGGCACAAAACGTATCCATGTTTGGCGAGGGGCGACAGCCGTCTGCCACAAAATATGCAACGCTTTTGACACACACGGGGAATTGGAGAGCGAGTGCTTAAAATTCTATCCGTCGCCTGGTCTCACTTTGTCTCCGCTTACTTTTGCAGCAATTGCGGCAACAGGAGCAGGAGCAACATCACCAGTCCTTGCCCCATCCCACCCACCAGCAGCATCACAATGAACTCCTTTCACGCCCACCTCCTACTGCTGGCCGTGTGCTGTGTCGGCTATATTGCCTGCTCCCCGGTCATTGGCCAGGATCAGCGCAATCCGATCTCCGGCGACAGCGATGCCGACGTCCTGTTGGCCGCCGACGAGCTGGGCGACAACGGCAACGACAATATAGACAAGCGTGTGGAGCGTTATGCCTTTGGGCTTGGCCGAAGAGCCTATATGTACACGAACGGGGGACCGGGGATGAAGCGGCTGCCGGTCTACAACTTTGGTCTGGGCAAGCGATCCCGTCCCTACTCCTTTGGCCTGGGCAAGCGCAGCGACTACGACTACGAGCAGGATAATGAGATCGACTACAGGGTGCCGCCAGCGAACTACTTGGGTGCCGAGAGCAGGGGTGAGTTGCCTATCCGAATCGAAATATAAAGATACTTCTTAATCCGCGGGCTTGCAGTGCGACCTGGCCGGCAGAACAAGCGAACGACGCGCCCGCAGCCCTTCAACTTTGGCCTGGGACGACGTTAAGTTGACCCCTAGGGATCGGCGGGCCTCCCCTGGGCGGCGCACTAATCCAGATCCAGCCGTGCGCCACCCGGAAGGAAGGTGTAACCTAACTTACATATATTTATATTCGAAAAAAAAAGTACTTGCGGCAAGCTCTCTCAGACTATTGCTGAACCTCCCCGAAACCTAAATCACATTCAGAAGCCACTCTAGATGTCTTTGAAGTCCGCTGAATTCTTTGCACGCACTTTCTTTCACCCCCGAAATGTTTATAATAATATTAAATCGCTAGATCCAAATGTATTTATTTTTAGTTGTTAACTCGAGGCGTTCAACGGCAGCATCCATTTAGTTAAAATCGCAATATAAGATTGCAAAAAAAAATACAAAAAAAAAAGAGATAACAAATAAAAGACAGAACGAGAATGAAACTGGCGGTGTGTGTGCAATTATCGAGAAAGAAATACATCAAATGTTATACGAATATAACGAATATATATTACTTATGCATATTCAATCCAATTTACGGTACTCCACCGATATGTATGTACATTTTAAAGGGGCATTAATTAATATATATATACACACACGGATATATATTATATTATATGTATACTTGGGGCACTCTCTCTCGGAAGAAGGAGCGACGAACAGGAGTGGCAAGCGTTGTGGAGGAGCATGAATATTGGGTAAACAGCTTACTAATATGAATGTAACTAAGTGTTTAAACAAAGTGATTAATAATTTAACTATATATAATTACGACTATGTAATTGTTTTGTGAATACATGATGCATACCTTACCCGAAATAAACATAAGCGCAACCAAACTGCGCAAGCAAATCCATCCAGTGTCTCGTGACTAGTGTTGGGTTGCTCATCAGTGAACAAAAAAGAATATTTCACCAAACCATTAACTAGTCATTTCATATAACTAAAGAACACACAAAAATTGGTCAGCTTCACATTATTATTCTCCTTTTCAGTAAAGATCAGACGAATCAAGAAAGGATGCCCTGCGCTTGATTTGGCCTTTGTACACATTTCATGTAACAGGCGAACAGAGATCAGTAAAGAGGTGACTTCAGTAGATCGTTTGTTCTCTTTCTAGCAAGCGTTTCATAAATATTATTTTGCTTTCATCAATTTTTTTGTGTTTATTTATGTCTATATTAAATTTAAATTTAAATTTTACTTTACAAATTAACATTAAATAATTCAATTTAATTAAATATATTATTTATCCAATACACAAACCATTACGTGATTCTACCACTAGATGGTGCTTTATTATTGCACACTTTGGCCAATACACAAACCAAAAGGTATTTAATTTCCAATATATTTTACATGTAGAATTGTGTTAAATGTAGAATAAAGCAGTTCATCAAAAGCAGTAGAAGTGAGACAGCGATCTTCACCATAGAATAGTGTTGTTGTTGTTGTTATCAATTGTTGTTATTGTTTCGGCAACAGAAAGTTCCCAATCAGCAGTTTTTCCAGTACAAATTTCCAAATTCATGGTTCCATGCACCAGGCGCTCATAATCAAGCAGGAGGATGATTAGTTCAATGTAAACATATTTCATAACTGTTTACTGCTCTCGCGACAGTTGCTCTCTTTGATTTATTCTGGCTAGTACGCTTGTAGAAATAGAGCGAACGATCAACTGACGTCACCGCAAAGATAAGTGCATCGTTGCTCTACTGGTCTCTGTTCGTCTGTTACACGAAATGTAAGAATCGGTCAATTGTTGGTTTTATTTTTGCAAAAACAAGTCTCAATCAGTCGTTTTCCCAGTACAAATTTATCAAATGCATAATTTCATGTACCAGGCGCTCAGAATCCAGCAGGAGAATGATTAGTTCAGTGAAAACATATTTCATACCTGTTTAGTGCTCTCGCGAGAGGTGCTCTCTTTGATTTTTTCTGGTAGGTCGTACGCTTGCGAGAAAGAGAGCAAACGATCAACTGATGTCACCGCATAGATAAGTGCATCATTGCTCTACTGTTCTCTGTTCGCCTGTTACACGAAATGTGTGCAAAGGCCAATTCAAGTGCCGGGCATTCTTTTTGCTAATTCCAAAATTGCCGAATATTTTCGTTGTATGAAATAACTAGTTTAGATGTTATTTGTTCAGTGAAAAATTAAACAGCTAACAAGTGAGCAATACAAGTGAGTAAAAAAGTAAGTATAAGCAAAAATAACCAGTAAACCCAAGACACCCACAATTTATTACTTTTAATTGTATTTATTTCGCAATCTTCTCATAAAAACAATAAACTTAGTTTGGCTAGCTACATAACCTACTTATTGATGGTCCTCCTAAATCGTCGAAAATAAGTCCAGTTGCTTTGTTAAACCTAGCTCGGGGGGTACAAATTTGGTTAATTTAGAGACACGAAAACGTTTCAAACAAACAACATTTAGCGAAAAAACTAACTAAGAACTAGAACATGTCCACCTGCAGCTTGCACAGAATGGTGTCGAAGGCGAACACGGACGAGACGAAGGTATAGGGACTGAACCGAATGATGCCAAAGTCCGGCTCCAGGCTGGGCAGGGCGCTCTTCGTAAAGACTGGGGTTTTCTCCGTCTGATAGCGTCCCATTGACACTACGGTGGGCTTGCGGGCATTCTGCTTCATCTTCTCTTTGCGAACAACCAGCTTCTTGGTTTCCCGCACCATGTAAATGGCTTCGGTAGTGGTCATGTAGTCGTGAATGATCTGCCAGGGATTAAAGCTTAATAACCTCCACTTTGAGGATATAGGATTGCAGAGCTTACCTTTCGCTTCTTGGGACAGTGGGCAAAGACCCAGATGAGCGTGCACAGCGTGTTGAATATTTCGCTGTCCTTGTCGCACCAGCGCAACAGCATCTGGGCGATGGTCACCAGGCCGCCCTCTTGGAACGTGTTGGCGGTGTTATACCGCGTCAGATTTAGAATGATGCGACTGCAACGCTCGATTAGCTGCTTGTCCACCTCCGAGCGAATGGCCTGGGCCATGATGCCATAGCAGAAAGTGGACATAAATTCGGAGCAGCCCATCAGCAGGTGCGGCACCGTGCGGGACAGGCGATCTAAAGGGATTAGAAAGCGAGGATTAAGTTAAGGCTTATAAGATTAAGTAATCCCAGCTGGAGGATCTGGCACACGAACTCACCCAGCCGATTGAGCACAGCCAAGGCATCCGAGGCTATGAAGCGTCCCCTTAGGAAACGCACTGCCTCCTGCACCCTGCATCGCACCGAATTCACAGACTTTGCCTCCTGCCGCAGCTGCACCAGCCGCCGTCGGATGGCCAACAGTCCCTGGTGACGCTGACGACGTCGCGTAATATAGCCACGCCAATAGCGCTGTATCACCTTGGCAGCTCTCTTCTGGCGGATCAGTTCCTTCATCTCGGGCGTCATCAGGGCCTGGAAACGTTTGCGGGCCAAGAAGCCACGGACGCGAGCCTGGAAGTCGGGAATGGATTCGCGCAGCAGCAGGAAATTCTCACGTTGCTCCAACATAATCCGCTTGCCACGGAACTTCTGCTGCAGGTGAACAGTGACATTTCGCAGCTGAACAAAGGAGGATCGTTCGCGTTTCATGCTGCAATTAGCACGGAACTTGCGTTGCACCAGGACCGCAGCAGACTTCAAGTTCTGATAGTTTTGTTTCGCTTTCAGCATGGCTTGGCGGGCACGGTAGCGGCGCTGCAGCACCACAGCCGCCTTACGTTGCATCTCAAAGTCACGGCGTTGTTGCCGCATCAGCAGCGTGGCTCTGATGAACTGCTGCAGGAGTCGCACCTTGCGGATTGTCTCCAGGAATATCTTTCTTTGGTGACGCGCCTGCACGGTGGCCCGCCACTTGCGCTGGATGCTAAGGGAGCTGGTACGCGCTCGTCGGTAGCCATCTCTGAGTATCCTCATGTCGCGAAGACTGCGCCACCAACGTTGCAGCCGGATGATGGCCTCGCGCTGCCTCTGATACTGCTCCATCTGCTGCCTCATCTTTAGCTTGCCGCGATATCTCTGCTGGACTTGGATAATGGCCTGCCTTTGCTTTTGGTAGAGAGTCTGCTGCCTTCGCATCTCCAACTTGGCTCGATAGCGGGTCTGAATATTAACAGTTGCCCTCTTCAGCTGATCGTAGATCTTCCTGTGTTTTAACATGGCCAGGCGGGCGCGATACCTTCGCTGGAGTGTCACGGTGGCCTGTCGTAGCGCCAGGAAACTGTTTCGCTGACGCTTCCGCAAGAGGTGACCGCGCCAGTGCATCTGTATGCAGCTTACGGCCGCCTGAGTGCCTCTGTATTTGGCTCGCATAAACCTCATGGCTTTGTGGGCATGGAAACGTCGCTGCACCTTGATGGTCACCTCGCGCAATTGCAGGAATTGCTGACGCTGCTGCCGCATCTCGAGCAAAGCCCGTCGCCGCTTTTGGATCACCAAAGCGGCCTTCTTTAGTTGCAGATACTCATGGCGCTGCTTCTGCATTTCCCTCTTGGCTCGGTACTGGGTTTGTATGAATCTCACGGAGTTGCTCAGCTTTTTAAAGCTTGCCTGCTGGCGGCGCATCTGCAAGGTAGCTCGCCAGCGTCGCTGCACGTTGAGGATGCACTGACGCACCTTTAGGTAGTTCTGGCGATCCTTGATCATGACTTGGTTTAAGCGATACCTTCTCTGAATGAGAAGTGTGGCCTTGCGGAGCTGTATATACTTTGCTCTTTGCTCCCGCATTTTCCAGGTTGCCCTTAGCTGCCGCTGCACACAAAGGGCACTCTTCCTAGTGGCCTGGTACCGACTCCAATCGATTCTCATTTGGATGGTGGCCCTCCTGTACGCCTGGATCTTGAGAACACTGGAGCGGAGTGTTAGGTACTCCTCTCTCTGCTTCCTCATCGCCAGCTGAGCTCGCCTGCGCTGCTGCACGTTGACAGCCGACTTGCGGAGTTGCAGGAACTCCTGTCGCTGCTTCTTCATGCTCCACTTGGCCCGCAGTCTCTGCTGCACCCAGACAATGAGCTGTCTTTGTCGCAAGTACTCCACCCGCTGAAGCTTACCCAGCCGATGACTGCGCCACTGCATTTGTATGTAACTGGCAGCTGCCTGTTGCTTTTGGGATCGCTGGAGACGTGCTGTGGCCGCCGCCGCCAGTAGTTTCCCAGCAAACAGGCGTCTACGCCAGATGCGCTGGAGAAAGATGGCCGCTTGGCGAAGCTCCAGGTACTTCTGGCGGCACAGCCTGCCCAGCTGCTGCGCTCGCCACCAGCGCTGGATGGAGACAATGCTGTGGTAGGTGTGGTAAAGCTGCTTCTGCGCTAAGTAGCGACGCGTGAACTTCTGCAGAATGATGGCTGCCTCAATGCGCTCGGCCCGGAATAACTTGGCATACTTCCGCATCTGGTGGCCGCGGAACACGGCCTGAATTTTGGTGGCCGCCCGGTGGCGTCGCATCAGCTCCTTGTGGCGTATGCGCCGCTGGATAACCACACTTAGCCAGTGCTGGCGCCACCATTTCTGGAGTACCGAGGCGGCGGCATGGAACTTGGGCGAACGGAACTTGTAGATAATCTGCCAGAGCAGGGAAAGCGTCTTCTCGCGATGCCCGTCCACGATGTCCGGGCCGTTGATGTCGCCGCCCAGTTGGAAGTTGGCCTCTTCGAGGGCGCCCAGAGCCAGCTTAACGTTGAAGATGCGCTGGAGACGCGAGATGGCAGGCACTCGCAGCTGGCGGGTGAGATCGTCGCGCAGAAGAATGACCTCCATGACGCGGGTCAGCCGCACGCCGTCCCTCAAATCCACAGCCAGGTTATTGAACGCATAGTTGAACTCGTCCAGGAAGGTCTGGCGGTGCTGGAGGACATAGCCCAGGCGTCGCAGCTCTCGCGTTATGTCCCCTATGTTGGCCAACAGCTCCGAGGAGAAGCGCAGCAAGATGTCCTTGGTCTCCTTATGCGGTGACTTCTTCACAAACAGGCAGGGATTGTGCTTGACGATGCGCTTTTGCTTGGCCTGGTCGAGGAAGAGCAGCAGGAAGAGGATCTTCTGCAGGGTGTGCTTCTTGATAGTCTCCGCATACTCCTCGGTGAGGGTGTAGGCCTTGCTGTATCTCTGCTCCTCGAACTTGTTCCTGAACAAGCGATTGAGGATAAAGGTGCTGAGGCCCACAATATCCCGATTGGACTGCATTTGGATCTTCTCGCCGAAGACCACCTCCAGTCCCAAGCGCAGCCACAGCGGATTAAAGCAGAGCAGCAGCTCCAGTATGGTGCGCTGCATGACCACGTCCAGGTGCAGGTTCAGATCGCTGCGGATACGCAACGCCTGCTTGTTCACGTACACGGCCACCTTCGAGCAGGGCAGGCGCATCTGCTCGCTGAAGAATAGCTCCACGGCGGCCTTACGCAGCGTCTCTAGTCGGTATTTGGTGAGGTAATTCATGGACTGCTCCTCCTTGGTGGGCGCCACGACCAGCTCCTTGTTGCGCACCTCGTTGAAGAGCCTGCCCACGTCTATCTTGCTATCGGAGTCAGCATCAAGGTCGGCAGGTATGGAGACCAGGGCATTGAGCCATTTCTTGAAGTCCGCCTGGTGCCGCTCCACGGCCTGCTCGTCCAGATACATGGTGGAGGCCAGGAATGGATCCGCCGTGGTGGTGGCTGCAAAGGGATCCGGATTTATGTACGTCTGCATGTACAGCTCCGAGTCGTAGAGCTTAACGGGCGCGTGAACACCTGGAGTGTCCCTGACCTTTCTTGGCGTGGTGGTCTTCTTCATCAGGGCCATGGTGGTGGCCAGCTTGAACTTCTTGGGCTGCGTGTGCGTCCAGACATGGGCTCCCACGCTGCGGGCAGAGGCATTGGCCGGAGCTGCGCTTCGCAGAACGCTGTTGTCCTCCACGCGCTGTTTCTTGGGCGGAGAGATGAGCATGGTGTCCTGCCGGTGCAGGGATTCATTGCTGGGCGAATCGGAGAAGCTCAGTTCGTGGGAGCGGCGCTTCTGAGGATTCGGCTTCTTCACCGGACTGCCGCGGCGCGATTTGCGTCCTACCTCGTGCAGATTGAAGCGACTGGACTGGGCAAGGATCTCGTGCTGGTTGAAGAGCACGTCCTGCTGGCCTACCAGACTCGCCTCGCTGCTGGAGGAGCTGATCAGGCCCTTCTCCGTCTCCACCTGCTGCTTCTGCTGGTCCTGGTAGTAGCGATTCTGTTCGATCGAACGGATTTTCATCTCGTTTAGGTTCGGCATTGAGCCCTGGATGGCGAACTTTGTTTGCGTCGACACCAGCGACAGATCCTTCATGGACTCGGAATATTTGCGCAGTGGCGAGCCCACCAGTTGGATGTCTCTCTTGAGATCCGTCGCCCTGCCCTTGGCCGGCGGCGGACTGGAGCCCTCCTCCTCGCGTATGCATTCCAGGGCCCGGGTGTGAGTGGCTTGGTGAATGGTTGTGGTGGTCTGCAGAAGACCATTCTCCCCCCGGGAGCAGTCTAAAGTGTCCACCGAAATATTGATGGTCTCCGAGTGGCGCACATCGAAGGTCTTGTTGGTGGGCGTCGGATCCTCGAGTTCGTCGGGCGTAATGCGTCGTGGTCGCATGTCCTGTGCTCCTGGCTTGGCCTTACTGCCTCTGAGATCGGGTGTGGGCCAGGCAGCAAGGTTGTCCGGCATTATGGAGGCCGGATCCTTGCCGCGGGTCTCTGTGAGCGGTGTGAAGCGCAGATTGTCGATCACGTCGAGCAGATTGCCCGGCGTCATGGGGCTGAGGTTCTCCTTGAGGCTGCGTGGCTGTGGCGAAATGTAGACGGGCTCCTGCTTGTATACATTCTTCTCTGTGAGCGGAGCCGGTGCTGGGGCACGGTTCGCAGGGCGGGCAGCAGGACGGAAAGAAACACTGGGTCGCCAGGTGGGCTTGGACGAAGGCGCTGCCGCCGCTGCAGTGGACAGACGCTTCTTTTGCTGCACCGCAGCTAAGGCAAGGCTCTTCTTGACGCCGCCAGTCGGCGATTTCAGCTGCAGGGTCTTGCCCACGGTGGGAAATTTGCGCGGGTTCTTCAGGTAGAAAAAAAAATGAAAGCAAAGGGTGAGTTTCGAGGGGTGGAAAGTGCAAACCGAGACTAGGACTAACCTTGACTGGCTGGTTGCTCTTGCTCTTGAGAATGATCATCACCTCCTTGCGGAAGTTGCGGTTGTCTATCAGCTGCAGCGTCTCCTTGCAGGCCACCTCCAGCTGGGGGCTCCAGACCAGCTCCATGACCACCTCGTCGCGCGCTGGCACTTTTTGCGCCCGCCATTCGAGACTGAGGTTGTGCTCCTCGGGAATGGCATTTGTCACCTTGACCTGCAAGGGGGAATCATTGATCAAATACCAGTTGCCAGGCAGCGGAGCCCGCTGATCCCTATCGCGACCGACTAACCTCAATGTCGTCGTCGCTGGGGTTGATGACGCGCACCTGGCGCCGGGCCGTCTTGGTTACGGGCACGTCCTCGAACTGCACAATCGCCTTGGCCGAGAACGGAGCCATGACCACTACGGCGGGCTCGCGTCCCTCCACGCGCTTCTTCTGCTTCAGACGCGACGGCGTCACTGTGATCTGCAAGTATACGGCACATTTTAGGGAACCATTTTGGAGGCCACCGAGGACGCTCTAACCTCGAATGCGCTCATTTTGGCTGCTGGCACGAAAACAAATAACAGAGTTGGCACTTAATTAGCACGGGATCGAACTTAGCAACTCCCGCGTGCCATTAACACAGCGACTAACTAAACACTTAGCACAATTCACGATTAACACCGACTAAATTAAGGTGACGCCACAAAGACACGGTTTCAAACTGAAAACGACGCCGACTGTTTTGAGCATTGGCGCTAAGCCTTAAATGTAGTGTGCCCGCCTTCTGTTCCGACTAGAATGCTGAAATCTGTGTGGTGAGTGATGAGCGCCCGAATAAGCTAGATTCAGAATAAAAATAAAGCTAAAGCAAAGATGTTTTGTGAAAAAAATATATTTGTTTTCAAATCGTTGATTTCATGCTTACTTAGATATGTATTATTACAGTTTAGATTTCATATATTAAAAAATTTCAACTGAAAATATATCAGGCAACATAACCAATACCATCCACAAGAAATAAGTTCACGATAGTGTGAATCAAAATCAAGATACGATCGTTAAAAATAATAATAAGCTCTGATATTTGTATGACAAATGTTTACTGCAAGTTACGAATATTAAAAATAATAATAAGCTCTGATATGTTTATGGTAAATAATGGTTACTGCGAGACAGATTGTTTTAAAACCTAATAAACGCCGTTCACAAACAACAGGCAAAAATATACCAAAATATACTAAACCATAAAGTGTTATAATCTAACATAAACTTTAGTAATTGGCGCGCGATTTGAATTCAAACGCAAAATTATTTAAAGGTGAGTTTTATTCACAATTTATTTACAAATTTCAACAACAAACATAAAGCAGAACTAGGCATCTCACATCAGTCTGCTTGGCGGCAGGAGGTGGGCACGTGCCAGGCTGTCGCTGGCCGTCTCCGAGGAGTACATGCTCTTCAGGTAGCCCGGGAAGGGCGTGACAGCTTCGAAGTCCTCGCCGGCAGAGTCCTCCGGCGGATCGACGGCCGTAAAGGCGATGGCGAAGCCACGCAGTGAGTTGCTCTCGTCCGTGTGGAAGCGGAGCAGCAATGTGTCCGAGTTGGAGACGATGATGGGGGGCTTCCGTTTGCCACAGAAGCGGCCGTGAATAGTGTTCATCGAGTAACCCTCCTCGGTTACCTCCAAGTAGTCAAAGTCACAGGACTCCGAGTACTCGATCTCGAAGTGCAGGAAGCGTATCTTGACGCTGCTCTCCGGATCCGCCTGGATGCGCCAGTCGCAGTACATGTTCCGCTTGTACGGCCTGCTCCCGTACCTCGGATGCGAGTAGAAGGTCTGCGAGTGATTCGTGGCCCGCAAGTAACCGCCACACTCGGACACAAAGGTGGCCTTGAAGCCGCGTCGCTGCAGTCCCGCGTCCGAAGCCAGGACCATGAACATCTCGTTGGTGGAGGCGATCACGTCGTACGGCTCCCGGCCGCCACAGTAGATGCCCAGCGTGGAGCTGTTCTCCGAGCGACCGTCATAGATGGCCACGTAATCGTAAATGCACTCCTGGTGGTTCTCCACGGCAAAGTCGTGGAACGTCAGCTGGATGCGATGGCCGAGGACGGTCTGGAAGTGCCAATAGCAGTAGATGTTGCGCGGATAGTCCTCCGGGTAGTTGGGGCTCTGCAGCACGCCGTACGACGTGGTGATTTCGAACTTGCACCGCGTCTCCGTGCAGTTGTGTCCGTTCTCGGCCAGCGTGTACCCGTTCCGGCAGCTACACTGGTAGGAGCCGAAGGTATTCCGGCACCTATGCTGACAGCCACCATTATTAACCGAACACTCGTCCTCATCTGGTGGGGAAACAACTAGATTAAATCAGGAACTATTTAGCTTTAAAGGTTCTCCTTACCTATCACAAACTGGGCCACAAAGCCACTTCGCTGCACCGTCCGGTCCGAGTGGAACTCCAGCCTGAGGACACTCTGCTCTGAGTTAACCACCGGGGGCAGATCGTTGCCGCAGTAGATTCCAATCTTCTTCAAGCGATTATCCCTTAGCTTCGAGTAGATGATGAGGTAATCATAGTTGCACTTGGTGTACTGGAACCGTGTGCCCTCCAGGTCAAAGTGGGTGAAGTTCAAGAAGACGGCATGGTTCGGCGGTGCCACCACCTCCCACACGCACTGCTTGGCATTGGGATACATATCCGGATAGGAGGGGGAGTATAAAGAGCCATTTGACTTGGTGGCGTCCACTACGCCACCGCAGGCATCCTCGCAGGTCTTGCCATTGGCCTGCAGCTCGTAGCCGGCATGGCAGCCGCACTGGTAGCTGCCCAGCGTGTTGATGCACACGTGCTGGCAGCCATGATCCATGAACCGGCATTCGTCCACGTCGAGCATGAGGGCGGCAGAGAAGCCAAGCTTCTGCACGGAACCATCGGAGACGAAACGGATGTACATCTGATGGCTGCGGGTTCTAAAGCGGTGCCAAAGAGAAAATGTTAGCTGGGTGACAAAGTTCTTTCCTCTTATTCCCCATTGACTCACTTTATATTGGGCGGCAGCTTGTCACCGCAGAAGCGTCCAATCAGTCTGGAATCGCTGCTGTTCCCATCCCGTATCTCCACAAAGTCGTAGGCACAACCGTCGCGCTTTTCCAGCTCGAAGCTCTGGAATTTTAGGGCCACTTGGTGATGTTCCGGCGCAGTAACGCGCCATATGCACTCCTTGTCGGGCATGTAGTCCATAGGATAGTTGGGGGAATCTATGGACTGATCCCTAGTCAGCAGGATGTCACCGCCGCAGACAACTAGCAGATGGAATAGAATTTAAATCCTTTGGTCTTTTGCTTTTACAAGCTACCAAACTCACCTTCGAATTTTGCCTTGAACCCCCGATAACCTTTGGCTGCATTCCTGTTCACATAGTTGAGGAGCATGCGGCTCGTCTGGGTCTGGATAACCTCTCCGCTGACATTGCCGCAGAGGCGTCGCACCAGCGGCGAGCGGTGCCAGTAGCCGTCCCTGATCTCCAGATAATCCTGCGAGCAGTCGTCGGAGCTCATCAGATGCAGCTGCTGCAAATGCAGGATGACCTTCTCACCGTTGGTGGCCGTGATCCGCCACTCGCAGTTGGTCAGCGAGGCATCGAATTCAGACTCTTCTCCTGCCTCTCCTGCATCACCACTCCCCTCGAACTCGCTGAGTACTCCATTGCCTGAGTAAACAAAGTGGGGACCCACTATCAGGCCGGAGTTCTGCTGATAAGTGCGTCCGCAGGCGGCGCACTTGTACAGCAAGTTGGCCTGGACAATGTCACCCTCACTGAGCCGCCGACGCTGACCCAGTTCCACGGGGGTGCCTTGCGGTATGCCAATGGGCGTGATGGTGTCCAGGTAGGAGCTCTTGGAGAAGGAGTTCTTGGCGTAGTGCATGATGGAGTTGTAGTCGTAGGGCAGCAGGGGCAGATCAACCTCCTCCGGCGACAGCACATCGAAGTTGTACTCTTGGCCGCGCATTATGTTGGCCTTGTTGATGATGATGTGCTTATCCCTGTCGCCGCGGGCATGCTCATGGTGGAAGCCAATAGTGTGGCCCAGTTCGTGGATGATAATGCCAAACTTTTCGCAATTACGTCCTATGGAGATGGGCTGGCGACCATTGCCATGCTTGCCCAGAAAGGAGCAGCAACTGGGGAGGAATTACAACAGCTGTAAAGTACCATTCTCCAGGTCGGACTGGGCTTAGACTCACCCGCAATTCTTGACCGTAAAGTAAATGTAGTTGGCATGCAGCTTGGCATCCCGCTCCACGAACTTGATGCAGGTGAAGTTCTCCCAGTGGCGCATCGCCTGCTTAAAGAGCGCTTTGTGGGCGCCACTGAATATGCTGTCGATCTCGTAGGGAATGACCCCATAGTCCCAGGTTCGGTCCTTCCTCACTGTCACACCTCGTCGCTGTCGTTTTTGGATGGATTCTGGTTCGAACTCTGGCCAGTGGGGGTGACTGGGCTGCAGCACATCCTCGGCGGCATCTGTCCAGAGGAGAGGCGGCGGTGGTAATCTCAATTTCCCTTTGTTCCGCGACTTGAGAAGCCGCTGCTTCCGGCGACTCCTGGACAAAAAGGCTTATGAGCTCAGGTATGGCAAGTCAAGTGGATGGCTCCACTAATTGGGCTCCCTTGTGAGCGAGAAGCTAATCCCTTTGGAGGGAGACAACTTACCCCAGAGTTTGCCTCGCTCGGCTGCGCTCGCCCAGTTTCGGCTTCGGCTGATGGATGACATCCAGCTCCTTCTGCGGCACCTGTTGGGGTTTTAAACAGCATTTAATATAAACTTCTCTCTCTCTGCCACGTGATGATGCCTATCTCACCTGCACGGCATCCAGCATGCCATAGAAATCCTCTGGCTGTTCCTTGAAGTCAAAGTCGCAGTCGCTCTCGGTCTCCTTGTCCGACAGCTGACTCAGTCGCCTGCCTTGGGCCAAGTCCATGTGGGAAATCGCCAGCAGAGCTGCTGCCACAGTGAGCACAACAAATTTCGCTTTCATTTTCGGGGGCAGGCACATTCTTGCGATCTCGCGGGTATTTTTTTTTTGTGAATTTCTGGGGGCTCGTTCCTCGAAGTTGCCTCGACCAGTTCAAAGTTCTAACTGAGAGCCAGCGGCCAGCGATTGCCGAATTATACCAATGAGACACAAGACAAGGGTTCGCGCGCTCCACGGATGTGGCAGGTAAGAGCAGAGACCCGACACTCGGTGGCCAGAAGAAGGCGAGGAGGAGGCGGCAGGCAGCAACTCGCGATCGCAACTACAGAATCCACAGAATCTCGACTGTCCGCTTGTCCGTCCCCTCTGTCCGCTCGAAGGGAAAGGAAAGAGACGGCCAACGCTACTAGTCCTCATTGGCGATCGAGTGTGTCCCATTGTCTGCCTGTTGTTAGCATTCAATGGGTTTTGATTTGGGTATCCCTGCACCTTGACATTGTCTCCTTGAACGAGGTTACCAGCTGCCTGCATACCTACCTGTGGTCGTGGCTCTTGCGCTCAGGCAGCAGGCCCAGGATCAGGTGTTGGGCTCTCGAACCTTTTAGGGCAGGTCATTAACGATCATAAATCCCCCGCATGAACGAAAGATTTCGTGGTAATTCCGCCTCTAAAGGCTATTCAAGAGCCGGGATGGCGCTTGCCGGCAAGGTGGAAAGACGGGCCATAAATTCAGGCAGACCAAGGAGTCCCAAAAATAAAGCACTTTGCCTTCGCACTTTGGTTTTAAAACATAGTTACTATGCAAGTTTTAATAGTATGTATTTATAGATTTAATTACGTATTAAGTTGAGTCAAATATCCGAGAGTTGTACATATAATGTGTGTTGTGTGTTGTGTGTAGGGTTCCCAGGAGTCTCCGTTGTATGGATATGTATCTCTGTGTGTACCTCTGTTCTAGCCTAGCTTCCGTTTCGACTTATGCTAAGATGCTTAAAGGAAATACGAAATGCGCTGGTCCATCGAATATGGCACAATAAAAATATAGATAGAAATATAGTTAAGAAGTCGAGAGAAGGAGGGAAATGCTACAGAAATGCAGGAGCAAGTTGCAGAGTTCTCTAGAGCAGAGAGAGTCTAGTCTAATCGAAAGTACATTACATGTATTCAATAGGTCTAAGTATTTGCCACCGCGGATAGAGTTCGATTGAATTTAAGCCGTCGAATGCCTAAAACTAGTATTGGATCTATGTCCTGGATTATGTCCTCGAGTGCTTGGAAGAGCGAGAGAAAATCTGCTTTATGTACGCGACGATATGCCTAAATCTGTTAAATAAATTCCGTGTTTTTGTTTTAATATATTGTCATGAATTTTACCGCGTTCTCAGCGTCGCAGACACCGCTCTATGCATTCCCAGCATAGTATCGATTCGGCAGGCTATATCTGCCACGATACTGCCCGTTCGGGACCAACTGATTCCCGCTAAAGTCGCCATACTCATCAGTCTCCTCGGTGTCCTCGATGTACATGCTCTTGAGCGAGCCTGGGAAGGGGGTGACCATCTCGGAGCTGTAAGAGTTCTCCACATCCTCCTCATCGCTGTTGTCAAACGGATCCACGGCCACGTAGGAGGCGGAGAAGCCCTTCATAGGCACCGAGCCGTCCGTCTTAAAGCGAACCAGCAGGGAGTTGGTCATCGAGATGATGTCCTGAGGAAGCTGTAGGTTCAAGGAAGTGTTTAATTAAATATTAAATCATTGCTTTACTTTCTAGCGTCGTTTAGGGTTACAAAATTATTGGCTGCACCTACCCCATTGCCGCAGTACTGCCCATACATAGGGCCACTGGTGTCCTCCATGTTGGAGAAGACCTGCACGTAGTCGTAGGTGCAGTTTTCGCTGCTCTCGATGTCAAAGGTGAGGAATATGAGCTGGACATTGCTGTTCTGCGGCGCCTCAATGGTCCACTCGCAGTCCATGCTGTCGTCGTAGTCCTGGTTGCCAAAGCGGGCGTGCGAGTAGAACTGCTGCACATGGCTGGTGGCGCGCAAGAAACCGCCGCAGGCTGCAAGAAATACATCTAATTAGTTACCCATATTGCGTTACCTGGGTTACCAATACTCACAGGTCGAGTGCATGGCCATAAATCCGTTGAGCTGCTTGTTCTTGTCCGTCTTGAGGACCATATACATCTGGTTGGTGGTCGATGAGATGGGGAAGGGAATCTTGTCGCCGCAGAAACGACCCAGCACGGAGCTTGAGTCGGATTCGCCATCATATATAACCACATTGTCGTAGGTGCATTCCTAGAAGGTCATAATTATAATTCTGGCAAGCCTTAACTTAATTTTTCTCTTCGAATTCCTCACCTGATGTGACTCCACGTTGAACTCATTGAATATCAGCTTGATGCGGTGTCCCGGCGTGGTGATAAAGTGCCACACGCAGTCCGCATTCGGCGGATACGAGTCCGGGTAGTTGGGACTGTAGATGGTGCCAAAGGCGGCGGAGATCTCGTATTTGCACTCACCCTCCTTGCAGTCGTGCCCGTTCTCGTGCAGCGAATAGCCGTTGTGGCACAGACAGATGTACGATCCGATCGTGTTCCGGCACTCGTGCTGACAGCCCCCATTGTTCATGGCGCACTCATCGATGTCTGTAAAGAAAACAGCAGCGAATCCGGAGCGCTGTATAGACTTATCCGAGTGGAACTCCACACGCAGGGCATTGCTCTCGGAGGTGGCCGTGGGCGGTATGGCGCTGCCGCAGAAGGTACCAATCCTCTTCAGTCGGCTCTCGCCCAGCTTGGAGTAAATGGTCACCGAATCATAGCCGCAGTCCGACTGCTGATGGGCCGTTCCCTCCAGGTCAAAGTGTGTGAAGTTCAGCGAGATCTTGTGCTTGGGCGGCGCCACAATCTCCCAGATGCACTCCTTTAGCACCGGATACATCTCGGGGAACGAGGGCGAAGTGATGGTGCCATTCGGATACTCGATAACGCCGCCACAGGCATCTGTAGGGGGCATAAGGGAATGCGGATAGGGTCACTCTCTGTGGCCTCTGGTGTGAGGATAACCCACCTTCGCAGTGCTTCTTGTCGCTATGCAGCTCATAGCCAATGTGGCAGCTGCACTCATAGCCGCCCAGCGTGTTGATGCACTCGTGCTCGCAGCCATGGTTCTGGGTCTCGCACTCGTCCACCTCCTTCATGAACACGGCCGAGAAGCCCGCCTTCTGCACCGATGTGTCCGACACGAATTTCACGTACATCGAATGGCCACTTGACCTGAAAGGGGACGCGCCAAACAAAGCGGAATTTGAAGGGGTTGCAATGGATACGGGGGAGGACCCTGCGAACTCACTTCATGTTCGGCGGCGGCTTGTAGCCACAGAAAACGCCAATTATGGGGGAATCCTGTTCGGGTCCGTCGCGCACCTCAACGTAATCGTAGACACAGCTGTCGTGGTTCTCCACCTCGAACGACTGGAATTTCAGTGCCACTTGGTAGCCCTTCGGCACGGTTATTTTCCACACGCATTCCTTGTTGGGCAGATAGTCCAGCGGGTAATTGGGTGACTCCAAGCGGCCCACGGCATCGTCCACGGACAGCTCGCCACCGCACACAACTGTCGGAAATGGAATGTCGTGAATGACATGGTCAACGATGACCCTCGAACTCGAACACTCACCATCGAACTCCGCCTTGAAGCCGCGGTAGCCCTCACTGCGATGCGAATTGACGTAGGTGAGGAGCATGCGACTGGACTCTGTGCGAATTTCATCGTTGGCCACCTTGCCGCAGAAGCGTCCGATGAGTGGCGACTTGGCGAAGTAACCGTCGCGGATCTCCAGGTAGTCCGTCTCGCAGTTATTTGATTTGAAGATGTTCTGCAGGAGGAATAACAATTAAGGATTACCCATAGCCCCCATAAAGATGGATCAATTCTAGAAGTTCCTACCATATTCTCCAGCTTCAGCACCACTCGCTCTCCGTACGTGGCCGTTATCCGCCACTCGCAGTCCTCCCTCTCGTCGGTCAGGGCTCCGGCTGTGTAGTAGGAGGGCGAGGCAAAGATCCCTGTGCTCTCCTGGAAGGTGCGTCCGCACTTGGGGCACTTGTACAGCAAATTAGCTTGGGCAATATCACCCTGACTGAGCCTCAATCGCTGGCCTATTTCCGGACGCTTGCGACCCTTCATTTCGATGGGCAGGATTGTGTCCAGGTAGGTGCCCTTCGAGAAGGTGTTCCGGGCATAGTGCATGATGGAGTCATAGTCGTAGGCCATGCCCAGCGAGTCCACCTCGTCGGGGGACAGCATGTTGAAGTTATAGTCCTGACCCTTCATAATATTGTTGTGCTCGATTACGACATGCTTCTCCCTATCAGGACGCGTGTGCTCATGCCAGAAGCCCACCACGTGGCCCAGCTCGTGGACGACAATACCGAATTTGTCACAGTTACGGCCTATGGAGATGGCCTGGGGACCATTGCCGCGTTTGCCCACAAAAGAGCAGCAGCTGGAGGGAACCAGAGAGATGTTGGGTAATCATTTAATATTAAATTTCAATGGCAATCTTTCAGAAGAAGTGTAGATCCTTCTACTCACCCGCAACTGCGCACTGTAAACACAATATAGTTGGGATGTATCTCCGGATTTCGCTCCACAAACTTAATGCAGGTGGAGTTCTCCCAGTGGCGCATCGCCTGCTTGAAGAGGGCCTTGTGCATGCCACTGAAGTTGCCATCGATCTCGTAGGGAATGACGCCGTAATCCCAAATGCGTTCCTTCTTGGCAGTGACAGCGCGTGCTACTCGGTGGCGTTGCTGCTGTTGTTCCTCCTCCTCAGCCTCCTGCTCATGGTGGGCGCTGGAAACAAAGAGCAGAATGGGTAGCCTGTTAGTTATGGATGATTCGGAGTGTGCTGCGAAAAACTTTGCACGTGGCGTATGCGTAATTTTAATTGCCAACAGTTTTCCATACATTTTTCAGTGTTGTTGTTCGGCACAACTTTTGGCACGCGAATTTCTATTAAAATTCATAACTTTTAACATGCACACAAACACACGCAGCGAAAGCCGCACAATGAGCTCTGTGTGCCTGCGTGTGTGTGTGTGTGAATGTGTCTGTGTGAGTTGCCAAAATGGCTGCTGTTTGTTTAAAGTTTATGCCGAAAAAAAAAAGGAAACGTCGGAATGAAAATGGCCGGCAATTTACAGTGGGCCAGGAAATGGCAACGGAAACGGATGTGGCGGAGGCAGTGGGGCAGCCGGCTAGGGCCGTACACTTACTCCGCTTTTCCCATTCCCAAGTCCAGTTCGGGCGTAGATTGATTGAATCCCGGCGGGGAATGGTTCACATACTGCGTAGTGCCCTGACCGCGCCGCCTATGCTGCCGATGCGAGCGGTGCTTCTTGCGCGGCTTGTTCTGATGGCCATGGTGGTGGAGCTGCTCCTGCTGCTGATGGTGCTTACTGTGCTCGCCATGATGGTGTCCCTCGCCCACCGGCCGGCTGAGTTCCTCCCGCAAGCGTTGCAGCTTGGCCTCGTGCTCGGCGTGCTGGTTGCTTCGTCTGCCGTGGGATATGAAGGAATTGAATTTAGCAGGAATCCGGTGGAGTCTTAGGAGTGAGAAATATTCAGTTATCCTTGCCAACTCACCGGTGCTTGGGCCCGCGCCTGTGCCGCCTCCGCACCACGCCGCGTGCATGCAAGAAGTCCACCTCGTCGTCCAGTTGCATTCCGTTTCCCCCGGCATTGCTGTAGACATTCGGCAGCGTGGAGCGTTGCTCGGGCAGCGATGTTGGCAGGATGTGTGACTGCCGGCGCTCTGCCACGAAGTTATTCCCCGAATCATCCTCGATGTCCTTGTTGTCCGACTGAATCTTGCGCGTGTCCACATTGCGATGCAATGTCTGAATCGTCTTGTTGCCGAGCTTGGAGGCGACCTCACTCAGGACAAGCCTGGCTGGTTTGTCCGCCAAATTGCGTCGCTCGGCGAGAGGCAGCACCTCGTTCTTGTAGTTGGATGGTTGGGCATAGTCCGAGGGCGATTGTGAGCTGGGCTTCACCGGTTCATTGGCACTCTAAAGGAATAGGGAGAGTTCCCTCACATATCTGGCCTCTTACTGCGTTCACCTGACTCACCTGACTCTGCAATTGGCCTTGACCGGCTGTCAAGTTCACCGGCACTGTGCTCGGCAGCTTCGTTTTTTTGCGTATGATGTCGGTGAGGCCCTCCTCCTCCACCTGCAGTCCTTCGTGGTAGACCTCCTGCTTAAGCTTCTCCAGATCCAGCTGGAAGGTGGCATTGAACTTGACCGGGCCAGAGCTACGAGCGGAAACGGAAGCGGGGTCACCGCTGGTGTCTGGCCCATCGGCCAGCAGCTCTTCGACCTCCTGGCGCTCTTGGTCCTCGTCGTCGACGGGCGTGTGGGCCACTACCGGTGGGCCAGAGTCGCCGTCGGGCAGGGCAATGTCGCCCATAAAGCCGCCTGCAAGGCCAGAGATAAACCGATTTAAATTAGGGGCATTATGGTGGACCGTAGGTCTCCACATAACTTACAAATTGTTTTTAATTATAAGCGACAGGGCGAAAAGCGTATAAATTTTTATTTTAATTGAAATTTCATGTGGCTCGCACAGACAGTTGGTTCTGGGTGGGGTCAATGCTCGCCGCTGGTAATTTATAATTCGCAGAAGCACCGTCCGGATATAAAGTCGTGGCGCTCTGACAGTTATTTCGCCAGGCGGTTGGATAGACACACTCTGCATATCCATTTAATCAGTGCATCAGCGGACAGCCCGGACAGCTGATGCTTTTGTTTACACTCGCTCCACGCGGCGTATACGCAATGTGAATGCCTGAACAGGGAGTGCCTGTCTGTTTGTGTCTGCGTCTGTGTTCATGGCCCACATGTGGCCACTGGCCAGTAAAAACAGTAAAAACAGCAGAAGCAGCAACAACGATAACAGTTAACAAGCAAAATATGAAATTGTTGCCCTGTCCGGCTCAGACATGTTAAACAAAATTAATTAAGTGCGTTTGCACACTGCACAAAATAAAAGAAAAAAAAACGTATAATAAACAGTCAGAAGCCAGTACGAAGTCCACAGACTCTGCAGATACTAATGAAGGCTACCACTAGTCTGGTAAATATTTAAGCCGGATCGTTTTAAACTATCTTTAGGATCTCTAGCTGCCACATCAATCTTTATTTTTTATGTCAAAACATTTCCAGAGCGCAAACAAGCTTCCTCGTCCGGATAGAGCAATTCATTTGCCTATAAAGACTGTCTGAGTGCTGCTGCCTGCTCCTGCCTGCTCGGAGAGCTGAGCTTAATTCAAACATAAATAAAATAAAATTGCATTCATGCTATTTACACGGTTGGCACAGTGAAGCCTGCCCTGCCCTGCCCTGCTGCCTGGGGCTGTGGATTCAGCCCATTAATGTTAACGCCTTTTGACTTCTGAAGGCCGCTCATCGTGGCCCATATTCCTTCGCTTCTGAATTCCCTTCTGCACTCGCTTCCGCTTCCGCATCCGCCTGCCTCCTTTTCACCTGCCTGCTGTCCATCTCCGGATACGACTCCGACTCTCTGACGGCAGCTGGCAATTTGATTATTACAACTGGAGCGGCAAAACCAATCATCTTTTGAGTCTCAACTGTGCTAACTGACTGGGAAGTGGGTCAGTTCAAGCGGGAGCTTGGGGAGAGCCTCTCCAATCTATATCCTTTTGCTACCTACGCAGGACACGTATCCCTCGGGGCAATAAAAGTAGTGCCACATAGACATGGCAAGTAATTAAAGTGTGAAAACAGGTGGGGATTGCAAGGATTCAAGTATTTTAAAAGGATTTCATTGCAGAGACACCTTAAAATCATTAATTCAATTGGGGAATTAAAATAAACTGCAAAGTGTAAATTTTCTTATAAATTTCATTGCCTAAAATAGGTAATTATTTAAATCAAATTAAAGCAACTTTCCAAGTTAAATTTTGTCAATTCTTTAGTTGATTTTGTGTCCTTTTTGGCGTCTTTAATTGTTATTGAATCGAAAGTTTTTGTTTATTAATTGTCTTTCCTCCCTATACTTGAAGTAAAGTATTCTATACTAAGTAGGTTAATTGCACAAATCGTTTAAATTACCTCTTACAATAAAAGATACTCCAATACGTTTAATATCCAGAAGTAGCTGGCTAATTGCTGCTTAAGTACACAAACGAACTAAATTGCTTTAAGCTGCTTGTATTTATTTCTTAAGCTTCCCAAGAATTCACACAATTAAACAAAAGCAAAATAAATGAATTAAAGCAAAGACTATATAGTATGAAGATATTTACAAAGATATTTCTTTAGAAACACAAGTTCGTTTTTGATTCAAGCGTTGATAAAACTCTACAGTTTTCCAAGGAATCAGTGTCAATCATGTGTGAAGTGCTCACTGTACTCCCAGCTACCGTATGGAGTTGCAGCTGCATTTTCCTTGGTTTTTGTTACTCTCGCTTTCGGTTTTTGCGTGTTGTTTTGGCCAAAATTGCAAATTACATATTTATCAAGCTGCAAACGTTTTTTGATTTAGTTTCCGAAAATGCAACAGAGCATGGTCATCATGGCATGGGGAGCGAGGGACAAAAGGAAGCCACAACACATCAGAACAGGAGCAGGAGCAGAGCAAACCGCATAGTTTGTTTTGCCAGGCTCCAATCAATGTCAATCATACGCACCATAACCGAACTGAGGTCGCCTGGCTGCGGTTCCACCAGGAGCAGGACAAACAGGAAATGGCGTCTACAGGAAAATCAAATATCGAAGGCAACCCGAAACGCCCACAAAATAACAGACCTTCGCTCCGGTGGATAGAAATTCCCGCTAGTTGAAACTTTTTAACGAGACTGAAATATAAATCATGCTAGATAAGTCACCTACATATCTCTCGCTTGACATGTTGAAACAAAAAAAAAAAAGGATAAGAATCAAATTACACGTCATTGTGATGCCTCTCTATCCGCCATCTCCCTCGCCTGCCGTCCGGGGCCATTGTTTTTGCTGCAATTGCATCGTGTTGACTTTGAAAACATATCGTATTTACATTTGATTTAACAGTCAAACAAATTTCTAGAATTGCGCAAATATTTACATACGCAATCTGAAAATCTCTGAACAGTGCTGCGAACACGTGTGTGTTCGCTGCTGCCGCCGGTCTTGTTGTGGATTAAAAATATATATATATATATATATGCGATCTGTGCCCCGTGCATGCTGCTGTACATGAAATTTAAATTTCAATATACATTTTAAGCACAGCGCACGCCCCACATGGCGGATGATTGATTTGGATGCTCTGCCCGAACCAAGTGGAGGAAGGTGGAAAACCGGAAGCGGAAAGAGCAACGAAATTGAAACTAAAACCGTAGCGAGAGTAACTCAAGCAAAACACGTTCCCAGTTGGCATTTAATCCCGTTAACGTTTGCCCAGTCCGAGGGAGCAACTGCAATGGTGGGCGCGCTATAAAAAGACGATGCACAGCAGGCGAGAAAACTTGCCGCATAATGCGTCACAAAGCCGGGGCGGCAAGGAGCAGTGCTAACAGCCCGGCTAACGGGTCAGAATAGTACGGATCCGGAATGGAAATGGAAATGGTAACGGAAACCCAGCAATGTGCGTAGCACAAACAGTTCAAGTCGCAGGTCCGTCTGCAATTTCATTACATTTACGTTAAATGCCTTTGGCCGTCCTCGTCCAGTCTCGACTGTCAGACAAACAGTTCGCACAAGTGAAAGTAATTAAATTTTTGAGCGTCGCCTCCTCCGCAGTCCTTGCTGTCCGCCTTCACATCCTTCGCCTGTCCTGTCCCTCTCACTGCCTGTTCCTGTTCCTGTTCCTGTCTCACATCATTCACACTAACGAACCGACGCACAGAACGTGCCATTTTAGAGGGGTCTCTCGGCTGTCCTGGCCTAACTCCCCTTTTATCCTGGACTCCGAGTCCGAGTGGCGTACCCTTTTATGGCGGCCACAAAAATGTTTAACACATTCGCTTAGGGCCCGGCAGCTTCCTCTAAATACCGAATACAACATGGCGTATGCGTAATGTGGCAACAAGGTCTGCCGCCGGCTGTTGCTACTGCCCACTTTATGAGCGTCCCTGCGACTGTGACTGTGAGTTTAATTAAAAATAAAACCCTTGCATCTCCGCCTGCTGGGGTCCATCTGATTACTCGCTTTGGGCCACGCTCGATACGTGCGAAGCAGCAGCAGCAGCAGCAGTAGCAGCAGGAAAAGTGGCAACAACACTAGTTGCCGCACTTAACGCATCAGTAGTGGCGGTCCGTCCATCCATTTTGTGGGTCAAAAGCAAATAATTGAAGAGCGCTCGCTGAGCTGCCAACTGATTGCCATTGTTGAGGTCAGTTGGCTGGGCCACGGTACGCTTTCAGTTTACCTTTTTTTCTCTCCTTCCGCCCCCATTTTTTTGTTGTTATTTATGGCCTTTGTGTTCTTTGGCGGATGTCAATACTCCGTTGCCGGAATGACTGTCAGGATGGCGGGCTGTGTGCTGTGCCATAAAATAAAACCCAAGTGTGCGAGTATGTGCGAGCGAATAAAACACAAGCAATTAAGCAGCGAAAAAAAATTTGCCCACAGGCTCAAACAAAGGATTTGGTACGAGCTTAAAAAATGCTAATTGGTCTACACATTTTTTGGGGGGTGTCGCTAAAAGTGCTTTAGCCTGAAATCTATTTGTTTGTTTTAGAAATTTAAAATTCAAGCGTTTGTGGGGAATTAAATAGAAAGGAATTTACATAAAAAGAGTTGTTAGATATTTATTTTTTATTTAATAAAGAAAAGATTAGGGAAATATGGCAATGAAAAAATTAAAAGTAGTTCCCCTGAAAGATTTTATAAGATTTGTGCCTGAAGAATATTTTCAATCAATTATTTAAACAAATTTAATACCACAATTTCTTCATTCGCTATTAACTTTATATTAAATACCATTTCAGCTGATTATTTTCAATCTTCTCAGTTAATTCTAGCAAATCAATCATTCAGCTTGCCATTATTATACCATTTTTCCCAGTTAATTATTCATAATGCAATGAACTTAATCCTGGGGACTCAGGACCCGCGACCCAGTCAGTGTAAGTTGACTTAGCCTTGACTGGTTAAATGACTGGCTAGCCCCGTTGGCTTTTAAATCGCTGCCAACGCTCTGAATATGGCTGTAATTATGCATAAGCTGCTGCCGCGAAGCGCATAGAGACCGGAAATGCATATACATATACATATGTACATATTTGCATATTACAGTGACCCCCATATCTCTCTGCGTGTGTGTGTGTGCACCCTCTCTGCTGTTAGCTTGTGTGTGTGTGTGTGTGCTGTGTATGTGCGTATTAATTACCGTAGCCATAACAATGAAATTCAATTTGCCGGCTACGCCCCGCGGACATGTTAAATGGGCGGACGGAGGGAAATTCATCATGCCGAGAATTATGTTTTGATAAGCGGCCAGCGAGCAAACAAGCCATGAACCATCCGTTCGGATGGATATATTCAGGCGTTGCCTAAATTAAAGATGAAATCAAGGCAAATAAAGGCAGACAAATAAACCGCACACACAGGCACTCAGGGATAGAAGGCAGTGTTGGCGGTATTTGCTTCAAAAAAGTAGTATAGGAATTCATTTTTATTATGCAAAAGTCATAAAAAGGGCAAACCATGTTGAATAAGAAAGATTTATTCAACTTAAACATTTATTAAGAAGTCAATGAAATATTTAACGAATCTGTATTGATAATTTACCTGAAATTCGATAAATAAATCGATATTTTAGCGTTGCTATATATGTATGTGACATGTAAGTCGATATCTTTAATATATCGGACAAATAAATTACACTTTTCATATATTTTTCAATAATATCGATATTTGTACCTTAAATGCGATATTACAAATTTCGATATATAAAATGTTACGATGTTTTCAAAATTATATTAAGTCTGATGTTTTATGATACCTAAAACTTCGATATTTTTTTTCGATATAATAAAAAAAGAGCGCAATATTTTTATCAATATAATCGGACATTTGATATACATCTCTCGATATAGATTTCAATCTATATTGGTATCAATCTGGCTACTAAAAACCCCGTTTGGCAATCACTTGTAGAATCGCATACGGATGCAGGCAGACACACAGGACGGATCGAATCGGATAGGAATAGAATGGAACGGAAGGAAGAAAGGAAGGCGGATGAGCGGAGGATGGGAATATATGGTTGGACAAACTAATCCGACGGCAGCAGAGATTGCATGAAGACCTCAGCCATTAGCCGTACTCGTTGCCATTGCCGTAGTCGGTAGCCAAAAGCAGCATCACATACGGCGGGGGATAGTGTAGTTCCGGCCCCAAAACTGATGCGAACTACGGCCATGATGGTGACGAGTGACCCGGCAAGCGATTTTGGACTTGTGCACGATTTAGGCTCTAGCTTTTGTTTGCTTTTTCATGAGTGTATGTGTCCGTCTGTCCGCCTGTGTGCGGGATTTCGGCTTGTTTATTTATACTACACACAAAAACACACTACACGTCGGCATTTGTTGCGACGGGGTAGCACTTTCTCCACTCTCAGTTGGGTGAGTGATTGCGGAATGCCGCCTCGCTGGAGTGTCATATGATTGAATAAACGCATCAAATCATCTGTGGCAAAATGTATCCGAGTGTTAAATGGTAATCTTGATGTCCATCATATCAAACGGAAAATAAGCTTTAATAATGTGAAAGGGGCTATGGTTATTATATGTTTATCAACAGACATTTGTATTTGTTTTCTAGAACATTGAAGCAAGAAAACAAAGCCTTTTAGACCCGTTTTAGTTAACAATATGTAGAGTTTTATAATCTTTTATATATAAATATTTCTTATTGTTCAAAGGAAACAGCTTGGTTTCCCATTAATCCTTGGCATCTAAGTTTATCCTCAGTTATTAAATTCGCAAATAAATCCTAATTTATTGAATATTATTTTATGCTTTGATGAGAAGAGTATGCCGACAGCCATCAGCAGCTGTTTAATGCCACATAAAATGTGCTGGAGAATTCTATAAAAAGTCCAGAGTGTTTTATGACCCAGCGTAGCCATCGCTTTCAGTATCCGGCCAATGGCCGAGACCAGGCTTATAAAACCATTGGCGCCCGAATTCATGCAGCCCAATAACAGCATCCCCAACTCCCTCAGCCTCGTCCACAAACATCCCCAGATCCTCTTTGCGGACTAAATCGCAGATACAGCTTGGGGCCAAACAATGGCCAGCCAATGTTTGAGTTCCCGCAACAGATTTATGATGGACAACTGCGTCGAAATATTTATGCAGCTGTACGTATTTGCGGCACAACCGTCGACTGACTCCACCTCCATCAGACATGGCCACTTTGCACCTACGGCGGACATAAAAACTATTTTCCATTGCCGTCGCGCAAAAAAAAATAAAAGGGCGGCCGACATGCACTGCACTCGGACATTGCAGCTCGTTGGCACAAAAGCATTTTTAGAAAAAGTTTTGGCTTAGAGTTCGCAGGAATGGGGAATAGAAAAAATATATATATTTTTCTGTGCGCAGTTTCAGTTTTTTTCAATTTGAAATGGTGCTGAAAAAAGAGCGCAGTCATATTCTCGCCAGTGATGATGATGTGTGACGTGTGAATGTGTATGTTAAGTCCGCTCGAGTGTGCAGTTTATGCAGTTCACCTACTCAACTTTTCGGTGGCACTTTATTGCAGCTACCTCCTGCCGCTGAAGGGTTATTGAACCTTTGAACACCCACCAACTCACACACAGGCAGACACTATGCAGCACCATCAGCAGCCATTGCCAACGACAGCTTCCGCAGCGGCACTCGCAGTTGCATCTGATAATTGTGCCATCAGCCGTGCTGTAGTTGCCGCTTCAAGTTGTCGCTGCCACGTTTATTTTCGTACATTTTTCGCACATTCACAACAAATGATGGCAAATGAAATGCTGGCATTTAGCTGCAGGAGTCGCACATATTCCAGATGCCAGCTAAGTGCCCCTATTACGGCTAAATGGGGTTACGCCACCTTCCTAACTGAGTCCCTCTCGCCTTTAGTTCAATTTCGTTCTCATTCAGCTTGTCTGAATAATTTTAATTGAAGAGTTTTGTGTGTAATTCCAATAATTTTAGGGATGTTTTTTTTAAAGTATTGTATGTGAGCTTCTCTATTTTTGGATTGCCGAATAGTTCTTAAAATTCGATTGAATATTATTAAAAGAAATGTCAATACACTGAGCAGGGAAGATGTACTTATGGCAAGTCACTTGAGATATTATAAAAGATTATTACAAACTATTCAATACATATAAAACTTGTTATTAATTTTTGTCTTTACATAAGAAAATAAATGTTTGGTACTCTATTACATCTAATTGATTCTCAAATATGAATAGAGTTAATGTATCTTACTAGAGTTATTATTATTACCCATAGGGTACCGGAGTATTATAACTAAAAAACCAAAGGAAATGTTTTATAAAGTCAGAAGAAGGCATCACTGAATCTATATTCTCGATATGCATTATCAGGGAGCACAACACTTACTACTATTAATAATTGTCATTGATAAGATCTAGAATTAAATAAAATTTACGAAGGGATCGTTGGAGTTGTCGTTGATGACTAGCTTTCTTTTATAATTGTAAGTTAGAAAAGGAGGCATCATCGACTATATATTCTCAATATTCATAATACGGAAGTATAATTAGCAAATTTCTCTTTGAGACAACACAACATTTTCTCAGTTAGCAATAAGATTGCGAATTGTAGAAGATTTCAGTTTTCATACCCGGCTCAAAGGACCAAAAGGACTTGTCGTTGGTGAATAGCTTTCCTTTATATTTGTTAGTTAGAAAAGATTAAGAGCCCAACTGATACTTAAGTGTACCTCATTGCTCTCTCATAGTTCTAATCAAGGAATTTTGACAAAATTGAGGAAAAAAGGGTTGAACTGCAGCAATAAAGCCATGCGTTCGCTTCACTGGATTTGGTTTCAATTTTGTTTATCTGTGCCATATGAATTCTGTATTGGATTCTTGGCATTTGCTTTGTCCCGACCCCCAAGCCGAGCAAAAAAAAAAACAAAAAATATAGAGAAAAATGGGAAACGCATTCAATTTGTCTCTGGTCTGTCGCTTTGGCTCCATATTCCTGCTGGGATTAGGAATATATGGAAGCAGCACAGCGGGGTTTTTTAAGGATATGTGTGCGAAGTTAAAATGGCAATCATAAATTGTAGTTCAGTTCTGGCTTGGTCATTGGTTGCAGGCCAGATGGTTTCGATTATATGCTCTGGTTTTATTTTATTTTCCCCCGACCCCTCGCTCAATGGGCCAGTTGGCTGAACAATTAAAATAACATTTACGAATTTAAAATGCGATTTGCATAAATTACGCCGCCGTCGCGCTCGAACAGCTGCAGAACTCGCACGGATAAGGAGCGATATATACATATATGGGGGATATATGTACATATATATGTATATTCGGAATATATACTGTACACATGCATTTGTGTGCCGAAACATAAGCTCCATTTTGTGGCATTATCTGAGCAGCTTTTGAGCTTGTTTGCCTCGCCTGCTTATTTATGCCAATTTGCATAAACAATGATTGCAGCATACACAGCCCCGGCAACGATAACAATTTCTGGCAAACAGGTTGCTCAGACACATGGCAATTGTTTGTGTTATGTATGAGGGCTTACACTCACACACACACACGGGGCTGGGAAGTATGCAGGAAAAAGTTTGGCAAATGCAGGGCCAGAGTCCTTTGCAGCTCACTCATCTCTGTCAGCTGATCCTGCAACTGTTGTGGCACTTCAGTCGCACACTGGCCCCCACACCCAGGCCCTGTCATTCTTGTTGGCATTAATTAATTATGTAAACAGTTTAAATGCAAGTTTATTTTATTTACACATGTTTCAGTTTGTTCGCCTGTGTCCTGGCCGACAGCGAGGGGTGAGAGCATGGAATGTCATTTCAATAAATGCACCTAAAGTGGAGGAGGAATGCATGCATGCTGGCTGTCCATAAATTCTGCCTAAATGAGAGGGTATATCACAGTAAATGTCATGTATTTCGACACTTGAATTGGATAATTATAATTAAGAATTTGGGCGGATAATCGTAATCCCTTCGACACTTAAAATGGCTCTTTAAATTGAGGCATTCATAGCATTTCTTAAAGTGTATCCAGGTGTGGAAAATCTTCGTGGAGTGTCAGAAAATGCATTCAAAAGCCAGAAAAGCCCCCACAGCAGGCAGGCAGTTCATCCTGTTGAACGCTGCGGGCGGGCGGGTGGTGCTGAAAAGTCCACGGAATCAACTGGATTCACTTCCGATTTTCCAACATTTCCGCAGCTGCATTTTCCATGCAATGTCGCTTTTGTTTCGCTTCAGAAATCCTCTGGTTAGTCGTAGTCAAAAGCCTGCCGATTCTGTCATCGGGCTCATCAAAGAATGCGCCTGCCATGAAATGTGTGGTGTATACATTTTATTGTCGGCTCCAGGAAAGCCCCGGAGAATGTGTATTTTAAACAAATTAATTGACATAAACGAAAGCTATTTGTTTGAAATTAATTTAACGCAATATGTGTGTGTGTGCCGGTGTATATTTATACGGTTGAAACGTAGTTAAGCATTAAATAGATGCGGTTTTTAATTAAGGGCATACAAAGTTCCATTCCCGAAAAGTTTGTTAAAAACCCCCTCCCCGAGTCGCCCGTTGTGCGGCTTTGTAAGCTGATCCTGTTGGCTGTTTTGCGGTGAGCAGCCCAAAAATCTCCAAAACCCTCAGCCATCCAGGCCGAGCCTCCCCTCGAAACAGCAACAAACTAACTCAATCCGTCTGCACACAATGCCGCTAAAAGTGCGAATTGTAAATAGTTTCTGGCATCAGGCGCCGGCTCTGGCTTAGCGATGGACTTTTTGAGAGAGCCGAAAGCCTGCAGGCGTCCACTAAGCAGCTATGAAGGAGCCAAGTCGGGGGATTTCAGCGGGATATGCGATGCACTGGCAGAAAGGAAAGGGTGCCTTAAACTCGCTTTGTTTAATGCCTTGAGTAAAGTAGGAAATGATCCTAATCCTTAGAATCCTAAGCCATGATTTCTCCTTCGAATGACTGATGAAACATGGTGTATCTATCCATCCATGAGTCACTAGTCCACTAGCCTCAAAGTAAAACTAGCCTCAAGAGACTTAAAAACCTTGGTAAACTATGTAGGTTTTCTATGCTTTTTTCCATGATGAAACATGACCTATATGCAGCTTTAAGTTTACTTTTAAATAAATAACATAATATAATAATATATTCCTTGCAATACTTCTTCTTTACAGTGCACTTTATGCACTTTTTACCTTTGCACCTTCAGTATTTGCCAGATATAGCTGCCATTTCTCGTTTTCCCTGGGTTCATTCCTCGATTTTAGTGGATCTTGTTAGGGAAACACGACTCCATCCACGTTTCCATCTCTAGCCAGGACCCCGCATCCTTCTGCTATGCAAGCAATGCCTTCCAACTGCCTTTTTGTTCGGAAAGCGTGAGAGAGTTAGCGGCAATGCGAGACGGCGCGGCGCTAGTTTGTTGCCACTGCCATTTCTGCCATTTTGCAAGAGCTCTATCAGTACGAATATGAGTGCACTGAGCGAAAGAAAGTCATATTTAACTTATAGAACATGATATTGTCTACAAACCTAAACAACTTCAAATCTTCCTTTTCACAATTCATGAAAGATATTTGCAGAGTTTTGACAGTTCAAGTTTTTCAAAGGCTTTCTCCTCTGTGCCACTAAGAACTGGGGCTTCCCCGCACACCAGAGTGTATGTGTGTGTGTGTGCAGGAATGGGGGTAAATTATTTGCAGTCACTTGGGCAGGTTGTTTGAGTTTGCAAGGAGGTAGCTGCTTCCTGCTCGCTCTGCGTCGCCTTCCCGGCCACTTGAAGCCATCGCGTCTCCGCCGAAGACTGACATTTTGGTCGCTCCGGCTTTGCGGTTGTTATTGTGATGCTGTTGTCATCATTACTGTCGCCAACTCGGCTGCGATCTGGTCTTGTCTGGCTGGCTGGGTGCACCATTACCATTTGCAGTGCCATTTGCGGTTTGATTTCTTGTGTTCAGCCGCAGTCACGCCCTCCCATTGTAGCTGCCTTGATGGAAGTTTTGTGCTTTGCCCTTTGTAGTATGCAAATTAATTAGCGAGCACAAAGTACACCCGCTCGCTCCCCATCCTGACACTCCCTTTGAGCGTCTGCAAATTGCTTAAAGTGTGTGCAACGAACGCATTATGACACGAGCTCGAATCTCCATGGTTAAACGCTCTTCTGTGTGCTGCATACTTATGTGAGGCAAGACCTTAATTAACTTTTGAGCACTGGGACCTGCAGTTGCGAGTTACGAGTATTTGGAAAATTGTTTGATGCATGCCCCTAAACTCGGGGGAATCTGAGCACATTTTTGGCAAATTAAATTTTCGTGTTTCGTTTCGAATTGCGCCCGAACTTCAATTGAAAGTTGATTAGCTTGCCAGCCCCCTGCCTGCCTCTGGCTGGCCGTAAATTTGATCTCACTCCGAAATTCAATTAGGTTGCTCTGTGCGTCGGAAACCGAAGGAAAAATTGTTTATTTTCTCCCCGATTGAATCTGCTGCTGCTGCCACGGGGGCATGTTGCGTGCATTTGCATATATTAGGTTGCCATTCATTCGTAGTTCCGATTCAGGTTTGACCCACTTCTTTTGCCGGGCAGCCAGGGCAGCGGACGCAGGGCAAACAATTCATTAATTGTCCAGTGCGAACGCGAGTGGAAAATAAGAGTAAATAGACCCCGAGGCGGTCATGATTGATTGCGGATTTACGATGGGGAGGATGGGGAGGAGTTTGGGAGTTCCCATCTCACCGGGGAAGACAGGGCTCTTGGGCACGCATGCAGATGGGTGATATATGCCGGGCTGTGACCTATCTTTCAATCGGAACAGCAGGCAGGAGTCTGCAGACAGCTGATACAGGAGAGCCATAAGAAATGGTTAAGCACTGAACATATATGCCACCCTCATACTAAGCCACACAAATATATGCAACAATTAATTAATTAAGTCCACAATAAGGCTTTCATCATTGCCCTTAAGCTACATTTTTTCTGCAGGCTGTAAATCATTCACTCTAGATTTAATTTATTGAACAAAGAAGTGGTTAAGTGTACCGAACTAAGAGATATTTAGTATCTGCTTGCTGGCTTCGAAAGGAAATCATATCTGATATATTGTCAAAAATATAGAACTCAATATTATATCGAAAATATCTGATATATCTGAATTTAAAAACCCCCTTTGGCTTTTATTCGGCAAGTGCTTACCGCTTTCATAAAAAAAAAAAAAGCAACTGAGTTAACTTTTTTATGAGTGCTCCGACTTTTCAACAATTAAAAGTAGATAAAAAAATGTATAAAAAAATACATCTCTCTACAGAATTTTCCATGAATAAATAGATATTTTATATGGTTACCGAGACTGCTGCGCTAATCCTCTCATTAAATAGATACATATGCATCCAGATATTGATTTAAAAAAGAGAAATCATTTAAAAAACGTCAAGAGAAACGTTTTATCATGGTGATTTATTTACCAAATTAAAATTGAAATAAATTAAACTATTTAAATGGATGTGGCTTTTATGCTAAGTAAGCTGCAGAAGATTTATAGACTTTATTGACTTTCCCTTGGAGTTGCAATTGTTTATTTATGTTTGTCGGTATGAATATTCATGCGAAATCGCTCGTAATATATATTATATTGTCAAACAGTTGACGACACTTTGGCAATGATAGTTAAAGGCGGAGGGCGGAAGTCATTTGCTCCTCAATATACGCATTCTTTGCGAGAGAGAAGGGTGCCGCCGGAGGAGGAATGCCTGTCCTGTCCTTGGTTGGCTTCGGGAGGAATACAACTTTTTGACAATTGATGTGAGCAAATACTTATATACTTATAGATAGACCCGCAGATAAACTTGCCTTCTCCCACTTGTCGCAGTCAGACAAATTGCAATCCGAGTCGATGCTTCTCTGCCCGTGGCAGACGCAAACTCAGAGTTGAACTCGGCACCAGGACAGCCATTGATACGTCCTCGACGCATTCGCAGTTGCCCTTCTCTTGCACAGTCAATTTCCTTATATTTCCCTTTTCCTTCTTATTTTTTTTTTGTTATTATTTTCCTCTCCCTTTCTTCTGTTTTTTTCCTTTTTGCAAACTAAGGTAAATTCAATTGAATCGAACAGGGAAGCGGGTGTCTGATCGGAGGACGAAGATGAAGATGGAGCTCAGCTCCAGCATGCCACAATAGCGCTTAATTTTCAACGCTGCAACAAGCGACTGACAGGGGTTTGTGGGCTGATGTGATGCTCTGGGGGATGGATGGGGTTGGCGGATTTGGTGGGAAGGGGGTGCCCATAAATAATGTCGAGTGGGGGCGACAGCGGCGGCGGCTGAGCCGATTTCACGTGTGTGCGTCTCGAGTTAACAAGACTTTTCGCTTTTACTCAAACTCGCAGGCTAACACAATTTCCAAAGCTTTTGTCTTGCCACGACTTGGGCAGGGGTATATCAGCAAATCTCATATGGATATGCACTCGAAGAAATTGTGACACAGTCTGGTTACATCTTGGGAACTTGTTCAAGGGACTTGTTTTGAGATTATAAATCTTCTAGGTTGTTTCAGACATTACTAGAGTTTTTAGAGCGCTTAAAAAGGTTTCCTAAGTTATGCCACAAACAAATTTAAGCAAACAATTTATCATTACATACTTTTAGACACATTTTTGAGAGTTTTAAAAGCCCTAGTGACTTCTGGAGCTCACTAAACCCTTCTTAAAGAAGATTTAATGAAATTATTAAAGGGATTTTAATTGTTAAAATGATCTCTAGAGAATTCTTATTGATTTATATAAAATAGTTAAATTTATGTATTTGCCAGGGACTCTTTTGTTCTCTATGTAAATATATAGATCCCTGCCTTAGAGATTGGCTTAGAACGGAGTTGAATCAACGGCGTGGCAAGGCAAATGCGAAGCCATTTCCGTGACCCATGCCCATGCCCGTGTTCCCATTTCACATGTGTGTGCACCCGTACTCACCGGCCTTGCAGGGATCCATGTCAATGTCTCCGGATACCTTTGGTGTCACATGCAGGCGCATCAGCTGCTCGATGGTGTATTTGCTGCGGTAGGGCCGTCGCAATCGCCGTATCGTACCCAGATACGCGTCGAACTGCCGTCGGTGGTGGTAATGCTCCCTCTCCCGCTCCCGTTTCATCTCCATATTCGTCTCCCTGGATACCTGGTGCCCATCGTGGTTGTCGCCACCCTCTTTCACCGCCATCAGATCCGCGGATGCCGTGTGGACTCCGTTTGGCCGGGGGCTCTTGGCATGCACCGAGATGAGCACCACCAGGAGACCGGTGGCCAGAAGGAGGGCGCAGTTGGTGCAGCTGACGCCCATGGGCGTGCCACGCCGCCTACGCATCGCGTTTCGTTTGGTTGCTTCGTCTGATGATCTTATTTCGCCTTTTTTGGTCGCCGAACGGGTTTTTTTTTCTGCTCGCCCCGCTTCGTGACCAGTAGTGGGCTTGTGGCTCAGATGCTGCTGGGGCTGCTGTTTTGTGTGTGGATCTGCCTATCAGTTTGCACTTAGTGTGGTATTATTTCTGCATTTTCGCTTAGCACGTGCCGGGCCTGCAATTGAAATGAGCAAAAACGCAATAGCAGTGATTAGATTGTGAAGTGTAGCAGTAGCTGGGAAGCAGCTTCATTCAGGTTCGCACCAGACACGGTGGGACTGTTTCTATTTACACCAGCCAGTAGTAGTAGTTCGTGAGGTTTCCATTCTCAAGCTCACCGAACCCACTGATAACCCTTTGTCTTTGTCCCATCAACGGGCACACACACCGAAACCCATGCGATAGAGCTACGGCTTCGGCTCTGGTTTTGTTTTTGGTTTTGCTTTGTTTTTCTGACCATGAAATATAGTATTTACCGACTTGGACTTGGGGTGAGAAAGCCGTGAAATTTCACTGGAAGATCTATGTATCAGTATATTTATATATGATTAGTTTTATGTGAAAGTTAGGTTGAAATATATGTAATGGAAATATATTAAATATATTCACATGGAAATATATTAAGAAATTCACGGAAAAGGTCACAAATTCTAACCTAATTATGTTTTTCAGGCAGACAAGCTAATATTTTGAAGAGTTATGCATAAATTATATTATTATTATTTAGGTATATTATTTCTTTTAACATGTGAGCACTGGCTATTGTTTTTAATTGGAATATATTATTAAATTCGTGGAAAAAATCAACAATTTCAAACAGATTACTTTTGTTAGCGAGAAAAAATAAAAAATGGCTTTAAATGTTAAACATTTTAATCGGAAATAATTAAACTTGACAAAAACAATCTTCGTTTTGTTCGGAAATACAATTACATACAAATTTGAAGTAAAATATGCATTATTTTGCAAATCAAATGGATTATTTTTAAATTAATCACTAAGAAAGAACCAAGTTTCTTAAGGTTATATTTAATAACTAATTAAAAATAGCTAGAAAGTCGGCTAATTTCTTTAAGTACTAGTAAGTACTAAGTATCTATAGTTTGCTCATTAGTAAAACCTTACAGTATTGTCTATAATCCATAATTACCAGTCAGCATTATTGATTAATTAGCAATAGTTAATGACGTCTTATATGTAATATTTTCCTGGAAACATCTGCGTTTTTCCTTGTATTTATTCAATATTATATTCCATGATTCTGTAGGTCTTTAGGTCTGTGTTCCCAAGCCCTCTGAACTGCTGATAACCCTTTGTTGGGCGGAATGACACACCATTTCAAGCGATAGAGGCGGCGGTTTGTGTTGATTTTGTTGTTTACCACCGGCACTGACGTTATTTTTCTTAATTTTTGTGGAAATAAACGGCAGGCTTTCACAAACACAACGCTGAAGTGGGCATTAAAATGTAAAAGTGCAGTTCAGTAGGTTGGAATGCCACATTATCATTCCCCCTTCCCTGCGGGTAAACCCGATTTACTTATGCATTTTCAATTCGGGAAGCTGGCAATTTGCATGCCGAGCGGCTGGTAAATGTCAACCGAACGGATTCATGGGCTAATTCCGAGCTGAGAGACACATCTGCAATCGATGCAGGACAAATTATGCAGCCCAGACTTGGACAAACACTGGGATGTGCTCATCAAGATTGAGATTCTTGCTTGTACACAATATCTTTCGGTAGCTAAACCCATTCCAGACCCAATCGACGAACAGCCGGCGTTCTATTTGCATATCTGTACAGCCACGCTCAAAACAATAGTATTTGAAACATATTTTTCTTATTTACAAAAGAAAATTAGGCTTGGTATTTATAATTCACAGCTCAGACGCAAAGGTATTTTAACGATTTAACAAGAAAATATCACAACAAGCTCGCAGCTCTATTCTCCGGGTTGTTTGTGTTCACATCTGGGGCCCCTAGGCCATCATAAAAACTCTGGTAGCTGGCTTGCTGCACTAAAAACAAAGGAGGTGTAAAATCTAAGCCAAACCCAAACAGCCAACAGATGGGCGTTGCAAGAGCAGGGTAGAAGTCGATTAAATGGAAATGGGCAGGCAGGCGGCCGGCAGTAAACTAAGGCAGACGAGAAGCAGAACAGGTAAATGCCAAGCCAGTGCAGGGGCAGCCATCAACTTAGCACTCAATTAATTCTAAGGGAGTCAAAGGAGGCGGCGGATGGCGGGCACAGGATCAAGGCAAGGCACAGAAACAGCCACTGCCACCTTGGACTATGCACAATAACAGGTAATTAAAAATCGCTTAGTCCCGGCCGAGGAAACCAGGCAATTCACAAAACCTTTTCAATTAACTTGAATGTTTGGCCAAAGCCATTGTCATCAGGCTGTGTTGCTGCTCCTGCTGCTACTGTTGTTGCTACTGCCACTGATTTTCCCCAGCAATTGTGGCAATTTCATTAAATCATTTCATTTCCGGCCCCCGCACACACACACATTGGTATACAGAACAAATCAACGACTCGCCTGGCTTTTTATGGCAAATTAAGTTGCCTTTTGTGCGGTGCGTTGGCAATTCAAGCAAAGCAGGCAACTAGCAAATAAAGCCAAACACCAACAGCACACAGACAATTCCACGGGCAGGGCCCCGTGGCACAACTTTTCGCAGCCAAACAAAACAGTTGTGGAGCGAATGGTATGGCGAAGCCAACGGGAGTGCAACATATTTTCTTAATTTCATTTCATTTAATTTGCCTCTGCACAGGAGCCAGGAGGAGCTGTTTAAGGGAACCAAGGGCTACACGGGAAAAATTAACGCAGAATTAAATGAGTTTTTATAGAAAAAGTAACCTATTTGTGATAGTACAAGGGGATTTGTTAGTAGCCCAATATAGAATTAAATATACTAGAAATCACTACGGGTTTTAAAACCCCTAAAAGGGAGTCTACAAAAATTAATTTGAATACTTTTGACTGACAAAATTTAGTTTAAAACTGTCTAATCTTCGATGTTACAATTTAATTATTAAAGCTTAAGATATGTTCAATTAAAATATTCTTTAAAATGCCTTCAAAATACCCGCAATCTACGCAAATATTTATTATTCACCGTGTAACCGAAGCAGCCGCATCAGCAGCCATTTTCCATAATCCTCGCTCGCATAATTACGTATACGCCGCATGGGACCGAGGAAGATGAGGAGAAGGGACGCAAAAGATGATGATGACGCCGCTATTGCTGCTGCCTTCTCATTTAAGCGAAATTAAAAATTCAATTGATAAATTCCAAACTAAATAAGCACAGGGACGAAAGGACGAGCGAGAATTTACTTGAAATGTACGAGTAATATTTCAACGACCTTCCCCCAGTCCACAGAGCCTCTCCTTGATTTTTTTCTCCTTTGTTGCCACGTCTCTGGCAGCAAATTGAAAATCGTTGAAAAGTATGTTAATTGGCTGGAGCTGCTAAAGTTGCCAGCCCGCCCATTTTCCACCCCCAACTGCGAGCCACTTTGCTCATTATGGAATTTATGCCGAGCCAAGGAGAAGCACCTCATCCACTTGGGGATCCATGCAGCCATTCTGCGAAGAACACGGCTGCTCTCTTATCGCACCCACATGAACAGAAATGTGCAAAAATAGCAAATCAGCGGTGCTTCAGAGTTATGACTTCTGGGTCTGGGTCAAATCTCGCGTAAACAAATCCCAAATCGATGGCTCCTCTTCTGCCTACGTAATAGGTGCAAAACAAATGGGAGGCTGTCATTCGAGGCGGCGGCTATTAGCGGGAGTGCTCTTTGGAACCAGAGACTCTTGATGCGCCTTCGATTCGCATTTGAAAGCTTTAAGATGTCATTTTCAAATGGCACGCGCCATTTACTTTTAGTTTAATTAGATGAGATAAGCGAGGCAGCCGGCAGAAGGCAGCAGGCATCCAGATCCTGCTGCGACTCCTGTTCCTTGTGCTCCTCGAGTGGAGGCCATCAATCAGGCTTGTCAAGTGCTCGCAACTTTCCAACTACAGGAGCTGACAATGACAAGCGTCAAGTGGCTGGGGAATCCTTGTTTTCCAGCGGGGGCGTCTCTCCATATCCCACTGCCACTGATTTGTCCGCCTTCCGGAAGTGGCAGTGGGATTGGTGGGACTGGGAATGGGAATGGTTGTGGGTGTGAACTAGGACATGTCTTTGTCGTTTTAGTGTTTTACAAGAGCAAATCCTGACAGGACTGCCTGCGCTGCGAAGCCCTTTGTTTGCCTAATTTTGATTTTCTCTCCCTTTGACAGTTGGCATTTGCAGTTGCCAACTATCTTTTTGACTCGATATGAATGGGAATGGCTCTCGAATGGCTCTGAATTTCAAACGGAGTGCCCTCTAAATGGCAGGATGGATTGAAATATAACAGCGTGACTGTGGATGCAACGAGCGTCGTTCGGAGTTCTTTGGCGCATTTCCGCAAGGACATCGCATCGAAATTCAGAACGCAGCCGTGGCCCTGACTCGCCTAACAAGTGGGAGGCGGCTGACTGGCGACCGTGCCTCAATTTGGAAACAACTTAATTTCAATTACTGACGCAAAGGCTGGACTGGGATGGCCGAAATGGCATAATGAATCGGGCATCTGCAGTCCGGGAGGAAGTCCGTTCACAGTTTGGATTCTCGACTCGGAGTCCGCTGTGGCCGACTTTTATGCGATTTAAAATGCTTTACAAGCGCAAAATGCAGCCAGGCGGCTGAACTAACAACAAACAGGCAAAACAAGCAAGAGCGACAGACAGCCAGGACGAAGGCCAGGGGCCAGGACATAGACACGGACACGGACACAGATATACAGATACGGAGCCGAGCCGGAGAGCAGGCAAAGCCAACGGCAAATAATTAAACTTGGCTGCCTGGCACCTGTGGCCTTTGTACGCCGGATCATAGCCTGGGCCATGGCCAAAACCAGAAGCACTACCCTGCTCCTCCTGCCAACCAGGATCCTGCAACTGTAGCACAAACGAAATGAGTGGGCGGGGGGTCAGGCCAGTCCTGATTATTTAGCAGCTCGGCTTGGCTCGGGTCGGCATGTGAATGTAAATAAAGTTCAGCCATAAAACACCCCGCAGACAGACAGACACACCGTCCCGCCGATGGGGTCATAATATGCAGCAACAGCATAGCCCCAAGAGTCCCCCATCGGTAAGGGCGATGCAAATAACCACAGGGCCAGCTAGGAGCAGCTATTGGACACGGGACGCCGGAGCTGCCCGGAGACGGGTTCGGTTCATAAAGAATCTGCGATTTATTTATAAACTTGGCTGGCAGGAGGAGCGGCACTAAAGTTAAGAAATAATTAATACTAACAACGACGAATGACGAGCGGCCTGTGGATTGTGGCCAGGGAATTGGGGCCGACATGGCCCATTGGAGCGACGGGATGCGCACCTTTTGCATCCTCACCTCATGCCCCGGATGCTACCGAAAGCCCGCCCGGATGCCCCGTGTTGCCCCTGTTGTTTCGGGTCATGAATAACAATTGCCGGAGAGCAACGGCATGGAGGCTGCAAAAATATGGCGGCAAAGATTTCTTTTTATGGTGATTGCGTGGGAAAATTGTTGGCAGTCGGCGGTCGGAGATGGAGACGATGGCCCCTGTCGGAACTGGGGCTCCCCTGGATGGCTGCCAGGACGGCGATAAAATATGAAAAGAATAAAACGTAAAACAGCCCCAATGCAAATATGAAAAGCGAGTGAAATCCTTTTAATTTGGCAAATAAAAGTGACGCCACCGCGGCAGAGGCAGTCCGGGCAACCGTTGTACAAATTTTCATGGAAGCCCGTGGACTATATACGACCGAAGGAGGATACTTTGCGGGGATTGGCGACTTAACTTCTGGCATGTAAAATTGTAAACGATCCGAGAGAGAAAAGCCTGTCGGAAAATGAAAAGTTTTCGGCCAAGTTTGGCCAAGTACAAAGTGCCAAAACCACGGCCAAGGCAAATCGAAGCCATTGAATTGCAACTCGGAGCTCAATGGAAGTTCCCCGTTCCGGATTAGGGGCAATTTCAGGACTATCTTAGGGAGCAACATCCAGCAAGCTCCCGACTCCCACAATTAAGTTATCTTTTGCCGACAAAGCACACTGCAGGGATAATAATTACACGAAGAAATATGACAAAAAGTTGAATTACACATAAATTAGTCTGGGGCCCCGGCCAAGTAAGTGAAATATAAAATCTGCTTAGTCCTTAATTAATTACACATGGCAGGGGAAGGAGCGCGGCGAAACAGGACCAAGCCATGGGGCATGACAGGATCCAGTCAAGTGGAAGTGGCCGTGGAAGTGGAGGCACTCACCCGCACTCTGGCAGACAAACAAACACTTGCGACATATCATTAACTTTGCTTTATAGCAACCGAAATTGGGGGGAAGAACCGGAATGGTTGGGGCTAAAAAAAAATTGAAAGCACTGCCAGGCGTGGCAAAAGATGAAGTAAAAATACATGAGAAATAACTCGTGGAGTTTGCTGCTGCTGCTGGGGTGACAAGCTCCTTCGCTCGGAGGAGGATGGTTTCGAGGACCTGAAGATGTGGAGGCGACGTCTGCTTGTTAGGAGGCTGGCGTCAGCTGTGACGCCCACACACGTAGAAAAATAATAGGACATCATTTAGGAATGGAAATCCACTAAGGGAAATTGTAAAAACCGGATTTGTAATACCAAAAATTATAAATTAAAATGAAACTTTATATATTGTTTCTGACCTAGCCTGGTTTCTCATCAGTAGCACCTACAACAGTCAATAAGAATACCGCCTTCTTGTTTCTTGATATATTTTATTATTTTTTTCTATGACCCTAATCATATTCGTTATTTCTTTCTGTGCAAATAAGACCAACCCCCTCACAAGGACCTGCTCACCATGGAAACTCGCAGCTGTTAAAGCAGATACAGGACACTTTCTAATATCCATAAAATAATTCAAATCTTGTTGGCAGATTTGCTGCCGTTTGCTTGCTTGGTCGGCAGGTAAATTTGGGGTTTAATTCCTTCAGTTTAGACCACGTTCAGAGCAGCTTTCTTGGCTTGCGGCCATCCTATCCCCATTGGAGTAGCAGCTACTCCCACCACGAGCTTAATTCGCTTTTAATTTTTACCCTGCTGCGACAGCAAAAAATGCGAAAAAATTCCCCATTGGCATGACAAAAAAACAAAAAAAAAAAAGGAAGGAGAAACCGAACCGAAAATACAGCAGAAATTTGTTAAGCACGCGCTATCAGACTGAAGTGCGTGTGTCGAGGAAAGCCGGGAAAGCTGTGAGACTGGCAAACTGTGAAACGGCAGTGCTGGAAGAACAGACCGAAATGGAAGTGATGGCAAAAGGACTATGGACGGGTAGGAGTTCTGGGAACGACAGTGGAGGAGGAGTCCAAATGAATTCTATTCAAAGCGTGGCTGCCACAAAATATGAAATGAAATGTTGTCGCTGGGGAGAAAGTGTCCAGGACGAGAGAAATATTGTTAAGAAATGCATACGCGGGCAATTTTTATTCCCTGTCCTTTCGCAGCAGCAGTGGAATTAAGGGGGGAAAGTGGTGATGATGAAGATCCGGCTGCTTAAACACGAAATGCTTAATGGCCAAGTTGCCACAAAATGTTTGCCAGACAAGGGCCAGGGACTCAGTGAGGCGAAGTCGAAATGCGTTTCTAGCTGGGAAAGTCCTTCTGTCCTCCGTCTGTGTGTGTGTGTGGGCGTGCTTATTGGAGCGTGAGCAACCTGGGCAACAATATCAATATGCGTCTTTTGTGCTCCGCCAGCTGCCCAATCCCACCCACGCGCTCACTGACAATTGTTCGCCGCCGGAAGTTGATATTCTGGCAAAGCGGAAGTGTTGGAGCATCTTACCCTCCGAATTTCATATTTTCCATTTCATTTTGTCCCCACTTTCTCCGCGCATCGCATAAATTTCATCCAGCTTCCCTGTCGTCTCTCAGCAACCCAGCAAAGATGCCAAACAAAATGCGAAGCATATGAAAAAGAGTTCTGAGTTCTGAGTTCTGGGCTGAGGCGAAGCTGTAGACGACATTCCGCAAAACGCAACCAAAGCCAATTAAGGCTAATGCCAGCCTTTGGTCCCTTTTGGCCGGCTTTTGGACCCGTTGGCGCTCACCTTTAATTGCCAAGAACGAGGATCGTTGGCCAAAACAAGAAGAAGAAACAAAGAAGGGACAAAAAAGAATAAAAATTCCCGCACGATACAGTAAACTAATAAATACGAAAAGAATATTTGTTTCCACAGAGAAAATGTCTTAGAAATATACAAAAAGTGTGACTTCTTTTCTCTAAAAAGGTTAAGAAGGTCATAAGTAAAGGTTTACTAACAGTTTTGTTATAATTTAAGCTGAAATTCGGATTATTTTTAATGAAACTGAACTGAAACTCACATCAAATATTCCTACATGAAAAGCAGACTTGCCAAAAGCCTTCAAACCTTATTTATTCACCTATAACATGCCATCAATCTGGGTAACCCTTAAAAAATTCAAATAAAAGAGTATTCCCCTCTTTAGAATGTGCATTTTAAGTGAAATACCAGTGAGTAGCCGACGTTGACGCTGACGATAGGATTGGGTCCCCGGTCTCGCGGGATCGAGTTCGTTGCTACCAGGAGGAATCCGCGCCCGCCTCTATTTCGCGGCTTTTTTTTTTGTTTTCTGTGTTTTTGTGGGCACCTTGACTCTTGTTTGTTCCGTATTGCAAAAACACAGATACGACGACACAAAGCGAAATCAGAAAAAATTCTATTTTAATTATGCCGCCGGCCTTTAGATTGGCAATTGACGAGATCTGCGTTGCGTTGTCTGTTGTTTTTTTTTTATTTATTTTTTTTTTTTGAAAAGCGGAAAAGTGGAAACCGCACGGTGAGCGTAAGACGCAAAACACCCACAAATCCAGCGATGCTGGTGGTACTGTAAACCAGGAGCGGATTCGGGTGAGGGGCACAGAGACGGTGCACACACACGGAGGCAGAGGCAGCGGCATCGGCCGCGTGCCGTTTTTTATTTATAGCCATTGAACGCTGCTGCGCTTCTATCAGCAACAGCAGCAGCCACACAGAACGAAAAAGTGTTCCTTAAATGTGTGTTAAATGATTGTCTTCACTTAAAACGAATAAAACTTGGGCTCTTGGGTTGTTTCATTGATTATTTAAATGTTTTTAAACACTACAGTATAACAATTTAATGTTTTATTGCACTTTAAATAAAAATCATGCTATTTTAGCTATTTAGCTATTTAGCTAATTAGCTATTTTCTCATAAAAAGGCAATTGTAATGTCTGGAACAACAAGGTCAACAATATTGAAATCATATGCTGTTATTTGTTGTTATTGTGAGTTACAATTGAATCTTTTAAACCTATATTATTTATCACTTTTGTCGAAAATGTAAGCTAATATTATTTTAGTTCCGTGTACATCGGCGGCAACACCAGCATCGTCCGCCACAACAGCGTGTTTATATTTATTGTCGCCGAGTGAGACACAAAACCAGAGGAATTAATAATAACGCAAAAACAAAGACCAGAGCGGAGCGTCCGCCACTGATAACACACGTTGAATGCACATAACGATCATAATCGAATTAAAATCGAGTGCGAAGATCACAATTAAGGCGAGTGATTAGCGCAACACAGCCATGAGGTGAGCCGCGGACCAAGAAAAACCCTCAGATTCACTTGTTGAATAAGCCGAATTTTCACACAATTAATGGAGAGGCCAATCGGAATCGGAATTGAAATCCTTTGCAGGTAACAAAGGCATGTATCTCACAGCAAATACCAAGAAACAAACACTCACTTCAGAGGCATTTCTAGATTTATCCTTTTGCCCTTTGTTGATATTTGTGTTTGGCCATTTGATTCAAACAAGTTTGTTGCCAATATTCTTTCGTTTCGCGCTGCCGTTGCCGATTTTTCACTGCGAAAGCACGTCCGTTCACGACCGAAGTTGCTCGCGTTTTGAGAACCAAAACAGAGCAGATAAACAGACACTCGAGATTCGGATTCCCGGCGAGAGCATGCGCCGGGAACAGAACAGCTGCGAGGCTGCGGGTCGAGCGGCGGCAGTGCGCCCAACAGGCTGCAGCATTTGAACAGCAAACAAATCAGGCAGAGGCTAGAGATCCTTTTGGGCGCGGGTCGGATCGTGTCCTGGGAGAGATCAAAGAATTTCCAAAGTCGATGTTCCATAAGGGGACTTTATATAGCAGCATTTTTTCCCAAATATATTTCAAATCAATTTAAAAAATTTTCAAAATATATTCAGTGTGCAACAGTAAAAATATGCCTACGTTTTATAAGTTACCAAATAATTTGGTTATCATTTTCCAAACTAAGAATGAAATTTAAGTTTAAAATTTATGTGGCGAGCTAAATTTTAAATTAGAATAAACATAAACTTAGGAAATTGATTTATTTTACGCAAGAAACACCTTTTAAAAATACCCGTTTCAATTACGACGTAAAAAACGGTTATTACGTATTTGTTTACGTGTTGTTCGTTAAGTGTGACCAGTTAGAGTGGAGGAGAAAATGCTCTCTGACGAAAGCATGCTTCGAAAAGTATGGCAACGTCAACACAACATATACGCCGGCGGGCACACCAGTTGTCTTTCTAGTTATTTTTGGCAAGAAAATTTTCAATTTCATTTTCTAATCCCATGTAAGAATGACCCAAAAGTGCGAGACGACCGATTGCGGCAAGGAGGCAACCTTGCAGTGCCCCACCTGCCTAAAGCTGGGCATCAAGGGTTCTTTCTTCTGCTCGCAGCCGTGCTTCAAGGGGTTCTGGAAGGAGCACAAGGCGATTCACGCTTTGGCAGGTAAGATATCTCTTGGTGTCCTGGCGTAAACTTTCGCCTGTTGAAATGGGAAATGTGCTTTTGACAGCCGGCGGCTCCAAGCCCGCCGACGGGGATGGTGCCTACAATCCGTGGCCGCAGTTCCGCTTTACCGGCAAGCTGCGCCCGTTCCAAAAGACACCCAAGCGCGCTGTGCCGGATGCCATTCAGCGCCCGGATTATGCCGACCACCCAGACGGACGCTCGCTCTCCGAGGAGGCTTTGCGCGGCACCAAAATCAAAGTGCTGGACGACGAAGAGATCGAGGGAATGCGAGTGGCCGGTAGACTGGGAAGAGAGTGTCTGGATGAGGGCGCCAAGGGCGTGGAGGTGGGCACCACCACTGACGAACTGGACCGCCTGGTCCACGAGGCGGCCATCGAACGCGACTGCTATCCGTCGCCGCTTAACTACTACAACTTCCCCAAGTCGTGCTGCACCTCGGTGAACGAGGTGATCTGCCACGGCATCCCGGATCAGCGTCCGCTGCAGGATGGCGATCTGTGCAACATTGATGTCACCGTGTACCATCGCGGCTTCCACGGCGATCTCAACGAGACCTTCTTCGTGGGCAACGTCTCCGAGAAGCACAAGAAGCTGGTGCAGGTCACGCACGAGGCTCTCAGCAAGGCCATCGAATTTGTGCGTCCCGGAGAGAAGTATCGCGATATCGGCAACGTTATTCAGAAGTATGTGGCTCCCCACGGATTCAGTGTGGTGCGCAGCTACTGCGGCCACGGCATTCACCGCGTCTTCCACACCGCGCCCAATGTGCCTCACTATGCCAGTAAGTTGCATCATTAATATTACCCTCTAAAGGAGCCTCCTAAATGTGTTTCGATTGACAGAAAACTCTGCTGTGGGCGTGATGGCCCCGGGCCATTGCTTCACCATCGAGCCCATGATCTCCATTGGTGTACAGAAGGCCGAAACCTGGCCCGATGACTGGACAGCTGTCACCGCCGACGGTCTGTATTCGGCACAGTTCGAGCAGACGCTTCTAGTCAATGAGACGGGCTGCGAGATTCTCACTAAGCGTCGCGAGAACAACGGCCAGCCGTGGTTCATGGACAAGATGTGAGCCCACCACTGCCAGCTTGGGTTACAACGTAGATTCTAAGGCTTACGACTCCGTTATGATCAAGCTTTAATTTGTATGTTAAAAATAAAATCTTGGTTTTATTCCCAAGTCACCTGCGTGTCTGCTCTCCCAATCGGCTATTCACTTCTCGAGCGGCGCGTAATTGAGCAGCTTCTCAATGAGATCCACATGTCCCAGCAGCATGCGGCGGCAGCAGTAGCGCTTCAAGCCCAGAGCGTCCAGGGCATCGCTAAATGGAATCAAATAATGTGAAATTAGGGAAAATGCGTTGCGGGCACGAGTCTGGGCCGGCGTGACTTACCCTTCCGTGTATTCCGCTTGCAGCAGGCCCAGGTAGGATTCCCACTTGTTGCCAATGACCTTGCCGCATGTGAAGCAACGGATCGGGATAATCATGTTGTCTTAAGTGCTTTATTTAGCGAGAAATTTACAAAAAACGCAGAGATCGCAACAAATACGCGCAAAATGTGTTTCTTCAGTCAGTGTGACCGTTTCTCGGATGAGACAAAATAAAGAAAAGACTTGCTAAATTTCATAATCGAAATTTTGCACCCAAATCGATACTTACTATTATCGATATTTTCAAATAGTAACGTATACAAATTTGAATAAATTAAGGATTATGTTTATTAAACTACCGACTGCTCGCTATATGAATGCGTTTTTACAAATGAGTGTATAAATAAATATTTCTGAACAGCGTGGAAGACTATTTGTGCCTTAACTAATTACTGCTGGCCGCTAGATGCTCGCCGGCAACTTCGACGGAGGTGGAGACCTCGAACAAATCTTTGGCTGAATCTGCCTCGCTGCTGCTCTCGATCAGGCCCAGGCTGGGCACGTCCTCCACGGTGCCCTTCTTCACTTCATCCGATCGTTTTTGCAGGCGCTGCAAAGTTTAAATGGTAACAATTAATTATTACTAGAATATTTCTTCAATGGACTCGATATCGAGGCTCACCGATTCTGAAGTGGACTCCTCGTCAGGCACAAAGATGCGCAGAGGCGTGTTGCTGCCTAGTTGCGCCTGGACCAGGCGCTGGTGCTCCTCGAAGGCCACCGCTGATGGATCCTGAGCCACAGGCTGCGGGTGATGCTGCACCGGCTGCTGGAGCTGCTGGTGTTGCTGCTGCAGCTGCAAGAGCTGCAACTGCTGCTGCTGGTGCTGCTCCTGCAGGTGCTGCTCCTGGGCTTGGGCCTTCAGCTCTTCAAACTGTTGTTGCTGCTGCTGCTGGTACTGAGCCTGGGCGCGCAGTTCCTCCAGATGCTGCTGGTGCTGCTGTTGCTGCTCCTGGGCCTGGATTTTTAGCTCCTCGAGATGCAGCTGCTGCTGCTTCTGCAGCTCGATGGCCGCCTGCTCCGTCTCCAGCTGCTGACGGCGGGCCTCCTCCTCTGCATAAGCCTGCAGAAGCTGCGACGAGTCGTGAGCGTGGCCATAGTAGTTGGACACGACGAAGCCGCCCTCAGGAGCCGTAGATTGGATCGCCCCGGAGGCCACGTTGGGCAGGTGGAAGGCGGCCGTCTCGTAGGCACTCTCCACAGGCTCACCCAGAACAGGAGCAGCGATCAGGGCGGCATATTGCGGCGCCGAGTCCAGCACGGGATGGATATTGTGGTGCGGGTCCTTGGCCGCCTGCAGGATCTGCCCGTTGCTGGCCACCTCCTGGGTGAGGTCCGCGTTCACATAGCCCGACTCCACCACGTGCTCCGTGCTGGGCTTGAAAAGCTGCTGCTTGTGCTGGCTGTACAGCTGATTGGACTGCGTCACCAGGTACGTGGGATTGTAAATGGGAATGTGGGCCGCCGGAATGGCGGCGGCGAGGAATGGCTGCAGCTGTTGCGCCGCCGCTGGCTGGGCATATTGAATGGGATAGATCTGTGGTGCGGTCTGTGCCTCCGCTTGGGCGCCCACAATCTGCACTAGCGGTTGGGCGGGCAAATGGTTGCTCTGGACATCCGAGGGCAGCGGCTTGTTGTTGCTCGGCGTGTTGAAGGTCTCGGTGGATGGACGGATCTTGGTGGTGGGCAGCGAGGGGTCCGGATCTGGGGCAAAGAGTTTCTGCGAACCCGAAATGGGATCACGGATGGTTTGATCATTGGTCTCGTCCTCATGCACATTGTACTTCGGAGGCAGGTAGGTCTGGGGACGAGCGGACGAGGACGGGAACTGTGACTGGGATGGGGGAGTGTAGTGGTAGGCCGCGGTGTCAAGATGCCCATCCTCCACATCCAGGTGGTTGCCGTGCAGGGCCAGATTCGGTGCGGGAACCGTGTAAATGGGTGCAAAGTGCTCGGTGTTGAAGTTGTTGTGCGTGTCCAGCTGTTGGGGGTATCGGCATGTTTGGATTCATGTTATATGTTTGTATGTCTGCCAGTGTACCGATCGTGTGCGCGGAGTGAAATTAAGTAAGTGCTTTCGCCATGAGTAATGGGTACTTTTGGATTTCATTTACTTGTTGGACTTGTTATGAAAATCATTTTTAATATCGACAGAAATCCATAAATATTAATTAAAAAGAGGTCTTAAGAAGAAAATGTTGGAGAAATAATGCTTCAGATCCCTAAAACAAGTAGAAGTATTCCAAACAAATGAAGTTCCAAGAATGCTAGCTTTAATTTTCAAAAACCTTTGAAAATATTTCTTATCTCGAAGTTAACTAATCTATAAACCTTTCGTAGATTTATTTCACATCTCAACTTACCGGCAGATTCTGCAGTTCACTGTAGCTCACAGCCGTGGGCTTCTCATACTTGAAGGGCTTGTCGTAGCCAAAGGTGGGCTTTGCCTTGGGCTTGACATTGTTCAGCTTGATCTTCAGGGGCTTGCGCAAGGCGCCAGCGGGTTTCAGGTAGACTGGAGCACTCAGCTTGATGGGGCGGGCTCCGCGCAGATGCTGCAGCTGGTGCGCATGCGAAATCTGATGCTGGGGCAAATGGATCAGCGGGTGGGCATGAAGGTGGGCATGCGAATGCGGGTGTTGCGCCAGGACATGAGGATGCAGAGAGTGAGCATGGGCCAGATGGGCATGAGTGTGAGCATGACTGTGACCGGGACGACCCTTGAGCACCAGCGGCACCGGCTGATCGCTACGGATCTGCACAACTAGGGTGCGCTGCTTGCCACCGGGTCCTCCTCCAGCGGCGGCAGGACGTCCCAGCTGCTTGGCGCTCTTGGGCGGCCAGTTGGTAAACACCAGCGGACGCTGCTTGTCGGCGTACAACGGCGGCTCACAGTTGGCCAAGGCCACAAGCAGGGCGATCACAAGGAAAGGCTGTGGGGGAGAGAATTAATTATTTTCATTATTTAAGAAGAAAGCAGACGTTTGTCAAGATAAAGCGTAATTATTTTAGGAGCACATCATCGAACAAGAAGACATCGAAAAAAATGAAAACTTTCTATGCCCGGCGAAAGGGGAGGGCGGGTCGTGTAATCGCTGGACGGCAACAAAACTGTAATGGCCTTAATTTGAACAAATTGGCGGTTTTCTAAAATTTTATCACGTCGCCTGCCGCTGACTACTTAACCAAAGCTGCTTAAGCAAACGAGCCAACAAAGTATCTTTACGTATATGTATATATATATATATACATTTATATATATTTATACACGGGTATGCCATAATACTTTGCCCATTTTCCCCGCTTGGCTGCCTGATTAAACTTTCAGTCCGCAATGCCGTAGAATGAAAGTGAAAAGTTGAATATCGAAATGTCTTCGTTCTGTAATTGTCACCGTCGCCGTCAGTTTGTTTACTTTTTCGGCGGGGTATTATGGTTTACTGGCTTTGATTGTAACAATTTAATTAACTGCATTTCTTTGGTGGCTTTTGGAACTGATTTTGTAGAATGTGGAAACCAAATAGAAGCCTGAGATCAGTGGGAGAAAGATGAATGATGGGATGGAATGTATGCTTGCTATTTTTAATTAAAGACATCTACTCAAAAAGGTAACATAATTATTGAAAAGAAAAAGAGGCAAGTCTTAAACACCGTAGTAATAAATATATATAACATAAATATATAAACATAAATTCCTAACATTTAAGATTGTTATTGTTAAAGAATAAGCTAGATACAATGTCTACTTATTATGTATGTTTATGCTTTTCAAAGGTGGTATCTATTGCATATATATTTTATATAAATTTTAAATAGGCATTGAGATTATGATGTCAAAGAACCAGCATCCTATTTGTTATTTTCTTAGCTACTTTTACAGAGATTTACTTGAGATTTAGTTGAAACTATGAACAAACCCTAAGAGAGGAATGACTTGAACTGCGCTGCTTATTAATGATAAGTTCCACAATAAAGAATAACATAATATAAAATAAAATCTAACAAAATAAATCCTTTTGTAGAGTACAAAATTGAATAACCCTGTAAGAATATTAAATCTTCGATTATTTAAAAACATTCAGAGATGGAGTATCCCGCTTCTCTGCTTGATTAGTTTGGGTCTTGGTCGATCGAAGTGGAAGTCGGTAATTTGAGGCAGCAACTGGACGTGGCAATTTCACTTGCAGAGCTCCATCGAAGCGGCAGTGCCAGCGGCAGCGGCAATGAAAATGAAAATGACAATGACAATGTACTGTGTGCCGTTAGCCCAGACGTCAATCAATGGAGTGAAATGCCTAACCGACTCCAATACGTATCGTTATTGATTACGTGCCGGGTTTACTTAATCGCCACGCAAAAAGAGCCTCCGAATGCAACAATCCAGAGGGAGGGAGGGGCACTGCCAGTAATTGGTGGCAAATTGTTGGCTTATTGTTTATAGAGTGGTTAGTTAGTTTGTCGCCTCTGCGGTATGCATAATCATATGCAAATACCTCAGCCGCAGTCTGGTGAATGAACTGCCAGGAGACGGATGTTGGAAATGCTTGGAATTCATATAATTTCGGGTTTCCTTTCGGCGCCCAGTGCCCGATGCCAATGAACTTGACAAAGGATTTTCCTAACTACAGGCGGGCCACAGGCGGAACTATTGATCAGCGGCCTGTCACTTGCGACGACGACGTCGCGACGGCCATAAACAACGCTGCGGTTAACCCAAATTGCAACTCGAAATGCAACTTTTATTTTAGCGGTAAGTAAGCATTTTATTTTCAAGCCCGCTGCACATCGAGGCAAAGGCAGACGGGCAGGGGGGCAGCCGCCACTGTAATTGGTGCACGTAAAGCCATCGCCATCCATTGTCTAGAGCTGTGGATCTGGCTGGATCTGGTGGATCTTGGTGGCGAAACTCGGCGCATCGAGTGCTCTCATTGCGAATGAAAGTGCTCGCCTTGCCGGCACACATTACAATTTGTCAAATATTCACGGCAGCGATCGCAATTCAATTGAAGAAGCTGCGGCATTGTCTTGTGATTATTATGGCTGTCAATGGAATGGGATTCGACGAAGGTGAAGGTGAATCTGTTGTCGAAGTCGTTGCACGCGGCTTAGGAGAAATACCATTGCATTTGCATTGGAATTAAATCCAAACTATTATTTTTTACGGCCTGTGCAGTGAGAGGCTTTTTTTAATCACCACTAATTGTGGTTAACAAACCCGAGATCGCTTACCCTCATCTCTCTTGTTGGGATTTGCAGAGGTTTTCGTTGGATTTAATAACGCTGTTTTAATTGTCGACCTCTGGCAGCGTTGGGGTTGTGTAGAAAGCTCTGGGGCAGACAGCGGAGTTGAGTCACTTCTTCGGCTTCTTCTTCTGCTACTCCAGCAGCAAGTAGATGAAGATCAAGATGGCAATTAGGTAGATGATCACATCAATTAACTTCATGTCAGCGAGCGCCGCGAGCGCTTTCTTCAGATCCAATTGCACGCACGCAAAAGAGGACACAACTACCCAGAATTCGATTTCGGATTTGGCTTCGGTTTCGGTATTCAAGCGATTCGCAGCTGCGACGTCTGCACCTGTTCAAGTCGCGTAGACAACTGAGTGCTTCGTGGTCGGCGTGCCCGGACAAAAACCATGTGCCGATCCGCTGAAGCTACACTGGAACAGCCACTAGAGCAGCCACTGGAAGTGAGCAAGCGCCGCAAAGAAAGTGGTCGGAACTCGTTTGCAACGTCCAAAGCGCAGCACGCGACCAGCGGCAACGGGCAGCAACATGAATTGGCCGCAAATGTGAACGATTAATCGCGCACAAAGCACACAGGCACAATGGAAGCGCCAAACGAAAGTGTTTTGCCATTGACTACCACGTACTACTGTTCTTGGCCAGCGAAAGAAAGAAAGAAAGGAAAACAACAACTACAGCGGCCAACGACGGCGACAGCGACTCGGGAAAAACAAAAGACTTAGGCAACGAACTTGTTGTCGCTCGTCAGCAGTCGCTCTTTACCTTAAAAAGCAATGCGGACCAGGCGCACATGAAGCAGAGATGGTCTTCAGCTCCAGCTCCAAGCCGATGCCTGCCACCTGTTGCCATCGGTAGCAAACAGGAGCAAAGCCAGCTCGATTGACATTACGACATGTGGCAGGCACAGTGGGCTAACCGGCAGGCCAATGTACTTGTTTTTAGAACAAATATTTTATATAGAAATATACTTTCAGGAAAGTAAAGTATTTTTGAACATTGGCCGGAGATAAAAAATTAAAAGAAAATAGAGAGAAGATGATGATTTGTAATAAAATATATAGTATTAAATATGCAACGTCTACTATTTAATAAAAATTTGTAAGTTTAGTTGTAAAATCAAACACTTGATTTCAGCAATTAGATAAAATTTAGTGAAATTAAATTACTTTAAATGCCAAAGTGATACAGATCTAAAAATGGGCCACATGCTCTGGAATTTGACGGAAAACTTGCAATGGTTATTAAGCGACATTTTATGCAAATGTAGACCGAAGGTTGTCCTAAAAAACAAATGCATGCATTTTCCATTGCCCACAGAGAGCCCTTTGAGCTTAAGCTACCTGTTGTCCACTTATTTTCGCTGTATTCCGAAGGCCCTTGGATGATAATGAGCCTTATGTGCTTATGAAACGCTCCCAAGTGTAAGTAATTGGCGGCATTTTATGCAGGGCGCGACGCCCAATTTCTAAACGCAATTGGTCATTGGAATTTTATAGCGCTCGGCCTGGCCTGCCGCGCCTTATGTGGGTCAATATTTGTCGGCCCAAACTTTTCGGCCATAACTCAAAAATTTCACTTTCATAACGCTGCCAAAAATTTCGGTGGTAGATTGCGATTGTATTTCTTTTTTTCAGTATTTATATTTTATTTTGAAATATTATTTTTAACAAGGTTTTTTAAACATTAACAACATAATATTATTATTATACCTTTTATTTCATACATTTATCATTTCTTTTGTTTTTTTTTCGGTTGCGTTTTAGACAAATGTTTAAAATATGCATTTAGCTTTTTAATTTGTTATTTAAAATTTTATTTATTTGTTGTTTGTTTTGGTGCCTTTTCAGGGCCGCTTTAGCCTAAACTAATTTGTCATTTTATGCTTTTTCCTCTGCTTTCGGTTTATCTTCGGTTCTTTTATTTTTCTTTTTTAAATATAAATTAATGATTTTTATCGCTTTACGTTTTTAATTATGTCTACGTTTACGTTTCCCGTTGTGTAAATATACTTCATATAAATAGCAAGTAAAAACTAAAAAATGTAACTACAATAATGTCGTCAATAATATGATTTGCATTTTTTTTGGGCTTGCATAATTTATACAATTTTTTAGCACACACTCTCGGATGTGTATATGTGTGCGGGTATCATGTGAAAGTGCTGCGAAATTATAAAAAATATTTTTTCTTTTCGTTTTTTTTGTGGTTTTTATTTGCTATTTTTTTTTGTATTAATTATGATATCTTGTTGTAATATCTTTATTCCTTAAAAAAATGAACATTTTCTCCTGCTGCTGCCTTAAACCTGTAAAATTATCATATTAGTTTTGTTTTTTTTTTTTTTTTTGTTTTCGTTTTGGTTTTTTAGCTGCGAACGTTGATTCTATACAAAAAATCTAACTACAGTAAAATGCTGCATAGCTTCACATTTACGAGTATGATAATATATTTTATTTGAATATTTTTTTGTGGCTTTTTATTGACGAATTTTCTACAAAAACCTTTGCTCTTACATTTAGTTTATACGGCATTGAATAGTTTTATGCGACATAATTAATATATATGTATGGTGTATATATATCATTGTTTTGCGACCAAAGCTGCTTGGGAATATGCTGGGAAATTGAATAAAGTTTTGAAAAAATAAGTTCTTAAAAATTGAAAATGTGAAAGTCAGCGGCAGCTTTGTCTGCAGGATTTTCTTCTTCTCTATATTTTTGGATACAATTTCTTGTCGTTATTAGATTCTGCTTTGTGGCTGAGTATGTACTTTACTTGCATTTTCTTTTATGTAGATCGGCTATAGCGTAAACATGATTTTATCAAGTTTCACAACATCGAGAGTTCATTTGTTCTTGTTGTTGGGGTTCATCGCTGTCGAGTGTGAGTGTGTGGGTGTGTACTAGTATCTGTATTCGTGTGGCTGTGTGTGAGGTGTGAGTGGGGGTTTTCTATAAATTTAATAACTAGTTTTATTCATTTAAAAATTATGTTTAACTTTTGGGTTTTCGCTACGCCTCTCGTCTATTTATCGTTATCGATTTCTCGCTTTATTTTAGGATTGCAAATGCGTTTTGTTTGTCGATTTAATTACTATATATACGTTTATCGTTTATCGTTTATCGTTAACAATATATGAACTGCTCCTCGCGATATCTAGTCGTCTTATGATTATGCTAAGCTATGCTATGCTCTCGATTCGTTAACATTTACACTTGACTATTTACGTTTACGATTACGTTTACGTTTACGTTTACCATTAGCTTTAAGTTTACTTTTAATGGAGTTTAAATGTTTCTCACATTGCACGGCTACATACACGTTTACATAAATTTCGAAGGCGCATAATATTCACATATTTTTGTTTTAAATCTTTACGTTGTGGGTAAGCCTAGGCTACACAAAAATCGACTACAAATCAAATATAAGTATATAAAACGAAATGGAAATCCGCTCTTCATTATTCGCTTTCACTTATCAACTGTTTATATCTTTGGTTTTTCTTTCATATTAATTTTAAAAGCTCGAATTCGTTTTACTTAAATTTGTTATTCGCTAATCATTTTGTGTGTGGAAACAAACAAACTCATTTATCGCTCTTCCATTTTCATTTAATGCTGTTCTGTGCCATTTTCTTGTTACGCTTTTGGTTTTTCCATTATTTCGAATGAAGAATGCTGTCTGAATGCCTGCTCCTGGTTGTCTGATCTACATTTAATGTGATTTCTATACGCTTTGGCAGTGTTTATTTATTTGAACAAATTACACAAATTACAATGTAGGTACCGATAACTTTTGAACAGCGAAACGAAACAGCACGAGATACACGAGTTAAATGAATCAAAGAATAGGGATAACATATATTCGAGATACTTCTTATCGTATTTACAGGCTATGTACAAAAAACAAAGCGTTCCCTTTTGGCGGCGGTTCGAGCGCAAGTGCGTGAAGGATTTACAGAATTCGTAGAGAGAATGTACAGCAGGAAGTCGGAGAAGAAGTGAAGAATAGAGAGAAACATAACGTTTGTCGCCATTTTGGTTACCGATTTTGTATCTATCAAAATTTGTTTAGAACACCACAGTTGCTGCTCGTAAATCGCTGGTAAAAAGCGCACACATTCACATACACTAAAAAATATTACTAACTACTCTTGTCATCAGCTTTTCGTCGTCGCACTCTATATTCCAGCATAGGGTGTGTCGGTCTCGGTGTCCTCTATATATAATTAGTGGCATAATGATTCGAATGCGCTACTTACAGAGTTCTTGTCTCACTTTGCATGTAGTTTTGTGTGTGTAGAGATGCGAATGTAAGAAGTTTTCGATTTAGAATTAGCAAATTTGACGACTTGACTGAGTGTCGAGTGAAAAAGCTGAGATTCCTCTAGTTAAGTGTAATTCTTTGCTTATGCTTGGCTTAGTATTTAGCTCGGGCGATCTCACTGGCTTTACCCTCTTTGTTTTGCTTTTATAAGAGACCAAGTAGAGCCTTGTATTTGCATTTAGGTCTACGAATTAGTTAGCAGATTTGTTGGCTTTAAGTGTCGTTAATCGGTAATCGATATTTGTGTTTAGTTTAATTTAAAAGTTTAATGATTACAATATGCTCTCTGCTCTATATAAATCGTTTTGCGCTTGCTCAGAATCTTCTAAATGCAGTTTTTGAATTCTTATGCTGGCACAACATTTGCTTATAGCCTCATTGCCTTGTATCTTGTATCTTGTAGCTGTCTTTGCATCTGTATCTCGTGTTCAGTATCTGTATCTCACGCAAATTGCTTTTACTTTGTGGTGTTATAAATGTTTAAATTAAGTGTTGAATTGTTTGCGCAGTTGTTGCTGTTTGTTCTCAGAGAAAGATATTTGAGATATGAGAGAGTACATAGACCTAGTGGTAGTAGTACCAGTTATTGGTAGCTTGTTTCGCTCAGTGTGGCTGATTTGATTAGCTTGTTTCCTTGTTTAATGTGTAGCTTACCTCACTAATGGTTCCCAATTGCTTACGTCACACCATTGAGATGGATTTTCGTTTAGAATTCAATTTGTCAATTGGTTCTTATGCAATGATAGCGCCATGAACTGAACTCAAAATGTAAATGTTAAATGTAAATGTAAGTGAAACGATTCTTAAGATTAAATGATAACCAACGCAAGATACATACCCGTAAAAGTAACTAATGATTGTTGCTTGGAGAGAACTAAAGTCGGGGAACAATCGCAGTACAAACCGAAAACTCAAATGATAATAATAATATTTTATTGGGTCATATATAGATAACAAAATAATATGGATAAGGATAAACAAGGGATACAAGATAAACCAATGTAGAGTACAATTTAAAGTATAGGTATATCGAATATAGATAATAATAGATGATAATTTTCAAGGTTCTAAAAAGGCATACGGAATGATGTGGGAAGCAATCAGTTGGCAGTTGAACGATGGACATCAGGGCTGTGGATCTTAGAGGCCCCGATCTGAATTAGCATTTTTTTTATGTGTGCGGAGACAGGCGGCCCTGCCGTCGACGTTGTTGTTGATGAGGCCGTTGCTCTTCTGGCCATCAGTGGTTCTGGCTTGGGGCTGTCTCTTGATTGTTAGTTGGGATGGACACAATACACCGGGCCGCATGCCTTCACACACATAAAAGGGCAGAGAAGCGCATTCGTTGGCACCCAGGATTTGATGGTTTTTCTCTAACTTGTCAATAACAATTGCTTTTGATTTCAATTCAATTTTCTTGTACAAATATGTCTTTTTCCCTATCTTTTTGCGGGTGAATCTCAGGCCAATATGGTTAGGTAGTAGTTAGTTAGGTGCCCCCAATGCGCTGCTCTGCATCCGATTAGCTTCTCCATCGTTCAAATGTACGAATAAGGACCATCAGTTAAGGCGCTACACAGTAACAATCAAGAGTTATCATCCTTGTTTGAGCCGCCCCCGCCGACCCCGGAGCCCTGTGTGTTGGTGCCGCGTCCGCCGGCCGGTGCTCGTACCGCTGGCGGCTTGTACTCCAAGCCCGGATCGAATTGCATTAAAACGAATACCTGGAATGGGTTTTTTGAGTTAATATTTAGGAACTAATATCGCAGAGTTTAGGAATGTTTATCGATTATGAAATTATATAGTAAATTTTGATAAATAGTTGTTTTATTATGGTAAATATTGCGAAGAGCTTCAATATCAATATCATATAAAAAAAATATATTAAACTAACATAAAGTACAAGAGAATTTACTATAAATACATTTACAAATCGATAAGTAATATAATTAGTTAAATATCGATAAACAATTTCCTCTTTAATATCGATAATATTCTTCTACATGTTGTAATGTACAATCAGCTCACCTGATCTGTTGGCAGTAATGAAAAGTCATCGGGTGGGTTGGTTATTACATAACGTTTGCTGCTCGCATCACAGCTGGAACTGGTGTCCCTGAATCGATATAGCCCGATGCACAGCATTCCGTAAGACTTGAGGGCGGCCACGAACAGATCTCCGTACTTGCCGCACTCCCCGAACTGAGCCAACGGGCCGTCGTATAGCGAGATTTGACCCACTCGACACCTGATGGAAAAGAAAAATTAAATCTTAGTTAAAATCCCATTATACTCTAGGAAGTCTCCCATTAATATCCTGAAAAATCAAATCTCGAAAACTCTTACCTTAAATAAAATATTTATTATTTTAAATTTAGTGTCATTTACCTGTCTCGATTGCTCAGACTCTCCACTGTGCTGTAGCCTCCACGGAGGCCAGCTCCCTCGGCCAGGATCAGTTCCAGCTCGGGCGTGGCGCCGCCCGTTATCAGTGAGCGGATCAGCGTTAAGGCGTTTTGATTGAAGTATGTCTGTCCGGGGTTACATTAATCATAATAATATTATATATAAAGCTATTATATAAGACAAGACAAGTCCCAGGAGACTTAAAGAGACCAGTTAGGAATGGGAGCAAGACATTACCGTGGACATCAGCGAGTCTAACACACTCACAGCGAAGGCTGTGCCGCAGGCGAATGGCTGCGTCAGATATAGTTCTGTATCTGGATCATCGTCGTCGTCTTGATCGAGAAACTGCACGTTACTATCATTGACCAGTTCTTTAAACGACAACCAACATGTGAGAGCAATTAGTAGAGCGCACACTTCAACCGCTTTCGAAGGAGGCGGGTGAGGCTGGCCAGGATACTCCATGTGTATGTCAAAACTTCTGTTGTGAAACCCTTGTTTCGGAAATCCTATATGGGAATTTACCCTCTGTAAACTCCTAGTTTGGATATATATTCTAGAATACTATTTATTTTAAAACCGTCTCTCTATTCTGGAACACTTATGACCATTATTATTATAAGTATATTTTAGGATCTAGATAATCTATAATCACAATTCAGTAATTTCTATTCCAGAACCTATGTCCTGATATCTAAATCATAAAACCCCTATTATTGAATATCCTTCAGCATATCCTCTTTTACTAAGCCGCAATTTTAAGTTTCCTTTTTTCGAACTTCCATAATGAAAATCAATAATGATACCTCCATTCAAGGACCCCATTTTATTAACCTCAGCTTTCAAAAATTCCCCAAAATTTCGGATACCCCCTTTTCCTTCTGAAAGCCCAACCTTCCACCTCAACCTGGCCAGCCTCACGTTCGTTCGGTCGTTCGCAAACTCGGCCAACTTAGTGCGATGCAGTTTACCTGTTATCATGGGCACATTTGCCCCATAGACTGAGCCTCGCCGCTGCAGCACGATGGGACTGCCGGCGGTGGCGCTCAGATTGTCGAACTCCGGGCCGCGCTGGCTGAGCACGCCGATCGTGTCGTCGAAGGTCATCGCCTTGATGTTCAGCGAGGCGAGGATTGCCTCCTTGTCGGCCAGCGTGGGATCGTCGTTGCTAGGAACTTTGGCCGACAGGATGCAGCACATATCACACAGATTGACGTTAACCGCCCGCAGGTCGGCGCGACTCAGCGGCGAGCCGTTCAGCACCGAAATCTTGGGCAGATTCTGCAGCATTTTCCACTCGCGCCGGATGTAGTCCACCGAACCAACGATCACCACGTGCTTCAGCTCGTGGTAGTGGAAGTTGGACGCTCGCAGCGGCATCACCAGGTTGCGCAGCCCAATCAGCGGCGAGTCGGGATCGGCGAACAGGCACACGACCACATGGCCGTTCAGCACGGTCATGGCCGCCTGGTTGCGATCCTGCAGAAGAGTAGAAGTTTATAGATGTGAATAGAGAGTAGGAATGGTGAGGAACCACTGCAGCCTTACCAGTATGCAGTCTTCTAAGCTCTTTGCCGGACTCCAGTGGAACATGCCCGTCGAGTCGTACTTCATTTCGGTCTTCTCGAAATCAAAGTCCTTCGACTGGTCGTCCGCAATGCCGGCGGGCAATGAGACGCCTCCGTTTTGATTCTGTGTGCCCGTGCCGGAGCTGCGACTCGTCGGCCTAGATGCAAGTAGATCGATACAGAGAGAGACTGGGTGTTAGCCATCGGCGGTCTGTGCTGGCCATGATCGGGCGATTCGTTCTTAATGGGGTTTACTTCGATTCAACTTTTGACTTGCATATATGCTGATTATCAACCAATTCAAAAACAAACGCTACATCCAAATGCAAAGTGTTCTTCGGAAACGCTACGAGTACGTGTTTCGTTCAAAAATGATGTGAGAAATACTTCAATACGAGTACGAGTACTTGGAGCATATTGAATTTAAAATGTGATCTCAATACGATAGTTAAAGATAGTTGAAGAGAGTTTACGTTTACAAAGATAAATACACGAAATAGTAAGAGTGGAAAGAATAGAGTAAGAGTACGAGTTAGAGATAGAGAGAAGGTCAAGTGCTAATAACAAAAGTCTCCAAATGAAGGCGAACAACGAATTCGTTGAGTAAAAAAAAAAACAAATAAATAATTTCACTACGCAAAATGCTCGTTCTGCCGTCCGGCGGTGCTGAGGGGTGGATCGCTTTATTAATAATATACTAAAGGTGTTGCTTGGTGACCGGCAATCTCCCTCCAGGTGTTCTATTGTGATTCAGGTGCTCGCATGCGCGAGGGAGACGCCACCGATGAGCGACCCATCGCCCTCCATATCCGCCGGATTCGTCAGTTTGTATCTACAAATTACTTAAGTCTGGTTTGGTGTAATTTCAAAGAAAGATTTTAATATACATATGGTACACGGGTGCAAGTTTTGACACAGAGATGAACACAAAAGAACACACACGCACACAACAATTATATTGCAATTCAAGACGAAATGATCCAGAGAAATATATAGTAGATATAGATAGAGAATGCAGGATAAAGAAATGGTCGATTATTGAGCTTAAAAGTATGTATGCATCGGGGGGTCTAAGACCCATAAATCAGGAGAACTCTTTCGTATGTAGCTTAAAAGTAACTTGAAGTAGAATCAGGCCTTGGTGCCTGCTGACAAAAAGTAGGCAACATTTTTTTGCCTGATCTTTTTATACAAAAATTGGAGCAGGTTTTTATAAAGTTCCTGCTTTAAATCAAAAGGATATATCATCTTTATCTTGACAAGATGAGCAAAAACTAGGTAAGGCAAATAATTGAGCAAATAAGAGTTGGCGAACGTAGTTACAAGATTAATTCAAGGCAGACCTTTTGAAAGCTGGTGTTTTTTTTATATGAATAATTCACATATGATATCTCAGATTAAAGTTAGTATATATTAAGTATTTAGTAGTTAGAGGCGCGCACACACACGCCTTAGAGTGGAGAGCTCGGATGTTAGTAGACAGAATGATAGATGATTGCGATTAGTTATGCTGGGGTTAGTTTTTAAGAAGCGAAGTAATCACGGGGCGTACACACACCCATACACACACTCAGACACCTACACATACGCACACACAGCACAGACATGTACAGGCAGAGACACAGACACAGATACAGAAGACAGCGACATGACAAAATAAACGCACAGGTTTTGGTTAAGTTTCGCTTATAGTTTAGTACGCGTATTTGATGGAATGGCATAGCTTTGATCAATCAATATATCAATATATCAATGTGTGTTAAACAAAATGCGCATAAAATGTAGTTAGATTAGGTATTAACGAGTACTAAGGTATAGTTTAAAAAAGGCTTTTGACTTTTTTGTTGATAGAGTTCGTAAGTTAAAATTCTAGGAAATTATGGACGCATACATGAGCTTTTTAACTTCGTAAGCAAGTTGATAGCCCGCATAAGGGTTAGCATCATTCTCTGGTGGCCTGAAACAAAATGTTGTTCGTTTTTATACATTTAGACTGGTTAAAAGTAATTAGTTGGTTGGTTTTTGGTTTTGTTTTTGGTAGTCTTTTCTTGAGTTTCGAGTTTCGAGTTGGTGAGCAGGTGAGTGAGACAGTTAGTTAGTTGAGGTGTTTGGATTAGTTGGTTAAAGAGCATTTACATGGGCGCAGGGATCCCGGAAGGAGGCCTCCCAGGACTCCCCATACCCTCATCGTTCATCATTGTTCACTGTTCATTGTTCACTGTGTGTTGTGTGTAAAAAACTTAATTAATTAAGTGTGTGTTTGCTTTGGTTTCAATATTGGTTTGCTGTTGGTTGTAACTTGTTGTAAGAAGGCAACGGAAAAGTGGAAAATCATACTTGATGCAGCTTGGTAGGCCTAAGAAGTGTTGTTTTCATTGAGTTTTCTTTGCTCTTGCTCGATTACCGACTTTGCTTTGCTATTTCGTAACTGAACAGAGTGCGGTTTTAATGTGATCAACATCTATATGGTAATAGATCCTTCTCATGTTCCATCTTCCCTCCCCTTTATGTACAGGTCCCCGCCATATAACTGGCACCGGGCCACTCACCTGTTGTACTGCGACGGCGATATCACCTGGCCCTCCACCTGCCGACTCACGTTCACCGTGGGCTTCACCTTGTTCACCTGCTTGCCCGCCGCAGCAGCAGCGGCGGCAGCTGCCGCGGTGTTGTTCATGTGGTGCATGGCACCTGTACCGTTGCCAGTGCCATTCGGACGGCGCACATTGCGATTGAGTACTGTAAGGACAAAGCAGGGGGTAAAACAGTGAGTTAAAACACACTCAGAATGGCATATAATATCGATACATCGATGATGTATCGATATTTAAGGCGAAAGTCGATATGCAAATCGATATTTAAACGATGCGATATATGTGCGATACCTCAACGTTCCTTTTGATATATCTTAGGTTAGCTTCAAACATGAAATGCTATATTTTTCGATATTTCAAACTTAACGAAGTTTTACAAATGATATAGATCGCGATATTTTTTAATATTAAAAATTTCGATACATCAAACTGTACGATATCTTCGTTTTTATATTTTTCGAATTATTTAATATTTTTCAAATGATAGTGATTGCGATAATTTTCGATACTTAACATTTCGACATATCAAAGTGAAGAATATGATCGATATTAAGCGCGATATTTTTTGTCGATATCATATTGGATTTTGCCTCGCGATACACATTCCTAACGAACATTGAAGGCAAATTTTTAATTGATCTACTATTTATTTAATAACTTTATTCAACATATTTCTTCTTATTTTTAATATTGTTGTTTATTTATTTATTCAACCTTATCTTAAGCTTAAGGATTAGTCTGGGTTATTTTCTAAACTTACGATTTGTATCTTCTCTGTCACGTGTGATATCACCTGTGGCAGGACGATTGGCAGTGGCGGTGGCAGTAACAGGTAGTAACATTCGCGGAAGCGTTTCGGTGGCAGTCGAAGAGATCAGAGAACAAGAGCAGAGGTCAATCGATTAGTAAGTTGGCCCCGCCTGGACGCGCTGGTCAGAGTGTGAAGAGATACTCATTTTGGCTTTAAGTATTAGTCAAAGTTAATTCAAGAAAGGTATTTTTGAGCCGCGTGTTGCATGTTGCATTTGGTTTGGTTTAGTTCTGGATTTGGTGGCATCTGGTGTGTGACTTGCGACAGTAATAAATAAATAGTTTTTGTTGGTAACAAGCAGATCGGTTATGCAATTAAAAACGAAGGGCACACAGGGTGCTGTGTACAAATAAGTATAGTAAGTAAAGAATGCTTTAGATAGACATCAATATGGGTTCGAGTAGTTGTTAGGATATAGGAGATATATAGCAGTTCCTTAGATAGGTTACATTAACGAGTTACATTAGCAGAGAAACGAGTTCTGTTCAAGAATCAACGCAAAAACAGGGTTATGCAAACGAATATCTAAACAATTATCATATTTTATCGACTGGATTGGATACTTTTTACGTTAACAACTGAGGAAAAAAGCAAACCAAGGCAAAATGAAACAAAATCGATTGGATAATGTACGAGTACGAGTATGTGTGGGTCTGGATCGACCTATCAACGACCTGTCATATGGCGTTCAAAAAACCCTTTCTGAGCTTGTGACTGATACTGATCGATAAAATTGAGTGGCACGATTGTTGGAGGAGACTTTACCCGAGACAGATCCACGCACATGCACCCGCTTGGGTAGCTCTGGTGGCGTAAATGTGGGTGCAGGATGGTGTTCATCTGTAAAATATTTGGTTCGTTATCGCACGGCTCGGTAAATCAGATTCGTTGTGTATGCATTTCTTGTGTTATTTATATGGTCAAGCTTTTTTTTTATGTGAAGCTCATAATTGCTTTTGAATATACAACAAATTCTTTTGTTTTTTGTTCTGTTTTTTTTTTTTTTAAGGGGGATTTGTGTTTGGTTTTTGTAAGAACTGAAGCGGTAAGAGTATTGGTTTGTTTGTAAATAAAATACGAGAAATTTGAGAGGAAATCATAGAGAACTTAGTCTGACTCTTGGGGAAACCCAGGAAAACCTGACGAAAAATCATATCAAATCAAAGAAACTGAAACTGAACGAAAAGTGTTCAAGATGGTCGGGGGATGGTTTTCGGGGATTCATTTTAGGGTATTTGCTTTATAGATTAATATCGAAGAAAAACATGCAAATAAATATGAGTTGGAACAGAACTTGTGATGGTTATTTTACATATAATACAAACAGGTACAAAAGGATATACATATATATAGGTAGGTACAAACAAGGCTAGGCAAGCATTTGGTATTGGTTTCGGTATGGGGTATACAAACCAAATCGGTTAAAGCTTGAAGCATTATTTAAGCAACACGCTGGCTAAGTGCGGATTACAAGCTGAGTAGCAAGAGATTATTCAACACATATTCGCTGTTTAGCTTAGGCGCTCGCTGGATGTCTGTATCCGATTATTGAAGCATTTAATACTTAGACTGCTAGAACTGCTCTAACACACCCACTTAAAGAGGAACACTTCAAACATGATCGCTCCAACTACGAGTTGCATCTATCTATGGTTTAGTCCCACGTTCTGAGCTTAATTTAATTTGTATTTGTTTCAGCAATTGAACTGCGTGGAATTTGGAATTTATATCTCTGATCTCCGGTAACTAATCCAATCCCTTCCCCCAAATCTATGTTCTATGATCTATGGTGCAGTGCGCGGGGAAGGAGGGCTATCTGTTCGATTGCCGCTTTATATATCTATATTTTTAAATTTTTTGTTTGTGATTGATTGTGGCTCTAATCGTTGGCTTCAGTTGCTTTGCTTTCTCAAGTCATTTGCATTTATTATCATGTTTGGTTTATGTATATTTATGGTAAAACAATAACTTATATGGTAATTTACGTCTAATTTCACGGGGCTCTCCCATCGGGAGAGATACAAAAGGAAAAACGGAATTAAGGTACAGTACAAATCACGATAACCGAAAAAACAAAACGTGCACTGGCACACCGTAGAACGGAAGAATGGAAGGAAATTTCTCAAAAAAACTTTTCTAATAAATGGAGAAATAAAAACGAAATGTTTTTAGACGTACGAGTACGGGTACAAATGCGATTTAGATATAGTAGGAGAGCGGGGTTTGATCGGGGATTTTTAATGGATATACAACAGATTGAGTTAGTTTGACTTACTTGACAACGAGTATTCATCGTCTTCTACACACACACACAGAGACATATAAATAGGAGTATTGTAGTTGTAGTAGTTGATAGGGAGTTGGGGGGAGTACAATAGAAAGATGATAGGTTTACAAATTTGAAATATATATTATACGAGTACGAGTAGAAAGGAACATGGATGGCTCCGGGCGCTGAAGAACGAGTTTATATATATTTTACAGAGAGATGTAAGAGTAGTAGTAGTAGTAATTGTATATAGTGTCTTGGGTTGAGGTCATTAAACCTGACCCTAGGTGTGTCGTGTCCATTGGTGTGTGTGTGTGTGGGGTAGTTATATCATATAGAAATAGTATTTGAAGTATTTGTCTAAGATACATGGTTGATTTTGTAGAAGTATCACGAATAAACGATACGATATCTTGATACTATACGACATGATACGATGCGATATACGATACGATAGTTAAACGATAGATAGGGTACGGTACAATACAATATGTATATGTAGTTAACGTTTGTACAAAAAATACTTTACGAGATACGAGTACGAGTACGATAAGTATGCTGAGTATGAGGTTTTCAAACACCGACTCGACGACGTGTGGGTGCTACATGTAGTATGGCGTACATACGAAATCGAGCGAGTGTATGCTTTCTGAATATGTAGTATTCAAATAGTTGATAGTTCGAATATTAGGTTGGACTCAAAACGAAGTTCGGTTAGCTCTTGACTTTACTACACACTCACACGCACACTAAGTTCAAAGTTGGTTACGAAAAAGTACACAATTACTATAGAACGAACGAGTAGAAACGTAACATGTATGTATATGTGGGTTTCGGTGTTGTGTTAGTGTGTGTTGCTGTGTGTGTTCTTGTGTGTGTGCGGTGGTGGTGGAGAAAGGGGGGGTTTACGGGCTGGGGTCAGGGGTCGGGGGTCAGGGGCTGTGTGTGTTGTGGTGTTTCTGTGGACCGACAAAGATTGATTGACTTTCGATTGTTTGGCTGCCTGATTGATGGGCTTGGCTTTCGAATGATTTTATTTCTTCTTTTTTTGCTGAATTGCGAATGCAGCGAACAATAGCAATTAGAGTTGGATAGTTAGTTTATTTAGTTTGGCGTTTTTAAACGGAAATAAGAGCGTTTTGACTTGGTTAGCGAGAGTCTCTAGGGCGGATGTAATGGTAAATTTTTCTTTGCCAATTGGAAATCATCCTCGGGGAAGCCGCAGAATATCCCTAGAGATTCAGAGAGGGGCAATTCTATTTTAAAGTTTTTACATCATAATTTCAAGCGCCTCTTAAAGCGATTTCAAATCTCTAATGATTTCTGCAGCAACCCCAAAGCTTGGGTTTTTGTGGTCTTTTCATGGAATGTATGTTCGTATGCTTATTCGGTTACAGTAGAAGTGGTAGAAGTAGTAGTAGTAGTAGTAGTAGGAGACAGAGACAGGATAGAGATAGAGAGAGATAGAGAGAGAGAGAGAGAGAGAGAGAGTGAGAGAGTAGAGTAAGTTATACGTACTTGCACGCCCAACCATTTGTACGGCTCGGACGCCTTTCCGGAAGGTGGCCACTGTTTTTGTTTCATGAAAACAGAATTTTATAGGATTCGTGTGAATAGGTAAATGATGGCAAGGTAATGATTGTTGATTTCAATATAATACTCTTCATCTTCTTCTCGCAGTCTTCGCCTGCTTATTATCATTGGAACATCATTCAACAAATGATGAGAATATAAAGTATAAGGAACTAAAGTACGCTATAACAGAAATCATAAGTAAATCGCACGGCACACGTTGTACTTGAACTTTCGATAAACATATGCAGATATATTCATATGTGGTATGTAGTTTATGATTATAAATAGATATATGCAATGTATACTGAGAATATATACTAAGTATATGCTTTCTGCTTATGACATTATACGCGCATCGCGCAAACCAGAAATCGTTGAAAGTCTAATTTAGTTCTATGTAGTATATATTAAGTAATGTTATATTTATACTGAGTACGATAGAGAGAACGATATAGTAGCGATAGCAGGAGCAGAAGTACAAACTGAACTGAGCTCTTAACTGAAACTGAAACCGACTTAATCCCAGTTAAATGTTATCATTTTCCCCACTTTTCTCGATCCCTTTCGCTTCCCCACCACCCCGAATAGTATTTTTCCAGCTTCCCAGCCTTATAGCGGGGTTCTTGGTTCTTGGCAGGGTTCTTTGGCATTTTAGCAGCTAAGAGCTTTTCATGGATTTTAGCATTAACTAAGGCACACAAACGCTGACAGATGTACATCAATTTAGTAATGTTGATTTAGTTTCCACGTTCAATTTAGTTAATAAGAGATGAACTATATTTGTTTAATTAAAAATTTGGCAAGCCAAATCTTAAAGAGCGATAGGCAAAAGTCCTCAAAGGTTTATTTTACCTATATTACAAATGGAATAAGTTTAATTTTAACTTAATTTTCCCAACTATTCAAGACAAAATGTATATAAAGTGGCTCCCAACTAAAAATATAATTAAAGGCATCATTTTAGGCACAAAATCTAAAGATTTCTAATGAATAAAAATGATTTAACTTAAAATATAAGCCGCAGAATTAGTTTCATGTTTTAACTGAATTAAAAAGACAAAATATTCACCTTTTAGTATTATTTGACCTGGTAAAATCCCCACTAATATTATCTAATATGGAGTTTTAGTTTAGTAATAAACTCATCGGACTTGTCTTTGGTAGAAAACAATTAAGTAGCTTAAAGATTGCTTTGGCCATTGCTCCTTGAATTTAGATTTAGGATTAGGTTAGGATTAGCAGCAACGAATAAGTCTTTTGGCTGGGTATAACATAATTTGATATTAATAGTTGGATAGAGCGCCGCAAATCGCAAATTATTATTATTTTTTTTTTTTGTTTCGTTTGTGGAAATGGTTTTGAAAGCGTACCCTCCATTGTATTCATCACCGACGTGATGCCTTGGTTGACCATGCCCGTCTGCATCATAATCATGCCCACATCTGCAAGATCGGTAATCATGTAGACACTCGCACAGGCACACACATAAATGCATATATATATATAGTTTAGATATCGGTATAACACAGGATCAGGAGTGGTTCACAAACTTAAGCACTAGGCACTACGAAATGCGAACTGCGATTTCAGATTTTTGTCAGCTGCCAGATGGATCCCGTTCCGCCGCTTCAAAGCCATAACGCAGGCAACGCAAACTCGGCAAACTTACTAACTACTTGAGAACATTTGCAGCTAAGATGGATGTTTACAGATTAAGATTAAGTTTCAGATCACAGAGTATAAGTAGAGTTGTTTAGGTGTTACGCTACATAGAAACCAAATACGTAAACGTTAGTTATTCTCCGGCAACGCTTCGGCCAGTAACCTGCTCTAATGTTATTTACACTCTTTGCTGCAACTACTCTCGATTATATACAATTCGCATTAAATATTAAATACAGTATAGTAGATAAATATAAGTACAGAGAGAGAGAGAGATCTGGTGAGTGAGGTGGTGAGTGCCACGCCAAGAACACAAATCAAAGGAGAGTGTGTTGTAAGAGGGATTCGTGATGGCGGCGCAGCATTTCAGTAACTTAGGTCTACCGTTAAGTATTTAAACGTAATTTAATCATAGGTATTAGGAAGAGTATTAAAATTAGAGCTGGATGCTGCAAAAGTGAGTCAAAATTGATCGAAAAGAGAGTATATTTTTTTTCGTATTGAACATTTGTCGGTATGGTGACGGTGTGATATAAAATGTTAACTGATTCTTGTGCTCATTTCCATGCACTTATTTTGTTCTGGTATTATTCTCAACACATAAGTATAAAGTACAAAGATTAAGAGGGAGTTACAGAGACAGACAGAGAGAGAGATAGAGCAAGAGCGAGGATTAGCGAGACAGACTTTTAAAAAATGGTGCAGTTTCGGATTTGGAACAACAAAATTTGATCATCAAAAAGAGAGGGTTTTCAATGGGAATGGAGTTTATTAAAAATACAGATGGAAAAGGGTGGTCATGCCTTCTTAATGAAATACAAAGCTTTTAATTCGATTGCAAAGAAGGTTTAAGTTTCAAAAGAGTCTTTAAAAAACGGATAATCCTTTTACAAAAAATGCATAATATGTTACTTTGAATGGCCCCTAATAAATGTATTATAATTTATTTTTGCAACTCCTTTGTATTTCGCTTCCGGCATGATCTTTTTGTTGGGCCAATGCATCGCGCATACGCCCCGTAAATCACAAAACACAAAATCGATGGTGTTAACTATCATGGTGTTACTCTAGATGGCAGTGTGATGGTTAAAGAAAAAGCGCAGACTTGGGTTAACATTTCTTGCTGGTTGACTGTGGCTGTAGGTAGTATAGGTAATCAAAGAACTGGGGTTGCATATCGCACAAACATATTTACAAGGTCAATGGTACGTTATGTTTAGTTGGTTTTTCTCCTCTTCCCGTTGTCCTTCGGATGTATGGGGGTATATATACTTATTCGTTATACAGTGGGTGTGGGTGTGGGTGTGGTTAACTGTTACTTCGTGGGTTACAAAGAGGCGCATGTCAAAACAAACAGTGACCAAAATAGAACTGCACATGGGCAAGATAAACGGGCAGGAGGACGGATATTGTGGTTCGTTGTTCATATATATATATATGTATATATAAGTATATAAGTATACGGTGGTTATGGTATCGGAAACGAATATGGCCGGGCGGGGGCTGAGCTGAGCACTCGGGGGGGGTGGCAGTCCAATGATTTCGCTTTGCAAAAACTGTTTCAAAATTAATAATGACAATCAACGAAAACCAAATGAAAATCTGATTTTGTCGTGCTCTTGATTTGACATGGTGAGGTGCTGCGAGGAAGATCGGATCGGGAGCAGGACCTTCGCTTTTTTTTTTTTTTGTGAAAAAGGAAACGGAACGAAGGAGGAGGGGAGTATGCAAAATGTACTTTATACAAAAGTTGGAATCGTAATTGGAATCGGCGGTAAATGGTAGTTGGTATTTGGTATTTGGAATTAGATAAAACTTCAAAACTGAGAAGTGTGTGTGGATCTGTGGTGTTCTGCTGTTTTTGTGGGTAATTAGTGTGTGTTCTTTTATTCTTTGGGGTTATTCGGTTTGTAGCTTGATTTACCTAAGTCATCGAATTTGCTCCTGGGCTGAACAGTCACTGTGGGACAAAGTTATGGCATTGGATTGTATTATTTGGTATTAAGTTCGATTCGATTTGGTTTAATTGGTTGTATTTGGTTATGTCACGTCGCAAGTGCGGCGCACATCCAACACAGCACACACAGACAGCGGTGTGTGGGGGTTGTGCCAGCATTTATCGTTTATAGTTATACATAGTTATTGTGATTTTGTTGCAGTTTTTTTTTTTAGTTTTTTTTTGGATTAGATTTCATTGACGAGCGAGGGCCACACGCGCCAACACACATACATAATAAATATATAATAAAAACATGGATATTTATGTATAAAAATATTTAGAAATATACGAATAGTTTTAATGGTAGAGTGTTAAAGTATTTAGATAATCATACGAGCTGAAAAGATTGCGCCTTATACCTAGGATCTGCCTCAATTCTCGCTAGAGACCTGGACCTCTTCTCTTACAAACTAAAATCGAGATGTTACTCTCCTATATGGTAAGTAGTTTGGCTTATTCGATTCTGGCTGTCTTCGAAACGTTCGATTCGATTCGATATTCACGAAAGAAACAATTAAATCAAATACATATTGAAATTAAGAAATTGATAACGGATAAGGTAAATTAAATCCATTGATACATAAATGCTCTAGGAACTAGATCGGAGTTAGTTGGTACACAAGTATGCTTACAGTTTTTGCATTTGCATTTCTTGATCAGCGTCTCGTCCTTGATGTCCTCGTGGCAAGCTTTGCAATAGAACCAGGCACTGCGGAATGGATATTAATTATATTAGTATTAGTATAGTTTCCGGCATTTATATGACATTTTCTGGCTATCACTTTTATAGAATTTGATTTCAGAATTCATGATTATCTGGAAGGAAAGATCTGATTTCTATAATGACCATTAAATCATTTTTAATTTCTCATTTAGTTAAGAAAACTATGAAAATAATGTGTAAGCTATATAATATTAATTAAAATATCTTCTCTAATTCGATTAAAGTGTTAGCCCGAGACTTTTTGGTAACGATCCCATACCGCTTCACCTCGTCGGCGCTTTGTGCTATGAAGAAACCCTGCGTATTGGCCTGGATCTTGGCCCCCCTCGGATTTATGGAAATCTTGCTGTCCGCCCCCTCCTCAGCGCCCTTGATCTCGATGGCCAGGAGCAGGAGCTTCAGCTTGGAGAAGCACAGTCTAAACGCGGGGAAGACGGGCGGTAATCAGTGCCTGTTCGCAGACTCGGCTTCAGCTTAGTCTAGATTTTTGCTTTACAGTTAATTGAACCTAGTTTAGTATGCTACAAAGGTGTAGTCGAACTCTCTCAAAAAACAGGGCATGCATTTGGTGTCAGTGAGTGTGTGCGTGTGTGTGTGGTGGGGTGTTTGAGTGTGTTTGCGTGTCTATGTGTCGGTGTTTGTGGGTGCTCTCAAAGCGTACACTGTTACAAAAATAAGAGCAATCAAGACGACGATTGACGAGTCAAAAAATCGGCATGCTAGGCAAAATGCTTAGGTAAAACTAAGAAAAAATATTTAATAAATTTTAAAAGTTGTAAATAAATAAAAACTACATCGTAGTGCTGCCAATGTATCCTTTTCTGGAACAAATCTTATCTTAGTATCCTTTTAATTCTAAATAGTATATTACATTGAACAAATTTTGATATAAGAAATTGTTTGTAGATTTAAGACAAATATTTTCTAATATATAAGACATTTTATGATATGATATATCAACAAAAATATCGATCTCAATAACATATCGAAACTATTTATCGTTTAAATCGATCCACAGAGATTTTAAAGATAAATAAAAGAACACAACTATTGTTTTAAAATATATTATACCACAAAATGCTTACTTTGCACTTTTTTATGTTAATCAGTTTTGTTTTTTGAAAGGACCGTTGGCAGCACTTCTACAGATAGCAAAACACTACCTGCGATCCATTGCCAACTAGGGTACACTCTAAAAAAAATAGGTGGGGGCAAAAAACGTTACATTCTGCACATGCAATGAGTTCGGGAGTTCGGGGTGGAGTCAGAAGTGGAGCTGTTTTGTGGAAGTGAGCGCTGACCGGGGGTGGAGGTCTCTAGAATTAATTGCAGTGTACGAGTCTACGAATCGCAGCGAGCTGAGTTCGGTTAGCAGGCGATTGTAGGGTTACGGTTACGGATACAATACGGTTTTTGAGCCAATTACAATGAGTGTGAAGAGATATACGATACGATATACAGGTTGTTCAATGCGTTCGCCCTCAAGAGGGTTGGTTTTCGGGTACTGGTGGTGGGTTCGGGATAACTGGTACTGGTGGCTAGTTGTAGTATTTCTTTCAGTGGATTCTAAGTATGGATTTGAGTTGAGTATTCGAGATATATATATGGCCAGAGGTGGGATTTGAGTTGAGTTTTAGTTGAGTTTTTGGGGAGTTGAGAGGCGACAAACAGTTGTTTAGTTGTTGTTATTATGAGGAAGGAGAGTAAATCAAACGGAATCGAATCAAGTTGGTAAATAATAGGAAAAAGAATTGGTAAACAAACTTATTTTGTACAATGCAAAAAGGTTGTAGTAGTAGAAGTAGTAGGTAGTAGTAGTAGTAGTATTTTTTATACAGTTTGCATATAATTTTTTGGTTTTCGCTAATTTTAGAGTCTCATTTTAGAGTCTTACTCGCTGGCTTGTGGGAATGTCATGCCGGTAAATGAAGGTGATAGGGTTTCGGTGTACATCTCACACCCTGTACCTTGAAGATAATCATTTTGCCAGGCCTGTGTGTCTGGTGACTGAAAGTTAGAAAATGGTTTTGTTGTGGTTTGCATTTAGTAGATTCGCTAAAGTAACTACGTGGCGCATTATCGGTTTGTACTAAATGGTATTTCATTGGTTTGTTTGTTTGTCTGTTTTGGCAGTTTGGCAGTTTGGCAGTTTGGCAGTTTGGTGTGGCAGGTGGCAGGAGTACTGTCTGGTAGACCTGGGGGTCTGACCAGATCCTACGCATCTCACAGCGGGAACTGGAGCTGGAACTGGGACTGGGACTCTCTGCTGGGTCTACGTTATCAACGGCTGGCTGGTGCTGAGAGTGTGTGGCTGTTCTTGGTTGGTGCATGTTTTTTTTTCTGGGGTCAGTTTCAGGCATGGCATTGCATACGCATACTCTGGCATTGATTTGGCTTTGGCTTTGGCTTGGCATAGAAATACTGCTTCATATCTCTGGCATTGTCTTTACACTTTCTGGCGAACTTTACAGCATTGAAGAAGGCACGAGCATTGGGGTGGCATCAAGACTCAACCGAACCGAACGTGTGTCAAATGAGCAGAAATCAAAAGGTCAAAACGGAAACCATCAGGGAACGGAAACGGAAATCAAAGGGAAATCAAATCACAAACTAAAATGCACGCTGCAAAACTTAGAACTGTTTTTTTTTTTATATATATATACTGAGATACAGATAGATATTGAGATATTGAGAGAGATTTTTTTTTGAGCAATTCGCTCACACAGATACCATACATTTAGCGAATGTGTGTGTGTGTGTGTGGGCTTGAGTCTGTTTGTATTGTGTGTGTGGGTGTGTATGTGTGTGTATCCTTAAATAAAGAATGTCAATAGAACTGTCTTGGCAGCTTTGAAGTTTGTTTGCTTTTGAAAATGAAGGATAAGAAACCATATATTTTGTATTTGCAAACACTGAAGGCATTTTGAACACTTAGAACACTCAATTACACAAAGAATTTGCTTGAAACAACGACTAATTTTCACAGTGTAAGTGTGTTGTTGGTGTTCTCTGGACTCGTGTGTCTCGTGTGTGTGTTTCTGGTTTAGAGAATCGAAATCATAAGCTAAGTTCATTATTGGCAGGCACATTTACACGTTGCAACACTTAGATCATCGGTGTAAACGTGCCGGATCTTCGATCGATCTTCGAAAGAAATGAAAACACAATCAACGGAAGAGAGATTTACAACGACGATCCGAACTGAGTGAAAACAAATAACAATGTGTGTACACTTGTGGTGTGTGTGAGAGTTGTGAGGTGTTTCATCCGGCCCACAGGAAACTTATTTGTGATCTCAAGTGAATTTAAGGAAAACATATATTTTATAAAGCGATTTAGGAGATCAAAACGTGGTGCCTGTGAGCCGGATATATCTGATGTTGTTCATGGTGTTGTAGTTATTTTTTTCGTTCAACGCTGCACGATTAACAAGTAGAATAGAATAGGTAGTAGTAGATACAATATAGTATTTTAAATTTTTGTTTGTTTTTTTTTTTTCATTTTGTTTTGTTTTTTTGTTTTTGGTTGCTTGTACGAATAATACGGATATAGCTTATGGTTGGAAAATTGGAAAACTGCCTGCTGCGTGACTTACTCAGTGGCCTGAGCAAATGGTATTCCAATAAATGTGGGACTCAATGTTTCAGTGTACATTTCCATGCCAGTGCCGCGCAGGTAATCATTTGTCCAAGACTGCATGTCTGGCGACTAGGGGTTAAAGACACGTAATATAGAGACATTTTTGATTTGATAAATACGGCAGGAGTTACACCCCACATAACAGTTATATTGCGCTTGCGCGCCTCCACGGGCTTTGGGCGGAACAGTATGGTACAATGTCTGCGGATCTGTAAATCGTTAATCTGGAAAATATCTAACTTCCGGCCTGCTCTCTCACTGGGCGCCAGTAGTGTGCTTGTGTCTGGTATTTCGTTGGTATTTTTTTATTTATTTTTTTTGTGAACCTTGTCTCTGGGGAAAGCATCAGCCGCCTGCCGTCACTTACCGTCTTGAACGAACGCATCGCGAACAGGTTGGCCATCATGGTCGAGAATCCGGGCGCCAGGCAGCTCTGGGCGATGAAGCCCAGTTTCAGCTCCGCCAGGCAGATGACGTCGTCGCCCTGTTTCCAGTCCCACGATGGGATGTTCAGCAAGTACGCCTAGATATTGAAAAAATCATTTCAATTTAATGTATGTGCCAAAATATCTTCTTTAATATTATGTCGATTAATGATCAAAAAGGCAAGTATTTAAAACATTTAAATAAATCTTAAATTAATTATAACAAACAATAAATGCGATATGTAAAATATCCCTTAAGGTACTCCGATATTTTATCGAAATTCTTTCACAAATCAATTTATTATCAAAGTTGTTTAAAGCGTTGAGACAGAGCTCTTCTTTTTAGGAATTTAGGTGAGTTTCAATATATCGATAAATTTTATATAATAAAATATGTTTATCGAAATCGACATAAAGACCTTGACCTCACCTTATTGTGGTACTGCATCAGCTGGATGATGACTCGAATATCGTCGCTGTAGTTCTTGATCGAGATTACTCTCATGATGTTGGCAGCATCTTCTGCGTCGGGATCTTGGCAATATTTGTTAGCTAGCACGAGGCAGGCGTCGGCTTCATGAACCTGTTTCCGGTTTCCGGCAAATTGAGAAGTTATCGATTAGCAGTGGATCGTGATTGACAGTGGGGTTAGCTGCTTATGGTCAGACTATGTCTATGGGCATTTGATGTTTGTCTCATGTGAGTTAGTTTTGTTATGTTGAACTGTTCAAAGTAGTTTGTTATGGTTCAGTGATTGTTATTTGTTACTGTTATTGTGAAAATATATTTTGCAGAGGTGTCACGTATAGAGCATTGTCCACAATATAACAAATAGTAAGCGGTTTACACGCACATCGACTGGACAACTATGGTACGAGTATGAGTACTTAAAATGCCACAGGTGAGTGTTCTGGTTGGTATTGGTTTATTCCTGGTTCGATCTGGCTCGGATCGAGGCCAGGTAATATCTTGCATATACATTGCGTACGTAGTAGGGTTCTTTGGGGTACTTTAAGGGAGTAGTAATAGTATTCATTAGCAGGGCCCACTAGGGGCTGTTTTTTTTTAGGGAGATAGTAAGCGGTTGTACAGTTGCTGGGTGGTTGGTTGGGTGGGTTTGGTTGCTGGACACAGTCTTTCGGTTTCAACTCCAAACTAAGGACACATTAAGAAATCATAAGGCGAACGCTCGGTGCATTGCATTGGGCTGTGGGTAACGGCAGGGAGATTGGTGCAGTTCAAAACAACTTAATTTAATACCAAAACCCCGCACAACTGAAGAGCAAACTCAAGTGGGCATTGGACAACTATCTACAAGCATCTCTATCCGATCAAAGACATGCAGTCGGCTCGCATGCAAAGGATGCGAGGTTTATCGCACTTTATGGGCAAGCGATGGCATTGGCAAAGGCCGTTCAAAGGCACCCATTCAATGGATATTGATTAAGCTAATATATATTTACTATACAGACTAAGACATGTACTTAATAGAGGCATACTATACAATATATTTAAGATTACACATATTTAGCTGAGTTAGAAGTGTAACACTTATTGCATATCAGATGAAAAATGTCACATAAATCCCTCTCTCAAAATGTAAATGCTTAAGCCGGCTAGGTAATAATTGAAAGGGCTTTTCAATACTTTATACATATACAAATTATTTTTGTTGTTATTGTTTTAGATATTTACGTGAAAGAAATAAAGCCTTTGATAAATAACAATTTATTTTGGTTTAGAACTTAAAAATTCTGACAAAAGTTTAAATTCGTGATGTGTAACGAAAGGAAAAGTTCGACAACAATATTCTGCATAATATCTTATCAAAAATAACGTTAAGTTCGATATATCGAACATTTATTCATCGAAAAGTATCGCAAAAAAATAATGAACAAATATCCGAATGCATGTTGTAGTTTTTTATATTTTGTTTCCAACGAAATTTGTGTTAACTCAGCTTTGAGGCGACTCTTCGATATATCAAACAAAATATCGATTTATCTGGCATATATCTTATTATGCAACGGTAAAATATCGATTAACATAGAGTCCCTTGCGTCAATAACATAAATAAATAAATATTTCTGACAATTAAACTGTATTAATTGTCCCTAATAAAGTAATCGCTCTATTTAAAATAACTAGATATGTCAATATATGATAAATATACAATTTTATTTTTATAATAATAAAGTTTTAAAAATCTCTTTTAAAAAATCTTCATTTATATAGATTTTTAAAATTTTTGATTATGTAGTACTTGCCAAATATTTAGTAATCCAAACTATACAGTTAACAATTAACTTAACAATTACAGTAACATACTTAGCACATACATAAAGAAGAAATTACATTTACTTTAATGGTTGTAAGTAATGCAGCTTAAAATAAGAATAAATCATAAGGATTCGATTCGATTTTGGCACAACAATGTCAACAGCAATTTACAGTGTCCGTGTGTACTGTTAGTATTTATTTTGTGTGTTTTATTGGTTTACTTGCTATTCACAGTTTGTTTATTTGTGTAAATTTTGATGTAATTCGGTTTTTGTACAGGTGCTGGGGCCTAGAGATACATGTACTAATGAACGCTGTGATGCTGTTGCTGTTGACCAAACTAAAACCAGAAAATGCATATTACGTATACGTATTACACGAATATATCGCTTGTCCAGTACATGTAGATAGACACATACACACACGTACATGGGTATATATTAATAGGCGGGTTGTAATTACAGTTGAGCGTTCGTTACATAAATAATTAATATGGGTACATAAGAAGTAGTAAGTAGTAGTAGTAGGCTTATTCTGGGTTTCGGCTAATACATAATGAAACGAAAGCATAGCGCACAGGTCGAGACGAGAGTACACTGAACGGAATAGGGTAAATGAACGGTAAGGAACGAAAGGCAAACGAACATATAGAACATATAGTAGAACGGATAAAATGAAAATACATTTTTGTTTTACCTTAACCCTCTGCAGATCGATCGGATTCATAATGGTTCCTTGGAAGAACTCCACGGTGGTAAAATGACGTTTGAACAAACCCTCAAGTTCCAAATCGGGTGGTTTTCTTTATTAATTTGTTGTTTTTTTAATTGATTTGATTTTTTTTTTTTTTTGTGGTGGTTTTTTGTGGGGAAATAATACAAAGTTTTTAGAGTTTTCAATGATTCCAATGTACACACGGAGGAGATTACGTAGATTGGATTGTATTCAAAGAAACAGAAGAATATCGTTGCATGTGTGTGGGTTTTGTGGGCGTGTGTTTAAAACACAACAAACAATATACAGATATATATATAGATATATATGTGAGTGGTTATTGTGCGATTTTCGTAGTCCGCAAATATGCAAATGAAAAAGAAGAGAAACAAACAATGCAGACAGAATTGTCGGTAAAGAAAGTCTTCAAGCCGAAGGTGCAACAAAAATCGTGATTCATTAAAACTAAACTATAAAACTGAAGTAAACCGTAATCTCCTTACTTATATTCTTATATTAGTACGTCTCTATACTCTAGACAAGAAACTCTGCTTAAATAACTAATTAACATTACTTAACTAGGCTCTCAAGGCTCAAAGAACTCTATGGGATAATAAAAAATGTCACGAATATATTACAGGAGGATTATCTGAATTTACTTTAAGGTTTCTACGATTTTAAAAAATTTAAAATATATAATAAAATGTGAGATATTTGTAGCTTAATGTTATGTCAAGTAAGCTTTAACTTGATTCGAATCAAAAGGAAATATATATTGTATACTGATAAAATGTTAACTTGAAAAAAATTCAGCTAAGTAGGTCATTCCATTATTAAGCGGGGATAAAATACGTTAAGCGAACGCAAAAAAGTGAACTGAACCGAAAAAAAACGTTAAAAAGTGAAACTAAGATCTATCTAAAATTATGAATAACATCATTTATCACGTGGCTCTGAGAGGAAATTTGAAGAAAATGCCTTTCTCTTGAAAGTCTCGTCAGCAGCAACCGGAAACCATTAATAATAATGCTATCATAATAAAGCTATAAAATTGCAATAAAAATAAACATAATTGAATTGTTCAAGTTCAAAGTGAGAGAGAGAGCGAGCATATATATATATATAGAATATATGGAGGGAGGGGGCGTGTCTTGACTCGATTTTTGATCTTTGATGGCTGTGAGAGATGTCAGCAGCGAATACAAGAGTAGTTTTTCTTTTAAACTTCAAAGAAGGAGGGCAGACAGAGTGAAGTTGCATCCTAGCGGCCACAAAAACATTCACAAAGTATGAGTATGTTTCTTTGTTTTTTTTTTCTATTGTTTTTTTTTATGGTTTTAGCTGTTGCTGTGGTTGTTGCTGGGACACCTGGGTTCAATCGTTTATCGTTACATCTGCGTGTCTTCATGTATTGCTCACTGGTCTGTAAGTGTGTATCTTTGTTTGTTCAGTGTCTGTGAGTGTGTCTCTGTGTCTGAGGGGTGTGTGTGTTTGGTGTTGGATGTTTGGCGTGTTTTTGGTGTGCTCTCGGTGTGTGTTTGTGTACCTTGACTCGCTCCAGGTCGACTGCGTTCATCATAGTGCCCTGAAAAAAGGCCACTGTGGTATAGTGACGCTTCAGCAGTCCCTCTAGCTCCAGGTCAGGCTCTTTGCTATTTTGGTTTACATTACATTACATGATATGGCATATATATATATATATAGTTGTATTTAGGTATTAATAAGTAGTTATGCAGTCAAATAATGGAAGGGGTTTTTCAAAATCATAAGAAAATTCAATCGATTTCCACTGTCTGTGTGTTCGCTAATCGCTAGATTAATGCAAATACTTAAAATAGTGCCTTGATCTAACTTAACTGGCTGGGAATTTAGGTCCCAACTAGGGAGTTAGCGGCCAGCAGCTGTCAACAAAATAAAAAACGTCAGACATACTATATAACAATTTTTAGAAATCCCACTAAAAATAAAAGAAACTTTTCAAATAAATCAGTTTTCAGTTTATAGAATATCTCCTTAATTAATATATGTTTTTTATTCAAAACAATAATTTATTAAAGATCGGCAGGAAAAGCATTGCCTACTTATTCGCGCAGCTGCTGACCATTAACCCTTTAATCTTGGGATCTGCTTAGGTACTGCTCTATTTTTTGTTCTCTTTGCTGATTTTTAATCAAAACTCAATCGAAAATACATTTATGAAACGATAATTTCAACTTAACAACGACACAACAAATTAGCAATACGGTTGTAATTCGGTTTATTCTTCTGCTTAATTTTCAAATTGGGCATTTGGTGAACTTACCGATGGAGAAAGACCACTTCGACATCGACATCCTCCCGATCTTCGTGGAGAAAGTCCTTCAGGAAATGCGACACGGACTCGTATGTTATGTGACCGCATACCACAATATGTCTGTTCCGGGTTCAGGTTCGGGGTGGAGATTCAGGATCGGGTAGTGTCGATTGGTTTTTGGGAGAGAGATAAATAGATTAGTTCCGCAGAAGTGGCTTTGTTTTTTTTTACGATTAATGCAACAATTTGTCTTAAATCTAGTGTTGAATGCACTGAAGCTCTATACATGTGTGTGAGGCGTATGTGAGAGTGTATGAAATGAGGTGTGTGTTACGGTATTAGTGTGCGATTAAAGCGGCAGAATGTCCTTTGGGCCGAGAGAATTGCATTTAATTGGTTTAAAATTAAATGCATTTTCTCGAACCCTCTCAGATTTAATCACATTTCATCAATCTGAATCTGAATCGGAGTCTATAATATACATATTTGCGGTGTCAGTGTGTCGGTGTTAGTGTTGTTACTTGATGTGTGTGTTTAAGTGCCTTAAATGTGTGTGTTCGAATGAGTGCATGTCGTTGGGTGAGGTTATATATACGAGTTTATTCATTGTTTTTCGTTTTCTGTATATTTCTTTATATTGATTTAGGCTTTGATCTGTTTGTATTATTTATCAACTGCTCGTCGTTGCCTTGTTATGGTTATCTTTATGGCTTGTCAGTATTATTTGGTGGTAAAGTATAATTACTTTTTGCATTTTTTGTTGTTTTTTTTTTTTCTTAGAAAACAAACATTTATCAAAATTATACAAAATACACGAACTCATAATTTGTAAACTTAAAACTCAAATGATAAATGCAAAATGCATGAATTTAGTCTGCTACCCCAGGGGCTTGTACATTAAAAATTAATCAATCAATGGCAATAAATCAGGAGGCACAAAATGAGGATCTGGGTTGGATCTCGGAATCTGCATCCGCCAATATCCAGGTGAAAATGATAAGTTTGAAAAATCAATACGGTTTTCTAGTAAAGGCTTAGCTACGCACATCGGTTCGTTTTTATTTTTTTTTTTTTTTGTTTTTGTTGTAATTAACTTACATGCATCAAGTAAAGCATCAAAAGTAGTCAGCAACTGGCCAACGCATTTGTTTTCTATTTACACATTGTATGATACACTACGCTCATTCCATGTACTATATATATATGTATATATTTATATTTAGTTACGTCTACAGGTGCTAGGCTTTGTATACAATAATTAGATTATTGGGCTGGGTATATACTGTAGTCACAGTCATGCAATCAGGCAGTCAGGCAAACCGGCAGGCATTCTTCCAAAAAATACCTAATAGATATATATGGTGGTGTGTTCAGTGCCACTACACATGCATACTGCTACTGTTCCAAGTGTTGTTATGGGGTTTGGTGGTGTGTGAGTGTGTGTTGGTGTGAGTGGGAGTGTGAGTCTGACATCGATCTATAATCTCTATAGATCACCTATAGGTGTCTAGCTACTCAGTCGAAGGCAGTCAAAGTATGAAAACAATAAACCTTCTTCGTTAAAGAAGTTGGAGTCCTTGAAAAATACTTCATGTAGAGTCAGTGAAAGGTCTAAAGTTTAAATCAAAAGCAAAACCCTACTAGATCTTAGGGTAAAGTGTATACAGATGTCGTGTTTTGTGTTTCTGTTGATCAAATCCGGATGCAGGGCTGTACAAGTGGCAAATACCTCTACGGTGGCAATAAAAAATTGGTGCTCGACTACTAGGGCTCGCTAAAAAAAGAAAGAAGAACTTCAATTTGCATTTAACGAACAAACAAACGAAATAAATGCTCTACATTCGATTAGTTCTTGTGTCGCTGGTTTATTTTTTCATCATTGCAGCTAAAGAAACGAATGGTGACTTTTGGATTGAAATATTCAGATTTTTTGTTGTATTTTTATTTCTGGAAATGATATAAACATTGTGAAAAGGTTGAACATTTTGATGCCTGGCCACGCATTTTGATTGTTACATTTTCTAGCAGATTTGCTGCTGCTCAAATATGAATCAGAAAGTATAAGATAATTTCAATGTTTGTTCTTCAGATGCGCCAAAAACTATCATCTCGGAAATGTGCAATGAGAGGGTGAGTGGGAAATAAAAAAAATAGAACTATGGATAGGAGAGATCTTGAAAGAGAGACAGCGAGATAAGTTGAGAGACAGTCAGGAGATGTGTAGGGCTCGGATACGGATGCGGTTACGGTTACGGTTGCAGTTTACGGATTGTATTCTGAGTACTCTCTCCTGATCAGTGATCCCTAAGCTGGAGACAACAGAGTGGTGTGGTGTGCTTAGAGGGGCCACGTATCGAGTCAAATCAAGACATACAACGATGCAGGACCTCGGCTTTTCTTTGTATTATTGGTTCTTTTTTTTTTGTTTGCAGTTCCTACCTGATCCAATTAGGTGGGCAAGGGCATAGTAGATCGAATGAGATCGCCGAGCGCATCCATACACAACACTGGGCTACGACAGTTCTAGTGGAATGGAGTGCAGTGTCATCCGATTTTGGTCTATGGGTCTGCGTGTATACACTGTGGGTTTTGCTTGGTTATATCTTTATATTGCTTGATCATACCGTTGTATTCGAATGTTTTACAAAGAAGAGGAAAGTCGAAATCATAAGAGTAATAGTAAGATTGTTCGTGGGGATGTAAAGTGTTCATAGATAGCATAGGGTATGTGTGTTAAAGTTGTCCAAGAACTACAACACGCAGAGTAGCGGATCGATATAACTGATTGAAGGTTTGAATAGAGAGATAGAGAGAAAGATATACAGAGTAAGAGTAAAATATGCTGGGAAGATACATGAGTTTTATTGATTGATCGATTGATAGGTTTTTATTGATTCGCTGATACACACACATTGACGATGGCTCCGTGGCTCAGATGACAGCTGCTGCCCCTTGGCGGACACTAATAATATACATTTGCTAGCCAAAAATATATATGTATATACTTGTATGAGGCAAATTGAAGTCTTCCGTGATAGTGGCTTGGTATTTACAAATTGCTGTCTGTACTTGGAAAGAAAAAATCTATCGAGAGTTCGAGTTCTAGTTCGAGTTCGAGGTCTCCATATTAGGCATGTGTGTGTGTACATTTTGAATATGGATTCTAACATTAACGTATACAATCGATCGGATATTATTATTATTATTATTATTATTGTATTAAGTATTTAGTATTTAGTATTTAGTATTTAATATGCATTATTATCGTTCGTTTAAAATGGATATACAGTTACGACTTCGATACCAAGGACTATATAGACAATTACGATAATGTAACACAATAATAAACACCAATCACTGATCCACTTCAAGGGCTAATACAAATGCAAAACGAGGCTAGGATGATATGGCATACAGAAAAGAGACAAAACTTAAGAGCAATACGCAATACGCATGTTGAATTTCGGTTTATGCCAATCATCAGCTCTGATCTGACTTCACACTCGACCTGCAAATTACACGTAACCAATTCGTTTCTAGGTGAACCAAAGGCTTAAAACCAAATAAAATAAACCAAAAATTGAAAATAGAACGCGATTAAGCCGCGTTTTCCCAACGAACTCAAGAGAGTGGAACAGAAGACGAACGTGCAAATAAAACGATAAGTTAGGATAGGGGAGCTAAAGAATTTAGGTTCAAGATCAAGATCAGGATGGTACGAGTACGATATAGAGAGAGTAGAAAGTAGCAGAGAAGAGTAAGTTGATAATTTTGGCGTTCAAATTCAGGATGTAGTAGTATGGAAACTCACAACAAGATAGCAGAGTACGCACATGATATAGTAGATACACTCAGAACAGTATTTTAAGTACGAAACAATTGATTTTGGTATGTGGTACGGTATACGGTACGGTTCTCAAATACGATACGAGTATCTGCAAAATGCCAATTCAAAGATATACCAAAACAAAACCAAAGAAACCAAAGACAAAAAAAACGTCGAAAAGAACGAACTGCCGCAAATCAAAACGCAAATCGATGGGCTCAACGTAAAGGTAATGAAAAACTAATGTTATATAATACGCAATACGTCATTATCGACTTCCTGGGGCGAGGCTGAAACGATATATCTTACGTCTTAAGTCTGATTTTTTATCGGGTATCACGTACTGGAACTACGTGGACACTCGAACGTCTACAGTCGAAACGAAAAGGAAAACCAAACGGAAAGGCAACGAACACAAAATGAGTTTGCTCGAGAACTAAAACATATACACTTGTTGTTGTTTTTTTCGTATTCTTTTTTTTCATATATGCAATATGAGTATTTTAGTTAAATTTTCTTGTTGATTTTTGATTTTTGCTTTTTCTTTGTCAATTGTTGTGTGTATGTGTTGCTGTTTCGGTTACTGTGTTGTTGAGGCGGATGTTTGATCGATTAAATGTTTTGAATTTTGGGCTGGGTGACTGATTGATTGGCTGATAGATTGATTGATTGATTGATTGATTGATGGCCTGGATAGTTGGAATGTACAAATGTGGTGTTGTTGTCACTGCCAGAGCATCGTTGGCGTTCCCACAGGGCGTATACGTTATATATGTTTCGCTGATAATGATTATTGTGATTGGTGGTGGTAGGTTGTTTAGGTTTGGTTGTTTTTCTCGGTGGCCATGTTTTTCGTGGCTTTGTGTGAATGGCTATGCGTGTGTGAGAGTGTCTCTCTAGTGTTTAGAATCAAAATCAAATTTCCAGCTACTCCACCACACTGGGAATAAAAACGTTTGGCATGAATGGAAGCGCAAACTAAAAGTAAACTCTATAAATTTGTAAGGGTTGACTGCTTTTGGGCAGAAATTTCATTTTGATTTGGTGTTTATTTTGGTAACATAAATACTCGGTTGGTTGTTGGTTAGTTTTTGAATTTTAGGTTTTTGTTTTTTTTTTTTTTTTGGCTTAAAAATTATGATTGGTTTTATTTATTTTTGTGGTAAGTAGTCTTATTGTAGTTGTTGTTGTTGTAGTAGTTTTATATATCTTTTGGTTTAATCAGTTTGTTTGATTAATTGTTTTTTATTGATTGAAAGAAAATTTGGTTTGTCTCACCTTCGCCCTTTTTCATTTTTTAATGTGCCCCCATATTTGGCTCTTGTTCCAATCAAGTCTATAATCTCAGGTATACAACTTGCAAAAATCGCCTGTTTACAGTATGAAAGATAATGATGACAGTGAAGTATTTTTGTTCTATTTTTCGTTTTGGATTGTTGTAGTTGTTGTTGTTGTTAAACTTAAATAAAAAGCATTACACAAATTTCGTATGACACACATAGAGAGTAACAGAGAGACAGAGAGATAGAGAGAGAAAGAAAGAGCCGCTCGAAGGATCAACAGAGAGGGGCACACAGACGAGGGAGAGAAATAGAGATGGGGCGGGGGATTGGTTTTGGTATTGGGACAACAGACTCGAAGAAGGACCCCTAGAAGCACTATATGATGAAGGCATCGGATCGGTATCCTGCTGATGACACTCTTGTGTTGGTGGTGACTTCTTTCGACCAGACCAGGACGCTCTATAATATGTATGTCTATTCGGAATCACCTTCGACCGTTGTTAAACAAGGAAAACACAAAAGGAAAAATCACAGTAAATGAGATCACAAAATAAAGAGAAGGTATGTAACATATTATCTTATTATCTTCATAAATCGATAAACCGCTTCAACAGTTTGCAGCTAATTTCTTATGGCTCTAATGGTTTCTTGGGGTTACGTGTTGTGTGGTTAAATAACAAGTTAACACATACAGATATCAACGAGTTCAAACTATACGGTGTGTGGAGAAACTTAACCCTAAAACAGTGGTGGTAATTCGGTGCCAAATACACACGCACACACATCAGGACATGAAGTCGGCTATCGACTTCCGCCTCTCTCTTTTAATCAGTGCCTCAAATCTACACTACCAAAATCGAGTGTGTGTGTGTGTTTATCTAGGAAACTAAGCTAAACCGCATAAGTAATATGTGTGTGTGTGTTTTGGGTTTGGGATTCGGTTGGGTTTGGTTTCGCCTTCTGTTCGGTACGGGATAGAGTAACGAGTAACGAGTACAAATAATGTGAAGACATGATGCTGATACTGAATACGATATTACGGGATACTGCAACTCTTTACTGATCAAGTATACAAATATCAATGCTCCTCTAAGTGATGATCATCGTAAAAACATATTTCGGCGCCCGATGGCGCCGGTTTCGTACTGCTTTCGTTTCGCATTTAATTTTTTGGTAAGTTTTAGTTTTAGTTTTTTTAGTTGTTTTTTTTTTCTATGCGTGGCTGCGGCATACAAAGTGGGTGCAAGCAAATTAACGACTTTGAAATAGAGATGATTAGTTTTATTAGGTAAGGGGGTAAAGTGTGGAATTAGTTTCGTATTTGTATGGTAAGTAATTACAAGTAAATTCGATATAGTATGTTGGATAAATTGAAATTGCAAAAATCGTAACTACTGCAACTTTATTTATGTATGTATCGCATATAGAAACAATTGGAAAAGAAAACCAAACAATGTGGAAAATCGTATATGGAAATCAAAACTCTATGTGGGAGATAACCAAGGCGGCAACTGGATGTAAGTGTGTCTTTCAAACGGAAAATCAAGAAAATGTGGATAATGTACAAACAAAGAAACGAATAACTCAACGGTAATGCATTTCAGTAACTCAGGGAGAGAAGCAATTAAAAGAATATACGAACAAGTTCATACATATATGTATATTGGTTCAGCGCTAGTTTTGGAGCTTCAACAGTTCGAACTCAAAAAATCAATGACGCAGCTGAAGTTGCATAAAAACACGCAAATAGTGGCTCTGGTCTAGGTACGGTAATAATCAAAAATCAAATTAGGAAATTAGTAACGGAAACGGAAACGATCTCAACTCAAAAATTACACATTTCAAATACAGCGGCGAGTCTCTAGCTCTTTTCAACTTTCTCGATCTCGATCGACAGACCTTGGCTGACGAGGGGAACACCTTTTTCAAATACTTCTGTAAATTGTCTTCTCCAAAATATATATACATATAGATTGTGTCGGGTGGTGATCGTATTATTGAGAGTGAATAGCTTTGTCTGACTGTCAACTTCGAAATGTGCATGCTTCAACGAATGAGAGTTCGTGTTGTAAGTAATTAGTCTCCGTTTAAAAGTTATAGTTAAGATTGGTGCTGAGGTCCACTGATTCCAAACAGTGTAGCGCACATCCTCGGGAACCGCAAATGAACAGGTAAGTAAATAAAAAACATTGCATCTCTTTTCGTTTCTCTTACTAAAAATGTTTGAAGCAATTAATGGTTTCAACAATTTGTCTCTCTATCTATGTAAAAACAAGCCTAGTGAAACGCACGCAAAAATGAAGCAATATAGATTGTAGACAATGAGTGTAGAGTGTGTGTGAAAGTAACGACAACGAGAATTACAGAAGGATTTGACAAGTAAATTACATTATTATAATATATTCTCCTCAGCGGAATCATTTAATATCGTTCGTTCATTTGCTGTGTAATTCTTGCAATGATTCTTTTATGTGTTTCCTTTTGTTTTTTGTTGGTTAACTAAATACAGACACATGCCGCCAAGAAACCAATGCCTTCAAGTCCTAATTATTTTCCATTCAATTATTTTTTGTTTTCCTTTAGCTTAGCTTTTATGAAAATAACAAAACAAAGTTAAATATATGTTTATAAAACCCTGATTTTCGACAGAGTTTGGCATTATTTTTATGCAATTCCAGGTGACGCCGAAAAAATGCTCAAGAATAAAAGGTGGACAAAAAAAATAAAAATCGTATTAGAAAATCAAAATAAAACTTAAGCTGTTCGTTGACTGAAGTTTAGTAAAGAAAATTTTGGTAATACAAAGAGAATTCAAGATTCTTCGATTGCTGCGATTGCGGTGTTGTTTTTTTTTTTTTTTTTTGGTATTTGTTTGCTTTTATAATCATTATCTTGTTTATCTTGATATTTGTTGTGTTGTATATAGTTTTTGATCTTATATAGTTCTCTCTTAGCGGTACAGCCAGCAACGTGTTCGTGTACCTTTTTCTAGGATCCTTGCTATATGTTCCACCATATTTGCTTCTTTGGGCGGCCAGTTCAGTGATTTCTGGTATCCAACTAGCGAAAACGGCCTAAATTCAACAACACACATACACATTTAGATTGATTGAGAGGTGCCAAAAAGGGTTCAGTTCGGTTTTTCAGTAATTCTGTATTGGTTTTCATTTATTATTATTATTTTTTTCTCTTGTTGAAGTAACAAAGTTATGCTTTGCTGTGTGTGTTTCGGGTGTGTGTGTGTTTTTTTGAAAAGAAATGGACAAAATTATTATGCGTACAATTGTTGAAGAACAAAATCAACGACGACGTTGACAAATCGCTGACGACGAAGACCAGTGCAGAGTGGAGACCGCACAACCCGCAATTGAACTCACACTCGCCATCAGTCACTCGCTCGAACGCATCGCACTCGCTCCTTATTTACACGGCACTCGCTCACTTGCTCACTCGCTCACTTGCTCACTCGCACACTCGCTCGTTCAAACAAACAAACACACAGATACTTTACGGCTAAGTTGTACATTACTTTACACAATCGCTTTGCCAATATGTAGTTCGCATTATGTCAACGGCATCTATGTATTTACTGTACTCTTACTTGATACATCTAATAATTTACATTTGTAGTTTACAATACACGACAGTGCTGGGGCCTAGACAGAGACAGGTTTTACGGAGTAAGATCGGCTTCAGACTCATCCGGAAGTCACAGTGCGCTAAATTTTATTATTAGGCTACGAAGAATACCGTACTTTGTACAATCCTAGGTTACTATGCATTTTGGGGGATAAGTTTGGTAGTTGGCTTGCTGTTTCTTCGGATTCAATTGGTTGAAAGGGTGATGAAAAGCACAACTTCGGTCTTCGCCGAATTCCCAAGGCCGCTCCTCATCAGTCTCACCTCCCAAAATTATGAGAGAAAGCCCTGGGGAAGGGTCTTCTGGATGAACTTTGAATTATTTCTTGATATTTATAAATGGATCAGCGAGACTCTGACAAATGTGTTTTGAATTTAATAGGAATAAAAGGGAATAATGAATCGAAAAGTACACATTGCAAATTATGTGGCTGGAGTTTGCTCTCTTTAAAAAATATAAATTATTATTATGACTTTAGATAAATTAATTATATTACTTTTTTTATTCAATGCGTGACCGATGCTATATTTTTGGGGACTTGTGTGTTTGTAAATGTCTTTAGGTGGGGCTCGGGGGCTCTATAAGTCTGTGTGGGATGTGTTACAACAATGCGCCTAAATAGTTTGCACAAATGCTTTAAGATATCGAAATAAATATATATGAACCTTGAAACTATTGCAAATTGATAAACGCATATCTGGTATCATAACTCTGGTGTTAATACGAAACGTTTAAAGCATGGCAAAGTATAAAGAGTTAAACGATAATAATATCTTGAGTCCGAACGTGTATTCTGGAGTCAAAATTCAAAAGTAAAATGAGCGAAAAATATGAACTCACGTTTGCCTACTAAGTTATTTATATGGCCAAGTTCAATAAAAATGTTTAACGAAACGAAATAAATCAGGGAAAACAACGCAAATACATCAGAAAATAAACAAATTAAACTGGAAAAACCTAAGTGAATGGGACATTAAAATGTTTAATGGCTGAAACAAATAGATCAATGTGTGTTCGAATCTCTCTGACAAAAGAATATACAAAACGAATATAAAACTGAGAAAACAAACAAAGTACAAATCGTTTTGATAAAATTGTACTTTACTTTTATTACTTGCTTGATGATTTATCAAATGTTGTCATATCTGTATTGGTTTTGTTTTTTTTTTTTTTTCAAATACTTATTTATCAAGGAACAAAATAGTTAAAAAACGGACGACTTAAGAGTCGGCTGAACTACTTTTTGATGCGGGTAAGTCAACTGTTTATATGCGAGTCATAGAGATACAATGAAATTAGGGAAACAAAGTGAAAGGGTAACAGACTAATTATCGACTTTTAGTTGTATATTTTAATTAATCTAATTGGAACTTCGGATCACCCTATAAGGGTCCAAGATACTCGTATTCTAGGAATATAGTTTGTGTGTTCTTTACAAAGGTTTTCTTTTGTTGTCCAAGTAAAACCTAGCTCTCTTTGGGTAACATCTTTGGGAAAATGGTCCTCAACAAATAACAGTTCCTCACTGACTGACTATGCTCGTTGGTATTTTATATATATGTTTCATAAGTTATACTTTTTAGTTTATTGCAATTTATAACATTTTGTGGATTATTTTTTAAGAATGTAGCTTGGTGTTGTTCACATCAAATGCGATTATGTAGTTTTTTTTTATTTTTATTTATTATGGATTGTATAGACTACCTCTTTCCGTGTTCTCTTTTCAGTTCACCGCCATACTTATTGCCACTACCGACGAGTTCAATTATCTCCGGTATACTGCTGGCAAACATTGCCTAAAATATTCCATCATACACGAAATTAACACAAAAATCAATTCAGCAAAAATATATGTACGGGCTTAGAGAGATATAAGTTGGTGATTGTGTCTTAGGCTTAGTCTAGTTGTTAGCACTATGTATCGATATTGATTGCGGTTTATACAAAAAAAAAATGAAATCACTTTAGTGGGTACGAAGTCAGGCCAGGACATTCACACCCAAAAGGATAGCTAAACCTAAAGCGTTTCTGGTTCGGTCCTTTGGATTGGTTATATAAATATGCGGCAGCCAGCATTAAAGCATGCAGAACATTAACTCTGGATAAAGTAATTACGAATATATATATATATGGTAAGGCTCTCCTGGTCTATACCGAAATATCCCTGCTCGGGGCCCTAACTCTTGGCTGTGTGTGTTGTGGGTATTTCTGGTGTTCGGTGTTCTACGGATCTTCCATTACAAAAAAACCAAAGCAAATCGAAAGTTTTAACTGAAAAGTGAAGTAAGGTAACTGCATGCATAAGTATCGAGATTATCGGATGGTCTGCGTGAACGGATGAATCGAGGGCCTCAGCTGCTGGCGACACACTCGTGTATATAATATATTGTATCGTATCTGGCGGATATCGCGTGGATATGCCACCGTGGGTATGTGGGCGTGTGTGTGTTTTTTGGGTGTTTTGGTATAAGGTAAGAGTAAAGGTAAAGAAAACGCGTTAAGCTTGGGTGATGAGTTAAGCTAACGAAACTTTTGGGAGGATAAACGCAAATACGAAACGCGGCCGCAAGGCCTCAAATAAAGTAGTTCCATAATTCAAAACTTGTGCAGCGGTATTAAGTCGTTCTATGTATTTACATAAACGTGGCATGTACATAGTAGAAATGCAATTAACAAATGTATTTTTTTTTTTTTGAGTATTAAGTCTATTGTTACGTAAGAGAGAGAGGTCAGGGGGCAACGGGGTCAACGCATGGTTACTCTATAATGTTACGTCTAAAAGAAAGTTCGAATTCAGTATCGAGTATTGAGTATATAGAGTATACTATCGGCTAGTATATGGATACTGGTACTGGTATCGCTCTGGCTACTCAACTATTAATCTGAGCACAACTGTACTTGTACTTGTACTGTACTGTACTGTACTGTTACTGGACTAGTAAGTAGATTAGGCGGCAAGGCAACCAAAACTTAAATCATTCACACACTTTTCAGCACCTCAGCACTTGCAACCCCGCTGTGTCTTGGCCTAAACTCAATGGGCATCGAGGCGGACAGAGATGGAGAGAGAGAGAAACATTGGCTACATCTGTATAATATATATAGTAGTATATATAATTGGTTAAAACTAAAAGAAGGCTAAGACTTATGTGTATTTTTTTTTTCTTTGCTTGTTTTTTGTTTAATTTTAATTTGTGGGTTGCACTGGCGTTGCGAACTTACCAAGCCGACGAGCAGAAAGAACACGAGAAATGTTCTTCCCAGGACAGTCTCACAGTAAACGTCACCATATCCTACCGTTGACATGGTCACAATTAGGAAATAGACACAGGTCCAATACGATAAACGATGAGCATTATTAAAATCCAGCGGATCGCCAGAGTTCTCCAGCTAAATTTTAAGTAAATGCAAATGCAATTTTATCAGTCGCCTCAGCGATCGGATCATCTATTTTTTTTGACACTCCATTAACACATCCTGGCACATATATATGAAAGTATACACATATATATGCACAAGATCTCGTGTGGGGCATCGAGCGTGCCCGCTGGCGGTCTCTGTGCCAGAATGCAACACGGCGTATGCGTAATATTTTTGGACTGGCTGTCTTGCACGCACTGCAATCCTGTCACAGAGGCACTAGCCGAAGCAGGCACATCCGATCCCGTTTAGTGTGGTTGCATAAGAGCTGTGTGTGTGTTTCTACATACCAGATGTATAATGCCCGCTGCTGTTAACCACACGGATATAAAAATTGATACTAGTTGAGCCAAGCGTATGGAGCTCGATGTTTTTAGTACGTTTAAATATTGTAAAATATCTGGAACAGTCATGAGACGTAGCGCTCGAAGAAATCGAAGACCTGTTCACGATAATACACACTGTATGTAGTCAAAGGCATACACCTCGATGTCTAATGTAGAGTAAGGCACATTGCATGCATACAAATCGATCAAGGACTCTTGGTTCGTTGTCTTAGTGTGTGATATAGTAATTGTGTTTGCGGGTGTATGTGTGTGTGCGGGGAAAAGGGGACTTCTCTGATTGCTTTCCAATCAATTAATTAACACCGATTTGTATGCATATAATTGGGATTTTTCTTTTTTTTTAATTTCATTGTATTATAGGATAATTTAATAGGGATTTGTTTCGCTTACCGATCCATGTTCGATCTAAATATATTGATACGAAGGACGGGGGTATTGTAAAATAATCTACAAAACTGTACATTTCTAACATAAACCAAAGCTTATCGGACGCCGCTATGAACTGTAAGAAGATTGTCAGATTGAAAGAACGAAAGGAAAAACGTAAGATTGTTTAAGAATTTTCTCGTGTAAACCATAAATCATCGCTCCAACCAATTGATTCAAATAATTCGTTAAATCAACTCAGTGTGTGCGTCTGTCTGTCTGGCAGTGTGCAACTTACTCGTATAAAAAAGTAAACCATAAAAAATATATTGAATGCGAGATCGATCTGTTGAGTAATGTTATTACTCCACTTTTGGCATCTTTCGACTTCTTCGCTAGATGCATCAACAAAGTATATAATGAGGGATGCGATGCTGAGTATAAATACGAGTACGACCTGCAAAATAAAAAGAAACGTATATACATTATTATTATTATTATTATTTAATATTTGCGAAGAACTGGTAAATATATTCCAATGAGTGGTGTATAAATGCAAAATCAAGAGAGTGAGTAATGTCGATGAGTAAAAAGGACGAGTAAGCACAATAACTCGTTCAAGGATTAAACCAATCAGACTAATAAGATTTATTCCTATTGTACTTGGCATATTTTAAAGTTTTGCTCAAATATATGTACCTTTTATTGATTTCTTTGCCCCACTTAAAATTCATGAAATATGTACCCGAAATGTAGCAGCAGTTATTATGTTTAAAGGCCACGTGAAGTTCATTTCATAACTCATAAATTCATTGGCTGTTATGAAATAAACCCATGAACAATATACACAAGAACCACCCAATCGGAGCAGCTGCTACAATTCAATTCCATAAATCACGGCCTTGTCAGATGACAACCACATTCGAACGCTCCATTGAACTCGCAGTCTCCCTCCCATCCACTCCCGAAAAAGGGAAATAAATTGGAAAAAGGAAAAGGAAAAGGCCGCCGCCAGCAGGAGAAAGGATAATCGGAAATGGTCGCCACGACACTGAGAGCCAGAGAGAATGAGAAAGAGGAAACCGCAGTAATGTGCATTTTTAATTGCACACTTTGGCAGCGACCACGGACCCCGGACTCAAACTCGAACACGGACCCAGACCCGGTCTCGGACTCTTGCCACGGATCATTTGCTTCATCCGGACGGAAAACGCGCACGGCTGCTGGGCAATTAGTCGAGGCGCCCCGTTGATAAATCTGCGGCAGTCATGAAAGTTTTACAAGGTAATTTTTGAATGCGACCGACCAGCGGCCATTGGAATGCACCAGCGGAGGGCGGAGACGAGGACTAGGATCCTGGGTGGGGAACTGCTTAAATGTCAGGGCTGCTTGCCAACAAACAACAGTTTCATGGCGGCCAATCGAGGTAGTTCAACTTCAGCCGGCAGCACTCTGTCGTAGGTTTTAAACAGTTGTGGTTGAAATATAAAAACACATTAAGGGGAAAAACTTATAGTTCATTCGTTAGCAAATCAGGAAATACAGAAATCACTGTGGTTTTTAAAAGCCAATCTGTACACCAGCGATTACAATAACAACGACATTAAGTACAATAACCAGATACATATTTGCATACAGCTGGGTGCAAAATAATAGCAATAGCTATAGCAGAATCGGAAATATGGATGTAAGCGCAAAGGAGTATATGTTGAAAGTCACATATTTGTTTCTAAAATCAATAATGCTTAACTAAGTTAAAGAATAAATATACAAATTGATTTGCAATGTTTGCAGAAAGAAATACATTTTTGAATTATTCTTTGATACAATTACAAAGTTTAGTTTAAAATTTCTTAAAAGTCTGCAATGGAATTTTTGAAGGCGCTTGAGTCCGGGGATGGCTGTAACCAAGAAAGACGGGACCAACGGAAGCAGAAAAGCGTCTCGTTGTACAGAATATTGATATCATAGACCCGATATTGAAGCGCAAAATCCGGGAGTGCAATCAACGGCGGCCAGAGAACTTCGCAGGTGCTTCCCCCCTAGATTTTAAACTCTACACTAATCCGTCATGTTCTTGGGCCAAGATGGGCCAACCGTAGCCCAAGATCAATCGTACTTTTCAAGCCGGCATCCCGCAGTTGCTCCCGATCAGCCCAACCAACATCTGTCACCTCAAAGAGCTTCTGCCGCATTAAATTGGCTTATTTCCTACGACGCGTTTCCCAAACTAGTGGCTAACTTGAACCAAGTGAACAATCGGCTAGATGCTACATTGGCGAAGGATCTCGTTGCTGATCAGATCCCGCCGTCAGCGGATTAAAAAGATTCCAACCTGCGGCTTCTTCTATTGACTCCATGTCTTCGTTATTGTCGTACATTTTTTAATTTTCGTTCACTATAAAGAATATTTTTTAGAGGTTTTGACATGAAGAAAGGTGAATATTACGCGTCAATATTACAGTATTTCCAGTAAACCATGGACCAATTTTGGGAGTAAAATGTTCCAAAAAGAATGTTAATTAATTACTTATCTGCCATGTAGACAGGAAAAGCAGAGCTACTTATGTTACCTGCAAACATTCTGTGGCAAAAGCTGAGTTAGCCAAGCAAATTTCGGATTATGTGCGTATAATTTAACATTGCAAATAAATTTGTATATTTGTATATCTTTAACTTCGTTAAGCTTTAATGAATTTATAAACAAATTTGTGACTTTCAACACATACTCTTATTATGCGCTTACATCCATTCTGCTATGGCTATTATTGCTATTCTTATGTACCCAGCTGTATGCAAATATGTATCTGGTTATATGTACTTAATGCCAGTGTAATTGTATTCGCTGGTGGGCTATCGTTTCGTAATTACTTGGATAATCGAAAGCGAAGAGCCCGAGAACAGAGCTAGAGAAAAACTAAATTTGGCACGGGATAGGCACGCAAGCTATTTACTTAGGGCCATAAATTGAAATGTCTTGGCTTGGCCCGGGCTGGCTGGTTACTCATTATTCTTGCTCTGCGGCCTTTTGTTGGCATGCAAATTACACACACACAGCCACCCCCCCCATTCCCCCCTCAGAGACCCCTTAGAAAGTTGTTAGTTGCGCAATAAAGTTTTCGGCAGGCGGAGAAACTTTGCTAATATCAGAAGCCAGACAGGAATTTCCAAGTAAATTGCAAAGAGTTCGCAACGTCGCCGGGACTGCGTATACGTCATGTGGTGTCAGGCAACAGACATTTTCATTAGCCGCCTTGATCCCCACGAAACCCAGACGGAAGGAACCTAATGAAGAGCCAGCACCACGTACCGGAGACATCTAACGTCATAGACAGGTCAAAGGATATGAATAATAAAAGCAGGCTACATTTCAATATGGCAATAACCTTTTCTGACGTCTTCACTTTCACTCTCTGCGGAGATTTTCAATGAAGTTGTTGGATAGCGTGAAAACTGGGTCAATCACTCAGCAGAGAAGCAGAGTTTTTCTTGGTAAGAGAAAAGCACTTAAGCCCCGCTGCCACCAAATTGCATCAGCGAGCAAACTTGGGAATCTGGGTCACGACGAGGGAAAACACGTGTCCCACTCATAACATTTTCAATTCGATTTGTTGGCCCCTCTTCAGGCAGCTCTGCAATGATTTGTTCTGGCCATAATGCTGCGAATAGGTCAATCAATCTGAGAGCCCACAAAGCGGCCGTCAGTTTAATGGCCTCAACTGCACGGCAAGAAAAGAAAGTTTTCTAAGAATAATGGCTTGCGTTTATGGTTGTTTGAAGAACTTTACCTATTTATATCTTTATATTTTTCCCCTAATAGCAAGGTCACAAAAGCTCACTTAATGTTTATATTTTTTAATACCAAAAAAATACAATAACCTGCCCTCAATTACCATTAACTCTTATTCCGTTAAGTGTAGCTGAGAAACACTTAAAAATGTAGCTCCATTTCTGGCTGCTTCACTTAAAATTTAAATATGTTTTTATGGCCAGATGGAAAAACTCTTTTCTTTCGCTGGGGCACTAGCTCTTCCCACATTTACATCTATGGCGTGACCAAGTGCAATCGGATGTGGGCGGCATTGTGGCCATAAGTGCTAGCTTTAAGCCGTTGCAGCCGACTTCCGCATTGGAGTCGCGACGCGTATTCCAAAGCCAATTAGTGCAAGCAGCAGGGCTTTAATCCGCTTACAGTTGGGCGAAACACCAAACATAGTTCAATGAAATCAAAAGAAAAAAATCAAATATAAACTAGAGAGAGTGCCATTGCCAGTGAAAGTGAATAAAAAGAGCCTCCCCGCAAAAAGAGAAAAGAGCGGGGGAAACAGCAGGCAGAAATTGTGTAATATCCAAATGGCAAGCCATTTATATTGCCAGCCACAATAACACAGGGCCAACAACAAGGATAAACAATATAGGCACAGACCCGGGCACAGGACACGAAAAGGGGCGACGCACGAATGGGCCAAAGGACTTGCCAAAACAGCTGCAGCCCAGAAAGAAAGCCAACTCGACGCTGTCTGCCAAACAGCGGAGCCAATTGGCTGCCAAAGCCGGGGCGCAGGACTACAAATGTAGCAGGCACACCAAAAAAGCAGAAACCAGCTAGTAGCTACTCTAGGCCTGGTAATAAACATTCACAATCTACCCGCCAAGGGTGAAAGTGGAAAGTGGAAATGGAAATGGGACGGGGAATGGGAATATGGATGTGCGCGCTGTTCCATCGATTTTCCTGCTTGTGGCATTTCCTTTTAAGCGGCTGCTATCCTGGCATTTACCATATTATTTACTGTTATTTGTTGTGGTTCCTTTGCCACCCACACACACACACACGCGCCCCAAACATATGCATACATCATTTCTTGGATCCCTTTTTCCGTTATTAGCTTCGAGCGAGAGCAGAGGGAAGACCGCCAAGCGAAACTATCGATAAATGTGCCTGCCAGACACAGGGACACACGCGGCGAGTATCCCCTTGTGAACATGGCAATAGTCCTGCTCGACCGCTGTGCAATTGTGTGCCTGCCATTGTCCCCGTGACAAGGAGCCAGCAGCATTGAAATGCCAAGCGGGGATCGGGATAGTGTGTGGTCCAAGGATGGTCGCCCCACATTTGACCCCTTGCTATCGGCCAAAGCCTGTCGCACTGCGGGACAGAGGCGGTGTGTGTCCTTGACTACCGAAGATTGCTTTTTGCCTTGGCCTACAAGCTGGCAATCAAACTTTAGTTGTAACCCAGGATTACAAGACAGCAAGTAGGAAATATATAAGGCTTTTATAAACCAAAGAAGTGCTTCTAAGACGTAAAAATAATTTAGAACAAAATATATAGTTTTATTACAAATAGAGCAAGTTTATTTATTTACTACTAATTACAAAACCCTACAAACAATAAAGCGGTTTAGAGTAACCTTTAAAAATCCCCTTTATCGTTTCCCAAGAGCAATATACCTATTTAATAAATTGTTCTGCACTTCCTATCTATTCCGATCTGATTACTGTACGTTTCTCACAAGAACTAAGGCTATTTAGTTTCTCTCTGTGCACGCTCTAACCAAGTGATTTGCAACACATCAGCAGAGGATTTACATGTTTGTGAATCGATTTACGAAGAACTTTTTCCCAGACAAATGCAAATAACCAGTCGATAAGCTAGCGCTCATGGTGTCGGCAACTTCAAATCAAGAAATACTTATCGACGGCATTACCCACAATAAGACCCACTAAATAGGCACCGAGCCCCCGCTTGAGTAATTAACTAACTCACAGTAATGGATGGGCGTCGGTACGCCATGACGTATGCGTAATATTTGGACAAACCTCTGATTTCAATCGGTCTTGTGGGGAAACCATGGAACCCAGTGAAGTTAATTCCTCCGCAGGCACAGTGTAACGGAAAAAAAGACCACCCACCCAGTCCTCAGTCAATTTGTGCTCATGTATTTATTGTACATGGAAATGGCACATTTACTTTGCTGCTTCCGCCGTTGACACGAAATGGCTGCCCGAATTCAGCAATCGCAAACAAAGTGTACACGCAAGTGGGAGCCGGAAAACGTGGCTGGAAACTTGGCCAAATGCAATACCAAGGCTGAGTTCTCTCCTGGCTTCTAGTGAACTTTCGCAGCTGCAGCCAGGGACAAGGATACCACGTCGACGTCGTGTTTGCCTATGACCAGCAATAATTCCAACAGATCTTTGAATAATTTATTGGACTTAGTTGGCACTCGGAGAAATTATATGGCCATAAATTTAATATCAAATGGAAATGGATCAATGCAATAGTTTCCTTTTAATAAATAGACAAAATTATAAGAATTTTAATTATCACATATAAACACCTTTTATTGATTATAAAAAACTTAAAATCCTTTTATTATTAACATTTTTTCCAGTGCTGTAATGCCACCATATGCGCGGCGAAAGAAACCCAGTGAATCCAACAAAAGAAATTCATAAATGATGGATGGTTAATGGTAAATAGAGAGAATGGCGAAAAGCAAATGGCCAATGGGTACTTACCAAAATTCGACCAGTTGTTGTTTGACCCGAGATAAGCTCCCCAGCCCAGTCTTTCGCTTCTGTCATAAAGGTACCCTCGAACTCCTGTTTGTTGCGGGAGGCCTTCTGCTCCTTCTGCTTGGGGTCGTTGGGCCCCAGGTCCGGCTCCTTGCGGCAGCAGATGAATGCGAAGGCGCGCCATAGCAGCACCACGAGCAGGCCAGCAAGGAATGTAAAGATGCTGGACAGCAGAAAGCACCAGTACTTGCGCACCTTGAGACAATCATCGGCGTCGAATGGTGAATCTGTTGGATCGTCGGCCAATGATTCGACAGTGCTTTGGTCACACCCCGACATCCCCTGCAAAAGATCGGTAGACAAGGTTAACCAATTAGCTTCTGGTATTTGGCAATTTGTTAACCGAACTTAGCATAAATCAATAACAATACAACAAATAACTGGCGGAAACAATGTTTACGTCATACACTTGACATTTAGGATCGACGGAATGCCTTTTCTATATACACGGAGGCACACTCGCTCGCTACAAAATATATATCTATACATATATACTCTATATTCTATAGAATATTTCTCATCTTGGCGACGCTGGCAAATGTAAACAAAAGTTGTGCCCGTCCAAGGGTGCCACTATGAAGTCTTAGCGCAAAATGAGTTCATAAATAAAAGTCTTAAGTTTATTTAGCCGCAAAAGTTGTTAATCTTACACTGGAAAAGATACATCTAATGAGTGCAATTCATTTTTATTTTAATATACAAAACTAAGGAAGAATTATGATAGGGAGATTAAGCTCATTAGTCTCAAAAAACATCCAAAATATGTGAAATGTTCTTTTCCTTTTTTTAAATCTAATCTCTTGTTATATAAAAACATTGACACAAAGTTTTGACTGTATCGATATTTGACGCGAATCTTGATATATAAATCGATCTTATAACGTTCCAGTAAATCGAATTTTTAGTCGATTTAGTGATTAACATCTGTTTGTTTGATATAATGAACCTCTTTAATTATAAAAATATAAAAATTAAAATTTTTTTTTTTAATATTAATCGATAATATAGATAAATTGTAGATAAATGCGATATTTTTCGTCATTTCACAAATTCAATATATCACAGTTTACGATATTTTCGATTTAATATTGAGCGCGATACTTGTATCGATATATCATATCAGACTTTTTCTCTCGATATAAATTTCATCCCCAATTGAAACTCATTGAAATTCATTTTTTTCCAACAATTTAAAATAGAGATTATAGACTATATATGCATTAGATACGGAATGCATCCTCCTTACATTTGTCAATGTGCTGGTGAAATTCGTGCCGATCAAATCGCTCGACATTTTGGCTGTTTACATTGCGCCACTGACACACACACACGTCGTCGAATTAATAATAATGCCGCGATATTCACTTGATGGGGATATTCAAGTGCATGCGAGTACCGTGTACCAGAGAGTAGGACCGAAATTCGAAAGCTAAACACTGAACAGTGGCAAAAGCCAAGTGCCAAGAGCCTCACAATGCGAAACGGAACGAAAACTTGGCCCGCCTTTTATAAATAGCATCAAACAAATCTGTTATTTTTAAAGTGATCTCCTCTGCCGACACACGCACAGCGACACGGGCGACACGGGCGACGACGACGACGACGACGACCAAAAATTCTCATAACACCGGCCAAAGGCCATCTACACTGGGCATGGGCCTGGTTCCGATCTATATCTATAGCCGATCTGGCCACTCAAGGTGTTATTGTCGCCTGCATTCACTGGGGACTTGTGGAACTCGAACTGGGGACAATTCACAGGCAGAAAGGCCAACGCACTCGGTGAATCACTGCACATACGCATGTGTGTTTGCAATTTGCACGGATATGGATACGGATACGGGTGTGGGAACGGGCAGGGGCACGGGCATGGACCCCGATATATATGGATACCGAATATATTATTCTATATAATGGTGGATGTCACACACGACGCGGCCAGGCACGCACGCGAGCCGGAATCGAGCTGAGTGAAAAAGGAGGCACCGAGCGAACCGCACAACTGGCGTCCACCAACTGAACGAGCCGTTTTCCAATTGCCACGCCGACGACAACGACGGTTCCAACGATTACGGCCGCGGACTCTTGGCGCTTCTATCTATATCTCCTGCCGGGGCCCCCACTCGCACTCTCTCACTCTCTTTCTCTCTCTGCCTAGCTCACCCACTCTCCGGGCCGCTCGACATGCCTCTCCGGCGGATTGCAGATTGCGGCTCTACGGGAATACGCCTCCTTAGCTGACCGCCAAAAGTGTCAGGGCAGGCGACAAACTTGAATTTAATTAAATGCCAACGAGAAGACAAAGAAAATTGAATTGTGTATTGGAATAAAGCGGATATACCCTAACCTGGGGCTAATTACCAATGTAGGGAACTGGTAGGATTTTAAGGATTTATTTGCGGATGAGAGGAAAGTATTGAGTTCTTAATTAATCAAGTATACCAGCGTTGAACTCCATTTAAAATTCGAATTAAAAGTAAGCCATACATTATTTTAAATGAAGTTACATTTTGTAGCCAAATATCTGATACTTTTTGAATAGATTTCAAAAGTGCTTTCAAAGAAATCGTTGAAAAAGTCGTCTAATTACAGGCAATCAATTATTTCTAAGATGTTACATATCATAGCATCGTTTCCGGCATATATCCGATGGATTTCAAAAGAGATTTAAAAGAGATTTATCCCAGAACATCAGAAATATGTGCTACAATCATTTTTAGTAAGCTTATGCAACAGCTTAGTTTTAAATTAACTTTTGTTTTAATTATTAACAAATGATGCTTTTGTTTCTATAATTAATTATTATAGTTATAAATTGGTAAAAGAAAAACTTAAAAAATGTATGAACTTCTAGGTAAATTAGTTATAGCTTGTACTTAAGTAATTATTTATTAAGTTTTGGGCTTTATTAGCAGTCCGGGATGATTCCTATGTTGGCAGTACCCTTGGCAAGGGCAGCTAGCATATTAAAGAACTTTCTGCATGTGTGTGTTGCCAACAATGAATTATTGTTACAACAAGAAAAACAACGGCAGGCTGAATATAAATAAATAAATTATGAGTTCGCTTCTATACATTTTTGTTTTGTCTCTCGTTTTGTGCCGTGCGCCTATACACACACTTTTTGCATTCCTTTTTGTTTGACCCCACGGTCCCCGGGCAACACTCGCCCCGAAAAGGGGGTTGGGTGCCCCTGTTAGTGGGCGGGAAGGTGGAAGGTTAACGGTTACTGCTACAGTTAACTCGGGCGAGTCACGCCATGCTGCCGCCAGTTAGCTGTCGTTTCATAATTTACGCGCTTTGTTTGCTATTTCCTGCGGGGGCAGCCGTGGTAACAAGTTGGCCCAGTTTGTTTGCACATGCCACTATTTCCACAATTTCCACTAGCCATAATTGCTCATCATCCCTTGGCCCTCACATCGCGTCGGCATCCCCTGCATCCCCAGCCCCATTAACATCCTCATCTCCATCCCCTCATCATCATCATAAGCCAACGGCGTGCACTTTATTTATAGTTTTCATTTCAGTATCTTTTTTCTTGGGTTCTTTTTTTTTTATGCGATGCTTGGGCGGTTAGGTTCTCCGCTTCATTGCATTTACGCAATTATAAATAGCGTAGAAAAGCAAAATTATTATTCAATTAAATGTGGTTGGCTATTTTTGAGCAGGATTCACCTTGAATTTATGGGATACCGTGGCGAATGCGCAATATATATAATTTTAAGTGGGAAAAAAAATTAAGTCAAAGGGATTTTGTGATGTTTAAGTATTACATAAATTATAATAATTTCTTTATACTTAAGATAAAATTACAGCCAAAATTATGTAAACTTGTACGTGTTGACTATTTTTTCTACCAAGCATTGCGTATACGCAATTTTAGTGGTTCTCTGCAGAGGTTTCCCCTAAAATTCTAGAAAAATATGAAAATTTTCCAATAGTGCAAAATAGAAATTATATAAAATAAGAGAAGGGTTTGCAATTCATAGTTTTCTTGCATAGAACTTAAATATCAATACCTAAAACCTCTCGAAAAATTATGAACTTGTTAAGGCTAAATAGTATTTACTTTATTTACAGAGACCATTAAGTTAATTATGTTTACACAACCGATCCTTAATTTGTTTTTGAAAACACAAAAGTCAATAAGTTAACGAAATTGGCCAGCCTTTTAGCGTTTAATTCGAATGAACAGACGGGCACGTTTCCTTAAAATTACACAAGTTTCTTGCCTGGTTGTGTGTTTGGATTAATTTCCCAGAGCTTTCATCGATCCAAGCGAAAATGCAGTTGCCGGCGTTGAATGAATAAATTATTTATAACGTGCCACTGGGCACCGACTCTGGTGGATGGCTTTTATTCGACCAAGTCGCCTTAGCTGGCCCAAAGATACTATTGGGCCAAGTCAGCAGGCAAAGGCGCCGGCGACTAATGAATGCGGGTGGAAGCGATAGCGAAAGATATAAATTATACCGCCAGGCCGATTTCGCTGTCATTCCGCCGGGATCAGGTTAGGAGGTCGTGGCGGACACCAATCTAACGGATGAAGTCACACGGCAGTCGGCAGTCGGCAGCACAGGCAGTGGCTTGATAATAATTTACATTGCGAACTATCGATTTTGGGGGCGTGGGCGAGCCCCTGACCAGCCCTATCTTGACGCATGTCCGTCAAAGCGAAACGCTCGAAGAGAACAAGACACAAAGACGGCGACGGAGACGAACACGGAGAGCTGACAACTGACGAAGCTGACAAATACCCTTCGACTTTTTGAGCAATTTATGGCCAGCACTTGGCCCGCTGATTGGGTCCGTTGATTGTCGGCTGGCTGCCCCTCCATTCCGACCATTGGACATTGGCCAAGGCCAGAGGGCTTAGGCTGCACTTGGTCGGTCAGTAGTGAGTGAGTGCCATGTCCAATGGTCGGTGTCGGTGCTCTGTGTGTTCGGTGTGCCACATTCTCAAAGGTCACGCGAACCGCTGGATGAGTGGACGGGCGCCAAGTGATGGAAATCCCATTTATTAAATGAACCGAAACGAATTCGAAATAAATAGTATAAAGGCTGTGTTTGTGTGTGGGCAGTGTAAGCCGCAGGAACATTATTGGGGTAATTTCTATGTAGAAGAGGTGTAAAAAGAAAGTAATAAATATACAACTAAGTATGGTTTACAGTTTAAACTATCTCTGGTTTATAATATTTGAGGCAGGCAATTTAGGGAATTCACATTTAAGCTGGTAAACTGAATATTAGACTTAATTAAGTAAATAGTATTCCTACATTAACAATAGCTAAACCCTTTATATTACATCTCGAACGTTTTAAAATGAATAAAGGTTTCTTAGAAGTATTATTGGATAGCATGTAAGTCTTTATTAAAATCTAATGTAGTAAATAGTATTAAGAAATATTCAGTGTGAATTTGTTTTAATGATTTTATTTTCGTTGATTTTATTTACTACCAAAACATATATATATTAAAAAAAAAACACTGCAAGATGTTTACTACATATACATATACTGCAAAATGTATAAATATTTGAAATCAGCTCACGATGCAAAACAAATTGATAAGGACAGGGGGTTAGAGGCAGTAACAAAGATCATTGAAAATGTGTTCTATATGCAAAACGAGGTGATAAGTTGCAATCGCTGACCCGATTGATGGATTGATTGATTGACTGACGAGCTGTAGATATGACCCCTTGGCGCAACGTGAATTCTACTATCTGATTGCCTCTTCGCAAGCCTGGCGGTATTTACGAGTAGTTTTTGGGATTCACGTAAGACATCAAGGGCTTTACCTTTGGCGTGATGGGCGGATAGAACGGTGGCAGTTCGTGACAATTCGGACACCAGCTGGCCATGTTTGATGGATCGCTTTTCCGATGGGTGGACCCAGTGTAGTTGTTGTTGATGGACGCGTTGTGGTTGTCGTGGTTGTTGTCGTGGAAGTTGTGATTGTTTTCCGCCGGCTATCCGTTTTCATATTCGCTTTCCTTACGGAAAAGTGTTTGTGATTCGGTTTGGATTGGTGGTGTTGTGGTGGTGGCTTGGTGGATGTGTGTGCAAACTACTGGAGGGCGGCAAACTACTCACCTAGTACTGGCTAAACCACCGAGGCAGGGCTCCAGGGCTGCCAACATTCACACGCTCAAATCGCACATCAATGTGTAGACGATTTGTGGTTGTTGCAGCTGCTGTTGCACGTGGCAGGCGGAATACTTCTGGCTTGCTTTTTCCTTTGTCGCTGTTGGGAGCGTTTTTTTCCGGTTATTTCATAGTTGTTTCTCGAATTTTAGAGCTCACTTGCATGGTGTTTTTATACGGGCGTTATCAGTTTCATTGTGCGTTTTGCGTTGTGTTTTGTTTGCTTGTTTCTTTGTAATTTTGATCGATAGTTTTGCTTTGGAATTTGAATTGATGAATAAAGTTGAATTTGAACTTAATTAGATTAGAAATTTCGCTTAGTCGCACTGCTCCTGCTCATGTTTCCTTCCAAATTTCTCAAATGTGTTAAGCTGCAAGAGATTTATTGGTGGTTGCGAGCGATATATTAAATATTATTTAAATTGGCTTTGCACCGGCTACCGGCGAGTCTAATTAATTATATATATTTTTCTTAGTTGTGCTGCTGTCATCATTATTTTCATTTTAATTTCTTTACGACCGCCGACATTTGTCAATGTTATTAAATGCTTTCGGAATACTTATATATTTGTATTTTGTTTTGCTGCTGCTGCTGTTGGTTTTTCATTTACAATTTCCACACAGTGTCGACACATTGAAATAGATGAAACTTTTAAATATTTAATTTTATTTCTATTTTCCTCGTTCCACTTTCTAGAAAATACGGCAGGTATAACAAGGCGGTCAAGTAAATAAATAAATAAAGACGCGAAACAAACTTCAAAGCAAAATCAGCAGCTGAGAAGCCCAGCTCTTTTTCTCTCTCTCTCTTTCTCTCTGTCTCTCTCTCTCTCTCCCTCTCTCCCGATTCTCTGTTCTCGCTATCTCTGAGAATTCTCTCCAATTTTCTGGCTGCGGGTAGGCTTCTGCGCCTTAGATTCATTCCGAAAATGGTCGAGGGGGAAAGCTTTTTCCTAGCCAGCCAATGTCGCACATGGATTTTTGTTAAGCATACGCAGTGTGGAACCGAATCCTAGGCAATTTTAAAATATTGCGTCTCAAATTCTTTATCTAGTTTCGATATTATCTTCGGTTTCAAAACTATTCATTAGAAATTAAGTGTTTTAAGAGGGGAGGGTGTATCTTAATGCTCGTTGACTGTACAAGTTAGCGGGTCTTTGCTGTCCTGGGGCTTAGTCCTTTTGCCTGCGGCATGTCGTTGAAACGGAAACACACTGCCCTAGTTTTTAGTTTTCCTTCGTGTCGTGTCGCACACACACACTCACACACACACACAGACACTAAGGACCCAGCCCACACACCCGCTAAGGACGCAGAACCTAACAAGCTGCCTAATGCGACTGCAAACAATGGAAGCAGGACAAATGCCGAGTGAAATCAAAGTTGCATTTCCATAATAAATAAGCGGGCGACACAATTTTCCGCAGCACGCAGGCAACGACCATGGTTGGTTGGGGTTGCGGGGGAAGGGGCAGCTAGGCTCCTAAGGGGAAATGTAAACAGAGCTCAGCTCTCGTCCTGGCCGCGCATTGAACTCGCCTGGGCTGGCGAGTGTATGCCAGTGGATATTGGATGGCTTTGTAGGTATCTGCGTATCTACTCCTGGCTCACGCACACGAACGCACACAAACACGGCAATACGAAGGAACTCGGCCAGTGACTGACTGACACACATATACTCGTATCGCACGAAGGCAGAGGCGGACAGCGAGTAGGAAGCAACAAAAATAACATTGACGATGACAAGGCAAGGGAGCCCCGAACGATACAAGTGTATCTCCGGCCTGGAACATCGACTTTATCATCGGCTCCCTTCGTTTTTGGGGGACCTGCCTGCCGTGCTGTGTGCTCGTTTTGTGCGTTCGTTCGCATGTGAAACGAAAAACTGGCTCACTGTGCCGTATCTATGCGCATGTGTGTGTGTAAGTGTTAGTGTGTGTGTGTGTGTGTCAGTATGTTGTATCCTTTAAATGAAAACCTGCAGCAGCAGTTCACTTTAACGCCTCAGAAAAGTCTCTTTAAAATTGCCATAGCCTACTTTCAGGCCTCGCATTTCATTTTGAAAAAAAGGTAAACCTTTATTGCCATCACTTTAATTATTCCACACACACACACACACACACGCACACACGCATGCTTGGACATGCTATTTTTTAATTGAATTTCCTGTGTATATGTGTGTCGTCGCACATTTTCACATTTTCTTGCGTTCACTCAAGCCCGTCTTTAACGGATACCGAATTTTGGCACGTTTCTTGCAAATTTCTACGATAATTGCCTGGACTTGGTGGCGCTTAAGCCGTTCATGTTTTTTTTTTTTTGCACAATTTAATTGGCAGCAAGCGCAGTTTGTAAAATTTTTCACTTTCCTGCCTCTGTGTCTGTATGGGTGTGTGGATATAGAGGCAGTTTTCCACACTCAGACACACACATGTAAGCACACACTCACTTAGGCCCAGACGCGACGCGCTCCGGCCAATGGAACCAACCTTTCTCGTCCGCAGCGTATACAATTCTGCGCGCTGTCGACTCCGACGACTTGCAACTCGGCGGCGATACCGATACGGATACGGATACGGTTGGCCCAAGCTCGCTTTCCGAGCTTTTTTTTACTTTTTCGGAGTGTTGCGGTGCCGCGGTGCCACGGTGCCACGGGCCACTGGACGACGCTATGTTCGATTCATCAAAACTGGCGCCAAAACCCATTCACTATGAATAACTCTGGTTGGTACTGAGCGCGTGTGTGTGTGTGTAAGTTGCGCTTCCTATGCTGGCGGCGGTGCACACGCGTCGTATGTGGAATATTTGTTAGTATCCGATTGCATGCTGTAACGAGTGAGCCTAAAAAACCAAAACTAAACAACTAAAATATATTAAAATACACATTTTAAGTGGAATTAGTGAAAATAATAATAGCCAGAAGTGATTTGTTTGTAATATATATATTTATGATTTTAAGGAATAATACCCAATGGAAAATGAAAATGCAATACTTCAAATATTATTTGTTCTTACTTGCTAGTTTTCTTAGAATTAAAATAATGGAAAAATAATGGAAATATATATATGTTATAGTTAGATTCTGTTACGGTCTTGGCCTTATAAGCATTTTACACGATTTTAGAGAATGCCGTTGCCCCATATTCCAGGTACCCCACCAAATGCCGTCCGTAGAGTTCAATATGGTTTTACAATCGTAGTAGTGTCCATTCAAATTGCTAAAAAAAAAAAAAAACAATAACATATAGTTCCGATATTCAGTAAAGTTATAATCTGTATTGTCATAAATATCGTGACATATTTTTAACAAGACTAACTTGGTTATATTAATGAACAAATTTTGAATATTATTTATTATTCTTACCAGTTAACTCCGTTCCACCATCCAGCGCAGCTGTCATTACATTTATCAAATAAAAACTTTCCATTAATCCACAATTCACTTCCAGCATTTCCAGAGTATTCACCGAGACTTTTCAAGGCGTAACCTTCTGCCGAGTTGCCAACCACAAAGTCATTATATCGAGCGTAAGCTGTCGCATTATCAAAATCAACGAGTTCAATATATAATTCATGTCTTCGGCTTGCAGTTATCAAATGTAAGAGTTCACAGCCTATCCAAAATTCTCTGCCTAGGTCGCCAAACTTGACGCGATACGACACTACATTCGTGCGAAAATTGACACTGCCGTCGATTCGACGCTGTATGAGCATCCAACCAGGACCGGCTGATGGGAGATCTTCAAAAACCGCAGCAATGGAATTGTCGCTTCGAGGAAGTTTTACAAATTGAACTGAAGGAATCTTAGTGCAGTTAAGGAAGACAAAGGAGGCACTGTTAGCATCCGTGCTCGCAACTTCAAAAGTAAACGTAGAGAGTTTGTCTTCTAGTTTCTTTATTTTGGCTGTATCCGCTTTAGCTTGAGATTCGAGTTCAGCGATGGACTCATCTTTCTCCTCTAGACTTCTTTCACATTTCTGAATTGTGTTCAGAGATAACTTCAGTTGGGATTCAAGTTCGGCGATGTGCTCATTTTTATCTTTTAGACTGATTTCATATTTTTCCGTTATATCATCCAATTCGCAAATCTTTCCGTTCCTATTCTTAAGTTTACATTCCAAAATCTCAATATACGCATTCAACTCGTCAATTTTAGTTTTATGCTGAACGCAGTCAACAATTTTTAGGCCTTGACCGTTAGCCTTAAATAGATCGAGTGATAATTTCAATGACTTAATAACATCCTCTTTATCACTAGTCTTTTCCTTTTCCCTTGCCAAATTATTTTCTGATATTGTTAACTTGGCAGACAGATCTTTGAGTTTGTTTTGATACCGTCTAATAGTTATTTTTGAAGCTTGAATTGTGCAGTTTTGATCGCCATCGGCACTACCCAGCACTTCCATATCCGAATCGGTGCTTTCCTGAAATTCAAATTACATACATATGCAAAGAATTTTCGTTATGTTTTATGCTGATATATGTTTTGTTTTTGTATTGTTATTAAAATGTTATTATTTTTATTAAAAATTAAACTTTAAAATGAACTTCAATGACATTTTCCGTTTTGCAAAAGAATTAATTGACAAACTGTATGTAAATACACTGCTCGTCATCAGATTAGCGCCCCCTCAGACCTTATTAGTTAATCGTTCATATAAGAAAATTCAGTTAAGGAAGATCATTTTTTTCTTAGAATTATCCCCATTAATTCCCATCAGGATAGACGATTCTTTATCTTGATCTTGAGTTGCAAGTTGTGATTTCTATTCAACTGATGCTAATCTAATGACGAGCAGTGTACGTATGTAAATATGTACAGTTTGTCAAGTAATTATTTGCAAAACGAAAAATGCCACTGAAAATAATTTTCAAGTTGCAATTTTACTAAGAATAACACGTTTTTTGTAACTTTTTCTTGTATAATATTGTAAGGGTGTTTATTAGCTACACTTATGCATTAAAAACAAAACATAAATCAGCAAAACATAAAAAAAACCACAGTTTCCACGAATTCGATTTACCGTTTCCTTGTAATTTGTCTCTCTCTAGCATCTGTTAGCATTTTTAACAGCGTAATATTTGCTTATTTTTTGTTTTTGTAGGTTTTTGTTATGTTTTATGCTGATTTATGTTTTGTTTTTAATGCATAAGTGTAGCTAATAAACACGCTTACAATATTATAAACGAAAAAATTTAAAATATCGTGATATTCTTATTAAAAATGAAGCTTGAAGTGCCATTTGCCTAAGTATTGTTTGTATTGCGTATGTATTTGTGTATATTTGCACTTACGGAATTATTCTCAGTAGTTGAGTCAAGTTGCGATCCGCAGGGAGCCTGGGAGAGATTGTTTAGGTTTTCGCCGGGTTTCATGGCGATCAATATGTTGGTGCGCGATGAGCTTGTATAACCAGTATGCAACTTGGGCAAATAAATACAACAAATTCAAATACTTAACAAATAGTAACAATTATTTGCGGTCTTTTGAGTCGGATGTGACCAACTATCAAATATATTTTTTACAGATAAATATCGATGATCGAACATAACCATCAAAAACCACATCGTCTATAAGAGCAATTATGTAGTTATGTAATTAATAATATTTGTTTTATTTAATTAAATTTAATTCCTTATAGATTTGTAAAATTGTTTTAACTAGCAATGCTGTGTTTTATAAATAAACTTCGATAGTATCGATAGGCGATATGACAATATCGATGGATGGAAAGCATTATTTTGGTCTGACACACCGGCTTTGAGCTTTTTCCCCAATCCTCGCCAGTCATCATAACTCTACTCCAGAACTTGTCCGAGTCTGCACCAGGATTCAGGAGATACACAAAAAGCAGCGGGACCATGACAACGGCAGTGCTGGGCGCAGGGCTGAGCGGCCTGTCCGCCGGCTACTATCTGTTGCGCCGGTTTGGCAAGCCGCTGACCATCTATGAGGCTTTACCACGGGTCGGTGGATGGGTGCGATCGGAGAACCGCAAGGAAGGCAACTTCATCTTCGAAAGCGGACCGCGCACCATTAGACCCGTGGGGGAGTCTGGTGCTAATACCCTGGAGCTCGTGGAGGAGCTCAAGCTGACGGTGAACCCGATTCAGCGCAGTCATGTGGCGGCCCGAAATCGGATGCTGTACGCCAAGGGGCAACTCTGCCTGCTGCCCAACGGACCTAAGGGTCTCTTTGGCGTCCTCCCGCCCTTCACCAAGCCGCTGTACAAGGCGCTGCTTCGCGATCTGTTCACCAAAAGCACAACGGCCAAGACGGGAGACGAGAGCATCTATAGCTTCGTGGAGCGTAGGTTTGGCAAGGAGTTAGCCGACTACGCTATCAGTCCCATGATCTGCGGCATTTGTGCGGGCAACGCTCGTGAGATAAGCGTCCGCTTTTTGATGGAAGGGCTCTTTGAGAAGGAGCAGAAGTACGGTGGTGTGCTCAAGGGAACCCTTTATGCGCTCTTCCAGAACAAGTCGAAAGACTCCAAGGAGGGACTGTTCGCCCAAGGCCAGCCGAAGCTGTATACCCGGGCACTCCAGGAAAAGTGGGCCATGTACGGTTTGCAGGGTGGCCTGGAGACATTGCCGCGCGCCATGCGGAAGTACCTGGTGGAGCGAGATGTCAACGTACAGCTGAGCAACGAGTGCCGGAATCTGTCCTTCAACAGCTCTGGCGCCCAGTTGACCATCAAGGATGCGGACGTGCCGGTGGAGCATGTGGTCAGTGCCCTGCCAGCCCACAAGCTGGCGCCGTTAGTGAAGCACCAGCATCCCTCGCTGTGCGCCGAGCTCCTGGAGATTCCCTACGTGGACGTGGTGGTGGTGAATTTGCAGTTCCAGGGCAATCTTCTAAAGCAGGACGGATTTGGACTGCTCGTGCCGCCCGTTGAAAAGCTGCCCATTCTGGGAGTGATCTTCGACAGCTGCTGCTTCGACATGGGCGGGAACACGGTGCTCACCGTGATGATGGGCGGCCACTGGTTCGACCAATGGTTCGGCGATCGTCCCAGCCCGAAGCAGATTCTCGACCTGGCCACCAGTCATGTACAGAAGATCCTGCAGATCAGCGAGGAGCCGAAGTTCAGCCGCGTGCACACGCTGCACAAGTGCATACCGCAATACACTGTGGGCCACAAGCGGCGCGTGGAGAGCATTCGAAACTACATCAAGTTCTACAAGCTGCCCTTGTCGCTCTGCGGCGCCGCCTACGACGGTGTGGGCATCAATGACGTCATCCTTTCCGCCCGACGTCAGGTAGAGGCAATGCCGTAGCCTGGTTCGCTTTTAACTTTACAGAAAAGTCCTTCCTCCCAACCCATACCACATTAATTTTCTTTTGTTACTTGTTTTAATATTATAAATCTGTACATATGAGTGGGCTGTGGTCCTTCGTTGCTTACTTTCCGTGGCCACCCAAACAGGGAGGACTCTTCTCCGGCTCCTGATTCGGTTCCCACTGCTTTGGCGTTTTAGCTTCGATTGATAGGGCGTGCATAAACTCGAAGCCCGCCGCTGCCAGTGCATTCTTTACAGTATCATTAACCAGACGATGGCGCTGTGGGCGAAAAAAAAAAACGAATTAATAACCCGAACATCGTGGTTAATCGCAACCCACCTTGATCAGAGTCAAATCGTTAAACTTTTCAGAGACCACAAACACTCGAAAGTGGGACTCTGAACGCTTGGGCACATTGTGCTGTGGCGATTCATTGATGACCTCCAGGAATACCGGCTTCAGCTCTGTGGTCAGCGCCTTGCGCATGGCCGATTCGATGGGTGGATACTGCCCTGCCTGCTGCGACATGGTGGCTCTGGAGTAGATCTGTCCTAGCCCGCTGATCGTGGGTTTCAGTTGATTCAGGTTTCTGCTGGAAACTCCAGCAAAGCGGCGGAGACTTGAACTTAACATTATTCCAGTATGCTTCTCGCACAGCTGTTCTCAATTACATAAACAACTATCGGATGACAAACGTCATCGAATGCGTGCGGTTATTTAAGTTGCCTATCGATAGTAGTAACAACTGAAAGATGTAGAATTTAAAATATTTTAATGGAAATATGGTTTTGAGAGAGTTTTTTCGGATTATTAGAAATTATTTGATATATTTTTGACCAATGTTCTAACAATGTTACTGATTACGCCAATCGAGACCGCTTATCGACCCGCGACAACCGTTGTGTAGAGTTCCCGAGAAAATTTAAAAACACATGCTCAACTGTTAATGGTTTAATAAAATGGAAATTTACAAAATGTAGTATCCGAAGGAAAGAAATGGGATCTGCTATACCTTAAATTACTTTATTGGGGCCAAAATCAACAGTTAGCGCACCTCAGGCTCTAGAAAAGATTCCTATCGCTATAAACAATCGAGCGAATATCAAGAGTATAATCAAGGGGGTACAAAAAGTCTCATTCACAGCGCAACGCTGGATCAATAGTCGACAAGTTTCTTGAGCTTTGGCGGGGCCGATATGACAACGCGTCCTCGGTTTGACGAGCCGCTGTTGCCGCTACTGCCATGTCCATAGTCCGTCTCTCGGTCCCGATCCCGTCCCCGCGTCCGCTCGTGCTGATGTTGCTGTTGTTGTTGTTGCTGCTGCTGCTGCTGCTGCTGATACTGATGCCTGTATCGCTCACGCTCGCGATTTCGCTCCATGCTGCGGTCACGCTGCCTCCTTCGCCGGGACTGACTACGCCTGCTGCGTGAACGACGACGATCTCGACTGCCGCTGCGCCGACGGCTGTGGGAACGACGTTGCCGTTCCACCCGACTGCCGCTTCTGGAGCGGGAACGCTGCCTCCGGTTATACCTGGGACTGGGCGTTCTTGTGCGTCGCCTTCGCTCCGTTCGGCTACTGCTCCGCCTGATGTGCGGATCCGGGGGAGGAGGAGTCCGCCGTTGACTTGGCGATCTGCTGCGACTGCGACGGGTCGAGGACTTGGCCAGCTGGGTCTCCGATGCCACCGATTCCGCCTCGCTGCCCGAGAGCTTGCCGCTGGATGGTGTGCCGTATTTGTGGCGCAACTCGCGACGCCTGTGAATATGGTGATGTGAGAGGACTGGCCGTCAGTGCCACCCACACCCACAATACTCACCTCCGACGCAGCTTTAGCGCCAGCTCTCGCATCTCGTCCTCTCGTTCCTGTTGCTGCAATCGCTCCCGTTCCGTTTTCTCAATCTCCGCCCGTTTGTCGGCCTTATCTGTAATAAATTCGCATTTTAGGTACTCTTGCCAGACGATTTAAGAATGCGCTTGGTGAACATCACACTACACTCCGGTGGGCTTACATTGCCGGTTCAGTAAGTTTTGCATCTTTCGTTTAAGCCGCTCGCGCAGATTGGGTCGACCACCTCCAGTGCTCGGATGTCCGGAGCCCTGTAAAGGTCACAACGTGGATATTTAGAAAGCTCGATTTAAGGTTGAGTCTTCAAGGGGAGCAGGGGCTGTCGAAAGTGTGGTGTGGAAGTTGGGCTCGGTCAATATGTCCATAAACTACCGTCAGTTGTTGACTTTCTACTCACTACCTAGGAAGGATTCCTCAAATACCAATGCATACTGATTGCCATCCTCGCATTCTATTCCTATTCTTTATATTATATATTTATATTGATAACAAGCACGTGCTTTCTGTCGCAAGGGCCCCTTGAATATAGTGACCGTAGTCTCTGTCTCACATAGGATACGTTTTACAAAAAAAATTCGAACCCAATAAAATCTTTTAATAAAATGAAGCATTATCTATTGTAGAAATTTTCAAACTTGATATCGGCAAGTGAAGAAAAAAGTTTGCTAATAAAGATCGCTCAAAATTAGAAAAATCCCTTCTTAAATATATGAACAAGTTTGTAATAAATACGATTTTCCCCACAGAAGGAAATGCAGATAAACAGGATCCATGAAATCGACCTCTGCTTATGAATATTACGGGGTGGGAAATGCACTTTCCGATTGCATTCCCATATCTTTCATATAATGGCAAACAGTGGTGCATAGGCATTAAGGGAAGCAGGGGATACAAAACACAATGAACAAGGGGACAGACAACAGGACAGGCAGAGGGGACTAGCCGGGTGGGATGGAACGAGAACACGGCGCTGCCTGCTTAAGTCCGAATGTTGATTGGCTTGGATTGCGGATGGCGGAAGGCTGAGACGTGAATTTTGTGGTGTACTCCAGTTGGGTGGGGCTTGAGACACTTGGCTTTGCTTACTGACTTTGGTTTCGGTAGCAGAACTATATTTGCCTGTTTGATTACCCGTGCTGCTTGACGACGACATAGCCGGTTGGAGGGCATGGGAACGCTCTGACCTGGAAAAAGAGAGAGCACAGCATTAGTCAGGGATCACGGGATAGCCATCATCTTTAAGGGAACTCTCTTTGGTCTGTTCTACTTTACCACTCGCTCTGCAGCACAAACTTACGCAGTGTCCACTTCCATTTCATCGGAATCCTCAGCTCGCCTGCCCGACTGCTGCTGCTGCGAATCATCGTTGTCGCTAGCCTCGCTGGCCTCCGCTCCCGAAGACGATGAGGACGACGTATCATTCGCTCTCTTCCGGCCATAGTAGCGTTTCAGCGGCGGTGGCGGTGCCTCTACCACTGCTGTTTGCGCAGCACCGGGAGCACTACCCGTCCCCGACTGGTTCAGGTTAAGCACTCGCGAAGGTAAGGGATAGCTGATCATGGGAGGAGTAGCCTTGGCCAGCGGCGCCTGCTGCTGATGCTGGAGCATCTTCACTGTGGATGTAGTTGTAGTGGTTGTGGTGCTTAGGCAATAGCCTGTTGCTGTTGCTGCGGACGCGGGCGCAACCTTTTTCTTGGAGTGCGAGCGGGAGCGACTCCGCCGACGCCTGTAGGAGCTGCCGCTGGAGCTGCGCGAGGAGTACGAGTAACGTTTTCTGGGCCGCTTGTAGCTGGGACTGCGCGACTTGTAGCGTTTCCACGAGCTAGATCGCGAGCGGGTACGTGACCTAGATCTGGACCTAGTGCGGGATCTGGATCTCGACCGGGACCTAGATCTAGATCTTGATCTGGAGTAGTACCTTCGCCGGCGACGCGACCTAGTCCTGCTTCTTCTGTGGTAGCTGCGACTGCGGTGACTTCGCCGCCGACTGCCACTGCGACTCCTGGATGCAGAGGCGCTCCTCGAGCGGGATCGGGAGTGCGAACGGGAGCGGCGCCTGTTGCGCCTATTGGCCGACTCGTTCATCATCTTTAGCTTGTCCAGGTTGTCCTTGACCTTCTGGGCATACGAAACCGTGGAGGCGGCAGCAGCAGCAGCCGCCGCCGCACTGGCCGCACCGCTGCTGGCATTTATGCAGGACTCACCCAACGTCAGGCCGGGCTTCGTTAGGCTGATGGTTATCTTGGAGTGCGGCTGCATCTCGTCCTCGCCGCCAAATGAGGTAATGTAGGTGATCTTCTCGGGACCTGCGTCGGCGGGGGAGGGCGAACGCGAGTCGCTGTCCTCCTCCTTGTCCTTCTCGTTGCCCTTGCCACCGGCCTTCTTGTCCTTGTCCTCCTTGGCCGCATAGCTTGGCGGACTGAACGGCCTATTGGCGATACGGCGCTCTTTCTGGGCCCGGCGCTCACGACGCGACTTGCGTCCGCTCAGCAGCATCTTCTCCTGCTCCTCCTCGCGGGCAATGCGCAAGGCGTCCGCCTCATCCGCATCCTTGGTCAAGTGCGAAAAGAAGTCGTTGCTTTTCATGCCGTAATTTCGACCGCAGGCGTTAAGCTCGTGGGCCTGGGCGGTGTCCAGCTTACCAATATCAATAGACACGTCCATATCGATATCGGAATCGGATTCTTCCGATCCTTCGCCCTTGTCGCCCTTGGTTGCCACTGCTCCGGTTCCGACTGCTGCAGCTGCTGCGCCTCCTCCTCCTCCTCCTACAGCTGCCACCGAGCTGGCGGCAGCAAAGGGCTGCGGCCCAATAGTGGCTGCATCGCCTGCATCATCGTAAGAGTACCCAATGGTGGCTCCCCCGGTTTTCTGCTTCTTCTTGGCCAGATTGCGTTCCGCCTCCAGCTGGGCATTGGCGCCGAACTGCTCTTCCAGGTAGAGCTGGTGCAGGAACTTGTCCTCGCTGACATTAAGAAAGTCGTTCTGGGCCAGGATACGGTAGCGCTCGTAGTTTAGTTGCCGCTCCTCCGCGCTGAGCTCCGAATCCGCCTCTGCACCTTCGCCACTGCCCTTAGCCACGGCCGGGATGTGGTCTAGATGGGCGCGCACATCGAAGCGATCGATGAGGTTATCCTGCTGACCCTGCCAAGGCACACTGCGGAGGGTAGGAAAGAACTTTTAGTCAGCCTGCCAAGCCAAAGCCTGGAACGTAGAGGGTTTTAAGCTCCAAACTCAATATCACTTGCATGATTGCGGCTCCATCGCCGGCGGCCGCCACTGCGGGGTCCAGGTAAATCTTGCTACGCCGCCCGTGCAGCTGCAGGAACTGCGTGGGATCTGCCTGGATCTTGTCATAGAAGTACTGACGCCGCTCCGCCCGCTTGCGGTAGTCGACGATCAAGCCGCGGATCTTGCGCTCCTGCTTGCGCGCCTCGTGCCACATGTTGATCCGTGCTGTGCCGGCTGCCAAATGAGTAGCGTTCGCCACTCACAATGTCCTCAACACGCCCGGCAAATCGAATCCTGTTCCGATTCCCTACGTCTGCTTCGTTTCGTTTCGATTTTATTTTGGGGAGTGTATCTGAAGTGTGACCGTGGCAGCAGCGAGCGCAAATCCCATAAAATAGTAAGCCGGTAATTTCTAACAATTATCCTTTGGATTTGAAGGACAAATTTCCGTTTTTATTTATTTATCTAGTACAATCGCCACATTTATTTTATTTTTGATTTTTACAATTGAAAATTAGCCACTTGTTTAGTCATATATGCATATTTGGTCGTACTAACCCTTAACCGTACGAGTCGTAACAAAACGATTTTAAAATTATGCTTGGAATACATTGTATAAATTAAGGAAAAACATGTGATTTTGATCGGGAATTCCCCATATACAGCACTCTTTTTTTATACCGCCTTCGAACACTTAATTTTCGATAAGGCGTCCGTTACTATTTCTGGCTGCTGGCAACGCCGTCGAGCCTGCGCTCTGTCCACCATCGGTGGTGGAAACAGGACAACAAAAGGACAATAAATAACAAGCCAAACTGGAATGGGCCACAACACAACAATTGTCTCTCGCCGCCTTTAGCGGCATCGATTTTGAGGGGGAACACATCCACAGCTACATTCACAGGACACCCACGGGGATTTGCGTGTGCGGAAGGAAGCGGCGCAGGAACAGAAGAGAAGGCAGAACGAGTCCAGCTCGTTTTGCGGATCCAGTTTTGATGTCCTCTGACCGACGCTTCTACTTCCCAGCGGATCTTGGATATAATGCCACAGCCGAAGTGGAGAACAATGAGGGCGTCGGGATGTATACGTCCATCTGCAAGGACAGAAACGAGGACAAGGGGAACAATAACGAGGCGGATGTGGCAGTGGAAGCGGACAAGGACGACCAGGACCAGGACCCGGACGATTCGGAATTTCTGCAGGACGTTCCGTACTCATCAAGCAGCATCGACCGAAGCTCGGTGGGCTCCATTCCGTGGGCCGACGATGCCATCAAAAAGAACTTGCTGGACTGGGAGCGGGTTGAGAGACTGCTGAGCGGAGAGGAGCCGCTGCCGGAACAGGAGCCGGAGCTGCGCAACGAGATCGCCGACTGGCAGCGTAAATTCCCCAGCCTGATGGGACGCAGGACTCGTCCGATGCGCCACCACAGTTTCAATAGCCAGGCGAGGGAGGACATCGACTCGATATCCAATCTCAGTCTTAACTCCCTGGACGATGACGACGATGAGGAGGCGGAGGATGGCTTCCTAACGCCGACGGCCGACCTGCAACAGCGGCACCATCATGAGCCTGTATCCCGCCCGTATCTGCGTCCCAGCCAGAAGAAGCTAGTGGATCTACTAGATAGGGATCTGCGCGTCACCTCCGTCTCGGTGAAGCTACTCAAGCGACAGCGCAGCCAGCAACACCAACCCCAGATGCCGATCTCGGCAACGACGCAGTCCTCGGCACGCCTGCGGATGCCGCCCATCCTGAACGTGCTGGACACCAACCGGCGCTTCCGGGGACTGCTAAACAACCGCAGTTTCGTTCAGCTGACCCAGGTGCAGCAAAAGGAGCAACAACAGCACCAGGCCAAGTCCGCTGTGCTGCCGCACCAAGGTAATCGGTCCGCCTGGCACATGCCCATGGCTGCCAGTCGATTCTTTAACAACAAGAACGCGATTGTGTTGCCCTCGCTGAATCTGGGCAGGCACAGGGAGCTAGCCACCACCACGGCCACCTCCAGCCAGAGCAATTCAAGCGGCGGCGGCGGGCACAACAGTCACGGCCACAGCAACAGTTCCTCTAATCGCTCAACGCTGCATCCCTTCGGACTTGCCAGCGTCTCAAGCAACACACCATCGACGGGCCGGTCCATATCGGCAGCAGTGCATCATCCGCGATCCGAGTTCGCTCCGAGCAGTGCCTTCTACATACCCTACAGTGCCTCCAAATTCAAAGCCTTTAAGTAACCTCAAGCAATAAAACTGAAAGCAAAGAATCTGCCAGCTCATTTTTGGGGATGGGATTAGGTTTGGGTTGCAAATGCTGGCTCAATATAGGAAACTGAAAGCTAAGCCTAATAGTGACCTATTATTTAAATTCGTTGAGGACTGGCAACATGTATTGATAAAGCGATATTTTATAGATATTTTAAGCAAGGATCATTTTAAAGATACATAGATATTTTACCATTAGGATACATGTATGTATATGAATCGATATTTTGTTTCATATATCGGATAAATTTGTGTCTACAAGGCGTTTCTTACAAATTTATGTGATGTTTCGATAATATCGATATTTCAATGTTAAAGTGTTTCGATATTTCAAATTTCGACATATTTGAACGTTATATGCGATATATTTATTTCGATAATTCAAATTTGGATATATCAAACTTTACAATATGTTCGATAAGATATTTGTCGATATACCATTTCCGATTTTTCTTCTCGATATACATCCCTTTACATAATATAATATATATATATATATATATTATATAATATAAATACAAATGTAATTAAAAATGTTAAAGAATATATCTTTTTGATTTTTTAAAGTTCTTACATTTATTTTCTTTGCCAAGATAATGCGCTTACAAAAATATATATGTATGTTCAAGTGTAATAATTCCAAACAGACCCAATCTATAGCTACAAGACCCATAAACTCGACTAAGTATCCCACTACAAGCCCATGTTGTCCAGGCGCAGACGTCCATCGTGCTCGGTGAGGTAAAGCGTGTCGGCCAGACACTGCTCCGTAATCAACTCCTCGACGCGATCGTGCATCTGAATGTATGTACAAAAAGGATAAGGTATTCTTCCGGCTTAGGATGATATATAACTTACCCCTTTTGCCTTGTGCTCGCCGAGCACTTCGGGATACTTGAAGGCGGGTCCAAAGTTAACGCTGACTGTGGCACTCTTGTGGATGGAAATGGCTGGGAAGTAACTGCCGGCGTAGATATCCTCGAATGCCGCTCCCTGCGACTGGCCGTTCTTGAAGAACTCAATACGGCTGCCCTGCAGGATGTGCAGATTCTTCAGCGTCTCAGTGATCTTGTCCTTGTCCTCATAGTACAGATGCGACTTGAACTTGACCAGCGGCTGGAAGAGATTGAATGAATATTAGATTAGGGATTGTAACAATGAGACATCAAAAGGTTGAGATTTAAGCTATGTACGTTCCATTCTAAATGGATTTCTTTTGCAGTAAATGGGGGTTAATTATCAAGATTGACCCTTAAACAAATTACAGTCAACGAGCGAGTACTTGTTCATGCTGCTAAAAGAGCAAACCGAAGAGTAAACCGGATAACTCACCCGATCCTTGAAGGTGTTGGGAAGATAATCAAGGGCTGACTCCTCGGGCAGTTCGATCAGAAACCCGAGGGTATCCCCCTCCACGTACGCATCGCTGTAGTGCTTTCCCTGGCTCTCTGTGAACTTTGTGCCCTTGCGGGATCGCCAGGAGTAGCCGAACTTGTCGTAACCGAGCGGAGCCTGCAGATTGCCGTACTCCCTGCCCCAGCCAAGGCGCGTGGCAGCTCCCTCGGGCATCTCTTCAATGGTGATCTCGTAGTACCAGCAGCCACGGTTGACAGCTGCGGGGAATGGCATTCGATTAAAAGCGTTTCCCTCGACAGATCCGAGATTTCTTACAGTGTGTGGCTCGCACCATGCAGTATCCGCGCTCGCCAGTCACCGCCAGCCGATCCTCGCTGATCTTCAGCTGCGGCGCCCGGTCGTGCAGCGCCAGGAGCACAGAATGGGGCACCAGAGTGCGATAGAGCCAGCCCGGTATGGGCTTCCCGGCCCAGTCGGAGCTGTCGTCGAACTCCTGCCGGAAGGGAGCGTGCGGATCGGGCTCTGCGAGTATGTAGCGATAGCCGTCCTTGTTGAAGGGGTGCTCCAGGGGATAGCCATGTGGCGGTAGCTTCACATTGGCGGTGATGTCCGAGCTGGGGCGGCCCTTCTTCCCCGTGGGCCCTGAGTCCGTGCCTGGGAACTTGCGCTTCTGCCTATTGTTCTTGGCAAGGGCAGCTGGATAGCGGAGAAAAAAAAAGAGGGAGGAGACGGTGGAGGTGGAGGAGTATTAGTTACCAGCAATGTACAATGTACGTGACTGGGCAAAGTTCGAGGCGGACCCTCGCTTACACTCTTCCTCCGGAAACGATGACGCCATGGCAGGACAGAAATGGGCAGCCGGCGGAGCCAGGAGACTTCCAATTGCGTCGCGCTCAAAATCAAATCAAATCAAAATCAATTCCACCGAGTGCACGCACACACATCGAAGCCCAGCAGACCCACACATGCACATACAACAGTGGCGTCCGGAGCGTATCTTTCTATTTCGTATTCGTATTTGTTACTAATGAATGAGCCAAGAGTTGTGTTGAGCGCTTCTGCCAGCCCCACCCCGCCCACAATCTGACTACGTGGGGCTGCCAGATGTGCTCTCTTCGCTCGCTCTCTTCCCCCTCTGTCCGCGTTCGTCTGTGTGCGTGCGATCCGCTTTCCGCTTGTTTGCTTTGCCAAACAGCAGCACCAAAAGAGCGTGCGAAACGGTGCAGCGAATGGGAAGAGCGAAATTTGTTTTGTTTGCGGAGAGTGTGCGAAAGAAATCGGCCGATAAATAGCACAAGGAAAGGTGAAATATTCGCAAAGCAGACGGCACGGCGACCACTGTGCGAAAGTCAGCTGGGCGACCAGTGTTGCCAATTTGGCCGGTTGGCTACTTTTCTATTTGGAAGGTCGCTATGCCGACAGACAGGCGAGGCCAATTTATTAGCACCACCTTACTTCTTTTTAAAATTCATAAATTTTTAATCCTACTAAAACTACTTTATTGTATAATGTGACCCCGTGTGACCCCGATCAAGCTATGATCCTTTTTATCTTTTCTGAAACCTCCCGTCGTGGTGGACTCACCTTGAGTGTAGCCGTCGTCGGTAAGCCGGAGAGCACCACTCTTGCTCATGCTCTCGTAGTTCGGCTTAATGATCCGCAGATCCTGGTGGAAAAGTCCGTACATAGAGCCGTGCTCCGAGTGCTCCTCGTAGGTGAACAGCGTTTGGACGTCCTTGACCAGTGATCGCTGCACGGTGCTGTACCAGGACTGGGTGAGTCTTCGAGGCATTGTGGTCATGGCCTCCCAGTACTGCTCGATGTAGGGAATGATCTCCTTGTCCTTGCTGAACTGGGTTTGCCGCTTGCCCTCCCGGGCAGCCGCCTGCTGCATGTTGGCGATGGCGCAGTGGCACATCTGCGAGATGGCTAAATGGGATGGAAATGGGGTAATCGTTAACATGGAAACAGGGGAACTGGTCACTTAGCCGTCACTTACTAGCCTGGCTCTTGCGAAAGCTCTCCAGGCCGGTGGCCGAGCAATTCTTGCAGACGAACACGTAGTTGGTGATGAAGGGTAGCAGCTTGCCTTTGCCCAGTTGGTAGGAGACGCACGCCTCGTGCACCCATCGTGCACAGGTGGCGCAGAGCAGCTCCACACTGTTCAGGTTGCGCTCCTTCCCGCTAAAAATAAAACGCGGCTTATCAGTGTGGGAAGCAAACAAAGCATGCCAGGCAATTCCCCTCCTCACCAATAACAAACGCCGGCGGCGGAACGCATCTCCTGCGATTTCTCCTCCTCGGCGTTAAAGTTCACCTCAGAGCTGGACTCCGTGGGTGAGCTGGTCTCCATCGGGATCTCCTCCATGGCAGTGATAGGCGCGAGCGATGGGGTTTCAGTCAGCAAACAGCATGTAAACAAAATTTTCCGCCGGCGGATTGTGGCTGCGTTGGCAGTGTGCCCACTAGATTTTCCTAAACTCCAGAAAAAGTAGCAGTACTTGAGTAGTAGATTTTCCCACACGCGGCAACTGGTTACACTAAAATAGCTCAACACCCTCGAGACATTTGCCGTTGCCATACTATTCGAAAAAAAAACTTCAGATATTACATTTCCCCGTTGCCCCCGCCATTATGCGCTGATCATAACCCCTAACTCGCGTGCGCAACCCTCTGGTGAATGTCCGACACTGTGGTTTTTCCCAGGAAAATTCCGGAAAAGTCTTGACGGCATTTCACATTACCAGACTGTGCGAGGAAATAGTCGCAAGACCCCAACGGACGGCAGAGTGACCGTTCGGACGAAAACATGGACACCGAGCGAAAATACCAAATTGCGATAAAAGGGAGCCATCGATAGGCAGCCGATATGCGCAAACATTTCACCACACAGGGCGACAACTCTGTCGCTGCCTCTTTGCTCCAACTCTGGCTCTTGCTTCGATTGTAATTGTATATATATACATATATATATTCTTACATATATATGTCCGAGTGTAGAATTATAATTTTTTTGTTGCCGAAAAACATTGTTTCCTGGTGAGAGCGAGGGCGCTATCCTAAATGGCATTGCACGACCGCCGGGAGCGAGCCGAGCGAACAACGAATATCACCGCGTCCAAGTGTACGAGACTCCGCCAGCGCCTGCGACGACTCGCGACGGCAAGCGATTCACTGTCTTTAGTCTAGACGGCAACTCCTTGACAGCACGGAGTCCTGCACGTACATACATCGACTTCGTCTAGATCCGAATCGTTTCCAGCGAGGCGCAGCGAGTGCCGCCAGCGGAGCACCATGTGCGAGGTGTGCGCCGACTTCCTGAATCTCCTCGAGCTCTGTAAGTGAAAAATTGCCAATCGGCAAGTGCAATCCCCCCGCCCCCACATTTTCTCTTCACTTCCCTCTGCTCTCCTTGCAGATGAGGTGCGTGTGGCCAGCTCGGATCTGAAGTTCCAGCTGCTGCTGAAGAGCGAGATCGAGACGACGTTCAACTACATCCAGTCCTGGCCGCAGCGGCAGTGCATGTGCCTGTACCGGGACACCAAGAACTACGACCGCTTCAATCTGGTGGTGCAGTCGCTCATTTGCCTGACGGTGCAGCACCTCAAGCACATCGATCACCTGATTGACAATTACAAGCGGCTCACAGCCAGCGCGGCCCAGGTGGTGGCCCACGCGCAGCAGCAGCAGCAGCAGCAACAGCAACAGCAGCAGCAGCGCGACGAGGCAGACACCCAGTCAGATGCAGGCAAGGATTCCGGAGCTACTACATCCGCTGCTGCCGCCAGTCAGGAGGAAGCCGCCAAGAAGGAAGAGCCGGCCGGCATTGAGGAAGGCCAAGGCGGAGGCGATGGACCAACCAAGAGGCACACTCCCGTTGGTCCTAGCACTCCGCCGCCGCTGCCAGCTCCAGCAGCAGTACACAAGCCCCATCTGCAGTACACCGAGGAACCATGGATCCTGCCCGAGGTGGAGAAGCTGCTGGTGCTGGTGTCCAAGGTGTTCCTTCTTAACTTCCCGCTGTACATTGCCCACAAGCATGGCATGCACCTGCGCCTAGACGACCTGCAGGCGGAGGAAGCTCATCACCTGGCCCTCATCTGCGACCTGCACGACAACGACCTGCCCATCTACCTGCTGCGCAATGTCAGCCTGTTCTGCAATTCGGGCGGCTTCGGTGCCATGTCGCTGTGCTTTGAACATCCCGATCTGCCGGTGTCCACCGCCCACTCAATGACCGCCGCCATATCGAACGTGAAGCTCTGGCTGAACTATCACTGTAACACGCAGCTGTTTGTGCCGCTGCGCAGCCGCATCCTGCAGTATATGTGCAAGCTGTCGGACCAAAGCCTACGCTCCGCGGCCACCCGTGCCATGGCTGACTTCGTGTGGTCATCTATGCGAGATCCGCTGGACGTGGCCGTCAACTTTGACACCGAGGGCCTGGCTTTGGCCTTCAAGTACTTTACATCGACCACGCTGACGATGAGGCTGGCAGGTGGGTTATCTGGCACATTTTCCCTCTTCTCTTTCTTTTCCTGCTCGAATGTAAGGTTGATAATTGTCCTCCTTTCCAGGCATGGCCCAAATCAACGCCCACATCAACCTGTTCAACGAGATCTGCACCACGGAGACGGTTAACGAGGTGGAGCTGTTCGGTCAGCGCATTGCCAACTGGCTGACCGAAAACCACATAGTCCAGCATCTTTTTGGCCCTAATTTGCATGTGGAGATCGTGAAGCAAGCCCATGTACTGCTCAACTTTCTCGCTGTGGAGAATCAAATCGCCGAGGAAGACATCAAGCTCATCTGGCAGGCCACACAGCTGAAGCACTGCTCCAAGACGATCTACGACATATTGCCGTCGCTGGTCAAGAATCTGGCACCGCGTCCCGCAATGCATCTGTACTCCCTGCTCTGCCGCATGGATCCCAAGGAGCACACCGAGCAGAGCATCTACATTGCCTCGGCTTTGACCAAGCAGCTGTGGTCACGCGACTGTTCGCGCAGTCAGATGAACCTCATGCAGGATCATCTTCTCGGCGCCAATGTCACCGCCTCCAGCTCGGATAGCGGCAGCATCGAGGGGAGTAATACGGAAGATGACCATGTGGCCGATGACAGCAGCATAGCCAGCGGCGGAGGAGGTACTGGTGCTACTGGAACTGTTGGCCAAAAGAGTCCCCTGGATGGAGTGACGCCCTGTAAGCAGGCGCGCCATAGGCGACATATCTGCGACCCCACCACCGAGAAGGGCAACCCCCTGGGAGCCGAGGACAAGGTGTACGTAGAAACGAAACATATTATTTCGGAGAACCATCTATCTCTCTCTCTGGCTAACCATTCCTTCCCCCAAATTCCCCCCCAGAAATAACCGCATTGTGAACATCATCGACAATACGAGCAGCGAGGAGGAGCTGCAATCGCGCGCCGCCCTGGAACTCCAGCTCCATCGCAGCCGCAAGAAGACCAGCAACAAGCGTCGCCGCCAGAAGACAGCAGCCAACAAGCAGGTGATGCTCGCGCATGAGCTGGTAGAGATCTGGGACGGAGGCGAAGATGTGCCCAGCAGCGACGAGGCCGATGGCGATGCTGAAGGTGAAGGTGATGGTGAACTTCTGGCGGACAGCGACGAGTGCAGCGATGGAGCAGCCGGCAGCCAGCTGGTCCCAGACGCTGTCCTCAAGCATCTCCAAGGCGAGGGTCCCTACATCCGAGCCATCGAAACGAACATCAGTGAGCTGCTTAGCGGCGCGGAGAATGACGGCAGCTACTCCTCCCCCATGAGTAACAAGTCGGAGAAGAATCTGGCCGACTTCGATGACGAGGACGTATCGCCCTGCGAGGAGGAACTGGCCCAGCTGGTCAGCAGCAGTTCTCGCTCAGCAGCAAATTGCCGGGAGGTTCCGCCCGCCTTTGCCGCCGCCGCCGCCGCCATGATGGTGGCCCAGTCCGCCATGGCCTTGCAGAAATCCGGGGAGTCCAATGTGGCTGCTGCGGCTGCCGCAGTAGCTGCTGCTGCTGCGGCCACTGGGAATGCCCAGCAAACGCTAGCGGCCATGAACCGACAGGCTGCCGCTGCTGCTGCTGCGGCTGTGGCTGCGGCGGCCAAGGCCAAGTCGGACTCGGATGTTGATCTGCTGGATGTGACGACGGCGGTCGCCAAACAGGCCAAGGCGAGCCTGGCAGCGGCGCAGCCCTCCTTCAAGCTGAACGATGTGTGTCAGCCGGGCAACACGCTGCTCTGGGACCTCCTGCAGGACAACAAGATCGTGAGTATCCCTAAATTTATTGCCTAAAGCAAAGCTTAAACTCAAGCAACTCCTTTCAGGGTCAACTGGGTGAATCTCTGGCCTTGGAGGCGGAGAAGGCTTTGGCCACATTGCTGTGCTTTAGCATGGACCGCCAGCTGCGCACCAAGTTCATCGAGGGCTGCCTGTACAATGTGGCGAACAATAGAAGCGTCATTGTCAGCCTGCGTCTGCTGCCCAAGCTGTTCGCCTCCTTCCAGCAGTTCCGGCCCTCGGACACGCACTCGATGACGCTGTGGGCGGAGCGCAATCACCGCATGATGCAGTGCTTCTTCAACAACATCCGTCACTATGCCCGCCGCCATGCCGAGCTGCAGGCCAGCCAGAATGGCGAACAGCCGCAGCAGCAGCAGCTGTACTCGCACAAAACCCAGGTCTCCGTGCGGCTGCAGTTCCTTTCCTCCATCTTCTCGTCGGTGGGCTCACCCAAGAGCTTCCGCCTGACGCTGGACCAGCTGGATGCGTTGTGGGAGTGGCTGGCCCATGATCCGGAGTGCGCCGACTGTTACTTCTCGTGGCTTCAGGCCCAGGCCAAGGGTGGGGATCAGCATGCCCTCGGTTTGGAGGCCCTGCAGCATCTATACTTGAAGAAGCTGCCCGAGCTGAGACCCGAGGAGTTCTCCATGGTGGCTTTGGGTCTGTTCCAGCAGCTGTGCAACTTTGCCCGCATCGCCATGGCCGAGTATGACAAGCACAGCGAGCAAATCTCGTCCACGGCCAGCGCTGTGGGCATGTATCACCTGTGGAAGATCGCCCTGCGCGCCCAGAGCAATGAGGTCTCGCTGGCGGCCATTCAGTACATCAACATGTACTATATGGGCCAGCAGCTGCGCTTGGAGAAGGAGTTTGTCTCTCAGTGCATGGACAATCTGGTGCAGGCGGCCACGGCCCTAGAAAGGTGAGTCTAAGATTAACCACCAAAAAAGGGTTTCAGCGACCTGTAAAGACTCAGAAACCGAGTCAATTTAACCTTGTTTGTCTTTCCGTCCGTGTGAAGCAACACATCCCAGCGACTACAGGAGCTAGAGCTACCAAAATTAAGGACAACAGTCCTTAACTCGCCTTTAGCGGGTATCTTACATGCGAGCACCCTTGACTGTAACTTTCTTACTCGTGTCCAAGTCCTTCTGTGCCCTATTTCTTCTCTAACTCTACCCTAACCTCTCTCTCCTTGCCAGCATCGAGGACGAGAACGCCCTGATGCGCGTGCAGCGCGGCCTGCTCCTGCTCAACACCCACCTGGACACTTTCCGACGCCGCTATGCCTTCCACTTGCGCCGCTGGGCCATCGAGGGTAAGGGCATTGGCTCGCACAGCAACCTAAAGAACGAGGGCGCCGGTCCCTCCTTGAGGATTGTCCTGCAGCAAGCAGGACTCGCCGAGAAGATCGTGCTGCAGATGCATGCCTGCGATCTGATCGCTGACCTCAAGGCGGAGGTCTCCAAGTGGTGGGAGAGCCTGCAGACGGGACTGGTGGCCCCGGTGCTCGGTCTCCTCCTCAGCGATGGACCCTTGCGGATTATTACCCAAGGGCAGGAGCTCACCTCGGACTACGACGAACGGAGTTTGGGGGATGCGGGCTTTAAGGATAATCAGATTGTGTACGTATCGCTGGGCGGACGCGGCGCTCGGCGCAAGGAATCGAACTTGGAGCACCCGTCGATGTTGCCACCGCCGCCCAAGGAGTGCCTGCCCACGGTGCTGCTGCTGCAGCCGAAATACTTCGAGAAGTTATTCTGCCTGATGCAGACCCTGGGCGACATGAAGCCCCAAGTGTCTGCCGTGAATCTCCAGCACCACACCAAGGCCCAGCTGCTGTCGCGTCGCGTCTGGGACATCCTGGCCATGCTGCCCACCAATCCCCACATCCTAGACGCCTTCAAGAGCCTCGTCGGGGATCTCGGCGAAGTTGAGCAGCTCGAGGCGGACGGAGAGGAGGAACAGTTGGCTGCCAAGCGCAAGCAGATCAAGCAGAAGTTCAGGGACCTCCTCGATCCAAACAATCTGCAGAAGTTCATGTACTCTCTGCACATTGTGGATAGCCTAGCGCTTAGCGGTACCCGGCGCGAAGCCAACGGGAGCCTAGCTCCAGACCAGATCCGCGTCAAGAAGTCGTCGATGGGCAGGCGTAGGAACAGCAACGAACAGCAGCAACCGCCGCCGCCGCCAACAGCGGCTACTGCCAAGGAGCAACTATGCGACCTGGAGTCACCGCTGACGCCGACGCCCACGCCTGGCCAGCAGGATGCGGAGACAGAGGCCAGCAGCAGCAGCAGCGGCGGCGACAAGGAGAACCAGCCGAAGCAGCACAGTAAGCGGCAAAAGAAAAGCGATGCCTACGAACAGGAGCGTCCCCTGGGCTGCTCCACACCTCCCTCACCATCCCCGTCCCCAGCGCCACCACTGCCACCGCTCGCCGCCATGGAGCCGCGTGGCGGCGACAACAAGTGGAGCGAGGCCTTTGTCAAGTGCGGCGGCGTGCGACACCTCTACGAGATCTTCAGCGGCGGCCAGCTGCAGCAGAGCGCCCATCCCAAGGAACTGGCCCTAAACGAGTGGCGCCACGACTGCCTGGTCAGTCTGCTGCGCATCATCTGGCTGCTGGGCTTCGAGGAGCTGCACTCGCCCGATGTGCACGTGATGCTGTCCAAGCCACATCCCTTCATGCTGCAGCTGATGGAGGTGCCGGATTGTCTCACCCGCCTCTGCTCGATCCTAAACGACGAGGTTCATCAGCAGCAGCAGCACCAGCACCAGCAGTCCCAACAGCCGGTTGCCTCCTCTGCCAGCTCCCTGGTGTTTCCCTACCAATTCCATCAGCTTCGCACTGGGTTCTGGGGGCGAGCGCAACTCATCCAATTCGCCATGAACATCCTGGTAAGCTTCGTGCACGCCTCGGCGGAGGCGAGGCGACTGCTCTGGTCACAGACCGATGAGGATCAGTGCCGTTGGCTGCAGAAGTTCATACTGGAGGACCCGGAGCCGGGCGTGCGACGTGAGATCTGCGCCGGGCTCTATCGCATTTGTTTGGGCAACGCGCACAGCTATCGCCTGGTGCTGGCCCCGCTGCTGCGCAAGCTGATCGCCATGCTGCCGCTGGCGGAGCAGATGAGCTCGGGTGCCCAGCATACGCAGTTCCTGCTCTCGGAGGACGGTAAGGAGCCGTATGGACCCGCCTGCCGTGACTACTTCTGGCTGCTAGCCCGACTGGTAGACACCCTTTCGCCAGAAATGGTAGCCGAGGAGCATTTCGACATCGAGCGACTCTGCGAGAGCATCGCTCAGAGCATCCTCACGCGGGAGTACTTGGAGCTGCGCCATGGATTCCAGGACGAAGGGCTGGTTGGCCTGCTGAACCTCATGTCCAACCTGATTAAGTACGACACCAGCTTCAAGTACACGCCCAAGGCGCTGTCCTTCATCGAGCAACTGATCGGCTTCCTGTTCGACATGCCCTCGCCGGCGGACCGCCAGAAGCCCAAGTGCAAGTCGAGCACATCGCGCGGTGCCGCCTACGATCTGCTCGTGGAGCTCGCCCGCGGCTGCGCCACCAACTATGCGTATCTTCATGGCCGCCTCCTGGCCCAGCACAAGTCCGGGCCGAAGCAGCCATATCCCTGGGACTATTGGCCGAGGGACGAGGGGCGGTCGGACTGCGGCTATGTGGGACTGACCAACCTGGGCGCTACCTGCTACATGGCCTCCTGCGTCCAGCATCTGTACATGATGCCGCAGGCCAGGGCGGCGATACTGCGGGTGCCGCAGCTGGGCGCCCAGAAGCATGGACCCACGCTCCTGGAACTGCAGCGGATGTTCGCCTACCTGCTGGAATCGGAGCGCAAGGCCTACAATCCGCGCAGCTTCTGCCGGGTGTACCAGATGGATCACCAGCCGCTGAATACGGGCGAGCAGAAGGACATGGCCGAGTTCTTCATCGATCTGGTATCCAAGCTGGAGGAGATGACGCCCGATCTGAAGCATCTGGTCAAGCGGCTATTCTCTGGCACGCTCAGCAACAACGTCGTCTCCCTGGACTGCGGCCATGTCTCTCGCACCGCCGAGGAGTTCTATACGGTTCGGTGCCAGGTGGCGGATATGCGCAACCTGCAGGAGTCCCTCGATGAGGTCACCGTCAAGGACACGCTGGAGGGCGACAACATGTACACGTGCTCGCAGTGCGGCAAGAAGGTGCGAGCGGAGAAACGGGCCTGCTTCAAGAAGCTGCCGCAGATCCTGTGCTTCAACACGATGCGCTACACCTTCAACATGGTCACCATGCTCAAGGAGAAGGTCAACACACACTTCTCCTTCCCCCTGCGCCTGAACATGTGCCACTACGTGGAGAAGACCCTGATGCCCCAGCAGTACCAGGAGGAGCGCGAGAAGCGGCTCAGGGAGAGGGCGAACGAGGGCGTAGAGCAGGGAGCCCGGGGCGAGGAGAATGACAACGAAAAGGCAGAGGCCTCGCTGGACGCCGACATCGAGGAGTGCTACGAGTGAGTCCTGGCTACGTAGCTACCTCTAACTACCTCTTATTTCCTGTGAAAATTCCTTAGGTATGAGCTTGTGGGTGTGACTGTGCACACGGGCACTGCGGATGGCGGGCACTATTACAGCTTCATCAAGGAACGAACGAAGACCAGCTACCATCCGCACGAGCGCTGGTTTCTCTTTAACGACGCCGAGGTGAAGCCCTTCGATCCCTCACAGATAGCAGCCGAGTGTTTTGGCGGCGAAATGACGGTGAGTTCGAGGATCTCCCCTGATGCCTCAGTTTGTAATGAGTTCCCCTTTTTGGCAGAGTAAAACCTACGATTCGGTGACCGAAAAGTATTTAGACTTTAGCTTCGAGAAGACCAACTCCGCCTACATGCTCTTCTACGAGCGACGCCTGCCCGAGCACCTGCAGCGCCGACACTCCGAGCTATTGGTCACTCCGACGCCCAGTCCCACCGTGGAGGAGAAGTCGGAGATCGAAGAGCCCGCCAAGCTAGAGACTGGCGTGGCCAGTGAGAGCAAGTCGGAGATAATCGTGGAACTGGCCGATGAGGAGAAGGGTGTTAAGGAGCAGGTAGGGGAAAGAGAGCAGCCGGTGGAAGCCAAGGAAGACAGCCCGGAGAAGTCTAAGCCGAAAGAAGAGGCGCAAGATGAGGCGCCAGCAGAGTTGGAGAAGACGAAAAAGTCGAGCGAGCAGAGCAAGGAGATCGCGGAGAACCCAACAGCCAATTGTGATAATCATAAGCCAAGCAACAATAGCCACCAGAAAGCCAGCACCGACCAGAAGCAGCAACTATTTCGTCCATTGCTAAACAAGGAGCTAGAGGATTGGATCTGGCAGGACAACCGGCAGTTCCTACAGGATCGCAACATCTTCGAGCACACCTACTTCAAGTGAGTGAAGGCCTCAATGTAAGAGCCACAGCATCCTCATCCCTACTATGATATTGTGTTGTGTGTGTATATTTTCGCAGTTTTATGTGGCAGATCTGTGGCCACATACCCCAGACTCTACTATCGGAGACGGACGTCACTTGCATGGCCGCCAAGTTGTCGGTGTCGTTCTTCATCGAGACCTTCATTCATGCCAAGGAAAAGGTGGGTTAATTCGTCGCGAGTACATCCTAGGGAAGCATATTATATAGAAAACTCAGTAATGATATATTGACCTCCATATCGCGCTTAATATTATATTACATATGTCCGGTCTGTTACCTCCTCCCATTTAGCCAACGATGGTGCCCTGGGTGGAGCTGCTGACGAAACAGTTCAACGCCAGTGAAGAGGCTTGCGAGTGGTTCCTCTCGCACATGTCACTGGAGCCCTTCTGGCCCGTGCAGGTGCTCATCCAGTGTCCCAACCAGATGGTGCGGCAAATGTTCCAGCGTCTGGTCATTCATGTCATCCAGCGGCTGCGGTAAGAGGAGACTACTGAATCCTCCTTCTCCCTGCTCCCATTAATGATTTTCTTTGGCAGCGCCTCCCATGCGGACCTGTATCTGGATGTGGAAACGGATGAGGACGACAAGGAGCGAATCGGCCAGGCATCGTGCGTGACTCGCTTCATCGGTTCGCTCATCTCGCTGCTGGAGCACGGCGCCCGGTCCCATCTGCGCCATCTGTCCGAGTACTTTAGTCTGCTGTGCGAGTTCTCGCGCATGGGCGACGAGGAGGTCATGTTCCTGCTGCGCATCGGGATACTTAAGAGTCTGGTCGACTTCTATTTGGGCAACAAGCAAACGGATAGCGTAAGTGGATGCCCAGCCATCCAAACTGGGGGATCTGCTAAGCTACGGGTCTCATTACAGATCGACATCAGCTCGGATAACGAGGACAACTCCTCGGATGAGGCACTGTCGGTGGAGAAGATGCGACCCGCTTCCCTGGACAAGATGATTGCCCTGTGCGCCAGCCTGGTGGAGAGATCACGCGGCACTGATTTCCGGTTACGTCTGTCGCCCAAAGACTTTAATGCGATTGCCGGCTCCAAGGTGATACTAGAAAAGCTGGAAAGCGTCTATTCCATATAACCAATCCACCAATCAAGCATTCCACCAAACAAGCACTCAAGAACCTCACCTGCACCTGCACTGCATCCCCTACAAACAAAAAAATTCAAGATATAAAACCAAATGCATTTTTCCCACTCCAACGCTGTTGTTTCCTCTGCTCCTGTGTTAACAGTCTTGCATTATTTTCGTAGGGCTTTCCATTTTTATATCAACAAATAAAGGACGGCATTAATCCGCACCAGACCAAGCATTTAATCCACGCCCTCTGCCGCTGGGACGAGCGACTCGCCACGCAGATCATTGGCATGCTCTTCGCCTCGGTGACCAAGCACACTGAGCTGTGCGGCCCCTTCTTCAAGCTGCTCACGTTGCTCACCGAGACGCAGGCGGGGCCCGTCGGCCTGCCCTGTTTCACCCAGCTCATCCTGCCGCGCATGTGGGACGCGGCCGAGTATTGTCCGCAGCCGGTGCTCGATTGGCTGTCGATGCAGGCCACCAAGAATAAGATCGCCCACACCTGGATCCTGCAGTCCGCCGAACAGTGGCTGGAGCAGTTTCTTCTAGCCCACGACAATACGCGTGTGCGAAACGGTATGAATTGACTGTTCAATGTCAAGATGAGTAACGAACATACACATTTGAATTGCCAATATGGCGCTAGCACCAGTGATGTCACTTTATTAGCTAGATTTGGCTGCTTACAATTTAAATGTACTTTATTTTATTCAATTTTTTAAATTCAAATTGTTAAAGCCAAAAGGTAAGGCTTTGTCCATATATTTAGTAATACATTTTATTTTTTATATACATTTTGAGCTCCTTATATATATTATAAGGATTATAATACATATATATTTTTATTTTTTATATCAAGACGATATTTTCATGATATTTACAAATTTCAAGCCCAAGCCATCGTCTAAGAAGTGCAGCTTCTCGCTTAAACTTTATTTGTTACAAAGAAACGTTTTAAATATAACGATTTCTTTGTTATTAATTTAAAAAATACATTCTAGCTATTTTTTCTTAAGAGCTTGTTTTGCTAAGCAGATTCTGTCAGCACTATAAGACAGCGGTTGGTTCTGGAGCGCTCCATCTCTGTCTCTCTCTCTGGCTTGAAAAAAATGCCCAAGAGCGCGATTTGAGTTTTAAAGAAAATCGTATGTCGTTACTTATCTTAAAAATTATCTAAAGCTTCTGTAGCTTATATGGTGTGGCTTATTGGTCGTATCCTAACATGTCGTGTCTTGTTGCAGCCGCCGCCTTCCTGCTGGTGGCCTTGGTTCCCTCGCAGCCCTTCCGGGCTAACTTCCGGGCGCACTCACAGCACAAGCTGCTGGCCCTAAATCCCCACAGTTACCGGTAAGTGAATGGAGGCGGCGACCCGTGGGAAAACCTCGGATACTTACCCCTCTTTCCTTGCAGCGACATCAACAGCGATGCCCAGGTGGTGCTGCATCAGGTGATCACGCTGCTTCTGCGTCTGCTGCGACCCGCGCGGGTCTATGCGGACATTGGCGCCCATGGCACCACCAAGCTGACCGCATACTTCAACCTGCTCAGCTACTGTATGGTTTCAAAGACTGAAAAACTAATGGCAAGTTTGGCAGCAGTTAACTTAACCCAACTCTCTCCTCCCCCGCAAGATTCACTGCTAAATGTGTGTGTTGGCCCTTACAGATAGGTTCGTTCATGCGCTCCCTGTGGGAGCTGTTCCATCCACGGCTCTCGGAGCCGAGCGTTCCGGCCCATCACAACAAGCACGCGCTCTTGACCTTCTGGCACCACTCGCTGGTGGACTGTCCGGAGAACGCTGCCCAGGTGGCCAACTGCCCGGAGATAACCCGCAACATAGCATTTAATTATATACTGTAAGGATCTCCTCCTCTTTTTGTGGTGTGATCTAAGGGTTTCCCTCGCCCCTCCACCCACAGGGCCGACCATGACGATGCGGAGATAGTCACATACAACCGTTCCATGCTGCCCGCCTACTACGGCCTGCTGCGATTGTGCTGCGAGCAGAGCCGCGCCCTCACCCGCCAGCTGTCGCAGCACCAGAACCTGCAGTGGGCCTTCAAGAACATCACGCCCCATCCCACCCAGTATGCGGCCGCCGTGGATGAGCTGTTCAAGCTGATGGCCCTGTTCGCCACCCGCCATCCCGATGCCAGCGAGCAGGAGAAGCTGGATGTAACGCAGTTTAGGAGGGCGGTGATTGTGTCCTACACCAGCAGCCTGGATGCCCGGGTGTCTTGGTCCACGCTGATCAGTGCCCTGAAGATTCTAGGTGAGAGATCCACAAAAAAAAAAACCCTATACATTTGCAGCCTGAATTAATTATTTGCCTTTAGTGGACAATGAGGAGGACCGCACCATGGTAATCTTCAACGGGGGCATCGAGATGTGCTTCGAGGCCCTGCACACCCTACATTCCATGCACCATGAGGCCACCGCCTGCCATGTGGCCGGCGACTTGTTCGACCTGTTGGGCGAACTCCTGCTCCTTTTGGCCACACTGCGCACGCGCACCGACAGTCCGGCTCAGAAGAAGCAGCAGCAGCAGCAGCTGGAGCAGCAGTTGCAGCTGCAACAGCAACAGATGCTGCAGAAGCAGCAACAGCAACAACAGCAGCAGCAGCAATCGCAAAGCCAGTCGCAGGCACCGCAAACGCCTCAGCAGAAGGAGAAGCAGCTGCAGCAACAGATGCAGCAGCATCTGCAGCTGCAGCAACTGCAGCAGATGCAGTTCCAGCAACAGCACTTCCTGCGCCAGCAGCACCAGCATTCGGCGCTGGCCAAGGCCCTGCCGGATGCGGTCAAGCGACTGGCCACGCTCCTCAACACCTTTAACTCGCCGGAGATCAGCCGGATGGCCCTGGAAGTTCTCAAGGAGCTGGTGCGAAACACCAGCCTGGAGGCCATCAGCATCCTGGCGCCCATACTGATCAACTGTCACCTGTCCGTGGCGAATGCCCCCAATGCCATCGGACCCCTGGGACCCTACTTCCCCCGTCGGGGGGCCAAGCACTCGCCCTGGCCCCTCGGCGCCAAGAATTCGCCGCGCCCGCCGCGACCCATGGTCCAGATGTGCATCGCCTTAGCGGAGCTGTCGCCACGTGGCCAGGATGCGGAGTACGACGCACAGGTGGAGGCGTTCTACAGGCCCTACCACGACTTTATCGACGTCATGATGAGAATGTGCGTCAACACGGGAACGCTGAACGACACGCTGGTGAAGCTGCAGTGCCTGGTGGCCATCGAGTCGACGCCGCTGCACTTCAACTACTTCCCCAAATTCTGGGTGGGAATCCACAACAACGCCCTGACGCACAAGTGAGTATACCTTTCCTTCTCCTCCGTCTGCTCCTCGCTCTAATCCTTGTCCTCTTCATAGATATGTGGAGCTCCTGTTGAAGAATCAACTGCTAGTAGAGTACTTGCACAATGTCCTGAAAGATGCGCGCAGCATGCTCAAGGATACGTGCGTGCGCGAGTTCTTGGAGCTATACTACCACAAGGTGGCATCCCAGCTTCAGGTGGCACGCATGATCTATACGATCAACTATGGCATGCACTCCAAGGACGACATCGACGAGCTGTGCGGCGATCTGTTTGCCATTCGAATCATTGCCCAGGCTACCGGAGTGCCGGCCTCAGTACGCAAGGAGCTGCGAGGGTCGCTGAGAGCGCTCCAGAACAAGAGCGAAAGGTTCAGGAAGGAGTCGGAGCGAGGTAAGAACTGGCTGAGAACTCTACAAGTCTAAAAACATTTTCTCTTCTATTTAGAAGAGAATTTGGTTGATAGTTTCATAGTTTTTATTGTTGATACCAACTGAAGGTAGAGTTCTTTAGTTGTGTTTGTTTTTCGAGTAGTTTTAATTTGCCTTAACTTTATCTTTACATCACGACTTGCTTCCTTATTAATTATCTTATCCCAACTCCATTCTTAGCTGATCAATTTCCAAATAAGAAGCAGAAGCGTGACACCCACAAGGACAAAGATAAGGCCAATGATCTGGCAGTTTCAGACGGTGAAAACGCCAACGCATCAGTGGATGGCGCCGACAAACCCGTAGATGTCTCAATGGAGACAGTCGGCAGCAGTAGCAGCAATAACGAGACAACGACTACGGATGGCAGTGCCAAGCCGCCCACACCCGCCGGCAGCGACGACGAGCAGATGGAGAAGACATCGATACCGTCCTCGGACGACGAGACCGAGCTGGAGGATGAGCTTGAACCAACACCGAAGCGCAACAAGAAGGCGTCGAATAAGAAGACAGCACAGGATCGTCTTAACGAAGACCGGGAGAAGCGTCTGATCACGCTGATCACCATGGAATCGTATATTCAAAGCATTTTCGCCATCCTAAAGAGGGATTCAAGTCTGTCCAGTGCGGGTACGAATAAAGAACCCACTGAGGAGGCTGCTGGGGAGGTTGCCTCCACATCAGCGGCGGCGGCAGCTATAAAAGCATGCCGGCCCAAGGGAGCCTGCACGCCACCCGAACCAATGCCAGAGGTGGTCAGCAGCGATACCAGATGCAACATGGAGACGGAGATTGAGACGGAGCCGCCGCAATCGCCGACGGCCAGTCAGACCAATGGCAGCCAGCCAGCAGAATCGCCAGCATCGGTGGCTACCAGCAGTGGAGTAGATCCCACGCCAGCTGCCTCGTCATCCGTTGCATCCACGACCCAGGCAGCGAGTCCGACACAGATTTAGTTGTCGTTCAATGATTTGCTCAGCATTTTGTTTTTCGGTAAGCCCCTTGACTGATAATGGGCGCCGGGGGGCGGTGCTGACCTCGGCGGAGCTCCTAACATGTAAGAATTTTGTGGCCAAAGGTCAATGTTACACAATGTACTCGTAAGCAACCCAAGGTTGGTGCTAATGGTGGGCTTGGGGGCGAATCAACACACCCAATTAAATCCGACAGACGCAAGCAAAAGACAATAGAAGCTTCAAGATAACTAACGCCATGTTATTTTTTATTACACTGAAGCTGGCTCCAGGCTTGAAAACTCCTTCAAAAGCCGGAGAGAGAGAGAGAGAGAGAGCTCTAGAGCCAGCCGCTCTCTAATGCCATGTATTCTCATGCATTCTAAATTTGTACACACACCACCAAGTGCATTCAATTTTTCGATTTTTACGCTCTCAATGTTGTGCGAAGAACAGCTCGCATATTGCATTTCAAAAGCATGGTCGTTACTCATCTTGATATTTAAAAAGTCTTTGCACCAGCTATATGTATGTATATCCCCAGGACCTGCTGAGTCCGGAAACGGATCTTGGGACTGTTAGATACCTAGTTAAGCTTAGCCTAGCCGCATCTTACAACAAATAGCAATGTAACTCACAGATTCAATCACATTCACGTAGACATACCCGACCGAAGCACACCACACACACATACATATATTCAATATAGCGATAAATGTAACTAATTTAAGACTTCCTCCGAGCACGTATACCCCAGATATGATCCCAAATCCCCTTTCAAATGGGAGACACGCAAGTTTATTAATATAAAAACCCTTTGGCGAAATTTGTTATGCCAAAAAAAAAGAAAGAAACCAAGTGAATCAGAGGCAGCATTAGGACTACAAATTGAATGTTTGAACAGGAGAGAGCGAGCGGTTGCAGATCAGTGAAACGGCTTACGAGACGCTAATATCTATATATGTTGTATTAGATCCATTAAGTATCATTTATGAAACGATGCTAAGAACCTTTGCTTACCTTCTTACCTTCTCTCGCCCTGTCCCTATTCCCCCCCAATGCACCATAAATAATATAATACATACGTTAGAGATGAAACGATATTATTATAATAGAACGTAAAGAACCATTTTAAATATTGGATGTGTTACAAATATGTCATAATACTTTTCAACTGTAAATTGCATAACGCAAAACGATCGAACGAACAGTTTTTTTAGTTCAAGTCCGCTAAGGATCAAATGTAATGTTTAGCACGTAAGCGAGGAGACTGTGTGTCGAGCGTTGTTGTCCCAGGGTGAAACACAACAGGACAAAAATGATAATGATTTAAAATAAAACAGTGAACTGGCTAGACCAGCAAAGGAGGATCGCGTATATTGATAGTTTTAAGCACACAATTATAAACGATCGAAAGCCACACACACCCAATGTAATGTTAAAAAACCAGAAGAAAAAAACAAAACAAAAAAAAAACCCAAAACTAAAACTAAATTACACTTAAAAAATCATGAGAATAATAAGTTTAAATGATATGTAATTGAAACGATTGAAAGTGTTCTATATTTCATTGGGCGGTATTTACGAGTTTATACCCTTGGGGAGTGTATTATCATTTTAGTTAGAATCAGCTATGCCGTGAGTTAATTCTTCTGCTGCATTCTGAGCGCCTGGTACATGGAAACCTGAATTTGATAAATTTGTACTGGGAATACTTCTGATTGTGAACTTTATGTATCCGAAACAATGTTTTGTCCGCTTACATTTCGCGTAACAGGCGAACAGAGAGCAGTAGAACAACGATGAGCTTATTGATATGTAGAAGCTAGTTATGCATCCCTGGCGTGTCAAGACTCAAACCACGGTTTTGGTCGCGACTATCTATGGAAGCGATAACTTTTATAATCGATAACTATCTTCACCGTGGACTTAAACAGCGGTTTAAGACACGACTTAGTTATGCATCCCTGGCGGGCCTAGACTCAAACCACGGGTTTGGTCACGACTATCCATGGAAGCGATAACGTTTATAATCGATAACTATCTTCACCGTGGACTTAAACAGTGGTTTAAGACACGACTTAGTTATGCATCCCTGGCGGGCCAAGACTCAAACCACGGTTTTGGTCGCGACTATCTATGGATGCGATAACGTTTATAATCGATAACTATCTTCACCGTGGACTTAAACAGCGGTTTAAGACACGACTATCCATTCAAGGCCAAAACTGTTCTAAGCGTCATTTATACAACTGTTATATTTCTGTTATATTTATCTACTGTCTGCTGCCTTCTGGCCGCCTGGTGCATAAAACCATGTGCTTCATGAATTTGTAGAGCGAAGAGTCGAAATTGGGATCTTGTTTTTTCGTACAACAACAACAACAGTCATACTTTTGAAGAACCATTTCATGAAATTACTAAGCAAATATTGTCCCGCGTGTCTCATTCCGTGTAACAGGCGAACAGCCAACGGTAGAACCACAATGCGCTGATAAAAATCATAGAGAGCAGTTCTCACGAGATCGCTAAACTGTTATAAAATAGGTTAGCAATCATCCTCCTGCTGCATTCGCCTGGTACATGAAATCATGCATTTGATAAATTTGTACTGGGTAAACAAACTCCTGATTCGAAACTTGTTCTTGCCGAAATTCTTACATTTCGTGTCAACCTGTTGCTGATAATTCCGGTCTTGTGTTCCATTTCAGAAAATTCCTGCGCACGCAGGCGCTGAGTTAAATTTCACATTCCTGCTTTGAGTGGCCCAAAAAATCAGTCCCTGGATATTTAGTGTACCAAACGGTTCTAAATTAGAGAAGCCATTTTTTCAGAGCAAAAAAATAAAAGAAAAAATGCCGTGCGTAGGTTGTGGAAAAGGTGAGCTACTGTTCCTCCGGGAATTCTTGTTTAGTGTTATTGCCTTTAGCTGTGTTTGTGTCAGCCGGAAAAATCGAAAACTTGATTGCTCTGCAGTACCTGACACTTTGTTGATACGTTGATGACATGTGGAACTGCTAAGCAAATACCGATAATAAATCCCCGCAACTATTATTTCATTCACAGAATGTAAGTGCACCCCGGAGAAGTGCAGCGAGAGCTGCAAGTGCCAGACTCCCGGTCAGTGCAGATGCAATCCATCCTCAAGCAGCACCTCGACATCATCGGGAGGATGTTGCAAGAAGGCTGGGAACTCAGCGGGTGGCGATGCCCAGGTCGGCGGCAAGTGCTGTGGCGACAAGAAATAAAGGCCACAGAAATCGAATCCCAGCTGGAGTATGAAAAATTCATTTTCTTTTATTTGTCGATGGCCATAACTGCTAGTGAGCTGTTATCATACATAAATTTATTTATTTATTGTTTAAATCGAAACAAACCAAGACTTTTTTTCTATACTGTAAACTGCACAAGATAAACGTATGACCTATATACCGAGCATTGCGCCTTTGTGTTCAACTTTAATGGGTGGCAATGATTTCTTTATGTATTTCTTCCTTTTTTTGTTTAGCTTTTCTTTATATTTCTTTTTAAGTTTAAACTAATTGTAGTAACAAAGGGGGTGGCAAAATAAGGCGCTTAGCAAACCAGCCAACAACAATGTGCACATTCTGTTTATACATAGATTGCTTATGGAATTCTATACCAAAGATGAGAAGGGTGGGCAGGCAAGAGGAAAAATGGGAAATTAAACAAATTAAATTCGTTAGCGATCTTTATATTACAGCGTTCAAATTCATATATATATATACGCGTATCGTATGTAAAAAAAAAACAATTTAAAAAGTTACTTCTCAACGGATGCGCGCCACTCACTAATTGATCTTTGAAGATCCTTAAATATATTGGTAATTTAGACAAACTACACTTTCAAATTCAATGCAATATAAAAACAACATCCTTTCAGGGGGTATTTAATAACTAGACGTTTGTGTTCCTGGTTCTCTAGAGAAATTTATATCATCGGTTTATACATTTCCTTGCTAAACGGTTCCTGAATGACCAGGCTATAACCAGTCTACTGGTCGGGGTCCTTGGACACTTAGTTGCGCTTGGCCTTGCGCTTTTTGCGACTGTTGGGCGCCATGGTATTGGCTGGGATGGAGGCTGGGGCTGGGGCCGTGGGACTTGGGATTGTGGCCTTGGCCATTGATTCGTTGCTGTTGGAGAACTTGCCCCAAATATTGTGGATGAAACTTTGGCGGGCCTCGTTGCCATTGCTGCTGCTGCTCTTCTTTGATTTGTATGCCACATTGTTATTGTTATTGTTGTTGTTATTGCTGCAGTTGTTATTAGTCGCCGACGGCGGAGGCACCTGCTGCGGCTGCTGCTGCTGCGTCTTGTGCTGCACTCCTTGGGCGTATTCTCATGAGCGCTTCACCTTGCCATTGGACGCATTCTTCGATGTCTGGGATCGGTAGCCGGCCGCCCCGCCTCCGCCGACAGCCATTTCGGTCGCATGCGTAGCCACATGCTGAATGCCCTTCTCCATGCAGCCGTGGTAGATGGGTCGCATAAACTGTCGAGGTTACATGGATAAATATATATTTTTAAGAAAAAGGCCTGCTTTGTGTCTTACCTTCTCCCACATAAGCGTGGCTAAGTCATCCAGCTTGCCGCCAAAGTCACTCAGCTCGCCGCTATATCTGAAAAGGGAAGAGGATATTGTGAGTAACAGGGATTAGGATCTTCTAAGTACTAAGTTCTAACACCTAACCCTAAACAGCACGTGCTTGATTTGACGTCGCTTGACATCTATGTCCAAGAAGAACTCACCTGATATAGGCCCAGAGGGCCAGCGTGAGCAGCGCTACGCCCATGACCAGATTGCAGAAGTTGGCGAACGTGTAGAGGCCCACCAGACCGAAGATGCCGCTGAGGATGTACATAATGACAGCGCAGGCGAAGTACACCGCTGGAGTGCGGGCCGCCTTGAAGATATTCTTGCTCTCGTTGTGCGCCCGGTAGTTGACAAAGACCTCCTCGAGATCATCGTCCAGTTGCTGGCGGAACTTCTCGGTGAACTCCTCGCCGCCCATCTTCCGCTTGGTGGCGAACTGGAAGAGCGCCTTGTCCTTGACCCGAATGTGCTCCGTCTCCAGGTGAGCGGTGCTTAAGTACGGTCGCGTACCGCCGCACACCTCCTCCATGAGCTGCTGGTACAGCTCCTTGGCAGCGGCGACGGCAGTCAAATGGTTGGCCTCGGCGGTGGCCACCAGCATGCTCTTCGGCTCGGGCAGCTCGTTGCCCTTGTAGATGTTCATGTACGACTGGAAGTACTGGATGAGATCGCGTGCCCGCACTCGCTGGCCGCTGATCTCCTTGTAGACCAGATTGTCCGGCGCCAGCAGCATGGGTACCAGGGTGCGCAGGCTGTTTTTGAAGTCGGGCGTGATGTCCTGGAGTTTGCCGTCAAATTGAGGATTCGTCGCAACATTCAGGCCCGGATGTGGCATCAAGAAGCAGGCCACCTCCGTAAAACAGGACGAGATGTGGCGGCGCAGGGACTGGAGCTCGGGATGTTGCTTGTCAGACACCTCCAGCCGCTTCTTCAGTATCTTGTCGCCGCCCAGAGCCCCGTATTCCGCCTCGTAGGGAAAGCTCCAGTCGCGAACGAGGAACTGAAGGCGCTGGAACGGCTTCTTGCCGGTGTCGGCCAGCGCCAGGCGGCCATATTCGGTGAAGAGCTGCAGATGCTGTAGGTCATCCTCCTGGATGTTTTGTGACAGATTGTATATCTGCACCGAGGACAGCATCGTGCTCAGTGCAAAGACGGTGGCGCAATCGCGGACCGTGCTCTGGCTATCGAAGGCGCCCTGTGTGTCCAGCAGGATGATGGCTATCTTGTCGCCGCTGGGATAGTCGTGCAGGAATATGTCGGACCACATGAGAATGCCGGTGGTGTCGCGTTCGGAGCCGCCGCGCCACGAAAACCCAGACAGGGGCTCTGTCTCATCACCCAGCCAATCCGACACATCGTGGTGTACATACTAAGGATTACAAAAAATAAGTTCAAGTAAGGAAACACTGCTAAAGCTAACTTCAAATTAATATAAGCTTCTAGATCATGGAACGCACCTTTGAGTACAAGTATCGCAGAAAGAAGTCGAGGAGGAAGCTCTTGCCCTTGCGGAAGGCTCCCGCCACAGAGACGACGCAGACGAACCGGTCCTTGACCTCGTCACGCATCAGCACCTCGCTCAGGGCCTCCTCGTTAAGCACGAACGTGTGCTCCTCGGAGGCGTTGATCACCTGCACTGCCGAGCCGCCCATTCTGAAAGTTCTCCTGTTCTGCTTCGCTTGTTTCCGGCTAGCTTGGTTTTTTTTTTCCTTTTTATGTTTGCTGAGGTTTGTTTTGGGAATATCCGACAACCAACTTTTGTTATTGTGTGGGGGGATTTGTAAAAGTGTCAGCTGGAATAATACAAGACAGCAAAAGTAAATAAAGTGTGTTTACTATTCCTCCCCCCTTTTCCTAAAACCTTTTCATTTCATTTCCGGCAAGGGGGGGGGGGGAATAACCAGGCTAACGGTAATTGCGCAAGCATCTGAGAGTTCATTTAATTTTGGCACAGCCACGAGACACGACCGACGCGACGCGACGCGGCCTGCAATTATGAGAGGCAGCCAAAAATAAATCCAACAACCATGCGCTGCCCAGCGTTGTCAGAAGATTTCAGCGGCAGCCGCATCATGTAATCGGATTGTTCAGGTGCGTGGGGTATATGGTACATAAGGATAAATATGTGCTTTGTATGTAGGCAGAAAATTAACAAAACTAATCAGTGTTTGGAGAAGGGAAGATCTTCAAAAAGTGCAGTGCAAGGTAGAAGCCAATAAATTGAGGGAGAATCGATCAGACTTGATTTATGGCTTTTATAACTTATTCTTAAAAGCTTTTTCATCAAGCAAAACATCTTTTAACAAGGTAACAATTAAATTTCAAGTAATTTAACTTGGTTGGTTAATTTAGTTAGAAATTAAGCGACTAGTTAAATTTCTTGTAATTTATTTTTCGAATAATGTGAGTGGTAATCGTCACAATATTGTATGTAGCTGCGATTATTATATCGATATTTATCGTGACTATTTTTTTATACTGTTAAGAGGTGTTTTTGTCCCAGCTGTTATTATATACATATGTATGGTATCTGTGCTTTTGATTTCAATTGAAGTTAACAGCTTTTTATTTAGTTTTTATAGTATTATTTGGATCGTAAGTGTTTTAATATTATTATATTATAAAATAATATAGTATAAGTATATAGTATATAGTATTTCACTTTTCAATTGATTTATCTTCACAATTCAGAACCCTAAGTCATTTATCTATACAACATCTACAACAACATCTATCATATTGATAAAAGAAAGTCCTCATTTTATCTCTGAAATAAAACTATCAATGTGCATTATTGTTTGATAAGTTTGTAGGTAGTATAAACTGGCGATAAGTGGCAAAAATTAAATGATATACAAATGTATAGCCTTTGATGGGACATATAAGTAAATTATGGCTTCAAGTGTCAGAAATAGAAAAAGTGTTATCACAATGAGTAGCAGCTTGTCAGCTTGCTTTTAGCAACTGAACATTAAAAAAACAGTTTTCTATCATAAATGTGCGGTTCTGTTACCATTCTTTCTTGGCTGTTAATCAGAAAATCAAGAAAACAAGCTGTTTTTGAAATTTTTCTAAGCGAAAAGCCGGTTTATATTAAAAGACACTTTTAAGATAATTCAGATTTACAAGTATTCTTTATAATATTTGTAAACCGGTTTCGTAAATTGTTAAAGAAATAAAGCAAAACTCCCACAACTTTCTTGCATTTTTGTTCTGATTTTTCAAGGGTTTTCGAGATCCATTTATATACAAAGAAAGGGTTCCCAAAGCGGGTTAAACGCATTCAGCACAATTGAAAGTACGGGCCCAACCGTCCGAGCGAGCGAAGCACATTAAAATTAACATTAATTTCATTTGCTGCGCCGTGATGACGTCGACATATTTGGTCGCACTACGCAGTTGACCGCCGGTGACTTGAATTCTAATTGGAAGCGCAGCCAAAACAAAGAGCGTACCAGCAACAGCAGCAACAAGAACTGCGCGACAGCAGATCGGAGAATTATGCCAGACACGCGATTATCGCCCGAAAAAAAAGCTATGCTGGTCTCTTAATTGAACTGAATTGGATCGGGAATGGGAATAGAAATCGGAATTAGCGGCAGCAACACGACCAGCGCGACTGTCAACCAAATCAAACTGCACAAACAACACGCAAGTCACCTTTGGGCTTAGTCAATGGAATAGTGGAACAGAGAGAGGCCGATCGCTAGACGAGAGAGCGCCACCATACTCTTCCACTGCCCACATGGCAGGCCCCAATGAGAGAGATAGAGAGAGAGGAACGAAAGGGGGACATTGCTGGTGGGACAACTGGCAGCTGCAACGTTAGCAAAGTTGCGTCTGTCCAATTAACACTTTGCCACATAATTAAATTGGACATTGTGGCCGACTTTGGCGCGCTGATTCACAAATTTCAAATGAGAACCGAAACTCATCTGGCAATACCGTCGTCGTGACTACCTGCCAGAGCTCGGCTTGTCAATCAGGTGTGTGAGTAGGCCCTCTATATACCGTTGATCGGGTGCCAAAGCAGTCCCAGTAGCTGTCCTGCTTATACTGCTAGACCCTCGCTTTGCGAACCGATGTAAACAACGGGGCTAAAGAGTAACAGCAACAGTTGTGCCCAGCGATTAGTCAACTGGAAACGGTTGCCGAGAGCAACAGCAACAACACAACACACAGAACGACGACGACGGCGGCCGCACCAACAGAAGAAGAAGAACAAGAACAGAGCGCTTGGAAAAATGTTGAGCGGGGATAAAAGAATAATCGTTTAATTCGCCTAAATTGGGTGCCCGTGAACAAAAAGCTGTGTTTAATTAGTCCCAATCAGGGCGGCCGTCGCACAGGAGGTGCTCATTTGCCATACACCACTTAGTCGCCATGGAACCGAGAACGCGCCGATTTGGAAGCGGACACCGCCCAGTTCTGCTGCTCGGCCTCGTGGCCATGTGGTGTTCCCTGTCAGGAGTGTCGCCTGCTCCGGAGGAGAACCCGGTTTACTACTACATCGGTTGCTACACTGCGAGGACGGATTTGCTGAAGGAATCCGTGTACGCCAAGACCCCACAGACCTGCATCGAAATTTGCGAGCATCAGGGGCACCAGTATGCCGTCCTGTGGACGGAGAAGTGCTTCTGCGCGAACGCCCTCGAGCCAAAGGAACAGCAGGACGAGCAGCTGTGCAACACGCGCTGCCTGGCCAACAAGGCGCAGTACTGCGGCGGCGTTGGCGTCCACTCGTACTACTCCACCACACCCACCAGGCAGCCGGCACCGCATCATCTGCATGTGGCCAACAAGACCGAGAATAGCCTCACAGTCGCCTGGGATGCCTATGAGCCGAGGAAACTTCTTCTTGCTGGAGCAGCGGAGGCAGTACTGCCTAATCAGCAGCTGGCCAGCTTCCTGATTCGCGCCCAGGTCCTGAACACATTCTCATCGCTGCCCGCCTTCCCGCAGCCCGAGTTCATGGTGCAGAGCTCGGAGACCAGGTTCGAGCTCACAGATTTGCAGCCAGCAACGCTGTACAACGTCAGCGTACGTGCCATCTGCCGGGATCAGCCGCAGGGAGAGACTGAGTGCGGCCAGGCCACGCTGCAGGCCAGAACAGAGGTGGGTCTCCCTAGTCCTGCACCGGCGCAGCCCAAGATACTCAGCCGCAACGATCGCACCATCAACGTGGAGCTCTCACCCATCCGGAATGACAATGGACCGGTGAGTCAGCTCCTCGTCATTGTGGAGTATGTGGACAACTCGCTGAGCCAGCCCTTCGATGCCCAACTCTTGGGCAGTTGGCAGAAGGCACAGCAGGATGGTCTTCCTTACTACATAGCCGCTGAGCTAGACTACGATCGGCCGGAAGACAACCGCACCCGAAGTTTTGTGGTTGGCGATGGCAAGCGGTATGGACGCTATCATAATGCACCCTTGGATGAATCCAACGGCCATGTGCACATCAGTCTCGGAGTGGTGAGTAAGGCATAGCCTCGAAGCAAAACTTTATACTAAACTGCTGCTTCTAGGTGAGCACCCTGGAGGGCGTGACCAAGACACTGTACAGCCGGGGAACCCACGACCAGCACGTGTCCTCGCTGGACGACTTCAGCTATGCCACCTTCGACAAGGGCCAGTCCTCGGTTGTCGCCTTGGCCGTTACCTGCGTGATCTTCGGCACCTGCCTGCTGCTCAGCCTCATCGCCTACTTCTATCTGCGCTACAAGACCTGTCGCGGCCGAAGATTGACGGGGCGCAATGGCCACGAGATGACACTGCAGACACCAATCATTGAGAGGGAGAACAATGGCTACCTGGTGGAGGACGAACCACAGCCGCATTCGCCGGAAAACTTTAAGAATCAGCTGCAGCAGCTGGTGGAGGGATTCGAGCGGATACCGAGGAATGCCTTGCGCCTGAACGTGAACGATGTGATCGGGGACGGACGCTTCGGCGAGATCATAACGGGAAAGGTGGCCTCGAACGACGCTATGCGGGAGTGCACCCTCCACGTGCTCTGCCTGGACGACCTTAACGGAGTTACGCAGGCTCAGTTGCTAAGGGAGATGCGTCAGCTGGCGCATTTGAGGCGCCAGGAGCATCTGCTGGACTTTTACGGCGTGTCAGCGAGTCCCGACTGGTTCTACCTAATCTTTGAGCAGCAGCGCGTGAGTCTCAAGCGCAGGCTAGTGGAGAGTCGCCTGATGGCGCCTTCGCCGCGCCTCACCTCCCTCTCCGAGCAGCTGGTGCTGCAGTGGATCTACGAGCTGGCCAGTGCCATGTCCTATCTGACCAGCTGCCAGGTGGTGCATCGTCAGCTTTGCTCACACAGTATTTTCGTGACCGGTGAGTCCAAGCTGAAGTTGAGCGTATTCGGGCCGCTACAGTTCACGAACACCAGCAGTCGCCAGCAGCCGGATCACAGCAGATGGCTGGCCCCGGAGGTGTTGCGCCACCAGCAGCATCACTCCCCTCGCTCCGATGTGTGGTCCCTGGCCTGCGTCGCCTGGGAATGCTGCTCGCTGGGCGGTACCCCCTATGCCAATGTCGTGGCCAGTAGCAATCAGCTCCTCGAGGCCATTCGGGCAGCAGTGCGTCCCGCACAGCCGGCGTACGTCTACGGAGATCTGTATCAGCTGCTGCTCAACTGCTGGCAGCTAGAACCAAGCGAGCGGAGCACCAGCGAGGACGTGGCTTTCGGCATACGTCAGCTGATGACCTCACCGCGCCATGCCCTCAGCTTCGATCGAGTGGCGGGCGGACTGGACACCGTGCCCCCGTACCTGCCGCAGCTGGAGACGATGGCATCGATGGGTTGAGAGGAATAGAATAATTAGCCTTAGTCAGAGAGACAGTATATTTCGGTAATGAGTCACTCTCTCCCGCTAAGAGAAACAATCTCTTGATAAATACGAATGTTTGCATTTTGATTTTGAATGTGAGTTTGCTCGAAATAGAGTAAGCTTGAAATTGTTGTATTTAAAGAGATACTTTACGTTTTGACTATTTAGTTGTTCTTAAAAATAAAAATAGACTTTAGGCTATCCTTTAACGTATTGTTTTACGATTAATTCAGTATTGTTTTGTTTTATTTTTTTGCTGTCTTTTAAAGGACTTCTACTGCATATAGGAACAGAATTCCTTGCATTACTTTTATGTAAATATTTACATTAAATTCTCAGCAAATAAAGCCGCGGGAAACAAAAACTAATCTATAACCGAAAGAGAATTCAGTGCGACTTTCCCCAATCAAAGCAAAGTTCAATCGAATGTGCTCGATAAAGAGCGAAAGATAAAGGCAATATATGAGCGACAGAGCGTCAGAATTGTGTAATAAAATTTGAATTCCATGATTTGGCAAACCCTCACCTCCTGTGAATCCCCGCTAATGTTGCACAAACCGAGCAAAAGCAACAACTGAGCGAAAAATCAAAGCACAAGTGGCAAAAAAAAAAAGAGAGAAAATACACAAAGAGAGAAGCGGCCGCCATTGAGTGAGTGAGCGAAACTTTGATCGCTGTTGGCTGGCAATTAATAATAGAAAATATTCAGCGCTGCACATGTGTGCGAGTATCAAAATTGACGATTAATCAGTTTAAAGGTCTTGCACCCAATGGGGGCTCTATTGCATCTATTGTTGTGTTATGTTGTTTAAGAATTAATTAGAGAGAAATTTTGGCAGCGTCCCGAGCTGCTATTAGTCATAGGGAATTGGGTTAATATATATGCATGTATGGATTTGGGCTGCCACTGAAATCTTACCAAGCTAATTCAGAAAAACTCCAAAAAGGTATTAGAGATGGCACAGCACCGATATTCGATTCGATGTTTACCTGTTAGAGTATCAAAACACAACTCCACAGGTTATTTTTTGGATTTCCCTGGCATTATTTAAGCCAAATCTTTCTGGATTATGTTTTGGCACTCAACAAAGTCTATGAATTCCACAGAAAAAAGAGCTTGTTATATACTAAATATTTGATTTGTTTGATTGTATTAGGAAATGTATTTTAGGGGAGATTTAAAACAAAGAAAATACTGAATTAAAGCACATAGAAGATCATATTATCTCTTAAAGATGATTAAGAGAGTATTTTAAAGTTTTCTATAACGAAATAGCCCTCATTCACTGGTCGCATCATTGTGAATGAATGATGCTAGCGTTTACACTGCAATTGCATCTTTAAAAACGTTAGTATGTCGACGGACTAAGAGAAAGTAAGTAAAGAAGTGCGGTATACTTTAATTAACGTTTATGAGTAATTAGAGAGCTATTTAAAATCATAAAGAAGATGCAATTTCGCAGGTAAAACATGTAAACCTAAACTTAACTTAAGTATGCCATTGATCAAGGTTAAGTGCTCGATAATTACCACTTCAAGACGAACGAATTGTTAAAATATATTACGAGCATTTCTCTGTACGATCGGAATGGGCTTGCATATACATATATCCCAATTTTTTTTAAGTCCTAATCTTTTATTAGAAGTGGACCGCTTATCGGTGGATCCCTTGCAGCGGCTGATAAGCCATCGACCGCTGGTCAAAGCCATTGTCTTGTCGACGTGTAACTACTAAAAGTCATGATGGAGGCAAGCACATGGCTAGCGAATCGTTTTATAGGGCATCGCAGAGCGTCCAATGGAGCGTGGCGATATATTCGGTGCGACTTTTGAACGCTTACCTTGCCCGGATTCGAGATTCAAGGTGAATGACGACACAACAATTGAAGTCACCACCACTACGCACGGTCCGCCAATGGGCAATAATTATTAATAAATCAAGCTCCCGGCTAGCTGCCTGGCCAACGTAATCGCTGTGCAGGGCTGCTGCTGAGGAAGATGATCCGGAATTGGCCAACTTTTTGAATGCCTTTGCAACTGCGTGTGCAAAGTGTTATTGTTTTCGTTACATACACACATTGGGGGGGGGAATCCGAGAAGCGCAAGTCGCGGAGCCAAGGAAACTGGTTGCTCACACACGCACACCCGCGCTCACAAACACACACACACTCTCGCACGCACACTTTTCTGGAAAGCTCGTTTAGCGGCTGGCTAACTGCGCAAATATGACGAATTGTTGCTCCGCCAATATTACTCACTTAAGTTAATCGTTTACATCGGATATGGAAATCCTGCAAAGCTGCCTCAGCTTGGTTTTCGACACTTTGGTGGGCAGAAAAATACGTATTTTGTTGTGCTCTGTTGCTGTGTGACCGTAGGCGCGAAGGGCCAGAATCCTCCCGCACCGATGCTGTTGGCGGGGTGCTATCGAAAACAAGACATCGATATATGGTTCGTTACTTATCGATAGGTGCCGGTAAATAGATATCAAATTTAAATATTAAGGGTCATTTTTATATTTCATTGTTAAAATATTATTTTCTAGTACAAATCAATGTTTTGCCCCTCCCCTTAACTAATTAACTTAACCTAGTGGCTGCTCTCTTAGACGAGAATAATACATTGATCCATGAAACTTCCGCTTGACCTCTTTTCAGGCTTCAGCGTGGCCTCCTGGCGATGCCTCCATCCGTGCACATGTTCCGTTCTCCGAGACAGGCCGCGTAGCCGAGGGCGTGCGGGATAAAGTGCTGCTCATAGACTCCGGTGAAGAGCTGGGCGTAGGGTCCGCTGGCAAAGACGGCAACGTCGTCGCCGCCATGGGTCTCCGACTCCAACGGCACGGTGCTGGGGAACATGAAATCCTTGTTCTTCATGTTGATGGCTCGCAGGTTCTTCCTTTTCACGGCTCCGCCCTCCCTGAGGTAGTTGCTATCGTAGCCGGGGCCATTGGCATAGCTGAGGGTGGCATATGGCAGATCATCCGACGCCAGTTGCCCGTCGTTGATCCCAAAGATGTCGTTCTTTCGGCTGGAGTAGCCCGCCAGCGACATGGTGTGCGAGTGATCCGAGGAGACCACGATCAGGGTGTCATCGGTGCTGGTCTGACTCCTGGCGTATCGCACCGCCTTGTCGAACTCCGCCGTCTCGTCGATGGCTCGCAGGGCCAAGGTGTCGTGGTGTCCGTGATCGATACGTCCACCCTCCACGAACAGGAAGTAGCCACGTCCGGCGCTTTGGCGTTCCAGCACGTTCATCGCCGCCTGCACCATTTCCTCCAGCGTGGGCTGCTCGCTGGGATTGGCGTCCAGGTGGTAGGCCATGTGGTAGGGCGCAAACAGACCCAACACACGCGAGGTGTGATTGGAGAGGTCAAGCAACTGCCTTCGGTTCTCCACGTAACGGGCACTGTTTGTGTGCTGCCTCTTCCACTCCTCAATGAGATTGCGTCCATCCTCCCGACGGCCAGGTGCTCCTCCGCTGTCCGTGACGCTTTTGGGCAGGAAGTTCTCACGACCACCGCCCATGATCACGTTGAGCTTCTGACCCACGGGACTGTTTATCAGCTGGTTAGCGGCATCTGGACAGAGGCTGGGCTCTCCGCCATCTCCCACGACCTCGGCATCATTCTCCCAGTTCCGGTTGGCCAAATGAGCATAGACACCCGCCGGCGAGGCGTGCGTAACCGACGTGGTGGTCACTAATCCGGTGGCCATTCCCTGCTTCTGTGCCCAGGCCGCAATGGAGGCCACATGGTTAGTGGCCTGCGCCTGCGCCTGGCAATCCTTGAACTGCACCGCGGCACTCACTCCAATCGTGCCATAGTTGGCCTTGACACCGCCCAGATAGGCGGTGGCCGTGCAAGCAGAGTCCGCCACCTGCATGTTGGCGCAATAGGTCTTGCTCAGACCCACATAGGGAAACTGTTCGAAGGCGAACTGCTTCTCCTCGCCGCCCAAGTACACCCGACCGGCCGTAATTGTGGGTATGGACATTCCGTCGCCGATGAAGAGCATCACGTTGCGGGCCAGCTGCGTGTTGAGCCTCAGCTTGCTCTCCAGCTGCTGCTCCAGGGTCTGGGCCGCCAGTCCCTGCCAGTATTCGGCATAGCGTTCCTCGGCCTTCATCGCATCGAAGACGATCTGGGGCATGGCACGCTTTGACCGGCCACCCAGAGGGTGGGAATCCAGCAGGGAAAAAACTGGATGCATTCGCCTCTCGGACTCGTGGGAGCTGGCTATTAATTATAGTAAGTACAGTTGGTTTAGTTTTATGCCTCGATCACTATGACTTTACTTTTGAACTTACCTCCTCCGCTGACTAGAGCACTCAGGACGACGCACAACAAGAAGAACTGCAGCCTCATTGTTATGGCGATTACACTTTATTTTTAAGCTGAGCTGTGCTGGCTGTACGTTGCCCGGCACGTTTCCTCCGGCACTGATACCCGGCTAGCACGAGACCTGCGATATTTATAGCATTCGAGGCGCAGGTCCGAGATTTCATAATGCGGTTCTGCCGCGCCGCCATCGCCGGCTGATAAAGGAAAACACAAGTTGCCTTTGCTGAACGCAGGCTTGGTTTTCTATAAAGGGAACAGGCCACAGTGGTACCTCCTTTGAAAGTTTCGTGACAGGCAAGATAGCTGATGAGTAACAAGAAGTCACAAGGAATATATTCTGTAAATTGCGCAAAGGATCTTATTTCAAGAAGATCGAAAACTTCTGCAGGTTCGATTTTAAGCATCAGAAAGAGTTTAATATTCTTCATTATTTTACTAAGCTGCATTTGGTAAAGAATAGTTTTGCCTTGGGGCTCTATAAGGTTGTACATTCATTACTTATTAATAAAAATTAATAAATATTTGAAGTATACAAAATGCCATATATTTGTAAATATTATAGATCCTTAAAGTAACTATTAATATTTGTGGAACATTCTTTAAGGTGTAATACGGAGTCGTTGTTCCTCCAAGTCTTAACAAAAAAACAGAAGCAAATATACATTATTCCATAGAAAATCGAGTGCTCACTGTAATTGTTATTTGAAAAACTGATGTTTTTCAGCGTTTCATCGTTATCATCAAGACACGGCGTCGTCTGCCTGCCTGCCCCGTGTCCGTCCATCGGATCTCGGTGCGTCTGCCTGCCGCATCCGCCTTTTCGACACGCGAGTTCTTCACGTGATCGCTGCTCCTCGCTCTCTATCACTTACTGTTGTTGCTGTGCCCGATCTCATGCTTCCAGTTAAGTCATAAACGCGGCCTAATTACCCTCCGTGTGATTTTCAAGTGAAGAAAATGATTTGAAAAACGCGCGCCCTCGTGCCAGCATCCGAGCATCCGCTGCGAATGGCAGAATCCGTATAATGGAATCTGGCAATGCCCGGCGAGGAGATGGCGCAAGCGCCGGCATTAAAAACATTGAGCAAGGAGTATCTGCTTCTCACGTATGCGCGTATCTCAGAGAACGAGTATCTCACAATTCTCAGCATCTCAGCATCGGCATCCGTCGGCCAAACGCTCGGATGCTGTGGGAGAGCTTCTGCTTTGGCAGCGCGCACTTGGCCAAAATAGTTGTTGGTTCGCATGCAAAACGTTAAAATCGCATTAGCTGAAAGACATTTTTATACCAACGGCGCGTTTTTAATTTTTTCTACACTAACAACAACACAAAATAATAAAAAAAAGTAACAAAAAATAGACAAAGTAGATGGCGAAAATAATAAAAACAAAAAAATTTAATAACAAAACGAAGCGATAAAGCATAGCTAAACTTTTAACGTTCAAAACTCGATGCGTATACACAAGTATAAATAAATAAACGCGTGTATATATGATATGTATACATATAATAAATGATATTTCAATAATTTTCAACGAAACAACAGAGGTCTGTGACAGTGCGCTGGTGAAAATCGAATAATTCAAGAAACGAAAGAAATCCCAGAATCTAAGAATCGAAAAGGAAAAGCGGAGTGAAGAGCAGCTCGCTCCCCGCATTGATTTTTGTAACTTTTTCCGTTCTTGGGCCAAAATAGTTGACAGCAAAATCTCTCAAAAGTTGTAAAACTTTGCAAATTCTGTGCTGTGTGTGCATTCGTGTGTATAACAACTAAGGATGAAATGCAAGGACTTTCGTGGCTTCTCATTTTCTATTTTTTATTCCCGTGCCAAGATGGTATTAAAAAACATAGAAGATGTAATGCCACACACACGAAAATTCATACATAATACAATACAGTAAATTGCTAACTGTGTTTCGGCCATCTCTCCCTCGCAGGACTCCCTCCGTTCGTGTGTGTGTGTGTGTCGGGATTATGTGACTCTCCGTATACATATCTACAATGTCGGGGCTGTGGTGTTTTGTGGGATAGAGGAGGAGGCTATACAATGTAGTAGAGATATATGTAACTACAATAGTATATCCATAGCCCAGTCGGACGCCCAGCTGGCTGCCATAGTTTTACGTTTGTGTTCGCATGGGGGTTCCCCCGCGCTTAATCCCCTAAAAGCATGATCGCAAATAAAAAGGCTCGTCGTGCAGAGTTTGGGAATTCCTGCATTTAAGGGCGAAATACATAATTTTTGGTGGTTTCACAACAATCGGGACAACTTTCAATTGCTTTCATTGACAGTTAAAACGAAAGTTATCAGCAAAAACAACCAAGAGCAGCAACAACAGCAGCGGCAGCAGCAGCAGCAGCATCGCAGCTTCAGCGATGACAACGACAACAACTCAGAAGTCAAACACGAGACAACAACACCAACAGTAACAACAACAAAAACAACAACAACAACAACACAAACACAATTAAATAACAACCAAAAAATAAAAGTAGCCAAAAACTTTGCCAAGAGACACACACACAAACACACACACACACACTCGCCCACCCATCCAGCGAACACAAACAAGTTGCTGTGTTGTTCGTGCTTCAAAAGGGGCGGCAGGGGGTGTGGCCGCTCAAACTTTTAACATAGTAGCCCACATATACGCGTACACATACAAATGTACGCCCGTAAATTTTCGCACAAAAAAAAAAAAAAGAAGAAAAAAATATAACGAAACCAAAAGAAAGAAAGAACGAAAAATGGGGAAAAACAGAAAGGCAGAAAAGAAGGGAAAAGGAATCGAAGCGTAGGATACAGAGGGGGCTGTGAGTTTGGGGGGGAGGGGGTTTCGATGTTATGGGAGGATGCCAAAGGACGATTGCACACTGTGTCAATTCCGTAACAACATTCGGAACGCTTTAATGGAATGTACCCGTATCTGACAATGCCACTACAATGTACCAATAATGAGTTGTCAGCATGTGTGTGTGTGCGTGTGTGTGTGTGTGTGTGTGTGGGTGGGTGTACTTGGCACAGTGGCGTATTTTCAAAAGGCTTAAAATTCTATGAAAAGTTTTGAATTTGAATTTCTTAATCAAGTTTGCTTGCAACGATTAAGGCAGCAAAGGCTGTTTTCTATGTCAACCGCTTACTTTTGCTCTAGAATTCTCAATGTGTTCTAGCGCTGAATGTTGAAACTTCGGATACTGATGAAAGAGAGGTGGCTTTCTTCTGAAACAGCTGTATATGTCAGATTGCTTCTTTTCTCTGAAAAGATCTTAGTGCTTTTCTTTTGGCATAAAGTCGTGTTGTAGTTTTTTTTAATCAGGTCGACTTTTTAATATTTTTTTAATACAGCATATAAAGATATAAAATAAAAGTATCTGGAAGCGGTTTGATAAGATCTGTGATTAATAATAATATCTTAGAACACTACAACATAACTGACATCTATCAGAGTATTGTAAATGAAACTAATTTGTGTTTTTAAGTCATTCAATCATAATATAATTTTATATTCAATTTAAGAAATCGTAAGAAAAGTAATCAGAAGGTTTTTTGACTTCTTAAATGATTTATTTCCATCTTGACAATAAATTTAACAAATAAAAGCCAAGTTTTCTTTGATTATTTTTCATTCTTAATCAGTTCTATTTTATTTTTGGTCTAAATATTTGCTGGCAGTGGAATTATATGCAGTTTTCTAAGAATCCATATCTTCTTTGAATTACCAAAGGTTTCCTACAGTTACACTTCACCCACACATCAAAAAAGGCTGCATATTTATAAAACACATCCCAACAATGACTTAAATCCATTAGAAAAATCCTTGTAAATAATGTAAGCATTTATTTATTATTATTTATTAAGTGTTTACATTTGGATTTACCAGAATTGTATGGTAATATTTCTAATAATACTTGTTGGAACACACACAATTACTTCTGTTCAATGACGAGTATCCTGCGATTCCTGGAAACAATTAGACTGCGCCTCCAAATCATGTTTTTCCCCCTCGACTATTCAACGAAATTCCTGGGAATTCCCTTATTTAATTTGATGATTTCGCCATTCCGGCCCATTGTACATCATCAGTGAGCATTGTTGCCAGAGAGCCAGAGTGGCAAAAGGATGCGCGCTGCGGGACGCACGAACGGATGGCACGAACGCACGACTGCTTGCTCGCTTTCTCTCTCTCTCTCTCTCTTTCTCTCTATCTCTCTTTATTTCCTAGCTCCCTCGCACTTGAGGGGAACGGGGATGGAGCACCCAACCCCAAACCCCCCAAAGCACGCGCTCCAGCAGCGAGTTAACTTTGACGTTATGCTGTAAGCGTTGGGTGCTTCGTTTAAATGAGTGCTCGTTGAATGTGTGAGTAATTGGAGGGATGTTGGCCCGGCGGGGCGGTTGCAGGAGGTTGGGGTGGTTGCGGGAGGTTGGGTGCTTGTGGGTTGGGGAGCTTAGTTCGTGGGGGGGCGGGGGAGCTTAAAGGATGGCTGCACGGAATGGAAAAGCAAACGACAACAAGCAAAACATTGATGTTACTGGAGGAGCTTGCCAGCAGACGCTGGCTGGCTTTTATAGTTCGCCAAAGGAGTGAAATGGCGCCATCTGAAGATTTATGCATGTATTTGTGTGTGTGCGGTGTGTGCGCTGACAGTGTGTGTGTGTGCGGTGTGTGTATGGGAAATTATGAAAGCATTTGTGTTTGAGTTTGAGTAAACATGACCACTGGCGGCTGGGCGGGGGTTGTTTTGGTCGCCTGGCCCACACTGCGTATGTGTGTTTTCGGGCATAATGCACATCCCAACATACACTCATACATATATGAATGTAGCTGCGGTGTATCTGTGTGTCGCAGCCGCACATATGTTTGTGTGTGTGTGTGTGCTGGCTGGCCTGTTTGCTCACCTTCGGTGCAGTTGCTGATTTTGAGGCCGGCGCATATTGTTAATGGCCTTCCTTCTCCTCCAGCACACCGATGCTTGATGAGAAGAGGCGACTCTCAGGGCGGAGGCCATCATCCAGCGCAGTGCAGCGCTGACCTTCACCCATTTAACGGCATTTAGCCGTTGACAAACCGACCGAAAGTTGAATGTCATCATTGCAAATCATTTGCTATTTTTCGTTAGCCACACGGCGAAAAAAAAGAAATCAATTATATGCCATTTAGTCAGGTTTTAGGTTCTTAAGGATGCAAATTTATTTAATATATGAATATTTGGATATTCTGGTATTGTTTAGTGCTTGAAATATTTAAAAAAAATTAAAGAGAACTTAGATAAATTAGAAATATGTGATATGATGATATATTAGGGTTTTTAAATCCCCTAAAACAATGTCTAAAAGTATGCCATGCTATTTTTTAGTTACCAAATTCAGTCTAAATTGTTTTTTTTTACAATGTTATTTGATGTAGCATACTTTTTAACACTTTTTAAATGGGTTTAAACAATCCTGATTTATATTTTTAATATATACTATGTATTTTTATATATTCAAAGCTTTAACATGTCTTCGAAACTCTCAAACTGCTCTAAAGGGAATTATTATATGCAAAAGGGCTATAATTTTGGTAATTTATATTTAAAATTCCTAAAAAAAAAGGTTGATTATATAAACCGACTCTTAAATACCTAAATACCCGGTTGTTATTGTATAATTGCTAATTAGTTGCATACTTTTGGGGGATTTCGCTAACTTTCGGTGAATTTTGCTTTAAAAATCTTATAAATCACCTAAAACCTAAAATCTGAAACAACAACAAAGACTCTAGTATTTTTAATTATTTACCTTATTAATATGTTGCAATCAGAGCCAAGTTATTAGTGTTTTTGACCTAGATTTCCCTTTTTGTGAACGTATATTCAAATGCCCCTCAATACGCAGCCGTCGTATATCACAATCACATACCCTGAAGCCCCCAAAATAATACCTAGATGAATGGAGCCTTTTTTTTATGTTAACTCGCTTATTGCGTTACTTGGACTTCCCCTGCGAAATGCACAACTCATTCAGGAGCGAGGAGTGGCGAGAGCTGAGTCTAATTTTAGAAATGCAGATATGCAATCGGGATCGATGGAGCTGAATTCTGGGATATAACCATGACAACGCACAGCTGCATTGCAATTTATGGGCTTCACCCGTACCCTTCTGGAGCTGTACTTTTAGTCCGATTCCGGAGTTACTTGCATTCGGTTGCGTTCGTTGATTGAGTATCACCTAAGCAGGTCTTCTATTACTATTAATCGAAACAAATTAAAATTCGATAAAAAATAAAAGAAATACAGGCGCCGCCGGGTAAAATTATGGAACATATAAAATGTATGAACGAGCAAATAAATAGAACTGCCATTCCAATTTTTATATTATGGCCAATGGCACAAATTTAATATCATCCGCGAGCGGGCAAAATTGCTGTCGTTAAAATATTTTACAACATCCTACAAAGATTGAAAATAAATCAAGCGTGCGTGTGTGTGTGGTGCGGGTGTGCCTGTGTGTGTTTATGAGTGGAGGGTGTTTCAGTGGGTGGCTATGGATCTGCCTTCTTTTTTTTTTTTGGGGCAGTCCCCGCTATCATAGATGCCCCGCTGAACATTCAAATATTGGCAGAGTCATGTGCAATTTTTGCAGGTTGTTTATTTACATTGTCGGCGCTGTAAAAGCCAAACGGGATCTGTACATATATACGGATATTTGTATATATAGATAGATATATATCGTGCACACTGCGTGTGCAATTAGAGGCCATCAATTGCCAGATTGAAAGTGCCTGTCGCTGGCGAGAGATTTGTGAATCTTGAAAAATATGAAGGATTTGTGTGTTTACATCGTTGGAATGCACTGATTTCTTTTAGCTTCTGGGATAAACAATTTGTGGGAATGAGGAAGTACCCTCTTGACTGCTGCCATAATTATACGAGAGATCCTTTAAGTATCTTTAAGCCCGGTTGAAAAAGTTTGGCCCCCCGTTCAGTTCCAGTTTTTTGGCAATTAAAAAGTCACACAAAATACCCGCACACACACGCAGAAAGTTCAGCTTAATTTAGCAACAAAGTGAATTACAATTTTAGACACCTCCTTCGAAGGGAGCTTGCCTGTTATCCTGACAGACAGCTGTTACATGGAAATGAGCCAGCCAGCCTTCCATTTAAGCCATTTGAATATTGTTGTTTACTTCTTTGGCCCTCTCTCGGGTTCCTTTTTTTCGCTCCTGTCTTTCTAACTTGGCAAGTTATTGAACCCGTAAAAGTTTTTAATTAAAATTCAAATTAGACAAATTAAATTGCCTGCTAAGGTAGCCGCGATTGCCATTCGAATGGCAGGCGTATTTTTACGATCTGGGCAGATCTTTGGAGGGGGGATAGGATCCATAAGGAATCTCGCCCGAGTCCTGGGGACGTGCGTTAAATTTTAATTGATTTTTCCCAACCAAACAGTGGGAGTTCTACGTGCGTATGTGTGTGTGTACCTGCTTACGCGCAAAGTAAACGAAGCGAAATGTGGATGGAGTACAGAACAACAGAGGCAGATACACAGATACACAGATACAGCTGCCGAGGCGCACGAGATACACGCATACAGGCGCAGGCCACTGCGAACTGGCAGACATTGAGGCGTGCGAATAAACGCACACGAACGAGGCTCGGCAGTCGTATTTCCTATTCGTATTTGTATTCGTATTCGCATTCGGTTCTCTGAATGGAGAAGCTGGATGTGTTGGCAGGCGGTGGGCTGTGGGCGGTGGGCGGTGGACTGTGGGTGGCGTTAGTCCCCCGTTGAAAGGACAATTCAAGGAGGCAAACGAAAAACATTTTACCCTGCTTTTGTTGTTGTTGTTGCTCCTGCTGGCTATGTTGTTTTTGCTACTGCCATTCGTAGGCTGTTTATTGCCCACCGTCGTTGGTGTTGCCGTTGTGCTGATGCTGTGTATCTATGTAGAATTTATCGATTTATTTTGACTTCTCTTTATGTGCTCCGCCTCCTCTCTAATACATACAAGCATAGGCGCACCGCAGAAGGGCTGCCATTTATAGGGGTTGAGGTTGTTTCGCAAACAAACTTAAGAAGAAACTAATCCTGTAGGGAATAGAAAAGGAAATACCACAAAAATGAAGGATTTTGCTCATTAAAGTAAGAAATTAATACAGTAAATAAACTGTAGAAGGGAATATCTTTACAATATTGTTTAAAGTATCTTATATTTTGATTGAAATTCCCACCTCTTGCCTTGACTTTGCTTCTTTTTTATATTTCTGGCAGAGCAAAGTATTTTTATACGATGATTCCTCTTATATCAATTATGATTGATCGCAGCCCCTCCTGTCGGATAGCATCCCGTGTAAGCCACTGCCTGCTAGCGTATTATTTAATACGGGCTGGGCGATAAGGCTTCAAAAACTCGGTTAGGCAGGCAGCCCACTTTAGGGCGCTTCTGGGTTTTGGCCTTCTCCCTTTCTGGCTGTTGTTTCTCGCTTTATTTTTTGCGCTTAATGCGCCAATTCTGACAACACAGTCGCACGGGCAGGGGAAGAGGCAAGTCGGCAGCAACGACCCAAAGTCAAATTGAGTAAAACGCATTGAAAACTTAAGTAATTTCCCAAGAACGGCCCACAGTTCTTAAAAGCTTTCTTCTTCTCTTTTTTTTTTCTCCCTCTTGTTCTAAAACGAGAAGCCCGAAGCAAGCGTTTCTGCCTTTTTTTATTATTATTTTTTTTTTCTCCGTTTCGCTCCTTCGGTCTTGTTATTGCAGATGGCCAAAGTTGTTGGCCAAGTCACAAAAATGTGTTTTATATTGTAATAACGAAGAATGCACTGAAGTCGAAACACGACGAGCGTTGGTGGGAGGGGGGAGAGGAAAGCAGGAAAACGGGGAAAAACAGAACAGCAAGCACAGGCAAGAATTCATAAACTGTTTAATGAAGCAAAGCAATTACATAAAGCCAAAACCGAAGTGTACAAGTGCAGCAAAGAAATGCCGAAAAGCGATAATAAAGCCAATTAGATTCTGAGTAACTTTCGAAAGCCATGAAGATACATAATTGGGGCGGGTGGGTTGCAAAAGAAAACATAAATTCTTTGAGCATCTATAAAGCAAGGAGAGGGAGTCCAAGAAACTTATTATACATTGTCATTGTTTCCCAAAAAAAAAACTACAAGTTCCTGGAAGTGTTTTTGGATTTATTCTTGTAGTTTCCGGGTCCGAAAAATTGAAAAAGATTCAAGCTAAGCGTTCAAAAATTGTTAAAATTCATTGTAACAAAAATATTTGTGTTAAATATGTATTAATTTAAAAGATCACAATGTGTATTTAAGCTAATCTAATATCCGGCTTAAAGTACCAATAAAATCCTTCAATATTTTCTAGGAATCAAAAAGACGTATTTCTCTAAAGACAATTTTTGTGATATTACAAACAACTTCCTGAGGAAAACTTTACCATTCAATACCATATTCCTAATAGACTCTTTTGGGTAATTTCCCCTTTAAATTGTAATAAAAACTACTTAAACACAACTCCAAAAATAAGATACTTCACAAATTCCTATCCGGAAATGGGAACCCCAGCTCTAAAAGTACTTGAAATTGAAATTGAAATCTATAAGCCAATCTTAGTTTTCTGGATAATCAGTTTCTGGAATCCCCCTCTCTTAACATTGACCTCGTTTCCTTCACAGTAAGATGTTTAGATGTAATCGAAAAAAGCGTGTCAAGCCGTCCTCTTTACAAAGAATCAACCCTAAACTAATGTAAACCACGACTTTTAAAACTAAAAAAGACGCCTCGAGCAGAAGGGACAGAGAGACGACAAGTTGGTGGAATAGCAGCGGCCAAAGTGAGGCGTGACCTGAGTATGTGCGTGCGTGTGTGTACATAAAGATGGAAAGCATGTGAAATCGAGGCGGAAAATGTCCGCCCGCCTGCCCCTGGCCCATCATCTTGTGCGTTCGTGTGTGTCAAATACAACAGAGAAGTCAAAAAAATAAAATAAAATAAAATAAAAGAAAAGCCAAATAAAACAACAACTACAATCAGAGAGAGAGAGAGAGAGAGCAGCGGCAGCGGTGGAATAGCGATTCAATGTCACAGATACCAACGCCTGCGGGCCACACCACCCGCGCCTATGTATACCGCTCCTCACGTATGTAGAGAAAAAGCTATAGCCGCAGATTAGTGAGCCCGATTCCAAGGAGCAACGACAACGACGACGACGACGACAATCAACGTTCATCATACGCACCGTGGGACGCGGCGTACAACGCAAATGCAGCCCCCGATCGATCGGTAAGCCAAAAAGCTAATAAAAAAAAGCACAAACACATTACCATTTACAGGGAAACTCTGCTGTTTCGTGACTCTCTCTCTTAGTACACACACCTTGCTCAAGTTTGATTTGATTGAAAGTTTTTTTGTTTGATTGAAATTTACGTTTTGTATTAATACTAACAAAGACTAACCAATAAGTAGGCTAAGTTAGGGTAGTTAACATTTTGGATTTTGTATGGAAATGGTTCATCTTTAGATCTTGTGAACTCTTTTGTTGAAATCAAAAAAGTATCTTTCAAATTTGGTATGTAAATATGGCAAGCAAACTTTATTTATACAAGAGCAACTTTAGTTGCCATTGAAACAATTAATTATATATGCTTTTGAAAGGTAAATAGTCCCCTATATTCATTAATACTTAAAAGAAATAAATTTAATCTCTCTGGCTATAGATTTGAGTCTTAAGACATTTCCAAAGTTCCCAATTTGATAATAATTAATTTAAATATAAAAATGTATAACATATTCAGCTTCAAATCAGGTTCACAAGTTTCTAAAGATTATTTTCCAAAAGAATTGCAAAAACCTAGTTATATCTGTGGATAAAAAACCCTTTTTCTGCGCCTAATGTTGTGCTATATGCGATGATCGATATAACGATGATGCTTGATGATGACTCCCCAAACGTGTGTGATAAATGAAGCAACTTATTTATGGCTGGTGGTATTAACAAGCATCTGAAATATGTGCTGACACAAAAGAGACTCACTCGAACGAACACCCACACAAGTGCGGTGGTATTGGCACGGCTGAGGTTTTCTGTTCAATTCACGCGGCGGAAACGTGCTGCCAACAAAACAAAAATCGGTGTACCTTGCACTGTCAACAAAAACAATAACAACAACAAAAACCAAAACGAAAACACTAACAAAAACAACAACATAAGCATTAGCATCACCATCGACATCAACACCACCAACAACACCAATAGTAACAACAAAATCTCTGTGCTCAAAGTTCAATGACGTTGGCATCGTCGTCATGTTTGAAACCTAATGGAAATTTTCTATATTTCTCTTTTATGTGGGCAACATTTTGGCCAAAATTCCATGGGAATCCCACACCCTCCACGAAACAGTATTCCTCGAAAAACCTTTAGTTTTTTGGAAATTGGGTCGGCAATGTTTTTTTCTGTGGAATATGCCCATATTTTATGTGGTTGCATGGCTCTGGCATTTGCATATTGTTGATGTTGAGAAATTGAACATTAAAGTAAAAAAAAATAACGGAAGATTTTGTATGGAAAGTTCCGAGTTTAGTTCGCTTTTAAATGGAGTTAAAAAATAGTATATTAGTTAAGTTAATTTACTATAATTATCCTTGAAAATTATGAATATATTGCTGATTACAAAGTAACTTTGTAGGGACTTCTAGCTACAATTTTTAATATAAAATAGGAAGTAAATTAAAGTCTCTAATAGGGCTTATACTATGTAAGTTGTATTCAAGTTTGTTGTTCATAAACCTAGAAGATACCTTATTAATAAATTTCCCCTTTGGTTTCCCCCATTCAATCCACCCCCCCATTGATGTGAAAAACCAATTATTTTTCACAACATCACACAAAATCCAGCTCGTTTCGTGATCTTCCTCCCTCTTCCTCATAATTCCGATAGTTTCCTTTGTGAGACCCTAATGACGGCGATTTCTTCAGTGACCAGTGCCAGTCAAAATTTATGACTAAAGCGAAATAATAGACAATTGACGTCACCGTAAAATAGGTATAGGAATTTCTTCTTTATTTATTATATTTTTATTTGGCCTTTACGTGGATGTCTTGTCGAGTATATGGGACGTATGCGGTAATACTTTCCGCGTTGCGTCAAGGGAAAATCTGAGGAAAAAGATGGGGAAAAAAGAAAGTGAACGATCTGCAGCAATCCGCAGAGATGACTTATGGAGGCCGCTGCGTTGATCTATTGCTGATAAAGTGAAAGTCAAGTTATGTTAGAAATGTAATTATTCATGTCTGGCACCGGAGAGGCAAACAAAATAAACTAAGAATCCGGCTAAAATTTTTGAAGAACATGCTAAATCTAGTCGCCGAAAGGGAAGCCAGGCGCCCGAGGAATGTCAATGGGCAGCGTCAGTGCTGCCAGCAAGAAATTTATTTCGAAAACGAGGAGACACATTTTCCAAGAAACAAAACGGATGGAAAGAAACTAAAGAAAATATACCAACAAATATTAATATATACCTTTAAAGTATATTCTTATATGGCATTTAAAAAGATGTCCAGTAATAAATATAGAAAATTAAATAAATAAACAAGGAACTTACAATCTTTGAATATTTTTAGATGGAAATACTCTGAATTAATTTAAGGATAATGCGCAACCGTCTTGAGGCGTTTAGAAAATCTTTAGATCTGTCCGGAAAATGGACAGTCTGACAGCACTGATGGGCAGCAGTGCCTTTTTGGAAAATATGTGTAGTGCGACTTTGGTTTGTTTTGCCTTCGCGTCTGGCGTCTCGACGGGCGATGGCCGTCGCGTCATTTATCTGTCAGCGTTTGCCTTTGCTTGATGAACTATTAATTTCTGGTTGCCGAGCCACGAATTTATTTTCGTCAACTGCGGCACGTGTGTCGCGAACATCATCTCGGATGCGGCAGCTGATATGGCTGTGGATGTGGATGTCGCTGAGCTTTAGGGATGGGGATGGGCACCGGCACTGCTGCTGTTCATAAAAAATAATTTGAATAAATTCCTTGCAAAAGATCCGACACACACCACTGTTGAAATCCCTGCAGTAAAATATGTGGAAATAAAATACGAAATACGAAATTTGTTGAATATTTATCAGGCGGCAAAACATTTGAATAACATAAAGGCAGCGGCCACACTTTGTTGATACGAAAATGTTGATGGCTTCGACAACATCATCATGTCAATGCAAAATGCATGACCGAAACGGTCTCGTGGTAATCCGATTTGCAGGACACCAAATTTATGTTTCACATTTCAATGTAGCCACAAATCCATTAATTATAATCTGATGATGCAAAATACATTTGGCCGGGCCAACATCGAATGTGATTTTGTAATGGAAATGTAGGGAAAATACCTCGAGCCCTGCAACAATACGATTAGAGGGGGAGATAGAGTGATATGACTGATTTAATTACACTTTGCTGGGCCAGAAACTATCTAGCGTAAATTATGAATCGATTCGTACGTAAATTAATTGTGACACAAAATTCAATGGAATCTCAAGTGCAAGTCAGCTACTAAATTGCATTAGCTTGCCAATAAATATTAGTTATTGAAATTGTAACAATGTTTGCATTGTGAAGTCTCTGATAAAGTGTAGGAGGTTGAGAAATAGCAACTGAAAATATGAAAATGTGTCTCTGCCTTCCCTTTGGAAAATATTAATTGTGTTTATGACTCAATAAATAAATTGATTTGAAAATATAATTGATAGTGACTATTATGTGTAAAAGGGAAGATACTTTAAAGAAAAGTATAAAATTCATAAGATTTCTCATGTATATTTATTTGATTTGTTATATAAATATAAGTTTGTTAACTATTCTTTTGTGTTTATTATAAATGTATTATTTATCTATATTTACCGAAGAACCTTTTAAGCTAAAGGAAGCTGGGTTTGAGGGAAGACATTTTCTTTAAATGTTTGCCCAACGAACAATAAATTTTAATTTTGTTTTTAAATACAAATAAAATAAGAACCAAAAGCCAATGAATTTTAATCGCTGTTTCTCCACCTCCACTAGTAATCCTTTATTTTACTAATAAGTAAACTAAAAATTAGTTAGTTTTCAATCAATTTAGAAAATTATCAAACTCTTTTGGTACCTTGCAACTTTGTTGCAAGTTAAGCAAAGCCAGAACTTAATTGGAAGACGTCTGGCTGGCAGCAGCACCCCACCAACAAATCCGACAGGGACAAAAGCCAGCGGCTGTTGCTGGTTCTGTGTTTGTGATTCCGATTTGGATTCGGATTCGAATGGTACAGACAACGACAGGTGGTCGCTGATATACTGGGAATGGGACTGCCACTGCGACTCGGAATGGGTGGCGGACAGGGACCAGCGGGAAGGCGGAAAGGGGGACCGTGGCGATAAAGCGCAGCGACTGAAGTGGGAGAAGTAGCCACGGCCTACACGGCGTATGAGTGCTTCGTATGCCGCGAATGAGGGATGAGATGATCGCACAGGTTTCGCCATATTCTCGCTCGCGAATGCCACGTTATTCGTATGGGAGCGAGAGGTAGAATGTCCATTAGCTGATTTAATGAAATCGTAAATCAAACGAGCGGATTGCTAAAAATATCTATCTCTGGCGCGTATTTTATGTTTTTTGAAGTGGAACTTATGCCACAGCAATGAATACAATAACAGCAACGGCAGGGCGGCAGTCGCCGAACAATAGATGAAACGTGGACGATTCTGACAAAGTATTGTGCCTTTTCAAGCAGATGCAAGAATGCACAGCGGAAAAAAAGGTGTCAAATAATAAATAAATAAAAGAATAAAATAAAAATTGTATTGGATTAGATTTTGTGTCTAGAAAATTAAATAAATTATAATCTGAATAAGGGAAATGATTACTACATATCTTACAAGGAATGTTTTCGTTTTTAAAAGACTAAAACGTGCCATTTTGTCCTAAAATTACATTTTCTACTATCAAAATCCTTTAAAATAATATTCTTAAGATCATTTTTTAAATGTTCATAGATTTTATTTACCTATCAACTTGTTTTTCATAGTTGCTCCATATAAATTTCGAATTTTAAGCCAGACAAAGTCAACAAAACCGGCAGCATACTTTGTCTTAATCAAATCAATTCTCTTCCATTTGCTGTAGGAATAAATGTGATTTTTTCAACAGTGTATTTATAGCACGAGTGTGTACTGGTTCCTTCTAATGATGAGCACATGTAATGCGTCGTATTGCAAAACTTGGCGTTTTATTTCGACATTTCTTGCCGTGAATAATGCATGCGATTCCGTGGTCGCCCCTTTCGGATTGGTCTGTTTGGGCTGGGTTTGGTTTTTGGGCTTTTTGGTTTTTGCTTTCTGCCAAAAGTGCAGCATTGTCGCCGCCGTCTTGGCCGTCTTGGCCGTCCGTCTCTCACTAGGCGTGTCCGTTGTGGCCAAGATTTCGCTTGGCTGGCCGGCGTCACAGTTTTCGCGTCTGCGTCCGCGTCTGCAATTGCACTTTCCCATGGATGCCAATGAGTGTGCGCGTCTTTATTTAATTAACATATTTTATACATATGTATATATGCAGCCAGGCCCCAGGGGCGTTGTGATTTATGCCCGGCGTTTTGTGTACTTTATGCTGCCTTTCAGCCGCCGATTGTCATCCCTAAGTAGCTGAGGATGCCCCAGTCCCGCCCAATCCTATTCCACCCTGGCCGCCGCCTTAATCGCGTGCATTAGTCAACTGCGCCTGTCTCTCATTGTGTTTGGCACTGGCCGTGTGACTAATTTGATTACACTCACCAGGAATTTGAAAATATATTTGAAATTTGACTTTATTTTGAGGTATTTTATTGTAGTAGTCGTCCGAGTCCGCCCGAGCAGCGGCGTCGACTCTTTCTGCCTTAAATTAATGCTCACTCAAACTATTATTATTTTTATAGCAAATCAAAAGCATACGACAAGTGGCGGCGGCTGTGCTTGTATCTCTCGGATACTATCGCCAGTATCCGTGAACATTCCTCAAATGATATGTCATCAAAATGTGATTAATTTTAATGCCTTCAATTCGGTACTTATTAGATTTGAGAGATCTGTTAAGGAGCGGTCATTGCAAGTCAGAAAATAGTTTATTTATATGCTTTATAAAGATATATTTCTAGACTTCATTTACTTTAGGTATTACAATATTTACTCATTTGTCTAAAGAGATATTCCTTTTTTGTTGATGAAAACTTAATACAACCCTTTGATAGGCTTTTAACTTTAGTAAAAGTTATTTTATTATTCTGTATTGTTATATAAAATAAAATGATATTTATAAAGGTGATTTTGTATAACCTTTTGTCCAGCTGTGTCTGCATTTTGCTTTAGTTTTGAGTTATTATTTTTAATTAATACAATTTATACAACAGCGTGCCAAGGGTATATAAATATAATCAATATATATATAATCATCAATAATAAATAACAAAAGCGTGTTTAATTTTGTTTCTAATGCATACAAATTATAAATAAAAAGAATATACATACAAAACTACTTTAATGTCCTCCTCTTAAGCAGGCAATGATTACCAAATCAATATGAAGTAAAGAAAACATTTACCCTGCTCGAATTTTAGCTGGAAAATTTAAGTAAATGAAAAGTTTTCATTCAAAGCCATAAAAGCGCTCCACACACACTTTCTATATACGGACTGTTAACCCAATTCCCGGAGGAGTACAAAAGAAAATGCAACTCTCAAAAGCCATTTAAGCATAATGTGCAATAAAAATTATAAATAAAGGCTGGGCAAAGAGGGGCGAGCTGGGGCAGGAATGGGCTCCAAATGTTTATGGGTGGCGCGTTCTCATTAGGCAAAGTGTTCGATAATTAAATAGAAATGTAAATCAAGGCACCAGGCATCTCTCTCTTTCTCTCACTTTCTGTTGCACGTGTGGCAATTAGCGGGCGATCAGCGCACAGCTGTTTAATTGGCACTCAAGCAAAGATTGGAAGTACTCGGGGATACATATAGAGGTGCTATATATATATATATATATATACAGGCACGGAGGGGGGATTGTCCACTGCTGCTGTTTATTGAGCGGCAAATCAAACGGCCAGAAATTGGCTTATACGCAAACAAACAACAACATTAAATGAAGTATACATCTTTATTCGCGGATATATAAACGCGGTATATGGGCGATATATATATATATATATATTCAATATGTTCATAATGATGCGGATGTGCGATAACAAAGTAGTTTATGTTTATTTTCGGAGCGCGCGAATGATTTTAATTGGATTTTGATATGAAGTAGCCAACGCACCAGCCAGCGAATCTCCACGAAATTTCATTGGCAGCCTCCTCACCTTGGCAGAGGCCTGCCGCTTTCGATCTGTCTTTAACATTTTACACACGATTATTTTTAGTCTGTGGTCTAACATTGAAAATGAAAATGTTTATATGTTTGCCGCCATCTAATTCGGCGCATAGTTATTAATATTATTTTTATGAGAATTTCTTGTTTGGATGCTGATGTTGAGATGCCGATGATGCTGATGACACGGCCAGCGGGGCGTATGCGCTATAAGTGCTGCGCGTGCTCTTCGCTTTTTTTTTTTTTTATTGACGGGGGCAGTGAGATATTGTGTGTGTGTGAAAACATAAAAACAAGCCACTTAGAAAAATAGACAAATTGTTATTCCATCACATATTTATTATTAAAAATATTAAACAGAGAATGTAAGGAGTTCCAGCGAAACATGAAAAGGAAACCATTAAGAAAATAGGAAAATATAACATTGAGGTGGCTTTTACAAGTTGAACTTGTTTATTTTCTTAGGAAAACATTATATTGTGGGTATATAAAAATATAGAGGGGTATCAGGCCTTCATTAAATTGATATTCAAGGAGCCTGAACGCATAAAACAAACCGGATTAGAAAATAAACAAATTAAAATCACACATTATTCTGATATGTAAACACTGAGGTATTTAAATATTTCATCAAAGAATTCCTAGATAATTATTAGTCAAGCGATTTTCTTGCTTTGTTTTTTTTTGTGTGCTGATTTCTGTTTCAATTCCTCTAAAATATATAAAAACAAGATATACCAATGTATATTATAATAATTCCCTTGCGAAACACTATCGGAGGGTTAGTCATGGAATTCTTGGGCCACCATTGTTGTTCTCTCGTACCCTGTTTATTGTGGTTGTTTTTATCACCGATCCTGCTCTGGTATTGGTGTTGTATCCGCGCCTTGGCTTTCTTCATTAGTGTGTTTTAGTGGGCGCCTTGCCAACGATTTTCCGAAACAAATTGTCGTCGCGCTCGACAACATTCCGCACGCTTACGGCTCATACATGTGCAGTGCACAAAACTAATACACTGATAGTGAGAGATCCGAGCGGAGCGAATGCGACCCACTGTGACACAGTGGGCCAGTAGTGTTCGTGCTTGGGTTCCACTGTGCGCCAGCCTGCAATCTGTGCAACGCGCACACATCGCTCATACATATTCTTAATTAAAATCCAACAAGCACTCGCTCGAAATACAGATACCCAGATACAGATACTTTGACTTGGCCAACACACACACAAAAAAAAAATCAATTTCAATTTGATGCCCATTGCTGAAATTGCCGTAATGAACTTGTATTTGAAATGTAAATGGAATGTAATTTGGAAAATTAGATAACTTGGAAAATATTCGCTTTTGGAACCAGAATAAATCACTATTTTCTTCAGAATATATTTGGATATTGAGAAAATAGTAAAAGTGATTTTAATTAAGATTTGTACAGGATCGTGAAGGCTTTAACTTACAAATTATTATAAATACTGTATTTATAAATAGAAAAATTAAATATATATTCTTTTAAATGCAGTTTTAAACTCTTATTAAGTTAATTATTATCAAAACAATCATCAATTTTTCTCTGTGCAAGTAAAGTTGTTTGGGAACCAGCAAGGCGAACTGCCAAGGAATATCCAAAAAGCCAGACCAAAGCCCAAAACAAATGCAGATGCAGATGCTGATGCAAAAGGCATCTGATGCATTTGGCATCTCCTTAGCCTGTTGCGTTTTGAGTACAATCTTTACGTCCGTCCTTGCTGCTTCCCTCCATCATGTCTCGCACTGTACGTGCGTGCATGCGGAGGGACGGCAAAGCAGAAGCTCTGATGTCCAACAACATGTGTAAGGCGCACTGCTTCGCCTTTGTCAGCCTCTTCAACACCCAGATATTTACACAGAGGGAAAAATATCAAAAAAAAAATTCCATATATAACTTTTGATATATTAAGAAACAAAATAAATAAAAGAGAGGGTAAATTGAAGTTAAAACCATTACAAAACTAGCTGTTTTCCTTAAAGTTAAGCTACAACAAAGTTGTATTCCTATAGAATATATAGTACATAAAATAGCCTAAACACTTTTTTTTCTGGGTGTAAATGTCTAGTTGCCGAAAAGTTCCCTTGGCCAACTGCGCCTTTTGACGACGCTCGTGTGTCTCTGTCTCTGTTTCTGATTCTGATTTCGCAATCGTTTCAAAATGCTCTATTTATTGCCACGAATGCGTGGGTTTCGTCAGACATTTGGACACAGAAGTGGAGCCTTGCCCTTTCAGGTTATTTTGGCTTCTAAATAAATAAAATGTTAAGATTATGATCTCGAACTAAATCGTCAGATTTATATTTGTATTATTTTTTATTACACAGAACATATATGTTATATACCTTTGATTTAAATATGTTTCAAAGGCTAAAGGTATTACTATTTTATTGCCTTGAAAATTGAGCAAAGATCGATGTTAAGAAGAGTATACAAATGAGGCACATTGTGTGCCCCAATAAAGATTTGTCATCTTTGCCAATCTTTTTGCACGGCTTTTTCTGGCATTTGTGGCGCATGTTTTGCCAAGCGTTAACGAAACGGGTGGGACGTAAGACAAACATGAATTAAATTAAAAATAAAACTATAGAAAATTGTAATTAAATAACTAAAAACAAAAATAAGCATTGCCCGCTGACAGACAAAGACTATTGTGTACGAAAATAAAACCGCATAAGACAGCACAGAGACACTGACAACGGCAACGACTACGACGGCATCGACATCGAACATCGAACAAAAAAAAAAAAAAAACGACAACGAAAATGCAGGAAAATGGAAAGAGACGGCATCGATAGAGGGAAATTCGCCAGAAATGCAAAAAGCAGCAAGTGCATAGAATAATTGAAATTTTCAATGCTGCAAAACTTGAAACAGCGAAGCAAAACGAATCGATGAAAAAATATTGTATCTTAGAGAATGCACAGAACAAAAAAATGGGAAAGAGAAGCGCTGAGATCTAACAAGGATTACTGAGTTTAATTTTTATCTTGTATAAACGGTAATATAATTAATTATAGTGCGAGGAAGTTAAAGTTACAAAGCTCTTGCATTTTCCCTTAAATAAAAAGAATGCAAAGAAATAAAATGAGAAATGAAAATGTTGAGATCTACATAATATATGGTTTATCTTGGGAAAACCTTAAAACGTTCTTAATTAATATTGCAATATAATTATTTATATTGCTGATAGAATTAAGGGATTGTCGGGGAAAGGAAAAATACATAGTTCTAGCATTATCTTATAACTAAATAGTTTTTATTTACATAAATTTAACTCATAATAAGCCCCTTTTAAGTTAAAATACAAAACAATATATATTTCAGCAAATATTCATAATTTTCAAGACGGTTACTATATTTATGGTATTTATATTTAGTTTTCGCTGCAAAATATAAAGAAATAACTAGGTTTGAAGCCTTCTTGAATTGAAAATCACAGAAGTTTTCTAGTTGAGTTATAATATTGCCAGAACTAATTAATTTTAACAACATTTACTGTTCAATTTGAAAACCTAACAAATATTTATTAATTGAACTATGGAAAATGAAGGTGAAGGCATGCCAAACTCATTTCTTTCCCCTGTATGACTTTCGCTTATGGATTAACCAAAGCAGAAAGAACTTAAAGAAATTTTTCAATGCCATATCTTTTGCCCGCTAATTTCGACGACAAGCTAATCCCCTGTGACCGTTCAGAGCCGGCCAGCCAGTCTGTTGGTCGGACAATCAGTCAGTCAATCAGTCAGTCAGTCAGTCATCACATCGCTCAGCCAACAAACTCAGACTAACCGCCATTTTCGTCCACCGTCCACCGTCCCCGTCCTCCATTTTCGAGAAGTTCTCCCAACCGCAGCGTGTTTTCCATACTTTTCTTTGCATCGTGCGTGTGTGTGTGTCGCCTTTTCCGTATTGTGCATGTATTTGATTTCTTGATTTCACTATGTTTTATGCGCACATTTTTATGCATAAATTCTTGTATTTGTTTGTTGTTTTTTTGTTTCGTTTTCTTTTTTTTTTTTTTTGTATGTCACAAAAAAGCGAAAGCGAAACCAAAGAAAATACGAAAGAGAAAAGCAGCTACGAATTCGAATATGTTCAATCATACCGAAAACTTTTTTCAGATTTTTGATTTTGTATCCCCATCATCACCACCACCACTACCACCACAACTACAACAACAACAATAAGTACAAGCACCAACAACATCATCAACAACAACAACAACAAGAACATCGTCGACGGCGTCAATTGCGACGATGGCTGCCATAAATACGGTAAGTACGCGACATCGACATCAAAAAAAAAAACCAAACCAAAAGCAACAAAAACCAAAAGAAAAAAAATGTAAATTAACGCCAGCAGAAATAACAATTACGGGGCGGGCGGGGGTAAAAAAAAGCAAACATCGAGTGTGCGCAATCAATCATAAGGAAGAATAATTTATGGCACATGACGATATACATATTAAAATATTTATACCGAAAGCAATTTGCATATCTGACATATCCAAACAATCTTTTATATCTGTTTATATTGATTATTTTTATAATGTGGCAAGTGAAACAGTTTTCAGCAAAGATAAATATAGTTGGAAAATATCTTGGAGAAGGAGCTGGGAAAATGTTTTCATAGGATTGATTTATTAAAATAGAAACTATTTATACTATAAATTAGAAATGAGCGTTAATGGATAAAATGGTATTAATATAAATAGTTATATTTTCGCTTTCTATATTATAACCAATTTTACCTGAATAAGACCAGTTTTTATGGGGTTATGACACTACATTGATGCTTGATTTTAAGTCCTTCTGAAACTATTGGATTTTACGAAAGTGCAAGCAAGACAAACATATAACGAAACACTACTTAATGACGAACGAATAAGAACAGATAAAGATACAAATTAATATTAATGCACATTTTTTGTACAAATTCATATTAAATTGAATGCATTAGGGCAATATTTTTGTTACAATCGATTTTGCCAATTTAATTAATGAATTATTTTCTAATTAGAAGAATACTCGACTTGATATCACTTAGGTGAACCTCTATAATAAATTAATTATTTAATAATAATAGGTTTGAAAGTGGAAGTCTGGAAGTAAATACATACAAGCAATATGAGTAACATTTTGGCGCTAAAAAGTGTGACCCTTTACCAAATATATATCAACCTATCTATGGTAAACGGTCACACTTTTTAGCGCCAAAATGTTACTCATATTGCTTGTATGTATTTACTTCCAGACTTATCTAAATAGGTTGATATATATTTGGTAAACGGTCACACTTTTTAGCGCCAAAATGTTACTCATATTGCTTGTATGTTACTCATATAGTTGTCCCTTTCTCTTTAATGCAACCTCCAATGAATGCCATAATGTAGTGTCAATGCACCATAAATAAAAGTTTCACCTGCGTTTTAAATAACTTAAATCGAAGTAACAAAACAAAAAAAAATAAACTTTCGCAACTTTGTAAACTTTGAAAGTATTTATAATTACAAAGCTAGGGACGAGATACAAAATAAGAGCTTCAAATAGTTTCCAACCAGAAATGTGTCAAAAGTAAGCAATAACTATAAAGTTCCCCGAAATGTTATAATAAACTATTTCTGGCTGTGACACTTTCCCCCTTTTTCCAACGATAATTGCCACACTTGCGTTCCACCGACAATAATGTCGATGTCGTAAAACGTTTTAAACCAAATTTGTTTTAAAATCTATACACAGTATGATATTACGCATACGGCGCGTTGTACGCCAGCTGATACCCGTGCGAAGGCCTTTGAAGGCTGCCCGTAATCATAAACAAAATTAAAAATCAAGGAACACACACAGGCGGACAGATCGCGTCGAGTTGTCCGATGATGAATCTGCCGCTAAAGATGATGACGAGCCCTTGTTCATGAGCGTGTTCCAAACATGTGTTTCGGCTCATTTTACTAATAAGCAAGAATGGGAAATAGAAAAGCCCGATGACAAATTGCCGCCCAGCGCATATTCAATTTTACGCTGACATCATCTCGATGTCGGGATTTTTCATTAACATATCGGAGCCGAGCAGAGGCCTTTCCTTGCCAAATTCACAATCGCCGGAGTCTGGCTGCAGTGGAAATATGATTTTGGCAGCACCCAAGTTTTCCTGCAGCACAGGGAGCTCACCTCCTCCTCGTGGCTGCTCGCTCACTCATTCATTCATTCTTTCTCGCCAGCCTTTTGGCTTGTTTTTTGGAGTGACATTGACATTTGATTGACACGTGAATCACGCCGTAAAATACACACCCACACACACACCGGAGAGAGGGTCCAGGTAGGGTCGTGTCGTAACAGGATACGAGTATGTCTCGTCCCTGCCGCTCACCGTTCACACTTCTGCTCCGCGAGACATGACAGCTCCCTCATAAATCTTTGGGGGTTGCGCAAGAGAGCAACAACATATAATTACTTGATACCTGAATTGATTTAGCGTGAACATAATTTATGGAACCATTTGATTACGCGATAGCTGGGTCGTCTTTCAGTTTCGATAAGGAAACGATTGAAACAGATTTAAGTACTGTTTGCTTAGGGGGTGTAAAGTTGAAATACGTTATGACACCTCGATTTATTTGATTGTATCTTACCAAGAAGGCTAAACTTTGTTGTTTTGTTGGGGCTTTTTTGAGAAGTTTGGCAATTAAAAGACTTTAAACAAGTTAACTTTGGCTCAACTTTGACGAACTTTGTCTTGCCCTAATTTAATGGCTTTAAATTGATAATAAATTAGAGATATTTAGTTCATATTTCAATGCCTCGTCGGGAAAGTAGGTGTCTCCTGTTTCCTTTTAAGAAGATAAGTAATTGATACATTTAATTAACGGAGGCAAAGTGCTTTGTTACATTTATAAACAAACGATGGAAATTGTCTTAAATTACAGCGTTTGCTTAGCATAGAAATATTCAAATTCTTCCTTAATAATAATGTAATTCCGAATAAAGACACCTTTAAATAAATGTATTTACAAGATAGCTTAGACATTTACTACCAAAAGTTGCAATATCAATAAACAAACTATTGAATCGGCTTTAAGTGATTCGGTTTTGTTTGTTTAAAAGTCAGAGAATCCTCTTAAAACCCTCCGATTGGTTTCAAACAACATTAATTTTGCCTTTACCTGGAAACGATTTGATGTGAATATAATTTATGCATTGATTTGATTGGGATTTGCGTTAGGCAAACGATTGGAAATGGATTTAAGAGCTTTAGTTTTGTTTGGAAGAATGTTTAAGCAATCCAGGGAACTCGACTGATTTAAGCATTTCAAAGCAGCGACAAGGTTATCACAACAATTGATAAACATAAATCTAATTTACTCCGCCTAATGGCATCTGCCCTGCCCATATATATCTCATAGCCCACTGGCAGATTTAAATAAACAAATTGTGTGTTGGTTTTTTGGAGAACATTAGCGCGGAGGCGGACAGAGATGAGTCGGTGGCCGGTGGTCCACTTGTGGCTCCATTTCCAGTTCAGTTCATTCAGGGAACTTTTCATTTCAGCTAGCTGTGTGGTTTTTTTTTTATTTTCGCACACAACTTAAACAATAATAAAGGCCGTGTTTATTTATTTTACGTGAAATTTTATGCCAGTCGCAGTGTCTTCGTTCTGGTTATTTTGCAACAGCGCCGACTGGATCTGAATGTGAATCAGTGTATCCCGTATCCTCGTATACCGTTTGTGTTTTTGTTTTGCTTTCATTGTGGTCGCAGGCACTTTTGGAAATTTATGCCCTGCCATTTTATTTTATTTATTTTTATTCGCGTTTTGTTTTGCGGTTATGGGCAATTGCAGGCCACATTAATTGGGCATTGGTTGCGGTTTATAAAGCATTAATTGCCCCCATCTAACAATGGGGCACTCTGCAGACCCTCTAACCTCATTTTTTTCTTCCTTACTCTCGCTCTCCCCCCTTGTCTAGAGATGCCAATTTATGACTGCAATTTTATTGCATTTAAATTAATATATGTCGTCGGGGGGAGCTGCCAAAAAGGATGGGGAATGAGTTTGCCTAAAAATACATAATTGTTAGGCGAGTGCCAAGTGCGAAATGTGAATCTCATCTACGTAGTGTGTATGCTTCCGTATTTACTGGGGCGTACTCGAAGTGAGTGCATTTAAATTCAATTAATTATGCGGCGCGTCGTCCATTAGGCGACAGTTGCTGTGAATTATCAATAATCTCGACTAATCTCGCCTGACAGCCTTTGCTGTCGCGCCTTTTGGCAGCCACTTCGACTCTGTCTCGCTCTCTCCCTCACAACACAAACACATAGAGCGATGTATACGTATATGGACATTATGAACTATCATCTATTGTGTATCTCGCAGGTACCCAAGAGCATACACCTGCCATTGACCACTCTCAGCAGCAGCAGCAGCAGCAGCAGCAGCGCGCCGCGCGTCTTGTTGTGCAGCGCCTCCGTGGGCACCGAGGGATCCGTGACTCTGCAACTGAGGGATGCCAACGCCTTGGAGGCAGCCACAGCCTCAGCTTCGAACGCAGCCTCGTCAAAGCCAGCGGGAACGGCGACAACAAGCGGGGGAGCAGCAACAGCAACGTCCACGAATGGCGCTGCAACAGCGTCAGCGGCGACGCTAGAGAATGCGCTGACCATCGGCTATCCGGATCCGGAAATGCTAGCAGATGTCTTGGGCACCATTCAGACAGCCTGTAAGTAAACTACGAATAATAAATATTTGTGATTCATGCTTACGAAATAATAATATACTTGCCTTCCCTTGCAGCTCTTAAAAACCACAACAGCAACTCAATCACAGCAGTAACTTCAAGCAATATCTCGGCCAAATCGGCCCTAGGCAATCATTTGAGTAATCCCAATAAGATAACCATAACTAGACGCAGTGTGCAATCGGTCAGCACATCCACCAATACCAGCAGTAGCAGCTCCAGCAGCAGTAGCAGCAGCAGCAGCAGCAGTAGCATCAACAGTAGCAGCAGCAGCAGCAACGGCAGCAACGGAACAAAGACCAACACCAGCTACATTAAGAACTGTTTGATACGCAGCAGCAGCTGCAGCAACACGGTCACCAATGTCACGACGTTGGCACAGATTATGAGCAATAGCAGCACCAGCAGCGCATCCAGTTTACTCAATCAGCACCACAACAACAACAGCAATTGCAGCAACAGCAGCAACTTCAGCACCGCCTCATCCGTGGGCAGCAGCATCAGCATCGGTAGCAGCCACAGCAACGGCAGCAATAGCAGCGGCAGCAATAGCAACAGCAACGACAGCAACAGCAGCACCGGCGGCGGACATAGTCTCAGCTTCAAGACCAACGGACACGGACACCACGGCAGACATGTGCCCGCTTCCGGCGGAGTAAGCACATCGGCGACAGCCACCAACACCAGCTCGGGTGGGATTGGAATCGGGATCGGTGGTATCATTAGCGTTGAAGCGCCGCGCAAGAATCGACCCAAATTATCCTCACCGACGCGACACGGTCCGCAGCAGTGTCAGGTGCGTAAAAATGCGATTCAATTAAGTTGATATACATATAGGCATCGGTTCTTAATCAGCATTATATATAATACATATGCCAAAAATCGTACATTGTGCAAATTGCAACCAATATGTTTTAGACACGTTCGAAAGTATCTAAAATGGGACAAATTGACATGCAATCCGCTGCGGCTTTGCCGGTTTATTCATGTATCCGTGGCCTAATCGCTAATTTATCGTCGGTCATTCTGAGCCCTGCCAACATGTCGGGGCAGTTGGACAGCCGGACAGTCGGACTGGCGGCCGAGTGCCGTGCAATATTTATAAACAGACATTAAGGTCGTCTCGGCCAAGTGGCAGGTGAAACGCGCAGAGCTCTCGAAAGTGCCGTTTGTACCGCACCCACCACCATCGCCTCTTCTCTCCGGCCGTAAAAGTGCGCCGCATCGGCACTTGGAGCTAACATTATGGCCATAGTCCGGGTGTGTTTATACACAGCGCTAATTGAGCGAAGAGCCCGTCTAGTTGGTAATATATGTATGTACTAGAAGCTGCATGTGAGGGCCGGTTCATCCATTGCTAGAATTGATAATTGGGGAATTGCGGGGGAAGACCATGCCATCAAAGGCTAGGAATCATTTTCCCCAGAAGTCTTTGAAATCATTCCAACCTGCACTGAGGGAAAAATTGGGTTTGGGAGCAGGAGTAAAAGGGAGCTGCATCTGGAGGTATTTTTACCTGATCTCTGTTATAATTGTTATGAAAAATTGTATCAGAACAGTCTTAGTTGTCTCTTCCCAAGGTTCTAATAAAACCCTTAACAAACATTCTCAACAATAATAACAAAAAGTGCGTTCTTATTGTTAGATTTTTGTATATATCGAACTCCAGTATGTTTTACAACCTAGCTCTGTATTTTATGTATCCTAAGATCTAAGATTTGTTACCACTGAACCTAACTTATTTAAAGTCTTTAATTAATTCTAAAAATGAATTTTTCACTGTGTGGTAAATTTCTGCACCAAAAAACTCACTCACTGACGACGACTGACTTATCGAACGACTCTCGCCCCGGGGGCATTCAACACGTTTCGACGTCTGTCAATAAAACTGACAGCCGCTCAAAGTGCCGGGACTTCAAGTCCTCCTTCTTTTTTATTTCAATTTTTTTTTGCGAGAGTTCGGCGGTAAAGTACATTTTATGACGCGTTTTACGATACTGCGGATGCCGGGAGGAAGCGTGTTGGTCAGCTGCGGCGGCGGTGGCTGTGGCGACCACATGGGAAAATGGGGCAACCTCGCCTCCTGCTCCAGGAACACAAATTGAATCACACACTGCACATAGTTTAGGGTGCAATGTGGTCCAGGTTTTTGCCCGGTTTCGGTTTGGAATCCAACATTCAGTGTTAGCAGCTCGGAATGTTGGTGGTCGTAATTAGCCTGCGGTATGGTGGCCGAAAAACCATCACAACGTATACGCAATGTATGGTAGAAAAAAAAAATACCGAACATAACGTATACGCAATGTGGCTCATTAAAATGTTCGGGCCGCAGCGCTTTCAATTATCTAGAGGGCAGCCGACAGCCGCTAATTACACTCTCCTCTGCTCCTCCCCGCCTGCTCTTTTTATAGACTTGTTGCAAGATCTTTGGAAATGCCTCGGCGCTGGCCAAGCACAAACTGACGCACAGCGACGAGCGGAAATACATCTGTGCGCTCTGCTCGAAGGCATTCAAGCGACAAGATCACTTGTGAGTAAATGGCCCAGAGCCACCGATCTATTTGTCCACTGATCCACTGATCCACTGATCCCACCCTCGTATACTCCCTCGTATATCCCCCAGAAACGGACACATGATGACTCATCGGAACAAGAAGCCTTACGAGTGTAAGGCGGATGGCTGCGGCAAGTCCTATTGCGACGCTCGCTCCCTGCGGCGTCACTCGGAGAATCATCATAACGGAGGAGCCACCACGCCAACCACCACCAGCCAGCAATCGCTGTCGCCCACCGCCAGCTCGAGCGGAGCAAGCAGCAGCAGCGTCGGCGTGGCCACCAGCTCGCTGAGTCTCTCGCCGGCCACGGCTAGCGGGGATGCCAGCTCCCCGGACGGTGCCACCTGCATTCGCACCTACATCTCCACGGGCAGCTCGGTGGTGGACGCGGCCACCGGCATCGCCTTGTCGGATGAGCAGATCAAGGCCATGAACCTGCCAATCAAGACGGGCGTAACTCTGCTATCGCCTACCACCTCGACATCGTCAAATGCCTCCTCAACGGCATCCTCGTCATCGTCCTCCGCCTCCGCCTCTGTCTCGTCACTGTCCTCGGCGACATCTGGAATGGGTTTGACGGCGGTTTCCTCGCCTTCTAGCGGCGGTGGTGGCACCGTTATAGCCACCAGTTCGCCAGCGCCAACTATTACGCTCAGCGATGGAATGACCCTTGAGGGCGAGGGCCTGACCCGAGAGCAGCTGGACCTCATCAGCAAGATCATGCAGCAGACGAAGCAGACGAGCGCCCAGGTTACCGTCTCCTCGCCCACCAGCGTCAGCTCCTACAAGATCAACACGAACTCGGCGCCGTCGCAGGCCAGACCGCGCACTTGGAACATGCAATTGGTAAGGAAACTCTAAATAATGTTCTTTTATTTTATTATTATTATTTTTTTATGATCCTTGCAGTTGAACAGCGCCCAGAATGTGACGGTCACCGTTGAGGACAACAGCGAACTGGTGGCTCCCTGCTCCAGCTCACCCGTGGAGATCAAGGAGGAGGAGCTAAGTCCGCAGTTAGTGGCCGCCATCAATCCCCACCTGCTCAACATTGTTAAGCTTGATAAGCCCGTTGAATGTAATCTGCGTCACCGCAAGTTCAAAAACATACCCGCCCTTAACGGGCACATGCGTCTCCATGGAGGCTATTACAAGAAGGATCCGGAAACCAAGCGGAGCGAGAAAAAGGACTCCAATGGACCGCCCCTGCAGACGGCCAGCATCGGTGTGCGTGCCCTCATCGAGGAGAAGATTATCAGCAAGCGAAAGGACATGACGAAGGTAAGGTGTAATCAAGGAAAAGAGGAAAACACATGATCATAAATATATCTATAAGATCCCTACCATCAAAACTCAGATAATTTGTCTTACAAACTCAAGACACTAACACTGTTATCTGCCATTCTTTCAGGGCTCCTTTGTGGTTCCCGCACCACCGCACAGCAGCGGCACCACCACCACCCTGCGTCGATCCATCAGCGACCTGGAGAGTTTCCTCAATCCGAAGAACAGCTCTAGTGGCCACACACAGACCCTGACCACCGGCACGGGCACCACCACGGCGGTACTGCCAGCGGCCACCACCATTAAGAGCAGCAACGGGCTGAGCATCCAACAGATCGGTCTGCCGCAGAGCATCGAGATCTTCAGCGGCGGCCAGAAGCAGGCAAAGACCCTCAACTTGGGCAGCGGCACGAATACCATCACTATAACTACCAACAATGTGCCCACCACCACAACGATGAGTGCGCTGACTGCCTTAAAGGCTGGCGGCACAATTAGCGGCATTTCTACGGCCACCAATACGGATCCCAAGGACTCCACGCTGATCGAGCTCCTGAAGCGAGGCACCCGCATTGCAGTCACCTCGAAAAAGGCCCAGGCTCAGGCGCAGAGTCAAACGACAACCGGTGTCCTGATGACCTCCAGTGGCACGGCCACACAATCAATGGGCACCCTCACTGAGCTGACCACGATTGGCGGTAGCAGCAGTGTCCAGACGGTGGGTCGCCAGATCATCACAAACAACAATCGCACCGTGATCATACCCTCCGACGTCCAGGTGGTGTCCACCAAGAGCAAGCTGAGCAGCCTGACCAGTCTGAGCAGTCTGAGTAGTCTAAGTAGCCTGAGCAGTCTGAGCAGTCTGGTGAAGAGCACCAGCACCAGCACCAGTTCCACCAATACGACCTGCTCCTCGGGTAATCTCTCGTTGGCAGACGGTACACCGCTCTCGCTCACTATAGCGCCCAGTCAGGATGTGTCTGGTGCTGCTACTGGTGGTGTTCCGAGCGGGACAGGCAGCGTGATTACCAGCGGTGGCGGCGGCGTCTACACGGTGACCTACACCAGCGACGGCACCGATCTCTTCGACGACGCCGAGGTGTACAATGTGTCCGACACGGAGATGCTGCTGCAGACGGTGGACTCGATGGAGCTGCTCAACGACGACGAGGAGGAGCCGGAGATCAAGAGGGAACATTCCGAGGACTTTGCCATGCTGAGCGAGACCGGCGACAGTGCCCACACCCAGCTCGTGAAGCTGGAGGCGGAGAGCGGGCAGGCCGGCGGCGGCTCAAACTCCTCAGGAGGAGGAGCAGGAGCGGGAGCCAACACCACGCCGCTGCCCACCTTCCAGCAATTCCATTCCAAGGAGCTGATCATGCAGAACAGTTCGCAGATCCAGGCCATAGCCAGCATGCGGGCAACCGGAAATGGTAATGGTAATGGCAATGGCAATGGCACTGTCCTGGCCTCGCCGCTCCACTCGCCGCTGGCGTATCCCACGCCACCTTCGAGCCACGAGAACATGGCTCAGAGCTCGCCGTTTATTGAGGATGCGGCCGCCCAGTTTGTGGATGCTAGCAACACCTTCTTCGGCGACAAGACGGACTTCTCGCACATCTACTTTAAGACGGACGAGGGCCAGGCCACCATCGAGCAGATGAACGAGCACGACAACGAGAAGATCCTTAAGCTCAAGTCGGTGCTGGAGGAGAGCAGTTTCGATCCCTCGATCAAGGTGGAGGACCTGCTCAACGGCACCGACGACGACACCGAGTGTGATCTACGGGAATTTGCGGAGACGAATCTCTCGTTTCTGGACGAGGACCAGGAGTTCCTCAACGATTCCCGTAATGCCACCTCCCCGCTCTCGGAGTCCTTCTTTACCAGCGGCATTGGCTCGGCTGAGGATGTAAAGCAGGTCCTGCGCGAAGTCCTGCCGGATGAGAATATGCAGCTGCAGCTGACCAGCGAGCAGCAGGGCGAGAACATCATCGATCTCTACTATCTGCCGGGCCTGGGACTGCAGTCCCAGATGATGCCCAACTCGGAGGACCCCTTGCTGTCCTCCTCGCCCAGGGAGTTTGGCCAGCAGCGGCCGCAGATGAGCAGCATGCAGCCCCTGGAGCAACAGCTCCAGCAGAATGGCAACCTTTATCAGCAGCAGGAGCAGCAGCAACAACAGCAGCTCCAGGAGCAACCCCAGCAGGAGCAATCACAGCAGCAGCAGCAGCAACAATACCAGCAGATCCTGTTGCCCCAGCAAGCGGCTAATCAAGGGGAATCCCTGCCAGCGGTGGTACAGCAGCAGACCGATTTCATGATGCCCCTGGTGGGAGGACATGGCTTCACCCAGGTCTCTGCCGGCCAGGCCCAATACGTGGACAATGGCCAGGGTAACATGCAAGGCATGCAGCCACTCAACAATCTTTTGCAACCGCTGCTCTATCAAGGAACAGTTGCCGCCGGCGGACAAGCGAGCCTGCTGCCCACCGATTGCCAAATGAATGCCAATCAGAATCAGACAACGACTACCCTGGATGCCGGCCTGCTGTTCGCCTGCGGCAACACCACCTCTGCTACAGCCACATCGATGGGCAATAAATCCCTGCTAGCCTCAGGCCCTCTGCCCGGCTCGGTGGCCAATCTGCAGCCGCTGTCGAACCAAACCAATTCCATTCTGAAGCGCCGCCTGCGCTCCAGTGCGCCCCAGGAGACCCAGAAGTTCTCAAAGTTCCACACATTGTCGCCGCACCGCTCCAAGCTGAGGAAGCCCTCTCGCACGCATTATACGCCTGGACCGATCCTAAATCCGGACCGTAAGGGCACCGGCCTCTACAGCAGCGTCCGCAAGCAGATGGGCCTGGCCCAGGGTCTCTTCGATGGCTTCGACGACGATTTCGGTGATCCGGTGGGCCTGGTCGACTTCTCCGACGAGTCCAAGGTGAATCTTGGTTCCACCTACCAGGCGCAAATACCCAGCTGCCGGCTGCCGGAGGAGGCTATGCGAGATCCACTCGGCGCGGAGATGATGTGGAATCCGGAGGTGCAGGAGGACGAGAAGATCCTGATGCGCTACATTGATCTCAGCAAGTCGTCGGCCGTGCCCATGGGCAGTCATTCCGAGGAGGTGGCCCTCCACACGCTACTCAAGGCCAGGGGCAACTCGGCGGCAGCGGTGCTCAGCCTGCTGCAGACGCAATCCGGCGCCTTCCAGATGAAGTGGTCGGCCTACGAGTTGGAGCAGTTCCTGCGCGGTCTGGAGAAGCACGGCAAGGACTTTGGCAAGATAGCCAGCGAGGTAAATGTCATGGGATTAATGTGAAAATCTAGCTAAAAACTTGTTATTCCAGCTCCTGACAAAGTCCTCTGGGGACTGTGTGCAGATGTACTACTTCTGGAAGAAGCTGTGCGTGGACTACAAGGTGTCGCACCTCAAAATGGAGCCGGTTGTGGTGATCACGCCCGCCGTGGAGAAGCCCTATGTCTGCGAGATTGCCGACTGCTCAGCGGTAAGTGAAAGATGTTCTTGAAATGGGGCAGCATGTCCTTGCCCCAGACCCGAGCAACCCCAAGTTGCAGCTCGCAAAATCCCAATGTTAACCCAAGCTAAAGACATCTCACAACGCCTCACCTCACCTCACCGGCTCTCTTTCTCTTCTCTCTCTCTACTCTACTCTCTGTATATAATGCTCCAAAAAACCAAAAAAAAATATATATAAAAAAATCATACCTATACCCGCCTGCGAATGCGCGAATGTAGAGCTTCAGTTCGAAGGCGGCGCTGCACGGTCATGTCCGCATTCACGCTTATGGTCGCAACAACAGTAGCAACAACACCAGCAATAGCAACAACAATGGCAGCAGCAACAATAACCAGCATGCCACGGCCACTAATGTCAATAGTAGCAGCAATACGAACAACAACAGCAGCAGCGGCAACACCAACAGCAACGGCAACATCAACGGCAGCAGCAACAGCAACTATGCCAGCAATAGTAGTAGCAACAACACCGCCAGCAATGTAGCAACTGCCACAGGAGCCGCAGGAGCCACACACGGTGGCAATTGCAATCAGAATCCTGGCGCCACGACTGGAGCTGCTGCCGCCTCCACGGCGACTACGGCCACGTCCAAGCCGGAACAGGGAATTAACGCCATACCAGGTGCCGCCAAGGAGGGCGAGTTTCCCTGCAAGGTGTGCGGCAAGTAAGATAAACCCCCAAAAAGCAAACGTAAACCAAAAAGATATAAGCAAAAAAAAAAAAAACACCTGTGACAATCCTATTCGAAAAATTCGAAAATCCGCAAGCGTATATTGACTTGAGTTGAGATCGTAAAGCACGCTGTACCGTAAAATAACTTCGTATACGAGTACTTGGTTGATAGATCTTGAGTTTCCAGTACTTTCTTTATCAGTTTTTGTATGAGTTCCTATTGAGTTATTCGCGTAAATGCTTCCACTCTCTCTGTATCTCTCTCTACTATATATCTCTATACTTTGGCCTTGAGTTTGTAGATATTACAGTCTTGAGTTTGTATGTCAGTTTCCGATTTCCATCTGCCATTTAGTTAGAGTTTTTCGTCAAGCGATATTAACTGTTGTTATTGTTGTTGTATTGTATTGTTCCACGATGCGAAAACCCAAACAAAAAATATATATCGAAACAAAACCTCAACCTGAAACCGAATCGAATTACGAATTACAATCAATAAATCGAAATTGCAATTTTAAAGCGAAGAGTCACAACTCGCAAATAGACGTAACCGTAACTGATATCAGCTCCACAAGCTCACACAATCCGGCAGATGCCGCTGGCCCCACGCTCGGTAAGTAGGATCGCAGTGTCCTTTTTGCGTTCTCTCACCTCTCCGTTCCGTTTCGTTTCATTTCGATATCCTCTTCCGTTCTCACACACACCTCCATATTCACTTGGTCTCTGTTCTCCTCTGATTTCGTGTACAATTTGTAATTTTGTTTCTCTCGATAAACCTAATCACAGCGCTCGCTAAGTGCCTCTAACTTTTGTAAATAATATATTTATATATTTCAAAAACAAAAAAAAAAAAACACGGGCTCTGGGGGGCAATTGAAATTTGACTTCACTCTAAATTGGGAACAGCTGGACTTGAATCTGAACCTGAGGAATAACCCCCACCGAGATCGGCTGTACATATTAATCCCCAGCTATCATCCCAGCGCACACGAAACTCTCAATTCTCAGCTCTTTCGTTATCCTAAATATGTATATTTAATCACTAATTTATTTGTTTCTTTTTTTCGTTGTAATAAACTCTCTATTTTCCATAGTTATTAATAAACAACAAAGCAAATTTTAACTCCACACAAGGCTAAGTAAGAAGTGAACTGAAACTGAAAAACAAAACCAAAAATTGAAAGAAAGCTATAAGTCTATTTCGTATCTCTGCATGACTCTCTTCCCAACTGTACCTGTACCAAAGCATGATATATAATATTCGCTGCCTACTCTATGTGCTTCATTGTCTTTCTAAGTGTCCAATTAATCCGCCTAGTCTGCATTCTAGCTGTAGCTCACACTGGCTTCCTCTGAGCTCCGTGTTCTCATGATGTGCCCACTTCTGCTCTTTTCTCTCTCTACAACCCAGGGTCTTCAATAAGGTGAAGAGTCGCAGTGCGCATATGAAGACCCATCGTGTCCAGGAGCCGGATCAAAAGCACCAGCAACAAAATCATCAGACGACAGCAGCAGCAGCAGCAGCAGGAGCAGGATCAGCTGGATCAGGACTGGCGACCGTGACCCCATCAAGCATCACCACTTCGTCGTAGGCGAGTGTAGCAAGAAATGAAGGAAAAACAAACAAAAATCGATTGACAATCGCATTAAGCAAGCAGCAAGCATTGTTTACCACTGTTAGAATTTATGCTTAGACGAATTTGAGTCTAAAAATCAATGTCACGTGTACGTAGTAGTTAAAGGCATTTCTTCACTAGCTCTATCTCTAATCCTATCTCTATCTGTATACCCGATTCCGTTTCCGAATCTCTATCTAGCGATCACCTTCTCTCTAAACTATCACCTAAGTAGCAACAACAACACTTCGACTCGCTTTAGGGTATAAGTCTAGCCAAGGATTGGTACAAGTTCAAATTGAATTGTTATTGACTATATACATACTATATATATATATGGTAGGCAAGTGCAATATTTATGTTGAACTAATACATACGATTACGAATACGAATATGTAAATGTAAATGTATACCTACCGTTTTTTTATATCGTAGGCCTTTATTCAGCTCGACTCGACTGTAGGTGTAACTCTCTAACTATACTACCACTAAGCCGAAGGCTAAAGCCGAGGCGAATCCCGATCTATGATAGATACTAGTGCATAATCTACTGTTAACTACAAGTTTTTTCTACTCAAAAAATACTCGTACATAGTTGCAACACACTACACTGATACTTTACTAGGGCGATAAATGTGTAGGACGTAAGAGAATCTCTATATTATATATATATACACATACTGGACTAGGTGTACGACGTATGCGATATATGATTGTTGTTCTAGTTTTAATGCAACTCCGAGTAGTTGAAGTTTTACTTAGATCGTACTTACCTACCTACGAACCTTAACTATTGTACTATGGCTTAGAGACCGAAACCTAAGAAGAGAAAACAAAAAAACGAAAGCAAACCCAAGAAAATCTAGTGAAATCAAGTGATATTGAGTGAGATCAAAAACGATTTTAGCTAAACGTGAACAAAATTCAACTCTTACACACAAACACACAATGTACTATAAAAATTAACGAAGTGGATGTGGAAGTTGAGGAGAGTTTTAACTTTACTTTTAACGCAAAGTTGTAGGCCGTAAGACACTGTAAATAAGAGTCTAGAAATCTAAACGATAAGGAAGGATATCTTTCAAATTTCTCCAAAACGCATAAAAGACATTAATCTATTGATATTTCTAGAGACCCTTTCCCCTGAAGAAACCCACTCCCCCCCCCAAAAAAAAAACACAGACAGACACAGACAGGCAACGAGAGTTCAAAGTCCAGCTTTTAACTCTCAGAACAGACAAACAGACACAGTGCAGTTTTATATAGGCATAGGATATACATAGAATTATATACAAGCATATATTAAATTAAATGGTACAACAGTAAATCTGCCAGTAATTTGAACAACAACAAGAATCACACGTTTTCCATTTGGACAGTGAGCTAATGTACTACAACAAATTGATCAATTGATTCAACGTTTTTGGGGCAATGCAATGAGCGACAGACCGACCGACCGACCGACCGGGTGGTATGTTATTAAATATGGCGTAAATTAATCTAGTTTAATGTAAACCAATGCATGCAAAACCAAATTAAATATTCATGTTTAGTCTAATACCTTCCGCCGCCCCCCCAACAGACTACATACAGCAGGGCTGCCCACACAGAGCCCTTGCGAGCGCACGCAGCTGGAGTACTCTGTGCGGGCAACTCTGCCTTGAAGACAGACAGAGATAATGGAAGATGGTAACTATTAGCAATTCTTAAGGTTGTATTCGCTAGCGTGACTTTTTCTCATCGTACAACTCAGAACACTAAGGATCAGGTGCTGTAAGTAGCAAATCAGAGATTTACCTCTAAGCCAGCACAAGGAAAAATCGAGATATCCATTCTATCAAGCCGTCTGCTAATTTCCCTTCGCCTTGTTTCCGCCTTCACCTCCAAGATAGCATACATATATAGTAGCCATAACAATAGTCATAGATTTAGTTGACGGACGACAGGATTCTGCATATTTTTCGGTGTTATATACAATAAGAGTAAGCAGATATACATAGATACGAGATACAGCTACAACCCACCAGGAGAAGCACCTTCGAAAAAAAATAAAACTGTTTGTTGTGGGCCCCTCGAAGCCGTTCAAAGACTTTCTCGCGTACAATAATAATAGCCAGATCCGAGAATCTACCTACATCCTTGATCATCCTTTGTTGTGTGCATTTTCTCTACACAGTTTTCCGTTTCACGTTTTCAGTTTCCATTTCCCTATTTTCTAATTGTGTAACTCTTCTGTTTGATTCTGATTCTGTTCTATGCTCAAATGCCTTCAAGCGTAAGTCTTAAGTATTACTAAATAAAGTATCCACAAATGAGTGTTTAACCTTAAGTAAGTGTTCAAATCTAGGGATATTTAGCTTAAGTTGAAATGTGTGTGCACTTTGTTGCTTTTCAAGAAAGTTTCCTAAAGACAAACAGATTGTTAGAAGTATATCAGCGCGAACGTCTAGTCAAATGCAATAGATATATACCGCCTAGTCTATTTTATTAATTTATGTTTTATTTTGTAAGTTTTATTTTACATTTACTGTGCCAAAATGTTTATCGTTTACCAATTAAATGATTTCAACTGTTTCTTTTTCATTCTCTTGCATTTTTATTTGTCATTTTTTTATTGAGAAAATAGTAAAGGACAATCTGTGACATTGAGTGCTACTTCCACTAGGTATTTCCGAGAAACATCTGCAGAACTCAGCGCCATCGCCAGCGACTCCTCCTCACTCACTCACACTCAGCTCACTCACTTTATTCGAAAAACTCTGCGTTGTGATTGTTCATTAAGCGAATGTAAAGACAAACTGTATTTATGCAATACTTATACGTATTTAAATATATAGTATAACCTGTAAAAACTCAAGCTCATCAGTATATACAATTTGCATTCCAATTGGGAGACATCTATGGTTGCCTGAGTGGTTTGACTCACATCTTCTCAGCATCTGTTTGCAATATTTTGTAAATCGTACGGATACACACATACTACCATTAATGTCATACCGAAAACGAATATTTAAAATTAGAAAACGCAACAGAATTACTTCGAAATACAATACAAACTCTTTTGAAATTGAAAACGATTGATAATAGCTATTAGACATATCAATTTTATTTAAAACAAAACGTAAAACAAAAAATAACATGTGCATGTTGTTGCATGTGCATTCCTGTTTAGTCAGTAAGAGGACATTTTAAGCGACGCCAACGCCGTCATCTAAGTATTTACCGGATCCTCTGCGTGGCACACCGACACCTCCTTCGAATCGAATCTTTGCTTACAAATATCTCAGAGTATTTAGACTGACGAGTAATAATACAATACGAAATTATGAGACGCAGCAGCATTCCGAACGCTTTCCGTTTCCGTGCCGCCGGGCAGAGGATCTACCGATCACCGATCACCGATCACGATCTTGACAAGACAAACTTTACCGCTCAGTATTATCCGAGATGCCTGATCCTGATGGAGTCGGGCGGATCGGCCCTGCTATAATTAAGTACCGTATATACAAAGAGAACTACACAAATCTACGATGTAAGTTTTAACTGTAATATGTATGCAAAAAGAGAGACACTTTTATAAAGAAGCAAACTGTTACTTTATGGCATTTAGTTGAGATGCTGTAACCTCTTGTTGAACGTAAATTGTACGTAGCATGTAAATCTATTTAACTCGCCACACGCAACACAAAATATACCATAAACGAAAACGAAAAGAAATATAAATGTATTTATACAGTGCTAAAATTAATATTCCGACATGAACGAATATTTTACGGTGCATCTATAAATGTACAGACAAAATTAAGAGTAAATGTAAACGTAAACGTAAATGTTTTCATGGTTGTAAACTGATGATCAAAATAGATTTAAACAATTTTACATGCTTTTATTTAAACGCAGAAATTACTTTGTCTTTGCTTTACACTTTTTGGTACCTAATAATATTTAATAACAACAAAACGGCACCTACATACATATATACATATATCTCTTTCGTTCCACATCGTTCATTGTTTTTACCAGACTTACAAGCTCATAAGCGATGCTATGGAAAAGCCAAAATATTTTCTGAACATCAAGCACTTTGATAAAAACGATCAATGTAAAAGATATTTAAAAAGAAAGAAAAAAAAAAACAAAAAAAAATCATGAATATTCCCTCCAAATAATTTTTAAAAAATTATGTATTTGCTAGAAGTCAAAAATCTCTGATAAATGTAACGAAAGGCGGCGACAGGATGGGAGACGAGGACGGGAGATTCGTAGGGATTTTTAGCATACTGAGAAAGGGGACACTGTCTATAATGGAGGATTAATGTATTTAGCATGATGTTACCAGTTACATTTAACATAATTACAATTACAATGATTATTGTGTATTGCATGTGTATGTGAAATGTATGTAATTACATGTAAACTCTACAAAAACAAAACAGCAAAAAAAAACCAAAAAAGAAAAATGGAAAGAGAAACTATGGCACACTTTTGCCATTTAATAGTAGTCAATTCTTCGAAAACGCATTAGCGAGTAAGTGTGAAGACAGCAGAGAGACGATATATGATATATGGACACTATTTTCTAAACGTATTACAACAATAATTTATGAATTTGTTGGTAATTTTATACATATAATATACACGGTTACTTTTGTTAGCTAGCAAAACGACAACGACAACTTAGGTAGCGACGAGGTAGATAAACTTTATGAATGTTGTACCCAAGCCCAGTCAGGGCTAGCCAAGCCCACGCCCCGGTCACCCGCGAGAGCACACTGTACAGGCACGTACCTCACGGCAGGACTCCCGAGTCCTGCATCCTACCAAGCTAGTTAGGTCCGCGTCCCTCACGTTTTCTCCTCACGAACACTAGACACTTAAACACTGTACACTGTACACACTTATGTATAACTATTCCACTGATTACACCACTGATTACTCACTCCGTTGTATTTGTTGTACTCTGCCATATTTGGTGTGATATTCTATTGGTTGTGGCGGCCCCTTTTAAAGCCGCTTTACACATTGTTGCATTTCTACTAATCGAACGAAAAAACGAATACTGAAAACCAGATAAAACATTACTCGTGTATAACCTATTATTCAATTTCCTGTTGTTGTTTACGTTGTAATGGTTTTTTGAATTCGTTTCGACTAACTGTAACTGATTGCCAAACAAGAACTTTGTTAACTATTTTAGTCCATACATACGTACATACATACTTTTAGGTTTAAGCACATGTAATTTAATCGAAAATGATTTGAGCAAACTTAATGAAAATGAAAACTAAACTTACAAAAACACAAAAACGAAAATAAAATGGTGGTCGTAACTAAACAAATGGTTTTTCTATTTTGATTTAAGAAAGGTTGGGCCTATATTTTTCAGCTTTTGAAAGGATTTCTGGGGAGGAAAGGAAGGGGTTGGCTTTGTTTTTTGTACGATGGAATCTAGCCTGCTTAAGGGCCTTAAAAAACCTATTTATTTTCGTAGCGCCCCCGAATTATTTTAAAATATGGACTGTACAACAACCTCTTGAAAAACGTACTCTTTTTTATGTGTTTACTGTACCAGTTAAATATAGTATATACCGACAGGAATTAACCCCTTGGAAAGTTTAGCGATGACACGACCCCAAGAGCTTTTTTAAACACGTTCTCCTTCTTATCCTCTCATTTTCTCATTCTCCCTACTACTCAATTTGTTTCTCTCCCTTTTGCTATGGTCCTACCTCTCTCACCTTCGCTCATTCGCACGCACACACACACACTGGGAGCGGGCATTGTTGTTGGCGTTTGTCATTGTCCTTTTTGCGTTTGCTTTGGCTTTCGCTTTCGCACTCGTTTATTTAGTTCAGTGTGTTCAGTTGCGTCCTGGCTTCATATCCTGTCGCTATCCTTTAGCGCTTGCCCAAGCGGTTTCACTTTGAGGTTCAGTTTTGAGTGCATTTCAGCGCCTGCAAAAGGAAGCTCACATATAAAAACAAACCCTGTATATATGTATATTATATCGGAGATATAAGTGAATAGTGATTAGTGCGATCTGTGCAGGATATATAAAAGGATATCCTGGAAATAATTGCCGATTCCAGTTAACCGGCCCGGATCCTACCATTTTTCAACTGTCCAACGGGGTTGTGCATCTGCACTCAACGGCTTCAAAATTAATTACTCAAAGTATCACCACAACGCTATGTCCTTATCGGCCATAGCAAAGGTAAGTGAATTTCTAGGATACGAATCGTATCGAATCCTGGTACCCAGCATGTCATTGGCGCCTTGTGTTTGGCATTCTGGCGAAAATCCATTCCCGCAATGTCACTCATACCACGCGGTCAGCAATCTCTGACTTCAGCTTTAGTCTGGGCCGCACTCATACCCTTCATTTTCTTCCACTTTTCGATTTTGCGCACAGCAGCGAGCTTTCCTCCCTCGCGTACACACACACTGCAAAAGTTGCCAGAACAGGGTTGCCAGGCGTCGCAAATTATTTAACAGAAAGGGGAATCAAATACCCAGGACTAGGTTTATCAAAACTGTAGGTGGTTTTTGCCGACTCATTATTTTGAGCATCATTTCTACACTTTCTTTAAGGATATAAAGTAAATTTCCCCTTTTTTTCATATTTCCCGAGAGTTTAGGCTTTTGAAAGAACGTAAAAACTCGACAACCCTGCACATCGGTTTTTGACTCAAACTCCGGAATGGCCGACACTCAACGAGCAGCAACCCCTAAACAAAAAGCACACCCTCTCCTAACGAATCGCGAAACTTGTGAGCCAATTTTCTCTGCTCTTGAGCAGGGGTCCCGTGTCCTTGGCGCTGCCTTCGTTGCCTTCGGACTCAGGACCAACGACAACGACAACTTGATTAAGGTTAATGCCCCTAGCCGACCTTGGGGTGTGTGCGACACAGTTCGGGACTTCGGGACGCGGGACCTCGGAACTCATAGCTCCCGAGCTCGGACCCCGAAACTCGTGACTCGTGACTCGGTTTTAGGAACTCAACGACACTCGGATCTATTCGGCTTTACTTTCCCATGGGTTCATTGAACTTTTAGGGAAACTTATTATGCTTTCCGTGTACACACTGTGCGGCTGCTTTTTGTGTGGGCGGAACCGTCCCGACCCGTCCCGACCCGACCCGTCGATAGACTCTGCTGGGTTGATTGGCCAGGCCGGGACAGGCCGGAACCGCCAGCCGCTGCTGGGCTCTGCTCTGCGTGTGTATATCATTTTAGGGCTCGTCCTCGTCCATTGTTCGCCCTGCTCCTACCCGCCACTCCGACAGCTCTACAGTGTTACTGTTGCTCTGCAGCTGTTGTCGGGCGCTATTTTTGGTGCAAGACGAACTTGACGCTGTGCTTTTTGTCAGTCTGTCGCTGGCCCTGCTCCTGTCTGCACACCATGAATCATGTGGGTATATCTCGACAGCGAAAATCTCTAAGAAAAAATTATTGTATTATCTGTGAAAATCAAAAGATAAGTGCGTAATTAAGAGCCGCCGCTTTATCACAGAGAAAAACAAATCTAAAGCACGTTAAATGCAAATGATTAAACCAGTTTAACTAGCCGAGACTCGTTATCAACGGCAACCTGTTCTGTGCTGGCTTTGCCCCTCGGAATTAGAATAAATAGATTTCGTAATAGTGTTCTGTGGGCCGGGCCCGTCATTTTGTGTTCATTCGCTGTACTAAAATGTCTACTAATCCGCTTGTTTCCTCCTCTCCTGCCGCGGCCACCTCCTCCTCCTCCTCCTCCGATGCACAGCCAATACTCTACTCGTATTGGCGCAGCTCGTGCTCCTGGCGCGTGCGCATTGCGATGAACCTGAAGGAGATACCCTACGACATCAAGCCGATCAGCCTGATCAAGTCCGGCGGCGAGCAGCACTGCAATGAGTACCGCGAGGTCAATCCCATGGAGCAGGTACCAGCCCTGCAGATCGGTGAGTAACCTAGCAAGGCTTTAAAGTTCCCCTATATAACGTATATATACTCTCTAGATGGACACACCCTCATCGAGTCGGTGGCCATTATGCACTATCTGGAGGAAACCCGTCCCCAGCGACCCCTGCTGCCACAGGACGTCCACAAGCGGGCCAAGGTGCGCGAGATTGTGGAGATCATCTGCTCGGGCATCCAACCGCTGCAGAACCTCATCGTGCTCATCCATGTCGGCGAGGAGAAGAAGAAGGAGTGGGCTCAGCACTGGATCACACGAGGCTTCCGGGCGGTGGAGAAGGCACTCTCCACCTCCGCCGGCAAGTACTGCGTCGGCGACGAGATCTCCATGGCCGATTGTTGCCTCGTACCTCAGGTGTTCAATGCACGCAGGTGAGAATGCATAAATGATAAATGTGGGCAGCAAATCTTGGATTAAATAGGATGTTTTTAGGCTAAAATCATTAAGAGATTGTGGATTTATTATATGAAAGTGTTAGAAACAAGATTTAAGATTGAAAAAACTCTTATAAAGAATATACAAACCATATAATATTCAGAATTGCTAACCTTAATTCAAAACTATACTTAAAAATTGCCTTACATTAAATGTTTAGAATCTTACTTAATTGTTTAAATATATTAACTTAAACTTTTTGTTCAAAAAGCCTCAGAAACTTTAGAATGTTATATAATTCATAACAAGAGCTTGTAAAGATTTACCTTAAACAGCTTCTCTGAAAACTAGTTTGTTGGCCAAATATTCCATAGATTTCCTTATAGAAGAATATATTACATTAAATTTATGCCCAAAACTCGTATTTACAAAACCAATTTAAAATTCACAAACAACTTAACAACGAAATTAAACCAACCTTATATTTTAAGTAAATAAATTCTTAGTCACTTCATATTCTGCTGCTTAAAATGCTTATTTATTTAAAAAGTTTTATTGCTGCCCAGCTTTTCGAAGCTACAAGTCACTGAATTGCTATTTGTATCACTAAATATTTATTGTTATATATATATTTATCAGATTCCATGTGGATTTGCGCCCATATCCCATCATACTGCGCATCGACCGTGAACTAGAGAGCAATCCCGCCTTCCGGGCGGCCCACCCATCCAATCAACCGGACTGTCCGCCGGAGCTGCCCAACAAATAGAATTTCCCGACGCCAACTGCAAAGCGCCGTAAGACGAAAAAGTGAATTGCAGTTCGTGACCCCCAGGCACAGGACAAACTAAATACTTAAATCTGATCAGCGAGCAGGGCGAAGGAGGAGGGATTGAACGGCGGACGGAGGACGGAGGAGGTTCCATTAAGCAGAAACAGTCGGATGTGATTTAAGAAATTGCTAACAGCATTTAAATATGCATAAATGCATAAAAATACTATCGATAACTTAACGAAATTCCAACACGAAATTCAAATGCAAAATTCTCAGAGACGGAACGAAAACGGAAACTAAAAATAATACAAAAAAAAAACTAAAGATTCTTCAAATTCCCTTAGTTTGTCATTGTGAACATGATCTAAAAGATGAACTCATATATATTAAATGTAACTTATTTTTATGCATTTTATTTAGGCTAACAAAAACATAACAAATTTCATGACGAAAAGCAAAATTCAATTCAGGGATTTAAAAATAAAAAAAAAAACCAAAAAACCAAATTTAGTAGAAGTCGAAAGATATACGGATATGTATGTATAAGTAAGATACTTCATGTCAAAGTTGGGCTAAATGCTAAACAAATCGTTCACAAAGTACAAAGCGTCAGTCAACAAATAAGTAAACTATGCCAGCATACAAACTATACACTAAATCGAGTATCTAATAAGTAATTTACAAGATCTACATCTTGGGTCACCTATTTAAAGGTTCTAAATGTCGCAAATGCCTCTTTGATACCACGAAAACAAAACGTAATGTAACCCCAAGTATTTCTCTCGAATCAATGCACATAGACGAATGATAAAGCCAACAAACTAAGTGCACACTAATTTTAAATAGCAAGTTGATGTAAATTGAATTGGATCGCGAGAGAGTCTGTTCGCAAACGTAAAAACAACCCCATACCCTGTACGAGTAGATGTAAGCCTGCCAATGCCAAGTACACACTATACTTACTTACTATCCTGCATGACAGTACAATGCACGAGTCGGAGGACAAACGCCGATACATCATACGATACAAATAAATATATACATATTTAAACGATAAAGGACGACAAAGCTGCGCATTTTCGCAAACCAAACCAAACGAGAACGATAACGAAAACCAAATTGAATACAAACCAACTAATATGCATAATTTCCGAAATATTGTAACAGTTCCATATACTATTAATAAATAAACTTCACACTAAACCAACAATTTAACCTTGGTTTTTTATTTTTACTTGGAATGGTTGGATGGTTCGCATTCTAAGGCCATATTTGTGTTAAGGCGCTGTTAAAAATCAAACAATTTAAACATTTTTGTTAATATTTTAAAACTATTTCCGTTAAATCCTTTCCGTTAGCTCTTATTTATTTTGAAATAAATTTCCCATATAATTCCACACCTTCCACAAAAAGTACAGCCTGCTTTTAGGCTTGCCGTATATCGACAACAGCTTGTTATCGATAGTTCTTAATACAGAATCTCCAATCGAAAACAGCTGGCTATTGGGATCGCTATCAATTATCTTAACTAAACAGCTTTAGCCACAGATTTATAGTTCCATTATTCAACAGAAAGCTGATTAAATTAAATTGAATTCCAAAAGATGGCTGCCGCCAGACAAGGCCTTAAATTAACCCCATTTTTCCGGAATACTTTCATTCGAAATAAATCAACCAGCTCGTTGCCTATACTATATTCGTACTGGGCCAGTTCGTGTTCATGGAGACTTCGTATAACCTTGAACCTCAAGGAGATAGGGTACGAGATTAAGCCAACTTCCTTGCTCCAGACTGGCAGCGAGCATGCCTATACCCAGGAATATCAGAAGGTCAATCCGATGCAGACGGTGCCTTCTTTAAAGATTGGTAAGAATTGCATTTATTTTATATTTTATACTTATTTGTATATTTAATATCTAAAATCTATCAAACAGATGGACATTCCCTGTGCGACTCTGTGGCCATAATGCATTATCTCGATGAGACACGGCCGCAGCCTGTCGGTCTCCTGCCCCAAGATCCTTTGACCAGAGCCAAAGTCCGTGAAATTGTAGAGTTGATTTGCTCAGGCATTCAGCCACTGCAGAATCGCCTGATCCTGGAGCATGTTGGTAAAGATCAGAGCCTGGAATGGGCTCAGCGTTGGATATCCCGCGGATTTCGCGGTCTCGAGAGGGTGCTTACCCAATCCGCGGGCAAGTACTGTGTGGGAAATGAAATTACCATGGCGGACGTATGCCTAGTGCCACAGGTCCATAATGCCAGAAGGTATTCAATCAAAGGAACTTCATATTTGTTGAATACAAATTTAAAAGATAACTATTTTTGTAGGTACAAGACAGACCTGACACCATACCCCACCATAGTGCGCTTGGACAGGGAGCTGCTAGAACTGGAAGCCTTCAAGTCTACCCATCCCTATAAACAGCCCGATTGTCCGCCAGAATTTGCCAAGAAATGATTATTGATTTAAAAGAAAACTTTAAACATTCTATCTGCATTTATATAACCCTTGTTTCGTATCAAATAAAAGCCTGTTATTCCACCAAAAAGTTGAAGTAAAACCCCATTGAATTATAATATAATTTTTATTAGTTTTGTCATTTTTATATAATCGTTCTTAAATGTGTAATGTGTGTAATTCACGTAATTCATTTATGTACCGTCCTAACTTTGCTTTTCTAATTTTCCATCCTGGATGCGGATCTCATTATAATGTTTTCTGCGTTTATGTATGTTATGTAGTTTATGCACTTATTGGCGTTTCCGGTTTGGAGTCTGTGTGAGTGTGTTATTAGGTTGTGTCTGTGTGTGTGTGTATATATGTATTCAACAAATTTTACTATAAATACTATTACATACAGATGCGCCAAGACGCATTACATAACATTACCATTACATTCGATATACATGCATGTTCTGTACTGTATCTCTGACTGTATCGGCACCGATCGATCGCCTACCTAGCTTAGCTTTCGTCTTATTGTTGTGTTGGCCTTAGTCCGCCGCCATTTACCATAAGGTTGTAGTCGCCTTCCGCACTATATTCTCTCTTTCCATCATCTTTTTTTTTTTTTTTTTTTTGGTTTTTCGAGTATGATTCATTTTGGGGGTTATATAGCTATGTATATATATGTATGTAGAGAGGAGTAACTGCTTGCATACGTTTTGGTTTTTCGTTTTTCGTTTCGCAATTGTACAAGTTGTCATTTATCTTTTGTTTTAATTGCAAAAATTATGCCTTCGATTTGTTGTTGTTAAAACTTGAATGAGCTACGTTAAAGAATCGTTCGTTTTTTAGGGATACCTTTTGATTTGGTTTTAAATTGTTTTTTAAAGATTTCACTAGACTATGTTTTTGGTAATCCTCTTACTTGCGGTTTTTCATCATTATTTTCGTTCTTAGTTTTCTTCTTTGTAAATCGTTAAATGAAGTTGAGAAAATGGAAAGGAAAAAAACCCTACTTTATACCGTGGTTATGTGTGATGCCTTTGCTTTGCGATTTTCAAATGCTAAATGAATAAATCTATAAAATCCTTTGCTTTGCTACTTGATTCATTAAAAAACTTCAATTGATTATATTTTGTAAATAGAGCATAACTAAATATCGTTGATTTCACTTTGCATTTACTTGATTTACTTCAATTATGTTGTTTTTTTTTTGTCTTTTTTCTTGGGTTCATTTGCACTCAGAAAGGGATTTGGTTTTGGTTTGCTAAAATTTTATTTAAATATTTTGCTAATATGTATAAGTAAAACTTGTTTCTCTTTTCTCATGGATTAAACAACATTCGCTACTTCTCCGACCGATTGCTGGATTCATTCGCTTTCCCTCGCCCCTAGGTTAATATTACATTTGCTTCGCCTTGCGGCCTTGTATGTACATACATTTAAATACTCTATATACGTTTAATTTGTTTACATCCTCCGACTTCATTTCTCCCTTTTGTCATTATTATTATCACAGTCAAATCATAAAAGATTTAGTACTTTTACTTTTGAATGAGTTTCCATGATGTTTGTTTTCTTTTTTTTTCTTTTTGTGGCTTTTGTTTCTTTGCAAATGTTCCGCGCTTTCAATGTCGATTTCGTAATAAGTAATTCCTTCTATATATAACTATTGAGAGATCGAAAAGTGTGGCTGCTTCCTATACTCCTCTACATCCTTCTATATAGTAGTAGTAGTATGTTGAGTGAAGAGGGTGCTGCTGTTAATGGATCGATCTCCTGAGAAACTAGGAGTCGCTTGTATAAAATGAGAATTCCTACATGTTGAGCGAAATGTTGGACTTGGGGACCTGTTGCTGCTGATATTGGCCAGATATCCTGAAGGCCATAATTTCTATGTAACTTTTCTTTCTGTTTTTTTTTTCTTTGTTTTCTTTTCTAAGGTACTCACGTATGCAACTTCTTAGGTTGTTTTTGGTTGACAATTGAGAAAGTTTCTGTGTGTGTGTGTAGTAGAAGATTCGAAAATTCGACTTTAGTTTTGTGATCCGAAATAGATACTATTTTGTACACTGAACAAGATTTCAGATTTATATAGGTCTTCCTATACATGACTGTGACTGTGCCGCGTTTTTATGAGTTATGACTTAAGGCTAGGATCGTTTTAACTTCAATCAAGTGTCTGCTTGGACTCTTCCGATCGGGAAATTGAATATATATCTATAGGCAAGACCCAGGTGCCATAATGGAAACGCAGCAGGTAAAGGTAAATAAATAGAATAGTTCGGGATGTGTACCGAGTTCTTCTGCATCAATCGTTAAACCGCTTTTATTTTTGCTTGAATTAATTAATATTAATTGTATTTATCACACTAACGACTACTTCTTTATACTTTTAGTGTATGTATGTGTATTTATATAGTATTTAATATTTCACTAATGCTGTATGCTTCTGTGTTGTGGTTTTTGTTGCTGAATGAACGTCGGTCGTCGCTCCGTAGCTGCTGCTGTTGGCCAATCCGATCGATTTATACATACAATGCTATATGAGGTTATATAATGATTCAGTTAGTTCTCCGATATCGTTCCTCTCTGCTCAGCTCGATTACGATTTAATATGGGCGTCTCGTGTACATTTATATATATATAATAATGCGTTTGCATTCGTTAATGTTTAATTGTTCTAATAACAGTGTCGGTGTGTGTGTGTGTATGTGGCAAAGCATAACAAATTATAATTAAAGTTTATTCATCTTTTTTTTTTTGTTTTTTTCTCATTAAGTATGTATGGTTTTTATGTAGGTATGTAATATATGTATGCACTATACGAGATTTGATTGATAAATTGAACTTTCTCTTTACATATTTTTGTATTTTAGCAAATTACGGATTTTTCAAGAGCAAACACTCCTTGCTACTTTCATTTATTTTTGTTTTTCTCTCATTTGTTGTTGGTTTCATATTTTTGTTTGTCTTTGCCTTTCTTTAAATGTTTCAAAGTCGAATTGAATTTGAATTACTTTAGATATTTATGTACTGTATGTTGTATATAGTTAATAAAAGTTGCTTTTATGTTTACTACTTTTTAACACTAATAGACTCCGTCGTTGAAATAACAGCTGTTTTACTCTCCTCTACCTTTCCTTTCTTCCTTCTAGCCTTCCTATCCTTCCTATCCTCCTCCATAGTTATTGTTATAGATGCCTTTCAATAAATTTTTTCTTTTCCTTTTTTTTTATTAATAATAAAACTCCTGAACTCGTGTGTGTGTGTGTGTACTTGGGTGAACAGAACTTACTACAATGCGCACGTCTCTCCAAAAGTTTCCTAGTTTTTCACATGATTTTGGTGTCGAAGTAGGAAGGGGGGTGGTTTTTTGGCGAAAGGGGTGAAAATTGGCATGACAATGTGTCTGATTTATATAGGGGGGTGGTGCTGGTAACAGTAACAGTAACAGTTGTATCGATGGTAAGCACGAAGCAATCATGCGGCCGAAAGGAGTGCAATTTGGACGCGGGCTGACTGTGCCCCAAATACCACTCCAGGTTGGGGCGGTCGGGAATTGCGTGAAGCTTCGATTTGTACAGCAAATAACAAACGCATTCAAACAATAAAAATCCAAACAAGCATAAACACGTCGAAAGCGGGACGCAGGACACCAAAAAAAAAACAGATGCGATCGGTTCGCATTATCTCACGGGTTCGGTACGATTTCGGTATTCGGTTTCCCTTTCGTCACGCCCCCATTTAGTCATCTTGTGATCACAAATCGGACATTTTTTTTTATCGAGAAACGGAGTTATTTTTATTTTGTTGGAATCGGCAAGGACCAGTTTGCAGTGAACACGTATGCATTATATGGGAGTGGGGATATTTGGACGAGAGTCCTCGAGAACTCGACTCGGATCCATGCATCGATGAATTGAGAACTTGATTTCAGGGGAGATTTTAGTTGCTTTTGAAGTAAAGCTTTTCTTTTTCTCTTAGTTGTCTCATTAAAAAATTAATTATTTCATAATTAATTTCAAGTATCGTTTGACTTCTCTCTCTCTCTCTCTCTTCTCTCTTCGATTTTTTTTAATAAATATATTTTTGCTTTGTTTTTTTTTTTGTTGTTTTTGTTTTTAAATACATATCACAGATCCAGTACAAATATAAGTATATATATTTGTGTTTATTTTTCATCTTCCCATCATCTACTATGTTTAGATATTATATAAAACTCATACATTAAACATAACTCAGTGAGCACGCGCATGTGATACTGATATTTAGTACGAATGTGTGAATGTATGGGGAGGTGTTGTGTTTTTCATGTGTTTATCATGTGTTTTCCATGGGTTTAATCATGTGTTCTTCGTGTGATTTTCATGAGTTGATTTTTCATGTGTTCTTCATGTAATTTTCATGGGTTTTTTCATGTGTGTGGTGTAATTGTGTGAGTAGTGTATGTAGGGGTTGTGATCTGTGTCTGTGATAGAGTTTTGGATATTGGTATCGTCGATATACCGATGTTCTGACGCAAGGCGAAGAAGACGAAATAAAATGTTCGGTTGCTGTTGGATTGGAAGGTTGATTGGTTGACTGATTGGCTGATTGACTGATTGACTGGTTGTGGGGTGGACGAAGGGGATCTGTGTATTTATGCTTGTTGTGATTCTGGTTGTTGTTTCAAAGTTGTTACTGTGGAATATTCTGCTGTTCGCCTGGTTAGCTCAAGATCCCTAGCTTAGACGGTCTATTGCATTTACTTTTTTGCCTCTCTCTCTCTCGACGTCCTGTTTGATAGATAGATCGATTTCTCTTGATGTAATCATGAAATTATAATAATAATAAAACACCAACATCTTTCCTTTTTTATTCTTTCCTTCCCCCTACGTTTTCTGTATCGTTTTGGTTTTCTTTTGGATGTTAATGCATATTTCAAGGCACACTAGCATTTACGACTGTACTTTCAAATTTACTCGCTTTTTTTGTTTCTTACTCTCTTTTCTTTTCTTTCTTTTTTATATATGTAGTTTGCTTATAGACTTTGTTCACGTTTTTTTAATTTTTTTTGTATAGTTATCTTTTGTTTTTTGTTTGTTTGATTTCATATTTTAATCGTATTATATAAATATTGCACAAATAAGAACAATTGTAGGTCAGTTTTAACAATAATAGCAAAAATTAATAAGAACAACTTTTAAACTTAAACATATAGACTTAGCTTAGGATTGGTTGCGGTTTGTTGTTTGTTTTGTTTGTTTCTTTCTTTGTTTTGTTTATTAATCTTTTTCTTACTACGGTGATGAGCGTTTTCAGTGATTGAAGTTGAGGTTGAGGTCGAGTCTGATTGAAATCGAACGGAGCAACGATTGACTGGCAAACTGGCTGATTTTTGAGTTGATTTTGATTGATCATGATAATGTTGTAGACTGTAGTTTGGGGATATATTTTAATTTGTTTTTGTTTGTTTTTTGTGTTAGTGGTGGAGGGTGGTGAATGGTTTTGGTGGCAAGGTAATGGGTTGGTGGTGTCCCAAATTAAACACAAAATAAACATTGCTGCAGGTTCCATAGTTCTTCGTTTTGTTTTTTAAATCAAATTTTATTTAAATTTTGCTTCATCTTTGTTTATTAATCGAAAGAGGAGTGTGTATGGTGTGTGGTTGTGTGTGTTATACTAAATTATGTGTAAGGAATAAAGTAAATAAGAAAATGTTCATTACAAGTAAGGCATCTCCCTCTCTCTGCAGGTGAGTAGTGTGTATATATATATATATGATTAAGGGAATTTTGTTTAAATGTGATGTTAACATCTCTTGTCTTTACACTGCATTTTTAGGTAAGATATGTACATACAATCGTCGTGAAAATGTTTGTGGAGAATAATGTTTAATAATTGCACAATACTTAAAATTAACAAGGGAAATTTGTTGGATTTGCTGGGTGGATTTTGTAATGAAGAAACCCCTAAATTAATGCTTTTTGAATGTGAATATTTTACAAAGAATCGGTTGTTTTTTTTCCATTAAGATATTTGTGATGTATTTTTTTTTGGGTGAAAGAAAATGTAAGACTTAAACTTAGAATGTAAAGAAACAAATGTGCTAAATTTACCAAAAGATATGTAGAGTTAACAAAACGCAAAGTGACATGAAAAAAATAACTATAAAAACTAACAAGTGCAGTTCTCGAACTGGCAACTAACAAATCGCAATGTATATATGTATATATATAAATAATATATAGAGAAAACAAAAGATAAAGGAGATAACAAATCGGGAGCACAAAATCATAACCAAAAGGAGACTCACGTGCGCGCGCAACACATTAACACCACTCGATCCGATCGGATCTCTATAACTAGACAACATTATCATGATCAACATCAACTGTAGCGTTCCAAAGGTGTTCATATACAGGGGTCACAGTATATGTGTAGTAGGGTAAAATCGTTGGTGAATATATTAACAGCGATAAGCAATTATGTAGGGTGGGGAAAAGGGAAAAAACAGAGAACAGTTAAGAACAGAAACTGATAACGAGAGCACGTAAAATGTCAACAAAGTCACTCATTATTATTATTATTTTGCAATTGCAATTGTTTTTCACTAGCCTGTTGCAGTTTTTCTTTGTATTTTTCTTTTTTTTCTTTAGGGTTGTAGTAAAATATTTACCTTATTTCGAGGGTAAGTATCACCTGAAGTTTTCACTGAAAACGCTCGCTCATTGTATAATAGAAAACAATTAGCTCAACATAATGCTAATAATTGGGTGTGTGGTTGGTTGTGTGTAAGTGGTTGTGGTGGCATATATGTGTGTAGATAATTATATAAACAAGACTCAACAACTGTGTACATAGGCATATATACCCATATACGGTATAGCTTGGCAGGGAATACCAATATATATATATTTATATATGTTAAAAAAAAAAGAAAACAAAACAAAACACGCAACGCAAACATACGCATCACAAACAATAAAAAACCCAAACAGTTTTCTCTCTCTGTAGCAACTAGTCTAGCTTTCATTTTCGATTTCGATATAGATTTCAAAGAGTTTCGTGACAAACAAATGCAACAATGTATAGTAGAAGGTAAAAGGTAGTAGTACATAGTATTATACAAATTTTTCACTATTTCTCATATTACATAACGTTTCTTGCGTTTTTTCTTTCTTTTTTCTTCAAGTTAAAGCAAAAGTTTTCGTTTAGGTAAAGGCCTTGGAACAGTTTACTCAAAAAGTGTCTGGGGGGAAGGGGGTTTTCTTTGCAAATACATAATTATTATTTATTAATTGCTTAACTCGTAGCTGCACGCATAACAATTGGTGTTTCCTATCCCTTTCTCATTATTATAATTATTATATATACTTTTTTTTTGTTTTACGTGTTGAGTTTTTCTTGTGTGTTCTTGTTTTTAGGTTTTTGAGAAATTAACAATTTTGGTTTTTAGACGGAAAAACTTGCTTGTAATGTGTTGTGAGGTTGGGGTATAGTTTGGTTGTTGTTTTGCTTTTTTCTTTGCCTGTTGTTTCTTTCTTGGTTTCTTAGTTTGTTTGTTTTGTGGTTTTGTTGTTCTGTTTAGTTTGCTGCTTGGTTGGTTGCTTTATCTCGGATATATATATATATATATGATTAATTCACAACAGTGGTTAATGGAATTTGTCGCGCCCTCTTTGTCTCCTCCTCGTTGATTTTCTGTTCAATTAGATATTGCGCTTTGGCAATGGCACTCGACTGACCAGTTATGGTAACAATGCGATTTCTAGTGCCAGGTGCGAATATGCCCTTTTTGGAAATTTGCACATTTGCGCCAGAAACATGTTGAATTTCAACTAAAGTACGACCGTTCGAACCTGGAATATTTGCATCAGATTTATGTTAAATATTTTTCGTTTTTTTTTTTTTTTTAAGAACAATATAATGATGGGGGGGAAATATAAAAATGGGGTATATTATATCAGTAGTATATGTGGGTATATAATTATAACTAGATATGGGTGTGGGGGTGGGCCAAGAATAAAACAAATCAAGGCATCAAAAATCAATAAAAGGAGTTGGGGAAGTGGGGAAAAATAAACAAATGGTCAAGTGCCTAATAAACCTAATGACCTAACGACCTTACAACTGACACTGAGGTAAAAATAAACTGCGCACGAAGAGAATGTGTAACGAATGTAAATCCCACAATGGAGGGGTATTCAAATATGTACGCCTGGTTACCCAAGAATTGCACTAGCCAACTACTATATATATAAAGCATATATATGTAGCATGTTAGAAGAAATTCGTTAAGCAAGATGGGGGAAAAAGTGAATGTCTTCAACCTAGAACCTAACTGCTAAAGCTACTCTTTAAACTCTTATGCTAACGGTTGCTGCTGCTGCTCCTGCTTTTCTGTGCGAATTTTCAGTGGGAAATCAAGGTGTTTCTAGGTGTATCCTGTGCTGGGGGGGCGGATGGATGAGAGGCAAGAACTTGACTAGAAATTTCGCTATATAAGTTTCAATGGATTTATCTGTGGCTCTGAGAATGTCTAACGGAATGTAATGGGTAACGCAACTGATCGTGAACGATCTCTCTTTATCTCTCTCTGGAATGAGTCTGGAATGAAGTGCTGCCTGTGTCTTTGTTGGCTATCTAATATCTAATATCTAATCAAAGATGGTTGGGTGTTTGTGTGGAAGCGGGGTGGATAATGGTTGGGAACAGGAACAGGCAACTCCTGTAGGTAGGCGGAAATAAAATTGCGGAGTTGTCGGTGTCTCTCTTGGTTGGTTTCTTTTCGGTTTTTTCTTTTTTTTTTTTTAGTAGGGATAATAGTAAGGACGCGCACCTAGAATAGCGCCGATAATCACTTCCGGCACCTCAACGTTCTTCGAGTCCTTGGAGCTCAGGTCGCCCGGTGTGGGACTCTTGCTGAGTCCGCCCAGCTGCGCCGTGGTCGCCGTACCCGTGGCAGCCGTCAGCCCAAAACTATTGTTATTCAGGGAGACGGGCGTGGTGGCCTGCGCCGTGGCCGAGCCCAGGTGTCGGAATGGATCGAATTGCACCGCAGCAGCGTCCAATTGCGTCTGCGTTGGCCGGCTAGCGGCGGCTGCAGCGGCCGCTGCCGCTGCATACTGCTCCAGATTCACCTGGCCAACGGCACCGAACACATTGCTGGCGGTGGCCGCTGATGCGGCGGCTGCCGTTTGCTGGTCCAGCGTCGTAACGCCCAGGAAATTGCCCAGCGTTGAGTGGGCGCCATTGGTATGCGGGACACCAACGCCCATGCCAAGGACACCGTACTTGGCCAGCACGCCCAAGGCATTGCAGACCTCCGTGGTGACGTTCTCCGAGTAGCCAGAACCGCGCATGGCAATCTATTTTTGTGATTTAAGGAAGTCACAGGTTAAAAGAGGTATCTTATGGTTAGGGAGCTAACCAAATCTCACCTTAATATGCTCCAAAAGCTGAGTGGCAACCGCTAGATTGGGCGCCGGATTGGGGGCGCCCAGATTGATGGACAAATTGATGCCGGTGCCGTTGACTAGCAGGCTGGCCGCGGAATTCGCGCCGCCGATCGTGGTGCCCAGCGTGGAGTTCAACGAGGCGGTGCTCGAGTTGATGGCATTCTGGTTGGTGGCATACGGAGAGCCGGTCGGATTGAAGTTGGCCACCGGGCCACTGACGTCCGCATAGGAGACATTCAGGCAAGTGCCCGACTGAGGATCTTCGACGATCTTCGATAGAATCATCTTGCAGGCGTTCTTATTGTTCTCCTTATCACCAATGATGGTAATGCAACGCTCCTGGAGCGAGACATCCTTGGGCTTCTGCGAGATCTGGACATAGGAGCCGCTCTCCTCCTTGATCTGTTTAATGAAGGCACCGCCCTTGCCGATGATCATGCCGGCAGTGGAGTTGGGCACCAGGATCTTGACCTGCTTGTCACGCTCCTGGGTCTGTTTGGACTCAGCATCGATGATCTTTGTGGTCAGGTCGGGCTTTTCACGGATCTTGTCCATGATGAACTCCAGCACGACCATTATGGCCTCCGTGGAGCCGGTGATTAGGCACACGCGTTCAGTGGTGCCTGAAAACGAAAAATAATTAGTTCTCTGTGGGAATAGGAAAGAGTAGTTGAGAACTAACCTGGGTAGAAGTCGTGGGACTTGGACATCTTGACCCTAGCACCGGTGTCCTTTTGCAGGGAGGCAATTGTCTCGCCTCCTTTGCCAATGATGGCCCCGGAGGCCACCGCGGGCACCAGGATTTTCATGTGATACGTTGTCTCGCCTGCAATTAAAGAGTCAAGAAAGGAATTCACAGAGCGACCAATGGATTAGTCTCGTTGATTCTCAGCGTAGATTGGGTTTCATTGGGTTTTATATTTTTTGGGTTATTAGAATTAGAATTTAGAGTTAGAGTTAGAATTAGAATTGGAATCGGAGGTACTGGTACTGGTTAGTCTGTGGCAAACATTCTAGTTCTGGCTCTGGTTCTGGTTAGGCTTAGTGGCTATGGTTATAACTCTGGTTTAGTTCTAGTTTCTAGCTCATTCGGCAGGTTACAAATTAAAAATAATAACAGCATTTCAGCGTCGATCTTGGAGTTCTTGGAGTTCAGCATAACTTTGGTTAGTTTTTTGTTGCTTGTTTTTTTTTTACGAAGAGATTAGGTTTGGTGGATCATGGGGTTACGGCGTGTCGTGGATTGGTTATGGCGGGGTATGTGTGGTCTGTGTTTTTGTGGCAAGCCATGAGAAGTTATGAGCTCGAGATGAGATCGGAGATGAGGAACGGACAATGCTGTGGCGACACACGAAACACATGAGACCTGAGCTGGCTGGCACTTCCACCGGAGGAAGGTCGTCTGGTTGGCTGGGCCAAGACAAGTAAGAGACCCCCCCTGCCCGACCCTGCTCGCAAAAGCAAAACGAAAACGAATATAAATATTTTTTTGTATTTTTTTTTGTTGTGGTAAAAATGTAAGTCAAAGCAAAAGTCGGTCAAAGGGTCGAAGGTTAATGGTCGGTCGTCAGTGGGGTCAAAATCAAAATCAGTTATCCAAAGTCAAGCTCAAAGCGCGCGACAGACAGCGAGAGTTTGAGAGGTACAGATACAGATACAGATACAGAGAAACGACAGATAGAGCTACGGCTTTAGTTCGTTATTAATCTTGAATTAGTCGTTCTTTTTTTTTAATATATATTTCTTTGTATTATTTAATTCTTGGCTAGACAAAGATGGATTTAATGGTATTTAATGAAAGTGTGACAAAGCTTACCATGATGAATATGATTATTGTTATTATTTTCAATTTCAACCTCAATTCCAGAACAAACTGACTCACCTGAAATGGAAAGAGCAAAAAGGAAACAATGATTATAAGTTGGGTTTTAGCAACTATATGCCATACATATATATATTTATATATATGGAAAAACGAAATGAGAAATACGAAAGCATGGTCACAGTGAAGCCTCGCAAATGATCTCATACGGCGGCACCGAGTCGCCGCCAGTAAACAAACAAATTTCAATTAATAAAATGTGTCAAGCGGAGACGCTCTATTACACAAGCGCTGCAAGGCAACAAGAAAGTGATGCGAGTCGCGTTGCACCTGACTGGCTGCCACCATGCATCCCATCTGTCTGTCTCGCTGTCGCCGGAGCTGACTTGGGGCGGTCCAAGACGCTGCCGCGCTCTGCCACTTGGCACTCGCCTGGTTTAAATTTAGCCCGACTCCCCCTGCTACCTCCCTCGAAATCTATGTCGTCTTGGTCGCCTCTCGAGTGTCCTTCAAAAGTATTTCTCTAATTAGATACACAGGCGATGTGTGTTCGGGGGGAGGGTGTAGATATTGTACCATTTGCCCTGCTTTACATGCATGTGTGAAAATGTGCGATTTGCTACGAATTTTTCTTTGCAATGTGCAAAAAAAAAAGCGAGAGGAGGAGCAGCAGCGAAAGCGAGAAAAACCCACATACTTAGCACCATGCTGGCCAATTTCCGCCTCGAGCTACAGCTCGAATAATTGAAAGTGGCCCGGACGCATCTGTCAGTTATCTATCATCTATCCGTACAGCAAGAGAGCGCGAGCTTACGGATGCAGTACGAAAAACGCATAGAATTCCTTAGCAAATACACAATAAATTGCAAGGCTCGTAAATAAAATGAGCGGAGAGAGAGAGGAAAATAATATGCAGGAGGAAACAACAGAGTTGGCCATTTGCTTAGCGATTTTATGGGCCACAAAGGACCGACTGCCGAGGCTGCCGGGCTGCCGGGCTGCCTGGCTTTGCTGTTGACACTGTGCAGCAGCAGCAGCAGCAGCTTAAATTATGTGACTGTCATAAATAACACTTGCAGACCGCCCATGGAGCAATGCAGCGGAAGCGGTTGCAGGGGGAACGGATGGGCAGACTGGCGACTAATTTCGTATGCATTGTGTGCAGGATTGGTTGGGTGAAACTAGGCTAACGACAAGCTGGCACACAGCAGCAGCAGTAGCAGCAGCGCACAAGCCCAAGCTCCGTGGAGGAGCAATCTGCAGCACGCAAATTGTTAAAGCAAAGTCGCGGTGGCGTCAAGTGCTTGCCGCGTACCACGCGACGTATGCGTAATGTGGCGACATGTGACACGCGAATAAGTGATTGGATCCTGTAAGGGGAAGTAAACAATGCTCCTTGTTTTCCTCCCGCCCTAAGGAGGTGTTGCAAAAACACAATTTAAACCTAAGTACTACAAAACCATTAGTCGTAATAAATCGAAGTTTATTGCCTGCACTTTGCTTGGGACCTCACGGAATGCATTACCTAGTTTAAAGTGAGCTAAGCTAATAAACCGATAAAAGTGACACTAGGTTAAAGTTTTTCTGGTATATTTGGGGCTCAGAAGGTGTTTCAAATACACTTCCGGGAAATAAAAACATTTGGAAAAGTTAAAAAGGAGTTCTAAGGATAAACGACCTCACAGAATGCAGCACCTGCTTCAAAGTTAGCTAAGCTAATAATTCGATAAAGTGGCACTTGTCTTTGTATATATTGGAATTAGAAGATGTTTAAAATACTCCTTAAATTTGTATTCAGGGAAATTTAAGTGTCTGGAGATGTCTTGAAGAATTTCTAAAAATAAATACCTCACAGAATGCAGCACCTGTTTTAATATTTCACTACAATTGACACTTGCTTGTAGGCTCTTTATACATTTTGGATCAGAAGGTTTTTTAAATACCCTTTAAAATATAGTTCTGAAGATGTTTAAAAGAATAAGGGAACATTAAACCCTCACAGAATGCAACACCTAATTTAAAGTAAGCTAAGCTGCTCTTCGTATATTCATATATTAAATAAAATACTCTTTGAAGTATAATTCAGGGAAGATAAAAGAAATGTTTTAAGACTAAATCATTAAAATCTCTCCCTCTAACCTTAGTTACTACGTTTATTACCGACACCCCCTCTCTATGTTAAGTATTTCCCAAAACATCTTGTGTCGCAAAATTCCCAATGAAATCCTCCGCATGCCGTAAATCTTTATGCAACACACATGAATCACTAGGGCATGCTAAAGGAAAGTAGTAGTCGGCGGGATGTATACATAAGACATAATATTTTAAGGCACATTCAAAAATTGAAATGGACGCCCACATTAAAGCGTACGATTAGCATATGAGATTTTATATAGTCGATTGTGGCTGTTGCTTGTTGGGTTGATCTTGTTTTTTTTTCTCTTGGCTTTTTATGCGATTTTTTTTTTGTTTTGCTGCTTAGTTTTTTATGAGTGTTTGTTTGTTGGCTTTTATATCGTGTGTATCGGAATGTGTGCTGGATTGGATGTTGGTGATATTTGGATTATTCTCTTTCAAAACTTTCAACGCAATGTTAATGGATAATTCATTTATAGCTTTGTGGCTTCTTGGGCGACGTTTCAGTTCGGTTTGTTTAGGTTCAGTTTCTATTTTTTTTCTTTTTTTTTTGGTTGAGTTTTTCAAGTTTTCAAGTTGCTGGCGGCATTTAGAATGAGGCGACGTGGTGATTGATGCTGTTGCTGTTGTTGATTGGTTGGTTGGTTGTAGCGAGCTCGATAGTTATAAGATATATATATATAGATATATATATATAGAGAAGTGGTGTACATTTTATGTAGGGTGTATAAGTAGTAGAGGAAGTTGTGCGCAACTTTGATAGTTCTATGCTGATGCTGATTGCGTTTTGTTTTGAGAATATACTCGGGGGACTCACCGTAACACCAGCAGGAGGCAGTCTTATAGTTGCCCAGCGTGGGCGTTGCCGCTGCCGATGCATTTGCTGCTGCTGCTGCTGCTGCTACTGTTGTTGCTGGCGGTGTGTTGGCACCTGGCGTGGCATTGGGGGAAGCACCGTTCTCGCTGAGCGGCGACGACGATGACTGGTGCTGTTGCAGGTCCATCTGATGGTGCAGAACATGACTGGGATTAGCCTGGCTCTGTTGCTGCTTATAGCTATGAACGGCTAATGAGTATGCAGCACTATGGGGGCTAATGTTGCTTATGTTGCTGCTGCCGCTGTTGCTGCTGCTGCTGTCGCTGCTGTTGCTGTGGCTGTTGCTGTTGCTGTTGCCATTGCTCTGGTTGCTGATGCTGGCCAGCGAGTGTATGGATGAGGGCGACGACGTGGTATAGTAGTTATTGTTGTTGTTGTTGTTGTTGGTGGAATGCTGTGGCTGATAGTTACAAGCTAATTGCTGCATATGTGTGGGCGTTGCTAGCTGATATTGGTATGTAATATGTTTCTTCTGTTGGCTCTCTGGCTGCTGCTGCTGCTGCTCGTAATCAAAGCCCAAATGCTGCATCAGCAGCTCAGCATCTTCGCCCTCCAAGGCGGCCTTCATAATACTCTCCATATTTCTTTAACGGAATTATCTATGTTCCGATGTTCAGTCTTCGCTTGGAATATATATTGTATATATATAAAATATATAACGATTCTCTGCCTGGTCTGCTTAGTTTAGTTATTTATGTAGTTATGTTTTGGTTGTTATTTGTCAACTGCTTTTGTTTTGCTCTGTTTCGATTTAGTCAACGCGTGCTTTCCAATTATTAAACTTGTTCAATAAACGAAAGAAAAAGAAATGGAAAATTTGTTTAAATTAAGCTGGACTTTTCATGGGGGCTCAAACACACACGCATGGATTGGGCGGGAGAGATATGGAAATGGTATGGGAATCTAAGCCTCCCATTGTCTATATGTCTCCTCGCCTCGCAATTCCCTCGATATCTGACGAGTTTAATGGCAGTTTGTAAGGCTTTTGTGCATTGATTGCTTCTCTTTTTTTTTGTATTTTTTTGGTTTTTAAAGGATAATGCTCTCAATGATGATGCGGTGGTTGTAAGTTGACATATATATAAATATTTATATAGGAGAGAGATAGAGAGAGTTCAGGTTGATAGAGTGGTGACATCGCAGTGGTTTTTAGTAGGTAGCTTCGGCTTCCAGATGAGGGCTTTTTTTGAATTAATTCGATTTGGTTCGATAGCTGGCGCTGATATTGATATATTTATGTTGATATTGATATTGATATTGGTGTTCTTGGATGGCGTTTCGATTTTAGTGTTGTTCTGTTCTGGTGCCTGTTCTTGGGTTTCTTTTTGATGGTTCTGGTTAGATATATATTTATATTCTGATACAACAACAACAATTACGAGGCGTCTTATATTATATTATATATATGATATAGTTCATAGGTTTCATAGTGGGACAGACAGAGACAGAGAAAGCGGCAGCAGCAAGCTTCAGCACAAAAGGATACGATTCCTCTGTCCTGCAACCTATATTCGCGTCACAAGGACATGGTTGATTTGGGATGATGGCGATAGAGAGATATAGATAGAGAGAGCATGTCCATGTTTAGGATGGTTGTTAATGGCGATTATTGAGTTACAACAACATCCAATAATGCTATATGGAAGACATTTAGAAAACAAAAGCCAGGGCTCTTTACCATTCCGGAAGCTAATACCAGTTGGGAGTTGGAATCGTTAGCAGGTGCTGCAGGCTGTCTTTCCTATAATACTCTCGATGACGATGATTCTGATGCCGATTCTGTTGCTGCTGCGTCACGTTGATTTGCATTTGCTTGGTGCTTTACTCAGTCGTTGTTTCAGTTTGATTAATAACTTTAATTATACGTAGTTTTTTATCACATTTCTTTCTTGATTTTGATTTCTTTGGGATTATATATAATTTGAGTTGAGTTCGGTTGAGTTATTCCGTGGGAATGCTGCTGCTGCTTTCGAATAGATTTTGATTTATTCGCGGCCATAGGAGAACTGTCACCTTTTTTTTATTTTTAATAGCTATTTTTGTATTTTTTGCTAATCGCACGCTTAAGTGGGGACAACAACAGAAACAAAAACAACTGTTCGTGATTATTGGGAATATACTTTAACTTTTTAATACTTTATACGAGTGTGTGTGTGCGTTTTTGTTCGTTTTTTTGTTGTTTATACCGCTCTGAGTTGTGTGTGGCATGCACATCAATTTATTTTTATATTCTGTATAGTATCTATAATTATATTTGCGCTACGGTTGGCTATGTTTTTCGATAATTACAAGCACATTTATATGCATGGACGGTAATGGTTTTAAATAACAAAATAATAACGAGAAATAAAAACGGTTATAATGTAATACACAGTGTATGGAGGGGACGACAGAGCTGTAACAAATATATATATACATATATATCATGGTCAGATGGAATTGAGAGCGAATTGAAAGCATTTTAATTGATGAAGAGCAGAGCGGAAGTCCGTTGATAAGGCCGATGATTGTGGGGCAGAAGCTCGGAAATGATGAGGCTGGGAAATGGGGGTGGGTGGGGGACATAGCCCAAGGTCTACTCTATATTTCGATTGAACCTTCAGCCTTGACTGGGGGATTACCAAGCCAAGCAAGACAAGTATTTTAAATTATTAAAAATACCTCAAAAAAATACAGCGAGACTAATCTCTCAATAAATTAATGATAGAAGCATGCTTACAGATAAATAAATAAAAATGTCAGCGGAAGTGCTATTGGAAATTGTTTAAAAAATAAAAGTGGGCGTCACAGCGAACGTGGCATTCCCTCATGAGATCATCGTGACCCTTTCTGAGTCTCAGAAAATTGATTTATTGTGTTCGCCTTTGAGAAGTTGCTGGCTGAGTAACAAAAAAAAAAACACCTGCCCGAAACTGTTGCCAAATTAACAACTGGTTGGCAATAGCCGTAGCTCTGTGGTTACACAATGAAGCTGGGCAGCTGAAACAGAAGCTGATGCCGAAGCTGAGGCTGAGGCTATGGAAAATAGCTGAAGCTGAAGCTGAAGCAGGTCTCCGGCACGCATAAATAACACATTTTTCGGGGCAAAAACTAAAGACATTTTCGCCAAAAATACCAGAAGACTTGCCAAGAAAAATAAAAGTAAAATGCTCGCACGTCTACTTGCGTCTCTTTTGGAGCTGGCTTGCGATTTTATTTCTATTTCTTTTTCTCTTTCTTTTTCGGCTTTATTTTATTTGTTATTTCTTATATATTTTGTTGTTGTTGTTTTTTTTCTTTTTTCGTTTCGTTTTGGAGCAACTTGAGCGGTTTGGGCATGGCCACAACGAGTGTCTCAACTTATTTTTGGCTTTTTCAAAGGCACACACGCACACACTCGCGAAGATAGAGTGTGAGTGAGACATGTTTGCCCACATTCAAATCATTTTTTCAAGGTTAGGTTTTGCCGCCGTTTTTTCGCTTCCCGTCAACAATTGGTAGTTGTCTCTCCTCAAGTACTCGTCGTTGTCAGCATGACTCTCGAGTTAATTACTGGCAGAAACTAACTCGAAATTGATTTCAAGAATCAAACTGATAAAGCCCGAGATTCAAGCCAATCCAAAGCCGAGCCTGAGCTAAGGTCAAACTTCACCTCGAGCTGTCGTGTTGTGTGTGTGCTGTGTCTAGTGCTTTTTGTGGGCTTCTGTCCACTTTGAATAATCATTAATGCCTGACATTGAACTGAATTCGTTACTGGCTGTGAGTGGGTTTTGGTTTTTCAGCGTTTAGCAAATATTTATGGGGGAAAATGTAACCAATTCCAAGACATCAGTACGGGCGATAAAAGGGAGAACCGAAGGCGACCTTGAAATTGCTTTAGATAAACTCAAACGCAACGTTGACAAGACGTTAATTGCCTTCGTTTGTTGCCTAATATCGGAATATTACGCATACGCCGTGTGAGCGGCGGCTAAGCTCCTGGCAAATAGCAAACGAGATAAACCCTATAATTACCAATGCACACGCCAATTGCCAAGGTCAACACAGGTGGAGAGGGAGAGAGAGAGCCCGCTGAGATAGAGATACTCAAACTCAGGTATTAAAAGATACTAAGATATTAAGATACTAAGGGTACTGAAGGGAAAGCACGTACAGAAGCTAGTTGGCTGGAGCTGAAACGATGTCTGGTGCTGAAGCTGATGATGCTGCTGCTGCTGCTGATGGTGCTGGATGAGCTGCTGTCCCAGCTGCTGTGGACTGGAACTCAGATCCTGCTGCATGCTGGATGTCGACGCTGTTCTGGCAAACAACATGCTGCTGAGCCAAAGTCAACTGCGCGGGAGTTGTTGTGTGTTTCTTCTTTTTCTTTTATGGATTTCAAATAATAAACGAATACAGAAAGCGACTGGCCAGCGAGCGAGCGCACGAAACGAGCGACAAAACCGCACTGAAGAATGCCAAAGACGGTGCCCAGACTCAAGCATAGAGTTGGAAGAGAGGAGCGGCGCCGGAGAATTGGTGAGCGGCCCGGAGAGCCGTAGAGCCGTCAAGCTGCCAAGACTGGAGAGCTGGCGAGCAGAAGAGAGTCATCGCAGCGTCGGCGTTATGTGAGTCAGCGCGCGATCATGGGCAGATGATGATGATATAGCTGTCTGTGTGCGTATGATCTAATGCTGCCCCCAGTGCTATGGCTGATTGCCTCACATCATTCCATGTCACTCGGTTCATTATCAGCGAAATAGAAGAAACACCAAAAGGGAGCCTCAAAAAGAGAGACATAGAGAGAGAGGTAGAGAGGTAGGGAGTGTGTGTGTCGAAAATAGAAACTGCTGTGGCAACATGTGATACCGAAACGGAGCCAACGTGATAAGCCAGCGGCGGAAAGAGTGAACGTGTCACGTTTTTCAGTCAGTAAACCGAAAATCTGATTGCAAATCAACGCGGTACGAGTCCGAGTTAATTAAACGATCCATAAAAGTGGCAATTTTGGCCCACTTGGCGTATGCTTAATGCGACAGCTGCAATTACCCATCTGGCGCCCACTGCGTATGCGTAATTTACGCTGCACTGATGACCCAATTATCCTGATTGGCCCTAGCCTGCTCCCTTTTTAGTACATCCTTTTTATTTTGTGCGCCTAATCACTGGCCCCAAAAAAAAGGAAAGCCACTCGAGTTATTAGTAGGCCACTTGAGAGGCTGCACACACACACAACACCGATGGCCACTTGAGCAGCAGCAACAATGGCCTGCACCTAAGAATAAGGTAACCCAAAAACACAGGCCACACACACACACACTGAGAGAGATACTGACCAAAATGGGGTAGAGGAAGAGGGTGAGGAAGAGCAGCCCTGAGGCAGTAAACGCACTTGAGATTCGGCCAGGCAACAGCCGATGCCGTGTTGCAGTTGCAATTGCAGCAAGAGCTGAAGCTGGCCAAAGACAACCCCCAGTTATGCAGGGCAGGCCCACTCAAGGACGTTGCTCTGGCACTTGGCACTCGTGTGGCTGTGGCTGCTGTGGCGGCTGCAATGGCGCCAAATGCTGCAGTGCAGCTGAATGGGGGCCTCCATAGAGTTCTCACCACTGCGCAGGACCACGAACAGGGACACGACCACGAGCATGGACACGGACACCGACACCGACACGAGTGCCACACACACAGACAAACACTTTGCACACCCGCATTGTCATCAAAGTAGGTCAACCGCTTGCCATGCTGTCAACGTTATTCCGAGAGCAGCTCACGCTGCTGCTCTCGCGGAGAGCAGAAGAGCTGCCTCTTGTATCATGGAACACCCCCGCGCAGCATTGATTACATAAGCCCCAGACCGAATACGAGTACCAGGTCCGGGACCCACTAGCTGTCCCGACAGGTTGACCCACAGCCACCCCACTTTTACTGCATTTCCTTTGCAGCAGCAGCAGCAGCAGCCGCCACAGCAACTGACGCACCAAACCCTAACCAACCCTGACAGCCATAAATAACAATGAAAACTGACAAAAACAAGTAAGAAGCAAAAAAAATACAAATAAAGGCGAAAAAAACAGTTGAAACCAAATAAATAACCAACAAATGAGCGACTGTCGAGGCAGCTAAGCAAATAAATTGTTTGAAAACTAATAAATAAGGTGTGTAAATACCCAAACCGAACGAACGAACGCATATGACATGATGGACCTGTTCTGCGTCCAGTCGCAGACACAATGGCTTCAATGGTGGCTAATTAATAACAAATGACCAGCTGAACACACATATATCTCATGTATCTATCTATAAACTAAATGCGAGTGCAGCAGCGCCCGAACAGCTGATAAAACGTTATCAATTTCAAAAGACAAACATGGATTTGTTACCAAAAACTAAGCCATCAATTGATGGCCTGGCAAATAGCGTCATCGGCCATAACGAAATTCATATTTACCCATCTAAACGAACTTGAACTTACTCGAACAGAATCTCCGCATTCCACCACACTCGACGAAACAAACTTAAGAATTTTGATAATGCAACATTAGGAAATGTAATTCTGTTTTTTTTAATATTTTTTTTTTTTACATTAATTTCGGGTACTTTTTTGCTTTGATTTTTGTATATATTCTGTATGATACGTAGTTCTCCAGACCTGCTCTGGTTGACTTGTAAACTGTCAGAGTTTGGGGGGTTTCTCAGTTCAATTTAAAAAGTTTTCTCAGCAAATTAAGTAACTCGAAAACGTGGCTTTTTGGCTCTTAAAGTATCGAGTATCAAAAGCGGCTCTAAGCATTTACACCTTTGCTATTTTGGTGACTATGACGACAGGTACTTCGATTGCGTTGTTCGCTCGCTTGCTCGCTCACCTTGGGAGCTGCCAGCTGGTTTTTGAGCCGAGCAAATCATGCAAAGCAACTAGTTAATAGCTGGACTCCGGGTCTGGCATTCATATTTGGTTTTTGGGTTTGGCAATGGGGGGACGTAACCGAAAAAAAAGCTTCTTCATCTCCATATGAATGGACGGCTGGTGGCGGTGACCCACTCAGCAGCGAGCTGCGGGGCATCCATCAGCTGTCGTACCCGCCAAGTGCAGCTCAACGCGATCTGGGAGAGAACGAGAGAGCTCAGGGCCGTGGACTGCCACTTGTATCTAATTGCAGGCCATTGATGAGCTGAAGCTGAAGCTGTGGCTGCGGCCTGTGGCTGGCTGCAGCAGGAAAATGGGTCAAACTGGGCCTGAGCCTGGGCCAGGGACCGAGACAGTGTCTGGTCGCCAAATCCTGCGCAAAACGACCACATGCCAGTTGTCATATACCGGATGGTTCGTCCTCGGGGCGTATACGCCATATCTCTATCTCTGGCTTAATTACAAATCAAAGTCTGTCCGTTTGTCCGTCTGTCGGTCTGTCGGTCTGTCGGTTGCAAAACTGACAATCGTACGTATTGGGGGCAAACTGCAAATGAATTTCTCGTGCTGATTAATTGAAAACTTAACACACAACAAAATATACACACACACAGCCAACAACGACGACAAAAAGCAACGAAATCATAGATACTATATAGTGGGGAGAGAGGGGTATATATCTGGGGGTTGGTTGGGGCGAGGAGGATATTGCAGTGACAACAACAGTGACGACTATATAACAAAGAAGGGCAGGAAAACGGAACGGAACGGCACCGCACGATCGGCAAAAAGTTAGGCAAACAAATTGAATGAGTTATTTATACGGCTCGAAGATAAAGATAGATAACGAACGTTGAGATAGATAGATAGACAGATATATATAGAGTGGGAAAGAGAGAGAGAGAGAGAGAGAGATAGTAGGATCGAGAGAGACAGCGATTTAATGGTAAATGCAAGAGCGATTGACACATTCTTCTGCTTCTGTTACTCCAATTTTCTTTCTGCTTTCGAAAATGAACTTTGGAGTTGTTTTTGAAGTTGGATTTGAATTTGGATTTGGACTTTTTGCTTCGATTTGATTCTGAACTTGCTTTTTTCAATTTGAATTGGGCTTTTTTTTTTGGTTTTGGATTTGATTTTTGGTCAACTTACCGGAACTGAAATGTGAGCGTTTAGTTTGTTCATTTTCCGGATCGGAATCGAGTGGCCTTTTGCGTGAGTCGCCGATTTCAGGACTTGGACATGTCTCCATGGTAGCGTCTTCGGCCATTTTTAACTGAATGTTGCTGGTTTTGGTTATCGACTTTGACTGATGATTGCTTTAGCTGCAGCTATAGCCTTTTTTGCTTATGCTTATGCTTTGCTTTACTTTTGGTTTCTGTTTACTGTTCTGTTTTCTATGTCTCGTTGGAGTTGGAGTTGCTTTTGAATTGGATTGGATTGGATTGGATTTTGAATTGAATTGGCTTGGCTTGGTTCGATTTTAATTTTTGGTTAAACGATCGATGTTTGGTAATGAGGCGTCTGTTTAGCTTGGTATTAATTTTTTGGTTTTTGGCTTGGTATTAACTCTGGTAACTTTCTGTTTTGGTTTTCTTGGTGGCGTGCGAGAGCGATAGAGCGATAGATAGAGCGGGCGAACGATTAATCGTCAGTCACTGTTTTTTTTTTTTGTTTAGTCCTGGTCCAAGTCCTTGTCCTTGTCCTCCTACACGTCCTTGTCCTCGTCGGATGAATGCGATGCTGTGCGATTCGATGCGATGCGATGCCTTATCGGGGTGGATCCTCAACGGGCATCTGAGAGAGAGATTTGTGATGGGCTATGCGGATGAGGTCCTTGGTCCTTATCGATCGCTCTCTTAGTGACTCTCTAAATATGCCTGTGCACATATACGGATTTACTCTATATTGAATCACGATCCTTCTGGATTTGCAAAGTATTTTTTTCAATTTCATTTAGTTTTTGGTTTTTTTTTTTGTGGTTTTGTGGTGGAATGTGCGAGGTTTTTTTTTTTTTTTTTTTTTTGTAAACGTTTATATGAAAAAAAGAAAAAGAAAAAAATATTTATGAGTGAATTATGCAGCAATAATAAATATACATACATACAGTAAACATTTAGGCAATATATAGGTATGTAATTCGGCATTAAACTGGTAAGTAAGATATAGATACAGTTTGTCAGAGTGGCAATATGCATTTCTCGAGTAGTTGTAGTTGTAGTTGTAATAGTAGTAGTAGTAGTAAAACACACACACACAGGTGAGTAACATTTAGATAGATACAAACATTTGAGTTCCTCGTTCGACTTGAGGCAAGGATGCTATTTACAAAATGAGCGAGAGGCCTTTTTGCGGGGATAGTTCTGGGGGCTGGGAGAGTTTTTCTAAAAAAAGCAAGGATTTTTGTGTGTGTGTAAAAGGCATTCACATATCAAAAAACTGTTCGGAGGGCAGGCAAATGAGTTGTTGAGTTGAGTTTGGGGATATTGGATTTGATAAGATAGTTTGAATCAAGCTCGTGAATTGATGGAAAGCAGACGACAGTAGCATGACTAATGGGAATCCATAGAAATGTTTATTGAATGGCAGGGCCCCCTATAAGAAAGGATCCCATATGGGGGAGAATGCGGTTAGAAAGGCTGAGAAATCTCTGCGCACTCCAACTAAATATATATATACGATTTAAATGCAATATCTTAATTAAAGCTAACTTAATTGTAATAATAATTCTTTAATTATTTATCAGATCCCCCACAAAAAGCACTTCAGTTGAAAATAAAGTAAAGGAAAGAACTGATTTTCAATAAATATCTTAATTTACACTAATCAATTTGTAAAAATCCTTGAAACTAATGAATTTACTTCTTCAAAATCGTTTTAGCTTAGCCAGGAAATCATAATAAGATTATTAAAAAACGGAGAGAGAAGTTAGAGAAGAAGATACTGAAAGGTAATCCTAAAAAACACTCCTTGAAACCAAGAACATAATTAATTGTTAATTAACTGACTGTCCAGCACTATAAAAATATCTAGAAAATGTCTGATAACTTTATCCTTATACTTATTCGTTGCTAATCAGCTTCTATACTAAGTCTGAATACCAGCAACTTTCAGGTATAACTCTTTTTCAAAAAACAGTAAAGCTTGTTGTAGGGTTGGCACAAAATATCGATAAATCAATACTGTATCAATAACTAAAGCGAAAGTCGATATATAATTTGATATTTTAACGTTGCGATACATATGAGCGATGAATCGATATTAATATATATCCTAACAATATAATCGACAAGAGTTATCAAAATTGTTAACCATTTTTCAGGTATTTATAACTAATATCAATATAATTAATAAGAATCTTCGATATTTAAAATGTCGATGTACGATATTTTCGATTTATATTGAGTGTGATATTATTGTCGAATTTTTCCTCTAGTTATAAGGCCCTAGTTTGAATTCTATTCAATTTAAAATGTCACATTTACGAAAATAACTTCCAAAAGTTTGAAAAATCAACGCATAATGCAAGCTACACATTTCAAAGAGTCCGATTAATTAATGCGCAGCTATATGCCATAAAAGTATGAATCGTTACTTTAAATTCGTTCCATCTAAATCATCTTTATCAAAGTCCAAGTCAATAGAGCCGAGAGCTGGAGCGGTTTTAGTTATTTTTTGAATAGCTTCGAGCAAGTTGTGTGTGTGTGTGCACGGCAATGAAAAGCCAACTTGCAACTCAATTATGCATGAGCTGTTTTATTTTTTATTATGATTTCATTGCTAATTAAAAATGCGCCGACACTAAAACCGAAGCAACAACAACAGACGAAATCTGCAGCGTTAAGCGACAGACAGACACAACGCGCATTTATTTGTTTAAAATGGCGTTTAATTATACAAACGTTTTAATATTTTTTATTTTCTGTTCGTTTGGTAGTGCCGAGAGGCCCCTCAAGTGTGTGTGTGAGTGTGTGTCCGTCGGTCGATTTGACTGCAAACGACCTTGACCATTGAATAAGTTTGTTTTTTTTTGTTTTGTAGAGACCGAAAGCAAAGCAAAATGAGCAATAAATCGAAGAGATGGCAAAATGCTAAGCAAGCGGCGCCCAGATACATAGATACGCGGACAAAAGCGTCGTACTATCAGATACAATTGTACTGCCACTGCACCTGTCGTCGACAGAAAAGCACACCGAGAACAAAAACAGGTAAGCCGCACAAATTTGCATTTACTTAAGAAATTAGTGAGCTACCTAAATGCGAAAAAAAAAAAATCAAGAAACTAAAGATCGATTTAAGCTGCGGCTGCGGAGATGCGGCAGGCAGAACGAGTTATTTTTTTTTCTGATTGAGAACCAGTTGCTTTTGCGCCTCGGCTTGGCATTTGAGTTTTTCAATTAATTCACTTAATGCTTTTCGATGTTTGTTTCTTGTTTTGTTTTTCAGCTATTTCGTTATTTCTTATTTGTTATTTGTTATTTTTTTTGTCGTTGTAGCTCAGTTTGTAGAAGAATTCAAAGCTCTCAAAATGGCGTCGAAGTCTAAACAAAAGTCATCGAATAATAAATGCGACAACTTGGCAATCAAATTTCAGTTGCAGTTGGCCTCCCCAGGCCCCAATCTCTGTGACACCATTTTGTGCTCGACATTTTCCGCTTTGGTGTCCTTGAATTGTTGCAAAAAGTCGCTGCAGATTAGAAAAAAGGCCATTGATGCACTCAAGCCGAAAATGTGTTAATGGTGATGAATTGGAAACAGCTGCCGTTGAGTGAAATGAAATGCACTCTCCAATCAGCCCAAGGACTTGCCCCGTCGTCGTCGTCGTCGTCGGCGGCATCGGAATTATAATCAGCCCCAACGAGCATTTGAAATGCAAAAAGTGGCGAAATACAGCAGTGAAGCAGGTTGCCCACGAACCCAGATATATCTGCCATGAAACAGTACGTTTGTTTGTGTCTATATCAGCGACCTTATCTTATTTCTACGGAAAAACTTTAATATAAAAACGAATCATTCACCCTTTAGCTAGAGGAAGACGACTGCCTGGGTGAAGCGAAGCCAACAACAGTCCGATTTCTTTCCGACTTTATCATGGAGTTTATATATACTTACAAACGTATATAAGTGGAAAGGAAATATTCCATTTACTCACATACATAGGGCCAACTTATCTCCCTGTCGGACTCACAGTTATCACTGGAGCGGAGACGACAGCGATAAGGTTTTATTTTCGTTGCTTTTCGGTTTGTCGATAAGGCGTTCAGAGTCGTAGCTAGGCAAAAGGGGTTTCTTTTTTTTGGCCCAAATCAATCCGGGCCGGTAAGCTAACAAAGGAGATATTATGAAGCGAGAAGTGACAAGTAAGTGTAGCAGCTATAAATATGTGTAGTTTCGATCCCAAAAATTACGTCAGAACTTTAGTTGTTGTAAAAAAGTTTTGTGTGAAGTTTCAGTGGGAATTGGAGGAGTTCCAAAATGAGACGACACGCGACCCGCATTCGAAGCTGCCCATGATTTATGCTTTGTTGCTTAATTGAAAGGCCTGTGTGAGCCAGCACAGTACGTGCTAGGGCGCCACACAGATCAAAGCAGGGGAGCACAGAGTCTCAACCACTTTGCGGGCCTCTCAAATAACAAACTGTCAGTTGTGGCGCGGCGACGATGATGACGATGATGGGGCCCAGCACTTAACGACGACACTCACTTGAACGAATTTGTAGGGTTCCCAAAAAAAAAGTGGAAACTTCGGACAAAAAAACCACACACACTTCCTTGGACGACGGCGGCGGCGAGAGTGCGCGAGTACGTGAAAATCAAATACAACTAAATTCAAAAACTGAAAACAATTAAAAACGAAATGGGTTCCGAGGCGGCGGGCAGGCCAAAGTATCTGCGAGATTCAAACACTTGCTAGCCACAGCGAGAGAGAGAGGGAGAGAGAGAGCAGGGAGAGAGTGGAGAATATAGAGAGGGAGAGCGCAAGCAGAGAGAGAAAGAGAACCAGCGTATCTGGTAGATACTTTATCTACAAACTGTCGAGTACTGCTCGTCGTCGTCGTCGTCGCTGCTGGGTTTGCAAGTGTTTGCTCAGCCGTTTCCCGAGAGCTCAGCTCCTTCCACGACTGTATGTGTGTATTTATATTCTTATCAGTAAATAGTTTACTTTATGTGCTGCACTTTGCTCTTAATTGTTTTGTTTTTGTGTGTTTCGATTCGCCAGCGAGCCGCAGACGCCTTGACGCTGATAAAACTCCAACTATTGCTTACTATTTGGAGTTTGGCAATAGTTGTGGTAAACCCAGTGGGAGCCACAAGTGCCTAGCGATAACCTCTTTCGAGGGGCCATAAGTCCCCGGCTCATTTGTTAGGACATCGCCGGACTTTGTTTGCTCATTTCGGGACTCATTTATCGTCTTTTCATAGGCTCAGAGTCAGCTCAGTTGGAATCTGCTGACAGCAGCGGCTTCGTCTCTCTCTCTCTCTATCTCTGAGTTTGTTTGTGTTGTATCTTTATCTCTCTCGGCGTTCTGACAAATATCATGTGCGATAAATCTTTGCCCTGCTAAAGGACAACACACGTATGACACACAGGCATGGCATCCTCGACTTTTTGATGACAAAGGCTGATGGGCAATTTATCCCAACATTTCCGAAGCAACATTGACATTGCTAATCTGAAAACGTTTCATTTGTTTGGCCTGTCAGCGTGTTTGTGCGTGGAAAACACTCACACACACACACGCAGGTTTTTCCAGGCTAGGGGGAAGAAAATTGAAAAATTATATGCACCCAAAGTAGGTGAGTAATGAGTCTACGAGACCGGTGAAAATCGGGGAGTGGGATGTGATGACTCACAAACAGAACCGGACCTGTTCGAGCCGTGACTGAATGCTGGGCTTACGAAATGAGACAACTTTTGCTAATGATCGGCTGAGAACTTAATGCAAATATGACTTAACCAAATGCCACTTGTCGCCGCTTTATGTGTGTACTGTTCACCAGGCAATCAATCAATCAACTATGGTGTCATCCAATGAAGCGATATGTCACCCATTTGGCCCGACACACACATTTATTGTTCCCATATATCGCATATCGCTTCCCTTTTAATCTAGACAAGTCCGTGTGGAACAATAAAACCTAGTCCTTTACTGGCAAACAGAAAATCCCCTAATCATGCCGGCCAACTCTTGGCCCAAATCAAAGCCGCAATGGAGCCATCCGAGTGCACACCGAACAATTGCCCCAAATTCATAATTGCAGTCAGACCAAAATGGCTTGACAACGTCCAAAGGTACCTACATATAAGTAGAACTATATATATAGAGTACTTAGAGGAATCGGAGCGGGGAACGCCCACCAGGAACATAGGAAAACGGAAGGAAGGAAGGGAAAACCACCGAAAAATGGGAGCAACTAAAATAAAATCAAGCTAAACAAAGGCAGGAAGAGGAGCAGTGGCAGGAGCAGGAGAAGTGGCATTAGCAGGAGCAGGAGCAGCGGCATTAGCAGGAGCAGTAGCAGACCAAGTGCGGATAACTGGTCAGCTCAGCTGGGTTCTGTTGATAACTGCCCGGCGGCAGAGTCACTGGGCTTTAACACCATTACACCCACCCCCCTATAAAGAGAAGGCGTAGCAGGAGTTGGCCGGAAGGCGGCTTAACATTAGCGGAAGTTGACAAAAGAGGCGAAATGAAGGCGACATCGACACGAATGCAAATACAACAATGAGGCAAAAGTCATAAGCCATAAAAAAAAAACAGAAAACGGGGAAATGAAGGGGCTGGCTGACTGAACTCCTTTTAGCCCCCGAGACCGACTTTATTATGAGCAGCGAGGCTTTAAAGCCAGCGGCAAGGACATGCCAAGCAAAAGGTAAACACGGCGCATACTTAACCAGCTGGCAAATGTGAATGAGGACGCCGAGGCTGAAGAGGATGAAATGCCCCGGGCCAGGCAGAGCCATAGCCAGAGCCGAGGCAAAGTGCGACCTCATTGACTTTGGCGGCACGTTCTTGGATGAGTTGACATGGCCGACGTCTTCTGTCAAATGAGTTTTCCCTACCAGCACCAGTCCCAGTCCCAGTTCCAGCTCCTGTCCAGTCAGTGCGTTTGTCCGTCCCAAAAACGGACAGAACAAACTTTCGGCCGTAAGCATATGTAAGCAGGCAGGCCCAAAGCAAGTCCTGTGTGTTTGTGTGTACAATTATTGGTTGTTCTTGTTCCTGTTGCCTCGCATGCCGCATGAAAAACGAAAGCGAAAATCAATAACCAGGCACGCGATACCGAGAGCCGCCCACTGACCCCCAGCACCAGGAAGGGAGGGAGATCGAACAAAGGTCCGAGGAGGCACAGGAGGAGTATCACGAAAAATAAAAAAAAAGGGTTTCCCCATTGTGTTGCCCCCGCCCCCACAGAAAAGAGAGACTCCTCCTCTGTTGTCTATTCGAGCAGGCGGAGTAGGAGGAGGTACGTACCCGTGAATGGCGTCGCTGGCGCCTGGAACCCCCGCCAGGAAACCCCAATCCGTATCCGCTCTCCTCCCGCGGCTTTTCTTTGTGCGCATAATTTATGCTCATTGCGCGCCAGACCCAACCCCAGCCCCCTTATCCTCATTCCCATCCCATCCCAGAGCAACCATCAAGCCACGCCATCCCATATTTGTTGGCATTTTATGAGCCACATTTTTTGGAGGGTAGCTTCAGGATGTCACTGAGTTTACCACTCATGGGGCACGGGAAAAAATTATACTATTAAAACGTTCTAGTATACAGCCAGCCAGCGATATACTTGTATTCGTTATGGCACTAGCGGCTTTATAAAGACTTTTCCCTTGTTTAAGCCATTTTAAATCAATAAAAACTATTCGTTGTATGTACTAAATAATAATAAGAAATATCTATAAGGAAATCAATTTGTTTTGGTTTGAATTTTTCAATTTGTGAGATAGTTTGCCTTCAAAATGTATCAAGTACTCGGGAAATCGCTAAATATCCCCTCTTTTTCTGGGGGATAATAAGGCCTGTAAGGGTTCTGAACCTTCGACTTGGAGTGGAGAAGTAAGCCGCTTTGGATTTTGGCTTTAGATTCCGTTGACTCGGCTGAGAGCTGCCGCCTTTGTTTAGCATGTCGTTGATATGTGCACACGCGTTGATGACGAGTGTGTGTGTGTGGAAGGAATGGAAGGATGTTGTGTGATGTGAGTGTCTGCGTGTGTTTGTTATAAATATCAGACGAGCGAGCGCCTATTTGTGTCGAGTCAACAGAAAATCGGAAGCAGGAGTTAAGGCTGGAGGCAGAAGGGGATGGATGGGGTCTCCCCAATGTGGCTGTTGCTGCCGCTTTTGTGGGTTTCTGTCTTTTTTTTTTTTTTTGCAGCGACTGGTGGCAGCGTAATTATAATTATTAATGAGTACACCAAATGAAATTAGAATTTCACATTAGCGCTGATTATGTGCGTTGCATAATGGAGTCGCCACCGCCGCGACCACGTTGCGTATACGCAACGCGCGTGCCCAACGCGCTGTCACCACGAAAACAAAAAAAAAAATGCAGCCATTGGGCCCAACATTTGTCTATAAATATGAATTTATCTGTACACCTAATGCATTGGCAGACACGGAGAGAAAATAGGGGTTAAATCAGGCATATTAAGTTGAGTTTAACTTGTATTTCATGAATTTTTAAAGCAAGACTTTCATGGAATGGATTTATTAATGTTTTAAGTTCCAAATGTATAGCTCATATGCTTAATTTTTGGACTGTAACAAATTTATTCTTGATTGAAGCATAAAAAAAGATTTTTAGACTTATTTTACTCCTTTTTCTGTTACTTTTACTTAGTTAAAATATCTAAAAATTATATATTTCATGGAACTTTGCTGTACCATGGATAAATTCTATATTTAAAACTCTTTTACTTGATATTTTTCCTGTTAAAAATTATTTAAGAGACTTAGGCATATCTATGACATTTTTAATACAGATTTAAATATATTTTTGGAATGTTTCCTTCCTTATAAAGTTATCTAAATCCTTTAAGTATCGCAATTAGCAGACAATTAGCAATTAGCAGACATTTTTTTACAGTTTAAAATTGAAAATCCTTATAAAGTCCCCCAAATCCTTAAAAAACACTTCCTAAACTCCACTAATCATTAAGATAACTCACTAATAAATCCTCCATTTAATGTAATTTTCCTCTCAGTGTATATACACTCTCCAAAAATGCAGCCGCTTCTTTCTCCCCTGACTTCTTTCGTTTTCCATCGTTTTTCTCCTCGTCTTCCGTGGTATTTTCGTGGCATAAATGGGTGAAGGTTAAACAACGTAATATGGCCAAATATAAACTACAACAACTAGGCGGCCACAGCAGCAACTTTTGCGGCCCTACGAGAACACATTGCAGAGGGGGAAAAAAAAAGAAGAAAAGAGAAAAACATTCAAGGTATGTATCAGCAGGGAAAATGGAAATGGAAAATATGCAGCGGGCAAGAACCAATATGCTGCTGAGCCAAGCAAAATCCACCGAGGGGCAGAGAGCACACAAAATGCCGGGGCTTCCCATGAAAACAAAATCAAAAGCTCACAATTAGGCCAAGAGACAGCAACAACAACAACAACAACAGCAGCAGCAGCAGCAACTGTGGCAGCAGCGCAGACATGCAGCCCCTCGGCTGCACATGTGTGGGTGCGCACGAGTATCTGTGTGTATGTAAATTACTTTGGGGGGCAGCGAAGCCAAACTGCGAAACTATGTCGCTAGGTCGCTCGTCAATACAGAGTCCGTCCGCTGGGTTTTGGGGCTGCAAAAGACAGGGGGGGACAGAGCCGAAGCCAAAGCCGGAGCCAGAGCCAGCAGCGCTTCCAATCAAATCGAATTCGTGTTTGCAGGTGCCTGCGCCAAGGTGCGTCTATGAATTATCCATAAATAAAGGCGAAGGCAGTCAAATGGCAACAACACGACACAGTCGAGAGAGCGAACGCGGCAGGCCCCAAGCAAAAAAAACAAAAACAACAAAAGACTAACTCAAACACAAAGAACTTACGGCAAGTCGAAGTAAACAAGTCAGTCCCATGCCTCTTTCTCGGTTCTGCCAACATTTGCCACCTCCTGCCACCTCTCCTTCAAGTGCTCTGACCCGATGTTACGGTAGCCTGGATAGCTGCCATAAACGTGTCAATAGATATTCCCTTCGTGGCCAACGAGCCACTTCAAATCGAATTGGAAAATCACAAGATCTATCGAAAAGCACACTATGTCTTAATCGAGAAAATATTGTGTATACCACAAAGTATCTGGAGAATAATTAAGTTATTTGAGTAAGTTGTTTCAAATCTCTTTTTGTGCAAGTTTTCATGTCTTAACACTTTGAACTAAAATTCAAAACAAAATTTATACAACCTTGGCCTTGTTTTTTAGCCTATTTGTTCGGATTAAATACTATTATTTAAGGCTAGTTTTTGTTGGGGTTGGGGAAATATTGAGTGTATAAATAATATAAAGTTAAGATTTCCATAAAACAAAGCCTTTTTAATATTTTATTTGGCATAGCAGCGAGTTATGTTTTATTTTTAAACAAGACAAGTTGCTTTTTCTACATTAAACATATTTTTGAGTTAAACCGTTTCGTCAATTATTGAGTATTGATTATTTAACAATTCAGTATTTAACAATTAAGTATTTTAACAATATTTAACTAGAACATTTTGACAACTTTACCTAAAACTCAAACTCTCTTTTTTATAGTTTCTTAGGTGCACATTTTAAAATTTTCCCTTTCCCACAATGCCTTCTGTGCGAGAATTCTAATTTGAGAAAACATTTTTCTATATTTAAAAGCTCTTGTTTCTTGGCCTCGAGACCATTTTCTGGTCAGCACATTTTCGCCCCTCAGGAAAAAAAAAAGATGCCCCTCAGCTACACAGCTGTGATTACTTTTCATTTTCAATATGGCACAAGTCAAGTAGAAATATTAAATCACATTACTTGACAACCCTATGGCTGACAATGAAACAAATATTTGTCGTTGGGCTTTATTTTTGGCATTTTAATTAAAAATTGCCCCAGTTGTTGTCGAGGAGACTGGCGGCGCTTCTTTTCTGTACTGCTGCTGTTGGCCTGGCCCAAGTGCAGCAGCAGCAGCAGCAGCAACAGCAGCAACATCCGCAGCAGCACAGAATTCAGTTTGCAAGAGGAAGAACCTCTTTTGGCAGCCACAATGGCCAAGAGAGATAGAGAGACCGAGCAGATAGAGAGCGGAATAAGAGACAGCGACAAACAGCGTCCCAATTTAGCCAGAATCGATGCTGGCAGGCGACAATGTAACCTGCACCACCCCCTTTTTGGCTTTTTGGCCCTAAAAGCCCTCAGGTGCCAGCAAAATGAGCAACAAAATGGCTAAAAAGTATAGTGTTGGGAAAGGTAACTTAAATAAAGTCTTCAACACTGACGAAATTACAATTAAATGTTTTCTGATCTATAAAATATTACATAATGTAATACCTTTCTATAAATATTAGGGGTTTTATGGAAATATATTAAGTACAGTGGTTTTCAGCATCAGAATCCTTGAATACTGCTCGAACTAGTTGGGAATTATAAAGTCCCAAGGCTGATAGCGCATTCTTTATGCGTTGCTTGGCCTTTAGCTTTGAACCTTTAATTATAGCCAAATTATTTAGTTCCTGAGTTCTTTGGTTTTTTAATTAAAACGACCTGATATATTTATCATATGCCTAAAGTTATGTAAGTCATTGACTTAAAATTTATTGCCTTAACCTTGAATCAATAAAAAGGTTTGATAGAATAATTAATGCCTCCATAAACCCGTTTTCTTGGCTGTAAACATTTGTTAAGGGCTTCTAACTAATGAGAAATCTATTTTATTGATTAATCTTCAGTTTTTAAAGTACAGTTCGATGATATTCTAGTTTTTAAGGTAAGTTTCAGAGTACCCAAGAGGTACTAAAAATATCAGGTACTTATGCCTAGGTACATTCGCATCACTGGCGACAAAACAAAACAACATAGTTTCGCATTGCCACCTTCTCTCACCTGCTGAACGATTTGCCAGACCTACATTTGAGCATTCTCCACATATACTATATATACGTACAATATATACACCTGTGTCTTTCACCGATTCTTATTACGGCTATTATGTATTTTCGCTTGGCAGCGAAATTCTTCTAGATTATTATTGCTTATTGTTATGGTTTAGCCCTTTTCTTTGCTTTTACATATATTATTGCTTCTGACTTTGCTGATTTTTTGTTGTTCGCTTTATGAACGAGTGAGATTGTTACGTCATTTCGGGAGTATTTCATTAACTGTAATTTAATTGAACACTGCGAGCGAAGACGAGTAAAAATACTTGTATTTCATTCGATAATTACAAATGCAAGTAATTTGTTATGGCAGCTTTTTTGATGATGACGACGACGCGCTGTTGTGTGTGAACTTGAACGCCGTCAAAGTCGATGGATGGATGGATGGATGGGCAATTGTAATTGTTTGTTCGTTGTTTTTACTGCGGCTTTACCTCTAATAACATTCAATTGATGCAGCGCCAATTAACTGTGACTGCAATTACTGTGTAGATAGAGAGAGCCCGGGCAATATCACATTGAAGGCAATTAAAAAATCGTTGAATATTTATGGGCATTGGCAAGCGGCAAGGTCGAGAAGTTGGTGGGTTTTCTCGGCCGTCATCAGGTGGTTTTTACAAATCATCAAAAGCTCTGACACGATTTTACAGTTTATTAATGAATGGGTGAATATTAGAAATCAAATTATAAATGGGATTCACACAGAGAAACCAGTTTTTAACTCACTTCATAGAACTTTTCGAGGCATACAATTAACCCCAATCATTATACTCTATTTCCACTAAATAAGCAGTTCGTTTTATATAGAATATCTAATTGGAAAGTCTAACTGTTTAGGCATTGAGTCAATTATCAGGCTTAGAAAGGTTCTTTTCACTTCAATTAATCAAAATCATTATATAAGAAACAAAAGAGGGGGAAGATCTAAAACGAAAAGAGCACCTAACGAGTTTAGAATGCAAAGGGAGGTGGTTTCTCCTAATTAAAGCAACTTTACTGATACTATTCGTATATCCCTGACTGTACAAGAATGTGGGTTTCCTCACTATGGAAAATACAATGGAAAACAACAATACTCAAAGAAAAAGATGATAATAGGACACGACGTAATAATAGCATCCTCCTTGCGCATTTATTATTTCCAGTTTCCATTTGGAAAACTTCTGGTGACCACAATTTCAACCCCTTGAAATTACTGCGTCGCCGATCTCTCCCCGGCGTGATTCATTCATCCTTTTTGCGAGGCAATTTTGGTAAGCTTTTTTTTTTTTGAAATTTTCCTAGAACATTGAGCACTTTAATTTACCGCCAAGTTTGCAGTTTTGCACTTCACTTTTGTTCGGGGGGGACCCTAAGCGACTCCTCCCTTCCTCTTCCATCTCAAATATGGGGCTCGGACTCTCGGCTTATTAGCCGCCGAGCCGAGAGAGTCTCCGGGTCGAAATCACCGCCGTAACCATTACGGCAAATAGGTTAACAGCAGTTTCGTGCCTTTCGCATGAGCACGGCCTCTACGGGTGTGTGTGTGTGTGTGTGTGTGTGTGTTTATTGTGTGTTGGTAAGTGCGCGCCTGTGTGTGTATATTCGCTTGTTTACATAAACCTTTTCTCCTTACGTTTTGGGTTAATTTTTCCCCCAGTTATTTTGTCCCCTTGCAACTTTACACCAAGCCAAAATATAATAATGATCCTGAGAAGTTGGTTAATATTTGATTTGCAAATATATTTATATAAAAAGAACGGGATAACACAGTAAATTAATAGAAGCGCTCAAAGCGGTCAAATTTTTAAAAATACTGTTATTTTTTTATAGCAGGCACAAGGTCACACTGCGTTTTATGTATGTGTATGTGTAAACAGCTGATAGAGAGTCGTAAGAGTTGTAAGAAACAGCTGATTGTTAGATTGTTTTTAAAGAAACAACTGATTGTTATATTTTTTAAAGAAACAACTGATTGTTAGATTGTTTTTAAAGAAAAAGCTGATTGTAAGTATGTCTTGTAAGGAACAGCTGATTGTAAGATTGTTTTTAAAGAAAAAGCTGATTGAAAATTAGTTGGAGGTTTAAAAGCCTCGAAAAAAGTTTTCCTAAACGGAGATTTTACGACGTTTACCACAATTTAACCCTAGATTGTTCTTTTTTATTTAATTATAGGACCTTCGTCCTATTTAAGTTTGAAATTCTCCGAATTGTTTGGCTTTGAAGGCCTTTTTGAAAATACTGTAAGCAATTTCTTTCCGTGTACTTGCACCTCCTACTCCGCCTTCTCCGCCTTCCTTTTTCTGTTTCTTTTTTCTGTAGTTTGGCCTGTGGTGCAGCAGCAGCAGCAGCAGCAATAGCAAAGGCAACAACAGCAACATCAGCAGCCGTGGCAGCAGTTTAACCCACATACGGGCTGCGAGCTGCTGCCCCACCGAATTGCGCAACGGGGCGGAGGCAGGGGGAGGCATGGAAGTGGATGGGGGGGAATGGAGGGTCACGGGGGCCAGCGGTGTGAATGCAAATGAAACGAAACGACAGACAAGCGGACAATTTAATGCCTATTTGCATTTAACAGCAGCTGGACGGGCGAAGGAGAAGGAGGAGAAGCGGTGAAAATGCGAACTACAAAAAAAAAAGAAAACTAGAATCAAGTGTCGGGTTAGGAATGAAACGAGCAAATTGACGGGCAGATAAACGGACGAAGGAAGCGGAGACGCAGAAAGGAAAGAGGAAAGAGCACAGATGCGAAGGGCGGATGATGGTGGGGGAGGTGGAGTGCTGCGAAGGAGGCGGAGCAGATGAGCAACTGACTTTGATTAGCATGCCAGATAGCGGGAAAGAGAAAGAGGCAGAGGCGGAGATAGAGAGAGAGATCGACTCCGGGCAATCAGCAGTACATATTCATGCCCATGTATGAATGTGAATATGAACATGAGTGTATGTATGTATGTATGTACGAACATTCCGATGCCACACACTCGTAATCTCCAACGAAACCTATTTCATTCGGTTGTGCAAAGCAAATACAGTCGAACTTCTTTAACGACAACTTTTATGGGAATTATAGGTCACAGAGTTCTTAAAGTGTGCCTTAGCTCAAACTTCAGACTCGAAATTCTACATATTTATTGAGAACTATCATAAAATATTGATTTTGTAACTTCTACTTTTGAAATAAACCTAAAATTTCATGTTAAATAATTTAATTTAAAGACTTCGTGGAATTAATAATAAAAAATTTTACAGTAATCAGTTATCTATCTATCTATACTAGTTAATCTTTAAAAGAATTTCAAATTCTATTGAATACTAAAAACATTTTCATATTAAATGTTATATATTATACTTAAAATCTTTTAAAATATCTCAAAAATATGTATACATATGAACTAGAAATTCTATGGAATTGTGCTTGATATTTATATTTTAGGAAATAATAAGAAATCTTTAATTTTTGTATTTACTGACACTTTTTTTTAACATAAATTATTGTAAAATTCTTTTCTGAGGTCTAAAACCTGAAATTATTTAACAATTATTTAAAAAACCGTTCCTAGTTCACAAAAAAGTATAAGTTTTATTGGAATTTTTCTATATCCCTAAAGTTATAGTTGTAAAAGTTCGATTGTGACTTTTAAGACTCCGAAAACATCATAAGAGAGAGCGAAAAAGAGAGAAATAAACTGAAAATCAGGACCATATGCTCCCCCGCACCGCGGTATACACTTCTATTGACCCATTTAAACCCTGCTAACCCTGATATGACTTAAGCTAAGCCTAGTCTTAAACCTTAATTCTTATGACTAGTTTGAAATATATTCACCTTTCTGCAAGGAGTCGTGCATTCAGCTGCAATTAATTGAGTGTGGCTACAGATAAGATCAACTAGGTATGGTACTCTTTAAACACCGATGTGCGGATATTATCTCCTTACTCTCAGTACGCTCAGTACACGGTACTTGTTATTCGTTATTGGCTTTGTTTTTACTTTTCTTTACTCGTTAAATATATATATTTATTTATATATTTTGGTTAATTCAATTATTCAATTATTGTTTCAATTTAGAGACGCGACAGTTGCTTTTGTTTGTTGTTTTTTTTTTTTCGTAGTTCCTGCGATTGATTAGGCTTTTGTTAGGGTTTTAATTCTTTTTTTTTATGTTGTTTTTGTTGCTTGTTTGCTTTGCTGTTGTTGTTGTTGTTGCTGATGTTGCAGAGTTGTTGTTGTTATTGGTTATATAAAACAAAAACACAAACACACACACTTCTAATGTAGGCACACTTGGGCACACTGGCGCAAACGCTAATTTCAACACAATATCGATATCGAGAAGTGGTTTTTGGCTTACTTAAGCTTAGCGCTTAATTTTCAGTGGCCTCTGCTCTCTCTCCCTCTTTCTCACTCTGCATCCCCTGCTTCATCCGTTGTTGCTTTTTGGCGTTTTTCCGTTTTCCGTTTGTCGTACGCTTCACGCGGCGTCTTCTCAACAAACTTTTTCGAAATGAGACCGTGTTAACGGCTCGCATTTGATTCTAACGAAAAGTGTGGCAGCAGCAGCAGCTGAGATAAGCTCACTCTTCGGCTAGTCTCTCCTCTCTCGCTCTCTGCAGCCGAGAGAGTAAATCAAGAGAGCGCGCTCACGTATCTGTGTGCCACGTACACGTGCCTGTCCGATCACATTTCTATCTAACAGTCAGCGTATCTCTGTGTGTGTGTGTGGCCCGCTGGTGTGTTTTCTTTGTCCGCTTTGCGCGCATTTTCTACATTGATTTTTAAAAAATTCGTGTGGAGAGGAGAGCAAGAGCTAGCGCGCTCGCGTTTGTTTGTTTTAAAGTTTTGCCTTTGCTGTCGCTGCAAGCTTTTCACGCTCTCCCGCTGGGCTTTTCACGCGCTCTCCCTCGCTATTGCTCTCTTGATTTGCTTAATAGGGCACTAGGTTTTTCATGGCAGCATTGGAAAATTGCTGCACACACACACACAGCTGCGAGCAAGACATTTTTGGGGCACCGAAAACTTTTGCATTTCCTGTGCAAGTGCCAAAAGCAAACAAAAAAAAAAAAAAAGCGAAAAGCTCGACAAGGAGGAGGGCTGCAAATGTCGCCTTGAACGCAGCGCATTTGCCATTCAAAAAATGTTTTTATGACATAATAATTGAGAAATGCGCGGCCATATGTTTGCGGCCAGACAGAGACAAAAGGGGAGCGCGTGTGGAGATACAGAGACAGAGAGAGAGAGAGAGATGGGGCATATTAGAATAACGAGAAAAACTCGTTCAAGCAAACGTAACGAAAAACATTTAAATAAAATATATAAATTATGTATACGCGCTGTGTGCGTTGCCTTTTATCAGCCTGAGACTGAGAGAGCCCGCGCGGGAGAGCACAAAAGCTCATACACAGCACACACACACACACACGCATCCGCAGAGAGCCCGAATGCGGGCTGGTGTGCGTGACACACTTTTATGTGACGTCGTTGATTTTAATTTCGTTTGCTCAATTCCAACGCTTTTTTCGGGTTCCCGTCCGTGTTCGTCGCGTTCTCCTTTGCCCAGCTTGTCCTTAGTTCTTTACCTATATTTGCTCCTTCAAGGAGAAACGCAGAGGAATGCGCGTTTGTTGTTGATAACATCTGATGGATTAACACATGGTTCGCCCAGTTCCAGTTGGACACGATATTCGAATTGGAAGGTGTTAATTGAATTTGTAACAATTTCAGTTTCTCTCCCTCCTCCTCCTCCCCTTCTCCTTCGGCTTCTGCTTCTTCGAGTATTTATGTAACCAGCTCGATGGGTGGGAGCGAGAGAGAGCTAGCGAGCGCATGCATAGATACTTTTTGGCATTGAAACAAAACGCACACACACACACGGCCAGCAAAGCCCACACACGCACACACACACACACACACGGGGAGAGAAGAACTTAGAACCAGAACAACTTAAGAACGTAGAACGCGAGCTTAGAGATACGAAAACACACGCACACAGATGCACGCGCTGATTATTCCCTCCTCTTTGTCCTCTGCCTCCTCCTTCTTCGCCTGCTCTGCCTATTCTTCGTGTCACTTGAAAACGCGTGTGTGCATTATTTAATTTAATTTAATTAGATTCCAGTGTCCAACAGCAGCAGCAGCAGCAACAACAATAACAGCAGCAGCAGGGCAACGATGGGCAACAGCAGTTATTTCTGCTATTTAACAGCACGGCGACTGTGTGGGATTGTTTTTGTTGGTTTATTTCTATGTAAAATTTCCAATTGGTTCGAACCACTTTTGTTTGGATGCGTTGTTTTTGTTGTTCTTTGATATTTTTTTTGTTGTTGCAGAACCTGACAAACACATGCCCCGCAGCGAACACACATAAACAAACTCACTGGCGACGACGCTCTGACTCTGTCTGAATCCAACTGAATTGAATTTCGGTTCCGAAACTTGCAAGCAGCTCGCCTCGCTGAGATTTCTGCTTCTGTACAGAAAATTCCGATGGTCAGTGGTTGCGGGAGAGCGCCAGAGAGCGCTCTGTATATCTGTGTGCGCACTCACAAATACAATTCGGTTTTGCTTTTGTTGCCCGTTTCGGATTGGAAGAGAGCCGCTCTCGCGCGCGCTCTCTCTGTCGGTCGCTCTCAGAGAAACAACCACTTTACTCTCCATTCGGATTCCATCTGGATTTCCACTGTGTGTGCATTTTCCAACTGCGATGCTCGGCTCTGCTCTCTTCTAGGCCGAGCTGCTCTCTTCTCTCCGCGAGGAGATTCTCTGTAGGTCATCCTAGCCATAACTGATAATAATAATAAATAATAATAATAATAGAGCCGATAAGGCTGTACTTTGTTTTTTTTCGCAACTAAATCTATGAAGTTGATTACCTTTTGAATAGTTTTCCTTGGAACTTATAAGTTTCTGTAATATTTACAAAAATATTGATAATAATATAGTAGTTAAGCTTGTTTTAAATTATTTCTATAGTTAAATACAGAAGTTTGACTCTTATAAAGGTGATTTGTAAAGTAATACTCTATTTTAATGTCTATCTTATAAAATAAATACAGTTGTCAACTCGTTTTTTGCCAAGCTATCTTTATTGTAAAAAAAAATGAATTGTTTTTGTTTTGTTTTATAACATTGTTTGCTTAAGTGTTAGCTAAGCATATAACAAAATTAATATTCAATGATTAAATGCTAAAATAAAATTAAAAAATTTGTAGAACATTTTTCTGTTTGCAAAGAATTACTTGACAAACTTTTTATTCATTTATATTCTGAATAAGCTTTATAAATTATGACCTGTTATTTCTATGGTACAGTCCGCTATATAAATAATAAATACAGTATAAATTATCTCAAAATTAAGCATCTTTTTTAAGAATAATACAAATTATGGAAAATACTACTACGTCTAAAATTCCCAAGTACGAATTCGGGGACACGAAAAGATGCAAGATCAAAAAGAAAAGATGTGCAAGATTAAATCAGATGATCTTGTCAAAATTTTGTAGATTAAATCAGCAGATTACACCATGACTTACCAAATACTATTATTATTTATCAATAAAATAATTCTGTTGATCAGTAAGTAGTATTCAGTGTTCCCATAAAATGCCCCAAATTCCTTTATAAATTATTCCTGCAATTAAAACTTTTCCTTTTCTATGTATTTCGTTGGGTTCCTAAATCGCAATTAGGATAATTCCCTTGATCATTATTCCTTTCAACACATTCCCCTCAAAATCAGAGACAAACCACTCCTTATATCCGGCTACCGATTGAAAGAAAACCAAAATATAAAATGAGACTCAATTTATTGAATTCGTTACAAACAATTGTCAAGTTAATATCATTCATTGCCATTGCATTTGCGTCATTATCACTAAAGGCTACAATTACAGTTAAACGTTAAGTTATAGTTACGATTCATTGTTTTTTTTTTTAGGCGATACCGAAGACAGACATGTATTGCTTGCTGTGGGGACTGGGAGGGATATCACAAAACGTAAAAACCTAAGGGGTAAGTAAGAAAGTAAAATCTGAAGTTACACCGCTCGCTGCGGCGTCATAGTCCAATCCCTCCTGGTGAGGATGCTTGAATAAATAAATGATACGTAGTTCGGGAGATTACGCATGGTCTGGTGATCAGTGCTTGTGTTGAACGTTAAACTGAGATTGCCTGTAGTTGCAGTGAGTTACCGTCCGAGATTTATAGGTTGTCCTTAATGGGCTGCTGCATGCCTCCTCCTTGCCGCTGGATCCGCGACAATCAGCTCGTGTGACTGCTCACATAGGCAACCGTTTCCATGGGGCACACTTCTGGCGCCACCATGGGATCAAAGCGCTCCAGGCTCTGTAGGAAGGTGAGCGTGGTGCGTTCGCATCTGGCGGTGTGTGGCAGCAAGTGACACACATCCAGCTGGGGGTATAAGGAAATGTTTAATTATTTAAAGTGGAAAACAAAAAGGAATATCTTTACTTACCTTCTGCGCGTGACTTTCCGTGGCGCCGCACTGCAACAAATTGGTGCGATGCAGAACATAGCCCACACGCTGCGTCTTGGCCGTGCTCTTGGTCAGTCGCCGCATCACGGACACATCCAGATCCTCGCTAGCTGACACATGATCGCCGCCAAACTGACCCTGCACTCCGATCCACTCGTTCTCCGCAAATATAAACTTGTCCAGCGGATCGAGCAGCGACTGTGAGGCTTTGTGGGCAGCGCTGGTTAGGTAACCCGCCGGATGCGCTTCTGAAGGCTTCACACAGCTGTTGATCTGCTCCAGCACCAGGCGATAGATGTGCAGCACAGGCTTGTTGTCCAGCACCCCCTGTCCTAATCCACGCTCATCGTCGCTGGCCAGGCGACGATCCTGCATGATCTCTAGCTCGCCAGAGGCCAAGGAAGAGCCACCCAGCGGTTGGCCGGTGAGGAGTGTCAGCCGCATATTGGCATCCTCGACGAACATGCCCGAGGGAATGGGATAATAGTTGGCCTGCAGTGGAAGTTTCTCCAGACGCCGGCGCTTGATGTGTTGCAGCCCGTTGAGATCTGTGTAGAAGATATTCCCGCTGTCGATGTGCGTTTGCAGGCGCATCACAATCTCCGTGTTGTCCAGCACACCGATGTCCACAAGGTTGCGTATTTCTGGTGCTCCGCCACGCATTATTGTCTGGTGCACCACACTGGGCAGTCCAACACTCACTGAGGACTCCAGCTTGCCCTTGCTCACAAGGACCACGGGATTGTGGGCTGGTATGGGTGAAGCAGGTCCATTGGGCAGGAATAGATAGGCACCGGATCGATCGCCATGCTGGCGAGTGCCGTACTTCAGGAACTTCAGGTGCACAGGAACATGCGGACTGTCCTGGGTCAGCTGGATGGACTTGAGCAGACCCTGCTCTGTAAAGGCCAAGGTGGGACCATTGCCCACACGCAGGGAGATCTCACGGGGCTCACCGAACTTTACATCCTCAGGATATTGACCCAATGGCACAGATACCGGATTGGTGCGGAGTAAGAGATTCGAGGCGAAGGATGTGTGCCTGTGGGGGATTCAAGGGAATGAAATTGATTTAAAAATGGAAGTTATTGGCAAGATCTGGTTCGCATGTGAGCAAGTGCTCTTTGAAATGTGTTCTAAACTAGTTTGTGGGTACAATAAGTTATCATTAAATGCTGAGAATCAGGTAAGACACTAAAAAGCCATTAAGATCTAACAAAGAAATCGTTTTTACGTTCAATTATGGCCTTAAAAGCAAGAAGTTTAGAGAGAATGATAGCAAAACAGAATTGATAAGTAGTAAATAATGTTTAACTTATAAATGTAACCTTTAAAAATTAAAAAAAAACATCAATACTGTAGATAACGAGGTATTCATATACATATAATCTTTCTACTTAAACAACACCTTTCATAACATAAAAATATTCCAACAGATACTCACTCTGGCTTAGTCTCGACAATGGTCAAAACGTAGGTGGCCAAGCCCATGGGCGGCACTCGAGCCTTGAAAATAATCCGATACTTGGTTGTGGAGCCCTGCGGATGGATGGTCTTGGTGAGGGTGTCGTGATGCCAGGACCAAACAGGCGACACTTGAGCCTCCACGGGTTCGTTGGTCAATTGACTGACGCTCACAAACGGACTGGAGACATAAAAGTCCACCAGCTGCTCCCGCCAGTGCGGCAGGGTGTTGTGCATCACCACATGCTTGGTGGGCAGCTCATCGCCAAGGATAATAGTGGTGCGGCTATCCTCTACACCCGAACCCGGCCAGCGTGAATCATCCAGCGTGAAGTAGGCAAAGTTAAACTCCGGACTGTAGATGGAGGGCTTGGTCATGAGACGATAGACCGACTGCTGCATCACCGCCTGGCAGGCCTTCAGGGCCTCCTGCATGCGCTGCTCGTAATCCACCACCACATGCGACTTGGCAGTGCCTGTTATGCCGTCATGATGCTGGAACAACGACAACTCCCTGCGGGCCAACTCCAGGCGTTCCTCAATGCGCGCCATCCCATCCCAGGAGTGCCAGGCGGAAAGCATCTCCGCTGAGCGGACATAGTGCATCAGGACGCGATCCATGCGCTTGTGATACGGCCGGGATGTGTAGTAGCCACTCCAGTAGTTGTCCGAGCGATCGGCATACGTAAAGAAGTCGCCGCTGAGCGTGGGAAAGGCGGCCTGGCCCGCCTTCTCTGCCTGGTGCACGGCATCAAAGTATTCCTGCAGGGTGCCAAACTGTGCCTGCACATTAAAATGCGCCTCGCTGTTGATGTGGTCGAAGAGCTTCTCGTAGTTCACCCGCTGCACATCCCACTCGGTGTTCTGCTTGAAGCGGAAGTCATCGCCCAGGGGAACCAGCAGCACATTCGTACGATACAGCTCCGCCTTCTTCTTCCACTGATCCACCAGCATGTCCGAGCGAGCCGCCACATTACCCTCCACGATGGCGCGCGGCGGTACCTTCCAGGGACAGCTGAGGCCAAAGGCGCCCATCCTTTTAAAATCAAACTGGCAGCACACCTTGGGATCAGGACCACAGGTGTGCGGGATGTCGTACGAGTAGAAGGGCATCATGTGCGTGAAGAGGGCGGTGTCGCCCTTGTTGTCCCAAATCTGACGCCAGTGGAACTCCAGCTGACGCTGCTGGGCCAGCTCCTTCTTCACCGAGTAGTGGGTGCGCTGGATGAGCAAATTCTTGAAGCCACTCCTTTGCAGGATGTACGGCATTGTGGGACTGTGGCCAAAGGGATCAATGGCCCAGGAGGCGGTGGGTGTGACATTCAAAAACTGCTTTAGCCAAGTCTGGCCCTCGGTCAGCTGCAAAAGGACATTCCGCCAGTGCGAATTGGCCTCGTCGGGCATCACCCAGCCGCCGGTGACGAACTCCAGCTGGCCGCTCTTCACAATGCTGGAAAATAAAAGAGAATTTTTGGGTTAATTAAGGCGGCAAAGAACCAAAGAATCCATTGGCAACGAAGAGCTCTTCAAAACGCAGCTGTTTAAACATTATTAAAGCGAAATTCGAGCTTTTGTCTCCACAAAGAGTTAAATATATTAAAAACATGTGCTTACGCCTTCATCTGCAGCTTTTTGTTCTCGCCCAAATCGTGGAAGAAGCGCGCAAAGTACGAGGTCTCCGCCCAGATGAACTTCATCTCGGGGTTCTCGTGCAGATGCCGCAGCGCATTGGACAGAATGTGCTTGGTGTCGTGCTGGTAGTAGTCCTCGAACGTCTGGATCCAGCCGGGATCGTTGTGCGAGTGCGGCACCACGAACACCTTTAGCTTGTGGTGGGCATTGTACTTGAGCGGATCGTACTTGATGTTCCAGCCCTGCTTCCACACGCCACCGTCAATGTCCTTGAAGGACATGCGGTCGTAGAGCTCCAGCATCTGCACCTCCACCTCTGGCACTTCGTGCACCAGATCCTGGCACTGGCCCGGCGGTAAAGAGCGCTGCACCTTAAGCGGCATTTTCAATGTCTGCTCCTGTCGGGCCGACGTCTTGGCTAGGCGGGCGCGCAGGCTGCGCATCTCCTCGCCGTGCTCCTGCAGGCCGTTCTCCAACTGCTGCAGCTTGTTCTCGATCGCCATGTAGTTTGGCTGCGGGATTTTGAGAGTTTGTTGGGAATTAGCATGCTTTTTGGGTGGGCGTTTATTTACCTTTTTCTGATTGGCCGCCGGCGCCGCATAGTTGAGGATCACATAGAGGCTGAGGAAGACCAGCAGGCAGCCGGAGCAGATCACCAGTGCGAAGCGTCGACGTATGCGCAGCATTTTCCGGTTAATTTAACATGGAAACGGTCACGTCAGACACGGCAGCAGCCTAGCAACAAATATCCAACAACTTGGGACTTGCGTGGTTTTTTTTTTTGCATCAAAACAATAAATAGTGTGGCCGCCGGCTATTGCGGTGAAGATACTACGAATTTGCTGATTCCACGGCTACTGGCCACTCTTAAACAGCTCAAAAACTTCTGACGTTGCCATACTTCGTTTTTACATGATTTTTGGCGCTCTACATTTCTTGCAGCAACTTAAAACCTTCAAATTGGGTATGCACGAGCGGCAAGTTCATTTTCTGTGTAATAACAGCCGAAAAACCCCTTAAAAAATTCCAGAGAAGGGCTCTATAGAGCTCGACATTTGGCATGTACTCTTAACAGGGTGCTCCGGGTACTAAACTAAGCCAAGCAGCGTAGGGTGGCAGCGCCGATAGAGGCTGTTGCTTCTGGAAATAACGGAAATAATATTATCTACGCGGAATAAGAGAATACATTTTTCGTAAAAGTTCAAAATATGTGTTTTCAATGCATTAACATGGAAATATAATATACAACGTATTATTTATTTAATATGTTGATTGCCATTGAGCTGTTGTAAGCGAATCGTGCAGAATTTGCGGATGCTGTGTGTTTGTTTTCCTTGCAATTATCGATTTTATCAAATGGAGCATCTTTGCTTGGAACAAAAAGGCGCCTATTAAACAGAATATATATATGTATATATAGTGGATCCTGCAAGGATAATCTGTTGACATAATGAAAAGACAAAACGTACGAACCCTTTCGCTTGTGGTATGCACTTTTACTTATCTGCTAATTGGAGCAGCGGTTTTCGATTCACTGGAATCAAAAACGGAGGCCAAACGATGGGAGTTTCTCCAAGGTAAGATTATTAATAATAATTCGCCATATAAATTGCTTTGAATATTATTATACAATTGCAGCTGTAAAGAACAACTTTGTTAAGAAATACAATGTAAGCGACGAGGATTTTCGGGTGATGGAAATTGTAATAATTGAAAACAAACCCCACAAAGCTGGCCCACAGTGGAAGTTTGCTGGCGCCTTTTATTTCAGCACCGTTGTCCTGGCCATGATAGGTAATATTAATAGCAAATTAAATTAAATTCAAGTCGGATTAGCACTCGAAAACACCTACCCTGGTTGTCCTCTTAAATTTCACTTATATTTTCCTTAATTTTGTTGAATTATTTTCAGGTTATGGCCACTCAACTCCCGTCACCATTCCGGGAAAGGCTTTTTGCATGGGCTATGCCATGGTTTGTAATCGTATTATCCTTGTTTTCCTTTTCTTATAATACCAATCTCTCCTCAGGTGGGCATTCCTCTGGGCCTGGTGATGTTCCAGTCGATTGGTGAACGTCTAAACAAGTTCGCTTCGGTCATAATAAGGCGGGCAAAGAGAGCTAGCGGAGCTCGCTGCACGGATGCCACCGAAATGAACCTGATGCTGGCCACCGGCATGCTCTCCTCGATTATAATCACCACCGGGGCGGCAGTGTTCTCCCGCTACGAAGGCTGGAGCTACTTCGATAGCTTCTACTATTGCTTTGTTACCCTGACCACCATTGGTTTTGGGGACTATGTGGCCCTGCAAAACGACCAGGCTCTCACTAATAAGCCTGGTTATGTGGCCCTCAGCTTGGTCTTCATCCTGTTCGGCCTGGCCGTGGTGGCGGCCAGCATTAATCTGTTGGTGCTGCGCTTCATGACCATGTGAGTTACATTTTATGGTTTCAGGAATTGTTTTTAATGAGTTTTCCTTGCCAGGCAAGCGGAGGATGCCAAGAGGGATGAGCAGGATGCCCAGAATTTGGCCGGCAATGCCCAGCCGGTTACCTTCGATGATGAGTCCACCTACAACATGCATGGTAAGCTGCTGGAGAACAATTACACCACAGAGAACGATGAGACCGCCTCGCTCTGCTCCTGCACCTGCATGGGCGGCACACGTTGCCTCAATCACGAGCAATTTGTGGATCCAGACTTCCAGCCCACGGACATCATTGAGAGCACCTTGTGTCTGAAGCGTGCCTCCGTCTGATATCCGTATAGCCAGCTGTGGAACTCCTCCATATGAGGAACCAGAGCCGTATAATGGTTAATACAAACCTGTAGAGACCCAACCGCCGGTTACGAAACGTTGGTTGTTAGACGAACCTTCCCTACGCAGATATTTACACCGGGATGGGGTCGATTCTTGTGGCTTGCGATGGGGAGTATATGGAAATATATGAAGCATATTAATCAGTCGAGAAAAATCACAGAAAGCCAAAGAACGCTTGCACATTTTTATCCAGAAAAACCTTTACTTGGTCTACTTAGAGTTCAAAATAAACCCATTAAATTGTTTAGAGTGCACGTAGCGTGTTCAAGAGTTGCCATAGATTACTTTCTTGTACGAGGAATTCCCCACAATAATCGACCCCACCCTATACAAACACATTTACAAAGGAGGAACCTCCAAGAAGCCACATCAATATCAATCACATCATCGGGCTGAGCGCCAATGAAGCCCAAATATAGGTTTCATGGTAGCCGCCATCATCCCATCTCAAATCTTAGTCCTAAGATGTTTTAACCCCTGCACTATTATTAAAGTTTTTTGCTCAAACAACCCTGAAAACAATATCGAGTAGGCTATGATTTTTGAAAGGGAAACAAGGGAAGAATCGAAAATTATCGCAGTAGGCGGAATATGAAACCTCAGAGACGGAATCCCTTGTAGCCTCAGTCTACCTCCGAATCAGCTCGCTGCTACACGTGTACAAAACGGCATAAAAAACCAAAATAAAATTGTACGTTCAAAAAAAAAAAACAGTCGATTCGTCGGTTTCCAAAACAAAGAAAAACCTTTTTTTTTCGTATTGTGTTCGTAAGAATATACTTCTTAAACCGACAAAATGCGTGAAATCGTGCACATTCAGGCCGGTCAGTGTGGCAACCAAATCGGTGGCAAGTTCTGGGAGGTTATTTCCGACGAGCATTGTATAGACGCGACCGGTACCTACTATGGCGACAGTGATCTGCAGCTGGAGCGGATTAATGTCTACTACAATGAGGCGACGGGCGCCAAGTATGTGCCACGTGCCATTCTTGTGGACCTTGAGCCCGGTACCATGGACTCGGTGCGTTCCGGTGCCTTTGGACAGATCTTCCGACCAGACAACTTTGTCTTTGGCCAGTCCGGTGCCGGCAACAACTGGGCCAAGGGGCATTACACAGAAGGCGCTGAGCTGGTGGATTCGGTGCTGGATGTAGTAAGGAAAGAGTCGGAGGGCTGTGACTGTCTGCAGGTAAGCATAATATCACAAATTTTTTATTTCCCTTGACATCTGTCAGAAATTTAAGCATGACTTTCAAGAAATCTGACATTTCTAAACGTTTTCTTGTCTCTGCAGGGCTTCCAGCTCACCCACTCGCTGGGCGGCGGCACTGGCTCTGGGATGGGCACCCTGCTGATCTCCAAGATCCGCGAGGAATACCCCGACCGCATCATGAACACCTTTTCGGTGGTGCCCTCGCCCAAGGTGTCCGATACCGTGGTGGAGCCCTACAATGCCACCCTGAGCGTGCATCAGTTGGTGGAGAATACCGACGAAACGTACTGCATTGACAATGAGGCTCTGTATGACATCTGCTTCCGCACCTTAAAGCTGACCACGCCCACGTATGGTGATCTTAACCATTTGGTGTCTGCCACCATGTCGGGGGTGACAACATGCCTGCGGTTCCCTGGCCAGCTGAATGCCGATCTGCGGAAGCTAGCCGTGAACATGGTGCCCTTCCCCCGGCTGCATTTCTTTATGCCTGGATTCGCGCCGCTTACCTCGCGCGGATCGCAACAGTATCGAGCTCTGACCGTACCGGAGCTGACCCAGCAGATGTTCGATGCCAAGAACATGATGGCCGCCTGTGATCCACGGCATGGTCGTTATCTGACCGTTGCCGCCATCTTCCGCGGCCGCATGTCCATGAAGGAGGTGGACGAACAGATGCTGAATATTCAGAATAAGAACAGCAGCTTTTTCGTCGAGTGGATTCCCAACAATTGCAAGACGGCCGTGTGCGATATCCCGCCGCGTGGTTTGAAGATGTCGGCCACCTTTATTGGCAATTCCACGGCCATCCAGGAGCTGTTCAAGCGAGTTTCGGAGCAGTTCACCGCCATGTTCCGGCGCAAGGCCTTCTTGCATTGGTATACTGGCGAGGGCATGGACGAAATGGAGTTCACGGAGGCGGAGAGCAACATGAACGATCTGGTGTCGGAGTACCAGCAGTACCAGGAGGCCACTGCCGATGAGGAGGGTGAATTCGACGAGGACGAAGAGGGCGGTGGAGATGAATAAGGAGTAACACGCCTCACATAAACACTTCTACACAAACTGAACTGTACTAAACCTGCTTCATGATCCTGTACACACTCGCACACATACACAAAACACACCTGAAATCCACTCAGGAACATCTCTAAGGACAGATGTAAAGCACACTGCACTGACCGACCCATATCGCCAGTATGCGCAGCCTTAAATCGAGCACACTTACTGGTAATACACATTGTTTATTGTTAATAATGCTCGCTCCTAGGTAAATGAAGGAATTTTAATTTCTGACACACATTCCACACACCATGTTGATGTATGTTCCCCATATTGCAAATGTAATAAATGTTTTGAAATCTAACCAAATGAATTATTTCCCTATCGCAAAAAAGGTATATCAATAGATAAATATTAGAAACATAAAAGCGGAAAATACTATTATCCTAAGCTGGTAATCTTAAAGCGACTTCTGCTTTATATTGCTGACCCTTTCATCATCCAAATTGCCCAATTTGATATTTTTGTATTCTTCCTTTTCGTGTTGTCGATTTTCCCATTGGAAACCCGGACAATAAGAATAATCTTGAATTGATAATAGATCATTTTTGACTCCCTTCCCCTATATAATCAAGTCATCATTGAGAACCCGCTCCCCTATGATTACGTAATTATAAAACATTTTTGTATCATTTTTGAATCCGCTCCCCTATGATTACGTAATCATAAATCAAACATTTTCTTATAAATATTAAGAAAATTTGTTTACTATATATATTTTGATTTAAAATGATTGGATAATCATTGTCTTAGGCCGCCAGTTCCAGAATAATTAAAGCTAGTCATTTCCCTCCCCCTAGGTGATTACGTACAGGCCTTAATCAGGTTATTGATGATTTCTTAACCACTCCTTATACATACTTAAGGAAATGCCACTAAGATAATAAAAAATAAGAACAACTTGTTTTGTAACATTTTTGTTTTTAAATCGTCTTGATTACGTAATCAATTCTCTGGCCTCCCCCTAGGTAATTACGTAATAAAATGTTTCCAATAACTTTTCCAGGGCTGCCACTCGATAAATTCGTTTAAGTGGCAATCCTAATTAGTTTGTTCGTCGAGCAAGTCTTTTTTAACTGTCAAATAATTTGTGTCAAAACGAAAAAGCGCAGTTATTCAGTTAGTTGGAACCGACTAAGAGAGACGCAAAGACGACCAAGATGGATTTAGAGAACACTGTACGTTCCTCATGCGGCAGATATTTGAAGGGACGCAAGCGCATGGTACCACATCCCATCAGATTGCTGTGTAAACCAGGACCCACACAGGACCAAGCGGAGCTGCGTCTCTGCGAAATGGAGTCTCAAGAGGAAGAAGCGAACACATCGTTAGGAACGCCGACCAGCGACGACAGCGGCATCGATGTCAGTCTAATGGCAGAGAACAACCAAACAGAAGAAAAGACTCGCTACAGCCTTCGCCCCCCGAAACCCATTAAATATGTCTAGTGGTTTATTCATCGAATGGTGTACATGGGTGTAAAGCAATAGAAGCAGCAACAGCAGCAGCAGCAGAAATATGTACTTAAGCGCGAACGAAATAAACTACGGAACTGACGCTGAGATACTCGGTTTACAAACTGAATTAAAAAATATCCACTTCCACGTTTTAGACATCGTCGAAGAGTCCTCGAGGCGGTGGGCCCACAATCCGACGCTCATGCTCCGGCTCGTAGTCAGGATCCCGGAATCCCACCTGCACCTGGGTGCTCACGCCAAATCGATCATTTATCTCCTCCGACAGCGATCTTGGTACGCCCAATGCCGACGACGAGGCCACAGCGGCATAGTCAAAGCTGCCGTCGCCATCACGAAGCAGACCATCTGCTGGTGTTCGATTGCTGCCAGTCAGGATACCTCCTGCTCCGCCACTCCGGTACTTGCTTAGGTAGTCACTGCCGCCGCCTCCCAACACCGGATCCGGCCGGTTAAAGTCACGCCGCCTGGCCATCGCCTCCTCGGCACGCTGACGCCGTCGCTTTTCTCTGGCTATCAGATCCTTGCCCTCCTGCACCAGCTCCGTGGCAATCGTTTCGTTCTGCAGGAACTGTTGAAATCCAAGGGCATTCAATGCCCGGCTGCCGAGGCTAAACCAAGTGGCCAGGCAGAAGGCCAGCATGCACATGGGAAAGTAGATATTAAAACCGTTTGAAATGATGCCAATGACGTCCATGTGGCCCATTATTTGCGTGTAAACCGTTTCCATAATACGATTGGGTATAATGTGCGTGTCCATGTGTATGAGACCCAGAAAGTTGAGGCACATGGGCGGAGTGAGGCGGCACAAGAGCATGCCACTGAATATCAAGCTGTGCTCGTTGGTCTGATGATGCGGCGCCAGATAGTACAAGTTCAGGAAGCGTATCCTCAAAATGGTGGAGTAGGTGCAGTAGAAGAAATAGCAGAGAACGGCCATCGAGAAGACCTCAATGGTAAAGAAGTCATAGCTCTCCTTGGCCACATAAATCACATTGGCGAATATGGAAAGAACAGGACGTCGACTGAAGAAGGTTAGCTCGCTCCACACAACCATGGCGGACATGGTGGCGGTGAGTACGCACAGCGTCTTGAGGAACGGAGCCTTTAGCAGGCACTCCCAATACCATTGCAGCGTCGCACTGTAGCAGATCCTCTCGAGCTGCGTGCGTTGCCGTGGAAACTCCGACTTGAAGCGTCGCTCCGATGAGTGTATATTTTTGGCCACATCCTCCAGATGCAGCACCGTCTGCACCTGCACACTCCACAGAGCCTCGGTGCGCTGCAGAGTCTGCAGCGATTTGATTACTTGCTTATGGATGCGAACCAGTGCCTTCTCCGAGGGCAAAATCGTGGAACTGGTGGCACCCATTCCGCTGCCACCGGTGCGGGCAAAGTTACGGCTCGCTCGCTCCTGCAGCTCGATGGGTACCTTGCGCAGTATCGTTTCCAGGCAGGGCCGCAGCTCGTGATTGTTGGGTATCACTCGGCTAATGCATTGCAGCGACTCCAGTATATCGTCCACATGCTCCTCCGCCTCTGCCTTCTCGGTGCTCAGCTTGGCCGCCTTGAAGTAGGCATATTGCAGGGCAAATCCAGGCTTGGCATTGTTCCACAGCGACCGCGGCACCTCGACCAGAGCGTAGCCCAGCAGTAGGATGAGGAGGAACAGACCCCAGGTGTTTGAGGCCGACGAGGCGATGGCCTTTAGCTTTTGCCAGTCCAGGGATTCGCCTTTGACAGCGATGTAGATGAGCAGAACGCCGCAGATAAACAAATAAGAGCCGTAGTAGATGGCGTTCTCAATTAGCGCCGACTTAAGCTTTCCCTTGACTGTAAAATCGCCCGCCTTCAGGTACGACTGCATCAGGGGCATGATCAACCAGGTGAGGAACTGTGAACTCCAGTAGATGATGCGCCACAGATTGGGAAACACCGAGGCGGGGACCATGCCCCAAGGCTCCTGGCATTCGGGCGGCGGCGGCGTGACATTGGCGTGGACCGGCGTTGTCGATACATTACTGGGCGCTGGTGTGGGTCGGTGCTCTTCCAAGCACTGGCGGTAAAGGGTCTGCAAAGGGGAAGCATTCACTTTGATTAATTAACAATTTATATAATTTTATTCTACTGGAAGTAGATAACGTTTGATATATTTTTATACACATTATAAACTCAGTGTGGAGTTTACGGTGGGGAAACTGCGGCGGTGAATCATTGAAAGATAAGAAGTTACGAAGCAAAATCAGTGGAAAATTAGATTGCTGCCTTTAAATGCTCAGAAAAAACTTAATTAGTTCTTTCACATGTTTTAAACAAAAGAAACTATTTGTAATACAGTTTATGTAGGTTTTTGTAAAGTAAATTAAGTCAATTAACTTTAAAATAAAACAATAAAGGAAACTAATTTCTAGAACACGAAGTTTATATACCCTTGGCCCGATGGAAATGAAAATAAACCTTTTGCTTTTTAATCTAGCTTCTCATACAAGTTTACCACCTATCGTTCCTATGACAGCTTTATGCTATAGCCCTCCGATTTAATTTTATTGTATGTACAGCATTATTTTAAAATCGTAAACAATATCTTAATTTCAAACTATATTCCAATTAAATATGATCACATCTCAAAGAACATGAAAATATATAATTTGTTCTATTGATTTTCTGATCGTTTCTATGACAGCTAGAGGATATAGTCGTCTGATCTGGCCCGTATCGATAATATAGTATAAATAAAAAGAAGACTATCTGCAAAGTTTCATTCGAAAAGCTCAAAAACTGATAAGAGATTTGAGAGAGAAACGAACAGACAGACATGGCTAGATCGACTCGTCTGGTGATGCTGATCACGAATATATATACTTTATGGGTTTCTTTATTGCGTTGCAAGCTGCTTACTAATATTATAATACCAGGCAAGGATATGAAGGATATTAAATACAGCTTAGGTAGATTTTTGTTCCTAATTAAATAAAAATAAAATAAACAATGTTCATTAGTTCCTTAACCATTTCTATTTAGCGGAAGAAAAGCTCGTACTATTACTGGCTTTAATAAATTTAATAAAGGATTTATAAAGTAGTAGCCTTTTTGAATAACATATGTTTTGTTTTAATATTAAATAAATGCACATTGAATGCCATCAATGGTATATAAGCTTTTAAACATACCATATGGATAAAGGCATTAATTTTATACACATATGGCACACAAAGTTATGATTTTGGACAACTTTTTAAGATATTTCTTCATGGAAATGCAATGCGTTCACTAATATAAACATTTCCTGTTATTAACTACATTTATGTTATTTTTAATACCGCCAGTATTTACGATAATTGCTAATTGTGTATTATTTATATTCCGAATATATATTCCAAGCCCTCGCCCCAAACTCACCGATGTTACATCCAGCGGAATGGTGAAGACAATCAGGAAGGAGAAACACCAGGCGGTCAGCACCGACAAGGTGACCAGGATGTGCTGACGTGGTATGTTGCCATAGCGGTAGAGGGAGATGCTGGCCAGGAAGAGGGCGGCCACAATGCCGAAGGTCAGCAGGTAGGCCATAATATCCCCAGAATCCTGCTCCAAACTCGTGCGAGTGCTTGTGTGTTCTTGTGCTTTGTTTGTGTGTGGCGGCTGTGTGTATTAAACGGCTATATGCTTCGGTGATTACACGACCTTATAATTCATTGCGAGCCTGCTGGCTCGTTGGATTTCCTTGCGTTGCTCTGGCTACTGCGCTTCTTCTGCAGTTGGCGCGCGGTCTCTCGATGCATTTCCTCCAGTCGTTCGAGAGCCTGCGTCTTTAGCGGCATCAGGTGCGGCCGGCAAAATACCAGCTCCGACTTGTGTTCGAAGAACAACTTTCCGGTGGTGGGCTCTATCAGATCGATTTTCTCATTCACTTTCCGCAGCACCTCGGCCTCCACAGCGGACATGCTTCGGCTCTCGACGGCCCGGATTGTGGGTGGTGGGAATCCGCAACAGCAGAAACTAGTTATTGCCTGTGCCAGGCAACCGTTTCTCTGCTCGCCGTTTTATTTATTTGTTTTATTTAAATCGTGAAGGCGACTTTATCAAAAGGTATGAACGTGGGTGGTTGGGCCAGGTAACGTATACATCTCGACTAAATTTATGCATTTTGGCGACTTGGCGAGCTGGTCACACTAGGTGACTGGGCGCCTTTCGTTTGATTTTCCAACATTTTCCGGTTTTAAGAATATACAAAGATATGTAGCTTGCCAAATGTAATACTCATTTATTTTTATTAACAAATTCCTAATTTTATTAAAAAAAAGTTTAAAAATCAAAATAACATTATTGTTTGTTTGGCCCACCCACTTTTACAGCGAGTTGGCAGTCCCGCCATTGTTTTTGTTTTGCTGGCAAAAGCAAGAGAAAATCTTAATTTTAATTAACCGAATTTAAGTCTCCGGCACTGCCAAGACACTCAAAAAAATGGATACGGGTGGCACGGCCTTGCAGGCGGGCAAATCCCCGGACTGTCGCACCAGCGGCGATGGCATGGAGCAGCCGCAAAACAATTTGGTAGCTAAAACCGAGGGTGAAATCGACCAGAGTGCTGATGTGGGCACTAAGGCGAAGAGACCTCAGCTGCATCGCAAGGACAGCACTGTGATTCAGGAGGCGGTAATGGGCAGAAAAACATCCACGGGCAGTGGACACGGCTCCAATCTACCCCTGCCCGGCCTGCACACCCTCTACAGACGCCCCGACATTGTCACCAGGAGTCTGGCGCCCGCAATGCCCAAGGGCGAGCTGGTGCAGATGAGACCGAGGCTAGTCACCAGCCATGAGACTTTACCCGAGCACAAGAAGACTAAGGCCCCGAAGTTCGTGCCCTTTGAGCCGTATCCGGGTGCCGTGAATCCCATGATCCCTGCGTCCGGAAACAAGCATAAAATTCATCGTGACAAGAATAACCTGGATATTGCAGTGCTGGTGGATCAGGTGTCCACATTGCGGACCCAAGAGCTGGACGCGGAGCCGAAGAACATCGAAGCCAGCGCAGCCAGCAGCGAGGAGTTGGCCTCGCTCAAGGAGGAGCTGGCGAAGATGCGCGAGGAGAGGGATTACTTTCAGGCGCAGTACAAGTTTCAGACACAGGTGAACAGCGAACTTAAGAGCCTTCTGGTGGCCTCCGTTGGTGAGGATCTGCAGACCAGGGTTAATGTCCTGACGGAGGATAAGCTGCAGCTGGCAAGGGCACTCCTGGACACCGCCAACAATCTCACCACTCACACCGAGCAGATCGAGTTTCTCGCTGGCCAGTGCGAGGTGTGGCGTTCCAAGTTCCTGGCCAGCAGCGTCATGGTCGAGGAGCTGGCCCGCTGGAAGGCCGATCTCACACAGAAGAACCAACTGCTCAACGAGTCCACAAAGCAGCTACTACACGCCACCCATCAGATCCGCGAGATGCAGCTGGAGATGCTTAAGCAGCTCAAGTTCCTAGCCAAGATCCGCTACCTCAACCTGCCCGCCACTGATGTGATCAGCCTGAGCGCCGAGAACCTGAACATCCTGCAGCGCATGGTCCTGCACACGGGCGTGGGCATTCCCGAGGAGACCCTTAAGCTTTCCAGCGCCAGTACAAGTCCGCTCTGCGAGGCAGAGAAGTATGCAGTCAGGGTGAGTGGCAAAGGGTGATAATTCCTATTAAGTAAAGTGATTTTAATTGAATTAATCCCCCCGCAGGCCTTGGAATTCATCAGTCAGCCCCTAATGGCCACCGATGAAGCCATACGAGCCCTTTTCGACCAGGCCCAGAGACCCCACTATGTGCAATCGCCTGCCTCGGAGGCAACTGTTAGCGATAATCCTCATCGAGAGGCCCAGCAATAATTTGTTAAGCGTAAGAAATCCGTGTGACATGTGTGTGTTTAGGTCTAATAAATTTTATATAAAAACAACAAAGATAAATGCATTTTCACTCCAATAAATTCCTTCATTTAGACTTCTTTTCGGTGGCATACAAATCCAAACGACGCTGGCTAAAGACAGGTATTTGCTGACGCACTTGCTCCACCAGTGAGAAATCCACATCTGCCACTAAGGTCTCCTCGCCATCTTTGGCACTTTCCTGGACCTTTGCCCAGGGATCCACCACCATGGAATGACCAAAGGCCACATACTCGGCGCTAGTATCTCTCGCTGGCGAAGTGGTCACCACAAAGAGCTGGTTATCATTAGCCCGAGCTCGCTGGAGGAGTTCCCAGTGCAGAGGACCCGTAGTCATGTTGAAGGCAGCAGGATAGATGATCATCTCGCAGCCTGCATTGCGATAGAGCCGCGCCATCTCCTCGAAGCGAATATCATAGCAGATGCCGATGCCAATCTTGTGTCCATCCACATCGATGATGGTGAAGTCATTGCCAGCCGAGAGTGTCTCCGATTCCTTGAAACAAATACCGCCCTTGACATCGATGTCGAACAGATGCATCTTGCGATGCTTGGCCACCAGGTCGCCAGTGGGTGACCACACGGTGCACGTGTTGTAAATGGCATCGTTCTCGCCCAGCTCAGGAATCGTTCCACCCACGATATAGACCTGGTGTTTCTTGGCCAGATTCGAGAGCTGCTGTGAGGTGTAGCCATCGGGTATGGTTTCCGAGTACTCCCGAAAGTACTTGGTGCCATAGGGGGCGTTGAAGCACTCCGGCAGAGTGATCAAACGCGGCTGGTGCTCCTTGACCGCTGCCTCGATTTTACAGGCTGCATTTTGGACATTGGCCACCTTGTCCTTGGAACCCTTTAGCTGCAGCAGCACCAGGCGCATGACTATGGGAATTTAAGCAACTGTTTACTAGACTTAAGCTGGAGAACGAACTACTTACTGTTGCTTGCTCGGCTCATATTGCTCCAATTAAATGTTATCTGTTTGTGGTTTGATAACAATTTGCACCGCAAAACAAAACAACAACAGGTGATCGCAGGGGCGTGGAAAAGGGGCTCAAATAAAGTTTATATTTCAAAACTGATAGCTTTTGCAAAACAGCAATTAAGTCAGATAGTTACTTCCAGGCAATCTTTTTAGTTTTTCTTGTCCTTAATCCGTACTTTATAACCGCAAAGGGTGCTAAGTTATTAAATTCATCAAAGCCCTTCAGCTCCGTTTCTGACTTTTGGCTGATCTGGCAAGGCCAACATTGCTGGAAAGTATGGGAAGTGCTGCCCATTTCGGGTCACGAACAAAGATTTACCACATTAAAATATTTTAAGAACGCCAGAAAATAAAATACCGCAATTTTTAATGCAAAATCTTATCTAGTTTATTTTGTACTTCTATTCGCTTATCAAATACAATATCAATTATTTTCTTTCCCACTCTCGGCCAGACTGCGCTTGTATTGTTCTTCTGTGACCATAACTCCATCCATATCAACAAATCGCGTATGCATTCCGGCTGCAATAAATCTTTTGGCTGCCTTTACATCCAAACGTGGAGCAGCCAGTGCAGCGTTTATTTCTTTATCGCGGGCCACCATTTCTTTGACACGGGCCAAATCGTGGACGACGGCATGCTTTGAGGGGTCCAACCCCTGCAACTTTAAGTTCATCCAAAACAGAGTGCTGTTTAAATAGCATATATAGATGTCCAGTTTAATCTGATCGTCAAGGGATAGGGAACGTTCATTCTGCAATGCAATCGCCTTTTCCAGGTCGGCTTCCAGGACTGCAATGCTGGAGTCGAAATTTACCAAAGCCTTTTGCAGATTATTGTCCTCTTGGAGAGCCTCATCCAGTTGATAGGGGTTGTTGTCTTGAGTCATATTTTATTTTAATATTGTATAAATATAATTAAACCGGACGGACAAGTGCAAATGTAAACAATATATGGATTCTTAATGTCACGCCGGAATTCTGAACAGTCTGGTAAGCCTCTCAGTGCTGGAAAGTACTGAATGTAGAGGTGGATCTTGTATATGGCTTTCCAGCCCTATTCCCGGACAAATAAACATGCAGATTAATTTCCACAAAAAATTAATCTAATTTGATAAGATGATGCAGAAAAAATAATGGGGATAATCATGTACAAATTACAACAATTGCTACCAGGCAGAGCTCATAAACTAATTCGAATATTCCATTTTAAAATAGGGTCGTGCTAAAGATACTCATCTCTAACTGGAAGTCAGGAAGCGCAGCCAAGTTCATGTCGCTCAGCGCCAGGGTTGCCACCTTTCTTTCTAGTTTCGACTCTGTTGAGGTACGCACGTGTTCAATTTGTGAATTTAAGAAAAATTGCCGCATTTCGCCAAAAAATAATGAAAATATACCACCAAATGCAGCCCCGCATGCACCCACACTTGCGTAGCATTCAACTAACAATGATTTACTCCGCTCTTTCATATATCACCGACGGATTGCGACCACCATCACCACCAGCAGCAACAACAACAATATGGTCCAACGTCTGACGCTGCGTAGGCGCCTGTCCTACAACACCCGCTCCAACAAGAGGCGCATGTAATTACTAGCCCCACAGCCCGCCGTGCCGGTAGATTGTAATATTGTATCCCTTGATTTGCAGTGTGCGTACTCCCGGCGGACGCCTGGTGTACCAGTACGTGAAGAAGAACAAGACCGTGCCTCGTTGCGGCCAGTGCAAGGAGAAGCTCAAGGGCATCACCCCCAGCCGCCCCAGCGAGCGCCCACGTCTGTCCAAGCGCCACAAGACCGTGTCGCGCACCTATGGCGGAGTCCTCTGCCACGGCTGCCTGCGCGAGCGTATTGTCCGCGCTTTCCTCATCGAGGAGCAGAAGATCGTCAAGGCTCTGAAGAGCCAGCGCGAGGCCCTCGTCAAGCCGGTCAAGGTGCCCAAGGCTAAGCCCGATCCCAAGAAGAAGCCCGCCACCAAGACCAGCAAGGCCGGAGCCGGCAAGGTTACCAAGGCAGGTGCTGGAGGCAAGGGACCCGCTGGCAAGAAGCCAGGCCAGAAGCCCGCCGCCGGTGGCAACAAGCCCAGGAAGTGAACGCGCGACGATTTAAGTTGATTGCTAAATAACTTTTAAAATAAATAGTTTTCCCAACTGGATTTGATGTTCGATTTTGCAATGGTTTTTGGGAGCGCTGGCTGGGCTTTATGGAGGGGGAATTAGTGGATGAAATTAGGTTTTGAGATGGGACGAAGGCCTATAAATTTACTGCTTAAATATATAATCTATGTTCTGTCTGGAAAAGTTAACAAATTTGGAATATTTGCACATCCTATTGGTGTTTTTTTATGTCTTTTGCAATTTCTAGTTGGAGTTTATTGCATATAGGTGGCATCGCTGTCTATACATTCATGTACCTATGTACATGTTTATTTTTTAAGAAACCACCTTCTAAATATACCTAAACACCCTTTAAATTAAATGAAAGTCTACATTTTGTGGATTACATTTATTTCCGAAATGTTTTTATTTTTTTTCGTTCAATAATTTTTGAACATTTTGCATTTCGCCGAAGTGGCAACGCTGCGCAAACAGCTGATTGACAGCGTTTCTTTACTTGTCGGGAAAATCACGTAAGTCGCCGTTTGTTTTGATTTAATTTCAACTAAATAATCGCTTTTGTGCAGGATGTCAGGTACCAAAGTGCTGCGCTCCCTGCTGCACGAGCTGCGACAGGCCTCGCCGAATGGCTGCATCAAGGACAGCCTGGCCGCTCGCTACATTCTGGCGCAGTACAAGAAATTCGAGACGACGGACCAGCAGCTGTGCAAGGCCCGCAACGAGGCTGTCTTCCTGGGCCAGACGTACCTCACCTACCTGAGCAGCCAGCGAAACTACACGGAGCTGTACAAGGAGTTCCATGGGAGGGGAGAGCGATCCGTAAGGGATACCGCCGATCTGGTGGGCTTCAAGCTGCCCACGGAGCCCAAGTAATCTAGAGTTGCAGTAGATTTTTAGCGTAGCGTGCGATTAAAGCGGTTAATGTTGCAAAGATCCCTGCTTTTATTTTGCCTACTGAATCATCTGCCTGAGCATGGTGATAACGCGATAAGTCACACTCATTACCTAAGGGGAGAAAGAGGAATTATGGCTTTATTTAAACAAACTCTAGAAGTTGCAACTTGCCTGCTTGAAGGTATCCAGCGATATGGGCAGGTAACCCATGGCATTCAGCTCAACGGGCTGCTGGGCACGGATAATGATAATCAGCATCCACTTCTTGTAGGCCACCGAGGCGTTGTGAAAGTCATGGTTGTACACGGCATGTGCTATGTATGAACTCTGCAAAGGATCAAAGTTACCAGGGTAATGGAAATATCTCTAAGAGAAACGCACCAAATCGAAAACTTCCTGGCCATAGTAGCAGACCAGAAACACCTGCATAACCGAGGTGGCTATAAAAATCACATAGGTAACACCCTCCAGGGTGAGACCCTGTATCAGGGTGTAAACCGAAACCGTGCAAAGAACTGAGGCGGTGGTCAGCAGGCTCAGGAGCAGGGATCCTCCAAAGATGCCATTGAGATCGTTTTGTAGCCTGAAAATGTACACTTTCCTAATCACTTTTGCATTCGCAACTACTTCTCCTTTCACTCACTCGACCAGATAGACTTGCTTCTCCACTATTTGCGCCACAAAGCGTCGATCTTCCTCCTCACGGTCCACACTGGGCTGATGGTCCTCCACGGATCGTATGATGCCCCTAAAGTGCATATTTATCTGCACCTGAAAGTAAATCAGCCAGAGATCTGCGGCCACATTGGATATAACCATCTGGGTGCTGTGCAGCCACTCCACGGCATAGATGCCCACGTAGATCCATACAGAGTGCCTCTCGGGATCGAATATGAAGTAGGGATAGCAATGCATATAGGTGAAGCCACTGTGCGTACAATATGATATAATTGACTGTATTATAGGTCCAATCACGACCATTATCGACGAGCCAATATAGATGATGATCAGATAGACAAACAACTTGGACCAATAGTGCTCGTTCACCCGATGGTAGATCCTGTCCAGCGAGGTCTTTGGATACAGTTCAGCCAGCTTGTTATTCAGACTCTGGATGGATCCGCGCTGCAAGGCGGTGGCATACTTGGTGTCCGAATTGATGACATAGGTGACCAGAGTGGCGTAGCGCATGATCAGCGAAATATTGCTAATAGTTCTGCCCTCCACAATGCGAAATAACATGAATCCCACGCAGAAACAGTGGCAGCTAAGGCACAGAAAGCGATAGATCCTCATCAGTATCCGACAGGATTGAGTCTTCGGTCCGCCCAACATGTCGTAGCCCATCAGCCAGAACACGGAATTGGGTAGCTTGGCGAAGTCCTCGTAGTTGTAGTGCACGGCTTCCATCACGAAAACGTTTTGAGGTTGACCCTGTCAAGTGGAGAGGTTTTTATAGTTGGCAGATCCTTTAAGAATGGTTTGCGGTTTTTCTATGTCGTCCTGGGAACACCTGCTGGCTTTAATGAAAGGGATTACGTGCCGGTGGACAATTAGGCAAGGTGCTGAAATTTATAAATAATTAATTTCTGCTGTCTCGTCTTATTATAAAATAATAAAAAGGGTTTCTTAGTTATTTCGTTGGGCTAAATATACTTATTTTAATTGTAATTGGAAGACATTAATTCCCTTTAAGGAAGACATTACAATTGTTTCTAAATATAGATTTTATCATAAAACTTGTCTGTGTTTTCTTGTAATTATTTGAGCCTTTAACTGCATGGCAAAGAGCAGATAATAAAAAAGAACATGTGAGTAAAAAATTAACATTAATTAAGATCAATTGAGGGATCCGCAGAATCAAAGTTGCAATAACCAAGGCCAATCGGGTTATATACTTTTTATGATTCTGAGTTGATATTCTCCAATTGGGCCACAAAGGTTAGATATATCTATATTTGTGCACAATTGTTTAAACAGTGTTTAAACCCGATATTTGTAGGGTATAGTTCCCTTTTTTTCTCTGTGCTTACTTGTGGGTGAGGGAATGTCTTGTGGTTTCACACCTTAAGGCTTAAACTTTGAAGTTCAATTAGGTAAAAATTACTATATTTATTATCATTGTAGTTAAGTGTAGCTAGAAGACTCTGTCTTTATGAGGAAGAACCAGACTAGAAGGTTAACGAGAAAACTAGAATCTGCCGTTAATGTCTGTCTGTGATATTTTCTAAGCTGTATCCTTTAAATAGAATTATACAGTCTTTGGAATATATATAAAACGAAGCTTAAGTTAAGGTTTTCCCATGGAAAATCTTTAATTTCATTTCATATATAGGTTATATTTCCTATTTCTTTTAAGAAGAACTTTCTTGGATGGAAAACTTTCGGTTATTATTGTCTTGTTTCTGTGCTCATTCCCTGTGCCTTCCATTAAAATATCTACGCATAATAATGCTGTTTGCGAGGGAGAGGCGACGACAACCAACTTGGTCAGTGCTTGCACTTAATAATTTCCATAAATGAGCTCCTCCTCACTTCATTCTCTTGGGCGTTTCAACCGTTTCTTTGTTGTTGTCGTTGTGCCGTTGCACTTGTCTTTGTTGGTTGACATTCATGAAATTCTTTGGGCAGAGCCACAAATTGCTATGGGAGAGAGGAGTTGTTGATGTTGGGGAGATCCCCTCACCATCTATGGGTTCCGTCCGACTTCTGACTGGAATGTTAAGCAGCGGCTAGGAGGAGTCTTCGCAAGGTGACATAGCAGGTGAAAAAGTGATACCTATGTGTTAGTCTTAAACACCTCAGAGGTGGTAGATAGGTTAGACTAACATGGCACCAGGTTATTTCAAAGTTTCTAAAAAATATTTAAAACAAGGTGATACTTATTGTTTAATTATTATATATATTATTTTTTAAGATACTTTGTTGATAATCCCTTGGGAAAATTATGTGTACACTCTAAGATACTGAGTAAATTACATAGGGACTGACGTCTGACTTATTTTGTTAAATACTTGGTACTTAGTCTTAAATAAATACTTATCTTAATATTTAATTAATCTTAAATACATTATAAGCACAATTATATTTTTCTTTTAGTTTTTTTAAACTAATTATATCTCAAAAAAAATAACGAAATCCAAGAGCGAAAGAGCGTAAACTGTAGCTTAACTGAGAATACTCAACCGAAAAAGGCTTCCTACATCATTAAGGCTTTCTATTAAGAATTGATGTTTTTTATAAGTTCTTAGCTCAGATTAAACAGCTTTTGCTTAGGATATTAAGCACATATCTTTAGCATTTACAAAATAAGTTGCTATGCTACAACTACTCCTAGTCAGTTCTTCACACTCCCAGCTTCTAGCTCCCCTTGTTAAATATCTCCCTAATGGTTTTGTTTTGATTTTCCCGCTCAATTTCAACTCGTTTATTGCTGTCATACTATGTATATTGCACAATTCTCCAGTCAGGTCATCTATTGTTTGTCTGTTGCCATTACCGAAGCATTCTGGCTCGGCTCGCTATAGAGTATATATACATATATATAAGTTTCGACCCATGTTGAACTTCTCTCATCAATTTTACTGTCGTCTTGCACTGCATATGTGTATGTAATTTATTCATTAGCTTCAATTGGCAGCCAACTGTTGCCTCCCCGGTTCTTTGCTGCTCGTCGAGCAGGCTATATCTGAAACCGATGGCCTATATCCGCCGCCGCTAGAATTGCACTTGCAAAAGCATCTCAAACATTAATGGGACATTTGAAGAGATTTATGTATGCCAGCAGCTAGGCAGCTATGCGTCACGATACCCACTTGTCTGCTTAAATTAGAAATTAGAAAATATTCAGGCCGCCGCCTGTGCAGTTGTCCCAATTTTTCGTGAATGAGTTGAATTTGTGTGATGTCCGCAAATAAAGAAAATCCTGTCAAGTCATCGGGACACCGGAAAGTGCCCCGGTGTCGCTATCGCCGTCTCACTAAATACTTTATGAGGCCGAGGCGCCTTTGTAAATCTCTTTTTTTTCCCTCGTCTGGCTCCAACTAAAATAAACACAGCAGACCGGGACCGGGACCCGGGATCCGGACCCTGTCCTGGTGCATAGACAACGGCAAACACCCTAAAACCCAGAAGAAAACACACAAACAAAAAAAGAAAAACAACAACAGTCGAGATGAATGGCTGGCGGAACAAAGAGCACGCAGAGGAAGAGATGGATGTGGGCAACAGGCTCTGGCCAGGAGACGATGTCTGGCCAAAAGGCTAAGGTGGTGGCCAGGAGAAGGCGGTGTACCATTTGCCCGGCGATCAAATCCAATGGTCAGGGGTTTTGTCCTCCAACGCGGCAGCATTAATCGGCATAAAGTACAATTTCTCACACCCTTTGCAAGTACCGATGCGATTTCAATATCCATTATTCAGCCAGGGGATGGGGTACTGCAGTACGGAGTGGAATGACAACACTTAAAAAAAATATATTAATTTTAGTAAAGCTTAGTTCGAGATCTCTGATGTTTAAGATTTAATCTAAGGTCTAGTTTAGCGCTTTAATTATAACCTCCAAATATCGGAAGTTTTCAAAGAAAGAATCGATGTTTTAATCTTTGTCGTGAATATCGGTTTTTTATCGTGGCGATATACGTGCGATAAATCGATATTTCTTTTAATATATCTAGCCAATACTTTTTCGCCGTGCACCTAAGTGAACCCGACTGACAATGCAGGACGTTTTTTCTTTCAAACAGTGTTTGCATTATGCGGCGAACAGGACCCGGACCCATCGCAGACCACACAAGGACAACAAAGACCAGGAGCAGAAGCAATGGTAAGGTTATTGCGCTTTTCACTTTCCCATTTATTAATGAATTTATTGGTCCGACTGCATTTGATGCGCAAATGCATTTGCACATTTATCGTGAAACTGACAGGATTCGTTCGAAGGGGGCCAAATTAAATGGAAATGGCACTTGGCCAGAGTTGGCGGTGGCAGTAATTACGAGAGGACGAGTCAAGGGTAGATCTACGCACAGCATTTATCATAGCTTTTGTTTTGGTTACATTTCAGCTGCTTCCGTTTCCAGGACAACCGAGTGGGTGGACTGTGCTCCTTCCCTGGATCCTGGCAGCTGTCAACCGAAAAGTGCTGAACCTGCGTAATTAATAGTGCGGAAATTTGGTAATTCTCCGATTACAGCTGTCTGCCAAAGGACGAACAATGTCAGGGGCCAGATAAGAGAGTTAGAAATTAAACACGAGTGATTTCTGGGGCTTTAGATTTGAGAATATTTAATATTTAATAATTTAAGAAGTTAATATTTATCAGAGAGATTATTATTGTATAGTTTTAGTTCATAATAAAATACATTCTGGGGTTATATAGTAATTTTAAATTACTAATTTAATAATGGTTAGTAAGGAAACTATTAAAAAAGAAATTTAACAATAAAATTCTGGATTCTAAAACTTAAGGCCTCTTGAGGATGAATATATCATGGGAAAGAACAATAAGATAAATCGAAAAAAATATAGCTCTTAATATTACATCAAAACTATCGTATACTTTTGCTTATCGAAATCTATCGAATTTAACGTAAAAATATCAATATTTTAAATTATATTCAATTTTTTATTTGTTTCGATTATATGTATCACAGAGAATATCAATTTATCGCACATATATCGCCTTTCGCCACAAATATCGATTAAGTATAGATATAACGATATTTTCTACTAGGACTTATTACCATTTTCTTGAAAAACAACATTTAAATATTAATATATATTAATGCAAATGAAAATGTTATTTTTGACACGTTTCTTATGAAGAGTATTAATTATTAATATATAAAAAATAGATAATAGGTTCCTTTATAAATAACCTTAAGTAAAAGTGCTGAAATAAAACGAATTTCTTCAAAAACTGACCAAAAAGGACACCATTGTCAAAAGAGGGTTGAGAATAGAGCGACAGACAAAAAGGCAAAAGTCAACAAACAAGCCTAATCCCTTGGAAACCCCCTAATAAACAAGGCTCGAGAGTGACTATTCTTTTGTTGAAATGTTTGCTGGGTAGCCGAAAACAACCGGTTCTCCCTTCCTGCTCTGTCTCGATTTCTCTCAGTTCTCAGTCTCTCTGTTTTTTCTCCCAACAACTCGCGTTGCTCATTCGCCGAGTTAGCCGCTCAGCGTTCGTTGTTGTTCATCGGCGGCCGGCGCTCAGTTCCCGCTGAGCATTCGAGGCAGACGGTTCGGTTACGGTTTCGGTTGCGATTTCGGTACGCTGCCTTTGGGCCTGGTTTATAAGTTCAAACTCTCGATACGTTTACGATTCGATACGAATTCGAATTCGATTTGATCTGATTCTGTGCGGTTTTTCCCGCGCTACCATGTGAAGTGCCCGGGTTAACGAAATTTAAATTTTATTCCCGATAAAGAGCGAAAGATAACGATCTATATTTATATATATAGAATTATGATTGTGCCAAGAACTGTGCTCTGATTAGGCAAGAAAATTGCAAGTGTTAACCGTTGACGGAGGTAAATGTGGTTCAAGATCCCCAACACACACACCCCCAGCCCCCACCCCACCAATGAGAAAAATTTATTTCCTTTTAGCGGATCACCGCTGAAATAGTTATTTACATTTTTAATTTTTATAACGGTGGCGCGCGGTGGTTCTGGTTTTTTGGTTCTGGGGATGCTCATGCTCCCCCAGCTGCCTAACCCGTTTACTCGGAGTCGGAGTTGGCCAACAACACGCACATACAGACAGTGCATCAAGTTGCTGTTCTGGCGCATCCGTGTATCTGTAAGATACACGTACTTGCCGCACACACCTTCTTGCCTGCTTGCCTGCCTGCCTGCTCGCCTGCCTGCCTGCCTGCCTGCTGAGTTTCCTTACCGTCTCTTTCTCGGGGCAATGTTTATTTTTGTTTGCTCGCCCAGCAAGCGGGAAAAACAAGTTTTTTCTTTTGAAACCAAAACAACAAGACAACAAAACAACAAGGAGTTAGCCACAACTGCGCCACAGCTTGGCATGGCTTTTGCCTTGGAAAATACTAGTACTCCCAGCGGCTGTGGTGAAAAGTTCAAGTGAAGACAACTGTTGCATTCAAAATACCAAAAAGATAAATATATACATTTATGCACAAGTGCCCATGGAAAGCGTGGACGGAAAATGCGTTAATTAGCGGATGAGAAAAGAGTATATAACAGTATTAACTCGAATCAAGTCGTTAATCAAAAGCCGCCTCTCGAGATCGTGTGTAATTAGCAAATGTCGCGACTGAAGTCAAACGTTAAAAACGTTCAAATCTTAAAACAAAAAATAAAGAAAAATAAAGAAAAACGCATAACAAGAAATGTCAAAGTATGTGAAAGTTTACCAAGGCGATAAATGTACAAAATGGAAAAACAAGTGTGTGGTGTGTGCGACATAAATAATTAATTCCAGTGAGGCGTCAAAGAGTAAAACCCCAAAATATATTTATTAAGATGCAACAAGTGTTTGCCACATGTCCGCTGATTTCGGTTTTCCCTCGTTTCTGTGTGTGTTTTTTCTTGTGCTCACTCAAGTGCAGTCTCAGTCTCAGTCCCCCGTACCAGTCCCCACTCAACTTCCCACTCCCACCCGTAACTGCAAAAACTTCCACCGATAACATCGAGTTCTCTGAATCATTCCGTATATCTCGCAGAGTGGCAAGTGTACAAGGAGCATCGATCGAGTTCAGAATATAAGCGGCCAACAGGATGGGCTTCTCATCGGCCCTGCAAAGCCGGGCCGCCCACGAGGCGCTGATTGTGCGCCAGGATGCCGAGCTCCGCCTCATGGACAACATGAAGCGAACCATTCAAATGAAGGCCAAGTGCGACAAGGAGTACGCCATTGGCCTGACAGCTGTGGCCCAGCAGGGCCTGAAAATCGATCGGGCTGACGAAATGCAAGGTAAGGCATAACGAGCTTGAAAACAAGTGCAATTTCCACACAATAAGATAAGATATTCAATATTATTTGGTTAATGATAGGGCTACAGAAGTGCACTGGCCTGCGGACCTGTAGATACTAATGAGGTTTAATTTTTAGTTAAAAACTAAATTTTATTCTCGACAGGATTCCGCTAAATTCCCATGTAAATTTCTGACATATGTCCTAATAAATAAATTCTATTAACATATGGCTCTGACAATAAAGAAAATAGCTTTGAACTTCCCTGACCTCTTAAGCATTACTCATTAAATTCGCTGGGTGGTCCGAGCGGTCCGCAGTCCGAGCGGTTACAGCATCGCCTGCCATATCCATCCATTAGTCAGGGGCAGGCTACACTCGATAAGCCGGTGGTTGTGCTGGCTGGTGGCGGCGATGACAGTGTTAAAATACCCTCTCTGGTGGCGACAATGGGATCGGATAAGGGAACATACATAGCGCTGCATGGCGCATCCCATTTGGTAATCTTAGCTTTTGCCAAGACTGCCTTGCCTGGGAATTGGTGTGAATTTTGGCAGCCTGCTGAAGAAGGAAAACTGACCGGGCTGGCTATCGCGTGACTTGATCACATTTCCAACTGAATAATACGCGTAGGGCACTATTTCAAACGATTTCGAGATAATCGCCAGACAAGCAAATCGTTTTCAACTACCGTGCTCTGTGTGGCATCATCATCGTGCTGGACAGGACTCGGAGTCGGGGTAATTGCCTGCACTGGCAGACAAAAGCTTGAATTAAACAAGAACTTCTCCTTGGGTTCATAGTTTTGCTGTATCTTATCGAGGTATATCTCTCCCCCCCATGAAAGTATCTGAGCAGTAGTCTTTACCTTCTAGCCCTCCTATTAAAGCTGATAACAGTTTCCAAATGGACAACCAATATCCTCAAATTGTTTAGCTTGCCTTTAACTTGTTTTTTTTTTTCCGTGTTCTGGCATCTCGCAGATACTACTTGCCAGCTGAGCTCATCAAAGTGTCGACAAAGTGCAGCTGTCTCGGATTCCGGTGCTCCGGAGGTTCTCTCCCCTTTCGGCTCAGCACTTTTCCTTTGGCGAATTGCGAATGTGCTTTTGAAATTGCTATAATTTCCAGTCAGTGTCAGTTTTTGGCTTGGGAAATGTTTTTCTCGCTGTTTACATGGCCAAACAAATGTATCCGCTGGATGCGAGCGCTCACGCACACCACACAAAAGCGAAGCCAAGTGATTTAGTTCGGGCCATTTGATAGCCAGCCATATTAGCCACTGCAACCGCCTTCTGGCTGAGATCCGCCTCTCACCTTGACCGTGAACTTGCTTAGCGCTTGAATAAATAGAGTTTTAACGTTGCGCTTTTTGGGCCAAAAAACAAACGTGGCTATTATACTCGAATTTCCGACTTTGCTCAGCAGAAATTTGTATATTTGAAAAAGTTGGGGAATGCTTTGCGTCACATTAACGTAACTCGGGCTTAAGACCAATGATTCATTGCACTTTTCCCCAACTGTTGAGCGGAGATAATCATTGCAGTGAGTCACACAAGTCTGGGCTAATTGAGGATTAGCTGCGGGTTTTGCGGTAAATAAAACTCTACCTAATAAAGATATTTTTAAGCTGTTTACTTTGTATAAAAAAAATGAGATGTAACTTAATTTTATTCAGAGTAGAAGTCGGGCAAATCTCTGGCAAACAAACAAAATCACTTAATTACGTGGTGGAGATAGCCAAAAGGTTTTAAGGTGGTAAAGTGTGCCTTTTTACATTTGAGATAATGCGGCGGATGTATCAGTTATCTCTTGGGAATTTAAACCCCTTAATACTAGCATTTCCATTATTTAAATTATATAAAATAGACTTGTAGTAAACTTGTCAGGTTGCAATGTGTTAATAAAATAGGTTTATAAAGCGTAATTTCCTTTATAAATATTATTCGAAGTTCTGTAATTTAAAATGCGTTTTCTTTCCCTTTTACAGGCAGCCTGATCACCAAATCCTGGCGATCCTACATGGATGAGCTGGACCAGCAGGCGAAACAATTCAAATTTAATGCCGAGCAGCTGGAAGTCGTTTGCGACAAGCTGACACATCTCTCACAGGACAAGCGGAAGGCCCGGAAAGCCTATCAGGAGGAGCATGCCAAGATCGCGGCTCGCCTGAATCATGTGAGTGTGTGGCAACACCTTAAATCCCCCCTCTCAAAGTCTTTAATAACCCCAACAACCAGGGACGCGCCCAAAACGCAAGACAAATGAATTAACAAAAGAAGGGGGGCACTGAGAAAAAAACTGGCTTATATAATAGAAGTGAGGGAAAAGTTCTTATGACTTTTAATCAGCAATTACGGCAAATATTTCGATTTGTTTACGATTTCAAGTGCAGAAATTCCTCTCTTTAAAAGAGAAGAGTCAACAAAAATAGGAATTATATAGGCTTGAATCAATATGGGATATATACATACATATATATAGATAACTTGCACCATGAAAAATACAAATAATCAGTTGATAAAACACTGAAATCAGAGATTGTTCTCACTTCCTGTCTGAAGACAAATCGGTTTCTGCTTTGATCTAAAGAAATTTATTATTTATTTATGATTGTGACAGAAATCAAAAACAGTAAATTCCTTTTAAATTGTTAGATAATTCTTGAAGTGTATAAATTCATTTATTTATGATTACAATTGAGGAGTCAGTCAGCCACAATAACAATCATTATAAACCCAAGCTCCGCCCACAGTCGCCGTCGTCGTTGTTGTCGTCTTTTGTTGTTTGTGGCCTGCCTATTGTCCGATATTCTTATTTATTAAGTATTTGAGTAATCAAAATAAATATTAAGCATATTTCTGCGGAAAAGAAGAAACAACTCGGGGGGCATATTTAAGCAGCTTAAGAGCGTCGTGTAAACACTCGCCAAAAACCAAAATAAAAAAGAAGGAGAACATGGACTGGCTTTGTTGTCCGTTGCCCGCCGATGTACTAAATCAATAGAAGTGTTTATTTATGAGCCGTGTCGTGCGGCAACAAGTTTATTAACCCAGCGGGCAGAAAATATTAGAAAAAAATCGAAAAGCAGCTATCGGGCGATATTACAGAGCAACACGGGCATGAAGAAGGGTCAACAACAGAATATTGTGAATATTCACGGGTGCTGACAGCAAATTAGCATTTGGACAACCACAAATAGCTCGGCACGGCCGCGGCGGAACTTCAGTCAAGTACGAAAAGGTTGCTGCTGTTTTTTTTTTTTTTAAATATGAAAAATGTTGGCTTTTAGAAGCGTTCTAGCAACATGCGACAAATGGCCAAAAATGGCTGACGGTGTGACCCCAAAAAAAAGAGAGAGAGAGATTGTTTTGTGATGATTTTGGCACAGAATTCCGGGGCGACCCCCAGCTACTGTTTTATATCTATCTTCCTGTGGCCTTTTGTCAAAACCAAAACAAAAGCCATTGCTCTGTTCCAACAAGCTTACTTTAGTATTATTTATTTATTTATTTACCAAGATATCCATCTATTTATCGCTGCAAACAAGACTGAGTCTTTTTGCGCCGCAGTTTCGCTCAATGGCGAATTTAAAATGCCAATCAAAATTTCAGCAAATCGTCGATAACTCGGTGATTCGCTCTCTCTCATCGTTAAACAATGTCTAATGCCCGAAATTGTTTATTGCAGTTCAAAGTTTAATGGGTTTGATGAAATGTTCGCTGAACCATTCAACGATTTATAAGCAACAACAATTGTGCATAATCAAAAAATAAATAGCAAAGTACAGAAAAAGGAGAGAAGTAAGAAGGCCGATAAAAAAAAGACTGGCAACAACACATGCTCCAAACTTGCGCCAAGCTCGAGTCAATTGACAACAATTTAGCGAAATAGCAATAAAAATTACAAAGCATGCAGACAGCAGCAAAAAAAAAAGGGAAAAGAAACTAAACGAAATTCTGGGTAAAAATGGCTCCAAGTGGAAGATGAGTAGAGCTTCGCCTTTGGCTCTGGCTTGAATCCGTTCGAGCAGCCAAGAGCCACAATAAATGCACTCAGAAAATATGAAGATTGTATTAGATTTTGTTTAATTAGAACAAAAAATAATTAATTAATATCTGTAACAATTTAATATGGATATTCTATGACTTTAAATATTTATGGTTCAGAATAGAGATGACAGAATATAATGAATATATCGATATTTGCGATAAAAGTGTGATATTTTCGATAAATGCATTATTTTGATTGCAATATTGTTCGATATATCAAACTCTACTATTTTCTCGATATGATAATGAGCACAATATTTATGTTAACATATCATATTATAGTTCTCCTCGCGATATATGTATATATTTACTTCAGATCCTATTTTTTTATGAGTGTTCTCCTCTGGCACCCCGTTTTTCTGCTCCGGCTTCTAGTTCTCCATCGTCTTTGGCTTTTCTTTATTGGACTTTGACTTTGTAATATTTGCGCAATGGATTGAACGGAGCAACAGCAGCAACAAAAACCTGAGTTATTGTCGAATGAGCGGGGACAAGAAGTCATCGGGGAATTGTTGCTGTGTTGTTGATTTAATAAGTGTCTAGAAATGGGTCGTCGAGTCGGTTAGTAGGCGACAGTGTGTGCGTGAGTATCTGTGTGAGATGGCCGAGCATCGGAATCGGTTCTATATGGTGTTGATGGATTGAATTGCAATACAGTGTTGATGGATTGACATTAGATTATTATTATTGGGAGCAGGCAAACAATTCAGTCGTTTAAGAGAGTGAAGAAAATTGATTAACATGTTGGCAGTGGCGGCAAAGCCTCGGCTATAATATTTAATTAATAAAAATAATTAAATATTAACCGTAGTGAATTTAAAGTGATTATAATGAAGCAACTGTATTTACTTGAAAACCTTTTATGTGAGAATTAAATTCAGAGTATTTATTTTCATAAAATTAGCTTTTATAATAAACTAATTATCTTACTAACTAGTTTTCTAGTTCAAACTTTTTAAAATCAAGCAACAACACTTCTCACTATAACTTGTTATACTTCTAATAGAGGAATGCATAATTCAAAGCGACTTACAAATGTCTTTAATCTTTACTAACTTGACTTCCTTTTGGCATTATAAATAAATTCATTTTTTAATGTCAACTTCCCTCATTACCTCCAGTTTTCTGGTACATATTTAAGCATCATAGTTGAAACTATCAACAGCAATCAAATCTTAATTGATGCCATAAAGATTGGAAAATGTTAATAGTTTGCAGTTCCAGGAAACGTGTAGTTACTTTATAGGCAGATGTGGACTCTTCGATATGGTTTGAGGTGCCCTGGAAAATCCAATCACTTAGTCCCAACTGTCACCAAAAATATTTAACAAGACATTTTGACTAACTGCGTTGTTTGGTTATTAATTGAAAGCACTTAAGGGCGCCGTATATACAGATGTGTATATATATTGCCTTCTTAATGCTAATGGATTTGGAATTGGCTTTAATGTATCTCTTCTATATCTTTTGTGCGCTGCACACACACACACACGCCCCCGCAGCAAAAACGCATTAGGGTACCACTTCCGGGTGGGTTTTCCACCGCTTTTCCACACATGCCTGCTGCTTTGCTGGGGCTTCGCATATTTCTCGTATTGCTAGACCGCAGAATATGGCCCAAGTCTAGTTCTGCCGCCTGAGATACATTTCCATTTCCATTTCCAGTGGTTGGCATTGAAAATACTGCGGCTCGCTCTCTCGTATTAATTACAATAAGTTCAATTCAAGTGTAGTATCTTTATGGCACAGCGACGTCAACAATCGGTCGTCTGTCTGCTACGTCTCTTTCTCTGGTATTTCAGATAAGCCGATAAGATATGGGTTGTTTTTTTTTTTTTGAGAGGGAATGCGGGGTGCTGTTCTCTGATCGGAGTGCAAGCCGAGTAGCCACATCAAATGTATCTATCAAATGCACATGGCCTGAGCGCACTTGAAGATACTTAACGAGAGGCCAGCGCCCCTTGGAATTCCCCATTAAACAGGGGCGAGGAGAAGGAAATGGTATGCCAGAGACGGCGCCAAAGTTATTTTTTAACCACCACCCCCTGTTTCCGCCCCAAAGTCATACCCATTTCACCCCGAAAGCTGGCGTCCCTTCACTTGACTCAATTGGTTCTACACAAAAGCCTTTCGGACAGCCAGCCATTTAATTGAGCTGCATTGACCTGTGCCCGGAGTTCTCAAGTGTCTGCAAAGTTTTTACCCCAATGCATAATTGCCACACGCACAGGGTTAGCTTTTAATATGGAATACCAAGAAATGCACTGAAAAATATAGCTTAGTTGGAGTATTATAAGATAAAATGAGCAAAGCGTAAAATAGCGAAATTTTATATTTCAAAATTATATAGTTTTTGAGTTGCGTTTTTAATTTAAAAGTAAAACAAATACAAAACAACCTCTACTATGACTGAAAACACAGGCAAATGTTGCCAAGTAAATGTTGCTAGAAACAAGATGAGTAACTCCTTGACACATTGTTGCTGTCAACATATTGACTTTGCACAGGTTTAACATGAACACAAACTTTGCTGCTTAAGAACTTCCTTGTTTATAAACCAAATTAACCTAAAAAAATGTTGTATAATAATATCTTATTATTATAAATATATTTACTTACTTAATTATTATATATTTACTTATAAAGACATACATTCAGCATTATACATTCCCTCGGTCTCGTTTTTTCCCCTGTACCAATTCAAATGGGTTTTGACTTCCAAAAGTTAATGCAAAACAAAAGTTGTGTGAACTGTCTTTGGGTAATCTCGGCTCACTGAAACAATGCGATACGGTTGGGACTAACATGTGGCAGGTCTGGGAAGCAGTTCCGCCTGGCAAGATAAATTGGTTGCCCAAGATCTGAGCCAAGTACAGGGTCAAAAGTGGGTTCCGTACCATTTTCAGGCCATAAATTGTCGACGTCTTGATCCCTAAATGCTAAGCACATAAAATGCCCAAACATCTTAACTGTTGGCTGTCTGCGTGGGGTTGTAGCTACTAAAGTTTCTTGACATTGCGACAAAAGCTGCACAAATTGCAGGCAAGACACACACACATGCTTTACTGCTGGTGACAACTTGTAGATACTTTTGTATCTGTTTATCTGCTAGTCACTGCCATAAGTTGCCCAAGCCCAGTGATTTCCAAAAGTTGTGCAGCTGTGGCCTGCACACGCACGCAGTCCCCAAAAAAAAATATTATAGCTGATATTTGTTGACAACAAACATGCGGCAAAGTTTGTTTTTCCTCGATTTTAGATGTTTTCTTTTTTTTATTTTTATTTTAGAAGGGGGCGGCATTGGATAACGATTACTTTTTTGGGGGTAACTCCAGCGGAATTGTAAAAACGAAACTTGCGGCGTCATGGCGTGCGTCTGGCGTCAATCGCCTGGGGTTGGTTTACTCAACTGCCCCGTCGGTTATAGGACGTACAACATTCAACATTTACCCTACAATCTGGGGGTTTGTTGCTAGCATACATAATTGCCACATAATGGCCAAGACTGCGGCGCCACTTGGAGCTCCGGAGCTCCAGGCGAGTTCCGGCTGCAGTTCTCCGACTCCAACTCCGACTCTGACTCATCTGCCCCCCTCTTGCAAGGCGGCAACTTTCGATTTTGGCCAGAGTCTCTGCTGTTTGCGGAACTATTAACCCGCCATCCAGCCGCATCGACGACCATTGTCTGGGCGACATAAGTGCAGTGGTTGTGCGGGTGCACTGCGAGAAAAAAAGGTCACAGAGTATAAATTAGGTGGCAACGCCGGCTTATCGGTGCCACAACAAACAAATTCCTGAAAGTAGAAGTGGAAACGAAGAGAATTTTAAAGAATAAATATACTTTCGAAGTAGTATTAGTATATATTATATTTTATAGTATTTTTTTAGGCCTATTTTTACTTTATTTCATTACTAAGATTAGCTGATCAGAAATAGTGTGACCTAATTTGATACAGATGGCATCTCTGTCAGTGCCATATTATAAAATATAATTATATATAAAGACAGACTATTTTATAGTCTATATATTATATTTTATAGTATTTTTTGAAGGCTTTTCCATTTTTTCATTACTAAGATTAGCTGATCAGAAATAGTGTGACCTAATTTGATACAGATGGCATCTCTGTCAGTGTCATATTATATATTCCTTTAAAAGCAGACTTTTTTAAGTAAATAGTAATTAAAAATTCATAAAACCATTACATAAACATGGTTATATATCTTATATCTAAATATTGATATCATTTTTTCCCGGTGTCTGCATAAGAGACGTGTTTGCCAAACTAAAAGTCTCAGCGCCCCTGATGATGATGATTGCTTCCGTCAAACAGTGACATTTTCCACGTGACGTAGCTTTTCCCTCGCCAAATGCACTTGGGGGCACTTGGGCTTGGGTGAAATCCGTCTGCGGAGCCTTTGTCTGCGGGAAAACCCATTATCTTTCGCAGCAGCATCGGTAATATTGTTTTTGAATTCAGCCAGCAGAGGAAATATTTCCTTAAAGGTTAATACTTATAACCTTGAGTTTCTAGGATGGCAATAAATTTTCCATTAAATAGATATAGTTCGTCTTGATGGCTCTCATACCATTTTAATCACACCATTATAAGTATGCAAAATCGAATTAAAATACTATATCTCATTACTTGTTTTTCATTTTCTGATTTATTTGCCTCGTTATTGGATTTCGCCTTAATTCATTCGCATTTCACATAGCTTTTAATTCGCCTTTTTGCTGTCGAAAAAAGATCATCAATTATGTTTGTTGATTCCGCCAGCCTGCTGAATTTCGATGCTTTTGTAGTTTCATGTCTTGTTTATGGGCAAAGGTGCGGTATCTTTTTTCTCCATTACTTTTTTCCTAGGGAGAGTCGCCCCTGGGTCTGATACCCACACCCACGCCTTCATTTAATTCAAACAGCCAGAGAAGACCGCCAAATTGTTTACGTACAAACGGGGAGAAAAAAAAAGGAGAATACATGTTTATTTATAAACAAAAAAAATATATATATCTTGCTCGCTAAATGACGACAAATTATAGCTATTTCATTGCCGCTAATTTTCTAAAGAAATGAAATACATACATCAGCAAGGGGGATTACACTTTTTGCCCCCCAAAAAAATAAAACCTCTAACCCCGCACGTGTCGTTCGTTTGCATTTTAATTTTTGGGGAAGTCCGAATTTGCGGTGGCAAATTGAGTTAAGCCTGTTGTTTCCGACCGCAAAAATAAAGGGCAGACAGGCAGACTGCAATGTCAAGGATCAGGGTTGACGGGCTGCCAAGTGAATGGCGGCAGGCTGACAGGACAGCCGGCAGATGAGTTCCGTTCCGGACGCCCACAATGCATAAAAGGCTCGGCTCCCTAGGTCCGCATGCAAAGTATCCTGGCTAAAAACTCTAATAATGCCAAAAATGTCAACAAGCCACGGTGGGTTATCTGTAAGGGCAGTGGCCGAAAACTGGGAAATTTGGCTTTAAAATTTGAATTAACATAAATTATTAAATTTTCTTAATCCTTTTTGATGACAAAATATGTATTTTTAAGGGGCAAATATTATTTAAGAGCACAGAGTTAGGAAAAAGTTTATTTTGGCGATATTTCGTTTCTATAAAAGTCATTACCTTGCTTTTTTTAAGTTTAATTTAACACATAAATGCTATAGCAGGAGTTACTTAATATTTATCTAAAATAATTGAAATTGTATGAAATATCACAACTTTACTCAGATAATGGTTCAAAGTCAAAAGGATGTGTTAATTAATGGAATTTAATCTAATTACAGAAAGGTTTTTCTACATTAAATATGAGATATTCTTAGCTCTGACTTACCTCTCTAATTATGCCAGGAAGATTTTAATTAACATTTTTAAAATGCACCCAAAAGTAACTGTAACAAAAACCTTCTTTGCTGCTCGCAGTAGCTTTAATTTAATTCACAAAATCCTCCAAAACTGTTGCCAATTTCCCAACTACTGTTCTCCGGGCAGTGGTTACTATACATCCTCCTACAACAGCCTGCATAGTCGTCTGTCCTGCCTGCAAAAGCTTAACCAAGTGCCAACAAATTTCGCTCGTGTCATGTGGCCCATGTCCATGTAGCACATGTGTCCATGGTTACAGGCTGGCCTGGCCCTTAACTCTTTGCCTTTTGCCCCGGACACAAATGGTCGGCAGAGCCCCAGACATAGGGCCAGCCGGTTAGCCAGACTTGTGGCAACATTTGCTGAGGGAAAAAAAATTTCATTTATGGATATTGCGGTGGATGCATTGAAAATCATTCCGGCAGAGATTCAAGTCGCTGAACCGATTTTGATTAAACTAATGGTGGCCATAAATCAATGCCACACCAGCGGTGGCGACCAGTGGCGGCGGCAAACTTTAATCAAATTTAATGTAGGTGGCAGCCCAAAAATAAAAATTGTCACCGCCAGCAATTAAATTGGCGCAACCAGTAATTATGGACATTTTATGCCGCACTCCTAGACCTAATGGGCAAAGTTATGCCAGACAGAGGCAGGGAATAGGTTTTTGTCTGCCTCGAAATCGGAGTTGGATAATGGCAGCGTCGCCGCCATTAACAGAACGCATTATTGTTCGCAAAATTCCCTGACAAACTGTTGGGGGAAAAGCAATTTTGCGGAACGTTCTGTCGGCAATCAACGAGAAACTCCAACAGACACGCCCCCAGAAACGTCGCCGGCATTTTCCTCAGAAACGCATTCAGATTTTTGCACGTTCCCTTTGCCGGATCCTCCCCAACATGGACATGCCTCAAGTTGTAGTCCTCGTTCTAGTCCTCCCCTCGCTAATTTGCAGTTCCTTGGTAATATTTTTCGGCTTTTTACGATGCCGAGAGTAGAATATTGTTGACTGTTTGTTGAATGCTTAAAGCTAAAAGCAGCCCAGCGGCGCTTGCTTTTGCCTTGCCATGCCTTGCTCATTGCTCATACGCAGTGTTGGCTCTAGAAAAATTTTCCTCCTGGTCGGTCCGTCGGCAAATAGAATGCGGCGAAGAGAATATAGTGGAAAATTGAAAATCAACGAGAGATAAAGGCTGGCGATGGGAGGGGCGTGTGGGTCTGGCGGTGTTTACTGTGTCTGTGTTAATTCGGTTTTTGCTAATTTGGAATGGCGCCAAATTGAAAATAAAAACGTTGCAAGCTCGAAAGAATCCACCTCATGGCTGGGGAAGCTGGCTACAGTAGACAATCGATAATATGGCTAATTGGAAATAATTTTAAAAGCAGTGGAGGGTAGTAAAAATGTGATATAAAGGTGGAGAGAGCGAAGATATAGGAAATAGCTAACAGTATGGGTTTAATTACCTTGAAATCCAGATCCTGTTGTGTTGCTTGGGTTCTATACTTATTAGGAGAGCTGTAACTATTCAAATAAATAAATTATTGAAGTTTAATAATTAAATAAGGCAGATTTAGTCTTCAAACTTTATTATTTAAACAAAATGTCAAGAAAAGAATAACAAGAACTTGTTTTCCAACATCTAAACACTATTTATGTTAGCTATTTATATCTGATTTTAAATTTGATTAGTTTTTATTGATCATTGATCCCTGTACCTGCCACTAAATCATACTGAGATATATTTGCAACAAATACTGCCAAAAATTTAAAATGATTCTTTGTCTCTCTATGATCTTTTACGTCTAAATAAAATAAAATGTTTTTCTTCTATACTTTTCTGTCAGCCGGAAAATTTGCTAGTTCTTGTTCTTGTTTCTCGCCAAAAGTGAAATTTATGTTCTCAGTTCCGGGGCTAATTTATGCTGCACAAATACTGCTAAAATGACTGGGAAAATACATATAGTATAAATAGTTTTGTTTGCTATTAAAAATAGGAAATTACGTAGCCGCCGCGTGTGCCGCGGCAAGTGATATTTTTTCGTTAATAAATGCAATGCCGGGAAAATGCGACAGCTGCAACTAGAAAAATTAATAGGATCGCAATTGTGTTTGCGTACAAACCACAAAAATAATGCTAAGCGCCAAAAGATTTTATAGCTGCCTACCAAAAATAAATATGGCGCAGTGCAGCAGAGAAGAGACGCCAACTAAGTGACTCAGTCAGTCGGCTATTGTCGAATTCTGCATTAAAAAAAGGGAAATCGCATCGAAGCGAATCCGCCAAGGCACTTTCATCATCCGCCGAGCGGGAAGCCGCAGAAATGTGGTCACAGGTCATGTCAACTGGCGTGTGCTGATGAGGTAAGGTCTCAACCTGAAACCCAGGGAATCAATCGATTTCCTTTCGCCAAAAACCACCTTGAAAGCGCCGCTCGGCAAGGGGGCAAGGGCTTGGAACAAAAGGACAACGAAATGGTCTTGTTTGCGCTCATTAAAATGTACTTGAACAGCCAGCCAAGTGTTGATGTTGACGCAATCGAAAGAGGTTCGCGGGGGGTATTTCAAAAACGGGAAGATACAGTCGGAAAAAAATGTATATACATTTTTATAATGGGTTATAAAATGAGGTGCAGGAATAATAAAGTCTTCTACAAATATGCGTGCTGAGGTGTGAGATAAGTAAAGCTGTTCTTTAATTATTATTACATTTATTACAATTATAAATATTATATATATTATATTATATATATAAAAAACTATTTATCTACAGTTATTGGCTTTATTAAGTTATATTTCAAATTTTCTTAGAGTGCACAGCGTGAGGCAGGTATTCTGAAAACCCCCCGGGTTCGAAGGTAACACAAAATGCAACGAAGACTGAAAATGACAGGCAAGCGAAAAAGAACTGCATAAAGGGCAAATCATTTCGATTTTCTTTATGCTTTAACCTACGAGGGTTGCTAGCAAAATTCCCCCAAATATAAACAAAACCAAAGAAAATGCAATTGGGGTCAATGGAGCATGTGCGCCCGAGATCCAAAGAGTTAACAACGTGTTAATTGATGGATGGGCCCATTCACGAATTGAAAGTGCGAAAGTTACGTGAGAGACCGAAATTATGATGAAACATGAGAAAAGTGAGTCAACTCGAAGCGTTCAAAAATAACTGGAACGGAAAGCGTACAAAAAATAACTTCTATGCCACAGAAAAAAATAAAAGAAATGAAAGCTTAAATAATGAAGGCCATTATAAAATGGTTTCAGAAGCGACATTTTTAGAGAAGAAGCAGGAAAGTTAAAGAACTTAAAGTTGATATATTTCAAAGAAAATAATGTGTGGAATTAGGAAACATTCTATATACCAAAACAGCCTTTTATTATTCAGCTTCTTATAAATATTTCTTTCTCCTTTGGTAGTATTTTTCAAATATTTCCAAAGACTCTTTATTTCCCACCTTATCTTCTGCAGAATATATCTTTAAATACAAATCTTTGATAATGTGAACTGATCTTATTACAAACACATGTTTCTAAGTATCTTACACATGTTTTTTCATCGAATTACTTGCAAGTTAATTAAAAATTATCTTCCAAAAGTAGACCCTCCCTCGCTGTAGCCCAATTCCATATTAATAAACATTTTTTCTGTTTATTTACCGCCGCACCCTCGATAATTATTTGTTTTGCGATTACTTTGGTAATTAAAAATGCCTTAATGTACGACAAAATACAGCGAAACAGGGAAAGGAGGAGGCCAATCTACTGCTGCTTGCCCCAAAACGACATTGAACTCGGCCCGCAAAACACTTGGAGCCACACTTTTGGCCCACCCTTTCCCCAATTTGGTCAAGGCGAGTGTTTGAACTCGAGGAAGGGGGCTAAAAATCGAGCAGTACAAGAGATACAAAAGATACAAAATAGTGACAAAGTGCCACTAGAAACTGAACTCGACTGAATGGGCGGCCACACACAACGAGATTGCGATTATTTATGGCCAAAAGAGGGACAAAAAGCGGTGCTGTGTCAATGGCCACCAGTGAAGCAGGGAAACGTGCCAAAAAATTAAGCAATAATAAACGGTTGTATTACACAAAAATTAGCAGTTTTGCAGTAAGGTCACCAGAAATAAGTTTTTTTTCTGTACTTTTCTGTGGTTTTTTTTCTCCGGGATCTTTGGGGGCTTTTCCATGCACCAGATTTGGCGACCGACTGGCAAGTGATGTTGATTGTCAGCTGAACTTGTTTCGCTTGCGGATTTACCATGAGCCACTGGCACATCCAGATCCGCATCCGTGTCAGCGTCAGCGTGTCGGGACGACCAGAAAGTGGAGCAGAAAACCTGAAAAAAAAAAACAACACACACAAGAGTTGAGAAATATAAAACTAACATAAAGAAGTCCCAGTCCAAGTCCAAGTCCAAGTCCGGTGCTGCGTTTATTTCTCGTTCTCGGCATCTCTTGCATCTCGTCGCGTCTCGGCATTCACAAATACTTAATTGAAGAGATTTGGAGTCAATTATTGCGAAAGAGAAATTCTTAAGCGAAAACTTTCGAGCGTGAAAGTCGACTTTGTCTAATTTGTGCTGGAAAGCCGACAAGAGCCGCCAAGAAAAAAAAAATCCAACAAGCCGACTGCTGTGATTATGATTTGATGTGCATTTTGGCATTGCATTAACATTAATAGCTGGAAAATTGCCACGCTAAATGGGAACACGCCCACAGACCAGGCAGCAGCCCAGTCTGCGCGATACCCACGAAAGCAATCACATAATTGCCATCTAAATGAAGTAAATTGCAAAAGTAAAGACAAATCAGTGTATCAATGCGGCTCCTAATTGCCAATTTACGTAATGAGCCTCTGATTATCAGGTAATTACTGCGAGAAGTGGAGCAGTACGTAAGAAAGCCCGATGACGTTGAAGCGATAGATATAAATATATGGTACTATATGTATACATGGCTTGGATGGTTATACTACGTATGCGTCCAGGCATTTGTATTTATTTCCGATAAACCGGTTAATGCGCACTTGCCTCGAAAAGGTTCTTTCGCCGCTTTGCCTCTTAGTATATTACCACTTAGTATATTTAAAAGAATTCATTATACCCTAACTTGGGGGTCTTATAATTGGGATCATTTCTTCATGATGTTTTCTGACACTTTTGGCGGGCATCTCTGGCCAAAGTTTTAACTACAATTAATATATAAGGGCGTTATGTATCTTTTCATTATATAATATTTGGTAAAAATAAAATTAGAAACGTATATGTACTTATAACGTCAAGATTTTTAATTAAGCTAGTCTTAGATTAAAGATTACTGTATGACATACAGAATATGCCTAACTATAGATGTTTATCGAGATGATAGCTTATCGATTATTGATATATAATCATGATTTTATGATCAAAATATCGTTATCTTTGATTTAATCGAATTTGGAAATATCATATTTCAAGTTAAAGCATTTAATATGATATGGAATTTTGTAATAACTCGAAGATTTTCCTGATAACTGTAAGGGCATACCAGCTTCGCCTTTTTTGACTTGACCCATTCGCTTTAATTTACGTTCAAAGTAATCACAAGAGCGACACAAAGTTGATCGCCCTCGCTCTGGCTGGTACGAGAAATGCCAAAAACAATAACGAAGCTGGCCAAAATAAAAGGCAGCGAACAGCGGTCTTAACAAGGCCATAAACAATTAAAAGAAGTGACAGACTATGTATGACAATAAATACTAGAAGCATCTGAAACGAAGACAGAGACTGTAGCGTTGAGGCGACGTCAAGCTCACGTATGTAGTTGCTGCTGCTGTGATTTTTATCTCGTGTGTGAATTTTTTATTTCGCCCTCGGTTCTGCTCTATGTTTTCTAGACTCGCTTTTTGCCAATCTCTTTTCCGCGAAATTAACTTGAATGTTGATCTCTGGCAAAAAACAAAAACAAAAACAGGAAAACAGAAGAAAAAAATCTCCGTGACGGTGGCGCTTGTTTTGTTTGAACTTTCCCATATACCTATATGTATATTTAGACGATATTATGGCCATTCCCCACTATGGTCTTGACCAATTTGGCTAATGATTCCGGCTCAGAAGTTACGTTTATTGAATACTAATTTCGCTTAGTTGAAACCAGAGCAGTTCCAAAGATCGTTCAAGTGTTAACAACGCATCGGCGTGTCTGGTAGTCACACCAAAAAGGAAATCCACTGTTAGAAACCCATAAATCCCCGGCTCAAGACCCTGTGTCTCATATTGCACGAGTTCTAATTGGAGCTGCGGCTTAGCCAGGCGCAATAAAAATTAAGTTGCCGGCTCGAACGGAGCGCGTTAAAAAGGTTTTCTAACACGCCAGGCAACGAACTGTCTGCTAACCCTTTTTTTTTGTGTTTTGTCTTTTATTTTTTATTTTTTTGCCTGCCGACTGGCTGCGCCTTTATCTCATTATAATCTACGCGCATGTGCGGCACATTCGTATCTTTTCAGTCAATTTCAAGTACACTCTGCCCTCTGCCCAGATGCAGGCCGCCGAGACGGTTCGAGCTGCCTGGAAGTTGAACAAACAGCCAAGAGCGGCAGCTGGGCACAGCGAGAAAAAGTGGGTAGAGTTGGGAAAGCAGTGGAATATTTTTTAGAAAAGGGGATTTATAAAAAAATCAAGAAGATATTTTTCAATACTTAATCATTCGTTGTATAAACTTTATAATATCGATTTATCGATATTTTTGTCGATATAAATCTCTGCAAAGAATTCATCTAAATTTCTTATATAAATATATTTTTTTAACTTCGTAAACCCCCTTTTTTTCTCACTGCATTTACCAGTTACTGTGACGCGAAAAGGGGGGGAACGAGTCAACGGCAAACAAGCGCAGACAACGTTTGTCGGTCAAAATCAAAATCAGCCCCAGCCTTTGTTCCTTTAATTCCAAGAATCGTGGACCAGTTATGAAACAAGTCTGCAACATGCACACCAAGGAGCTGGGGATGGGGATGGCTGCGGCTGCCAGTCGGCGAGGTGCGGAGAAAACAATAAAGAACCCAACCCGAGGGCTAAACGTATTGGGCCCGAATCTGGGCTTCAGTTCCAGCTTCGCGTCGGGATGGGGACCCAACTTCGACTCCGTCTCGTTAGCTGCGCCTGCGCCTGCGCCACGCCAGCCGGGGGAAAATACTTTATGGATCGAAGACAGAGTCGAGTCGGGGCTTTTGTACCTGCCACTTGGCTCCGGGCACAGGCACAAGCAGCGCTGCAACTGCAACTTAATTTCTCGGGCAGTGCGGCGCGGTGCGGTGCTGCAAGTACTTCATCATGTTTCGGGGGAGCAGTAAAAATAAATTAACAAAAGCCAGTCGTCAACCCGGTCCCCCGTCTTGGCCACTTCCCGACTGGTCTAGCTGCCCAATGTGCGACGTAATAACCTGGCCCCGAGAGAGCCGTGCGAACTAAGTGCGCGCTGCTGCTGCTGCTGCTGATGCTGCTCCCTTGACATCAAAAGCGCAGCTGGGCCCTGCTGTGGATCAAGTTCAGGCTTTGGCTGAGACTTCAGCTTCAGCGAAAAGCTGGTAAATTGTTTTACAACCAGAAATGAGGGAAAGGGAAAATTGGTATTAGGAGTTCCTATAGAAAACTAAAGGAAATTACTCCAAGAAGTCTTAAAATAATTAATTTTAAATAGTAAAAACTAAAAGTAAGACTTGCTAGCAATTAACTTGTCTTTAAAAAGATTTCTTCTAATACTTCTTTTGATATTGGCATAATTTAGACTTTTCTTACGGATATTTATACCCTTTTAAACACTCTTTATATGTTATACATCTTATCATTATATTATTCGACCAATCTTTAGTAATGCCCCTCTTTTCGTCAAGGGTATTCCCGGAGTTATTACAACTTTTTCTTGGTGATCTGCTCGGCTTTTAAAATTTATGCTCGTTCCCTGGAACGATCGGCGAGATTGGCTGCAGGATTTCGCACGGCCCTGTCTGTATCTGTGTGTGTGTGTGTGTTTATGTATCCCTCCGCATGCAAAACAAGTTGCAAGCGACACGTAGGTGGCTTTGGATATTGAAAAGTCGTTCTGCAGCCTCTCCTTAGGGCGATTGAGACCTCCCGGTACGGCGGCGGCAATGGCGGTGGCAGGCCCCAAAAAAACGAAAGACTCAGGCAACAAACTTGCTCGCTCGCTCGCTTGCTCCGGGCATTTGGCCAATTCGAAGACACTTTCACTGCGATCGTCAATTTCGCCATTCTATTCTTTTGTCTCTCTTTTTTTCCCCTGTTTATTTCCGACTGAAATAGAAAGTGCTGGCAACGGGGCAAACATTTACAGATACAATTTAAATTGGGGCCATTTCGTCATGCTTCTTTCACTTGGCACGCATGCAAATTTGTGCAAAAAATAAATATATACAAAAAACGAGACGGACAGCCATCGAAACGTGAATAAAAACTTGGCAAATATTATTGGCATTCCGAATAAAGAAAATAAAGACTGAAGCAACTGAAAGTGAAGATATTGCGTGGCAATTATGCGACCGATTTTTTGAATGATTTTTAAACGGGGGAATTCAACAGGAGCCAAACTGCTTTGGCGCGATTACAGTTAAAGCCATCAAAACGGGTTGGTCATTAATATTAGCGTGTCCATTGTTGGGCTGTGGCTGGCCATTGGCCACTGGTTCATTGACCAGGCCCAGAGCTAGAGCCAGAGCCAGAGCCCAGGCACGAACCACGACCAAGACCAGTCTAAATTACTCGAAATCCCTGGTCCGCGGAAATACAAGCTCACTCGCTCAACGGTCACAAATTTGCATAATTCGCAATTGCAGGCTAAACACCAGTGTTTAAGCCATCTCCGATTGTTTCATAAAACATCACTATTATTATTGTCAACGCTGTCGGCGCTTATGCAACAACAGCTGCGGCGCTGACTTATTGAAAACTCCCGATTTGATTTCCCCACCACAAAAGAAATAAAATAAAACACGGTCTATGCGACCACAACAAAGGAAAATCCCAGACGCGTGTGGCATTTCCTATCGTTTTATTTCCACAACGACTTGTCAGCAGCTGCCGCTGCCAAGCCGTTTCATATTCAAATTTTCTGGCCAAGAAAAACTCTCACGCGCTGACAAAAATCCAAAAAAAAGAAAGAAAAAAATCAAATACAACTCCCGTCTAGGTTTTAACTTTTGACTTGTTTTCCATTTTGTTGTTGTTGCCCTCTCTGGGTTTTCTTGCCTCGGTTTCTTTTTATTGCATCACGATTCCGCAATACATTTGACAAATTTATTTTGATTAAAGCCAATTTCTTTGGCACTGTCGACATGAATTGAATTTCGCTTGATTGAGCTGTGCTTTTTTATTGTTATGATGTGTATGTGCCGATGTGTACACTCTGGGAAATAGGAGGGGGATTTTTAAAATATATATATTTATACACGAAAAGGATAGGCAAGTCTTTGCCAAGTAAAGTGCATATATTTTTGTTGACGATTGCTGCTTATTTATTCATTTATATCAAACAATAATGTATGCAAAAGATGAAAGAAAGAAAGCATTTTTGGTGATTTTCCACAGCTATATATGTAGATTTCTCTAGAAAATAAAAATGTATATTCTTTGGGTATTTTCCCCTTAATTTTAAAAAGAATTGAATGGTAAACATGGAAGTTATAAGACAATAAAGCGGCTATTCATTCTAAACTTGTGTCTATATGTTGACAACACTCAGAGATGATGCACAACATGTATCCAGCCACATTTTCCTAGCAACATTTTTCGTTAGATTCAATATTGCATAGCTTTCTTACTTGTTATTATTTTTTATTTCTATATAATACTTCAAATAAGGTATTTACTTATTTATGATTGATTCCCTGAACTGTTAGCTAAACCCTCAACAAAAACCACAAAGTGCAAAAGAAAATCTTCGCCAAAAAATATAATACGCTTCAAAAGAGATCCGGGCAACAATGATATATTTAACAATAAAAAATAGCGGACAAATTTTTAGACAATGTCACGCTCATCTTTTGACAAGTCATAAAACCCCAAAGCTTATTGACATGAATATGTTAATTATTAAATGTTGAATCATAGGACAGCTTGCAAGCTTAATTTATCATTTAATTTTGGGGCAAACATTTTCCGTTTAATTTTTATGTCTTATAAGAAACGAAAAGCACTTTGCAAAAGTCTACAATATAGAATCGAATTGAAACGCCAAGAATCAAGCTGATTAATGCAAAACGTGGCAGCTGGCACCACTTGTCACAGATTTCCATTAGGTCATCGCCGCATTTGCATATAGATTTTCGACTATTTCAGATCGTTAAACTGTGCGTTGTCTCCTCGCAGACGCAGAAGCAGAAGCATCTGAATAAATATCGAATGATATGGCCCCGGGGGGAAAAGGCGTGAGAAAATCGAGAAAGTTTTTCGCTGGTCCCGTCGAGTGCAGGTGGCAGATTAGCAACTTTCCTCGGTGGATTCTGAAAAAGAGGTGTACGAAAAAAATTGGCAATCATTTGTAAACAATGTGTGAGGAGGTGTGGTGGCAGATGGTGGGGAGGAGGGTTGCACCGAAACTGAAACGCTATTGACGGTTTTTGTTTTTTTTTTTTCTGTAGCCGCCGAGAAGTAAGAAATACGGCGCGCATGACCCACTTTCGAGCCATGTTTATTTCTTTTACTCGCGCTCGGTCCGCCCCGGCTCTCGCTCTCTCTTTCTAAACAACTTTTTAGGCAAATTAGCAGCTGCAAAGGCATTGAAAGTTGCTTAACCACTTGCCGAAAAAAAACACACACAAAACCCAAAAAAAAAAAAAAGGAAAAAAGAAACAAACCAGAACCTTACAGAATTGGTTATTACGTAGCTCGGGCAGGGAATCGACAGCGGCGGCATGGACAGCAACAAGTTGTCTAGATTGCAGCGAATTTCAAGATAACTCTCGAAAAACACTCTCGACAATAACAGCAATAACAATAACACTTTCAATGCCAAATCCACTAACTGGGTCAGCAATTTATACACGCATTTGCACACACGATCAAATTGTTTTTTCGTTCGCTATTCTATTTTTCATTTTGTTTAGTTAATGCAAATTCTTTAGTCAAGCTTTGCCCGATCATTCAATTAGTTAATGCATCTCTTCGGCCGTCTTCCGTGTTTTGTGGAAAAGTGCAAAAGTGTCTGCAATTAATATGCACAGTCAAACGGCAAAAAAAAAATGCCAGCTCGGGTTGCCGATGGCTTAAGCCGATGGTTATATTTGCTGGGAACTATGGAAAAATGCTGGGAAATTGTGGTTACTCATAAGGTTTCATAAATGCTAATTTGACTTAAAATTTAATTAAATTAAATATGTAGCTGCTGAGCTTATAGTTGTATTGTTTCAAAAATTCCCATACGCAGCACTAAAATGTGGGAAGTTTTATAAGTGAACAAATATGCCAGTGGTCATCAAATTAAATCTGATTTTATGTCTTGTTTGCTTGTTACTACTTAAATTAACATATATTACGAAAGCTGCTTGTGCATATGATTTAGGTAGTTGTACTTATTTTTTCGCAGTATTTACATTAATTTTTTAAATAAAATAACTTCGGTTTTTCGTGTTTTTCTTTTGAATAATGAAATAAGAAGAGCTTCCCAGAAAAGAATATTAAATTAGCCTCTTAATAATAATTTTGTAAGGCTGCGATTTGTTTAATAGAAACGTGGTTATATTTTCCTTTATTTATTAAGTTGTTCTAAGTTCCAAGTATTCAAAAGACTTTAAATATTAATTTCTTAAAGTTGTTATTTAATTATTATGTTAAATAAATATTATTTCGTTTACTTACATTTATTTCATTGTATTTACAAAATGCTAATAAATAATTATTTCATTTCGTAGGGCTTTTGTATGCTTTTTTTTAATTGTATACAAGGCGTTAATATTTTAAATAAATTATACAACTTTGCTCATATTTTATTTGAGTATTTTTAAACCTTTTTGTATACCAACTTTGAATTATTAACCACTGTGCCAGACCAGCATCAGCTGCATTATGTCTATGCCACCTTAACTCAGCAACTTTGCAGCTGCTTGACTAACTGCACTTGGTTGCCATTAGTTTGTGGCTTTAAGTACACAGAAAACAATTAAGATATATATAGATTAAATACTAAATTTTTACTATATAATTCTTATATTATTTATAAAGTTTTTAAGTGATAAAGTGAGCGAACAAGGATGTTTTTTAATTTATTTAATGATTATTCTCGGTTATTTTTACCTTAAATTAAAATGCTGCCTACTTATAACTCTTAAAAATGATTTCTTAATTCAAATTTGAGAAAGAAAGCCGGGAAAATATATTTTTCGCTAGTGCACACCTTCAGGTTCAGCTTGGACTCAAGCCCGACTTGAGTTGGCAGTCGCAGTCCTCCGCAACAAAGTCGTTGTGGATTTTGTTGACACTGCTAACGGATGCTGGGATGCTGGATATCTGGGATGCTGATGTTGGCTCAGCTGCATAATGCAATCCTTTTGCCCAGTCACTTATCAGTCATTTGTGGAGCCATGCCATTTGTTGCTATATCTTTTTTTTTTTTGTGGTCGGTTGGACGTGTACCTTGCATAATATGCAAACGTGAGAAAATGTTTAGCAAAGAAAGTGTGAGAGATACTCAATGGAGCAGATAGGTGGTGTCGGTGGCGATAGAGAAGGAGGAGGAGATGGTGGACGCGACTGGGCTTCATTATGCGATTACTCGCATGTGGAGCAGCGCTCAGTGCGTGCGACAAAAGACGAACCACGAACCGATCATAATCATGATGTAATGAGCCCAGTTATTTTGTTGTATTTTTTGGGAAAGTGCCCGAATAGCAACGACCATACACACATATCAGAGTGAAACCCCAAAATAACTAAAACCGCAATCCGCTTCCTCTTTTCAGCTCACTGATGAGGTGGTGCGCAAAAAAAGCGAATACCAAAAACATTTGGAGGGCTACAAGGCGCTGCGCACGCGCTTCGAGGAGCACTATATCAAGGGTAAGTCTGGAGGGTAATCTGATATATCTTTGGAAATTCATATAATACAAAATATTCCCCTATTTCCAGCACCCGGTCGCAGTGGCCGCAAGCTGGACGATGTCCGCGATAAGTACCAGAAGGCCTGCCGCAAGCTCCACCTTACCCACAACGAGTACGTGCTGTCCATCACGGAGGCCATCGAGGTGGAGAAGGACTTTCGCACTGTGCTGCTGCCAGGTCTCCTGGAGCATCAGCAGTCCGTGCAGGAGAGCTTCATCCTGCTGTGGCGTAATATCCTTCAGGAGGCATCCCAGTACGGTGATCTCACGGCAGACAAGTACAAGGAGATCCAGAAGCGCATCGATACTGTGATAGGCGGCATTAATCCGACCGAGGAGTATGGCGAATTTACCGAGAAACACAAGTAAGATTAGTCTCTTAATTAATCAATAAATAATATATTTAACTTATAATTATTTTAATTGAATTTATTATAGAACCTCCCCCACAACGCCGCTGCTGTTCCAGTTCGATGAGACGCTCATCGAGGACATACCCGGCAAACTGCAGTCCAGCACGTTGACGGTGGATAACCTTACGGTGGACTGGCTGAGGAACAGGCTCCTCGAACTGGAGGTAGCCGTGAAGGAGTGTCAGGAGAAGCAGCTAAAGATGATCGAGCATGTGAATGGCGGTTCACCGGTGGCCAATGGCAGCATCATTTCCAATGGCAGCAACACATCCAATGGCATTCAGTCCAACAAGGATAGTCAGTGGTAAGTGAAGCCTAGAATAGGGACTAAAAATCGAAAAATATATCATTACAATTTTGATATATTGATACTGAGTATATTTTCGATATGATATCGATATTTAAACTTTAAATGCGAAATTATTCGATATGTATATCTTGATGGACTTTCCCCTTTCAATATATTTCCCTAGCCTACAATCTTAGCCTATATAAAGATTTATATATATATTTTCTTTCCTCATAGCCGACAATCCAAGGACCTGAATGCCCTGCGCTGCCAGGAGAAGCAGAAACAGAAGCTGGTCGACATGATCAAGTGCGCCCTGAACGAGGTCGGTTGCGAGGAGCTGCCTTCCGGTTGCGATGATCACCTCACGCTCGAGCAGAACTTCATCGAGAATGGCTACAACAACGAGCAGCAGGTGGGTCTTGTCTTACTATATCCTCTAGGGTTTCGGGTTAGTCTGTAAGCTGTAGGTGGTGAAGGTCTAACAAATCTACTCTCTCTCTCTCTGGATGCCGCCCTCTGTCTACACACACACACCACATACTACTCCCATGACATACTTACACACACATCCTAACCTAGCAGCGCTCCAACTCCACGAGCTCACCTGGGCTGGGCCTCATGAATGAGCTGTGGCGACGCGGTGGGGTTCTGACCCTGCTGCGCGGACGCGGACGCCACGGTAAGCGCAAGTCGACGCCGCAGCCCATGACGCCCATGACGCAATCGCGTCAGGGACGCTTCAACAAGATGCAGCCGCGCTCTCAGAGCCTGGGATCCTTGTCGGTAATTGGGGGTAACGGCGATGGCCGGAGTCCTGCACGCTACGAGACAATTACTAACCATCCGTTGCGCCTGGCGGCCAGTGTCCATTATTTGGGCGAGGAGATCTCGTTGGGGGCCACGCCTCCCGCCCTGCCGCGCCTTCGTCGCACTCAGTGTTCCATGTTGTGTTTGGGCGAGGATGAGGAGCCGCTGGAGCCGTTGCCGGCGGCTACCATAGCCTCGCCCGCTCCGCTCACCCAGCTAACTGCCGCTGTCCTTACTAACACTAACAACAATCACATCTATGCGGATCTTGAGCTGGGCAGGAAGGGCCAAGAGGCCGCACAAGAAAGCGAAGCGGAGGAGGAGCAGATCGCTACCGGAAAGATGGAGAAGCTGGTCAAAATAGAGATTAACCAGGCGGCGGCACCCCAGAACTCAATCGATGCCCATCTGGACAGGATCGATGAGCTGAATCGTGTGTTGGACGATCGCTTGAAGAGGAACCTCCAGGTCAGCGACGATGTGAATGCCATAGAATCCGCCGATGAGGGTCCTGTGCAAGCCCGAAAGATAGCCAAGGATCCGGATAGCCACACCAAGCGCAGCTCCAGCTCCAGCTCCGAGTGCCGATCTTCGCAACTAAGTGCCAAGGATATGGGTCACTCCAAGAAGCGATCGCTCTCCTTTACCCAGAAATCGATTAGCAATATATTCAGCAATCTCAAAGAGTTCTCCAAGAGCCCGTTGGTGAGAATGGGCAAGAGTAGCACTCTCAGTGAGGAGCAGGACCCAGAGAAGATCCAGTCCAGCAGTAGCGATTGCCAGACGAACAGCAGTTCCTCCAGCAACAATAATAATAATCACACCAGCAGCAGCAATAGCAATCACAGTGCCTCCCAGTCCACGATCATCACGAGCACCATCACCACCACCATTACGACAACCACAACTACGACGCCGTCCAAGGAGGCCAAGGAGTCAAGACTGAAATTCAAGGTGCCCAAGATCCAGAAGAAATCGAAGGCCATCCGCAACACATTCCGCTCCAAGCTGCTCAACTTCCAGCTGAAGCGTTCCAAGCCCTGCAAGCAGTGCACCAAGCGCCGTCGCATCCATCCCAGCAAGAGTGTCTTTGACTTTGCCCGGGAGTTCGAGGCGGATCAGCCGGAGGGATCGGCGGGCGAGGATCAGTTCTGCAGCTGCCCGCAGACAACGGGGCAACAGAAATCAAAGCCATCCGTCCAAATAACCGGCGGCCACAAGGAGCGTGCGTTCGAGTCCAGTTCGGGGGAGCTGGATGAGAACGAGGACGATGACGATCACGAGGATAGCGGCAGTGACGATGTGCTTAGCATGAAGGATCACTGCTACTGTGTGCCCAGCCTGGCGGCCAGTGTGAGTTCCCAGCATCTGCATCTGTAGCCGCATCTGTATCTGTATCTTGAGAACCAAGAGCACTCTTCCACCGTATCGAACGTGTATCTAAGCCAACTGGGCGCCACCAGGCGCCACTGCCACCTCACAGAAACTGCATCGCCTGGCATCACATCGCATTGCTTGCTCTTTCACTTTGCATGTTTTGATTGAAATTGCACGTTCCATAGTATTGAGAGCATGAGGAAAAAAGCTTCATTATCGGGCGGTATAAAAATAAAACACAGGGTGACCTTAGAGACAAAAATTTGTTAGTTGGGGTATGACTGCTAGGAGAGGTCTGTTCTGGTTTTAGATTTTGTTTTATGATCGTTTTTATACGATTTATACTTTAGGTTTCTCAGTGAAATGAATTAAGTTCCTTGCCAAAAATATATATTAATAAATTTAATATTTGGATAAATTTGCCATTTATATAATATATGAAATTTAATAATTATATTTTAATCAAATTTAAAGTGTCAACATTATAAGTAATACTTTAACCATAATAATAATATACAATACCATTTAAAGCAAGATTGGTGCAAAGTATGGGTTGTTTTTACATTTTCCTTCAGCCTTTTCTTGCTGTAACAGCTATTATATATTAGCTAGTGATGATAGTATTAAAAAATCGTAAATCGATAAGTTAAAAAATATCGAAAATGCTTCATTATTCGATTTCTTAGTGTCAAAAGAATTTATATAATTAATCTATTTAATAATATTTAAAGCTACATTTGTCGAAGGTGGTGATTTTGGTTGCTAATCTTTGAGAATATTCTTGCCCGCACTTCCGATTTAATTAACCTATATGATAGTATCAGAAAATAGCCTCAAAATAGGGTAAAAAGTATTAAATATAGTTTGAAACTTAATCGATTTATAAATAGAAAGATACTTTAATAAAATAAATTATAAACGCCGGACTTAATAATGATTTGAATATTTCAATAAAAATATATCACAAAATAAGTAACATTAAACCAGAACTAAAGTAGAATATTTTTATAATATATGTATTATATATATTATTCTCAAAACCCCCTTAAAAGAGTATTCGAATTCCGATAGATCTAGAATATATTTCACCCTTCCAATGGCTATATTTACTTATGCGTGCCTGAGACTAAGAGCGAACAAGATCCGGCGAGAAGCAAGTTCAACCGAGAGAGCATAAAGCGATTATATCTTTCAGTTCTCTCCGCTGAGGCGATCTGTTTGGACACCGGGCCAGTAGCAGTCGCCATTAATCTGGCCCATTCGAATGTTTGGCGTCTGTTTGGCCAGTGAAAAGTTGGACAAGAACAACGCGTGACTATTTCGATTTTCTTAAAAAAAACAATTGCGCAAGTTCAAGTAGTTTTTCCGGGGAGGGGAGATTTAGACTCGATACCATCATGAGCAGCACTGCTTCCGGACGGAGCAGCATCTACGCCGGAGCCGAGGGCAGTGGCATCTTTGAGACAATTGTCTTTGCCGGTCGCCCAGTGCCGCCGGCCCGAAAAAAGCGGCCCAAATCCAAAGTATTTGTGAGTCACCACTCGCGCCGCGGCACAACCTTGAAAAGTTGAACCTAGAGCGTGCAGTATTTTCCACATCGATGTAGTAACAATATATAATATGTATATTTTTGATTTTTTGCTTACAGTATTTAATTTATAATTATTTTTTGTATATTTATATCGTTTATATCTTTGTTTGAGCTATACTGCAACCTACGCATTTCCGCTCCGCATTTGGAAATGTGGAAATGACGTGCTATTTTATTTTTCCCCCAAAAATATTTGTTGTTTTTGTCTTCTGCATGCCCGTCACTAATCGTTAGACTAAGAACTGGATATAGATTTGCTAATTGTTTTATTGTTGCAGATATCGCTCTCCACGAACCGGCCGCTCTACGAGGAGGAATGGTTCCACGGCGTCCTGCCCAGGGAGGAGGTTGTCAGGCTGCTGAACAACGACGGCGACTTCCTTGTCCGCGAGACCATCCGCAACGAGGAGAGCCAGATTGTGCTGAGTGTCTGCTGGAATGGCCACAAGCACTTCATTGTCCAGACCACTGGAGAGGGTAACTTCCGGTTTGAGGGTCCTCCCTTTGCCAGCATCCAGGAGCTGATCATGCACCAGTATCACTCCGAGTTGCCGGTGACTGTCAAGTCTGGGGCTATCCTTCGGCGGCCGGTGTGTAGGGAACGCTGGGAGCTGAGCAACGATGATGTGGTATTGCTGGAGAGGATTGGCAGGGCAAGTATTGCGTTTTTATTACCTTTTTCTGGCTGTTTCATTAAAAAATTGGTTTTTAATTATTCAGGGCAACTTTGGCGATGTTTACAAGGCCAAACTGAAGTCCACGAAACTGGATGTGGCGGTCAAAACCTGTCGGATGACCCTGCCCGATGAGCAGAAACGTAAATTCCTGCAGGAGGGCCGCATCCTTAAGCAATATGATCATCCCAATATCGTCAAATTAATTGGCATTTGTGTGCAAAAGCAGCCCATAATGATTGTGATGGAATTGGTGCTGGGTAAGTTTGCTTTTCAGTACAAAGACTAAAATATCCTGACCTAGGTTCTGCAGATAATAATGCAAACAAACTGAACTATATTATAAATCGATATTGTGTTTAATATACGGGACAGTACCTATTCGGATATTGTCTATTATATCAATATTTTAAAGTTAAATGCGATAGTTTTCGATATTCCAAATTTGTTCACTTCAAACTTGGCAATATTTTCGATAATTTATAGAGCGCGTTCGATATACCATAACCCTCTAAATGGTTCATAAATCTATCTTTATATTAATTTACCTTTAAATTTATTCTTTTCTAGGAGGTTCCCTACTCACCTATTTGCGTAAGAACTCCAATGGCCTCTCCAACCGCCAGCAAATGGGCATGTGCAGAGATGCGGCAGCAGGTAAGTCCCCCGAAAATCCTCCACAATCTTTATTATTATTAATTTAATATAATTTAATAATATTATCAAAAGGCATGCGATATTTGGAGTCCAAGAACTGCATTCATCGGGATTTGGCGGCGCGTAATTGCCTGGTAGACCTGGAGCACAGTGTGAAGATCTCCGACTTTGGCATGTCGCGCGAAGAAGAGGAGTATATAGGTGGATTTTAAATTAATATAATCTAAAATAAACATAAAATTAATCGTATAAACAATATTCCCAAATAGTTTCCGATGGCATGAAGCAAATACCCGTAAAGTGGACCGCTCCGGAGGCTCTAAACTTTGGCAAATACACCTCCCTGTGCGATGTCTGGTCCTATGGCATACTGATGTGGGAGATCTACTCCAAGGGCGACACCCCCTACTCCGGCATGAGCAATTCCCGGGCCAGAGAGCGCATCGATACGGGTAATTAATATATTTTTTATAAATTAATTATGTTAATAATACGGAAATTAATTTCCGCTCAGAAGGATACCGCATGCCAACGCCAGAGAATACGCCCGCAGAGATGTATCGCCTGATGCTCAAGTGCTGGGCGGCGGATGCCGAGTCCCGGCCGCATTTCGATGAGATCTACAACGTGGTGGATGCCTTGATCCTGCGCCTGGACAACAGCCACTGAGATCGTCCGTCCGCCAATCCTTAGCATACTCAACGTAGGTTTAGTCAGCGCTTTTAAAGTACGTCACGTCCGAAGGAAGGACTTAACAACGAGATGCCTGTATTTATGAGATAACACATAAACTTATACATTTTACCACATAAACCATATTTATATAGAGACATACATATATATATATATTTTCTAGCCATGTAACTGTAAATTTCATACTGTACTATGTGTGTTTGTCTGACTGAATGTAATGAATCCTTAATGTGCCAAATACCGCAAAAAAGATTGTAAAACCAAGAAAATTATACAAAAAAAAGGAGGAAATGAAATTTAGATGATATTGTGTGTTTGCCGGAAGAACGAACTGCATTGTAGATCTAAGCTCGTGAATTTATATATTTTTAGTTGTTTGTGTTTTAGTTATTATCGTATCCTTACGTTGGTCAATTCGTTTCTAGACTCTGTTCTTTATGTATATTTATTTACGTCTAATTTACATTTCTAATATGTTTACAATTAAGCCACTAAACTGTAAGTTTTAAGCTTTAAGTTTTTGCTGCGCTGCTGAAGTGAATAAATCATATGTGTACTATATATACAATATATATTATAAACAACATCCGACTACGAATCACCCAGGGCCAGCGGGACATCGGAGAACTCCACCTTGGTGTAGAACTTCTTCAGTTCATTCTTTAGCTCCAGACTGTGGGACCAGTCCACCGTTTCACATACGACCTTCACCTCCACAGTGTAAATGTCTCTTAGCCAGGCCCGCTCGTGCATGATGTCCTTAATGGAGACTCCGACGCGTACGAGCAGGGCGCACAGATCGTTGATGCCGCCAGGACGATCACTGACCTCCACATTGAACTTTACCAGGCGGCCCACGGCGGCCAGTCCGCGTTCCAGGCACCGCCCGAAGACAGTGGTGTCAATGTTGCCTCCACACAGCAGAACCACGACCCTGGAAAAGAAGGTTATATATAAATATATATTCTTTTCAAAGGAATAAACAAGATTATATATACTAAACATGTTTATCGAGAGGAAAAGACCAATATGATATATCGAAAAAATCGTAAACTATAATATATCGAGTTTTTAAATATCGAAACATAACAGATTCATCGTTAATTTTGAAAACTGATCGATTTTTATCCATTTTATCAACAACTCAAATTATTTTTTCTAATTTAATTATCACTGTTATATCGAAAATATCGTTATTTAACGTTATTTTTAAATATATCATTTAAATTTAGAATATCGATATAATTCCAAATATGTTAGTAAATTTTGTTTAATCCTTTTCCGATTACACTGTCCCGATATATCAAACATAATACGGAAATATTGAAACGTTAAAAGATCGATACAGTTCCGATAAGTCCGTATTTTCTCCCATCACTAATATACACAGATATAGTACTCACTTCTTTCCCTTGAGCTCATCCAGATGCCCGGCCAAAATGGCAGCTAGACCTGCACCACCTGCTCCCTCGACCACACACTTTTCCTCCTCCACCAGGCGAAGGATAGCCACAGCGATCCACTCCTCCTTGACCACCACCATGCGATCGATGAGAGGTTTGGCCGTTGCAAAGGCATTATAGCCAACTTTGGGCACAGCCAGGCCATCGGCCAGGGTGTTCTTGATAGGCGTGTGGATGGGTCCGTTGTTCTCCAAGGCGCGGGTGAAGCTGGCGCACTTCTCTGACTCCACACCCTATGGAAAGAAAATAAATAAAAACAATTTAACAATAAATAAATGAAAACCCAAATAAAAACTCACAATAATTTTGGTTTTAGGGGAAAGGGCCTTCACCGCAGTGGCAATACCCGCAATGAGTCCACCGCCTCCAACTGGTACCACCACGGCATCCGGCTCTGGAACTTGCTCGAGAATCTCCAGACCAATGGTGCCCTGTCCCGCCATTATATGTGGATGATCGTAGCCATTGACATAGAGCAGACCCTCCTCGCGGGACATACGCATGGCCAGAGACTTGGCCTCGCCCATATCATTGCCATCGACAATGACCCTGGCCTTGTAATTGCGACACTTCTGCACCTTCATGATAGGCGCTGCCTTGGGCATGACCACCGTTACTGGGATGTTCAGCTTCCAGCCGTGATAGCATAGGGCCTGGGCATGGTTGCCCAGGGAGGCACTGATCACTCCCGTTCGCTTCTGCTCCTCGGTGAGCGATAAGAGGGCATAGCGTGCGCCACGCTCCTTGAAGCTGTCAAGCAAATGGAATGGTCGTCACATGGTGTTTACCAAATCAAATATCAATTAGCAACAGTTATTAATTTGCCCCATCGAACCATATCGGCCAATTAAGGCTTATCTTATCGGATCTTGGCCGAAATATGTCATCGAAATTTACTCGCCCCTTTCGAGCAAGTTAACTTATTTATAAACAAATAGAGAATAACATTTAAATGCAAGTGTAGACAGAGCCTTATCAGTGGGTTTTAAATTACAACCCCAGACAATATTCTTATAATATGTAATATTTTCTAAGCTCTCTTAAATGCAATAATAAAGCGCAAGTAAAATGCACTTTGGACCTATATTTGTTATCAATAAATATAAGTAAATGAAGGAAATAAATAATTGAATTAATCACTTTATATTTTTCATGTATTAATTAGGTAAAAAAAATAATAGAATTTGAATAATATGAACATTAAGAAGGGGTTTCCCCCATTTCAAGTTTTTTATAGGCCCTATTAATAAGGCCATAAGCTATAAGGTTATAAGACTGATCTAAAATTAGTACTTCTTATCTAAACAATAAAGGAACAGAAAATGTTGTCGATAAAAAATGTATTACCTATAAAGTCAACCTAATTTAAACGAAAACCAACTAATAAGCTTTAACTGGAACTATTATCCATTAAAGAAGTTTTTATTGAATCTCAAATACCAAGAAAAGAACGGAAATTAAATATCTCTCACTATATAGTCTTAGATATTATTCTTCTAATTAATTATGTTCCTTAATTCCCATTTCTTATATTTGTTCTCCATTCATAACTCACCTGCCTGTGTATTGCAGGAAATCCTTCTTTAAGTACAATTCCATGCCATATAGATCCGATGACGTTGATTTCTGTAGACTCACAAATTATGAAATATATATCAAACAAAGAAATATATAGAAATATATACCGGACAAGGAGTACGCTCCACACCGCCGCGTATAAGAAAAGCCGCCGATGTGACATCGTGAAAGGAGATGCGTTGTGGTTTCTCGGGATTGCAGAAGGGATCGATGATCTCCTCGACCCCACCAGACACATGTCTGGGCCTCTTCAGCGCCTCCAGCTTGCCATTGATGGCGGTGCCATTTGTTTTGGTTGCGGAACCATTTGATTCCTTCGGTGTTTCCGTCTTCACTGCCTGGGACATGGCTTCTAGAAATCACTCCGATGACTGCTCGCTAAATACTGCTGAATGCGACAATAATCGGAACTCGTTTATATAGGCGGCGGCGGCTGGATGAGGAGACTCTATTGGCAGTCGTAAAAACGGCACCTTTGCGAGCCGATTGCCGGCGGGTCACTTTATGGGACCTGGCCTGACGACGACCTGATAAGCCTGCCGGCTCCCTGCTCACCACCGCAAAACAATAACAACGATAACGTTTCGTTTGTACTTGCTATATCCCCTCTTTTTATTTTTTGGCAACATCATCGGAACTGTTCAATACTTCTCCTCGTTGGGAAAACAAGTCCATAGAACTGACTCTCTCTACACAAATATCGAATAAGGGTCTAAATCGATAAGGTATTATAGTGGACTTATCTGGGGATAGTAACAGTGGAAAATTTGGAATATATATCGTTTTTCAGACGAACAGGAGTATATCGAGAGGAAAAGTCCAATATGACAACAAAAATACTTAATATCATATCGAAAATATTGAAAATTTTTTAATAGCGAATTTAAAAAATCAATAAAACATCACTTTTATTGAAAGATAACACACAACTTTCTTTTATTTATGTATGATTATAATGGCCCGATATATGAATCAGACTATTGATTTATATATTATATACCGAACGTTAAAATGTCGACTTATGTATGTATCGACTTTCGCTTCAAATATCGATGCTGTGTCGATATATCGACACTGTCACTCCCACAAGTAGTAAGTATTAGTAGTAAGTATTTTTATTATAAATATTATATATTTATTATATATTTATTATATATAATTATAAATAAATTTGTTTTTTTTTAATTAGTAGCAAAGGTTCTCTGCAGCTTCATAGTACTTATCGCTTGCGCTGAACTATAATTCCCAACCTGAAAGTTGGTCACTTTAGAATACTGATAAGTATTCCTTCTGTAACATTTTCTTATATAATTTGTATTTTATTCATAAATTTTCAATAAGAACAAAAAATAATCATAGTAGAGGATTATTTTTCTTTCAGGCTTAACATTTTATGCCTTGTTTACTTATTGCATCCACAGAAATCATGCACGAGCCCCCAAATTGGTGTCGTAATTAAAAAAAAACAAAGTGATAAGGCTTGAATTCGTTGGCACGCCCATTTTATTATTGCCAAAATAACAAAGATTATCTAATCCTCGCCCCGAATAAAATGATACGAGATGCTACCAAAACAACAACAGGCCGTGGCAACTAGGGGTTAAAGGCCAGCCAGTTGGCCGGATTTGTGACCGTCATCTGCTCCACTTGCTCCAGAGTTACGCCCCGAGCAAACATACGCGGCAGAATGTTAGTGTGGATATGATGGTAGCCATGACCGCCATATGAGGTCTATAAATAGAAGGGGAAAACTCAACCAGATATATGAATACGTGGGGGGTAATTTTAGCTTACCAATCGATGTTTTGTGTGGATGTCGTGGGACATGAGCAGCTTGTCCACCAGGCCCTCGTTTATGAGCTTAATCAGATTGTCGATTCGTTGGCCATCGGAGATCATGTCCACACTAGTGTTCAGCTGATAGAAGGAGCACTCGGTGCCAAAGAGATCGTACTGGATATAGCAGCCGAGCTTGGCAAACTCCAGCAGCTCGTCCACATCGAAAATGGTACCTTAAATATGGAATATCCTTAAATATAAAAGAAAGTTTTCAAGGTACCTCGCACTTACGATCCAAATGTGACATGACACACTTATCGGCCCGGCCACCCGCCTCCAAGTAGAGACGCATGATCTCAAAGGGAGCCTGGGTCACGCGATGCGGATGCATGGAGACACCACAGCCCAGGACCTCCTGAATCTCACCAGCAGCCTTGATGCAATGTTTTTCGAACTCTGCAGGATACAAAGATCAAAAGAAGATTTTATAAAACGTATATAAGGCAGATAACTCACCGTGAATGGGATAAACGCTGGCCACCTCGCCAATAAACCCACACTTGACCATCTCTCCATTGACCTCCAGGCCCGTAATAATTTCCTTGGAGTACAAATCACTCAGCTGCTCGACGCTCAACCCGGCATGACTGGCATCCTGCATGGCATGAATGTAATGACCTGTGCCGACTATAAAATGCACACCCGTGCTCTTGGCCAGCTCCACAATGAACTCCAGATTGCGTTTCAGGCCATAGCTGCTGTTCTCCACAATGCTCCCTCCGCCATGCTTCTTATAGAGCAACACATCCTTCTTGGCGGCCTCCAAAGCCTCACCATCGTAGAACCTGACATTCTCCTTGCTGGAATACGGATAGAGCCGGACATAACCTAGTGTAGACATGCTGATCTTGGCCTTTAGCTCGCCCTCAAAGTCTGCCGGCGGTGGACGGTAAAAGTGCTCGAAATCGAGGGCCACATGCTCGTGGGTCAGAGTACGACCCAGTAGGTTGGGGGTAATGGCACCCAGAACTTGGCAGAGGAAAAATTTTAATATTTGATGAGACCCCGATAAGGCCCAGAATAGCCGCTTATCTCGCCTGGATTATTCTCAACTCACCGGTTTGTACGGACGACATGTTGAGAGCTCTCAATGTGGGTCACCAGTGGGAATAGTGAGTATAGAGTTATTTTTAGACCAACCGATCGCTACAAGAGCTAGCGAAGAACTGATCTTAGCGAGAGAGCGAGACTTTTTTGGAGTTCCTCCCAGGCTGGAGACAAATGTTTACGGTTTCGCTTTCATATCTGGAAAATATATTTTATTGCGCATAATCTTAGATGAGAGATTGCAACGGGGTTTCTCCACTGCCTTGTTGACCGCCTCCATTAGCTCTCATTGCAAAGAATTAAAGTCAATTTGCAATGCTAAGTAAGAGCAGGTGATCATCCATTAACAGTCCATTTAAAAAAATAAGAACACAAAGTGCGTTTATATTTCTCAGAATAATTCTCTTTATTAGTTCCATTTCTTTCCGTGTTTTTTTTTTTTTTTGTATTTTCCTTTTTAATTTTACTTAGGTTTAAGTTTATCAGTTTTAGCGATTTCTCATTTATCAGATATACAGATATAGTCTATATATATATATACTCATTTATACTTAAGATATATTTTGTTGCTGTTATTTTTACGACATTGCTGCTGCTGCATCATTCATTAACTGTTATATCTTGTATATATATATATATATGTATATATATATATTCCTTTCGATTTTCCTTAGATCTAAGCATTCATTAATAGATTTGCCTTTTCGCGAAGAATCTGCCAAATATTTGAAATTGTTGCTTGCTTCATATCCTCTTGCTTTGTTTCCATTTATTTCTTTTTTTAAGATTTCTCGCTGATCAAAACCTTTCACATTTTGTTGCTGCCTTTTGCCGTGTTTTTATTAATTGTTTAATTGTATTATTGTGTTTGTTTACAAATTATTATAACGAAATAAGCGCACACAAAAATTGTTATTATTTATTACAATTTACTTTGCTGAGTTTAGGTAGTTACTGAGTTTTACTTTTGAACACTTGCTGTGACTTTAGTTAAGGTTTTATATAACTATTGCATGAAGAGCGAACGAACGAACGAACTAACCGTATATTGTGAAGCGGATCCCCAGAGCCACTAAATCCTTATCCCCTGATCCTCCATCATCAACCCCTTCATCATCCTCGTTTCTATTCTACGTAGCACCTTGTCTTGGCTTGGCTTCTTGGGATTTGTTTTGTATTTTGTTGGAAAGCAGAATGGAGTTATATCTCCTTTGCCAAAACGAAGTCGAAACAAATAAAACATTCAATTGTTTTTAAAAATTATATAATCGCCATTTATTGAACATTATCTCTCTTTAGTTAGCTATATAAATTTTGAAGTTCATATCGGTTTACTCCTCTCGCTTCTCTCTCGGAAATTTGTTGCTGTTTGCTCTTGTTGTTGTATCTTCTATTTGTTTTTTTATTGTATTTGTTTATGCATTTAAGTTTAATTAAAATAGTTGTTGCTCTTATATACGCTCAGATCTGAGGCTCATATATATATATATATATATATACATATAGGTATATATATGTATGTATATATCTATTTCTATTTAGATTTTCTAGCTTTACCGTTTCTGTGTTAAATATATTTTCACTGTTTCCTCTTCCTCCGTCTATATCCTTTTCTTCCTCCTATTATCTCTCCACCTGGCTGCAGATATTCTTCGCTTTTAATTACAAATTACACATTAGTACAATATTTATATACGCATAAAGTTGTTGTAGATAGATTGGATGCATTCATAAGGTTCATAATAATAATATCCCATTCATACGCTTATGTCAACTAATTTCGTTTCGGTTTCCGTTTCCGCTTCCGCTTTTCCATTCAACAAAACAGTGTTCACATATTCCAAAAAGGTAAGAATTAAACAATCATCAAATTCGGCTAGCAATTGCAAAAGATTTAACACAAATAGAGTTTTCTTTCGAGCTGGATCAGGATCGGGTTTAGGATCAGGTTCTGGAGTGATTCTATGTATTTTTTTGTGTGTGTGTGTGTGGGTTTGATTAGCTTATAAGCGCAAAAGTGACTAAGAGGTGTGCACACAACAAAAAAAAAATAATAATTAATAATTAATAATTAATGGTAATGGTAATATTATTAATAAGAAACTACTAGAATAAACGTGGGTTGGTTAATAATAATAAAAGTTCTTTTATTACGCTTAGTTTTATAATTATTATTTGCCTTTTCACTTTACTCTCGTTTCATTTCTTTTTTCTCGTTAAACATATAAACACAATTTCAACTAAAAGCACACTAAAGCATTGTAAATTATGGTAAATTATTATTTTAAAGAGAAAAACCTACAACTATGCAAAGAATACAGAAACTTGTTGAAGTAAGTTATTACTCTTAACCTTTAAAGTTATTATTGAATCAGTTTGTAAAACATTTTGTAAACTGTGCTGAACCTTTATGTTGTTTCTCTTAAAACTCTTCCCCCTTTTCTTGTGTTGTACAATTTTACTAATTAATTTTAAAGAATTAAATTATGATATACGTATATGTGTAGACAGTGTTTTATTGTTGCTTTTGCCTTTATATATGGTGGGGGGTGGGGGCAGGAAATTAAAATTAAAATGACATTTTGCTGTTCTTGTTGCTGGCTGGCATCCCTAATTTCTCATTATTATTTCTTGCTCTGTACACTTGTTCTGCGTCTCTCTTTAAAAATTAAATATTGAAGTCGGTTTCTAGTTGTTATTCTTGATTTTCTCTCGTAATTCCATCTCTCTGATTTTGTACAATTCAAATGTTTTGACTAAACACTCTTACGGGCTGGACTTTGACTATTGCTGGATTGCTCTGTTCTGTATCTGAGAAATCTTCGGCGGCCCAAGGCGGGTCTATATAATCTGGTGACCCGCCTTGAGCCCAAGATTCCTTCCGCCCATCAGCCTGTAGCTAGCATTGCCTCTCGTGACTAAGGGCACTTGGTTAGCTAGAAACCGATCTGATCATGTCCTGTCTTGTCTCGTCTTGTCTTAAAAAGTGTGGAAGAAGGCGTTTGCTTAAAGGCGAGTTTGGTGTCGGCTTTTATTTTGCTTCTGTCCTCCTGCGAAAGGATAACGATTTCACTCAGTTCTGTGTGTGTGTGTGTGTGTGCCATATAGAGGATTATTGGTTGGTCGTGAGGGAGTTTTTCTTCATTTCGTTTTGTTTTTTTTCTTTTTAATTATATAATCAAAATTTATTGCAATATTTCCATTTGTTGTTATTGATAAGTTTTTAGTTTTACTTAAAATTTTTGTTTTTCGATATATTTCTTTTTTTGTTGCATTTTGTTTGTTTTTAGGGTTTTAGGGTTAACAACACAATTTATCGCTAGACGTAAATTTATTTGCATAGGTGTAAAATTGATTTGAATAAAAATTATGTAAACTATTTACTAACAGAATGAAGAGAAAGCGGAAATAAAAATTGTTGGTTTGTTGTGTGTGTTTTTAATATAAACAAAGAAAAACTAAATAACGCTTAAAGCAATAAAAAAATCTAAAGACGAACCATACCATATATATTTATTGTGTGTATATTTTGCATTTCTTCTTTCTTTCTTTTTTGTTGTTGTGTTTGCAGAATTTTCTTTTTGTAACCACTCTCTCTCTCTTTCTCTTTCTATATATCTATAGAATATGTGTTGTTTTTAGCTGGTTTTTTTTTTATCATTCGCCTTAACGTGCATATACCCAAAAGAAAACTATACATGTAGCCTACCATTTATGTAGATGTAGTAGAGATATAGTTAATATTATGCATATAAATGTATATAATTCATCGGAATAAAATTAGGAAAAAAAATTAAAATCAATTCAATTTTATATGTTACGAGGGGTTTGAGGGGAACTTGAGGGGCAAAAGGTAAAATGTAAAAACGTAAAACGAAGAAAAACGCCGCTTGCACTGCATTTGCCTGCTTTGATTCACTAATTAATTATACATAATTATATATTTATATATATCTCTAAATTAGGGAGTTGTTATGCTCCAAGTTGCTTTACACTAAACGCGCGCGCTGCTCTCGCTCTCTCTCTTCCGCTCTAACTCTCTCCTCGCTCGCACAAATTCTCTTTCTCGCTTTTTATCTTGGCTCAGCGTGGTCTTGGTTTCTTAGCAAACTGTTTCAAGGAGCCCTCTTTTGCGTTATTCTTGGTTTCTTTTCTTCAGGTTTTGTTTTGTTTTTTTTTTTTTTACAATTCTTTTTTTTGTGGTGAGGGTTTTTTGTTTTTTTACGCTTAAATTTTGCATATTTTTTTCTTTGCTTTTCTCTCGTTTTAATACATATACATAATTAATTAATATATATTTGTTTTATGTTTTGTTTTTCTTCTTCATTTTAGTAGCTGATAATTAAGAATTGAGAAAGAGTTGGTTGGTGTGTGTGTGTGTGTGTGTATCTGTGTGATTTTTGGGGCCTGTTCAATTTTGTTCTTATCCGTTTCCTGAAGTTTTCTATATGCCGTCATCAATTTTTCTTTTAATTTTTTTTTATTATTATTTAATACACTCCAACAAATTACAAAAACAAAAGACACACATCGTCTTACTTAAAAGCTGTTGCGTTGTATGGTAACATGGTAACAATGTTTGATTTTTGTTGTGTGCTTACTTGTCGTTGTAAAAATGACGGGGTGTATGTGTTTTTTAAGCTAAATACAAACAATTTTCAAATTGTATTTTTTTGGAATAACAAAAAGAAAAAATCAAATGTTTCAACACTCGTTGGTGAAAAGTTTTGTTGTTGTTGTTGTTGGTGTTTTATATAGCAGTTGTTGTTTTTGACTTCAAGACGGTTTCTTTCAGCCCCAGCTCAGCAGGCGACCAAGGTCCATCGTTGTTGTTGTAGTAGATGTTGTACTGCTTGTAGATTGTTCCAGATTGCTCGACGTTTGGATGATTGGTGTTAGATGGCTGCCGCTTTCTACAATTGCCAGTAAACGTGATGATACGCTAACGCTGTTACGCGTCTGGTTCAAGAAGTACAAAGGTGCTGAAGCCGATGCTGCATGTTGCTGCTTCTACAGCATATTTTTGCATGTTACTGCATGTTGCTGCTTGTCTCTGCATGTTACTGCATGTTTCTGCTTCTTTATGCATGTTGCTGCATATTGCTTCTGCTGCATCTGTTGCTCCTAGTGTTGCACGTGGCTGGTTACATTGCTTGCTGCTTGCTGCCTGCGTGACCTTGTCGGGTCTCGTTCTTCCAGGTTGATTGCTGCTGCAGTTTCAGCGTTTTTGCGGGGTATTTGGTTATCGTTTCTCTGTACTATTGTTGTTTACATTATAATTACAGTTACAATTACAGTTTATATCGATTTGTTTAGTTATTATTACTCTCTGTGTGTGTTGTGTGTGGTGTGTGTATGAGTTTATGCTCTTTGCTCTTCTTCCTCATCTTCTGTTGTTGTTGTTGATTGGTGGTTGTGGGGGATTGTTGTTATAGCGTAGCATATATATATACTCTTATTATGTGTAGGTTGGTTATTATCATTCTACGGCTACTGTTTACTGTTACTGGCACAATATATATCGAAATTCAAATCTTTTGAATCTTCTCGCCAACGACAACAGGATTGTTGCGCCGGATCTCCTGTGCGCCATGCTCTCTATAATCGAATGTGCAGTTATGTTTATCAGAATAACGATGCACGGCACAGTACAGACCGCCGCAGCGACACTGGAAACCTATTAAAGGGAGAATAACTAATCGTTAGTAACTGGTTCCTTTGTAGAGTTTTAGATCTAGGGACACCCACCGGTCAGGCCAACCTTCTTGCGGCACTCGCCACATCGGTTCTTCTTCTTTTTGGCATCCTTGTCGTCTTCCTTGTCCTTGTCATCCTCCTCGTTGGCCGAGGCGGCTGCTTGTGTGGAAGTGTTTGGACCGGTCGCCGATGTGATGACTTCGCTATTGACTTTGGCAGCAGCGGCAGCCTCATCGGTGATTTTCTGTACGGAAATGGGTAAGAGAAACCGAATAAATAAATAAGAATTTTTAATCACATGACAGAAATGCATGACAACATCACTAGCAAACAGCATCATCATCATGATTCAACACAGCTGTGGTCAGCTCTTTAGGAAATCGAACTTTTTTATATTACTTTTGGAGTTTATAAAAATTAAACTAAGCTAGTAGACTTATAACTAAACTCTTTAATTTATAAGCTGATAAAATATCATTTTCAAGTATTAATTATATTAATAAGCATAGTAAAGTATATAATTTCTCAACAAAGCCTTAAATCAAAACTCCTTACTACTTATTCATAAGTCATTACACATAAACACTAAATTGTTTCCCAAACTATACTCTTCACCTCGAACTGCATTGAAAAAGCCTTGAAATGTGTTTGCTTTCTTCAAAAATATTCGTTTTTTTTTATTGTTTAGACCAAATTCTATGGATGTGGACTGTTCGCATAGTGTTCTCGCCGTGCCGCGGCTGTTGGTGTGTATCTTTTCGGCGGTAGTTGCGCCTGGGCGCCCCGCCAAAAATTCCTATCGTATCGGCTAAGTTGCAATCTATTTTGTGACTCGCCCCTAGCGGATGACACGACGGACAAGAGTGGGCCCATCGAACGATGGGCTAGATGATGATTACCCGCTTCTTAATCACAGGAGCTAATGGTGTATCATCTGGTGGCCCTGCCGGCCTCTCCCAGCCAACAATTTCGCCGTCATCAGGTGTAGCACCTCGGCGGCGTTTCTGCTGATTCTTCTTGGGATTCTCCGACTGATCGTCGCCGCCTTCAGGCTTTTCCATGGCCTCGGCGCCCATGGACAGGCTGTGGTGTTGTGCGTCGCTTTGGCCCAGCAACTGTCGACGTTGTTTTCTTGCGAGCCACTAATCCTGCACTGCTTGCAGTCACCGAATGGGAACTGGCTCCCAGAAGTGCCTTCTTGCTGCCCACGCCAGTCTTGACGCAGATTGCCTTTGTTTTGGTCTTGGCACCTTTGATCCGACTGCCGGTGCTTGGTGTTTTTGTAGCTGCTTTTGTTTTTGCTCCGCCTGTTGTTGTGGCTTTCTCTGGAGCTACAATAGCAGGGTTGGGGCTAGATCTCTTAGTCTTGCGACGCAGCGCCGCTGCAAGAGCAGATTTTCCTGTCGCCGGCGAGGATTTGCCCACAACGTTGAGGCGTAGAATACGTGACGTAGTGGGGGTCTTTAGGTTTTCCGCATCAACTATAATGCCGTGTTTGGTTATGTCCCGGTTGCTGGTGGGGGTGGTAGTTTCTATAAAACTGGCAATTGGTGTTATGCCGCTGCCACCGTTGCCGCCTTCCCAGCGCGAACGCTTCAGTTTCTTGACCCGCTTCTTTAGCTGCAATTCCCCGATACGCGCTGACTTCTTGACGATTGGGCTGGTATCCGTCGGATGTGTGCTCACATTGGCCGAAAACTTGACGCGCCGCTTGGCCTGGCTACTGGGATCCGCCGCCTTTCCCCCGCTCAGGGCGAGTGAAGAGAGTGAACTCTTCTTGGGTAGCAACGTCTCAAATGGAATGAATGGTGCTTGGTTGGGTTTGGTGGTGGCAATTGGTTCCCCGGCAGCAGATACCTTGGCAGCAAGTCCAGCGGTGCCTGAAGGGTCTGCTTGCTGACCGGCAACGGCAGCGGTCCAACGACGGGGGCGTGGCGGCGGCAATGGCGGCAGGCGTAGAGCTGTTTTTTGTCCTGCAGCAGGGCATCGAAGTAGAGGAGAGAGATGTAGGTGGGAAACGAGGTTAGTGCGTCGGAACGACGCCGGTAGAGCCAGTAGTACCCCATTAGTACCCTTTAGTTCCGAAATCAGACGACTCTGACTATGGAACAGGCCCAGAGTGGGCGAACCGTCCAGCCGTCCACCCAGATTGGAAAGAGCTCCGGCAGGGGTTCGCTTGCTTGCGGTACTGCCACTGCCCCCGCCGCCGATCTTCGACCGTCTCCGCCTAATGCGGTTCGGTGCCGAAATGTTAGCGGATCCAACACGGGATGGGGTGGGGGACCGGAACCACCCCACCCTACACTGGCTGGAGGTGGCGGTGTATCCAGAAACTGGACTGCCTTTGGGCGGAACGCGAACCGATCTCTTTAGCGACGAGGCACCAGAAATAACCATGTTTTTGTTTAATTTCAATTATGTGCCGAAATCACACGGAAAATTTGGAGTCCGAGCCGAAAGGATTTGTTAACTAAAATCGAATAGGAATGCCAGATGAGTTGACACTAAAAGAACCGAAAGGTTGTGTGATTCGGGTGTATTCCAGAGGTGACTAGGGTGGGGAATGGAATACCGAACTTATGACCTCAACTTGAGGTAATAGTCATTACAGAAAACAAATTAAGGAACAAGTTGATGCAGTTTTATGGCAAACAATATAAATAAATATCTCTAGGCAATCTCTGGAGTTCCTTCTTCACCACCAATTATTTTCCCGAGTTGCCGCACCGATTTTCCGTAAATATTTATATTGATAATCAATTCTGTAACTTAGCCACAATTTACCTTATTTTACAATTGCAACAGCGTAGCCAGGTTGGGTGGTAGGGCGTTTCACATCAGTGTCCTCTACACACACTCACATCAATATCAACACAAAAAGAACACTGAGAACATTAAACTAATCGAAAAATTGCACGCAGCTCTTCCTTGGAATTAACCGACTCTTCACGCAAAACAACAACAAAAGAAATGTTGAAACAATCTTTCCACTTAAGATTACACTGAATTTATGTCCGAAAAGATATAGAATTTGTAAGTGAATAAACGACAGCAACGAACGCAATATAAATGTATGAAAGCATTTAAAGCTAGGCCACTTTGATTATGTAGAAATTTGAAGCAAGAAACATGTCGAAAGCAGGTTGGGGCACGAAAGATCAAGATCGGAGCCATGCAGGCTGTGACAATGCTATTATTTTGGAGTTTCTAGTTCCTACAATCTTTCTCTCACTCGCTTATTATTATACTTAATCATCCTAACTAAATATATAAGAACTAACTTAATTTCTAGATATCCCTTAGTGTAATAATTATAGCCTTAGTATTTCCCCTATATCCTGCAAGTCCTTCACTTGACACTCACCTCTTTAACATCGTTGTGTGGCTGTTGTAAACTGGTGACTGTGGGCTGTGCGGTGTTGGTGATTGCAATGGCCGGACTGAATGTGGGGCTAGGTTGTGGGCTTGGAACGGAGACAGGTGTGCTGCTCACAGGTGGCTGTTGCTTTTTTCTAAGCGAGTCCTGGATTAAAAAAGAATACAATTATTAATACAGAGCCTGGACTTTTGGTGTAAGAAACATACCTTATAGCATACGGAGCAGAGACCATCTGTGGCTGGGTTACCATAGAAGCCGCAACCGGAGCGGCACATGGGTTGCATTGGATTGGATTCACGTTCCATGGCTGGCTAGAGCGCCTCTGTGAGTGTGCTGCTGCGGATTGGGTTTTGCTACTTTTGCTCTTTCTCAGCTTTTACTTTCGCCCAGCGAAGTTTCCTCGACGTTCCTTCCTTCCTGCTGTGGCAGCGGCGGCACCGGCGGCTCCTTTCCTTCCTGCTGTTTGCTCTCAGTCGTGGAAGCGTGCAATTTCAAATTGGCAACGTGCAACGCGCAACTGTTGAACCGACGTTGTTGTAGATGTTTTTTATGCAGCGCTTAGTTTAACTGTTGTTTAATCAGTTCGTCCAATTATTAGGCTGCGCTTGTGTCTTTCTTCGTGACTGCAAATAATTCGCGGTACGAGCTGCAAGAAATCGAAGAAAAAAAAGGTTTAAGTTAGTAGAGTTTATCTTTAAGCAGAAATCTTAGATATAAATTCAGTTTTAGATGAATTTTGAATAGATTAGAATGAATAGATGGATTTTATTGGGATTTATAATAAAACAGGTTTTAGTCTAAATTTTTCTTTTGAAAAATGAAATTTTCTTGAAGTGCTCAACATTTTTTCTTTTTTACTTTCAATTTCCACAAAGCGAAATTATGATGGCAATTTAAGTGCATTACAAAGATTGATATTGATTATCTGCAGCAATGTTGCATTGAACCGCATTGCCACACTGGCTATAAACAAACTCACACGCACACGTAGCAAAGATATGTATGTTGTTCACACATAGGTATGTATGGTTGGAGGTATAATAAATGTTGCAACAACATGACAACTAAGACTATGTTGTGTTTGTTTTATTTTATTATTTTTTTCTATTTTTTCTACCGCTTTGCTGCTCTCTTCAAGGCTGTCAAGCATATCGCACAAATACACTCACACACAGCTGCGAGAGAAAAATCGAGCCTAAACCAGTTTTCCCACCAAAAAACAAAAAATTAATAAAAATAAAACAACCGAAAAAAAAAAAACAAGAGAACGAGCTCTGTAGTAAGTGGTAGTAAAGCAAACGAGTTTGGTTTTATGTTTAATGAATTTAAAGCAGCCTCACACCTAACGGTTCCACCACCATTTAATATATATTCCCCGAACACTTCCAATTGTTAATGCCGATCGATTAAACAGAGAATTCCAGGCAAGTATCGATTAATCGCGATCGGTTTACTTTCTCAAAGTCGCCGGAGTTGACGTGCCGAGCTGCACACATCCATCAGAAGACCACAAACGGAGTGAGAGAGAGAGTTATGGGCGAAATCGGAGATATATAGATACAATGTACATACACTCGAAAATAATACGCAACAAATAACAAAAAATTTTTCACTTTTAGGAACCTCTTGTACATTATTTTTTTTTAACAATAAATTAATATTGAAAGAAAATTTAAATTTCACTTAAGGATTGTTTCTTATCTACATACTAATTTGTTGCCGTGTAAAAGCAAAGTCAAAACGTAATGGCAAAATGGTAAAAGCCATCCAACAATAAAAACAACAAAGGAGGTGGAGATTGAACCGTCAGTTACATGGCCAACAAAGAAGGAGAGACGCAGACAAGGAAAAGGGCCAGAGAGAAAGAGTAAGGGAGAGAGAGAGAGAGAGCACGAGGGCAGAGAATGAGCACAATAACATTTACTGTTATTTTCAATGCGACGCCGTGGAGCTTGGGGCGAGAATCAAAATGGGCACACGTACCGCTCGCCATTGTATTGGTGCCAGAGTGTGCAGTGCGGAGCGGGGATTCTGTTATAAAAAATTTGACCTTAGTGGTGAGAAACCTAGCAGCAGCGCCGCCACTCCGCTGTTACGACAGTCTGGCATAAATTACAAACTAGTAAATGGCTTAAATTACTCTAGGGGGGAGTTCCCAATATTGCACAACTTTTGGGGCCAACAACAGCACACAAAAACTTTTACCCGAATACACAGAGGTTGTGGTAAAACACAACGAAGAGAAGACAAAAAATGGCCTCAACAACTTTTACATTTACAACGTAGCATGGGGAATATGTTTCTTTTTTTTTTTTTTTTTTTGTGTTGAGAGCGTAACATTTGCTGTGGTGAGTTTGGCATTTTTACATCAAGGAGTGGTAGGGTACGCGGAGGCGGCTGATAGAGGCGAGGTAAGATGTTTAGAGTGGCATTGCGTTTATATACAGTGAAGCCTTATCTTTTAATTTACAAGTATTATAAGGTAATATATTTTAACAACAAATACCGCTTGGAGAGAATAATGTTAATGTATTTCAGGTATTTTTGTCTAGTAATTTTTACAAAAGAGATACTCTTTATGATAAGTTTTCTCATCGAAGAAGCACTGTATATCTTTGCATTTAGTTTCTCTTTATTGAGTTGTTTTTGTATGGTGGGCGCAGCCATAAATAATTTCGTTGCGTTTCCTTTATTTCTACTTTGCCTTTTGCTTTTGGAAATTTATTTTGATTTATAGTCGAGCAAACAAAGTGCAATGTACAAGTGTGGCTGTCTGTGTGTTTGCTCGATTTCCTGCTGTTGTCATTTAATTGCAAAGCCAAAACAGCTGTCCTCCGCCTCTCTCCACCCCCCACACACACATATACATACATATACACTCTCGCAGGAGGTGGACTAATCAAAATGTCAACAATAAAAGAAAAAATTCCCCACACAACAATTGGCAGGCAGGCCAAGCGGGCAGAAAGTGGGGAGAGAGAGAAGCTCTCCCACTCTCCGTGTCTCTGTTAAAGCGAGAGAGCGCCAGGCTGATGTACGTAGATGGATATGTACGTACATACATACATCTATATGTACGTCAACAAGCACGCGCGGCTGCTGTGGCCAACAAATAAAAGCTGTGCATATGTATGTATGTATGTATAGAGTTTATTTATTTTGTTTTGTCTTCATCCGTCGCCGCAGCACCTTCCCCTTCCCCGAACCCAACGACCTCTGCTATTTTTAAGCGAATTCGTTTTGTTATCTGGCGAGCGTGAGGAGTGTTTGTGTGTGTGTGTGCTGTCGTAGTTGTGTTGTTGTTGCTGTATGTTAAAGTGTTGGCCATTAAAGCAAATAGGAAATCATATGATTCTTTCGGGGCGAACTTTATGACGACATCACTCGACATCAGCGAGTGACGTCATAATTTGCTGGCAACCATCTCGCTCTAACAGCCGTGAGCTACCAAATGCGCATTTGTATGAGTTGCATAAGCAAAAACAACAAGAAAATATAAAAAATAGAAGAAATAAATGCAATGTGCTAAGTGCAAACCAATTAGCAACAATGAAAAAAAATTGGCGCGTGGTTGCTATTGCAAAAAAAAAAAAGTACAAAGAAAGAAAGAAAACATGTAGAAACAACATTATTATGCAAGTCTGGGGCGATAACAGAAGAGAGGGTGGCGAAAACGGCTTTAAATACAATTCTTGGGTATTTTGCATACCTATTGAGCAACTTGTCTGATTTTACACTGCGAGAAAATAAAAAATAAATATATAAATAGAAAATAATAATAAAGCAACCTGTCACTTCTTTTTCTCTCTGTGTATTGCCCCATTTATCATGCAAAACGGACGTGGGAACGCTGGGGCGAATCAATGCGACGGCTTGTGGGTATCAGAAAGTCGACTACCGAAACCACTCGCTCCTTGGCGATTTGAAAACTCTGATAAAGTCAAGTAAAAATAAAATGGACAGCAGTAAACAAATTACACACACACACACACATACAGGTTAATGTGCTGTTGACCTGCATTCAAAATACTGAAAATTTACAACAGGAAAGAGACACGAAACGGAGACGCCGATGATGATAATGATGATGGGCAAGCATAAAAGGTAAGAGGAGAGAATTCCAAAACAAGAACAAGAACAAGAACAGCAACAACCGCAACAAACACACCGCACGCCGCTCTTCTGACTCACATTTGCATATTAATGAGCGCGACAACAACAACACTGATAAAGGAGGAACAGTAACAGCAGCGACAACAACATATGCTGATGAAATGCAACAAAGAGACAACATCAGCGGCTCGACCGCGCGCATTGAATTATTAAACTTTATTAAAATGTGCGCAAAAGGAGCGCTGGAAGGCAGAGATAGAGACAGCGATAGCCATGGAGAGAAGCGGAAAGAAAGAGATGGAGGACGGGAGAGCCAAGCCAAGATGGCCGCTCTAGAGGAGAGCTTAGGCTTAAGTCTCCGGCTTCAAAGAATGTGGAGAGCTTCCGGTCAGTCATTCCAGCAGCAGCTTAACCCCTAAGCCTCCTTAACCCTTTACTTGCTCTTTGTCTCAAAGGTAAGCCATGCTTTAATATAGTTTTTTTTTTTTAGAAAATTGTATTAAGTTTTTTTATCTATCATTAAAATTATCTTAAGTGATCAATTTTTGATTTCATTAAGGGAAAAATTGTCCAATCCTTTCACCTCTCCTATAACTTTATTTTATATTCTTCTATAAATCCAAGAATCCTAGAAACAATCATAAGAATTTACATTCAAATCACTAAAATCACTTATGTCCATAAATTTTCGTAAATAAACCATTTTTGGTAACTAAAAAATTAAAGTTGTAACATTACAAATAGTTCTTTATCAATAAATAGAGATGTTCGTATATGAATCGCTGTAAGATTGTTTAAACAATCAATCAAAATGTTGTGGATGCACAACATAGATACGAATATACACAAAGATAGAGCGTGCCAATGGAATTGGTTTAAAATTAGACTTGAAGGCGTAAAAAAAAACCAAGGAAATAACGGAAAAGATGAAGAGAAAACATAGGAGAAACAGAGTGGAGGAGACCGTGAGTCGGAGCCGCCCATCATTAATCAAAATAAATTACAAACTATGAGCCGGGCGAGAAATCATATGACGACTACATTTGAGCAGAACTCAAGGAGTGTTATTTCGCCATAATAAATGATCGCTTCAAGAGGCCCCGGGACCAGACCAGTCCAGACAGCAACGCTGGCCTCTTGTTTCCGGCGATTTTGTTGCGAAAAAAAAATATTAAAACCTGAACAACGCCCCCCCGAAAAGTAATACGAAAATGGATGAGAAATAAAACCATGAGCTAAGGAAGCTAAAAACAAAAAAAAATGCTGATCCCAGACATCGGGGCAGGGCAGCTTAGGATTAATACTCCGGTACACATCATACCGAATGTGAGTGTGTATATGCGGCAAACAAAACCACAATCAAAATAATGAAAAAAAAAAAACCGAGACAGCGCTGGGAAACACCTGTTCAAAATTACACACGGAGCAGAGCTGGGGAACCGAACCAACAAAATGCTATGCGATGATGTGTGCGATAGGTCAAAAAACTCGGTAAGATGTGCACATGCCTGGGTTTCGGATTCGGTATTCGGATGCGAGAGTACAAGTTCAAAAAACAGAGGGTTGTTCCACCGAGCGAGCCACCTATTGATTTGTTTCGCTTGAAGACTGGAAAGACAGCAGAAAAGGGATGAGGCACTGCAGGGTTAAAACTGGACAGATACTTACAGTGTAGCTTCCTAAAAAAGGAATCTACAAGGATGGTCATAGGAACCTCAAGAAAGGGAGGGAGAAGAAAGACTTCTTTTATTGTTAAATTTTATCACTTTGAACTGTCTTTTTGTGTGTTTTCCATGCTGATTTTTCCAAATCTCTTTATGGTAATGACCTTTGGCTTAAAGACAAAGGAAGTTTAGAATTATTCTGGTTTCTGCGACCTCTGGTTTGGTTCATGGCAATAGTCGCAGTTATTTACCAATAGCAAAGTTCGTTTCCAAGGAGTTTTGACTGTACAGCGATCGCCTGCGTGGCAGGATACAAACAAACAACAGACGACACAGGCTGCCCTGCGGTCTTGAACTGATTTCACCTTGAACCCGGGGCTGTTCTTTGGGTCCAATCCGGGCCCAGACAAAGGCAATGGAGAGGAGTGGAGCGAAGCGGAGAAGGAACCACAGAAGTCAACAACAATGGCTGCCATTAAGGAGGATGAGGAGCAAACACACAGCACACAAATGTACACAAGATGCGAGGCACTCGGCAAATGGCAGCAATAAACAGATTGTCACATTTAAGTGCAGGCGACTTCGGGCAATCGTTATCGAAAAGGCTATCGTACGAGTATTTACCTATCGAGTCGAGTCGCGTCGCGTCGAGTGTGCTTCCCCTTTGCATTTGAGTCAACAAAGAAACGACGACAGTCATTAGTTTTGGTCGCTGTGTATTTTCGTAGAACAAAAACAATAGCGATTTTCTGTAAATAAAAATAGTTTGCAGTATGCGATAAAACACACAGCAGACTTACTCATGGATCGATTTATATTGCCTGCGTTTTTCAAATGTATTTTCCACGTGATTTAATGGACACGTTTTACGTTCAAATAGCAAGTACGTGACGTAATTTGTCTTGTTTTCTTAGAAGCAGACATGTGTTTTCAAATGGTGCTCTTAAATTCAAACGAATCGAGGCACTACTTTGAAAAACAGAAAAATGTATGTTCTTAACCAGCGGTTAACTTTTGATAGTTATTATTGACTTGTAAGCTAATTATAATACAAATATAATTAGTCTTAGAGCTAATATAATTCATTATAATTATAATAATAGTATACTAATACTATTTTAAATAATTTCAAATTACTTTTGTCCTTTATTTTATTTTCAACTGAGTAGATTATATTTTTTTAAACTTTGCTTATTGTTTATTTATTTGGTTATTTAAAGTATATTTTAAAGTCCCACAACAATATTATACAACATTAATTAATCTCTTGGTTTTAATCATATAATTTTCTGTTATAATTATTGTGGCTTGAAGTATTTGTTGTTTCATTTTTTAACTTGAAGGCTAACCTTTGGTTAACTTCAATAACTGACCTTGGCCGATGCTAATATATCATTTATTTATAACTAAGGGACATTGATTGAGGTGATTTTCACTCGAGCGCATAATTAATTAACGTGACTACAGCGGAATTGCATTTAACCAGAACGAACCCGTTTTTCTCACTGCTGCTGACCGAACTCGTATATTTAAAAAATTCATTTATAAGAATTTACGAGCGCCAATAATTCACAACCATTTTTTATGAATTATGTGGAACTGTGTGTGTGTGTGTAGTGTATGTGCAGCAAAGGCAATGAAAGGAGGCAAAAGGCAACAGAAGTAGCAGCCAAAGGCCATAAAAATAAAAATAAAAGGAGCAGGCGTTGGCCGGAAAGGCAGCAGAGAGAGAGAGAGAGGTGATAGAGGGGGGAAAAGACCGACCGGGGGCCTTGCAAAACTCCGCTCTTTTTTTTTTGCAGCGAAAGTCACCACAACTTTTGCTCTCTCTTCTCCTTCATTCTTCTCTTCTACACTGCCTGCTACAGGTCAAAAAATAAAACAAAAAAAAATATATAAAAGGCAGAGGAAAAGAAAACAAATAGCAAGGTGTGCAGTTACAATGCCTGTCAGTCTGCGTGCAAAAGGAGAATAAGATCTTTTACCCCTCCTCCATCCCTCTTTCTTACCCCCTAGTACTCCCTAAATTATTATAAAGTAGTTTTCTCAGTTGCTCTTTACACACACAAACACACGCGCACACACCAGACACTTGAAGATTAATGAAAATCGCATGGGAAAATGAAATATGAAACGCTCCACAAGAGTAGCAGAGAGCCAGGCCCTCAGTGAAGATAGACAGAGAGAGAGAGAGAGAGAGAGAGAGAGAGAGAGAGCGAAGAGTTGACAAACCCAAGAAAGCAACCACCGCGATGATGATGAAGATCGTCATATGGGGCCACGCTGCAGGGGAGCTCCGCGAGAAGTGCAGAAAGAGGAGATGGAGTAATAAGAGGAGGGGACAGAGGCGGGGGTAGTGGAGCACTGAATATTAGCCAACGTGTGAAGCGGAACTAATTGGCAAATTGATATTGCAGCAATAAAACGAGGAGAATTACAGTGTCATATTGTACCAGAGCGAAAAGCGACAAATATGATCACACAAAAAGAATAAAAATACTGAATAAGAATACTGAAAATTAAATTTGAATAATTAAATTAAATTATATTTCAACTTCCAGCAAGGTAAAATTCAAACAACTAAATTTATGGAAAACCATTAAAAAGTAAACTAATTGGCAAATTTTTATTTCAGCAATAAAACGACCGAAAAGCAAAAAATATGGTCACACAAAAAGAAAAAGTACAGTGTCATATCGTGTAAATGTTTCAATTCATGAAATTATATTTTATTTCAAGTTCCAACAAAATACAATTAAGAAATTACAATTTATAGAAAACAATAAAAATGTTTTAAATAAATAAATGGAATATCCCAGGCTTTAAACTCATGTTTTGTTACAAAATCTCTTTCTTTTCTTAGTCGAATAGTAACAATTACCGAAATTATATGAAAACCCGAATGAATGTCAAGCTATTGTGTTCCATTTGAGCCACACAAATTGCGTTACTGTGTGGAAAATGGGGAAAATGCGGGCAAAAAGTCAGGGGTAAAAATTAGCGTGGATGTTGGGGGAAATGTTGCAATCCCAAGTGAGAACCAAGTGACGAAACAAATGGGTAAATTGGTAAACAAAACCTGAACCCACTGTACCTCGAAGTCGTCGCTGCTGTTGTTATGGGCTTTATGGGCTAATCAAATCACCCAAGCAGACAGCCAAAGCTTCAGCACTTGGAGCCCAAGCGGGTAGCGGAGTGTAAGTGGCAGTGGAATGGAGTTCGTAGCTCTGGTGTTGTGGCCGCGATTTAACAATCCGCACACACAGGAGAACCAAACCAGTTTTATAGAATTCACAAAAAGTAAGTGCACAAAGGAGCAAAACAAACAACAAAACGACAGCAAACGAGAGATATGTATATCCGAGACAAAGAAGAAGTAACCGAACGCGATCTGGCGGCCGGACTGGCATTATATGTGTAGGAACAAACAAGCGAAGGCCGTTCAAAGACTCTCCTCCAGTGAGCTTTGGCAATCGACTCAAAACTCGACTCTGGTGTCTTGTCTGCAGACAGAAGACTGTGGTCATTGCAAAGACTGAATGACTGACAGACTGACGGAAAATGAGAAAACAAAAGCAAAACAATGACAGATGCGGAAGCCTTGAGTCATGGACTGGAAGATGGATTTAAAGCTAGATGAAAATACAGTCGAGCTTCGTTAAACAGCCCCAGTAATATAATATTACTATACAACGTACAAACAATTATATTCTAATTACTATAATCATTTAAATGTCTACATTAAGTTGTATAATTGTATCTAAACCTGACTTTTACTTTTAGTTTAATAGGTTTGTCTTGTACTTTGTCTGATTTGAGTAAAACTCTATTCTGAATTGAGCTATTAAGTCTTTTATAGGGGGGTTAGCCTGTAAAACGAGTAATATTCGTTTTTGCAAACTGCCATTTTGTGCTATTGAACTTTGCCGTTGGCGCTTGAACTTTGTCGAGGGAAACGAGAGAATATCTCCATTGAGTTCAGGATGGGATGAGTTCAGCTGCTTAGCTGAAGGCTGCTGCTGCTGCTGCAGCTGAGTCAGAGCCAAGATGGGAATGATGACTTTGTTTTTGGGGCGGTGGCATTTCAATACGTTTACATTATAAAAGCCCGGGCAGCGTGCATCGTTGGTTTTATTGATTTATATGCATTACGGATTGCTGTGGCTGCTTTCCTTTCTTGGATGCGTCTTTTGGCTGATTTTATACACACGCTCTCCGGCTTCGGCCAAGAAAGGCAATGAACTGAAGACCAAGGCGAGACAAAGAAGAAGTCCAGTGAACAGGGCGAGGCAGTCGAAGGAAGCGCACAAAGGAAAAGGCTGGGCCAGGAAAAGTTTCGCTTTTCATTTTGTCTGGAATAACGGTTCATGGGCGGGGGAAGTTAACGGTCGCCATGGTTGCCAGATGTGGTGAATATGCGCGCCACAGGCACAGACAGGCTTGTGCTTGTCGGCGCTTAGGAAAATCCAAGGAAAATAAAGGAAAGCCAGTCGATTTAAATTTGGCTGGCGAGAGCTTTTTTCTCCTTTTTCCAACTTTAATTTGTGGGCGGTGGGGCGCTTGCTAACAAAAAAAAAAAACCAATCGAGCGCCTAAATCGATTCCCACCAGATGAAGGCAACAAACAAACAAAAAAGAAAATAAGAAAAACCTGTACGGCAAATTGAAGAGAAAATTGAAAATAGGGAAAAACAAACTGGGGGGAGGGAAATACATAGATAACAATAATAGGGAGGAGAAAGGTTAGACGCTGCAATGGGAAAATCGATGTTGGATAGAAAATTTTGTAGCTCTCGACCAAACCCAACCACAAGGTGAGCCAGTTGTTGGTTTTTATTTTAGTTGTTATTTTTTTTTCTTTCCTTCTTCCCCCCTGTCTCCTCCCCCCTCTACACTTTGTGGCTTGATTTTGTGTATTATTTTTGTTGTGCCTTGTTTATTCGTTTTTGTGGTTTCCTCAAACACAAAGTCAGGAAATTAAAATTGCATTAAAGTTGAAATCAAGGACTTGCAGCCAATACTATTGATTTGCGAAATAGCAATATATAGCCAATAAAATAATAAGAGATTTAGGTGAAATTTATGAGTTGACCTAAATATTTTTGCCACTATTTATTCGGTGGGCTCTGGTCTATTTTTATTTGTTTTTTCACCCAGAAGAAAATAAACCACGTCGTATATACATACATATTTATGTTTGTATGTACATTTGTGTGTATATCATTGATAAAGAAATTTTTGGGGGGGGATAAAATATGCAAGGGACCATTGATTGATGACATCCACTCACTATTAATCCAATTTATGCAGACACCAAATTAATTTACATTTGGGATCTACGCCCGCATTTTATCGCCGTAATTGTGTTGCCCGGAAAAAAAAAAATCAGATTTATGTGCATACTTAATGCCCATTTTCATTGGGTATTCGAGATCGAGGTACAGTCTGTACACCCCAGCACATATGAATGGAGAGACAACAATAACAACAAAAACTAAATTGCATAACTTAAAAAAAAAAACAGAGAGAAATACGATGAACGACAACGGACAAAAAAGAAGATCAAGTATAGGGGATTAGAGTGCTAAAAATAGCTCTTCTTTGCTCCGCACAAAACATTTCGAAAACGGCAACAAAAGATAATGAAAAGGCCCGAAGTCGATACGATCCGATAAAAGCCGAACCAAGAGCCGAAGCTATACACGATCGTGAGATGCCATATGGTGGGGGTGGGTGGTTCTGGGGTGCGGGTGCTACGGCATCCATTTACACGCGACCTATAAACAAACCCGTACTGAAAATGAGGCCGCGGCCATTCACGCGTCCAACGTCAGACGATGTCTGATATATATATATTTTTTTTCCTTTCTATACGCTTATCAGTTCCGAGTCTTACGAGTATTTGTGTGTTTATATAAAAGCATTTAGCATTTTGACAGAGGCGAATAATAAAAGGCGTACACACTACGGATATATAACATATATACACGATAAATATATGCACATCGTTTGTATGTGCGACGCGCCGTCGTTTGTTTGTTTTTATGTTTATTAACTCATTTTGATTTCCCATTTTGAACGACACCGAAAACTTGTTTAAAAGCGCTGCTGCTGATCTGTTGTTTTCGTTAGAATTGAAATTTTTTTTTTTATAATTTTAGATATTAGCGAAAGACAACGACACGTGTTGTTGTTCAGCGACTTTTGCCAAGAATCTCAGACAAACAATAAGCCAGAAAGTGGATTAGTCATTCGGGGATCGGGAAGGTTCTTTCTGCAAACAATATTCGTGACAAAACAATTTCCATTTCCCTTGCTCACTTTCAAATGGCGTTTATGGCTTTTATTACGATGGCTCGCCATGAATCACCAGCGTGATTAAACAAACAAACAAATACGCTGGCAATCTATGAACTTTGAGCTTGAATGACTATTAATTAATTATTAACAAGAAACTAAATAAAGTTATTAAACTCTCTAACAGGATATAAGAAAGTGGCAAGCTGGTTTTAACTTACATTTAGCTAGTAACTAAATTAGTAATTAAATCATGCAATTCCAGATGTTCTGATTGCTTTTTTATGCATTATTCTAATCTCTAGTTGCATTTGGCTATAATATGCCTTACGAGGCCAAGTATCAATTGCCAATTTCAGCGATAAAAACCGCCTTGAACGAAGATCAACTGAAATTTACTCAAGTGTTTCCTACTACGCTCTATCGTCGACTATTATTTGGCTTTCTGATTCACTCGAAAACATGTCTGCTTGCCGAGCCAATCAAAAATAATTAGCGTTCGAATCGTTTTCGCTCTCTTATCTCTCCACACACACACACACAAACAAACAATTCAATTCAATGGAAAATGGCGAAATGGGCCGCAGAAATTTCAAGAAAGTCGTTCAGGTACAGGTACTGGTTCACCGTACTGGAGAAACTGCGTTCTGAGTTACCGAGAATAAAGTGCGATTGCTAGCCGACGTGTGGAAATTCACTATGTATGTGCATGCATGACGAGAAAACGTGCCCCGCGGAGACACAAAACAAAAGCGGGGGCTTTTTGTAAAAATAAATAACAAATAAAAAAAACAGCAAAGTTTCCGATTAGCCACGACACGTGTGGGATGCAAAAAATAAAAGCAACACAGAAAAACAAGCAAACAAAAATGCAGCAAACACAGAGACTAGCCAATATGTACTCTTTTATAATTGTTACAAGGTGAGCTGGAGTTGGTAAAAAAAATAATACAAAAAATATGTGTGAGTCACCAAGAAAATGGAAAAAGGGAATGGAAAATGAGAAAATAAAAATCAGCTGAGCGAGCACCCTACTGCTGCTAGGGTTGCCATCGCACCCGAAACCCGTATGCAGCTGCTGATAAGAAATCCGTAGATAATTCAAATTCGCTATATAAATATGTTTGTTTGTATATGCGGGTCTCTACATGAGTCATCCGAAAAGTGAGCAAGCAAAAATTCCAGTCACGCACTGCAGGCAAAAAAAATAAAATATAAAATGAAAACAAAACAAGACAAAAAAAAAAAAGGAGTCGTGGAGTGCAGATAAAGAAATTTCAGTTAGGGTCGGCGATAATGCGGAAAATGTTGCCTAAATTATGCGATATCTTTGTCGGCATTCAAGCGTGTGTGCGTGTGTGTGTGTGTGTGTACTTGAGCTATCAGTCATTTGTTTTCCACTTATCAGCAGGCGACGTCCTTCGCGGTTGGGCTTTCGCCTTAGTTTAAGTTTTTTGGCAAGTCGTAATATTCCGTTGGCAAAGAACCCAGAAATAAAAGTTAGAGAGCAGCAGCTGCAATGTCTTTTGACATTTAGCAAAAATCGAATAAAACTCTATCAGGAAAATCGCAATTAAGAATTTAAATAGTATTACAAAAATCTAGCTCATTCAATAAGTTTAAATATTTAAAGATTTTCATAGCAAATGGAAATTAACATTTAACAATTGGGAAACAATAAACCCACTTGCTTTTACTGTTTCCTTTAACTGCTATTTATTTATTGTTCCTTAATTTTGTGTTTCGTATTTCGCGCGACATGGCAACGCTAGCCAGACATATGTACACACACACACACTCACGCACATGTGACGTAGGCCCGCTCGTGTGTATTGGTGTGGCTGTGGTGAAGAGAGCGTGTGACCGTGGGGAATTGTATGATGGTGAATAAGCAACGTAGGCGAGCGAAGAGGAAAATGAAATAATTTATAATTTTCTTTTTTTTTCTTTGATTGAATTCACTTACTTTTCCAATTCGGTTCGTGGAAATTACACAGGCTTGAAACAAAAACTCGTAGTTTTTTGTTCGGATCACAGTTGTTGGAAATAATTCGTTTTGATGGTTTCGCAGTAATTCAATTGGTTGCTAGTAATTATTACAATTTTTTTTACAGAGAATTGCACAGGGATCGTTGTTTTGCAGGAGAAGGGGGCAAATTATATATCACAAAATGGTGCACGACGCAGTTGTTTTCTATTCTTCTTTCGTTTGCATTAGCTTTTTAGAACGGTTTCTCTCCGTTTGCGTGGAAACCAGCAGGATTTTCGATTTTCCTTGGGCACAACTAACGCACACGACGACACGCAGAGTGCAGGAGAGCTGCGTCCTGCGGTTTTTCTCAGCTGCGAACTGCGAGCGAAACGCTGGCAGTTTTCCGATTTCAGATTTTCTGATTTATCGCGGCGCACACACACCAGCGAACAAGGCGAACGGGCGGAGAGAGAGAGAGAGGGAGGGGAGCGCGATTACTTTACTTTATTCTACAGTATTTCTTTCGATTAGTTAGCAAGTCGCTGCGCTGACGATGACAGTTGTGGGTAATTGTAGCCAAAAACCAACGTGGATCTGAATCCTATCCTCCAAACGCGAAGTGAAGTCTCCAACTGAAGTCTCGAACTGAAATGAGCAAGACTCTATGCGTTTGCAGCCAGCTCGTGGTGAACTCGGCACAGCGCTCTGCTGCCTTTAATCTAGTGATGCGTGCGTGAGTAGCTGTTACCTCACGACACTAAGCACGAACGGCACGAACTATGTATTCAGGGGCGTAATTTCAATTAAATATTAAATATTTAGGAGATTTTACTAATTATAATTATATTAATTGAATATTTAATCATTTATACTAATAAGAAATTACCTTGTAGATTAGCTATTTTAATTATTTGTATTCTTAAATAAATTATATTTTGACTCGTGTAACTAACATTCCGTGACACGACCAGAGACTCAGTTCACTCAACCATCTCTACACGAAACGAGCTCTGTTAAATCGGAGAGAGCACCGTTGTCTGGTATGACGAGTGCACGGGGTGAGGGGAGAGGATGACAGGCTAAAAAGAAATCGCCAGTCAACGGAGAGAAGGCAAGTAGGAAATAAATTAAATGTGATCCGAGCAAAGATGGTCGAAAATGCGTATTTCCACTGAAAATACCCGACTATGTTAAGTAACAGCGCCCGTTAACAAAAACAGTGCAAAGTGCACACACAATAAGACGAATGCGAAGAAGGGGCGTAGGAAGAGGGAGAACGACGGAGAGAGGAGGCAGACACAAAAGACCAATGCAGCGATAGAGCGTAGGGGGGCTTCGACTAAATTAAAACCGAGTTCCTGTCAAAAAGCAACTAGTATTTATTCTTACTGGGCGTTTCGCAAACCTTCATATGCGCTTTTAATAATCTTTATGGTTTTCGTATGATTTTAAATTAGGCGACGACACAATTTCGACGACGCCATATTGTTCGCCACCCGTGAGAGAGAGATGGCGAAAGAGAGAGGGAGCACGAGAGAGCGTGGCGTAGTTAACAGCGGAAGAGAGCTCGACTGCGCTGCTGCTGCGTCATCAATGCAAACTGCGCACTTTTTAAAAAGCATATTTAATATCAATTTCTATGCGTTCGCCCATTGTGAAAAAAAGCACTTATGTATGTTGAAATCGCCAGTACATCTCTCCGCATGCCAATTGCTTTGTCTTTAACAATAGTAGTCCGCTCAATAACATAGCCATATTGTGAAATTGCTGTAGTTGGCCGTGGTGAGTTTCGCGCAGGTTAACAGGCCTGCAATTTGTTTTTTTTTTTTGTTCAAGCACTCTCACCTGGAATACATCTGTTCTGTGGTTCACTTTGTTTGATTTAAACTCAATTTGCTGAAATTTTGTTGTTCCGTATTTAGATTTTCTGACTTATTGGTCAAGATAGCTGCATCGTGGCATTTTTGTAGTGTTTGGTAATTGGGAATCGAATGAATAACCTTCGAGCAGTGTTAGACACTTGACCAACACTACTGAGTTAGGATTGTAATTGGATTTTTTACATACATAGCAAAATACTAAGCCTAATATTTCAAATTGCATAAGAATATTTTTTATTGAAGAACATTTGCATTAATAAAGTGTATTCCAACATTCGTATTGAGTTTTTCTAATATTATAAATGTTTTTGTGTTTTCCCCGATCACTCGCAAAAACAAATGCAAAGGCAAACGCAAAATCAGAGTGAGACTAAGAATTCGCTTAATTAGAGGTCATAGGCTCAACGTGATCGTGTTTATATACAAAATACTATGAAGTATTCGCCTAAGATCCAGTTTGGGAAGTTTCTCGATATAATCAGTGTATTTATTTTAGCTACCAAAGGTCGCGCCTGCCTACGAAATTGGTTCCTGCATTAACCTTGCCGTTGATAAATAATAAAAGCTGACAAAAAATAATAACAAATTTAAATGAGCGCTAATGTTAACGAACTTTATAAACTTAAAGGCAAGGTTACAGCTAAAGCAGCAACACAGCAACGGCCAGAAAAGCTCCAAAATTATACGAGACGTAAAAAGGCAAACTCAAGTGCGCGAACGCTGCGATGTGTAGTATAAAGTATAAAGTCGCAGAGCGTTAAAAATAAAATATATAAAATCAGACACGCAACAGCGACGGCTGCCAGCAGTGTTTTCTATAGAAAACGAAACGAAAATTATTTCCTGTTTTCAGCCATAACAGCCGCGCGTGGTGAGAAGTAACAGATAGTATAACAGAGCAGGAGGAGTGTGGGTGGGGGAAGTGTACCTACCTCTCTTCCGTGCAGGGCTAACAGAGCAGAGCGTGGTGAGTCCGCAGCGGATTTAACCGTTGCGTTGCAGTTTGTTTACCATCGGTTTTTAGCCACAAAGCCAAAACGCAATTGTGCGGGGGGTGGGGTAAGATGGCAACAGAAAGAGCCACAAAGGTGCTCCCAAACAATGCGTAAAAGCGAACAAAAAAAAAAATATGGTGATTGATAACAAGGTGCGCCTTACAAATGTTCACTGTCGTCGTCTGCCCGCCACGAAGTACGGAAATTCTTCAGACCTCCAATCTATGGGGATCTATTAGTATGCTTATCTATTTTAGTACGCCGATTTTGAAAATAATAGCGCATTTTTCCCACAAGGTGACTCTATTCAAGACTATATAATAGAGGATTAGTTAAGATCAAGAATATTGTACATTTTTATACAAGGAAAACATAAAAATTTGAAATATTTTCGTACTGCAAAACCTTCTTTAGAAATATACATACGTTTTTAATTATAATTAACTGTAAGTCGAGATTTCGATTACATAATGAAGATTAGTTTAAAATTTGTTGCCACCACCATTTACGCCTCAGAAAATATGAATAAAAACTGCGTAGTACCGAAACAAAGGCGGTTTGGGATTAGAAAGTGTGTATGTTTCAGTTTGTTCTACTCACATACCAAATTTCATAACAATCGCTTATTTATAATATTCGTTAATAATATATAGATTAATATACACCCTAGAATAAGACGTCTCCAAAGCGAGGGCTATGTTTAGCAAACTTTAAAATATTTGTATTTACTGTATTTACAATACAGTAACACGAATATGTACTTAGATATATTTATTAAATATTGATTTGATTGATATGATATGAAAAATAAAATAATTGACTTTGTTTTATAGACCATTTATTTTAATAAAATAAACTACGCACTTTTTTCTGCGAGTGTGCGTAATTATGGAGCTACAAATAGAGAGTACATATGTGTGTATTGCTGGCACACAGATGTACTTACATTTGTAAACATGTGGGCACATGTCCATACATACATACATCGCACACTGTACAAGGTTGTGGGAGAGTGCATCGGACAGGCGAGAGAGAAGAAGCAGCAAAAAAGGACAACACAACACACACTTCTAAATTGCTAGAAAGAGAGGGAGCAGAACGGCCAAGCTTGGTGTATTTTTGGCACCACTCCCTCTCGCTCTGCCCCGTTGGCTTATCTCATCCCAGTGCGCTTTTGGTGCATTCAACCTGCTGCGGAGCGAGACAGGTGCACGACGACGATGGCGGCGGCATTTACCGTTCACCGAGATCAACAGCTGTGCGAGTGATGGGGAAACCAGCCAGTACAGAGAGATAGAGAGAGGGAGAGCGAGAGAACAGGACCTGGAGACAACGCAATTTGTTGAACTTTAATGCGTAGCAAAGCAAATCGCAACTGCAGTAAACAATGAAACATTGCTAACTGCCCCCCCTCCATGCCTCACTAGACCCCAGCTACCCTCTTTTGCCTTGTCATGCTTTGTTATTGCTGGCCTGGCTTATGGGGTTGTCGTTGTTGCTGCTGCTGCTGCGTAGAGCTTTCTGCTGACGACGATTCCTCCTTCGGCTCTGGATAAGCCAACGGCGCATGCAACAAATTGCGTTCTACCAACAACACATAACAAACAAAAGCCGTCAGTGATGTCTTCATATTAACTTAATATTAATAGCTAGAATTGCAAAGTACAGTGAATGTCAGATACAGTGAACAAGCTATTGAAAGCACTGCATGCAGTGTACATTCGCTGTCAGGGTTGCCACCATGATTTTTCTGGATTTAAATAAATGATAAAATATGAACTATTATTATTATAAAATAGCATGGTAAATATGTTATTTTTTTATTATTATTTATTAAATATTTTATGAACGTTATAGCTGAAAAAAAAAACAATGTAGATGATTTAAAGATATTAAAATACATTTAAATAAATTGTTTTCATAGAATTAAAAATCTTCTATAAAGTAAATATGTCGGTAAAAACATATTTTACTAATTTACAATAGTTCTTAAAAAGAAATAATATAAAATAATATATATTTTCAAACTCTTTAGTATAAATATATATGGAAGTAGAAAATACAAGCTTTATGGGAACTAAATACTTTGATTCTTTTAAAATTATAATCAGAAATATCGTTTAATGATATTTCCTATTGTAATCCAACTTATAAGGTCTCATAAATAGCTATAAAAAATACCAACTCTGTCGAAGAACCAACGAAGACCACAAAGAACGCCACTCGATGACGTAGTTCGTTTTCCAGCTAAATACCGATTGCAATTGCTCCAAATTACCCCCACTTGGGGATGTGAATGCTCCGCTAGAGGAAATCAGAATCCAAAAAACCAAGAAAGTGTCACAGACACGGACATATCTATGGGAAAGGGTAGGTCCAACCACCACCAAGGGGGAACCATAGGAACCATCCCTCCTCCTGCGTGGAGAGGCACTACGAAATCAGCAGAGTTGTCGTCATCCAAGGAGTGATTAACAAAAACAGTTGATTGAACTTTGTTTGGCCTCCACACATCCCACGGCGACTGTTTGTGTTTGTGCCTTAGTGTACTTGAAATGCCCCACTTTGCGGTGTGTGTGTGTGTGCTGGGGACTGGGACTGGGGCTGGAGCTAATAATTTCGGGTGTTAATGACCAGAGCGCTGACTTTGAACACTGCAAACGCACACACAAGTCCAGCAATTGTATTCCAAAGACTGATACTTCTCTCAGGGAATTCCAGATGCGAAGTGAAATACCCAATCCCCCCTTTCAATTGGCACTTGTACGGATTTGTCACATAAAAATGTCATTATCCTTGGAATTGGAAGGAAGTCGGAATTAGAATTAGAATTATTCTTGTTATAAGTAGTTTATTTTTATATTACAAATAGTATAATTTATACAATGGAAATATGAGTTTCTGTTCTGATTTAAACTTTATTTTGATTGCTTTCACAGAAGATAATGAATTATATCGAATGGAACCATTATAAAACGCAATAAAATATGATATAAAAAAGTAAATGTCTCAGGTTTTTTATTATTATTTTCCTTATCAAAGAAAGATTAATGGAAATCTAAGAATTTTAATGTGTGCCAGTGTTATTGAGCTAATAAATCAAAGCTAAATGACTCTGCAATCCCAATAATGTCACAAAATGGAAACACCTAACATGCTACTCAATTATTATTATTAATGAAACTAAAAACAAAAGAAGGAAGCAAGTAAATCATTTAAATTTTAAAGTTTCTTTCAGAATCAGTAGCGTTTTTCTTGAACCTGTCATTAGTTTTACATATAAATTTTCAAGTATATGCAGTTTCCGCCCTAAAGTCAGCACAGAAATCCCCAAAAACCTTAAACTTAAGTCTCATAATCAACTCTTCCTTGAACAGCTGAAAACCCTAATCGATGTCCATGGATTTCCCAAACATAAAAGAGTTTTGCATCGACTGACCGATATAAATGGTTGTCCCCTGTGGGCGTTTTTGTGGTTAACGCCCGGAAAATGATCCCCCGAGAGATGTCATTAGACTTGAATGTGTATTTTTGGGTTTTTTGTATTTTGCATATTGCTTTGTCGCTTATTATTTTAGATACATAGGCTACAATTCGGGTTGTACATCTACGTAGATGGTGTATATATATATCCTGCATATAAAAAACACGATATGCTGACAGGCAGAGATTCTTCAACAGTATTACATACATATTTATATAAAAAAGACATACGACGATTGGACGGAATGCGCGACTGACTTACAACTAAATTACGCAGATTCGTGTATAAAATTTGTGGTATTCGAGATTGGTTTTCTCTAAGGCACTCAACTGGTGGATGGAATGTACAAAATATAGTTTAAGAAATGTGTTTTTTGTGTAGTACGATAAGGCCTTGGGGGGTTGGTTATCTTGTGCTGCTTGAGGACATTCAGTTTGTGTGCTATTTTTCGTTGTGAGCTCCATTTTGTCAGGAAAATACTCTTAATTAACCCACGGGCATCGTCGAGACAGTGCTGTGAGGAGTGGTTGGCCGCGAGCCAGCCAGGGAATTAGCCGTGGAGGCATGCAGCGAGGCCATTGTGCCCATCTGTAAGGAAAGTACATAAATTATTCAGCTCTCTTAAACGTTAGCTTGATAAACGTACGCGCAAATGTGCCAGATCCTCCAATTTGGTGAGATCCACCAGCTCCAGGAAGAGCGAGTAAACCACGGCCCAGCCATAAATGGAAACCAGACAGAACACGCTCCACAGCAGCACCATGATCACGTTGTAGGCAAAATACAGATCGTTTACAATGGCAAAGAAGATCAGTGCCAAGGCACGCCAGACAGTGAAAACGGCAAAGGTCCACAGCCAGGGCATGACCTTCTTCTCGTATTCCTAAAGATTATATATTATAAAGATTACTAAACAAATTATGTAAAAGAGAGACTACTGCCAATTTGTTGTTGATTTTAGTGCTAATTTCTAGTTTGTCATGAGTGCTGGGATGCATTTGTGTTACCCTTTTGCTCAGTAAGCGTTTCTGTGCTCCCAGTTTTTCTTGCTTTCGGGGCAATGAGAAATGTAAATGAATCGCATGCTTATACTATGTACAATACAATATATATCCTGAAATCCAACTTACCTTGCGCAGAGCCACGCAGAGCAGGACGCTGGTCACAAAATTAATTAGTGCCATGATCAGCGAGAAGAGAGCAAAGACAATCAGCATGTTGCGAACTGGAAAAGAGTAAAGAAGATTAAAATAAAGAGTTTTCTAGCAAGTTTCCTATAAAATACTTAAGAAAAGCTGTGTTTTCAAATAAATCAAATATATTATGTTACAAAATGAGCGACCGATGGTTCAAAAGTGGCAAAGAATACAACAAATCTTAATCATAAAACTTAACAGAGTCGTTTAAGTTAGTTAATTAGAGAAGTTGAACTTATTTAACCTTTAAAATCGGTAATTTTATCATTTTTTTACATAAAAAAGTAAAGGCTTTTTATAAAGGCTTGTTATAACTTAGGAATCAATAAAAAATATATCAGAAAAGTAAGAAATTCAATGAACTCTATTTATTATTTAAATGTAAACCATAAACTCCACACAGACTTCTAAATACTAACTAAAATCAAGCTTATTTTGAGCTAACTTAAGGAGTGCGTGTTTAGTTACTAAAAAAACTTCGATTCTTATAGGAAAACCTCCTAGAACTGGCAAAGAACCAGTGTCTTTGATTTATTTCTTGTACAAATGCGATTTTAGATTAATAAACATCGATGCTTTGCCAGCTTTATAACCTCCTAAACCTAGGGATTAATTTATGTTATTCCTAGTCTCAGGCTTACCATGCTTGTTGCCCACGTAGACAAATTCGTACGAGATAATATAGTAGCCATAATGCGTAGATCCTGGCGCAGCCATCGCATAGCAATAGATGTCGAAGATGCTCGTGGCAATGGTAAACAGTGAAAGGAACTAACAAGGAGAGAGTTAAAGTTAATTTAACAGCCAAATATGATTCCTTATTGAATTAATTACAATGGCAAACAGTCCGATGAGCATGGCGCCCTTCTGTATGTCGATATACTGGTTATTTTTAAGCAGCGGTCGCTGGTACCAGGGAATCCTTACAGATCGCGTGGAGCGGGACATCTTTGAATGCAGGTTTGTCGAGGATCTAGAAAGGATGTATCACAAGTTAAAGTATATGATTTATATTATTATTGAAGGACTTACCTTCCCGTGGCATGGGAATAAACCGACGGATTCGAGCGATATGTGGAGGGCGTTTTCCTGCCGTAATTCATCTTGAAGCCTTGCAAGTGACGTCACGCGGCGGTAAGTTGAGGAGATCCTACCAGGATCCAATAAATAACTGCAGGATAAGCACAAAGTTAGCCAAGAGAAGCAATATTTTCCGTTTTTCATTCATTGGCCAGGGCGTGTTTGCTTAATTTGTTATTTTGGGTGTGTCAAGCTGGGCTTGGGCACTCTCACAAACTTTGCGCGCGAATTAAACGGTTTTAACTTTAAACAAACTGCAATATCTGGCTGTGGGCTTATGGCCGTACATCTGAAGTTTATAAATAACACTTAAGAATGTGCTTTGGCATTCATTTACCTTTAAAAAAACGAAAAATTAATCACTTCGCAACGCATCAAAAACAAAACACACTGAATCAGAAGGGGGCTGCCAACTTGTCGGAAAACCAGGAATGCCTAAAAAGGTTTCCGAAAAATAGCGATAGGGCAACAAGTGCTATCGAATGTGTATTTTGATGGGCAGCACTGATTGAACAGCTGTTGAAGGAGCGCTGGAAATAAAATAAATACAAATGTTTATTTCTACTACATTTTTAAGTATAAATCAAGTAGCAGAAGATGCACAAACAAATATATAGTTAAAAAGATTTTGAAGATATATTTACAATTAAATTAAAGTCTTCAGCTCCAAAGATTTATATATCAAAATAACAGAATAATCCAAGTTTCTTATAGAAATAAAAGTTAAATTGGTATACATAATGACAGAAATATCATAACTAAATATAACAATTTTCATTTTATTACTTACGTGGGTAAAAACAAATATAAAAGTTGTATTATTGATATTTAAAATCTGTGATTTGACATTATTTCGAATTCGATTACTTGTCAACGATAGAGCGCCAAATCAAATCGCATATCGTATAACTTCATACTGCATTGTATAATATTAAGAGAATAAATAATAATTAATAGAAATGCAATAAAAAATTCAAAATAAATAGTTTTTGTTCGCTAACAATATCGACTTATCGCCTTTACAAAAACATCGGTATTAGCGATAGTACTATTGCTGCCTTGGCTGCCCTACTTCATTGCCAGCTCTAATAAAAAACATAAACATACATTTTTTGTAACCGCAGGCCTAAATGACCGCCTCCAAATGTCCCTGCCGCGGATCACGGACTTTGAAATCCAAGAGAAACTTGGCGCAGGAAGCTATGCAGCAGTCTACAAGGCGCGCCACAAAGTGCGGCAACGGAAAAATACCCATTTTGCCAACATGATTAGAACCACTAATGGTTGCGCTTTATCTTTTCCAGAAACAGCGAACTTATCATGCCATCAAATACGTGGAAATGTCGACGCTGTCGCAATCCTCGCGAGAGAACCTAATCACGGAAATACGCCTCCTGCGGGACCTCAAGCACAAGTACATTGTGACCCTGCAGGATTTCTTCTGGGACGACAAGTAAGAGCTCAAGGGGGCTAGATAGGGATATAGCTTATAGCATATAGCCCTTGCAAATGAGTCATTCTTGGCTTAAATTGGGGGTGGATGGGGGTGATAGGGTTCTGGGAAAAGGTAGGTTACCAAGTGCGAGGTTATATTGGATTTTTAGGGGGGTTTAAAGGCTTGTTAGGGGGTTTTTTGGAGTGTACTTCGGGCTGAATATGTTTTAAATAGGTTAAGTGTTGAGTTAGTTTGCTATTTTAGAGGTTTCTTATATTTAAAACAATATATTTTATGCTTAAAGAATGTATAAGACCCTTAATTAGGATGTTCTATGTCAACTTTAGCTAGAATTCTCATAATTTCTACTGTTTATAAAAGAGTTTTAAGTATTACTTCATCGAATATATAATCACTTATTATTTATCTCTTCCAGAACCATTTACATTGTGCTGGAATATTGCAATGCCGGCAATCTTTCCGCTTTTATACGTACCAAAAAGGCCTTGCCGGAGAGCACCTGTCGCTATTTTCTGCGCCAACTGGCAGCGGCAGTTCAATATATGCGAGCCAACGATGTCTCCCACTTTGATTTGAAGCCGCACAACCTGCTGCTCACCCGGGGAGCCAATAATGTGTCCCTCAAGGTGGCGGACTTTGGGTAGCTAACCTAGAAAATGTTTTAATAATTATATAAAACTAATATAAACCTTTTATTCCTTTAGCTTTGCCCAGCATCTTAAGTTAGGAGAGATCAATCAGCAGCTGAAGGGCTCCCCGCTGTACATGGCCCCGGAAATAGTTCGCAAGCATCAGTACGACGCCAAGGCGGATCTCTGGAGCATCGGTGTTATCCTGTACGAGTGCCTGTTCGGCAAGGCCCCGTATAGTTCGCGGACCATTGAGGAGCTGCTGCTGCGCATCAAGAATGCCGAGGCCATAACACTGCCACCCAATGCTCACATCAGCAACGAGTGTCACGATCTCCTGCGTCGCCTGCTGGCCCACGAGCCCACGGCGCGTATTTCATTTGCGGACTTCTTTGCGCATCCCTTTTTGGATCTCAAGACATTCCCCACGGAGCATACCCTGCAAAAGGCCATTGATTTGGTGACGCAGGCATGCTCGCACGACGAGAAGCACAACTACAAGGAGGCCTATTATCTTTATTGCAGTGCCTTGCAGTATTTTGTGCCTCTAATTACGGAGGAGACGGACGCCGCCAAGCGTCTGGCCCTCCGGAATCGTGCTCTGTCTTATATGAAGCGAGCGGAGGAGATCAAGAACTGTATCATCGAGGATGAGTACAGAATGTTGGCCCAGAGGCAAAGGCAGGCGGCAAAATCAGAGGCTACAACGCAGGCAGCAGAGCTGGCTCAGCCACAGGCCAGCGGGTCAAGGGTGGCGGAAATGCTGGAACCGGATGCGCGCTTTAAGCAGCTATGTGAGTTTTCTATGAAATTCACTTAAAACTTTCTCAAAACAGTTTGAAATTCTTTGTTTTTAGTTGCCCTTTCGAACTCAAGTCCGTCCCTGAAAACAGGCCTGGAAATCGGACGTAAGGCCGAGCTATATCTGTACGAGCGCAAGCTGGACGCGGCCTTGGAATCGTATACCTCAGCGCTGGGCATCCTAGTGCCATTTGTGAACAATGAACCAAAGGGAGAGCGTCGCAATCTGTTGCTGCAACAGGTGACCTGGGAATTTACCTTTTAAGATAGAATTCTAATGGATTTGTATCCCTATTTTATAGTTGGAATTCTGGATGAAGGAGGCGGAGAGCATTAAGAGCATTTTGAGCGCCAAGAACCTGGACGAGGAGGAGCAGAAGCTCTCCACGGTACGCAGCTGCAGTATACAGTAGTTAAAAAATTTTTAATAGAGATTTGTAAACGATGAGCAATTTTCGGCGCCTGGTGCGCACTTGTTAGAGTATTTTTGTAGACATCGCCTAGACACGTAGCCTTCTATAAACATATATACTACTTATATACAGATATACACACTAGATTCGCTTTCTATGTACTAGCCGGACCATGTTAGCTGTTTTGTAACGCTCCCCGCAAATCTATTCTATGTTTCGTCGTAACTCTATTGACTTACTGTAAGCCTTTGTTGAGTTTTCTTTTTAAAAAAGCAATCCTTATAATTGTCTATTTTAAGCGCACCTCCATGAGAGCCCACACATTCCCGGGCCGTTCAAGTCCGGCACCAATGTATTTCATTCTGTTCATTGTGTTTAATTTCATTAAAATCGTTTAAAGATAAAGAGTACGAGAGTCTTTTGATGTTAGGCGATAGTGCTGGCGCTCGGTCTCTCTCTCTTTTCTGGTAATCTAGCAGGTACAATCTCTGACCGTATCTCCTGCCGTAAATTATCGCAATCAATCTACTTATTATTGGCAATGTGCGGAGAACTTATAAAAGGCGGCCGTCAGCCGATGAGCGCGTAAGTTTAGCCTAGCGATGTGGTCAAGTCAAGATATTAGTCTGACGGCGGTAATTGCCCTCCTGGCCATGGCAGGCGTTGCCCAGGCAGCTCCGCCAATGGGTCGGGTGGTCAATGGAACGGATTCCAGCGTGGAGAAGTATCCCTTTGTGGTAAGAAATAGCCAAGGATTGGCACAAATGCAAGGATTTTAAACTATATTTTCAATAATTTCTAAGCATACTCCTTGAAATTATATTTAAAATACATTTTTGTATTAAATCTTCCTGGGATTATCCTTTAGATTTCTCTGCGCGGTCCCACTGGCTCCCATTCTTGCGGCGGTTCCATTATTTCCAAGCAGTTTGCCATGACCGCCGCCCATTGCACCGCTGGACGTACTGCTGATCAGCTTACTGTCCAATATGGAGTGACCACGATTAGCTCGACGGGTCCGAATGTCGTCCAGGTGAAGAAGATCATCCAGCATGAGGATTACAATCCCTACAACAACTATGCCAACGATATCTCCCTGCTGATGCTGGAGGAACCTTTCGATTTCGATGGAGTCACAGTTGCGCCCGTGACATTGCCCGATCTCGAATATGCCACGCCCCAAACGGACGACGGTGGCGAAGCAGTGCTAATCGGTTGGGGTCTGAATGAGGTGAGCCTTATTGCTGAATTTTAGAAAGAATTCTATAAGAAATGTACCTCGAAATCTATACCAGACCGGCGGCTATATCCAAACCACCCTGCAAGAGGTGGATCTGAAGGTCTACTCGGATGAGGAGTGCACTTCGCGGCATGAGGGACGCACGGATCCCAGATATCACATCTGTGGTGGAGTGGATGAGGGCGGCAAGGGTCAGTGCAGTGGCGATTCCGGTGGCCCTCTCCTCTACCAGGGTCAGCAGGTGGGCATCGTGTCCTGGAGCATCAAGCCCTGCACCGTGGCCCCCTATCCCGGTGTCTACTGCAAGGTTAGCCAGTATGTTGACTGGATCAAGAAGAACCAAATCATATTGGCATAGTCATGGCCATTCTGTGTCACTTGATATAAGCCAGCAATAAATCACTGATTAAACGGATTTGATATATTTCTTTTAATAGCATGAAGCAGCTTAAAAAGAAGGCGTTTATGGGTGGGTAAAAACCAGGCAATTCGCGAACAACTTTCTTGATAAGGAAAAGGAAATCAAAACCGTTTTAGATGCCTTTTAATCAAAGTGGAAGTACTTTTGGTTAATAATTAATAAGCAGGTCAAATTCTACTTTGCCTGTTTTATTATTATGTCTAATTGCGACCACTAAACCGGATCTACTACCTTAAAGTCTTATAATAATTAATAAATATATACCATACCAACTTTGATAAGCCACACGCTTACAATCTCTTGTGAAAATACATTTGCTTGGTCTTTCATTAAATGTTGTTGATAGCCAGACAAGTGCCATTTTATATCAATGACGACAGATTTAATCACGGCCTATCTAAGCTGGTAAATAATATTAATGGGCGACTATCTGGGAAGTCAAAAAGCCTATAAAAGCGGTAGCTAACCCAGGGAAGCAAGTTTAACTCAAAAATGTGGCCGAAACAAGACCTCTGCCTGACTGTAATCGTTTTCCTGGCCATTGCCTCGGTTGGTCAGGCCCTGCCTGCGCATGGAAGAGTCGTCAATGGAACGGATTCCAGCGTGCAGAAGTATCCCTTTATGGTGAGTTGGATCTGTACAATTAAACTAGTCACAGATTGCTATTTTGACAAGTTCTTAAACTATATTTATTCTAATATCAAGAAAAATATCTAAAACTTACCCTCTATATTAAATCAAATATTTTTAACCCTCAGGTTTCATTGCGAGGTTCTTCTGGCTCCCATTGGTGCGGGGGTACCATCATATCCAAGCAGTTCGTCATGACCGCCGCCCATTGCACCGAGGGACGCACTGCTGACAAGCTTACTGTCCAATATGGAGTCACCACGATCAGCGCGGAGGGTCCGAATATTGTACGTGTGAAAAAGATCATCCAGCACGAGGGCTACATACCGGAAATCAGCACTGCCAACGATATTTCCCTGCTGATGCTGGAGGAACCATTCGATTTCGATGGCGTCACTGTTGCCCCCGTGACCTTGCCGCAACTGGCCTATGCTACGCCTCAAACGAATGAAGGCAGTGAGGGACTGCTCCTCGGCTGGGGTCTGAATGAGGTGAGTTTATAGCTGATTTTGTATAAGAATTATATAACAAATCTGAATTAAAATCTCTTCCAGACTGATGGCTACATCCAAAGCACCCTGCAAGAGGTGGATCTAAAGGTCTACTCGGATGAGGAGTGCACTGCCCGGCATGAGGGCAACACGGATCCCACATATCACATCTGTGGTGGGGTGGATGAGGGCGGCAAGGGTCAGTGCAGCGGAGATTCCGGTGGCCCACTCCTCTACCAGGGTCGGCAGGTGGGCATCGTGTCCTGGAGCATCAAGCCCTGCACTGTGGCTCCCTATCCTGGAGTCTATTGCAAGGTTTCTCACTATATTGACTGGATCAAGAGGAACCAAATCGTATTGGCGTAGTCTTTCCATTATCTCTGTTTATATATATTGTATTTATTAATCTAATCAACTTTAAAAATATATACTCTAACAATAACGTATACTAATTACAAATACATACAATAAAACGCTTAATATTTGATTACCCTAGTTCGAAGCCACGGTTTAGGACTCCACTAACCATCTCAGAGTAGTGTGAGTGAAAGTGCAAGTGCGAGCAAGATGAAGATAGAAAGTAAAACTTCATTGTCTCATAACTCCCATGTTTATGAAGCAATTCTCTCAAATTCTTATGAATTTGTTGTACACACTTGCTACCTCTAGCTCTAATACGAATATGGATTCGTCTGGTGATGCTGATCACATTATAAATTCTCTTTATATTCGGACATGCCTCCTTCTCGGTTGGCGTTAAGGCATTAACCCTTTTGCTTGATGGGTACTATGTATAAAAACAGATGTATTTATAAGCAACGTGCTAACCATCTATTGGTATAAGCAATAAACATTAATATACATTTAAATGCGCATAAATAAGCTCATTTTTATTTACTTTCTGTTGGTATTTCTTTAAATTGTTTGATAGCCGGATCATTGCCTTCAATGACTTTGCTACTTAAATCACATTCTAAGAATTTCAATAATATGAATAAATAAATAAATAAAATGAATGGTACACAATCGGGCCGGAAAAAATGCTTATAAAAGGAGGTGTCCAACCAAGGAGGCTTGTTTTATTAAAAAAAATGTTGCCGAATCAAGATCTCTGTCTGTCTGTGATTCTTCTTCTGGCCATTACCTCGCTGAGCCAGGCAGGGGTGATCAATGAAACGCCTCCTACTCCGGAGAAGTATCCCTTTGTGGTGAGTTGGATATCGCAGTTATAATATAATATGATAATTTATCGAAATAATCTATCCTCTACCTCAAGGTTACGCTGCGCTTCTCAGGTAGTTCCTGTTTAGGTTCCATAATTTCCCAGAATTTTGTGATGACTGCCGCCCAGTGCACCGACAGACGCTCCGTAGAGTCGTTCTCGGTGCAATATGGAGTGACCAATGTGGTGGGCGTGAAGAAGATCATCCAGCACGAGGAATATGATCCCACACGTCAATTTGCCAACGACATTTCGCTGCTGATGGTGGAGAAACCCTTCGTCTTCGATGGCGTCCATGTGGCGCCAGTGACCTTGCCAGCTCAGGCCTTTGTCGTTCCCCAATCCGATGCTGGTGTCCAGGGCGTTCTCATTAGCTGGGGCTATAATGAAGTAGGTTTCTTACCGATTTATATTTCTAAAAACCTTAACTTACCTGAATTTTCTTGCAGATATATGGCGTCGTGCAGGACACGTTCCAGGAGGTGTCCCTGAAGATCTACTCGGATGCAGAGTGCATCGCACGGCATGACGGAAAGACAGATCCCAGATACCACATTTGCGGCGGTTTGGATGAGGGCGGCAAAGGTCAGTGTGGCTATTCCGGTGGCCCGCTTCTCTACCAAGGTCAGCAGGTGGGCATCGTGTCCTGGGGTATCACGCCCTGCACATTGGCTTCCTATCCTGGAGTCTATTGTAAGGTTTCCAACTATATCGATTGGATCAAAAGGAACCAAATCGAATTGGAGTAGTCTTTCCATTATCTCTGTCCATATATATTAAATCGATTAATCTAAGCGCCTAATTAATACTTCAGCAATAACGTACATATACTAATTACAAATACAATTCTTAAGACGATTAATATTTGATTAGCCCAGTTCAAAACCACGGTTCAGGACTCCACTAATCGATGCCACAAATCAGTGTAGTGTGAGTGGAAGTGCAAGTGCGAGCAAGATGAAGATAGAATGTTTCAACATTATTACCTTATAGCTCACATGTTTATCAAGCCATTCTTATACATAAATATGGTCTTTTTAAATAAACTTGAGCTTGTAATATATTGTCTAAGGGTTTATAAGTCTAGCTTCTTCAAATAGTCATTTATATGTGTTAAGTCATACAGACAAGGCTAAATCGACTTGTCTGGTGATGCTGTCTGGTGATGCTGATCAACATGCCTCTTTCTCGGTTGACACCAAGTCATACTACCCTTTTACCCCAAGGCTACTGGGTATAAAAACATATCGATAAGCAACGTACTTACTGGTAAAACCACTTTTATACACATTTTTATGTTTATATATAAGCTCCTATTTGCACTTTCTGTTGGTCTTTATTTAAATTGTTTGATAGCCAGACAAGTGCCATTTTATATCAATGACGAACTGAGTTAATCACCTTTTATCTGCGATCATAAATTATTTTATTGGCACACAATCGGCCCCAACGAAAAGCTTATAAAAGGCGGTGGCCCACACGGGGAGGCATGTTTAATTTAAAAAATGTTGCCAAATCAAGGTCTCTGTCTATTTGTGATCGTTCTTCTGGCCATTGCCTCGCTGTGCCAGGCCGCGCCTCCGAATGGAAGAGTAGTCAATGGAACGTCTTCCACAGTGGAGAAGTATCCCTTTGTGGTGAGTTGGATATCATAGATATTTGTGAAACTTCTGTGGATATCGGGTTTTTGCTAATAATCTAAAATTTAATATATTAAAAATTAGGAAAAGTGATGTGTAAGAAATAAATTATTTACAAGTTTATTAAAGGAGTTATCCTATTAGAGAAATAAATAAAGTTAAAGTTTTAAAGTGTTTCAATTGCAGAAAGTCTTGTTAAAATGATTATAGCATTTTTTATTTGTTTAATTATTTTAATAGTCGTATTTTAAATAAATTCTGGTAGTAGAAAAACAATAAGAGTATTTATTAAAATGTTCAATTCCCAAACTGCAGGTTTCGCTGCGCTTCTCAGATGGCTCTCATTCCTGTGGAGGTTCCATAATTTCCGAGCAGTTCGTAATGACTGCCGCTCATTGCACCAAAGGACGCTCCGTAGAATCGTTTTCGGTGCAATATGGAGTGACTAATATAAGTTCGTCGGGTCCCAATGTGGTTGGCGTGAAGAAGATCATCCAGCACGAGGAATTCGATCCCACACGTCAAAATGCCAACGACATTTCGCTGCTGATGGTGGAGAAACCCTTCGTCTTTGATGGTGTTCATGTGGCGCCGGTGACACTGCCAGCGCTGGCCTATGTCGTTCCCCAATCCGATGCTGGTGTCCAGGGCGTTCTCATTGGCTGGGGCTACAATGAAGTAAGTTTCTAAAGGATTTCTATCTCTAAAAACCATTGTACATACTCTGGCTTCTCTACAGACCTATGGCAGTGTGCAGGACACGTTGCAGGAGGTGTCCCTGAAGATCTACTCGGACGCAGAGTGCACCGCACGACATGCCGGACAGACAGATCCCAAATATCACATCTGTGGCGGTGTAGATGAGGGCGGCAAGGGTCAGTGTAGCGGCGATTCCGGCGGTCCGCTGATCTACCAAGGCCAGCAGGTTGGCATCGTGTCCTGGAGCATCAAGCCCTGCACTGTGGCCCCGTATCCTGGGGTCTACTGCAAGGTGAGTCAGTACATCGACTGGATCACCCGCAACCAAGTTATATTGGCTTAGTCACAAAGAACATTGATTGTTCAATAAATTGAACGAAAATTAGCCCGATTAATAAATCAATTTGATTGCAACACTCCATTTTGTTCGTTGGCGCCGATAAGCAAATTATCTGTGTCATTATTATTGAAAACACAGTGCGGGGGGCCAATAAATCAAGAACATTCTTATTTGTGGCCATAAATTCAGCATTTTTGCTCCTTGAAATTGAAATAATTTGGCGCCAGCGCCAAGCAGTAGAAAGCAGTGCGTCTGGCCAAGCAGTTTAAGGCAGTGGCTTAGGTTTGTGGTATTCATCAAACTGTAAGTTGAATGGCTGAGTTTTTGGTTTAATTTAATGAATTTAATTATGTTAAAAATATTTACTGTGCAGCGATTATGAAGATTTAATTTATATTTTTAATGTATGTATTTTATATTTCTACGATTTTATAAAATTACTATAAATTAAGCTACTTTAATGAGTTCAAATGTTGAAAAATAGATAAATGTATCCTTATTATTTTGATGAAAGTGCGCAAAGTGTAATAATTGAAAATAAAATAAAACGAAAATATATAACAAATTATTGTAATAATAAAACAAATTTATAAAATAAAATGGCATAGAAATATTTATATTTATAATGGAATAATGGTTGACAGAACTACATTACGTATCGTATTTAATTAATATTAATAAATAGGATCAATTAATATTTCTTTGGGGACAATGCACATCTAAGTAAGTCAATAATAGTATACATTAACTAAAATATTAAAACCTTTTGTATTTGTTTGTTAGTTCAACATTTTGCTCATATATTTTGTGCAACATGCTGTAGCAAAATCTCAAAAGTTTAGTAGTTTTTATAGCTTTTTACATTTTCCTATCTTTGTTAATAATACAAACTTCTTTATAGTTTCTCAAAGCCATATTAAAACGTTTTAACAATAAATAAAAGATTATAATAAATCTTTCAGAGAACAAACTATTTTGGTGTATTCTCTAGATACTTCTAGGACATCCCTGACTAATAAATGTTATAATAATAAATCCCCACAACTGCAGCATCGAAATGAAGAAGTAAACAGTTTGAGTGCCACTGGCCAACTGGACCAATACGAAGGCGACGCGAGCCGAATCACTCATCCGCCTCGTCGGCTGCTGCTTTTGCTCTGCTTCTTGCTGATGGTACTGCGGCCGCCGCTGCTTCAACTTCTGGCACTGCAGTCAACATTTTCAACTCAGACGGAACGCACGGTTGGGCGGACTAAGCTGAATCAGTTAGAGATTAATTCAAAAAGTGAGGCAAAGGCCAGGTGAACGTGTTGATTACGTTGAAAACTGATCAAATTCCTTAAAATAAACTAAAATAAACAAACAAACATAAAATAAATAAAAAAACTATAGTGATATAATCTTTGTAAAATGCAAGACTTTATTTATTAATTTGTAGGCACTCTGCGAAAGATCTTGTCCGATGATGTTGCTCTTTGTTTGTGTCTTGTTGAATGAAATGAGAGGAAAATATATAGCATTGGCTGGCATAGAATGCGGAAGGTCGTCCATTATGAGGGACGACCAAAACGCGCTGCATTCATTCGTTTAATTAAAAAACAGAAACACATAAAAAGACAGAACCAAAATGACTCGTTAATTGGCTGCTGCTGCTGCCAGGGCCACACTGCGAATGCGTGATTCTTGGGCCTGCAGAAAACAAAATATAAAAACTGCAAACAGAGGCCTGGGCCCCGCCACAAATTGATCCAGCTCCATCCCCCCTAAAAAAAAAAACTGGGTCTCCTCCCTCCTCTCGTAAATATTTCACCAAATCAAATCAAAGCTTAAAAGTAGGCAACAAACGAACACAATGAACGAACTCGTAATACGATTTTCGGTTTGCTCCTGCCGCCGCTCTACTCAAAGTATTTTGGAAAAAATTCGTGGAAACACTCAGCGTTGAACGCATAGAAAAGAACTTTCAAACACCCCTTCTAGCCACGCACCCCGCCTCTCCCCCATCTCACTGGCATTCGCGCATTTAACTAACAACAAAAGCAATTTGAAAACAATTTTTTTGAATTCGAGAAATACGTGTGGCCCTGTGCGGTCGTGGCCTACATGCTTATGCCTCGGCAGGATCCATCTCCTGCTCCGGCTCCACAGCTCCTGGCTTCGAAACTGGGCGTGGCAGCTGCTGGCAATTTGTAACATTTCATTTCAGCCACTTCTTTGCAGGCGCCGAACAAAAGGTGCATGCAACAAAAGTTGCCAGGGCATCGACAGCTCTGCTGATTTATTCAGCATCATGAACTGGAAATAGATAGAGCGACTGCGTTGTGTGGAAAGTGCGAGCCCAAAACTGCGGAAGTTTGCCTGGAATATTACTTCTAAATTATTTAGGATTGAATTTTTGACGAAAATTGAACTAGAGTGTGATACATAATGAAAAAAAAGGGTTCTCGCATTAAATGCCATTAAAATTAGGGAAATGTGAACAGTTTTTGCTTGTATTTTGGAATATTTATTGGCAAATGTTTTATAAATTCAATTTGTATACAAAAAATTAGGAATTGCTTGGAAATAATTCTTTTTAAATTGAAATAGTTAAATAGTTAACTTAGAAAATGTATTATCTTTAGTTTAAATTAAAAGAGAAAACATTTAAGGCAGTCTCTGCTGCAGAGAAATCTCTGAGATTAGAAACAAGATTTAAATTCAACATTTAGGCATAATATAATATTTAGTAAAGCATAAGTAAAAATAAGACAAATTGTAAGTTTTGTTCGTTTTCTACTTTACAAAAATCTTTGACATTTAATATTTCATTTATATGCTGGAAAAAGCATCTCCTTTAGCCAAAATTTGGTTTTTATAGCTTTAACATTCTCAATAAATGGTTATTTTTACAAATTGCTTAAAACTGGATGTTTTCTAATTTATTTAATGAAAGAGCAATCACTAGGTGTGTCGGCTTAAATAGCATAAGCAATCCAAATTCTTTTTTAACATACAAACAGAATCAATTAAAACCTTGGATCTTTCGCAGAACTCTTCCAAAGAATATATCCGGCAAACAATCAAATATCAGTCACAACGAAACAAATATAATTATTTTTAATAAAATAAGCAAGAAAAACAAAAAACAAACCGATCTAAGATAGAAACAAAGCGAAATTGCAATTTCAGTGAGTGCATCCCGTCTTGTGTCTTTGCATCAGAGTGTCATTCCGTCAGTTTGTCACTGAATCCGCGTGTGTGCTAGTGTGTACCAAGTGTCGCTGAGTGTGTGTGTGAACTCTGTGGTAAAGGTCAGAAACTCATATGAAAATGTCGAGCCTGGAAGCAATGTCAACAAAAGCCGCTGTCACCGACAAGGTCTCGTCAGTGGAAATGCATCCAGAATCCTTGCCAGCACCACCGGGATCGATTGCCTCCAGCAGCAGTTCCCATCTGAGGGCCAGTCCTTATACGGTGGCACTGGCCATCCTGGTGGCCATCGTCCTGTGCAGCGGCAGTTTGGGACTCGCCGATGGGCTCAAGTGCCACATGTGCGGCCAGTACAATGAGGGCGTGGGCTCTATTACTCCCTGCACCAATTATACCAAGGACATTGCCCATCTGTATCTGAAGGAGTGCACCAAGAAGAGCGAGAAGTTCTGTGTGGTGAGTGTTCTTTCTCTGAATATCCAAACATCCCAACAAAGCTGCCAAGTCCAGTTAAATTTTTAATAACTGAAAAATAAGAATATTTCCATATTTTTCTTTAACTATCTACCACAAAAATCATATAAAAATACAATTGTAATAATAAACAGTTTGCGCTGATTCCGATCAATTTCTGTGACATTTTCCGTTCGCTTTTCCCTGACCAATTGAACCGAAATTGAAACGTTGCATTCATTTATTTATAGACTCATTCATTTTGCCTCATTGCTACTCATTGTTGTCATTGTCCGGGCCAGCACAAAAAAAAAAGGCAAACCAGAGGAGGCAAACATCGATATCTCCTCCCCATCCTTCCTGTCCCTTAGTCCTTCCTCCATTGATGACTTCTCGAGTTGATGTTTCCATTTTATTGTTTTTCGCCTGTACTCATATTGATTGTGTGCCTCTGTCTGTTTGTCTTATCTCTTCGTATTTGGCCATATATACTTTGCAAAGTAAAGTCGTTGACAGTTCTGCTGTTGTCACAAATTTTTGTTTTCAGTGCTCGTCAAAAAAAAAAAAAAGAAGAAAAGATAAATTGCTTATAAAAACAAAGTGAATCATTTGCCTCAGCTTAGAGCGGCCTGGATGCCATAAGAAATAATCGGTTTTGGCCAAATCGATTTGGTTTTATTTCAAGGGAATTCAGATTTATAACATTTAAAGCTAGGCTGTTTCATTGGAGAAAGAAGCTAAAGATATTGTAATAAGTATGGATAAGAGAGGAATAGATTGATATGAAGCAATATCAAGATCAATATTAAAGCGAAAATGTCGTATTGTAAATACAACGATATACCGATATACTTTCTGTCATCCCTAGTAAAGATGATTCATCTCTGTGAAAATAATATGTTTATAATTAAAACTATAAAAAAAGTTCATGTTTTTAAGTGGTTGTATTTTGAATTAGTTTAAAATGTTTATAAAACTAGAAGAACCTACTGTTATGTGGTGGAAAAAATACTACAAACTGTAATTACTTGTATAAAAATCCCTAGAAATTACAAAAATACACTTTCTTTAGTAATTATAACAACATAGGCTCAATCTCGTATTGATTTCCAGCTCATTAGCCATTTAAATGCTTATCATCGCGCCTAATGAGTCCTACTTTGAAGCTTAAGACCTTTCCCCTTGCTTACCTTCGACTACGTTACGTATACGCAGCGTGTACCAATTTGCAAGATGCGCAGGCAGCCTGGAAGTTAGGCAATCGCCCAACTCATTGTTTTCAGGTGGCGAAGGTGTGCTTACCTCCATCGGGGGCTGCAATCACGCAACTGTCCCCCCAGCTAGAGGTTGTTGGGTGGAGCAAGGCAAGGTAAACTAATGCCATCTGCCTGCTCTGGCAATTTCAATTAGTTTTGCGGACGTCGAGCGGTTTGCCGTCCCGATCTATGCCGGCGGCACGTGTTCCTGCCTGGCTCTGGCTTCATGCCCTGATTGTGGGCGTGGCAGCGCAATTGTGCGCATAAATTGCGGCATATTGTATGCACTCAATTCTCCAGTGTGTGTGTGTGTTTGTGTGGTGGGTGGGTGTGTGCGGAGCACTTAACGAATTGCAGCGGCAGCAGCATGAGCAGCAGGGCGTATGGATCCCTGGATACTGCTCCTGGAGCCGCCCGCTTGTTTGCGCTTTGGCAATCATTAAATATTTAACACCTACTTGCCATGCACAGCTTGCAGCTTCATCTTCTCTGGCGCACCCTTTTTTCGGGAGGGGGTTTGTGTGGTATTTGGTGCCCATAAATTGTTATTTTCTGCCAACACGTCCCGCTCATTTCAACATGCTACGCCCCATTCCGGCCCCCTCTTGGGCATAATTTAGTTTGTTCGCTACCTTTTTTTTCCTTTCTTTTTGTTTTTCTGCGGTTTTCGTTTGAACTCGGTGGCATTTCTGCGGTTCGGCTGTGGCGGGGAAGTTCGAGGAAATAAGAAAAACGATTTTTCACACACATTTCGCAACTTTCATAATCGGCACGCGGCGCTGTTCTCACACATTAGTGGGCATGAAAAGTGGAAACGAGTTGAATGCAATTTTATCAGCAGCTTTTTTTCCTCGACTCTGGCTGTTGCCATTAAATTTGATTTTCCGGAAAAAACGAGAGCGCCGCCTTTTTTTTTTCACGCCGCGGACAAATTGCGTTTAATTGCAATTGGCAGGACGCTCGATGCAACAGAAAAATTATATCAAATTTATGGCGAAAGTGCAGCTTTCCCATTGTTCCCACAAAGTGTCTCTTTGTTGCACATTTTAATTTCCATTTGTTTTACATTTTTTTTGCTCTTCTAAAGGCCCGCATTATTTATGACGACATTTTGGCATAAATATTTATACAGTTTTTCTATATTGTTGGTTGATTAATAATTATAGAGTTATTTAGTAGGTATTTATTGATGGGGAAATAGCTTAGGACTTTGTTTTGTAAATAAAAGTGGTATATGGGAATATTTAAAATCAATTGATGCATTTTTAAATGCAATTTTGAGTTGTCTAGTTATGAATAATAGAAGAGGGAATGAAAAAAATGCAATGCCTTTTAATTTGAAAAATCTTTTTATGCTCCAACAATTTTATTTTAGTTTGTATAGTTATGAATTATAAAAGAGGAAACGAAAAATTGTCAATACATTTTAAATCCCCCTAAATCATATTAGAAAGGAAAACAAAAAAGTTGTTATGCCCATCAATTACAAATACCCATCTTGATAAGTATTATTATATCGGAGGAAGTGTTTCCCAATATCAATGCCAGAAGCGTGTTAGCTTAAATGTCAACCAATAAATTGAAAAGGATCTTCCAAGTTCTGCTTGCCAAAGGCAAGACAAAAGCAAACACAATCCTTGAACGTGGCCAGGACCTCGGGTATTTTTGTTGTTAGCTTTTATCTTTTCCTTTTTGCCGTCGCCTGCCTGATAATTGCCATTCATTTTGTTATTAACAGCTTCACAGGCACTTAATTAGCGGCATAATTTATGCCAAGCCGCAAAAGTAAAGAGCCCCAGAATGCCAAGATGGTGATGCCGATGCTGATGGTAATGATGATTACCACCCCCCGAAAAGTGGACAAGCAAGAAAAAATATGTTGCAGCACGCAAAAGCGGCGGAAAAAAAACTTTTGTTTAAATATTAAGCAACCTTTTCTCCTCTCGCTCTTGGCCATAAAAGTTGGAGTGCTGCTGCTGCTGCTGCGGTTGTTGTCTTGACTGCTTGACCTGATGTCGTCGTGTTTTCGGCCAAGTAGTTGGCGTTTTTGTTGATTATTTGTTTTATGTTAGTTATGCGGCGACGCGGGGGAGGAAAACTCCCGCAAAAACTTACTTGGCCTGGCGCCGTCTGCCTGGAATCGTCTTATATATATTTATGAGTTACATTTATATTCAAATTAGTTGGGGGTTGGCGGGGGCAGGCGGACAGGCGGGTGGCCTTTAAGGCAGCGCCCAATGCATAATTCATAATTTCAATAATGAGCTCCAGGGTAGCAGAAGGCCCTTATTCACACACGTAATCTACATCTTGCAGGGGACTAAAACAATGGCAGCAGTCCATTGTTTTGGGGGTCGGCTCGGTGAGCATGTAAACAAATACCCGGCCTGCATGTATGCATGGCTGTGTATTTAACCCTTGACCTCATGCGAAACAAAAAAAAAATAAAATCAACGCGAACGCGCAGGGTTTGTCGAGCGTGCGGAGTGGGAGATACGGCCAACGCCTAGGCACGTAATTAATTTTTTGTTTTGTTCTCATTTCCAATTGTCTGGCAGTTCGATTCTAAAGAAAACGCTCATTACCTTTCGAATAAAAACAAATTAAAAACTAGGCACTGGCAAAAATAAATAAAGTAAAGCAGAGTAAATAAAGTACATTTAAATAAAGTTTATTTCTGGGGAACTTACAGTATTTATTATTAAATAAACTAATTCTTTATTTGGGCCCGTAAATTATTTACAAATAATAGGCTTTAGTTGCACCTTCGCATGTACATTGCAGGCAAAGCATAGAAAATGTTATTTAATTATTTCATCGATTATATAGAAGGAAATTAGGCGGATAAATCAAATAAAATATGGAGTAATAGACCTTTAAATATATATACAATATCGATAAATAAATATATTCTGAAGTCCTTAAGTCATTAAGAAATTATATATATATGGGGGTTTTCTAAAAGTAATAATACAAATTAGTAATTTTCCTATTTCATAAGAATAATCGTATTTTATTAAAAATATGTTATATTAAATCAACAGAGCAAGTTTTAAATTAAACGTTTATTCTATCAAACCTTTTCTTCGAATAAAAACCAAGTTGCCGACCATAACTATTCCATATTCATTTCTCAACAATTATTTGAAGATTTTTCCGTGCAAGGACCTTCACTTATTGGAGTCTCCGTGCTTTTCTTTTGTCAACTATTGCAGTATCAATTCTCAGTTAAGTTGCAGGAAGGACATGGACAAAACCTTTGCTGTTGCTGTTGTGGCTACGTGCCTGGGCCTTCCAGAACTAAGGCCGCAAAAGCCCAAGTGCCGAAAAACAAACACGAATATAGGGCAAAGTCCGTCCGGAAAAGCCCCCCAACTGCCGTCAACTGAGAGACAAGGGAATGGCCGGAAAAACGGAATGCAAATATTTTGCCTTCATTTTGGCTGTTGTAGATGCCACTGCCAGTGCCGCTGCCGCTGTTTGCCGCCGCTGTTGTTGCAATTAGGAATGTTTACACTGCCTCCCGGACAAACACGCCCTAAAATCACTTAAAAAGTTGGCATTTTGCCTTCATTAATATTTGTAATGTCGAGGCAAAGTGGCACAATTTAATGGTGCAATGAAGATTTTAAAATGTATTTTAAAGACAAACAAATTCAAAAAACCATATTTATATAAACGAAATCCTTCCAATCATAACATCCAATTTGGTGTAAATCGTAAACAACAATAAAAGTATTTCCTTGTTAGTCACCGTCTCTGTAATTTAATTTTATTATATTATTTATTTAAATATGTGTATTTGAATTCTTACAAATTAGGCAGAGAACTTGGTAAATTGGAATGCTTTTCATAGAAACGAAGAATCATCTGGGGTATTTCCACATAAGCAACGCAACTTGGCACCATCAACGGTGGATTTAGATGCCAGAACTTGATCAAAAAAGAGATCTCACCGTTGGTATTGAATCCGTTTAATATTTCTTCGGCCATAAAACCCCTATTGAAAGGACTATCCAGAACTATGCCCGGATCAATTTTCAGTCGTTTTGCCTTCCGTTCATATATTATGTTCAGATCGTTCTCCTTCAATTCGCATTGTTGCCTTTCGAACGAGCTTATCAGACAATCACAATATCTCAGGTTTGCGGCTATCTCCCAGGTATTATCTTCTTCTGGCCAGTCTTTCCACTTGACCAAATATTGTAGCTGGCACCTGTCAAATCTTCTATCCAGTATCTTTTCCACCACATATTCTGTTGAATCATCAGAAACGCTAATACTTTGCTCACAGTCTGATGAGGATATGTCTGTGTTAGACATGCTGTCCTAGATACAATATATACTTATATAGCTATGAATTTTTTTATTTGACATTTAATTTAGGGTGTTCTGTATCAGAATAAATTCAAATGTAAAAGTAAACTTGTAACTTTTTATCGCTTGAACACATTCTTGACAGTTGTGGTAACTTTCTTATTTAAGAAAAGAGTTTTTTTCCAATTTGTTCAAAGAAGTTTTTCCTTCAAAGAGTTGCGGATATTTTTTACATAAGCCTTCCCCCTTAAATTATCATAAAATGATGGTAACCAATTCTTGAATTCATTTACCGAGCAGCTCAAAAAGTTACCAGAAAGTTGTCATAATCTTAATATCCACAGCTTAGGCAAACGGTATTATTAATAAAAGCCAATCCAATATAAGAAAGTGAATAAAATTGTTTGCCCGGAAATCTATTAGAGATCCCTGCCCGGCCCAGAAAGTCCTTTCTGACAACAATAACACAGCGGTGAGCTGGCCAAAGGCAAAAACTGCGGAAAAATATCGTAAAAAATTATGCGTAAACTTCGAGAAAAGTTTGAGATACTCGTACAGCGCAAAAGTTTCCTTCGAGGTTTGGGCTTCGGTATCACGATGTTTAATGAAGAAAAACTTGTTTGTTTTTCTTTGTATTCCTTCTTTGTTTAAAGCGTAGTTTTTACTGATGGATCACTTGACATTCACGGAATTGGATCATGTGTGTATTACCTGAAAGAAGAACTTTAATTAATGCAAATAAAAGGCAGTAATAAAAAACAGTGGGACCTCAAGTTTTTACTGCCTGTCAATCGCAGATCCTCTTTTTATGACTATATTTTTGTTGTGGCACGTAGCCGGCATTAAATCGACAAAGTTTTATTGGCCGAAATTAAAGGCTCGATTATGCGTGTTGACATGGGCCAGATTTTGGTGGATGGGATGAGTTTTTTAGAGGCCGAGAGATTTACCTGGCAATGCGGCATTCAAACTGTTCACCGACTGCTACGTGAATGGAATAAATCGAAGATGGTGTGGGTTTAAATCTGGCCAGGATGGGAATTGGATGGTGCTGAAAAGTCAGTGCAGAGATACATAATAAAAGGAGAGAACGCCTTCGTCAAGTGCAGGAGTACTCGATTGGGGTCCAAGTAATATAGCCATAAATGGGGGGCCGGCAATTTCCGTGCGGCGACTTGTGAAATCAGCGTCAAATCGTTAGCCCGGAAGTGGAGAGCAGGGGAAGTGAGAACGAAAGTCGAAGTGACTGCCTATGCCATCATTTCCGGTGGCCATTGATTGGGCGGGTTGCCTCCTTCGGAGGAGGTGCTGTGCCTCCTGAATGCCTGGATAAATTCAATGTAATTGATAAGCGGCTCTGCCGGCAGATAGAGCGTCGGTTTTGCTCCTCCTCCACACACACACTCGTTCTATATACACTCGACTTTGGGTAAACACACAGGCACACACACACACACACACAACGAGGCACTCAATTAAGAAAACAATGGCGGCTCAGTTTGTGCGGCAATTGAGTTTTTTTCTCTCTCTCTTGCCATCTGCTTTTAGCCCCCTTTGTTTTGCTTTCGGCTTTCCAAAAGGACGGTCGGTCTCCGCCTCCATCCTGTTACCCTTTCTACTGTTCGCCACTAAGACGCTTAGTCCTGCCGCAAGCCGAATTCTGGTATTTGACTAGACCCGGAGTATCTCTGCCTTTTAGCCAAGTCTAATGCTCGGATGGCACTCCACCACTCCCAGCCCTATCGCACGCTCATTAGCCGTTGTCTTCCAGCCAATTCGGCTGTCACTTTTTGTGGTCCTTGCCGGTAGTTGTAGCTCCTTTTGTTCGGCATCCTTCGCTCGACTTAACTCACTTTGGGCTAATTTCCAGTTTTATTTGATCATCATTATAATTATTGTATGTTTGTTCTTGACAGCATTACGGTCATAATGGCACGAAACTTGGCTCAAAAGGCAAATTACTATTTGCGATTTGATATCTTTTGTGGGCGGTCATAAGTAGGCAAGGGTTTTTTATTTTAATCTTTTTTCTGAACCTTTTAATAAACAAATATCCGCATAGCCTTGATTAAATGTTATTAGGTTAGTTATGTGTTCATAATGCAGAAGATGAGGCTGATTAATTTAAGTGTGGCCTCATTTCTTGCTAAAAAATATTACTAACTTCTATGAACATAAAAAGTTAGTTTTTATCTTTTAATATTAAAGAATATTTATGAAATATTAAATGATTGTGTCACAACAATAAGAGCTCTTACAAAATTGCCTGAACGTTCATAAAACAACATCCTATTTTATTGAAAAAGAAACATTTATTTCCATTCCTATTTAAGGTTTTTGGCTTTAAATAATCAAATTTCCATTTTCTTCAAATCTCTTCCTTTTCTCTAACTGAATGTATGGAAGAAAAATTCGTTTTATTTAATAAAAATGGAAACAAATGAATTTCTGTTACTTTCTCTCAGCTTGCCTCAATTTAAGTATCAAGTATTAGGGGGCTTCCCCAGCTGAGCTCCATTAACAGCTCACACATGCTGCACCGAAAGTTCTTCAACACCCAGCACGATAATTCATTTATTTCGGTGCGGGATAAATGCACCATATATATTCTGTCATTCCCAGTTGGGGCTGCAAACTATCTCGCTCGGTCTTCGCATTCAGTTTTGAGGCATTGTAAGCGATTTAAAATGCCGAGACCACAAAAATATGGCAAATGGCAGTTGGCGCTTGGGAGCGCTGCCTCGACGACCTCCATGGTCGGCAAGTTGTTTCGCATATAAATGATTTTGATAACGCGCACTGACATTTTGTGACTTCATTATTCTAAAATTCAAATTATTCCAACGAACAATGGAATTTTGCAAACACCAACAGAAAAACAAAAAAACAAAAAGCAAAAGAACACCAAAAAAAAGCAAGCTACAAAATAGAATGAAAATGTGGGTCAGGCTGCGGATGACAATAAGTTTTATTAGCTCTCTAGACGACTGAAAACAGACACAAACGATAGTAGCTCTTACAGTGAATGTCCTTCAAAGTGGACAATGTTTTATCTGTAAATTTTGTAAGGAACAACGAGTAAAGAAATCGAGGATAAGAGCATTACTCGTCGTGCTGCAACGAGCCTTAGAGCAGCATGACGAGTAAAGACGATGTGTAAATATAGCAAGTAAATAAACCAGCCAGCAATAAAGACAAGCTTTAAAGGACTAGTAAATGCAACGAGTAAAGACAATGATTAAGATTTCAAGGCATGCAACAATAGTGATTCCTTTTATATTTTAAACCTAACATAAACATTATAAATAAATCAATAAAAACTAAATCCGCCTAAGCTAAATATTCGACTTTATAACATTAATAAAGAGACAATACATTTTAATTTATAACAATAAATTACATCAATTTTGAATATGAAGCTTTTATGCTAATTAGATTTTCTTTTACTCAAAAATATGCTTCTTTCCTCAAAACAAAAATATACAAAATGGGTATTTTTTTGTTACAATGCTATTTGATATTAACATTAACAAACCTAGTGAAATTCCCTGTCTTGTTCACCATATCGTGTTGGACCCGTACTTGTTGTTCGGCCACGTTACGCATACGTCACGTATGCAAATCTGAAATGGCCTATATGTTCTCCACATCTCCCATTGCTGTTGTCCTGTCAAATAAAGAATGTTGTGCTGCTGACGAGCCGCTGGCTGTTGATAAAGGTTTTCCAGCCCCAAGACCCCAAAAGACTGGATTAAATAATGCGCCAGACTCACGTCAAAGGCAAAAGGAAAAGCCACTTTCCCAGTTCATCGAGCACAGAAACACACTCGAGTTCTTGGCATAATTTATGACTCGAAATTTATACCATTTCTTCGTCGGAGACAGACAATTGCCAAGACACTAATAAAATTTATTTCTTGTATATAACTTATGAAAGGCAATATGGCGCGAAAACTTAATGAAAAATGGTTGCTCAGCAGTGGCACTGCGACGTGTTTGGTCCCTGGCCCTGGTCCTCTCCTGGAAGCCAAAGATTTTTTCCCTGGCCGGCGGGCCAAGCAGCTGTGACCAACTAATAACCAGGGGGCGTGGCTAAACGTGCACGAAAAAAACTTTTTACATAATTTTTCGCCACTCATTTTTATTCCCTTTTTGGATTTATATTTGTGTGTGTTTGTGTGTGTGTCTGTGCTGTGTCACAACATCCACTGAAATTTTTATAAAGCTGATGCTCGGGCTTACGGAGCAAAGCCAAAACGGAAATCCTTAGTTTCCTTATGACAACGACATCCTGGCACAAAAAACCAAAAGAGAATGTCTGGTGGCAGCGAAAAAAAAACGAAAACAGAGTGAAAGTTTAGCCAGGCGGGAAATCTGCGGGGGAGAAGTGGTACAATTTTTTTTATTAGATTTCGCTGCAGTCACTTAAAGCGTCGCCAACTTGCCCTTGGCAAATTGCTGGCTTCCGTCGAGAGCATTTCCAGTTTTTCACGCGGAAATGATGGCATATTGGCCATCGATATCGACTGTCGGGTTATTAATTGACAGGGCCCTCTACTGACTGCATTTCCAGTTTGGTCCTCTAAGCGCAGTCATTTATTTTAATCAACTGAAAAGATAAAATGAAAATTGTTACCACCCCTCCACCATCAATCAAGTTGTCAGACTCTGAGCCGAAAGTTTTTGGCAAAAACTAAACAATATGCTAGTCTTCTCCCCCGGGAAGTGCAAATCAAAATATTTGTTAAACTCAGTTTTCAGCAAAGTTATCAATAAACACACACATACACAACATCAACAGAAAACAACAATATAATAAACTATGAGGCATTCAAATAAGTTTGGCAAGCCGAAGTTTCCAACATACTTTCTCGAACGATTCAAGTGTATTAAGAAATTAGGGAAATTCAAGAGAAAACGTATTATAGAACAATGATTTATGGTTCTATATTGAATAAATAAAAGCTAAATTATATAAAAAGAAAGCTAAGCTAAAATATATTTCACTTAATAAAAACAAAATTAATCTTATGCACATTTTGCCACTTTAGAAACCTTATCAAATATTCCCAACTTAAAGTATAATTTCTAACTATTTATATGCATTTTTGAAATATTTTAAAAGCTTAAAATTCAGGGAAAACCATTCTAAACTTTAAGTTGTCTTACCTTTCCAAGTCATGAGTTAGGAAACGCTGGCAACTTTAAACATAAATTGGCCAACCTCTTCAATCTGCTGAAAAATATGAAATTTCTTTGGCAAACTTTTGGCAGAAACCGAGAAAGCCACAATGAAAGGGCGAAGAGCCCTTTTCCAGGGAGTAAGCCCAATGTTGGTCTCTTAACAATTTTCAAGTATTTTACCCAAGTGTATAATGTAATTTGGTACAACTTCAGGAAACTGTGACAAGTTGCTGAAACTCACAACATCGATATAAATTCCGAGGTTTGATCAACGTCCGTCTGCCTATGGGCCAGGCCAAGTGGGCCATGTGGGCCATAAACGAATGCCATCGACAATGTAAGCCATCATTTTATACTTGTCCATATCTGAGGGGGCAGCTGGTCCTTGGTGTGAGATGGGAGTTGGGAATTGCCCATAATAAAACGCATAAAAACGGATCATGGGCAAATGGAAAATTCTGTTGCAGTTTTTATGTGCTCATCTCGTCTCACAGCTCTCTGTCTCATTGCAATTTGGGGCATTGTCTTACCCATTTGGCCATCTGGGGGCTCTGTGGTTCATTAGGCGTAATGGGAGTGCAAGTCTTCGCTTTATGGCAACTCGAGGCATAACAGCCATTAATATTAATCATACTAAAGCTGTTTAACTTATTCAAGAAGTCATTCCCGCAACTGCAAACTGCTCTCATCTTGGACTTGGACTGAGGCTTTTCTTTTTTTTTAGTTAGTTGGCACTTGGCAGACGGATTCTTATTATCCTAATGCGATTCGCAGGGGTTAGCCCACCTGGGGATGCGAGATGAGTTGGGTCCGAGTCATTTGTATTCCGGAAATAAATTTGCTTAAGTGCTAAAAATGTAATATGACATTTTGTAGTTTTCTAAAAGGATTATTTGCCTTTAGAGAAGGGATTTCTCAATTTCTTTTGTCATTTATGAAGACAGTAATATGTCAAACTTATTTAATTGCTAGAAATTTTATTATTAAACCTTTAATATAAATTTAACAGTGAAAGTTTAAGCTTTTCAAAGCTTTTAAGTGTCTTTTTTGTTGCTTTTGTTGCCTGTTTGTTTTATCAGTACACGCTCTTAAGTTTAGCTATTACAATTAAGTTCTAAATTTTATTGTTGGTATATTTACATGCAATTAAAAAAAGGATTCTTTACTACCCAAAAAAACTTAAATCTACAAGGAATGATAGCTTAAACTCTTTTAATTGCTAAACATTTCTTTATATTTTTTTCGGTTACTGCAATTTGTTTTCCGAACTGAATGCACTTGACACTGTACTCGCTTTCTGTGTGGCTGCATTTGGTAAATAGAGACACTTTAAGATGCAGTTCCCCAAGTGCAAAGCTGACTAAACTGAGCGCAACAAAATCGATTAAAGTTCCAGTGAAAGGTAGACAGACCTTCCTAAACCCCTTAACACCCTCAACCGTAGGACACAAATAGGCGTCAGGGCATGACAAGAGCGCGAAATGCATAACAACTCGCATTGCATTTTGTAAATGTCGAAAAAAAATTTGAAAAGGTAAACCGTTTTACTAATGCATGGCTGCACATACACCCCCTTTTCAGGCACACATTTTTGGATTCACAATCAACATAGAAACTGCATGAGGTGTGTTTAGAAATAATAAAAAAGGGAACATGAATGGGTTAGGATAATGATTTTAAACAAAGGAATCCAAGGATCCATGAGTGTAGGAGGTGATAGTAATAAACTATTATATAGCTTCTTAATTTCCTAGAAAATATAAAGATATATTTAAGATTATTCAGACATGGAATCCCTCCTGAGAATTCTACCTGAGATTTTCTCTTCTCTCTTAAAAATACCTACGAAAATAACACGGCAGAATATCTTCCTGGAAACCTCAAAAGTTTTCATAGTGAATGTAAATTTCCAGAAACCAGCCCGAATTACCCTCAGACCCGTTTTAAATCTTCGAAATGGAATCTGGGAAGAGTTATAGCTAGCCAAGGTGTTGTCTGTTGGCCACAGATCCCACTGGATGCCTCACTCCCTTACGGCGTCCCTGCGACAGACGACGACGACATACTTTGCACATGCTTGTGAATGACATTTTGGCATATTTTCGTATTTTATATGCCCGGCCTGCGTCCGTTCAGGACTTGGCTTTAAGGAAACAGCTGCCAACTGGCTTTTAGCATTCATTTGAAGCGAATTTGAGGGATGCGAAAGGGTAGAATGAGCGATTTCGAGGGCACCAAGGATGACTGTGGTCGGTGGGCTTTTGAATTGTGCGCCGGAATTCCAACTATGTGTGTTTGACTGGGCTAACAGTCATCTTGAGCAAGGCACACTCAAAGAAATTGTTTGTCTATATATAACAACAAGATAAAACACACTTTTATTAGATTCTGGAAACTAATGTTGGTAATAATTGATGTAGAACTATAAAATAAGAAGACAAGCTGCAGCCAAAACGTGCTGGCATAAAAATCTAGAAAAACTCTACGAATATGGGAAAACTTCAAAGAAGACCTTCGTTTGGTTTTCTTTTAATATTTGTTTAGAAATTATACTTTAATAAATGTTTCTAGATTCGTCATCCTAATGTTATTAATTTATTAATGTTTGATTCATGTTTTTGGAAGTTTAATATATTTGTTTCACTTAGTTTGTTCCTTTAATTTATTCTCTTTAATAAACTAACCTTAAATTATAGTTAAAATTGTAGGTAAACTGGTCTCTTATATTTAAACAAATAATGCTGGATTTTTAAAATATTTGTAAAGGATAAATGCTCTTTTTTAGAGTGCATTTTGCTAGGTTTTCCGATTTTGCTGCATGTGGCATGGCACGTGTGTACCGATGAGTGGCTCTGGCAGTTGCTGGATGACTCTGGTGCCCAGTGCTGGGTGTGCCCAATGCCTGGTATCTAAAATAGTATCTGCTTGGGATCTGGGCGACGGATTGTTTGCCTTTTCAGCGACTGATGCTGATATGCATCCAGCTGAGGAATGGCCACATACTCACACTTGCAGGGAACAATCAAAGTCATGTTGACTTTCAATTTAGCCGCTGTTGATTTGTGTCGTTGGAATTCGCAGTATTCTCTATTTTTTTTGCGGCACAGTTTCGGACTTTTTTCGGACCTGACCTCGTTCTTGGCCCTGTCCTGACCAGTTACGCAACTGTTTTTTTTTTTTTTTTTTTGTAGGTTTAGCGGGTGTTTTTCAGCTTGCTCTGTTTTATCCGGCGAAACGGAGAGGTAAAACAAAAAAAAAATGGTTTACTCGTGATTTATGGCGCGGAATTTGTGCTTACGTGGCTGCAATAGCTCCATCTCACCTGGTTCCCAAAGCACTTTATCCCGTCGTCGTCGTCATGTCAGAGATCTGCTAATGTCCTTCTCCTCCTTAGCCCGTAAGTCGTTGAGAAATTCGTTCGCTTCCGGTTTGAAACAGCGTTTCGTTACCGCGGATCATCTGTTAGGGCTAAGCTTTTCATTTCATTGGCCGCTTGGCATTTTCCGGGCTTTCCATCCATCATGCCGTTGTGAGGGGAATTTGTACTTTTGGACAATTTACCTTTAGTGCGCAGCGAGGAGGAGGTTAATTATTTGAAATATTTTCGCTACCAAAATGGCAAATGAATGTTATTATTTGAAACCGCAATAACTAATTTAATTTGAATAAATAGTTATTCGCCAGGTAAACCGAATTTAATTATTTAATTTGGCCTAACTTCGTTATTTGCTTTGTGGGGAATCGTTGACACAGACAGAATAAATGAAAATATAAAATTAAGAATACGTTTAAAATTCCTAGAATTTGCTGATGAAAAGAATTAGTTTTGTGTAGGATGTTGTTAGTGACAGTTTTTGTAAAGAACCGAATACTATTTTTCCTTTCTTCCTTGCAAATAGTAACCAAAACTAATACCAGAAATTTACTTCCTTTAACAATAAGTTGATACCGCAAAGTGAGTTATTTTGAAGTGGATTTCCTTGCCTAATGCCCGTTAACTGGCGAAAGGAATACGTTTTCAACGAATTTATGCAGTCGATAGGATTTATGGACCTCAACCAAGCTGGCGATTATCATATTTCATTGTTTGGCCAAATCGCAGGCGCAAATGTTTATGGCCAGGCCAACTGGCATCGTTTATCAGCTGCAAGCCAAAGCCACTTAATGGCAGCTACGACCACGCCCCCTTCTGGTCCCCCTACTACCCACCGCTGAGACCTCTCGTTAGTCGGCTCAAAAGTCAAACCGCAGCAGCACAGGCAGCGGCGGAGATTTAAGCATATAAAACAGCGCATTATTCGCAGGCGGTAACAGCTAATGCGGGATTTTAAGTGGAGGCGAGTAATAGAGAAGCGTACTCTCCGCTCTTCATAAATCTAGGCAAAGCACATTAAAATATTTCAAAGATTTGCCCGGCAGCAGAAAGCCAAGTTAAGCGGCTGAGAGGCTGCAGTTGAACAGAACGCTGAGGCAGGCTAGCTCTGGCAAAAAAATGTAAAAGAAATACAACAGATAATAGAAATGCAATGCTCTGGAAAAAAAGAAACACAAGAGAAAAACAGCAGACGGCAGCAAGGAAAAACGAAACGGGAAAACACAGGGAAAAATGTGGGGGAGAGCTGCTGCTGCTGAAAAAGAACTAAATCCCGAGCAACTAAATTTCGTACAGGATAGGAGAAAAATAGCAAAAATAACTCGGTTGCAAAAGCATGCGAGTTATTCACCGAATTCTGGGCATACTTAGATATATCTAGTTGTACATAGGTTCGGGTTTGATAAACTTTTCATATGTATCTGTGCGGATTTCCATTTGGAAATGCTTTACGCGCTCACACAAACGCTTAGAGCACATTATTTGAATGGAGGCTGTGGCAAACAATGGCATTGTGTGTCACTGTCTTTGACTTGGCAATTGCAACCAGAATAATTGACAGCAGTTGTGGGTACAGTGGGTACTCGCAAGGTGACCTATTGAGGTATTAAGTTAGTAAAAAAAATATTGAATACTATTAGAACAAGTTGAAGGATTTGTATCAGTCGTAGAAATGTGGAAACGTGTTTAAAGGGGCATATACAAGTAGCTATTGGGCTTAAAGGACAAAAATGTAAAGAAGGCAACTAAAGGACGTTGTTAGAAGCTAAATTTATTTCCGATAGGATAGATTTATATAGGTGACTGAAGAATCAGTTCTAAGATATGATAAGATAACAACAATCCTGCAAACAAACAAATAAAAAAGTAACTAAATCTAATGCCTTTAAAAATCGGGTATAAACTAAAGGCTAATATGGGATAATCTTTCTTTTATTTCATTTAAAATGTAATACACCTATTTCACCCACTGTACGCAATTGTGAAGTGGAATTTGCGACATGCATATGGAATTTCGAATCGCTTAAGTGTCAACTGCCTGACAGTATTTTGAGCGTGATATCGTTTGTCTTTTTTGTGCCTTACGGCCGCACAGTCTCTCAGCCTCACATCCTCTCGGCCTGAGAATAACCAAGTTTCCCAAGGAGAATCCTGCACGTATTTGCCAAGTTTATGTTGAATGGCACCTAAAGAGTGTGCAGCATAAATTGTGCAATTACAATAAATTGCCACATTCAAGTGCCTTGAGTACATGCGAATAATAATGCCATAAAATGTTAGCATGTTGGCCCTGACATGGAACCGTTAAATGTGGCAAGATCCAGAGACCACAGTACTCCCCCCCGATGCAAATGCAAATCCCAATCCCGATCCCGATGCAGATGCAGATACAGATTGCGGGTGCGGTTTGCAGCGTACTTGGCCATATAAGCCGGCTAATTGTGGAAAATCTGTCCAAAAACAGTCTAAGACCATTGTGCATCTATCTAACGTTTTGGTTATATCTCATCCTTAATGATAGAGACCGCCTTAAAGCACATAATTAATGATCAAGCGCATTAAATAGAGGCCATTCCTTATACGAATTCATATTTCTGGTTAATGAAAAAATTTATGCAAGGTTAATTAATTTTAACGAGCCCAGCGACAAGCAGCAAGGACTTTCGCTTCGCTTCACAGGAGGACGTAGGGACACAGGACGCAGGACGCCGTACCGGCTGACAAACGACAGGCAATAACAGCAACAGTATGAAGTAATAAAACTGTGGCGAACAAATGCTTGTGTATAGTAATTACCGAGTGGTTTTCCATGTTTTCCAAACGCGACCTTGTGCCCAGACCGGTTAATGGAGGGGACAAACAACAAAAATACAATAACGAATGCCCCGTGGGGCGAAAAAAGGAAAGGAAAGCCCGAAAAAAATGGCCGCCAGCTGGAGTTGAAAATTTGATGTCGTAAATCACACACGTAAATTGTGACACTCGTTAATTTTAACGCTCGAATGTCACTCTCATCTTGCTTTCTCATATTTGTGTATTTTTTTTGTTTGTTGAGTGTCAGGCATTTGTCAAGGGGATCCGCTTTAAGTATACATTTCACCTAATCTATGACAATTTAAACTTTATGAATTGTGCCAATTAAATGGGAAATTAAATTCGGGACAGGAAAAGCAGAACGCTTTTCACGCCTTGTACAGGTAGTTCTTTGAGAAAGGTTTGTTTTGTGAAAATTATAATAACCTATGATAATTTCTTTCTATGTATAAAACCCCGATATGTCGCCCCAAAAGCAGAGAAACAAACTAAATTAATTAGCGCAAAAGGATTGTTGTAAAAGTGCAACTTTCACCCCTTTTTGTGGGACATACTTCCAAAGTTTTTCACCTCTAATGAAAAATGTAGGTTTCTGGTAACAACAAGAACTATAAATAGCCAAAATACCTGCAGAAATCTCGCGAAAATTTCATTAGAACAGTTTTCTTAAAAACAGAAAATTGTCGTGAAAGTTTCGCGAAAAAGCGAAAACCTCTGGGTCGCAATCCTTGGAGGTCTCACATTCACAGCATTTTGTGCCACTTAAAAAAAGTTAAGAAGGGCAACCGCTGTGACCGGAAAAAGTTGTCGATTGTTTGGTAATTTTCTACCAGCCAGCTGCTGTAACCCAAAATCGTCGGAATCACTGGGCAAATTAACACTTTAATTTCATTTAATTCAATGCAGCCAATAATCAATCAGTCACGCCCCTCAAAAGGGAAATAAAGAACAAACGAATTCCATAGTTGCCAGCAACCTTAGTCCCATGTGGTGATTGATTGCCTAATTGATTGATTACCTCGATATGTGTCTGATGCCCAAGGGTGTGATAATGCCCATTTAAAGTCTATATTTGTGTTTCGCTTATGCAAATTTGATGGAAATGTTTTCACTCACTACATATTCGATGAGAAATGATGCGAGAAAACAAACAAAAGGCGCTGTTATATAACTAGCCAGTTGTTATTAAATAAACAAACATATGAATAATTGCACATGCATTTGCACTAAAAATATTATTGAAAATAAACATTAAGATAACGAAGCACAAATAAAATGGTGTGTTTGTGTGTGTGGGTAAAAACCAATATTGACTGTGGAAAATATGTTATGTGTGGAATTTATGGATGTGTCAGGCGAGCATTTTCCTAACTAATCTTCAATTAAGGTTGCATTGGCAATTATTTATTGCTTTTGGGGGCTATTTTTGTTCTGGGAATCAGAGTACAATTTACATGTTAACCAGTTTGGGTTTGTGGAAAATCTCTTATTTTAATGCCGCAATTAAAAAACAATTAAGAGCCATAAATCTGTTTGAAATTTAAATGGTTTGCGCAATTTGGTCGTAAGTACTACTACATGTGGACAGACCCGCATTGAGCTCAAGCCTTTGAGCTGGGTCGCATTGCGTATACGCAATACGCAAACCTTGCTGGTTTCTCTGCATACTTTGCGGACGCTCCATGTGTAATTAATTACCGATTCTTCTCCTTTTCGGAATTCATGTGGAAAAACGCTCCCATACCCGCAAACAGCCGCATAAACACCGACATTAATCAAGTTTTGTTGCAAATTAATTTGCCAAAGGTTTCTTTGGGCTGCCTGTGCAGTTGCTTTGGATAAATTAGTAGCCATAAATTAGAGGTCTTCACCATACCACCCCCAAACAAAGGCTGCTCATAAAGCAGGACTTGGCTATAGCATAATTGTCAACGTGCTTGGTGCGTCAACAGTCCGACGAAATTGGCCCAATCGAATCGAATTCCAAGCCAATCGCAGATCATTTACACTTGACCAGTTTCCCCAGAATTGGAATCAGCTAGCCAGCTGGCCCGTCGCCAGACTGTCACCCCAGTCTGCCAGTCGGCGCTCCAGTGGCCAGAGGTCGGAGTGCCGTCATTTATCAAATTTAATTACAGTAGGTGCCGGCCGGCCCCCACGTCTTACTCAAGTCTTGGTCGCGTGCTCCATGCCTTGGCCATCGACTCTGCCTTTGCCTCCGGCTGGCTGGGCAATTCGTTCAACTTTTCCCAGCTCTCGAAATTAACGCAAATTAATGCAGGCGAAGTTCGTCGTTTTTGCCCACGTAGGCAAACTTGGCGACGTTAAGTTTATGGGGCTAAAAGTGTGCTTATTGAATCCGTAAGTCGCTATCTATGAATATTTAACGGCTTGCAATTTTAGCTATTCAATTGGAATTCAGAAAACTATTTTTACTAATGAATTAAATGGGGGAGGATTTCTCAATCAGAAGAAAGAAAAGGCATTGATACATAAACTTCATTTGTATATAATAAAAAGGAATGACAAATTGGTGCAATGGTATACATGAGGTTTTTAAGAAATCTCAGGGTTTTTTAAAACCCTTAAAAGAGTGTCCAGAATTGTGCAACATAATTTTACATCTTTAAATAACAAATTTACACTGATATTATTTCATAACCAAGACTTCACCTTAGTTCTCATCCTCCTCCATACCCCAATACCTATCAATACATTGTCGTTATGGATTTAGGAGATGAAAAATAGTCTCCCTGCAATAGTGCAACATCATGTTCCCAGACATATGAACTCAACTACATAGTTTGACTCTGAGAACGGCGCAGAGCAACCGGAAACCCCTAATGGCTTACTTCGAGCCTCCAAAAATGGCACCCAATGGCAATTCCCATGCGTCCATTGAGGGCACTCCATCCGAGTTCCCAGGCTTTCGCCCGGAGCTGTCGTTTTTGGTGTCAATTACATGTTGACATGCCAACAGCTGCCGTTGCACAAGGGACAACCATGTAGCCATTCCCAGGAGATGTTTGGTCCCTCGTTGAACAAGGACCACTATACAGCGCAGCGGGATTCATAACGTGCCCTGGAAGACAAGCAATAAACTTATTTCCATAGATAAGATGTGCAATTGAAAAAGGTTTAATCTTTATTGTTATTGTCCTGATCTGAGGGTACAAATTTATTGCAACTTTAAAAGTTAAAACTGGAATGAGAAGTATTCTATAAATGGTTAGTTCTTAGGTTATTTGTGGTTTGCTTTTCGAACTCAAAAGATTTCCCTGCAAGTACAAGTTTTAAAAGGCAGCCAGCCAAGGCCTGTGTGTTTGTGGGCATCTGTTGTAATAAATATTGAGTCCGGCCCAGGGAGTTTGCCAATCGATAATAGTTTCGGAAAAGATACGGCATATAAACATGTGAATGGCGGAAGGGAAGTGTGTGTAGGTTTTATCGCCTGTGCACTTGATTATCTGCCATTGCATTTGCTTCCTGCGGCAGCTGTGTTATTGTGTGTTGTTTTTCTCACTGCCACTGCCACTGCTGCAGTTGCATCTGCAGCTGCCATTGTTTGCCACGTGGCCATTGAAATGATACCCTTTGAAGCATCCACACATAATGGTTGGACACTAAGTGTGTGGGACAGTCGCAGCTTTAGTCTTTGTAAATAAATGACAATACATCCGGCTTCCGGCTGTCGGTCGTTGCTGACCATTATGGTGTCGCTGGTAAGGATTTTTGTCAAGAGGCATTTCTAGAGGAGAGATAAATTGAGAAAAATATCGTATTCTTTATATAGTTATTTATTAAATATGTTGTTGAATTTATTATAAAGCACTGATAGACTAGTTTTATGTTAATGAGATTTTAATTCTAGCGAAGAGGAAATATTGAAATCGGTGTATAAGTTTAAAATTATCGAAAATATCGATAAGAACCCAATAACCTTTAACCATAGCACAGTTAAGGCACGTTAAGGGATTTTAAAATATCATTTACTTTACTTTAAGAATAGAAAAGGATTAATTTTTATTTATTTATTGAGTAGCTTGTGGACATATCAAAGTAAATAAATATATTAAAAAATATCGAAATCCAAATTCGAGTTCAATATCGATTTCAAAAATCAACAATGTTGCCATCCCTATAAGCAAAAGCCCAGAAAATGCAATTGCTGTTGCCAGTTTGTCGTTTGCCATTGCATTAGCCCACATTTGTGTGTGTCTTTGGCCACGTTCGACTATCAGAAGTCGTTCGGGAAATTATTGCCTGACACACAAATCGTTTTTCCAAAACGAATCGGACATTTGCATTTGAGCTTATTGCCGGGGTATCTCTGTGTTGGCTCTGCCTGCCATTTAGCCATGGTCTTAAGTCTTAAGATGCTGCCCAGATGCTTGTGGCACGTCTGTTGTATTGCAAACTCATCAGCATTTGGCCTTTTTGTCTATGTGGCAATTGTGCGTGGATGTGGATGTGGGTCAACTGCCTGGCCAAAAGGTGAACCGTGACAATGATGAGGGCAATCTCTCGGGCCGCCAATTGAATATTGCCCCCGATGAGTTGGGGCCCGCCTCGCTGATGTGACATTTAGATGGACCCGCTTGAACTTGTGCTGAAAACAATTTCATCCTGTCAGACTTATATCCCAAATGGTTCCATTAAATTCTATTTTGAGTCTTTTTTTTGGCGAAGGGCACTCACCTTTTTTGTATTTTTTAATATCAATTTATTTTTATTATTACAATTTTATCCCTCAATTGGGTAATTGAGCGTGGGACAATATGGTGCTAAAAATATTTCGATGAGACCGCATATTTACAGGAAAGCTGGCTATACCGTTTTATGAGTTTGGTTTATTTTTATATAAGGAAAATGCCAAATCATGTTAATAAAGCCATAAAAGTGTCACAAAATTCTGGACTGTACAAAATTTGTCATTTTAGGTTTTACAATGCTTCAGGTTGAAGCTGCCGACCGATTTATATTGTTTTTTTTTCATTGTAAAAGCTTTTTTGTGTCAATCAAAGATGAAGCCTATTTATATGTGCTCTTAATTGCTGAATCAGTTTATTGCATTACGCATACGCCTTGTATGCCTATATATAACCCACGAAATACAGCTAAATATGCACATACATATTTTCTGATGGATAAAGCGCCGTTTTATGTGAAATTTTTGTCCAAAAAAGACGAATGGTGTTGCCTTGGTTAGCAGGCAAACAACAAATTGCACTACCAAAAAGTGTTTGCTGGATGCCTGCTTTGTGCTCCTTGGCCTGTCTGCTGGCTTCTGGCTGGGATTGGACTTTAAATGGGACTAGGGAGGGGAGTACACAGAAAACAATTGCATACAGATTTGGAACTTATAGAAAGAAAATAAGACAAAGCATTTATAGGGTTTTTTAATGTCAAATTACGGATTATTAATAGAATATGGCACAAAATTCTATTAACACAAAGTCAGGACGTACATCGAGAAGAAAGAATTCTATACGATATATCGAAAAAAATATAAAATAAAATATAAATATAAATATAAGATCGAAAAAATCGTTAGCTTTAATAAATCGAAATTTTAAATATAGCAATTTAAGATATAATATAAGTTTTAATCGAAAAATATCACAAAATTTTGATTTAATGAAATATTTTGTTTTTTTTCGATTATATTGAACCGATATATCGAACTGAATATTGATTTGTTGCACATATATCGCTATGTTAAACTATCGATTTATTTATCAACTTTTCCGTACAATTTAGATGCAATATCGATATATATCTAACATTCCTCATATACATCGATTAATAAATAAACCTAATTCATTTTCGAAGCTCTTCTTTGAGTGTTGATATCCCACTGGGGTCGGGGGATTTGCACTGAGCCACTGTTGAAAGCTGATGCCTGCACGGCAGAGTGCATCGTTCACTCTTGGAGGCAAAATCAAATTTCAGACATTTTTATATATTTTTTTTTCTCCTTGTTGGCTGGCCGGATTTTTTGAGATCTCAAAGCCCCGGCATTGATGAAATTGCATTTTGATAATGGAGCACACTATGATGTAGAGTAACTTTCTGTGCCCATTCAATGTGGCAACTGAAGCGAGAGCTCAAGGCTTCCGGGGAATGCTATGGGATTGGATGCGATGCGATGCGATGGCTTTGCGCCTGTCACAACACCTGGGCACAGTTTGGCTTTAATAATTGAAGGCAATACTGGGAAAATGCATATGAGACCGAAAAGTTCCTAAGAAGAACCTCCTAGACTCAGCTCTTTCCTTTCCTGATCATTTTGCAAACGTATCAGTTCTCCTCCTTTTTGTTTTGCGCCTCATTGCATTTCTTTGGCATTCACATGACTGACTTTCTCACTTTCATCCATTGTGCGCTCGAAATTTCATTTTGAAATTGAATTAAAGAGTTCTTCTGGGCTCTGTGAATAATTCATTTGTTTGCGACTCTTTAAGTCGCATCCGTATTGAATTATTTTAGTGCCGATGCCGCTTGCCGTTTGATAAGTCACGATTTTGTAATTAATGTCGCAACTGTGGCGCCTCCAAAATGCTGAAGTGGATTTCACAATCGAGTTCGTGACCAGATTCGTTGATGATTTTAATGACAGACAGGCGGGCTGAAAAGGATTTATTGAGCTTAGCAAATAAATGTTAACGAGGATATAGAGTTGCTAAAGCGGGTCAGTTTTTAGACTAACTGTTATTTAAAGGTTACTAAACGGTCTTTAAATTACATACTTTGTTGCTTAACGGGTTAAAAAGGTTACAACATTCCCTTATTTGTTTATGGTGTCTAAAAATAACTCTAGGCTTTAAAGTTGATTGGCATTACGTGATTTTCAAGCTAGATGCCATTATCCTGCAGCCCATCCCAATTGAGTTATTATATAGAAAGTCTGAAAAATTGTGCATCATTCCAGTGCATGCATAAGGATAAGCTTGCATTAGTGTCCAACCTCCCCTCCATTAAGGACATGAGCACAGCACAGGCACATCCAAGGAGCACACACATGATTTGAGGCAAATCATCATCTTCCTCTCGAGATTAAGATGCCGACATCTTGCCCTCTGTGCCCTCTGGCCCCGAACACTTGAAATTTTCATAAATGGCTTAAGGACGATGCCAGGCTGATGTGAATGCTGCCTGCAACCTGTCAGTGTGTGTGTGTGTTCGCACACATACACATACACACACGGCCACAGTTCAACGTTGCCATTGCCACTGATGACGTTGTGGCTCGTTTGCTCGATTCCATCTTCATTTTTATACCCTTGATGGGGGTATTATGGTGCTTATAGCCCAGTGAAGGGAATCATCTGCGATCCCATAAATAATACTTGAACATCGTCACCAGGCGAGCCATGAAAGATATTTGTCAGAAGTTCCGGTTAAAATTTGAAATATGTAATTCGTTAACTATTTATGGTACTTTGCCAGGACATATTGTTGGAGTTTTGAAATATTTACCGGATACTTAGAAGTGGGAAATATAAAGGAGAACCAGAGAATGTAGCTAAAAAATGTTTATTTGTTTTCAAATAATATATTTCAAGTTTTAAGAGTAATAGTATTCGTTTCCTTTCAGGGTATTTCAAACTGCTTCTAGTTTTTCGCTTTTCTTTCTTTTATATTTTCCTCGTTTTTCCATTGGCAGTATTTTTCCTGTCATTACCACTTTTCGCAATTTTTTTTCTGCAACTTGCGTCTTCTTGGGTTTTCAGAGGTCCCTTTTTACTCATTTTGCTGTCACTCGCATGCAAAATTGAAATCATCAACGTCGTCATCAGTTGCTGTCGGCTTGAGTTGGCCAAGTTAGGGGGCGAGGGTTAGGTCTATTTCGCTTGTTCAAATCACAACTAAGCTGAGATGATATAACTGGCTTAAGTGAAAGTAGCACACAGCCAGCAACAGCAGCAGCAGCAACAACTTTTCCTTTGCCGCCTGTCTCAAGATTATTGCGCCGCTCAACGTTTTTCGTGTTTTTCCTTTTTGGGGCGCCCGGAACTTTTGCCCTAACAACCAAATAACATGGCGAGCTGCATTTTTGGCCGACGTGCTCGACAGACCATAGCCACGCCCCACAAAACGCCCACCCAGCCGGCACAAATTTTTTTGCCTTCGCATTTCATATTTTGAAACTAGGCCAGAATGCATAAATCTCTGCAAGTGAGTCACTGTGAAGATGGTCGAGGAGGATTATGGAAAGGCGAAAGGAAATTAAGTTTGCTGGCATTTTGGTGGTAAATCAGCTGATTGCATAAGATATTTTGCCTCCAAATAGATTTAGAGTGATGTATTTTGCAATAAAAATAAGTAACTAGGTTTTATTTCTTTCATAAGAATTATAAATCGAGATATTTTACTATAAAAAACCTTGAAGAAACCGTAAAGGATTTTAATTAAATCAAAGTTGTCATCTAAGCTTTCCATTTTATTTATATTTGAATCAATAATGAATTCTGTATCTTCGTATTTTAATAGCTTTATGGTGACATATTTCAGGAACAGAGGGGATATATTATCCTAATCTAGAAAAACTTGTAAGAATCTTTATTTTTACTTAAGTAATTAATTATAAATTGCCTAATTTCGTATAAGAATGGCATTCAGCAACTACTGAGTTACCCCTTAACATATTTGGTTATATGACCCATCTTGTGTTTGTCCCCTGTGATTATCCACAAATTATCTATATTAGCCACATTACTTAGCCCCCACACACACATTTGGCCAGACTAGACAGGGCCAAACGCATTTGTGGCATCGCATAACATAATGAGCTTACCCTTTCGTCGCTCTCTCTTGGGGGGGTTCTGGGGGGTTGTTTTCATGGGGTTACTTACTCGACACTGAGCGGCACAAATTATGCACAAACAATGCCAGGGAAAACGCAGAGTCTGCATGTTTGGATGTCACATATAAACACATATATATATATATTGCCTTAGTTAGGTGTCGTCTCATTTTAATAAGACAACATTTGGTGCGCTAGCAGGACGAGAGTGTTAACCACTGAAAGAAATACCAAGCAAGAAATAAAATTGCTTTCAATTTTACCTTAAAATCAATCCTATTATTTTCTTTGTTAACTTAATTTCTTTTTCATCAATCTCTTTTAATTTAATCAGAGAATCCTATAAACATTTTCTTTTATTTGTATCACCGCATCTATTATTTTTTGTGTGTGCCTGAGGGTATCCATTAAAGCGGTTACCAGCGCAGGACCTGTTACATAAACAATGAGCTGCCAATGTGCAGCTGCCAGCTGCAGATGTCCTGGCACTGCAGCCAGGCTACGCTACAAACGGGCGGCGAGCACGCAAAGTCGTTAAGTGCTGCGGAATGGCTTAGCCGGGGCTCTGGACTCGGATTGTTGCACATTGGCCCATTCCCGACTCCCGACTCAATCGATTAAGCGGTTTAAGTGCCCCATAAGCCGCCTCGCCTGACTGCCTTCCGCAGGAGCCGTTCCTCTAGCCTGTGTATCCTTGCGGCCGCCTGTTGTGAACACGTGTTTGTGTATTGCCTATCCCCGGGCGGAACACAAGCTGCAGGTTGTTAGCTGATAGTTGCAGGTGTTGCAAGTAGCTAGCTGATAGTTGCCAGTTGCTAGTGGCAGGTGCATTATTATGGCGCTGCGGCTGGAGTTCGCACACCCCTGGGTAATTATTGAACATGTTTATTATTTGCTTAATGGACCGCAAGGCGTTGGCCCTGCTGAAATGCGTTGCCTACTTAGGGGCGTCTCATTTTTCAATTTACACGAGGACTTACACGAGGAGGCGTTCGTGTGCAGTTTATGTCCTTGCCAGCCGTTTGTTATCTGTGTGTTTAGTGTCCCATGTCCTCATGTTGTCGTAAACTTTAACGCCAGCCATATTGTATGGTATATATACCCTACTATATGCTAAAAAGCAGCTTGTGCAACTTGCAAGTACATTTGGAAGTCCTGGTACGATGTGTTTTATGTTTATTTATTCCGGAAACCCAGTTGAACTCACGAAGCCGTCGTTAAAAGAGCATCAAAAGTGGTTTAGACTACAATAAACCCCGAAGCCCATCGAGTGTGTGTGTGTGAGTGAAATAAATAATTCCTTTACAGTATACTTACGGAATTACCTTAGAACATCAAAGCTGGTAGCTGGTGGTGGGCTATTTTAGGGTTCCAAATGTTCAGATTGAAATCAGCTTGGGTCAGCGAGATAACCTACTTATGACCTACTTATCAGGATAAGCGCTCATATTGAAAGAGATGGCCAACTTTATGGCCAACCCATTTCCCCCCTTCTAAGTGACCTTTGTTTTGTTTCTGCTGATTTTTAATCCTCTTTCACACAGTCCGAATTACTGTCGTAAAATTTTTTTTATGTTTATTCCTATAAATGTCTGTGGTTGTGCTGTTGTGGTTACTTTTGGTTTATATTTTGCCAGGACTTTTAGTTCGAGTTCGATAAAAGATATAAATACGAGTAGGTCGCAATGTAAGTTGCCTTCGTTCAGCTATTAAATTATTGAACACCATAAAATAATTACAAAATGCAATTTATACCGGTCTAATTAAATGGAAAATTAATTATACAAAACACCAAGTAAATTGAAATATTACATCTTTGTTGGATTATCTTTTAAAAACATACCTGGAATTAAAACCAAAGCGACTTTTATGATGGGAATAATATTCGTTTTGATTTAAATCGGTTTATTACGTATACGTATCCATTTACGCTACCAAAACCTATACAGAAATAAATGAATGTTTAATATATAAATACAAACATGCAACTCATTCATATGTTTATATATTTTTTTGTATTTATATGGGTTGTGAAAGCGACCAACATGTATTTACAAAGGGAACTTAATAACGTTCATATGCACTGTTGACCAATAGATTTTTGTATGTCTCTGTCAGTTGGACTTGGTGGATATTTAATGAACTTGTTTTTTTTTAATATAAAACCAAGTGCCGTATTTAATAAATATTAAATGCCATTTTGTCTCTGTTTTTTACAGAAATATGTCAGTGAGCTGTCGACTGTTCGCGACTGTGCTACCGAGTGTCAGGAGAAAGGTAAGTTATTATTATTATTACATTATTTATCAGGCTTTTGGGCAAACCACAAAATCAAAATAATAAGTTAATTGTACCATGTAATTGGGCAAATGAGCATCTACCGCAAATAAATTGAATTTTGACATCTGCATCTGTTTAATAAATGATGAAATAATAATCAAATATTACTCTAATTGTATTCAATAGAAATTTGGGAGACCCAAACCTATTGCTGCACCGAGGACGGCTGCAATTCGGGCAACCAGTTGGCCTACTCCGTCGTCCTGTTGGTCCTGCCCTTGCTTTCAATGGCCTGGCCCACTTTCGTGGATCTCTGGAATACGCGGCGTTAAGGAAGCCTCGATAACTTCTACTCACTCTACATTTTCTGTTCTTATAATTTTATTTAATTTTTAAATTTTCAGCAAGAAAAATGTATAAAATTTCCATGTTTAGCATTTATTTTTTGGTTACCAAATATTATATATATAACAAACAAAATTCTGTGAACGGGACCTAATCAAACGAAAAAAAAGCGATATAGAAAAGTTACTCGAAAAATTTAGCATTTCAGACGGTTTTTTTTGTGTGATTTATAAATTAAACACATTTGAATGTATGTATATTTTGCCATATATTTACTGTTAATACTTTGGGCTTTGTATTTATGACTGTCTTCCCAAAAAAATATAAAAATAAAACAAACAAACGATAAAGATAGGGGTGCCCGATCGCCCAGCAGCTTAACTAATTCATATTCACAAGAAATAACAATTGCAATGCCAAATTACTACTTAAATCGTGTTAAAATAAATATTAAAACGAGAGCAAAACAAAACACAAAGGAGTATAGTGTTTTTGTAAGAGATAATGCCAGCTGTCAAAAGTACATAAGAGTCGCAATCATATTAAGAAGTGAAACGAAATATATAAATATCACCGAATTCGTGTTGAATGCATTTCATGGACATACTAATGTGTACACCTAAGGTTAAAAAACGAAGAACGTAGAAATTAAATAGGATCCAAATATCCAGCAATGCTTGAGAATACAAAGAACAGGCTTCACTTAGTGTTTTTGCATTATAATTTCCACCTTAATAGATCCACAAATATTACGCAAATGTCAAAGTCACAGTGAGTTTATTTTGGGGTCTGTGATTTTGTACTTTGAGACAGTAATATTTGCTGGAAGTCTACAGATTATATGTTGTTTCCTAAGCTAATCACCTAATGATGAATTTTCCTCGAACAAAATAAAAAGAAAATGTTTATTACACATGTGAACATGTATGTAAGTTTAAGGCAGTACGAATTATTAATAATAGTAACGAACACTAAACGAAAATCGAACAAATTTTCACTCCACTGTTCATGAGATTCTAAATTAAATATTAAAACTAAAACCGCAACACGATATAAATCAATTAATATTCACAAAACCAAATATTTGTAGCAAAGTCTAGCTCGGATAGAGACAAAACCATTCGGCATAGCGTAGGTAAAAAAAACTAATTAATAGAATTATTTAGAATTATTGAGAGTTTAGTGAACCCAAGTGAATTACCATGGAAGTTCTTAACGATTTTCTTATATAGAGCACTTACGCGATTCCATTTTTAATTATTTACAATAATAATATTTTAAAAGAATAATACTTGCAAACATATATATGGAGAAACAATGCATACGATATATATATATATACAACAAAATAGAGTCTAGGTTTAAGGGCTTTCACTATATTAAAGAAATAAAATGTGTGAAATATGCAAAAAAGAGAAACGATTATACAAATAAAAAATGTTAAATGTTAGTTCCTCAAAAACCAAAGCAGCTTGTGTACTCGTATTTAATGCTCACTATCGAATAATTTTGCATATGATTAACATTTCCCCACTTAATAAAATGAGTAAATCGAATTTTCATTTAATTATATTAAATGACAAAATAAATTATCTTTGACATTTTGCCAATTAAAGTGTCAAACTTTCTGTCTGCTTTGGCTACATTTAATGCAATTATTTCGTTTTATATTCTCATGATGATGATGATGATATAAAAAGTCGGAAAGGGAAAGGTAATTCCAATTTCGATTACACAACACTAATAATAATTGTATGTATATGGTATATGTATTTCCAAATAACATTTTAATTTAAATTTTTAGTAATAAACTTCAATAAAACAAGCAAAAACGAGACCAATTTCGTTTCTATTCGCTGTTTGCCGAAACAATTGAATTAATGAGCCCCATTGCTCTCTCAGGAGCCAGCCACTCCTCAGCAACTAGCACAGCGAAGGACCTCTTTGACAAACTGGAGCAAAAAAGAGTAATGGCCAGGCTAAGCCCCAAAGCTGAGAAATATTTCGGAGTTCAGCAGGGCCATAAATATTTGTCTCCCCAGGAGTTTATTGCTTGAAATGAGGGCTTTTCCTAGCTCTAGGCCACGGAACTAGCCTCAAACTGTTCACAAATTATTTATGGCACAGATATTTTATTTGCAAAAATACATAAACTGGTGAATTCATCTAATGATGCCATTATTTTGAACACAAAATGCATATTTGATTAATGAAATATGTAGAAACTTAAATGTGTATTTGTCATAGCAAATTTCTATAAATTATACTTGTTTCATTAGCTTTTCAAATTGCAAACTAAGTAAATTTAAAACCAATTTCCCGCTTTCCAGCCCCTTGTTAACGCTTTAAATCGGCTCTGCTATGTCGGTTAACCTTTCCTAAAATAGAAAACATTTATATATATAAAAAAAGGGAGAGAGTTGTGCTAATGTTTGTACGCTTCAGAGCATACGGTAATCCGGATAAGCCACGCATTTTACATATCGTTGGGACAAACAGAAAAAGTTGCGCCAAATGCCCGGCCAGAAACACGCGATAGCAGAGCGGAGGCAGAGTGGGCTTAGGGCGAAAAGCTTAACAAACAAGTTCGTGATGTAACAATTGAAAGCAGAATGAAACGCGGTGTATGTGTGTGTGTGTTCGTGTCAGCAAAGGATTTTGTGCAATTACGCGGCACAGCGAGTGAAAAAGGAGCCGGCCATAAATATCAAAATAAATGCAGCCTTGGCGCTGTCAAATGGATTAAATTAAAGTCGTGCCGCAAAATTGCAATGCGCTTGATTAAAAGGACGCGATAGTCCTGCTCCATTAGCGAGGCCACAACTGACTATTTGAATTTGCTGTTCCACCGCTGCCCCCCATTTACCACCCATTTTTGAGGTATTTCCCCAAGACAAAAGGAAAGACAGCGGCCGCAGTCAAAGCCATTAAATCGCTTCAAGGATTTCTGGCCGCTTTGAGGCATTCCCGGCATGGTTCATCAGGCCGGGCAGGACTCGCTGTCAGTGGCAATCGGCACTAGAATCCACTTGAGCATCATTCGCATCATCGAGCTCCACTCGAATAGTTTACTCTTCGCTGCAGTTTTCCTCGAAAGTACTATAAAGATTTCATTTCATTTTCTTGATATCGAGACGCTGTCTATTTAAGTGAGTACGAGTATTCCCAGATGTCAGGAGAGTTTCTTAAATGATATTCTATTGAAAAGCAAAGGTGTAATTTCCTATAATAAAGCTTAATTGCAATTTAGGTAATAAATATGAACGTCTTTCGGATTTCTTTGGAGGACTCTAAGATGAGAAAATGAAACGCAACGATTTCGCATGAAATATATTTTATTAAAAATAAAGTAATTTCTACTCTTTGCGTTTACAAGTTCTTAAGTCTTAATTTTAACAATTCAATCATTGAAAATTTGTTCTACTTTAAAAATGAGACAAATAAGAGCTACAATCATCATATTTTGTAATTATTTTTGTCTACCCATTAGAAAACTTTATTTTATTCTCAAACTTTCTTAAATCTTCCTAGTAATGTCTACTGCAAATATTTGTTAATTCATTTTCCACTTCAACGCAGCTGAGAATGAAATAATGTTGACAATTTTTGCAATCACAATCAGCCGAGTGAACAAAAGGCACCAAGGCACACCCACACAGAATTAATTTATGACACTTTGTGTGCCGGGCATACAAAACAAAGCAAACACACACACAACATCCGGATTCCGGGCAACATTTTTGTGGGCGTTTTGCGTGCAGAAGTCGCCTGACATCGGTGTCCTTGAGGGCAGCATAATAAATGCCAGACTCCAAGCGGGCCAAGTCAAGCTGAAACCGAATTAAGCCAATCTCAGGCAAAAGCCAGGCAGGGCTGCCAAAGAAAACAAGACCATAATGAACGCCGGTTCTGCTGCCAAGAGCTTGTTGACCAACAAAATGCAACGAGAAACGAGCAAGCTGGGGGGGTAATGATGAGAAATGTCACCAATCTGCCGCATTCGAGTGCAACATTCACACTCTTCCTTCATCGACGGAAGAGGCTGCCAGCAAATATGAAAATCATGCCAAATGCAGAGCTCCAGCCTCTCGTCCAGCTCATCTAATTAATGGACATCTGACATGGACCTGGTAACGGTCCATTGATTGCTCAAGGCAATTTTCAATTCCTTTTCCTGACTGATGGGAAAAGTTTGGCAATGGGAATTAATCTGGCCGCAGGCACAAAAAGTCAGGTGCAAACTGTAATGGAAATAGGTTATTATCTAGGTATTAAATACTCCGCAGGGGGAGAAAGTAATGAAGGTAATGCCTTTAAGTAATTGATTAAAACGGTGCAGTGTTTAAAGGAAAATGCAATTCAATTCTTAAAATATATTGAGAGAAATATCAGTACACATTTTTTGTCATAATGAACTGCAGTCTTGAGAATAGTTAGAAAAATAAATGTTGCAAGTTTATTAATTATATTTATTTGTATGATTCTGCTTTTTTGTAAAGCCCTGTAATACTATAATCCAGATTCTACAAAAATAACGAGTCTTTGAGGGTCCTTTTAAAAGGTATCTTATAATATGTTAATAAGATAATACTAACATAACATATTTTATTTCATACTCTTGGACTGTTTCTTAAAGGTTTTGAAAACATAAGTGATTTCAATCTCCTCCTTATAATAATAATATTTATTATTAATTTAGTTATTTAAACCTTATAACTGACTAAGTTAAAGGCCACTTGGTAAGTCTTTGGGAAAGGTTTTGAGTCCATCCAATGCGCTGAGTGTTTCTGTACATTATTGATTTGTCTGGCACATTTAAGCAATGGCAATGGCCATTATCATAGTTATCCAACCATTTAGCACTGCAAACACTCGGAGCATGAAGGGAAAAACAATTAAGTTTCTTTTGTGGCACAAGTCTGGGCTATAAGTGAGCATGGCCCCCGGGAGTCGGAGCCAGTCGATGCAGCTGCCGATTCACACCTCCATGCCATGCCATGCCCGCTGCCCGTTCCCGTTCAGATTCTCTTTCGGAGATGGCCTTTAAGCAGCTGCCTTCTTAATTGCTTGTTGGCTTTCAGCTGGGCCGTATCAGCGTCAGTTGCAGGCGGCGAAAGTCAGGCAGCCAGCAGCAGCTTTATCCTTTTCATGTCATTAACAACGGAACGACAATGGCAAGGAGTTGCCAGGAACCTGCCACGACTTTTGCCGACATCCTTGCATTTCTCGCGCCTTATCGCCTGATCTGCCTTTGCTCTGTGCAATTCATATTTTAATTTAATTCATTTCCATTTTCCGCTTTTCGGCTTTGGCGTGTTGACTTAACTTGACTTTTCCCCTGCATTCCCTGGCTCTTAAGGTCGTGTTAAAATGGAAAATTGGCCAGCACATTAATCCCACGCCGATGCCGTAATGAATGCTCTCTCTTTCTTTGATACCGCCTACATCTTTTAAAATATCATTTCCATCGCTCGATGGTCACGACCTCTGACCTTCTCTGCATTTAATTATTCAAACACACATTACGCATACGCAGCATATGCCGCCGGACCAACATTTGTCGGCATTCACAGGCCACAGAAACAGTAAGAGCAGGCCGGCATGAATGAAATCAATTAGACAAGACCCATTAGGGCACGAACAAACCGAGCTGGGATGTCCGGGAAACTGTTAATTAATCAAATCGTGGCCATCGCTCCGTACAATGATCCGCATACGCCACGTTGGCCAAGAAGTGGCGGCCTCCTCTGTGTGTATATTCCTTTGAAGTGAGCAAAAGGGCGCTCTTCAGTGGCTATATCATTGTATGTTTCACGGCCGGTGGCTTAATGAACAACGCGTTGTTGGGAAATTGCAATTTAATTGGCTCACTCCACTGGATGTTTTTGTTCTTAGAACTTAAACTCGGGCTGCAGTTCACTTGAACAGAACAAGGTTGAGTAAGAAATAATATTAGCTAATGATTTAAATGATAATTAAAGTCAATTATTTGATAAATAATAACGTTTTCTGATTAAGTGCATTTTAAAAACAAAATACTTAAGTAATCGTTATTTTAATATGGTGTTTGATATGATAAATGATAAAAAATGTTAATTTAGTTATATTATATGGAAAGTTATATTTGGGGGAAATTCATAAGTAAATGCAACTGAAATTACACAATTTTAGCCACCAAAATCCCCGCAATGACAATGCAATGCAATAATTCACTCAACTCGGCGTAAATTCAATTTATTGAATGCCAAGTAGACGCGAATCAAATTGCTATTTTTCCCATGATAAAGAGAGAGAGCTGCCCCACGAAAAAGAGAGGGAGCTGCCCCCAAGAAGATGACAAAAAAAAAACTGACCAAAAATTGTCCAGTGAGTGCCAAATTTAGTTGGGAATTTATTTGCTGTCTGCGAGACGAGTCCTCGACAGACTAGACGACGCATTGGCAAACTAATTTTATAATTTATGTTATCGACCGGTTTCATTTGAAATTTATTGCCCAGACCCCTCCTCCGGTGTCCTCCGGTTCGTTGTCAGTTCGATGCCGAGATTGAGAGCCCAGACTCAACAACGTGCATGTGTCCCTAATGAATTTTTAAGCTACCAACTAGCCGCACACAATTCAATTATTTGATTTCGTTACTATTCCACTTTTATTTTTTTGCTCAGAGACTGTGCTTCAGCACGAGACTGGAATTTAATTTGTGTCTGAGGTCCAAACCGTTGCCGGCAATCTGTCAGTTACTATACTAGCCAAACTTGGCTCCCGGGGCAAAAGTCACAGGGCCATCGCAAATGGCCTTAATAATGAAAACGGACAGGACAGCCGGTCAGAGGCTATGGCCAATGAAAGTGAAAGGACGGGGGGTACCCGGTAACAATGGCCGCTTGGAATTGGCGAAATTGAATTTCACACCTCTCTGCACAGGATCTGGATCAGGATAATGCGCTGCCGGGTCTTTGTTTATTCCATATTAGAGGGCAACTAAATGGAGCCACAAAGAGACCGTGGCCGTATCCGATGATGATGGTGTAGGTGCCATTTCAAGGTCCCTTTCTTCGGCAAGGACATGGCGGCGACAAGGTAACAAAAGGTACACGTTGCAGCTCGGAACAATGGCATTCTAACAATAACAAAATATTGCCTACTTTTTCGGTATATGTACACAGTGCTGTGTATTGTGCACAGTGTATTGGTTTCATTTCCGCGCCGCAGGACAAACTATAACTTGACATGCCCGACAGCGTATTTTTCGTATAAAAGAGTGTCCTTCTCGGGCATTATTTCATATTGCTTACCTGGACCTGGGATAAGGACAGATAAAGCGAAATGGACAGCTCGGCACTAAATATAAATTGTTTACCGAAGCATGCAGGTAGTAATTTCTGAATTTATATACGGCGAACTGCGAGGAAGCTGCGAGGAAAATGCTTTGCAATGCAGTTGGTAATAAAGTTGGGTTTTCTGTGAGACATCGGGTTTTTACTAGTATGTGGAAGTATTTTATTTTTAAATACAGAAATTCATACATTTAGAAATAAGATAATATTCTTTTCAAATCTTTAAGGATTTTTATGTTTTTAAGTTTATTTAGAAATGATTTATGTTGTTTTTCAATTCAACTTTTGGGTTTATTTTACCACAGTTATAAACCCTTTTAAAATGTGATTCCTTTAGAAAACCATTATAATAAATCAAGCCAAGATTTATGCCTCATCAAATATGTTATAAAAATACTCCTTAAAAATTGCCTTCAACTGTGATTTGTCAATAAATTTATGAGCTTTCCGCTTTCCTTTGGTTTGTAGGCGCACATGGGAATTATTTTTTGAGCGCAGTCTGTTAAGCAAACATAAATTCTTACCCCAAAAGTGGTGGCGCCAACCCGGGGTGGGTTCCCTGGTAAATGACGTACATTTTTCTTGAATTATTCCAGCGTAAATAATTCAAGTGGTAATTCGCATTTTTTGCCCTTTTGTATGGAATTGGAGAGCAATCTTTGTTGCTGTTTATTGTGTCGGTGGCTTGAGGTTTGCGTCGGTTTGTCTTTTTGCCATTTGCCTTCTGTTTGTTTGTCGTTCGAGCCAAGGCGAGTCGAGTCGAGTGGGTACCCCTTATCCTTTTTCCCTTATCGCACATTATTTTCCGGTTGTCTTTTGGCTGCCACTCGCATTTGTTTGTCCTCCTGCCCGGCCGCACACAATTTGTTTCCCTTTCATTGATTCTTTTTGTCTTGAGCTCCTCTCCATGTGCTCTACTACTTATACTGGTATATATATATATACTTTTCTGTGACCTGCCAGTACTTCAGGTTAATGCGGCACTTGAACTTTGAATTGCTGTTTCAAATCGTTCGGTGATTGAGCCATTCGCAAAGTTTTTCAAGCCATGGGTAAAGTAGTTTTTGCTAGGTATTTACAGAAGTTAAAGCGAAAAATAAACCAGATAGTTGCATTTAAATTAAGCTGAGATTTTAAGGTGTATCTTTTAGGTGGTAATTAAAAATCTCAATCGCTCTTGCGTTTATGATTTCTTTAAGTTTTGTAATTATACCTCATACTTCTGCATATATTTTCATAAAAAGCAACAGAGTTTCTTTTAAGCAATTAATTTAAATATTTCCTTAAAGTCCCCCCAATTCAAGAATGCACTGCGAAACTCCAAGCTCCAATGGCATTTGGGCCAAGTACGTTGCGCCCAATCTGGCCAGTTCCTGTCGGAATTATAGTATATATGCGGTAGAGTCACCTGATCTCGACCACAAAACATAACTTTGTTTTTATGGGCCGCAATCAAAATTTATATGCAGAAATGTGAGGAGAAAAGGGGCCAGGATGTATCGCATCGGCTATTAATAACAATTCTGGCAGGGCAGGCCGCATAAATTCGGCCAAGTCACACTGGCCAACTGCAGGGCGGCCCAAAGCAAAGGGACTAAGGGGACACGCTTCAGTGCTGCCAAACATTCTATTAGAAAAAAGCATACATCGAAAAGATGTTTTCAATTTAAGAAAGATTTATTCTATCTCGGAAAGAACTCAAGGAAATGAAAGAGTTTTATTTTGAAAAATCTTTGCTGTACCCTTTTAATAATGTTTTAATTGTGAAATGGTTAAGGAAGTCTTCTTAGAAATTATATCTTTATAATTGTTTGAACATCTTTACAAAACTGTGGAGTAAAATTAAAATATTTATTTCTTCTTATAAAATATTTGTAAATAAAAACATCTCGTCCCAAATAGAACCAATTGGCACCACTGACTTGCCTTTAGCCCTAAGCTAACCAAACCTGTGTCAACTGCAACACCAATACCACGTAACAGCGGTGGGATCACCGACTATGAAGTTGAGGATAAGCTAGGAGCAACGGCAGCCACAGGCCCAGTTTTTGCGGCCATGTCAAGACCGGGGGACTGTGAGCCAGAGCGGAAGTGGCCAAAAAGTGTTGCCAGGCTAAACTGAAATGGTTAAATAATTTTTGCATATAAATAAGAGCATAGGAGAAATGCTTATGGCGCTTAGGGCCAGCGGGGATAACGTCCAGGATCTGGCATTCATTGCAGTTACCGACCAGCAGGTTCAGTTGCCTTTGAGGCAGCCCGCAGCTTGTAGCAAGGAAAAGAGGAAAGGAAACTCACAAACGAATGTCGCATTGATGTTTTCCAATTAAAGCTGGGTTTATTTCCGTTTGATAAGCAAATTTCTATGTAGTTTTAAACTAGGTATAATTGTATAGTAACCATTAAAGGAAATATTTAACTGAAACCCATTTATGTTCCCCGTATAAATTTAAATATAAGTAATGCGATCGCATCTGCCGAATGTATTTGTACAAATAGCAGCAGGCAATATCAACAGCAATAAAAATTCTTATTTTTTTCGTGTGTCACCCGTTAACAAATCATTCCGTGTGGCACCTGAAAAAATGGCATAACCTTTTTGCACATGCCATCCAGCGGACGGGGGCGGTCGTAATAAGAGCAGAGACATCTGTTTTATATGGACCGACATCGGATGAAAGAAATACTTTCGTATATACAAGAACTGATGGCAAGCAGTGATGGCAATTCAGCTTTTTAAAAGTTACATTACTTTTTTTCCAGGAGAGATAATGTTGTATTGATTTCGGATTACCTTTTTGTTATCTTTTCAACAACTATAAATATAATAAAGTTTTCTTGAAGTATAATTTTGTCAAGAATTCATAACGGAATCCAGCGGAAAACTAGTTCTGTTCAATCTGAATATTGAAGTGAAAGTAGTATCAAGTATTAAGTCATAAAAGTTACTGGTGAGAAAGAGGTGCTTTTGAACTGCAACAAATAAATAAACACCGCAAACATTTAATATTTAATTCTCATTATCTTTATCCATTTTTTTTATTTAAAAATGCTTTCAATCACAACTCTGATGAGAGCCCAGCTGACGCGATCCAAGGACACGTGTACCAGCTCACAAACATCCTGGATGCTGGCACACAAATATGTCCTTCGCTTGTTATATGCTAATCCGAACATTGGGCCAACATTTGCGTTTGACAGCTTCAGGCGTTGGCTTTCAGCGCTTGATGAGCCACTACTGACCAGAAAGAGAAACGGACCTGGTCCGGTCCAGGTCCAATCTCGGCCTCGTTTGCCTGGCGGCATGATAAATTGTTGCTCCCGACGGGCTGACATATTTTTCGGGGTCTTAAGCACGCAGTGAAAACAAAAGCTCCCGAAAACTGTTGGCCTTGAGACGGTCAAAGGAGGGCTGACAAAACTATATTAGATATTCACACACACTGGCCAATAAAGGAGAGAGAAGAGGAACACTGGTTAAAGGTAAGGAATAGAAGGAGGAAAAATCGTTTTAGAAATTTTAGAAAAAGCTAAAGGTTTGTATTAACGTTAAAACTATGATAGTGGTTGGTTGTGCCTGAATATGGATGTATATTGATAGGATTTATGATATATCGCGCCTAATTCATATCTTAAATATGGTAAGCTTCGATAAATATGAATTAAAATTATCGAAAAATATCGCATTTATCTTTAAAATAGCGCTAGTATTAAATTTGGCTCTTCCTTTTTTGTGAGTATATTGGTCGATGTATTAAATAGAATAACAATTTATCGCACACATATATTGCACCGATATAGAATTGTTTGATATATTTATCGACCTTCTCATCAAATATCGATACAGTATCGATAAATCTATAATATCTGGCATCTCTGTACCTAACTCTTCTCACAGTCTCTAGGCAAAAGAGCCAAGTAGCTGTCATTAACAACATCTCATGTACAGAAACCTAGATTTCTCATTAAATTACCGATTGAAATATTATCAACTTTAATTTATGCTAAATTATTACACTCTTTTACCACTGTGCCTGGTGGGTCTTATATAGTGGCGCATTAATAATGCACAGGGGCATTTCGGCGAACTTAGGCGTGACCACAGCCTCCCGTGTCCGGTGCAGGCAAATGCCTTGATTTATTCCTTTATAATATTTCCCACTTGGTGGCCCCTCTGCCTCTTGTTAATGCCCCCGCCAAGGATGTTGTGGCAACGGCGGCGGCGGCAGCTCTTAAAGTGTCCTCCGGGTGCTGCTGCTCATTGTGCTGACATAAATTGAGGCAAAGCCGCGGACCGCCATTGCAGTCGACATATTTCGCAGCCGGGTTTTATTTCGTCCTTTACGTTTTGGGGACAAGTTTGGCGCGCTGCCAGCAACTCGCCCTGACATCTCGCTAGTAATTTCTGTCGGTCTTGCGAGTTTATTAAAAAATATAAAAATGCAATGAAATAAAAAGCGCGAAATGTGGCCATCAATAACACGGCCAGACTATATCGCCCGCTGGCTCTCCCTTGCGACTGTATATATAAATAGGAGTAGTTGGTGCCCAGTTTGTAGTTTGGCTTGTTGGCCTTCCGCTTTCCGTTCCGTTTGGTGTGCAACAATATTTGTTCTGTGCTGATGATTATTTGAGCGAAATTGATATGTTTGGCCTGTTTCAATTATGTCAGCACGAGCGTAGATAAAACCGCCCAATGAAATATTCATTCGCAAATAATCCCTTCATTGCAAATGCACGTTTTGTAACTACCGACTTTTTAATGGTCATTTTTAAAATGCAATAGCCGTTCCAGTTTAACATGCCGGGACGACATTTATCAACGCAACCCGGATCGGTACCAGCTGTATATCCATCTGCTGCCAGAGAGGAAATGTTGGACGACAACCGAAAAACCGCACCAGAAACCACGACACACACACATTGTCTTTTCGGTTCCGTCTGTCAGCGAAAGCGTTTTTTAACCGAACTGTTGGTAACTGCGAATAAATTTGGCCTAAAAATGCCGCAAAAATCGAATTCTTTCGTTCGATGGCATAAATTCAGGCGACAGTATCAGTGGTAATAACTTTAAGGACAATAATGGAAGTCAGTGGCACAGAGAAAAATTAATAATAATACTTGCAAGATATGTGGTTTATGCTAAATTGTTTAGATATTTTAAATTAAACTAAAGATTCGGAATAAAAACAAAAACGTTGCTAACCTGGAGTATCGATAGAAATCATGCGATATATCAGCAAAAATATCGAGCCCATATCATATCGAAGTTTTAAATTTATATCGATTTCTTGCTGCCATTATTTCGATTATAGAAATAGATTAAATGTCCACATTTAAGCAGACAGAAAAATATTTATTTCCTGAAAACTTTAATATGTAATTTTCCTATCAAAGCAATCAACAGTAACAAGGACATTTTTCCTGTGTGCCATTTATCTCGCTTTAAAAATTGTGCCGAAAGAAATGGACTGTTTGGTAAATTTACTTAAAATGAAGACTAATTGGAATTTCGTGTACCCGCGACATGGCTTCCCCCAAGCCGACTTTCAGCCTCTGTGGCTGCTGGCAAACGTGTTTAGGGCAATGTCAACTACTTACACCAGGACAGCCCTTAAAGGGCTTCGCCACCCCCAATGTCCGCCCATCTGCCGTGACGCCATTCGCATTTTGAACTCAATAAAGGCGTCAACATTTGCCATTTTGTGTTTGCGAAGAGCAGGGCTATTCAGCCAGCAGGGAAGGCTCTGCAAAGGAGTGTCGTCACAAAAACACTTTTTCGTTTTTCGTTTTTTTTTTTTTCTTTCTCGGGCTTCCTTCGTGTTTTGGCTGTGGCACTGATTATAAATTTTATTTACACAGGCGTCGAGCATCGGGAATTCGCGTTTATGGTCCGTATAACGAAATTGTCTACAAATTGCGGGGAGTCCAGGACGAGAGTTGCTTATGCAAAGGACAACCAGCCGAGGTTTTTGTGTGTGCGTTAACTGGGTTTATAGTTACTGTCGGCAGCTCAGTGGCTGGCTTTTAGTGGGGCAGTGTATCACGATTGTTGAGGGACCGTCCTGCTGGGAGAGAAATGTCCTGCTCAACGGCGGGGAAATGAATTCCGAAAATGTAATGATATCCTGACTTGCTGAAGGTGATGGGGAAAAAGAAGCAATAAAATCAGGAAAGTCAGGGTAATTTGGGAATGGTTTCTTGATGATTGATGTAGCTTTAAATATTGAAAATTCTAAAGACGTCGGAACAGTATTTTTTTTATATTTAATTAGCATTAATTCTTATTTAAATTTTAGTTTGCGTTCCACACCAAAGAAAGCTTTTGTTTAGTTCTGTTGCCATGGAAATAAAATATCTAATTAAAGGCCATCCATTAGCGAACTAAAAATTGCGCCTATCTTGATTTTGAGGCCACAATCACGCCCCTCGATGGCGCATCCTACGCAGCCTGCTGGTGTGGTTACTGGACAGGCAGATACCGGACTTAATGCTATCCAAAGTTCCATCCTGCGGACACTACACAAGGCCCCGGGTAAATCAAAAGCAAAAAGTACACGGCGAGGGTGCGATGCGAAGCGAAGCGATGCTTTCAGCGAACTGAAGAGATTTTGATGCAATTAACCTGCGCGCGGTCAACAGTTCGCCGGGTGTGTGTGTGTGGGTGTGGGTGGGTCTGGGTGTGTAATTACACTTTGACCACTCCCCAGAGAAGCCTCAACTGTGTTTACCTCTTCAGGTTTCATTAAACTCGTAAAATTTGTGCTCAAAACAAAAAGAGTCCGGCTTTGGAAGGTAACGGGGCGGCTACGCGATTTCCTTTTTTTTTTTCCATTTTACGCCAGGCCCTCAAGTGCTTAACTCGTTTTAACCTCGTTTCGTTGATGTTGCACGGCCATTGTTGTTGGTGGCATTTCCGCAGGTGCTTACGCCTGTTTGGACTTTTTTTTTATGTTTTTAATGCAGGATGCTTCATTTGCTGCCTTGGCTTTACTGCCGCTGATATCCCAAAAAATAAAGCCCCTCTTCAGTTATAAGGGTGCCGAAACAAGCAAAGCTTTAAGGAGGCAAAGCTGAAACTGCAGTCATTGAATTTAGATTGAAATTAAGGCCGCAAGACCGTTAAAATAAAACCCTTGTTAAACGTGAAGTCATCGTGGTTTATAGTAAATTTTACATTCGTAAAGAAACTCGACTGTATAATTAAAAATCTTTAACAAACCTATTGCACTCATTCGTGTTCTGGAACGGCTTTCGCCACCATTTGTTATTTGCCGAAACCATGAATTCATTGATTTTCGGCTGCATATATTTGGGGGCAGCAAATTGAAATCTTTTTTTTGCCTTTGGCCGACTGCTGAATGCAGAATGCAGTATCCCCACCTGTCGGCCCCATTTGTGGCAGCAAATCAACAGACCAGAACAGAACGCAGGGCGATGGGATATGGCACAAGGGCTGTGATGTGGAAAAACCGTTGGATCAGCATTCGCACTTGTTTGTGGGATAGAAAGGGGGGAGAAAGGGGGAGGTCCTGGGGAGGTCACAATGGCAAAGCGGCAACTGCGATGCCTGCTAATGTCGATGCGGTCACCGCAACGCACTTTGGTCGCCATTACCAGTCACCAGTCTAATGCAAATTGTGTGTCGCTTTCGTTTCGTTTCGCCTCTATGTGGTGCCTGTTTACACCGAGGCGCCAATTGAGTTTCTGTGGGCGGGCATATAAGTCCTTCAAAGCAGATAATCCAGGAACTAAAGGGATCAACTTCTCCAAACTATGTGTTTTGGGAAAAATTAAACTTTTTGAGGCATTTAGTAGTTTACCGAAATAGCGAATATGATTCTGAATATCAGTAAGTTTAGAGGCTTGTAATACATAAATAATCCTGGCCAAAATGGCCTGGCTTGTGGGAAAGCATAAGGTCTATCAATTCCCAATAAATCAATGAATTAAAGATTAGAAAGAGATATATGGATATCAAATATTAGCCTTTGCTTAATCATAAACATAATCCAAGCCATTTACGGGTATCTTTCATTCGGATCCTTAGTCCGGCCATAATTGCAAAGGTTTTTGTTTGTTTTGCCCCGACCTGACGTTGTTTACCCGGCATTTAATTTGTAATTTATGCATGATGTGTGGTGGTCGAGGGTTTGCCACCTAAGCGTTAAACCAATTTGCGGTCTAAGCTGCTGCAGTACCCAGTTTCCCTTATAGCCTGACCACTATGCCATTCGGCAATCAACGCTCGCTTGTCCACCAAACTTGGTGACTTTGATGGATGCTGGAACTACTCGCAGTGGCGGTGGCTTGCTACTAACTCAATCTTGATCGATTGATTGATTGATTGAGCGCAGGGTGGTCGAAATTGAATTTTTGCTCTTTGGATAATGCTTTAATTGATTGAATCATGGTCGCTCATTGGGAGCAATGTGTCGTATGCTCAATAATTATGCAAATAATGCTTTTAATATGTATCTGGTAGTGTTAATTAATTGGCCTGACTTACAATGCCATTTCGTTGCAATCGCTGCGCCGTAATAGCAGCGAAATGTTTCATTTTGATTGCATGCGGTTGGCCACAAGCGATTCCGGCACTTCGAGGTGGCAAACAGATAAGTGGTTAACAGGGAAAACTTTGACTGATATAAACCGTTTCCCAATTAAAAGCCACAATTAACAACAAAATAATTAAGTAATTGTTTACTCGAGAACAAACAGGGCTCGGTAACTGCCTTACAGCATCACATTGAGTTGCAATTATGTTCGATAAATATTAATTTAGTATGCAATCAATAGGGCTTAACTGCCTGAGCTGGCCAAATCAACGTTTTGGTCTAAATTATATTCATACCTAATCAGCTAAAGGGCAGAAATTAAATTACTTCGGCGCTTAAGGTCTCAAGGATATAAAGGCCCAAGCTTGGACTTAAGTGCTTACTATTCCTGCGGTAAAGAAATTAAAGTTACTCCCAATAGCTTTCGTTTGCTTTCCCTAATCCTCATTTTCTATTATCAGCTTGCCCCGTAGCCATTCATGATTCATGCTTTCGGATGCCAGGAGTTGGTGTGTAATTAATAGCCAATTAAATGCCTTGGCGCGTTCCAGGCGCAGGATGTGTTTACCAAGGCGCACAGATTTCACGGGCAAAGGAGCAGATAATCGTAGGCCCCAAATCGAGAAATGACACTTTGTTGTTTGCCAACAGATTTCAGCTGTGTTAGTTTAACCAAACACAGAACCTTCGCCTATTGTGGAACATTTGCGAACCTTTTTCCTTAATTTAAAACTTTGGGGAAAGATCCAAAAACGAACTAAGAGCATTTTAACCTGTTCTCCGTGGCGGGCAGGCAAGTGTTAATAATGGCGCCTGCGGAACACGCATCCGCTTCTGACTTCCACGGCTCCCGAATCACTTTTGTGCCGCATTTATAATTCAGGAGTTGTGTTGTCGCGACTTTCAATGACTACGACGTGCTCACATTATACCATACTGTAATTATTAAACGCTAAGTGAACCGTATTCGCTGCGGAAACAAAAATATGATTAAAAATTTAAATGCCATCTCGATTTGAAATGCAAATCAAATAAGCGTACGAAGCCGAAGTGTGTGTGTGAACATATAGAGTGCCAAATGAAAGTATAAATTTTTAACTTGCTCGTTTCGAGGGTAACTCGCCTCAAACGGAAAAATCAGCCGGGAATTCAGGCAGGGGCCATCTGTATAAGGATCGGGCTAAGGAACCGACAAATCGCTGGTAACAAAATTAATGGCAGCCCAGGTGCACGAATTTGTTACACTCGCGCGATAAAGTGTGCGGCCTGCCGTCGCAATTAATATCAAAAGAGGAAAGTAGAACATTTCCCCAATTAGGCTATCCGTAATTTACACTTATTGGCTTTGCTGTCGAGCTCATTAACATGTGCATTAGGCTAAGGACTAGGGGTTAGACGAAGGGTTAAAAAAAAGGATAAAGGATATGTCTTCTTTAAATATGAAGGTAAGCTTTAATAATGAAAGTGATTGTTTTTAATGCAACAATTCTCTGCCTGTTTAAACGTATATTACAATATGCAATCCTTGCACTTTATTATTATTCAAACCTATCCTTTTCTTCTTACTTCCTGTCTGTAGCTTATCCTTAGGCTTGTTCTTATCACTCCAACCTGGACAATGACACCTGCCCCATGTTAATTTAACCTCAATTTTCCTGTCAAAGTAAAACCAAAAGCCCAACTGTGTCTGTATATACGCCTCCGGTTTGAGCTGCGGTAATTAAATAAAATATTAACCAAATGAAGACCCCGGATTCTGTTTTGGGCCTACTCTTTGCACCAGATTTGGCCATCTCGCCTTTTCAGCCTTCTCGCTCTCTTTTTGGCCTGTCTGGGAGCTTCGGTTTTGCCTTGATGAGTTTGTCAGTGGCAAACACATGTTGCCCCGCACAAAGATACATATACACACCGAAATGTACAGAAATCCATGCCAAATGCGCAACAAGGCAAATAGTCAAGGCAAACAAATTATGAAAAAAGCAACTAAGAAATGAGTAAGCCAAAAAAAAAGGGGAAAAATTAAAACAGAAATATGCAGCTGACGACGTTAATGTGGCAAAAGCTTTGCTGCCAAGAAGCGGATGGTAGAATTAAAAAAAAATAATGCACTTGGGAAAACTATATTTATATAATCTTACGAAATTTAATGTCTTAAATTTAATTGGGAAGATTATCTTGGACCTACTTTTAACTTAGGATACATACAATATACAACTTACTATTTTTAAAGTCTTAAATTTAATTAGAAGACTTTCTAATACATTTTTAATTAAAGAAACTTTGATTTAAACATAAATGGCATACATCTTCTTTGGTTTTCTGCTATTTTCTTACTTTATTATAATTCTAAAATTATTTTTGTAAATATTGTTTGTAAACGATCCTTCGTATGATCATCTTTATTTAATTTAAAGAATATTCTATTTAAAATAAATACAAATAAATAAATAAAAATACATTTTAGCTAAATTCTTTATAAATCCAGTTGTTTTCTTTTTTGAGTGTTGCATTTTTTGTCCAGATATACACACACACACTTTGGCATTGAAGGTCATCTGTGCCAAAGCGAGTGTGCAACATGAGGCAGTGACGTCATCGCCGTGCTAATGCAAATGGCCACCGTAGGGCGGGAATCTTGAGAGCGAAAGCGATGTCAAAGCACTTTCAGGCGAGGCAGAGTGTGCGTGCATTTGCTATTGCATGCTAATGCAATTTACCTGCCGAAAAACCCAGGTGTTCGAGTGTGTTGGAGAAGGGAAGTCTGCCGCAGAATTGCAGCAAGCTTTAAGGCGCCTGCAGCGAGCACACATTTCGTATGGGGATGCGAGTACATATAGCTCGTGTTGATTAGCAAAAGTTCCGCTCTGGAATTAGCGTCAATCTTCATTTTGGGGACTGGCCCGCAGCGCTTTCATTTTCATTGCAGTTGCTTTGTCATATATTTTTTTCTGTATCATTTTTGTTTCTTCTTTTTTAGGGTTGCATTTTTGTTAGGGATTTTTTGGAACAGGTCCAAGAAATGTTTATGATTTCACAGCAAGGCAGAGTCCAATTACAGTCGTTCTGTTGCCGCTTTCTCGACTCGGCGCGCCGTTTTCATTTTCATTATTGTTGTTACTGTGGCAGATGCAGTCCTGGAAAATTAGCATCTGTCGTCCAAGAGGCAGATGGTAGAAGGCAGCTTAGACCGACTTGCTACTCCTTCGGATTTCAGTGACCCGCCGAGTAATAATGCGCATACGCCTCGTTACACCATAACCGTTGTCTTCGCCTAGATGACTTTCAATTTACTTTTGGGATGGAGGGAATAAAAATTACTATTTGGAAGTCTAGGATTTAGCTTAACTGCTTTAATATCTATAGTAATTGTAATTGTGTGAATAATCCTTAATTTACTTGTTTAAGCAATTAATAATAAGGTTTATCTTTACCATCAGGGAGAGCACTTAATTATTAAATATTTATATGTTGGCAATAAATTATAAAAAAAATCCTCCCAGACCTTGCTTTTGCACATTAAATATAGATTTAGCGCTGTATTTGTATTAGTTTTTTTTAGGTAATTTATAGTTATAATAAGTCATAAAAAGTATTTAATATTTAATAAACCCTCAAATACTCTCCCTGCTCAAGCATTATCTTACTGCCTTAAGAACATCCTTCAGTGAAAGGAGTAATTCCATACTGTTTTTGTTTCTGCAGATTAAATAAAGCAATATATTTTGCACTTGAGTAACCATATAGCTTGGGTGTTAGTTATTCTCACTGTTCGTCGTTAAAGACTTATACTTTCAGCAGATAAGTAAGCGGTGAACACACACCACACACACATCTCTTTTTAAGCCAACTGCTCTTTGGGGGCGACACGCTTTTAATGCATTTCCTGCACAAGCTTGCCGGTATGTCCTGGAAAAGCAATCGCACTAAAGGCTCGCACACTCACAAGCTCCCAGGCACACACACTCACACACGCACACCCAACAATATCCTTTTGAGAGCGCGCCATGGACCACGACAGCCAGCAACGAGCTCATTTCGTGTCACAGATTTTTGTTTATTTACGGGTTTAAACAGTGCTCCATCTTGCCGCTCGAGGCGGACTTAAAGGATTCCTTCGTGCTGCACCTTTATACGAGTATCCTTTGGCGTGTATGTGCGTGTGTCTCAATTTAATGCAGCCACCGACGTATGCAAATACAGCATCCATAATCATGCATCCACAAGCCGGAGCAGCTAGTCAGATAGATTTCTTAGAGCCATAGAAAAAAATGGCTGATACTTAGGGACGAAATTGAAGCTGCTTACGAATGTTGAATTGGCCAGGATTGCAAATTTATTGGCCCTTTTTCGATTTTCCAGCTCTAAGCCCAACTTCTTACTCTATTCTTTCAGATCAATCAAAGTTAAAACATTTGTAAAACGCTATTTAATTTTACTGTTCCTTCATTTAAATTGTTCTCGTTTGAATTTCACCCTCCATAATTTGACTTTAATTAATTTGCCACAAAAGCACAAACTTCTTGCACAAATTCCAGAAAATTGTTTCTGCCTTGACGCTGCTGCTGCTCCTGCTCCTGCTGCTGCTGCTGTGGTTAGTGGTTCAAACAATTGGGCCAAGTTGACTTGGACTTGGCCTACTTGGCCTTTCACAAAACTTTCCATTGTTAATCAAATTGACTCCCCCGAGGGGAAGTTTTTTCTGTGCAAATTAACATTCCCATAACAAATTAGGACCAAACAATTTGCTCATAGCTTCGGCTTGTTGCCTTTTCGAGTTTATTTTTGGAAACTAATTAATGTTTTGACCAAGAGGCGGCCAAAGGGCATAGGTAGCCTAGCCAAAGCACTTGACAAGGCCAGGTGCTAAGGTCGATTGTCCAGGTGTCAACACATGCAACTAGGCTTTAATTATTTAGAATATGTTGCCAGGAAAGTGTGTCAAACTGAGATATTAGGGATGGGAAACATGTTTTTTAATAGAGCTCTTGTTATTGATATTCTCTCTAAATGTTGTTTTTTTAAAAGATATTATATACTTCCCTACAGCTTTAATTTATTGTTTTGATATATCTCTGGATATTTTCTCCTCGTTAGTTAGGAAGCTGAAAGCTGCTCACCGGGAAAGGTAAGCAAATGGGAAATGCCAGCGACAGTTGAAATTTTCATTTCATGCTCACAAATGCGTGTGAAAGTAACAAAGGAGGTGCACGCACATACATATGTAAACCCAGATATGTACTTAAATATGTGTAGCCAGTGTAGCTTACAATTTCAGTGCATATCCTTGAGACCCTCAATTCCGGTCTGGGCCATTTGGGTGTGGGCTGTGCTGTTGGCTCTGTCAAAGTCGTGGCAATCGGCCGGGCGAAGGACATGGCAGGAACAAGCTGCTGCTGCTGCTGCTGCTGCGGTGGCTGCTGCCAGTGACGTAAACACAGCAGGAGCTGCATTATTTTGTAAGAGAGCAGGTTTAAGGACATGTAAACACATGTAACACGACACATCCAGCTGAGCGATGGCCGAATAAAAATAAGAAGCCACCTCCAAAGTATCCAGTAAAAAGAACGACATAAATTCGTGTCTTATTTTTCTCGTGAATTTCGGTTTACGGCTTTAAGGCCCGAGCTCCAACCGGTTCTCCCCAAAGCCAGCAATAATTGTATAACAGAACATATACATATATACCATATATATGCTTTTGCATGCATGAAGTAATTTGTGTCTGGCCATTGCATTGAAGCCCCGGCTTTGGCCAAGGGAATTTGCGAAAAAAGAGTCACAAAAACAGAAGCGGCACCCACAAAGTGTTTGCCACAAGCTGTGAAGTATTTCGCATAAATAATTAAATAATGCCGCAAGCCTGTTGATGGCTTTGGGGGCTTGGAGTTTACATTTATAGGGCAACAAATTAGAAGAGATTTTTTGATAAGATAAAGGATATAATTGGAGGTAAGTATTTGTAATGTTTTTTGTTAATTAAATTTGTTTGCTTAAAATTAAAATCTAAAGCTACTAAGGATTATTTTTTTGAAGGGTTTTAAAAGCCCTAGTCATATCTGTAGCTACCCGTATAATTTCCTTTGGAGCTAAAATGGTTTTAAATATCAATCATCAATATTTACAAAATAAAAACATTTTTAATTAAAAATCGTTTATAGATTTTATAGAATTTAAAACGTTTTTTCCAGAAAATTTCATTTTTGTGTAAAGTATAATTTAAATTGTAAATGGAATTAAAATAATATCATTCCCTCGCTAACTGCGTAAAATTAAATTTCGCACGTCATTCCCTATTGCTCGTTGAACCATCATTGCTTGGTCATCCATCCAAAGGCAACATTTTCCATTTAGTTTTGTGTCTGCCAATTCAGACACGTCATCGATACTAATTCAATAAACAATGCAAAATATTTGGCATTGTTAAAGGCTGTCTGCGGGTGTGTTTCCCTTACCAAAACCAAGAGCAACAACAAAAAATGGAAATTACGTGAAAATGCAAACATGGATACAAATCAGCATATTCCATGAGCCGGGCTGGGTAACAACTTGAAGCTCGACGAGGATAACATTCGATTTTCGATTTGAATTTATCATTTTTTGTTGTCGGTGGCCGTGTGTATTCGTTTGTATAAATCGCTGGCTGGGCTGGCTGTGTGTTTGCTGGCTGCCTGCTTTGCATGTGACAAATGCCAATCCCGGCAAGTATGCTACAGTTTATTGAAAAGCTTATTATGCCGCTCACCGAAGCGAAGGACGAGGATTCGGAGTCGGAGCTGGAGACACATACAGCTGTTGTGTCGTGTTTTTTATTAGATTGCTGTTTGTATTGCTAATGGAAGACAAACGTTATCGGTTTCAAGCATATAACACATACACATCCATAGCCGGAAGCCAAAAACTAAATACAAATAAATTGTATTAGTACACAAAATTCAATTTGCATGTTTTGTATGACTTCCTTTATTTTTTTGCATTCACTTTTTTTATTTAAATTGAATTCGCCTTGTCTTATTTGCTTAAGAGTCCTTCTCGGTCAACTCATTGCTGCTTGCATAGTTAATTCCTTGTCTTTAGCTAGCGAAATAGCCCAAAAATGTTAGCCAAATATTTGTGCCGGCCAAACCAAGTCAACTGTGGGAAGCCCCTAAACGTTGCGGAGACTCAAGAATTCTTAGTTCCCAGAGACAAAATTGCTCAAAATTCGGATGCAAAGGCAAACACAGATTCAAAGAGATGGAGAGAGAGAGGCGGCCCGCGCTGTCCACGGCTGTCACATTGTCGGCCATCCTGCGCTTGTCCGACTGGGACACATGGCCAACAATGGGAAATATGATGCATCGCTTTTGGCCTCTAGATTTTCGGTCCTGCTAAAAAAAAATCCCCATTTTGTGTTGCTCTGCAGTGAATTTCTGCTATTTTGTCGCCTGAAGGTTGGCAAGTTAATTGGCCAACATTGACCATAGAATGTTACGTTGCGAAACTAACAAAGCTGCTCACCCGAAACCCCATAATCAGCCCTCGTTGCAGAAACAAGAGAGGTGATTAGCAAATAATCAGTTGCTCAATTAGATAAGCCTGTCATGCGATTACCTGACAATTATCCATCCAGGTAGGTAATTGTTCGGAATTTTTCGTTGGAATAAAAGGAAAGAATGCTTTGGGGTGTAAGAGGATATTTAGGCTTTAAGTATACGTTTAAGTACATAATTAAAACAATTAATAAAGTAAATAATAAAGAAAGCTTTAATTATAAGTAATAGTACATAATTAAAACAGTTTCTAAATTAAATAATAAAGAAAGAAATGGAAAGCAAAATGGATACATTCTTTGTTAAAGCTTAAAACTTTTGAAATATAAATTGGCAAAGAAATTATGTGATATACAAATAAATTCTGTAGTAATCAGCGAAACCCTTTAAAAAATTCAGATTTGAAGGACTTATATTAATATTGAAAGGAAATACATCAGATTTATAAGATCTAATCAATTATAAAAAATATAAAACAAAAACATTTGAATTTCTTTGTTTCTGTGACTATTTTAAATTAAGAACCTACTTCATGTTCTTTTATTTATTTTCCTTGATTTTTTTTAACACACAAAGGTTGCTTTTATAATTTAAATAAAACACTAAGCCAACAAAAGAGAATATGGAAAAAATTAATTAAGAAAATCCCACTTCCAAGAATCTGCCATAAGCATTTAAAGGACTTAAAGCCAGCGGAAAAGCTGTCGACTGCAATCCATTTGAACGCCGTTTTTAGGCCATGGGCTCGACATCAAAGCGGTCCGAGGCTTATTCTTCATGCGTCGCTTTTTTTTCGCTGGCATTTTTTCGGTGCGTAAAGAGCGTCAAGCACATAAACACACACTCACACGCCGGCCACATGAACTGAGGCCCAGGGCTTGTCTCACCAACGCATGTTTTTTGCCAGGTGTAAGCAAATATTTTCTTGATTTTTCGCCTCGTTCTTTTTCTAGCGTTGTTTTTGCCTGGCGGACTTGATTCACGTCTATTTTCCAACTCGTTGAGGTCGAAAGTCGTCATCATTAGCTTTAAGAGCCGACTCCTGCCACGCGTGTGTTTATGGGTGTTTGGCATAATTAGCAAGGATGCTTGAGAAGTGCGAACCAAGGAATACTTTTTCTTTAGAGCCACAGGAAAGAGCAAAGACCAAGCCCCAGGATCCCTGGGAATGACGTTGGGTATTTCAGTACTTTTTTAATTAAAACATAATCTATTTATTTGGCGGCGCCTCGCCTGTGAAAGTTGAAGAAACAATTTCGTTTCATTAAGAGCACACGGGAGTGAACAAGTTGGCCAACCTTGAAATGGGGTTTTGCTCCGGTAAGTTTAATTGCGAAATGCAATCAAATTAGCCTGGCAAACGTGTTTTATGGGAGTTATTACCAATGTTTTTTTGGCCAATTAGAACTAATCCAGATGAAAGAAGAGCTATATAATTCACTGAAATGCTGCCGGGTTATCCCTTTGATAAACTTTCTTCATTTTCCGAACCATTTTTAATGCACTTTAAACTAAAAACTCTCGGGACAGGCGGCTGTCAGCCACGTAACTAGGCTCATATTTACTCCACTCACTCCTACGGCTGTGTACGTTCCATGCGTTGTCATATATATATATATCTATGTATATATCTCCTGGGATAATATAAAACTAAAATAATAAATGACGAGAACGTGACTCGACATACGCAGCAGTGTCTGTCAACTTTTTTTTCTTTGTTTTTTAGTCCGAAATCTTTTACTTAGGCGGAGTGATGGTGGCGGCTGCCGAGTTTAAAGCATTTTTGGGCGAGATTTTCCTTCGGCAGAGATTTTTCAAAGCCACAGTTTTAGTGTAACTAGGCAATGCTTAAGCAGTTTTAGAGTCATTGTTACGTATTTTTTGTGGTTTTACGTTTTTTTTACTTGGGTGTGTAAAATAAATGTAGAATTTACATATCATTCGTGCATTTATAGATTTATTTTATTTTGAAAGGTTTAAAGATGTTTTTAATTTAATTATTATTCCTTGGGAAAGTTAAAATATATTTTAGTTAATTGTGTACTTTAATTGTTGCATATTATTATCTGTTAGAAATAAGATTAAATTATATACTTTTTACCCATTAAAAATGTAAATTAAGGTGGAAATATTTAATTATTAATTTGTAAGAGTTATATGTATTTTTTTGTTAAATTAAAATTCCTAAAGTTTTAAAATACATTTTATTTAATTATATCCTGTAAATGTTGTATATATTTACCATTTAAATTTAATATTTTAATCGAATCAGTACAAGAAAACATTTTGATAATTTTATTCGTATATTTATTGCACAATTGATTGATTTGTATTTACAAAGTATTCGTTATATATTTATATCTACACATATTAAGTAAGCAATTAATAAAATAAACATCCTTAAAAAGACTTTAGTATTCTAAAACATTTTTATAACACAAATATTAACTATTTCTTTGAACAAATATTGAAAAGAAATAAAAAAGATAAATTTCTTTGGACATTAAACCTATCTTACATACTCGGGCTCTAGATATTGTTATAAAACTAACTAAATGGACAATAGCTAACAATCTAATGTTATTTTCCAAGTCTGCTCCTTACCTGGAACCAATTTCCATTCCCCTTCTGATTTACTTCCTAATATTTACCTCTCCTTTTTTCTTGGAAACCCAGCTGACTTATTCAAAACTTTGGTCAACTTACTAGACGCGGCAAGTTGGCAAAATTTCTACACAGACAGAGAGAGAGTGGGAGCGTGGGAGAGACTGAGAAAAGTTTTTCGATTTTGCATTAGTTAAGTTTTTTGGAAACAGTTTACTCTTTGCCTGGCATCGATTGATTTCTGGGCAGTGATGATGTTTTGCAGCACACAAACTACGAGCCAGTGCCGGAAGTGGAAGAGAAGCGTGGTCTATGTGGGGTGTTGTGTCCTTGGATTTCCGTTTCCTTTTCCGTATCTATATCCTAGGGCCTAGGCTGACTCACTGGCGCCGTACAGCAGATTGTCCAACTTCAATTTGTTAATCTTGTCGCCGCGAGCTCCGTGTCCCGGCCGTCCCCAGAAGGTCTCGAAGGTGTCGAAGTGCTGGTTGCACAAATCCCGGTCCATCTGCTTCGAAACGGAGACGGAACGGCGGTTCTGCGATATTTGGACATTCAAATCGTGCAGATAGCGCATGTCGGCAGCCGTTTGGATCCTGTACGTGGAAGTTGTTCAATTTGATGTTGTTTTTCGTTCGTTGGTGGGCAGCAATGTTGTTATTTTTAGTTGGTTTTCGTTATTTTGTTTTTTGTTTGCATTTATGTCATTTGGTTTTTCATTTCGGGTTTCGAGTTTCGGTTTGGTTTGTTTTTTGGTTTTTTAGTTTTGGTTTCGCACGGGGATACATAGAAGATTGGTATTATGATTTTGGATTTTTGCTGTTTCAGTTTGTTTGGTTTTTGGTTTGGTGAGATTGGTATTGCTTTTGATTTGGTTTGCTCTTTTGGTTGCTATACTTTCACTTGGATTACAATGGATATTTTCTTGCTGAATGAGCCGAGAAGAAGTGGGGTAGGGAGTGGGAGGTAGAAAAACCATTAACAATGCAGAATGACAGGCACACACAAGAGACATTTTTTGTTGGGGGTGAGCGAATTGAAAGCGGATCCTGTTCTTAGCTTTTATACCCTTGCAAAGGGGTATTACATTATGAGTATAATTTTTGCAATTTTCCGACTTCTTGAAGATAAATAGGTGTTATATTTAAGGGCTTCATGAAACATACTCTTTTCCTTAATTATATTGATTTATACTATATACAAAACTTGAAAACACAATAGTGTACAAATATCTAGAGAAAACACTCAATATGATATATCGATAGCAATCGAGGAATATCGAAAATATCGTAAACTTTCATAAAAAGAAATGTAATATTTCGAAAAATCGAACATTTCACATAAAAATATTTCATTTCTTTGTCTCTTTTTTAATTATCCTTTAATACTCTTGTTAATAATCAAAATATAAATAAATCGCATATATATCGCAAAGGTAAAATATCGATTTATATATATGGACTGTTGCTTCAATACAGTATCGATATATCGAATTTTCATGTGAATCGGAAAATTAATATTTTACACAAGATCAAGCCTATAACTGCAAGGGTATAAAAAACTTCGGCATGCCAAAGTTAACTGTCTTTCTCCTCAAAATTTAACTATATAGCGCAGAGCAAGCAAATGAGAAACGGACGGATGCAATGAATGCAGAGACAGAGGGATTGGGCATCAGGAATAATCAGGGTAGCGGGAAACGGTAATCGGGAATCAGGGAGATTTAAGCCTGGCGAATGTGCAGGGTGAGCCGCTTGAGGCAGCAGCCCGTTGCCAAGGCCGTGGGGCAATCGCAACGGCAACACTGCAGCTTGCAGTTCAGATTCTTGGGCAGCCGCTTCAGGTGGCTGATGTTCTTGATGATGCTGTTGATGCACTTGATCTTGGTCTGCTGACAGGTCGGGGGCTTGTGCTTCAATGCGTACCTATCGTGCGAGGGCGTCCTTTTGGTGACATCCGTGCTGGACAGGCTGATGGGTCGATGCATGCCGCGTCGTCGGGCCAGCAGCGGCACCAGCTCCACACCGCCGCCCTCGCCATCGGCTCCATGATGTCCCGCCGGGCTGACATCCGGCGTGGCAGTGCTGGTGCTGCCTGGACAAGGTCCACGTGCCGCCATCCGTGGGCACAGCCGAATGGGCTTGCAGTCCTGCGGCTTCAGGTGGTGCACAATTTTGGGCGGTCCTGGCGGGCAGGGCGGACCTGGCGGCGGCGGCCCTGGACACTTTTTCCCAGGCGGATGGGGCAGAGCCAGAGGCGATGGCTTCGGCGGACTGCCGCCGTTCATGGCGGGACAGTTGCAGGTGCACATATCGCAGCAGCGCTGCGGCTTTGGCAGCTTGCCGGGCCTCGACTTACGGAAGGTGTTCTTCTCCGCCGGCGTCACCGGGTTGTCCTGGTCCAACTCCTTGAGCATTTCCTTGTTGGTCCAGCCCTAAAACCAGATTTCTATAGAATAAACTTATACAATTTCTTTATTTTTTACCCACCAATGACTTCATGAAAGTGTTGCCCTGTTGGTCCTTGGGACTCCGCCAGGGCTTGCCGCCAGGACCTGCCTTCCCCCAAGGCTCCTTGCAGGGCTGGAGGAGAAGATAAACACAAAACTAATTAGTAAGGCCATGATCACGGGGGCGTAATAGCCGCCGCTCACCGGCTTTTCCAGCTTTGCCTGCAAGCGTTTCTTCTGCGAGGCTAGCTTCTCCTGGAGCGGACACCGCTGCTCGCTCTCACTGACCACGATCTTCTCCAGCAGCGGCTTGCCCTTGCAGGGCGGCGAGGGCTTGTAGCGGAGCTCGATATCCACATGGCCTTTATTGCGAAAGGACATTGAGGGGTGCTCTTTCAGCTGGATGTGCAGACTCTCACCGTTGGCATTCTTGGCCAGGCCCACGCCCACGCCGGCGCCCGGCTTGTGGGGTATCTCTCGCTCGCAAATGGTCACTGTGCTGCTCCGGGGACCGCTCTCCTGCAGATGGTGCACGGAGTGGGCGTGGGGCAGTCGCTGGCCGGGCGGTGCAGGCGGGGCATGATGGTGGTGATGATGGTAGGCGGCCAGCGGATTGTTGTGGCACTTCTTCTGCACCGAAAAGAAGTCGTTGTAGCGACACGGCTGCAGGGAGTTCATCCGGTGGGCTGTGGTCTGGGGCGATGAAGGGAGAATCTCTTGGTTAATTTACTTAAATTTACTAAAAGAAATAAAATCTTGGCTTTCAGAGAACACCTACCACTGTGGGCGTGGAGTGTAGGCCAACTGCTGTGATGTCCTTGCGTCTCACCTCTACGTTGGGCGCTCCACCGCCAGGACGACCCCAGGGACAGTGTTGATGGAACAGGTCGTAGTACTGGAGTAAAATGTATACAATATTTAATTTAATAACTAAATTAAAAGTAAATTAAATATTTGAAGTTCCCTGATGTATTCTTCTTGCTGGAAAATCGCAAAAATCTATTTTAACATACAGAATACAGAAATCACAAGCGTTTTTTAAACCTTTAAGAAAGTATTCATAATTTAGTACATTTAAAAGGCGACTTTAAAAATCCCAGAGATTTCTAGAGCATCCAAGAGTATGGTTTTAATATTATTAAGTAAAAAGCAATAACTCCAAGCATAAATTGTCTCACACTTTTAAGGGATTTAAGATCACAGGGAAATTATTTATAATCCAACAACTAAACAATTTAGACAATGTCTATCACAATACATATTTACTAACCATTTTAGAGATCTCAAATCATTTTAAATTTCTATATTTTTTCGAACTTTAAATTCCAAAACCATTTTTATTACAAACCTTAAATCTTTTGTTTGCCTTCGGCGTCACATCCGCAAAATATTCATAAATATTTGCCTAGCTTGTTAGCCCAATTTGAATACAATAAATTCGCCGATTTATCAGATTTTCGGTATGTGTTCAGTGCTCTGCCAGTCAGACACTGCCGCAGGATGATTACAAAACCGAGTTATGTCTTATCGATTTCATGGCAGCCTATTTATGGGTCCCAGACACAGTGCCACCCCTCAGCGGGACGGCCTCAACCCATCTCGTGGTGTCAATCGCAGAGTGTGGCGTTGTTTGTTTACGGAAATTGGCAAATTCCCTTGAGTCCTTCTCGCCCCTTGGCCTAGGAACTTTGTTTGTAGGTTGTTGTTATAGTTGCAGCGCGATTTGCATTTGACTCATTTTTATTTTTCACCCACTTTTCTGGTCGCAGCTGCAGACTACGGTGATATAGCCGAATAATCGGGAAAGATTTTAGTCACGCAAGGACTCGTGGGAGTGCCTTTGTTGGCGAGGTGATGTGATTACTAAAGTCCAAATTGTCAAAGGGTTTGTTGAACCAAAAATTCTCGAGCACTGATGGTATTACATGTTGCTTGGGGTAGGGTCTTTGAACTTAGCAGAAGTTCGGTACTATCGCGTGGGTGAAGGTTCGAGATGGCTTTTGATTGTCATAGGTTCTTACTCGAAGTTTATTCGTGTGGTTTCTAGTTGGTCTTTTATGGATTTCACAAAAGTTTCTTGTTTATTTTCTAAGAATACCTTGGATTAGATTTCTTGCCATTGATTTGGGGGGTTTTTGATTGGCAATTTAAATGGTAATAAAAAAAGGGGAAGGGGTTGTATGCATCTACTAGTTAGTTAGGAAATATTTCTATAACTAGCTCAAAAAATTGTTATTCTTTGAAAATATGCAGGCTAGACTGTGACTTATAGTTGAGAAGAGTTTGTAAAGGTCTGCAGAGTTCGTGGTTCGGTTTTTAAGACTTATCTTTAAAGATCTATAGATCTATACCTAAAGGCAGACTTAACTAACTTTTATCTACTTCAAAAGATGAAGTTTTAGCAAAATAAATCCACACTGTTAACTACTTTTCTATTTAACAGATTACACTTAAACAAGGCTATACATTCGCTCGACTTTCACTACCTTAAATATCACGTATACGCCCTGTTAACCAACCGATTCACTGTTTTACACATACGCCCTGTTACCCACCTCCTGTTTATCCTTTTCCTTGCGAGCACATTCCTCTGCCTTCCTGCGCCGCCACATGCGAAGACTCTCCTCGGCATTCTTGCGCTCCACCAGACGCTTCTTCTCATCGCACCACATCAGGGGATGTTGGATGTGGTCGTGGCAGAAATTGCCACCCATGCCCATCTCATCGCTGGTCGTCATTGTGTAGATTCCTGGAGGACGAGAGTCTGGGAGACTGGGAGACTGGGAGAACGGAAGTAGCGCTGCGTTCAGCAGACGCCGCGTTACTGACTCGGTCTCGTGCCGCGGCCAGACCGTTTAACCGCCGATTTGGCTGCACTGATCCGTGCCAGGCACTGCTGGGCCACCACGGATGAACCACTTTGGTTGTCTAGGCAGCGCGCCTAAAGCTATTTATAGCCTAGGTTAAGGCACACTTGGGCTAGGCCGCACGTGAACGGCGGGCTTTCTGTCTCTGTCCTTGAAGCCAACAGACAGGACTGCTGCTGCTTCTCCTGCCCTTCTGCTGCTGCAGTTCTTCTGCTGCGTAACCGCTGCTAATTTCGTTGGCCATTTAAATATTTTGCCAGTTAGGCACGCTTCCTTTGTTTGCCTCCTTGAACATGGATTGTTGCCCTAACAAGGCCTGGACATAAAATATATATTTACTTAATATTACGCGGAAAATTATGCCAGGGCTGCCGTCCAACCGTCTTAGCTTAACCCCATTTCGTGCTGCCTTGTTGTAATAAAAACGGAAAGTTGGCCAAATCATCAATACTTGCCTTTAAAATCTTCTGCTTCTGTTGCGTGCAATTTAATCCGAGACTTGTTGAGGGTCTTGTAAGCCAAAAAATACTTTTGAGCATTACTCATACGCCCCATGTGGCAGCTATTCTTGCCGCAGACACCGAATTTATTTGTTTGGCCCAATTCTGGTATCAGCCCTGCCCGTCGCAACATAAAGCACTTTGGCCATGTCCAAAACTATTTCACTAGGTCGTCAGGGTGCTGCTCCTTGTTGTTGTTCTTGTTTTTGTTATATACCGACTCTTTTGGCCAATATGTTGCATAGCTACATTGTTGCCTCTGCCTCTGCCTCTGCCTGGGGCATGTGGGTAATGTCTGTTTGATGGCTCCGGGTATCTTTGTTTGCACAGCAATCAGAAATTTAAGCTTAAATTCATTGTTGTTGCGAGGAATTCAATGGGAATATGCTGTAAATAAAAGCCTCAGTGGAAAATAAAAACTTCCTTTAATTTGTTTTACAAAATCGAATTTTTATTCATCTCTTTAAGTATACAAATATCGTAATTACATGTATCAATATCAACATCATTATCATCATTTTGTCTTAAGCTGCGGGTAAATCGCCTTCAGCACCCATTTTGTAAAGATGTCTAGCCAGAATGAGCTCTCTTTCTTTCATATTCTCAGTGTAGAGCAGGCTGTAAAGGAGCCCAAATAGTCTTGCTTGATTTTATTCAAAACTATATACACATAAACAAAAAAAAAAAAACACCTCCTGCTGACTGACTTAATTGAGGTTGTCTTTATAAATTAAAATAAGAACTTAAATTATATAGAGTTTAGATTTCGTTTTCTTTTGTAGGCATTCCAACATGGGCTTGATCGATTTTGTGTGAATGTCTTATAAATTACTATTGCATTAGAGGCGGAGTAGAAGAAGAAATGTTTTAAAATTAAGACTGGGCAGCATCCGCTTTCATTTTCTTATAGAACATATTATAATATGCATTTCATGCGCGAATGGTTCAAAAAATATATATTTTTTATTGTTATATTAAAGTTTTTAACATTTTTTTAAGTTAGATATTTGTGCTGCCGGAAGGGATTTTGAAGAAGAGAGTGCAGGCATTGACCATTGAACCATTTAGGCATGAAATGTCCTAAACAAATATTTAATATTAAATCAAAAGAAATTGGTTTTCTTTATGCTTCGTTATTATAAATATCGTTTACACACTGGTTTCTTTGTTGCATTGACTAATAAACATTTTCCTTTCGTAGTTAGTAGCTTTTTTTCCTTTTATTTTTATTTCCCTTTAGGCTTGAATCAGTTTTGAAGAGTTATTTGTACAGCTTTCTTTTCCTTTTCCGTTTACATCTCGAATATATTTTTCTCTATACATAACATATATATATATTTATATATAAATAAATTGTTCAAAAACATTGCATATAAAATCTGTTAAAAATTCATTGAACATCCCATATATATATATTTATGTACAGCGAATTGTTGCCGTTAATTGTGTTGATTTTTTTTTTAGAGTTTCTTTTTTAATTTGTTTATGCAATTATTTACAGTGTCAACAACAAATGCCTAAAAACTAAATAATAAATCAATTGTTTACAATTTTACGTTATCCTTGTTAGCTCGCTGGCTGACAAAACTTAACCGAAACATCGACTGTGGCCTACATAACATTATTATTATTGCATACGATTATTAATGATTACGTTAAATGTTACTTCATGCGATTGATGACTAAGTCGGCGACGACCTGCAGGCCCTTCTGATACGGCGACTCCGTCAGCTCCTGGGCCAGCCGTATCGCCTCGTTGCAGTGCTTCTTGGCCAGGAAGCGGGTCTGCTCCAGGCCATGTGACTTGTGCACCAGCTCGAAGGCGCGTTCCACGTCGCCGGGCTCGCTAAAGCGTCGCATCACCATCGGATTCAGCTCGGGGTACTGCAATGGAGACGGGAAATTTCAAGTATTTTAATTATGCAGCCACTGCAACTCTCAGTCGGGGTGGGTCCGGCTTCGTCCGGTGGTTGGACTTTTATTTGCCAACGCACTGCACGCGGCACTGGCCAAGATCGCGGACTGCATAGCAAATGGAAATTAGCACTGCCGAAGGCGTTAATCACCGCCCCTCTGGCAATTGAGTTGCAAACGCATTCGAGCAGCAGACAAGCCCGTTCGACCAACCATCTTGCCAACCACCCACCCAACACCTATGATATCATCATGAATACATCATCATTGACGCCGGCCAGACACTTTAGATGCAAAGCGTTCAGAGATCTGAACAAATACTCATCCCATCCCCACTCCCTACTGCCTCATAGATTTTTTCCCGGCGTATTTCCCATAAGGAAATCTCGTGTAGAACTCACCTTTTCGCATGCAAAGAGCACCGGGGCGGTGGCCAGGCCCAGTTTTAGATCCGCCGCCGTTGGCTTGCCCATCTGCTCGGTGGAGGAGACAAAGTCCAGCATGTCGTCAACCAGCTGAAAGGCCAGGCCAATGTTGCGTCCGTACTGGAAGGCCACCTCGGCCACGTTGTCATCTGCTTGGGCAATCACGGCGGTCTGCAAGGAGAATCAGAAATATTTCAAATGGGAATTTAAAATAGAGAAGATCAATTAAATGCAAGAGAAAAAAATCGTATCGTATCCTATATTATAATACAAAGCTCGATAGCTATTATTTATTATCATATCGGTATTTATCGACAATACCGATATAAAGAAATTATGATAGAGGTAAATTTCAATATCGTCGAAATGAAATTATTGATATTTATCGACAATATAAATGTATAATGTATTATCAGATAAATATCGATAAAATCGAAATGAAGTAATGTACAAAACCTTAAATAGGACTATCAAATTGAGAAGATGCAATTAATAAATCGGTATTTATCGGTCATCCATGGTTCAAAGTCAGTTGCAGTTGCAACAATGGGCACAATGACACCGACAATGCGATGCGTGCAAACTAATTGCCGAATTAAGCGTAAGTCCGATATATGCGAAATTTAGCTTGGAATTGCATGACAATAACGAGTACTCACCGCCTTCAGTGCGTTGGCAATCAGCGATGCGGTCTTCCTGTATGTCTTGGTCAGGTAATGTGCGAAGCGCTCGTTCTCCGTTTCCCTTGAGCCGAGCTGCATGAACTCGCCTTGAACCAAATCGGTTAAGATCTGCAAAAGACAAAAGATAGACGTTATAAGATTGGCAATTGGCAGACACAATGCGTCATAAATATGTCAGCGATTAACGCTGACGGTTATGTTAATGTCAATGGCAATGGTTTCCCCCTCTTCGATTGTTCTGCAATCGCAGACGTCAGTGTTTTCCCCACACCAAGTTGAATGAAGGGATTACATAAGTATCTGTTTAAGTACAAATAAATTATGGGATTTTGACTTCCCTTTAGGTCGGTTTTATCAATTTAAAATATATATTATTAAACGATTTGTTGGAATAAAGTTTGTCGAGGCAATATCTACTGTACTTTCAGAATCCGACTAAAACTTTATTTGCCTGGCTCATCCTTTACTAAGATCCGTAAAGCGATTTACTACGCCCCTAGGGTGTGTGCGTGTGTGGGGAACTTCCGCATGGGTGAAGCCTCAAATGCAAATGGCAAACACAAGATTGTGCCAAATAAATCTGGCAAACAAGATTTCATTCAGAGCCTCAATGAGAGGTCGGGTGGGTAACCGATGCTACCTGACTATTTTGGCTATTGCCCCGTTTGTTTGCCCACAGATTGTTTGGCACGCCCTTCGCCAACTCGCTTTCGATAGGCATTTTCATTGATTCCGACCAAAGAAACTCACAGACAGTTGTCAAAATCTTTGGCAAACAGACAGAGACGGCGGCTCGTGTGTGTGGGAGCCGTTCCGTTCCGATCCCAAGGAGCTCAAGGTGATTCGGCCAATAGTTTCTGGCCAAAAAGCCCGGCCAAATTCCAGCTTTCAATGTTAATTAACACAACTAGCAAGTGGCAGTAAAAAAACAGCCAAAGACAAGTGCGTGAGCTCCAACAAAGACCAGCAAATGCATTTAGAGCCAAACAAATTAACACAGAGCCGCCATTTAAGCAGCGAAATGAAGCCAAAATTATACCAAATGCTGCAGGCCCCCTATCTTTTTTTTCCCTTTTCTCGACCGCAAAATGCGAGTGCACTTTGTGAACAAAAAAAATGGTTAGCCTCGAAGCGAGTTTGTAAGGCACGTAGATGGGGAATTTTCTTTTTTAACCGCCAACTTCCGACAAGGGGAATTTTGTCAGTAAAAAAATAAGCACTTTAGCTTATATTTCGCTGCCGGCTGACTGTTCCTCTTCTCTTTATATTTTTCTTACACAAAAAAAAATCTGTTTTCCTTTGATTACACTTATCTACTATCAATTACCTCATACTGTCTGGGTCTTAACGGTCTGGTTTAACCCAAAACACACAGATAGTCATAAATATACTTGATTGAAAGGCAGGCGGACATTCTACACACATTTTATTAATGCCAGCCAACGTCTTAGAAGCCGTTGAAATTATTCAGAAGCGTGCGTAGCATTTTTAATATGATAAATCAGATAAATATATTCGAGATTGTGTTAGATGATAGAAACATGCTAAAAGAGGTATATAGAAGAAAGATCAAATAAGGCTTTAGATTCTAGTCTCTTATTTAATATTAGTTATTAAATAGGCCTGGTTGGAGTTCTATAAATAAAAATTAAACTTCCTGCAGTTCCCAAAGGAAAACATTAATATATATTCCTCTCAATATCATGTCACATTTCTATATGGGCTTTTTTGGTAACAAAATCACATTCCAAATTATGATAACCTAACCTCATCTCTTTTGTTTTGTCTACTTCACAGACTAGGGAAATTTGTAATAAATATTAGATACCAAGAACTAATTTCTAATATTTTCTAAATATCTTAGGGGGCTCGTTGCCTCATGACCTCATGATGGTCGTGAAGAAAGTTTCATTTTGATGGGGTCAAAATGTTCGGAATGCTAATGAGCCAAATTATGCGTTAGATATGCTCGGGCAGATATCGCCCAGTCTTGAGCTTAATCATGAGCAAATGAAAGGGGCAAATAAAAGTGGATAAGTGTCTGGGGGCCGCACCTTGGATTTGGATTTATCTTGAAGCCAATCCTCAGGTGTTACGCATGTTTCGCGAATTGAGAAAACCCATCATCAATGTGTAACCCAAAAACGTAGTCAAGTTTATTGTGTTTGCTTTGGCTATTAACTTTGCCGCTTGCCGGATTGTGTAAATATATGCAGAGAAGCTGCTGCTGATGCCAAAGAGAGATCCCAGAGCCAGCACCTTCGTTTCCAAGGCAACAGCAGATCTAGTTTCACTCTCGTGCCCCCAAACCACCAACGAAAGTGAAATTGGCAGGTGTGACTAATTTCAAATTTATAGAAACTACGTGATGCATCGCACTAAGCGATGAAATATTTCTGCGGAATTCCTACGCACGAAATCAGCAGGGATGCCCACAAAGGGGATAAAAAAGGACATATGTAAGTAGAAAAATAACTAAACTAGATCTGGTTAACTATAAAAACTAGAGTTTGAAATTCTTCTTGGTGTTTATATATTTTTCATTTCATTCCTACCCTTATTTATATACATTTTATATTTACTATTGTTATATTTATTTATAATTTATTGTTCCGTTTACCAACAAAATTTAAACCAAATCGGAGAAGCATTACGAATTTTATGAATCTTTTAATATTTTTCCTGCAGAAGAAAGGTGCAGCGTCTTAACCTAGTTACTTTTTTTTTTTAATTTTCTGGTTCTGGTCTCCGATTTCTCGCCCATATCCCTAATGAAATGATCATTAAATAAAATTATTTAAGAGCAATAAAAACAAGAACCGACATAAGCCCCTTTCCTTGAATTCGTACCGCTTTAACAAGACATATCTGACCGGAAAAGAAACAAATTGGCTGCACTGCCACTGCCACTGCTGCAACTGCAAGGACACAGATGCAGAAATGCAATAAAAAAAACATCGGAACATCGAAACATTAAAAGTGAATGCCGCCGCGCGTTTCAGAGTTTTACGAACTCTGGCGAAGGGCGAACCTTGAACGATTCCCAGGGACGCAGGAAGTTAAATTACGACTGGTTTTTGGCGTGGAGGGGAAGTTCAGATCGCAAAAACCAAAAACTTGGCCGCGAAACAGAATGATGAGCAACTTTCATAATTTCAGGGAAGACAAAGGCTCCCTTCTGTTGTTTGCCCAACAATCGTGTGAAATTTGGCACCTGATCTGATTACGTGCGTTCATAAATATATATATACATATGTATATATAAATTCCTATATTTACAGAGATAATTCAACTGAATCCGGTACTTTTTAGTATTTGATTCTTGGTGGCAGCCTTCCTCTTTTCTGAATGAGTTTGGCAAACAGTTGGGCCTTATTTGTGTTTGTTTTGGCAATTAACTGGCAGCATAAAATGTGCTAGGTACTTGGCAACATCTAAAAATATATTTTTCTTAGGTTGCGAGTGCAAAAAACTATGAAGTTTTTTAGGTAGGGTTTCTAAGATTCAAATTAATTTGAGTTGGATTAACAATGGTAAAAAGTAAGGGAAGAATATGCGCTCAGGATACAATTGAAGTTAAATTATAATGCTGTAATATGTTATATATATTAATCCATATATATCAAGCCTAATTCACAAGTTAATGTACATTTATTAATTATTAATATTTATATTAATCAGTGTAATATATATATATTTTATCAGTGTAATAGTTGTTCAATAATACCCTTTATTATCTCTTCAAACTGTCATGTAAACCTCCCGAAAACCAACATCTTTCTTTTTCTTATAATATTATTTACCTGCAGCTAAAGCCAATAAATCTTACACACATCTTTCCAGAATTTAGGCCACAATATTACTCATATCCTTTTAAGAGAATGTATGCTTACCTGACTCAATACGATCGTGACATCGTCGCTCCGCAGACGTGCAATCATAATCGAGGCAATCGATAAGATATAATCACCAGCCATTGTGACCTGCAAAGACGATGGTGAGACTTGGTCAGATAATACTTATAGCGGCTATAGAGGACTACAGTTATATGTTGCAACACCGTTAACAGCCATTGGCAAAGACAAAACAACCAAAAATTAACTGCCATGACTAAGACAAGCCAGCTCGAAGACAATCAAAGAGATGGCATTAACATTAACGGCTTCGGGGCTCTTTGACGCTTCTGCGACTTTGTGAAGAGATGATGATAAACGAAAGCGCAAAGCTGGATGCTGAATGCTGGATTAATTTATGCATTTCAATTTGAAGACATGTCGAAAGGGAAACTGCATTGAGATCGCGATATGTGGGATATTTCGTCTTGTCTATTATTAAGTTTAATGAAGAGGCATCCGATTTGAGGCCTTTTGAGTGATGCAAGATAGCTGTTGACAAAGTCAATAAACACTTTGAATCGAAATACGCAACAAATTGATGTCAAAGTCAGGCCTGGGAGCTGCTGCTGCGGCTGCTGCGCTGATGATTGCTGCCAGCTTGATTACTGTTTTGGTTGCGGAGCGACTGACTGACTGGGCGCGTGTTTGGCTTGGTTTGTTTGGCTTCAACAAACATCGGTGGCACCGATGCCTAATATTATCACGGATCTTCTTCGAATTCGGACGGGGACTGGTCAGTGGGTATTGGGTGGAAATCTTACCTTTTTATGATTCCATAGAGCATTCACGCTGGGCTTGCCGCGTCGGAAATCCGACTGATCGATGACATCGTCGTGCACTAAGCTGGCCGAGTGAACCATCTCGGAGAAGAGGGCGATCTGTCGTTGTTTGTGTACTAATTGGCTGTCAAGGCGATAGGCAAAATATGTTTTTAGTGATTTAGTGGTCTTGGTGGGGCAAAAACTACACTCGACCGTGCATTAATCTGGCTGAAATGCGCACATTTCGCAAAGCCATGCTAATTATTTACACTTGCCTACAGAAAAACCATTTTATTTATAAATGAATGGTAAATATTGGAAAATTGACTTTAATAAATGAGAATGAAAAATATAAGTTTATAGAAGGTGTTTAAATTGAATAAAGTCATTATAAAAAGAATGAAGAAGAATTATAGAACTCGTTTTGCTTGGCTTTAAATCAAAATCTTGTCTTAATTCCTCAATTTATTGGATTTACAAATATTTATTTTCTCTGTGAAAAAGAGATTTCTTTGTAATATATTCTATAGTTAATAAATTTATATTTAAAGCTTAGGAAAACTCACTGTGACTCGTTGTTCAGGTGATAGTTTATCGCCTTGGCCATCAGCATGGTGACCATGGGTCGCAGCGCCTTTCCCTGTCCATCAAAATAATAGCTGGCAATAGTGTCCAGCTCCGGTTGCGATGTACCCGACTTTAGCAGCTAGAAGCAAAAATTATAGAAATTAGTCACACCTCCAAAACTCTAGACTTTGGCCTAAATTAGCAAATATTTGTGTTTTGGTCTCGAGCTTAAAAAAATCCCCCCAGCTGGGTGTTGTAGGAAAAAACCATCTAATCAATGACGTCCCCACGCAACATCTGAATGGAATTTATCACAAAAAAAAACTTTATACGCCTTATTAATCTTTGTGGTTTGAAATAATTTGTTTATTATCAATTTAGGCTTTAGAAGTCATATTAAATTTTATTGGGTGTAAAATGATGTTTTATTAAAGACCTGTAAACCAAACTGTTACTGGTTTTTTTACTGCTGTTTTATGGTTATCATAAGAATGTAATAAATTTAACAATGTTGCTTGACATTAAGTGGTTTTAAAACAATATTTTTTGACATTAAGTGGTTTTAAAATTAAAATATTTATACCTTTTGTTAATGAGAGTTTAAGATTTAGTTTCTAATGATTTAACAGTATTAAAAACAAAAACAGATATGCATTTATTTATTTGTAATATTTAGAGGGCTTTAGTGTGAAGGCAGGACATATTTTTTAATGCATTTTAGATATTTTTAGATAAATATGGTTAATAATAAATATGGCTATGGTTTTCTCTATAATTATAATAGGACAAATTAAAGAGAAATAATCATTTAAGAATGCTTATCACGTACATATCGTTTAAGCAGATTGCCAATACCCTTATTGGTTTCTAGAACACCTAATTTACGATGAACATTTCCCTACCTTGTACCAATGCTTTCAACTAAGTGAACTATTAGGAAATAGTGATAAAATTTAACTGCAGCCTCCACTTACATATCTCACGTCGTCGTAGAAGTACTTGAGGTCATCGTCGAGTATGATGTATGGATCGATCTGGAACTCCCGCACAGGACCCGCCGGCTGTTGTGTGTGCACCGAGCTGTGCTGGCGGAGATTCGTCTTGGAGCACTGCGAGTACTTAAGGCTGTGGCTGCAGCTGTGTGGACTTTGCTGGAAAAAGGAAAATGGGAAAGAGAACAGGTAGAACGGCGGTTAGCGATTTTTCGGGTAAATGCTGCAATTAATAACAAAGTGTGAATAATAGAGGGGCAAACAAGTCACTTAACAACTTTCAATTGCGGCCCGGCCACGCCTAACGAGTTTCGCCTTGCACACGCCGCCGCCTCCGCCTCGAAATTTCTGCCTTCCAGCTGCCGAAAATTAATAACTGGAAAATTGCAGCGGCTTGCGGGACTGTGGACCGCGGTAAATGGCCAACTAATTGAAGTCGATTGTCGACGCCCTCGCGCGACTCTTGACCTTGTCGGCGAATTTGAATTGTCGTAGCCACAAATCCTTTTGTTAGGCCCACAAAACAATGCGACATAAAAGAGAGCAACACGCGCTGCTAAATTGCCAGGCAACATGTTGCGGCACTCGAAAAAATATATATGCTTCTGAGTAGGGTTTATATTAAAATTAATAAAAGCAGAGTTTTAAAATAAGTTTAAAAAATAAAAAAAAAATCATAACTTATAAACAAGTACAACTTAGGTGTGGTTACTGTAAGAATTATCGATTTGTGATGATAAAGGAATCGGTTTATTGATACAGTAATGATAATTCAGTCGAAGGTCGATATACTAATTTTACGATATATTTGTGATTAATCGATATTATGTTTAATATATTAGACCAATATCCAAGAGGTTATCAAGAATGCAGTTTTAATGATATTTATCTACATTTTCCGGATATTTTTGTTTTGATATTATCGATAATTTTGTGTAAGATACTATTTCTTCGATATTTTGAATTTTAATATAACAAAAAATCTATATGACGATATTTTCGATATAATATTAATTAATTATAATCGATATTAATTAAGATCATATTGGAGTTTCCTCTATTATTCGCTATATTAACGCTATAAAACTTCTTCCCTCTATAAACATCCCTAATACTGATATAATAATTGTAATATAAAAATCCCAATGATTTTTGAATTTTCTTTCTCTGCAGGAAATAAATCTTGACTTTCCATCGATCCGGACTTGTATTTCTTTTATTTTTCTTCGGAGGCACTTTTATGTGCAATTATGCAATCGCGTTTGTTTGCTTCTTGTGCAGCCTGTCAGCCAGTCAGGCAGTCAGCCAGTCAACTAGTCAGCCACTCAGACTGTCAATAGGAGCCGCACACGATACGATAACATGTAAATTCGATGTTGCCAGCTGTCAGCAGCGGCGGAGGCATTTTTAACGATTTCAAATATTTGGCTATGACTGCGATTGCGGACGGGGCGTGCACCGATTACACACACACACGCTGGATGTTGACCCACTTGCTTTTGGGATCCTGGGAAAGTCACAACTAACAGTCAATGGCCGTAACAACGCCCTTGGAAGCTGAGCTTCTGCCATCATCATCGAAGATCGTCAATATCATTGCCTTTAATTTGATCAGTTAAGCGACGAGGGCCACACGTGTGGGCCTTTTTGGGTGTCCAAACTGGTTGAGCATCGTAAAATAACCAAACAAATTGTTGGTTCCCATTGAAAAGAGCTTGTAATGACCCAGTTTCATATTTAATATGTGTCATAAACATCGGCAGAGAGCAAGGGGGGGCCCCCTTTGCCTTTTGGCGAGTAGAAAGCGAGCCATGGCTTATTACAAAATCCGAGGCATCACAATTACAACAGCAGGCAGGCGGCAGGCAGGCAGCAACAGCAGCCGGAAGAAATCCAATTAAATTCGAGTCGTGGAAACTTTCATTTTCAATATGTGCGCCAAATTAAAATTAGTGCCATCAGCTGGCCCTGCTGCACACACAACACACACAGCACACACACAACACCGTCGTTGATATATGATAATATTTGCAAAAGCCAAAAAAGCGAAGGAAAGAAACAGAAATTTGTGGAACGTGCAGAAATGCATTTAATTGTGGCTATTTCGAGTTGGCCACATACGCCGTTTGACTCTTAAGCACTGTTAAATGGTTTTAACGGCCACAAGTTACAAGCCAAGCCAAGAGCCAACGTCAGCAGGTGCCCACGAAAGCCGAACGGATTTTAAGTGTCTCTTAACCCCATGAACCTGCTTATGGATCTAATGCTCTCTTTTTAAGCCAGGTCAATACTCTCGCCTGCATTCTGGCCAAGCATCGCATCTGGGCTTTGAATATATTTGTGCGAATTAACGTTTTGGGATTACGGGCTTGTTGCGTGCACAAAGCCAAAAAAACAAAGGTATTAAAAACGTAAATATATAGGAAGTACTCTCTTTGGCCGTTGCACTTGGCTGCCGAAGATGAACCGAGGACTTTCAAACCGTTTTTACCATGCGGTTGCTTTTATAACCACGGTAAAGAAATAAGGAAAAAATCTAGAAAAGACGAGGGTGTTTATAATAAGAAAAATATGCTAATAAAAGTGGGAGTACTGTTAATTAATGAGCCTTAAAATAGAGGATTAAATAAAGACACGAAATGGGAATCAATGGTATTTTTCGAACTCTATTTCTGGCATTCCAACTAAGACAAAGTAAGCATCAACAAATCCCATAGCTTTGTACTTTACTTTGCATTTTTTTTAATAATAATAAAATGCATTGCCTCCAATCAGCTGATAAGGTTAAACCGCACTTAGCCCGGCCCGTAAGCCAACCAACCAAAAGATATCCAGTTAAACCTCCTTCGGCAACACTCCGCACAACACAAAAGAGGCGCCGCAACAATTGGCAAGCCAACTTTCACATCGATTCAAAACAGAAATAACAATAATAACGATCTTCGGCGGAGTCGGCAACAATGCTCCACGAAATAATTATCTTTTATTTGGTTAGCGGCACCTCTGCCAATTTTCATTTAAATACTCGCATTTCTTGCACTCATTAATTTAATTGTGAACAAAATTGCACAAAATGGGCGGCGTTCAGTGATCAAAGCAATTGCATATAACGACGAGACAAGTGCAAAAAAAAAGAGGTACGAATAAAAATCAAATCAAATAGAGCTGGCATTTGATGCCACAGGGCGCTCCCACGGCATAATCCTCTTCAGCGCCAAAACCCATCCCACTTGGTGTCCATTGATGGCGCGGCCTCAGCTCAAGATGAAGACGTGAAGCGATGAAAGTATTTAGCCAGCATTTCGAGTGCCTCGCACTGATTGATGTCAGCTTTGATTGAAGGCGAATTGCAACATCTTAGCATTTGTGTTATTGATTGCCTTACGACTCACTTACTTACTATATACATTGTGTCGATCCGTAGCCGCATTGTTATGATTTCTGCTCTTGTTTCGCTCGCTTTTTAAGGCAATTTGTATGCGGCATATGTTGGGTATCATAAGCTATATATATGTGTGAACAGCCCGAACAATTGCCTTTGCATGTTGCTATTTTTATGGAGGTCGGGCAAAAAGTACGAAAACTCTTAACACCTGTGATTTAAACGCTAAACATGCTACAAAAAATTATTCAATTATGGCAATCAAGTTAACCAATTAATGTTTAGGCCGCGTGGCGAACAGAACTTTTGTGTCATTAAGGCTTGCACTTATTACGTGCTTAGCGGAAGGCTGAACCTTTAAATTGTTTATGGTTATTATAAACAGATTACTGGGGCTCTAAGGATAAAATATTCGTAACTGGTTCCCAGTTGAATCATCGCTCTTTGCCCCTCTCTGAAATATTTTTAAACCAAAAATTTTAATTGCTTCTTTTGCGGGCCGAAAAAGAAATGCCGCTGCCGCTGCTGCCTTGATCGAACATGACAGGCCTTGGTAGCGGAAGCGGCGGCCAACACAGCTAGCAAGGTATTGGCCAAAACCGGAGACAGAGAAACAGTCAAGAAAGTAGCAACACAACCGCCTCTCTTTGGCTCTTTGAGGGCCACAAAACGAATCGGAGTCCGAAGACGAGGCTTTGGACTTATACTTTCCCTTTTTGTCATCGCTGCTGCGGTTGTTTTGGCCATTGCCTGCTGCTGGCTGACATAACCGATCGCAGGTCCCCCGTTCCCCCCTCTATTGGCTACATATATTGTATATATATAAATGCCAAATGTGAATGCCAAGTGCCGCGAGTGTGTGTTTGCCTCTAAACTGGGCAATTTGTATTTGACAAAGCGCGGCCAGCACCTTGGGCCACTGAGAACGCTTCTGGGGGAGCAGCCGTACAAAGTAGACACAGTACATAAATTAGGTGGTAAAGCCAAACATAATGTATCCACATTATTTGCTAATGTCTCCATTGCGAATGCTCAACGCGTCACGGTTTCATTGCGTCGAAATTAAGGCCCAACCGAGACTATGACAACTGCAATCGATTGACCAATTGGGGTCCGCAAATCACCGAACTAAAGATAAGTTTCCACATTGCTATCGAAATGAGATAAATTCCCGGAAATGCGTTCTTAATGTCTCATAAGATTCAGTGGAGTTTTAAGTAGTAAGAAAGTTAATTTATGGTCATGGAATGAGTAAGTTCAAAAACTAGAAGCCATAACTTAAAGCAACTAATTTTTAACGCTTAAAACATTAAAGTTTGATTGAAGTTTAAGTTAGTTTAGAGTTCATTTGCCTTTAAAAAAAAAACAATAAATATGTCTGGGGGATACCCCCAATATTTTCTACACAAACTAATGAGTTGTCACCACAAATACGGATCCATTGAATGCGATTTTTCATTTATTAATTGCTTTAAACTTGTCTTCCGATCCAGTTTTCACTAACAACTATTCCGGAATCATATATCAGCAATTGAATCACCGTCACTTTGGGATATTGCGCAACCCGAGTGCGATTTACCATTGAAATTAGTGCGTGCTTGACCAACGCGGCGGCTGCGTGATATTAACCTATGCAGGCGACTTAAAACGCAGACGCGTTTCTAAACGCCACAAAACGTACCGAGACCGAATGCGTTTTTAAACGCTTCAACTTGCAAGGGGACCGAAGAGGCTGAGAAAAAAAATATGTTTATAGCTGCAAAAATATGTTGTTGGAAGGTGTCACAGTATTTTTGGGTAATTATAACAATCTAGTCATCCCTAAGGCAATACAAAGTAAAATGTAAGCAAAATTAAGGTACAAAAAAAAAGGAAAACCGAAACTGAGCAATGTTTTTGCAGACAAATTGGAAACCAGTTATTAGTGGAAAACCAGAAAATTCAAGTTTATCCTGCAGTGGCTGGCTTTGGGTGGCTTTGCTTTGGTTGTAAATCAACCAGGGACCAATAGTCAAAAAATTACATAAAACGCGCTCGAGCTCGAGGCAGGAAAAAACAATTTTTAGAAATGCAAAGTGCAGGTGTGACGCGTGCTGCTGCCAATGAATGCAAATTTAAGGCAAAGTCAGTCAAATTTTATTCGATTTGGAAATACAACATGATAAAGCGAAATTCCAATGTTAATTTTGGGTGAAACTCTTGGCTAAACTAATGATGATTGGAACTCTTAGAATGCAAGTCCCCAAAAAAACACAAGAGACCCAATCAGTGTGGGAAATGAATTCCCGCCACGCAGATAGTCAAATTTATGATAATCACTGATAAAACATCGAAAATGTAAAACGCCCAAAGGGCGCAGGCAAGTGGACCAATAGACCCAGACATGAGCGACATTGATGAAATGTGGGCCTGACAGCCAGCCAAATATGGCTAAGGTTTGGCCTGCCATCGGGTTGCGCAATCCGGTCAAAACTAACCAAACCAGCGACGGCGGTGGCAGTGGCGGCGGCGGCGCTTCTTTTTGGCTTTCAAATCGAAATCCGAAAATTTGTTGTTAAGGAAAACAACGCTGAAATCATTAACAGTTAACAGTCTTGGCGCGAAAGAGAGGCAACGTCGTCGGCGGCGGCAGAAACCACCGAAACCGAAAACCAAAAACCGAAAAGCGAACCCGAAACCAGTTTAGGACAACACCAAAACGCATGCGTCTTTCTGGAATTGGGTCAGCAAGTACGGGCCGAAAAATACCAAAGCCCAAACCCCAAAGCCCAAAGGCAAAGGCAAAGGCACCAGCAGCAAGCGATCAAAGAGACCATTGCAGGTGTAGGACAGGCTGAATGAAAGTCAACCCAATCCGCTTAGGCATGCCCACATCCAATTTGGGTTTCGATTTGGTGGCCCCAACCAATTAAACCATAAGCGATTGCATATTCAAAATAATTCACTAATATTCAGCGGCCAGAGAATTAAGCGTTCTGGCCGGGAGCCCATATTGCTGGTCCAGTGGTTTTGGTCAGCGACGAGTGAAAGTGTTTTGCAGAAATAAAGATACAGTCACAAAGACAACGATTTACGATATGAGCATCTTGTGCATACGACAGATGTATCTTTTTAGCATATCTGCCACTTTTTTTGTGTCTCATGTTTTTCACATATTTATGCTTAGCCTGATGGCTTTCTCACAGAAAGGTTTAACGGCAAGATATGTGAGATGTGATTGTGAAATACAAGCTGGGCAGAGGGATGTTGATTAAAGAAAGGGTTTTGAAACAAACTCAATTAAAAAATGTATAAAACAAGTCAATAAACTGAATAAGTTCTTATAATCAGTAGCCTTCATTTTATATTTATCTATAAATATTTATTCAGACTTTACTGTAAGATAAATTAAATGGAAATTTATTTATACATTAAAGAAGTTATTTTATATTTTATATAGCTCATCAAAACAGTACTATAATATGAATAGTATTTTAAAATTTATTATTACTTTCCTTTAAAATAAATGCATTCAAAAATTTACTTATAAGCTTGTTAAAAATATTCCATATTTATTTACAATATTTATAGCTACTGTTTTAAAGAGTTAAGCCCTTAAGTTATCCCTTATACTTTGTGTAACAAATACCTTCAATTTTCGCATTAAATTGCTTTTAATTATACAATAGAGGAAAAACTAATATAAAATTTCGCTAGCTATTAAGTTCAAGCTCACAATATGTAATTAATTTAGCATATTTACAGCTGCTACAAAAGGTTTACATATCTTCCACTTTGTGCAACAATTACCTATAATTTTGGTATGAAATCTCCTTGAGTAAAACAAGAATTTAAAGCTATTTAAAATAATCGCTGGCTATTAAGTTCAAGCTCAAAAATTTCTAAAAAAGATATTCAATGAAAACAGGTCGAGATATGGTTTCACTTTCACGCGGCGACCAAACCCTCGCATTCAAATTAATTTACACGAAAACAAATAACGGCCAGAGAATCGACGGAAATCAATCAACCAAGCCTAGTTCCAGCCCCGGAGATACATCTAACTGTATCCCGAGAGACTCGACTCTCTAATCTCTAATCTAATTAAAAAATCGCCACCTTGAGTCTATGAACCCATCAAATTCACACGCTGGCGTTAAAACTCTTAGCCTGGCCAAAAGCACAACCGAACGCGGCTTTATTTCACGCATTTGCAATGAAAGTGAAAAGTTTATATTCGTTGAGGGGAGGCGGTGGGGTAGCGAATGCGGAAGAGGAGGTTTCGTAGACGAAAATGATTTGGAAACTAATTCGAGTCAAAGATGTACTGACCGCCGATAACGAATACTAAAATACGCAAAGCTGGCCAATCAGTTTCTTGCCAAATTCGTGTGGCGCATAGATAAAGACTCTAACTTTTATTTTTACTTTATTTTTTGTTGTTTTTTTTTTGGCTCGTTTCTTTTGGCCAAAACAATGGCCAGTCGGGGGGACCGGGGGAGCTTGGCAAATGAAATGAAGAAGAAAGTCAAAGAAACCGTTAAAAGTGAATTTCTTCTATGGCTGCGGTTGGCTCGCTGCTTGTATTTGTTGTTGTTGTTGCTTCTGCCATTGCCGACTATTATTAGTTGGCGTTTTTTTTTTCTTTCTTTAGTTTTTTATTTATTTTATTTTACTTTTTTTTTTTTGGCCATCAGCAGCGCTGCCAGCTGCTCTGCCGCTGCGACGTGCGCTTTCTATTTGCGTTTTGTTTATTGTTTACCTATGATAGATGAACGTATCAGTTTCCAGGTGCTTGCTTTTGTCCCGTTTTTGAGCGGTGTGTGGATGTGAGTTGGGCATAAAACCAATTTGGCGTTGAATGAATTTTTATTCGGCTTCAAAAATGAAACAGACAGAGTCTTAAACAACCGAAATGCATAAATAAACTCGATAACGACAACTGCATACAAAATATTTCACTTTTTCCAAACCGTTTGTGCAAGCCGAAATGCATTTATTTCGATTTAAATAGATGTTACGTTAGGTTACGATATTATTTAATGTTTAAGTTGTAACTTTTTGAAATTTAACTATAAATAGCATTGCATTTTTTATAGAAGTTTAAAGCTTTTGTCAATTATTTTGGTTTAAATAAATGTTCCTATATGGGATTAGGCAATAAAGGAGGACTTGTCACTATTTCGTATTTACTTTTAAAAAGTATTAAATTATCTTAAAAATGTATGCAGACTTTTTTTTAAAGGAAGCTAAAAAGTTGGCAAATAGTTAGAAAAATATAAGAAATATAAGAAAAATTACCTATGCTTTGTTTTAAAAATTAATTAACATTTTAAAGTGTGTATTAAAATGCTTTTATCGTTTAAAAAGATGTAATTCTATAGGATTATTTAGTGAAAGATTTTTAACAATTTAAAACTTTCTTAAAAGCATTATAAGTACAAATGTTAAAAGTTTTTTAATGTGATATTTAAGAGAAGTTAAAGATTTGCACTTATGTTTACTAGTTTGTTTTTTGTTAGATTTAAACAAAATTAAAAAAGTAATTGTTATATGTACATTTTTTAAATGGAAATGTTTAAGTATTTCCAGAGAAAAATGTACATTTTTCAGGTGCCAAATAGCTGTGGTGTTACCTTTAGGATCAGGGTCGCTGTGATGTGGGATCAAAGGTGTGCATTAAAGTGAATTAGCCAGCTCTTAACCTTTTGTTTTTCAGCCAAAACGGCACAACCTCATGTCAGACTTTAAGGACAAAATACGTTCGTACTATATATTGTACCATCGAAGCTATTAAATAATGGCCAGCAAAGTGCATTCAATTTATTCCATTCACAATGCTAAATCCATTAAATCAAAGGCACTAAATAGGCTGACTGAATTAAGTCGCGTGCCATAAAACAATTAACTAAAAAACAAATGTGAGAAGCCTATGCATTTATGGTGGCCCATACACACTCAAGGCGGCAAGTAAGCTATTAAATTGAAGGCGAGCGCTTGAATGGTTTCGATTTGGCCAATTGAATTTAAAGACAATAGACTGGACTGGCCAATAGAACACTTAAGACTCCCAGAACATGACCTTCACATGTTTACCTTTAGTTAGTTTTCCAGTGCTAAGGCACTTGTGTAATAGCTTTGTGAAAAACACACAAGTCCGGGAAAAGTTACGTCCCTTGGAAATATTAATGCATTCAATTAAAACGCCAGATGTCGGAGAGATTACACTGGCTATATAATGTAGTTTTAGTACAACAAAATGGAATACCAATATTACTGATAGCATTTCGTTAGCTGATAAGAAAACAGCATGTTCACTTGAAATCAAAGTTCTCGGATATTGCGCAGGTCACAGTTTGAGAGCGCTGCAGTTTCAGATGCACTGCTCTTTGCAGGCTATAAATATTGATAAGTACGGGCAATAAATCATTAAGCAAATATGTAACTATGCGAAATTGCATAACAAAAGAAAGAAGTGAAACAGTTGAGAGGAAGAAAATCATCACAGACTTGTCTAACAATGTAAAAAGTAATGACAAACTGCACACAGGCAGACTGGGGAGGCCCAAAGAGAGGCGCCGATAAAAACTTCACCTTGCAAATATGCGAGGAAAAACATAGACGTTCGGAAAATGACAAAAACAAAAAACAAAAAAAAAAAGACCGAAGCCAAGCACAATAATAAATACTATAAACGCGGCGGCAGCTTCCGCCAACAACATACTATCGCGATTTTAGTGCGATTTGCGACTGTGGGCGCAACAAGTTGTGTTTTCTTCGGCTTCGGCCTTTGGTATATTTTTTTTTTTTCTTTCTTTTTTTTTCTCTCTTCGGTTTCACGCTACTTGCACAAAAGCCAGCGACCAATTTCACTTTCATTTTCTTTTTGGCTTTGCAACTTGGCGGCAGCAGCGGCTAAGAAAATGCAAGAAAACGAAAGAAAAGCGGGACTGGCAAAAGCCAAAGTCACGCAGACGCATTAGCGGCAAACACTTGGCGCATGCGCAGCAGCAGCAGCAGCAGCGGCAGCCAATGCACTCTTGGCCAGGTTCGGGTTCGAGCTGGCAATGAACTCACCAACAGATCGGGATAATCCTTGCCAATGTTGAAGCTTAATCCGTGAAAGAGACGCTGCGCCTGCAGCTGTGTTTTGGGCAGGGCCAAGCCGCGTTGGGGATTCCCCGCATATCCTGGACGCGAACCGACACCGGAACCGGAAACGGAGCTCGAACTGGTGCCGAAGAGCTGATACAGCAGCTTGTGCGTTTGCTGGCGACGCGTACCGCACACTACGCGACCGGAAGTGCTCAAGCAGGCCATTTTTTGTTTAAATTAATATTTTTAAGGGTTTGTTTTTTTTTTGTTAATTTCCCGTAGGCTTGCAGGTGAAGTTGGCCAGTGCTTTTTTGTTCACAGAATTCAAGACGAGTCACTCATTGAATAGTAAGCAACATTATTTCTTGATATTTGTTTGCTTAATATTTTAGTTTATTTTTTATGAGTCGCAGGATCTGCGATTTTGAAAAGCGCGGCGATTTGGATTTGGACTTGATGGCGATAGTTTCCAGAGGCGATTTCGAGGCGAAGCGCGGTGTGCTTGCGTCTGGCTCCAGCAGCTCCAGCGAAGTGTTTTTGCCAGCCTTCTTTTTTCTGAATCGATGCGCGCGTGCGCGCCGCCAGGTGTGTTGAGTATCCCCTGCCCAGGTGAGCTGCGAGCTGTGGTGGAAATGGTGAGCCGAAGCTGCAGCCCGATTCTCCAATTCGAAGTCCGAGCCGAACGCCGCTTGAACTTGACGTTGAGTAGAGGCGGGGGCAACGTGTGACCCCGCGGACCTGTGGGCACACAGTCCGCTCTTTTCTCTTTGCCCTTGCTCCACTCCGCTGATAAGGACAGCTTCGCTCCACCTGGCAGCTACTACGACTCAGCCGACGCAACTGTCCTCATGTTCCAGATCCGCTTGGTCACTCTGGAATTCGCGTTACAACACGCTTTCCGCAGTCGGAAATAGTTTTTATTTAACTCTGGGAATTTGCACCTTTTCACTACTTTATTTTGACGTAACAGTGCAGAACAGCTGTTGGCCAGCTGTTGACCGCTTTCACGAATATATCGGCTGCAACGTGCTTTGTGACGTAACGTTAGAGGTGGGTTTCGTAACGAGGCGGAAGATTTAAATTTTCTATGCCGTATTTATGAAATTATCCCATCATATATTAGGAAAGACTCATTTTTAAATTACTTATAAGCACAATAAAATTCTACGCTTAAAGACGATCTCTAAGCTTGCGTAAATAAACTTTTAGTTTTAGAATGTTTTTTATTTTAAGATTCTAGAATATAGTTTTTAGTTAATAATAATAGGAAAATGATATAAAACCTGTAGGGATAATGATTATTTACAACATTTTAAACATATTAGAACGACTCAAAACTGTACACTTCATACAATTAACCTCTTTTCTTGTTATTCGAATTCGATACTTAGATTATTATAAGAAAAATATTTTGTATATATAGTTTTTTTTTTTGTTTATATTTAAACGACAATTAGTAGAGAAACTTCTCAAGTTTTTTAAATAAATATTAAAATAAATACAACTATTCAGTAATCATGCTTACGTTTTTCGTGACAAAGATTCCATATATCGATAGTTTTGATAGCTGCCATTTGTCCATCCCTAATCACGTTTACGTAAACTCAGCACAATTGGCCGTAAAATGTCGAGAAATTTGTTTTTCTCAATTACAAACTTCATTAGGAACGTGGAGCGACTGTTCCTGCCACATGGGGGCCATCCGCCAGGTCAGTACCTGCATTCCTTGCTTAAAATCACCTCATTAATTGCTTTATCCATGCAGCGCTGGCTCTGGCCGGCTTCCAGCACGAACACAGCGGCGTATCCGGCCAGAAATCGTCCAAGGAATTCAGCCTGAAGGAGATAATCGGCGATGGCATCTTCTGGGCCGTGCCCAAGCACAGGAGATCCGTGGAAAAGCGACTGAAGCGGAAGTTTGGATACCCGGAATTCGTGTGGAAGCCTTTGAGGGAGAAGAGGAACATCCGCTCGTGCCTGCAGTGTGGACATGACCACGAACTTGGAGTGCTGTGTCGTAGGTTTACCAAAAAATTCACATAAAGGCTTGATTTTAATTGATGTTCCTTCTCCAGCCTTCTGCTACCAAAAAGTCCTGAAGGAAACGGAGCTCATGCAGGAGAAAATCCAGGAGAATCTGGGTCTGGATCCCGTCGACAAGGAAGTGATCGTTCTGTACGAGGGAGAGAAAGCCGAACAGTCAGCGGAGGAGCTAAAGGGCAAGCGCATTGTCGAGATGAAGAAGCCCCGTCCCATGTGGTTCACCAAGAATCTGCTACAGAAATCCACGCAGCAGCTGTCGGAAACCAAGGAGGTGAAACCCTCCGACTTGGCCTAGATCTTTAACTATAATTGTGCATTAAAACTACCATTTCGTTATCAACATGCCACTAGTTTACTGTCTGTGAATTGCAAGGACTTGGCCTGCTTCAGAAATCCATTGTTAAAGTCCTGGGCACTCATGGTTTTTCTACCTTCCACGTGTAATTGCAAAACTTCCAAGTGACTTTCCTGAGCGCATCCTATCAGGAGGGATTTCCGCTTTCGTTGGAAGCTTAAATGTCCGGGTTTCAGTGGTAGTAAGGGAACTTCAGGAAGCCGGATCTCCAAAAGCTGAACTTGCTTGTCCAAAAAGCTTGTTACAAGTGGTTTGTAACCATATAGAGCTCTGTGGCGGCGGTAGATATCAAAGGCAGAGAGCTTGCACCAGTTTATCTCGGTGATTTTGGTAGTTATTTTGGGAGCTAATGTAAAGTAGGTTTTAAAAACAAGATCTACTGATTTGTATAGGATACTTTACCATAACTGGCAGCTGTATTGTCCTGAGGCTTAGCTTCCCTCAGTCTATGAGACAAGTTGTTGACGGTATTCACCAGCAAATCCGCGCCCAACAAGGCCAATGAAGCATGCAACTCCGGCATGTAAACATCAGGTTTAATGGCCACCTCCTGCTGTGCTAGCACCTAAAATAAAACCATTTAATATAATGCAATTTAAAGATAAATTAACTATAAACTTACAGCACCAATATCAAACCGATGAGGTTCGATTTTCATAATGGAAACCCCAGTGGTGTCATCGCCCTTCATTATGGCATAGATAATGGGAGCAGCTCCTCGCCAGCGCGGCAAGAGACTGGCATGAACATTGATCATTCCCGCCGGAAAACCACTAATTATGCTAGCAGGTATCAGGTGACCAAAGGAGACCACAACTCCCAGGTCGTAGTTGGAACATACGGAGGCATCTATGGGCCATCTCTGTAGGGGGAGTTTCTCCCGCTCTGCATAGCTCCTCACACAGTTGGCGGGACTCTTGAAGGAAGTCACCACGCCCAGGCGGTCACTAGTAAAGTATGACTATTAATATTTTTAAAATAATACTTTTTACCTCAAACTCACCTGCAGTTTTTGTGGAGCGCCTGCAAGCTGGGCAGAGAAAAGTTGTCGGTGCCGAAGAACAGAATTTTGGGTGGATTACAAGTGGCATTGCAGCGCTTTATAATGGGGCAGACATTCTGCCATACTTTTCTCTTATATTTGTAGAAATTATTCACTAAACTCTTGCCGTAAAGCATTGCAAAATGTGTTGGATAATAAGCCGCGTAAACAAAATCAGCTGTACGTTGTAGCAAGCTGGTCACACTGCATCCTCGCGCAGTCTGGCAACTTCGCTATTTTTGTGTGAGACCAGTTGCCGAGTTTCGGCTTATGAACGAAAAATTAGGTGGGCACACTGATATTTTCTTATTGCAATCGTATATTTATTTCACTTTTTAATTTATAATCCTTGACTGGGTTTTCATTTCTAGTTTTTCTGTATACACAAATCATAGCTGCTGTATCTGATACAGTTACCCCGTCCAATCGACTGCAGTGTTCTTCTGTATAGACACTGATACAATCCCAAACAAAAAAACTACATAGAAATCGAAATCGACAAAGAAAACCTTTATTGTTCGAGTTCACCTGGCCTAGCACTCGAATGCTAAGATCCTGCCCACGCAGGTGACTCGCAATGGAGGCAACCGCTGCTAAAATCACGCCCCCGGCCAGCTCCGTGACCACCACTTCAACCGCGTCCAGCGACAAGATGAACTACGCACTGCAAGTAGCCCTGCAGACGATAAAGGAGAGGTGCATTCAGCTGCAGCGCCGCGTGGCCAGCATGGAGGAGGAGAACCAGCGTCTGCGGGAAGGCTCCACAATGCCACAAACCTCTGCCGGCAACGGAGTGGCAGGTACCGGCGAAGTCCTCTCGCTGCGCGCACAGGTGTCCGAGCTGCAGCGCCAGAAAGAACAACTGGAGGAGCACATAGGCATGGTGTCGAACGAGAATCGCCGCTTGTGGTCGCGCCTCTCACAGATCTCTAAGGACCAGCAGCAGCAGTTGGCCCAGCAGGTGCCCAGCTCTCCCGACTCGCGTGCCAACATGAGCCAGAATCTAGTGCGCTCCAAGACCTTTACACAGCACTCGCCCAATCCGCACCTGCGCCACAAAATGCTATCCGATGGACTGAGGGACCTGAGCCTGGAAGAGATAGCCCTCGATGATTTCGGGGCCGGCGATGGCGAGCTGGCTTATCCCTACAACCTGCAGGTGGAGGAGCCAGCCACTACTGAACCGGATGCCAACGTGGATGCCAAACGCTGCATGGACGGGCTGCAAGAGATGCGGCGCGAGGCAATGAAGCAGCAGCAGGAGCTTAGCTCGACTCTGACTTTGCTGGAGAACCGCATAGGTAAGGGATCTTAACTAGCATGAGTCGTAGTCCCCATGTAACCAGTACTTGATCTTTTAACAGCTCTGCAGCCCTGCCCCGATTGCGCCCAGAAGTCGGCTAAGAAGCCGGAGATGGCCGACAAGAGTCTCGAGACAGATGAGAGCCTCAGCAACGAACTCAAGACCTATCCAATCGAACACAATGGACACAATGGAACGCCGCCCAGCCAGCGCATCAACATTATTCAGGAGAAAATTAAAGCAGATGCTGCCGATGCCATGGAGAAGACCTGCCCCATGTGCGGCAAAGTGTACAACAGCCAGGTGACCTTTAATGCCTTCCGCGAGCACGTTGAGATGCACTTTATCGACGACGCCCTCGACATGGAGGTGGAGGGCAGCGTGGAGCGGCAGTACGAGTTCGTGTCGCACACAGTGGGCGACTTCTGACCCAGCCGTCGCATCTACTTCGCCACCGAACTCTGACCCATAGTTATGTACTAAAAACCAAAGCTGTCCGCGAGAATGGCGACAGCCTTCCTGGCTGCAGTTTGACTGCCCCAGAACTGCGTGCTTGTTACGTTTTTATTGATTAGGCATATAAGCGTACAGATATCAAAATTCGGTTACATTATTCTATTTTTAGTATATATATAAACCATGATTGTGCATGAATAGTTAGCCCTTAGTGACAGAATATGAAATACAGTTTAAATGTAAAGCCTTACAAAAGTGTTAAGCCACTTTCTTCGGTGATGGTAGAAAAGTGAAACCGCCCAGCATAATTGTGGGTTTTTGTCAAATCAATGGCTACAAATGATGTTATCACCACTTGTGGCCATTGTCCGTCTAATTGGGAGTCTCTTGTGTGTGAGTCACCCACTCAGGTTGGGAATTATGGAACGTTCGACAAAGAAGTTTGTGGTGAAAACGACGTGTGCTGTAACTGCTCAGAGTCAGAGTATTTCCCAGCGGTTTGGGAAGTGACGTCGACTAGCAACCTGTCCAGCAACTTTGCCAAATCTGGCCGATTCCATGATTCAAAATATTTGCCAAAAATTTGGCCATAAGATTGATAACAATTCAAATGCAAAAATGGTCAGCTATGTTAGCAACGTTAGCTACTTTCTTTGAATGCATTCGAAAGATGTCACAGCGGGCATTAAGCTCGTTAAAGAAATTAATTATTATTAAAGGTATGCAAATTAGTTGGCGGAAACAATAATAATATTATTAAAAGTGTAGATTTCCAAGGGTTTTACAAAAACCTTTGTAATAAATATAAATCGCTTTGTAGTAGTGTGTCGAAGTCCCACATAATGTCATTACAACACCAGGCTTAAAATCCTCTTGTTTTAAATTTGTATAGAAACACTTTTCGCTTATATTATTATTGTTGATAAGTTACATATTTTACACAGTATTATATAAGAAGTAGATAATGTAAAACAACTATTCCATGTATTATTTCTTTAATTAGTTACAGAGTTTTATTAATGAAATACTTCATATAATACGTTTTTCTGTAAGCGTGAAAGAATTAACTTTAATATAGTAATAATTCCTTTCCATTGTATTAAATATTATAATACATTCTTGTCTAAATTCCATTCAAACAAACGTTGCACCTATTTTAAGTTATACACTTTGTTTACATATTATACAACAACATATTATACAACAAATTACAGAAAATATAATATAAATTCATGTTCCCAGTCTGTAAATTTAAACCAGAACCAATTTTACCAGTTATATATTTTAAAAGACCAAGTTCCATTCACCAATTAAAAAACGCAAAGAATTTGTAAGAGTTCAGCAAACTTTGTCAGATCTTTTCCGCATTTCCACCGGCATTAGTTTCCACAGCGTAATATTTATGGTATATACATATATGGTTTTCCTCGACACATTGCGCAGACACCAACAGATAGATCCATCATTTATCATTTCGAAAACAAACAGCTGCAATTAGAGCGCCACACTTGCTGCGGCTGCTACTGCTGCTGCTGCTGCTACTGTTTGCCGCTAATCACGCCCCACTTATGTCTCGAATATAGATCCGATCCGATCGGATACGATCCATTCCAATTCCACTTCCCAATACCAACTCCCCAGACGCTGAGCCGACGCTCCACTATAACCCCGCTATAAAAGTTATCGGGCCATTTGTGGGCCGTTTCAGTTGTTCAACGTTCGCAGCAGCAGCAGTAACTTTGCCACCGTTAGCACATCTCCCTCGCATTCGCATCGAATCGGATCGGATAAATTATGTAAAAACGACACACGACTCGAGACAAAGACACACGCGTTCGCTAGAATCAATTGAATTTGATATAATCATAAACTGAACAATCACATCGGAGATCGCAGATCTGCAACAATGCAGTCGACTATTTTTCACAAGCTTTTACTATTGCTGCCGCTCGCCTATCAGCAAACATCAAATGGTAATTGGGAAGCCCAGAACGCATTCCCCCTGGGAACTATCTACCAGGAACTACTGTGTGTGTGTGTGAGAAGAGGAAACTAATGAATCCCAAAAAATATTCCACTTATTAAATACCTCAGTTACTTAATAGTTAACACCCAGTCACTCAGCGGGGTTGAACTCTTTCTCCCATATACACGGATCCCATAATTAATCATTCTGCCATACCTTGTTTGGAACTATCGCCAGAAATGAGAGAGTCGCCCGTCGATGATCGAAACAGAAGTGAATTTATTCACGGTCTTGGCTAATAGGATTACCAGACCCAGAGGCCAGCTTAGAGCTGGCTGAAAGAAAGTGAAAACGCTTTCAGGCTTTGTTTTTGCTACAATTTGTCGAACTTGCAGATGCCGAGACGAAAGTGACACATTGGAATTACGAGCTGCATGGCGAGAATTGGGGCGGCACCTGTGCCTCCGGAGTGCGCCAGTCGCCGCTTCAGTTGGCGGTTCAAAAAGTGAGTTGTAAAGTTCTAAAAATTAAAACAGAAACAAAATAGGCAGATTAGCCACATCTTATGTAAATTTTCTATACTTAAAAAGAACGGTTGTTAAAAATGTGTCTAGACTCTGGGCACTTTCTTGCAAATGAAAAAGAAAACAATTAAATTCAAAATATGTATCACCTTAATGTGTATTAATTATGCGAACCAAATATTTAGGACTAATTGGTATGCGCATTTATTAAGACCTGGTCTTGTGTTTTGTTTATCAAAATCGCTTAGGCATTAGTCAAAATATGCTACACATTTTAATAACAACAAATTCTTTCCTCTGGAATTCTTCCATTGTAAATAAAAGAGAATATAATTAATTAAGGAAATATTTAAAGATTCCCTAAGAAAAGCGTTCATTATTCCCATAAATATTGTTGGGTAAGTTCAGAAAGTGGAATATGTAATTGGATTACCGCATTGCCAAGTGATACTCAACTTCAAAAGCTTTGACAGCCAATTTGATAAGCGAAACCGAGTTATAGTATAAATTGCTCTCGAATTGAATGCCTATTTTATGCCACTTTTCACATTACGAGGGGTAATGATTGTGGCAAAACGAAAGAGCTGGCAAATTAATTTAAATAACTCTGATTTAACGTATTGTCATGCTTTCTGCCAGTCGCTCATCGTGCCATTGCCCCGCATCTTCTTTGGAAACTATGACGTAAAGCTTCGGGGACCGCTCACCCTGGAGAATAATGGACATTCGGGTAGGTCAGCTCTTGGGGGATTTCCCTTACATAATATTGGAATGCTTTATATATTTGAAAAAACAAACGTTAATTGCAGCTCACGTGGACATACCGGTGACAACTAATGGCAAGAGACCGTTCATAACTGGGGGCCTGCTCAAGGGTCGCTATTTGGCCGATGGCTTCCACTTCCACTGGGGATCCCCGAGTCAGCGGGGATCTGAGCATTCAATCAACAAGCAGCGCTTCGATGTGGAGCTGCACATGGTCCATCGGAATGCCAAATACTCGGATGTCAATGAAGCCGCCAAGCACAAAGATGGTCTGGCCGTTATTGGGGTTATGTTTAAGATTGTCAAGGTAAGTGGGTGGGATCTAAGGGAATCGTTAGGATTTAAGAGACATTTTTAAAGCAATTATTGCTTATAGATAGAATATGGAGTATAGATTTGTATAGCATTTTCCCTTTTATACTCTAGCTTGACGTGATATAGTTGAAATGAAAAGGTAACCTAATCTTTCGACGCAAAAAATTACGTGTCAGTACACCGAAAATGTGTTCATTGTGTGCCATTTTATGAATGAAATTGTATACATATTATGTAAATTTATATTCGAGACGATATTGTAAAGTCTGTGCTAGCTTTTAAAATGAAGTAATGAAGAGATTTACAAAAAGTTACTTATGAGACTTAGTATCCATACAAAAAATTTTTAATTTTGTTTCAATTTAATATTTATAATAATATATAAATATCTTTACCTTTACCTTTACCTTTAATTCTTTCTTAACACTCTTTGAAATCGTTATAAAAACCCAATTTAAATACTTTCAATAATTATCCCCACAGAATCCCAATCGCTTGTTTCCCGGTCTAAACAAAGTCCTGGCTGAGTTGCCAAAAGTCATCAATTATAAGGACAAGGCTGAGATTTCCGGCAGCTTGAGCCTTGGTCAAATGCTGGGCGACTTGAATCCCCGTGACTTCTTCACCTACCGGGGATCACTGACCACACCGGGATGCGAAGAGGCAGTTACATGGACCGTGTTCTCCCACATCCTGCCCATTTCATATTCATCGGTTTCCAGATTTTGGCGTTTACGCGACTCTGAGGGCCACAGACTGATCAACAATTACAGATTTACTCAACCGCGAAACGGTCGACCGGTGTTTTATCGAACCGGCAAGGATCTGAGTGGGGCCTATCTGGGAAAGTGATTAAGTTATTATTTTATTCTTAAATATAAATATGTATTTATTTTAGTTAGGCTACGTATTTTTTGTCAAATAAAATGTGTTCATTTAATATTTAAAGAAATATATCTGCAGATGAAATTTTTAAAAACTTTACTATTTTTATTATATTTATGAATAAAAAGAAAACTTGTAAAGCAAGCAAGGAGCCTGCAGAGTTCCCAACTTGCCATTATATTGGATCGAATCTTATAACTAATGACTTCAAAGCCTTGGCAACTTTAAAATTTATGTGTTTCTTGGCTAAATATATACAAGAGCCTTGTGATTGAATTCACAAAATGCGCACCTTCTCTATGAAGATACTTTTAAAACTTGGATTCAAACTTAAAATGTTAAACTATATAACACATTCTTCATTCTTTGATAAAGCTGAAAATGATATCCTAAAAAATGCTTTTAATAAAATAAGCATACAATTTTTTTTAAGTCTACTTTATTGCTTTTAAACAATACCAATTTTTTATTTGCCACAATTCTGTGCTGAATTAAGTTGCAGTTTTGGGTCAAGAGCAGTATATGTCGGTTGCAGTAGCTCGGTTTTTTTCAACAAGTGTTTTTTTTTTCAATGTATACATATTACAGTTTTCGTATTGTGAGGGGTTTTAGCGGAACAATTTGCTTTATAAACAAAATCGTAAGTAATATTAGGGGAAATAATACCAATAAGGCTTTGGTTACCTTTCTCGGAAATAAAAATCTTAAGCTGAATGAGATTATTGTGAAATGAAATCTAAACGAGAATATTGTGCATATAAAGAGTTATAAAATATTCCTTATGAATGCGAATGAGTTAATCAGTAGTCTGAGAAATAGTTCATTTGTTACCCAAGATCAGTAGGGGCAATGTCTTAACTAAACTATAAGATAAGCGCTTTATGAGTTTGACTTTAATCAAGGCGGATTACCAGACATCAGTGATAGACAATAAACTTATAACTTTTATAGGGATTTTATGAACTTTTGAACTTGAAAAATAGATGACAACTTTTATAAAAGGTGTACATAATATGTTGATTTGAGATAACGCCTTAAAAATAGTTAAAATGTATATACAACTTATTCCAATCTCTACAATTTCTGTGTTACATGTAGCTCGTTCCCTAGACAATGACAAAATATCCACTGAGTCACATTGTGTGCGAGTCACCGCCCATTGCAATAATTTAACCAGTGATGCTCCTTTATCATTACTCCCTTCAAACTTGAATCAGAGCAATCAGGGATTTGGCTCTCACATGTGAATATAAGAATTTCTACAATTTCTAACCACCTTTGTAATTACGGACTCGTTTTGGTCAATTACCAAGGTGGTTTGGCAACCGTAAAAGTGTAAAGCGATTTGCAATTTCTATGTAAATTGTGCCCACAGGCACACAGACCTAAACTGAAGTGATTAGAACCGATTGCTTTTATCTGACTCTTATGCACACCCACTTGCTGGAAATTATTGCACTTGACAAGGGTCCGGAGGTATAAATGGTCCTGCACTGTTCGGAGAAAATCACAGTCTTACTTGAAGCTCCAAAGGGAACGGAACTCGGTACTTACTAGAAATGTTCTCCATCAGTCTTTGGTGGCTCCTACCCGCCTTGGGGTGTACTCTTGCCTTCGTAGAGCTACCTGAGGAATACCTTGCTGAAATCCGGGCCGATCAGGCAGATGAGAGAGCAGTTGGTGATTATAACTACGATGCTCAGGGCGATGACTGGCCGGGAACTTGCGCCACTGGTGATAAGCAGTCTCCCATAGATTTGATTTTTCAGGATGTAAGTTGTCACAGGGGAAGAGTAGGGCTCAAGGGATTACTAATATTACTTTTATATATTATATTTACAGTCCAAAGTCAGTTCTATGAGCCGTCTGCGTTTCAACTACTATAATCAATCGCTGCGCACACCCTTGGTAATAACGAATAATGGACACACAGGTACATATGCGAGGTGATACAGAAATAAGTGGGGTTTAAAAACCAAAGGGTTTAAAGAACCTTTGTTATTTTTGGAGCACTCTGGAATTTTCTTGTTCTTGTTTCTTAAGGCAGAAAAGTTCAAGGATCATTGCAAATAATAATTTAAAATATTTATTTCCAATTATCCCCTATTATTTTCCTAGCAAACATGGTCATATCTGTAACTCGCGATGGCCATCGTCCCTATATAAATGGTGCCTTGTTGCCCGGTGACTTCGAGGCCCAGAGCGTGCACTTCCATTGGGGATCGCGGGACACCAAGGGATCGGAGCATGCCATTAACTTTGAGCGCTTCGATGTGGAGATGCATATCGTGCACAAGAACACGCGCTACGAGACGATGGGCGAGGCCACCCAGCACTGGGATGGTCTTGCCGTTTTGGGGGTGATGTTCAAGTCGGTCAATCGCTTGATTACCCAGAATTATGGACTTAACAAGATATTCAATCAGCTTCCGCGGATTGTTCAATATCAGAAGAATGCCACGATAACGGGCCAACTGAATGTGGCCCAGCTTCTGGGCAATATAGTGACAGGGCAGTTCTACACATACAATGGTGAGTGAGGAGAGGCATTATAATAAAGTCTTTTATAACTAAGGATCTTCTTTGAAGGATCTCTGACCACGCCAGACTGTGCGGAGTCTGTGACGTGGACTGTCTTCGATGATCCTCTCGAGTTTCCACATCGTCAGATCGCAAAGCTCTGGAACTTGCAGGACTCGAGGAGAAAGCAGTTGATTAATAACTATCGCAGCTTGCAGGACACCAATCCACAACATAGAGATGTATATTATCGTGCTCTATACGATAGCACTTGAAGAAATATTATTTTTACATAATTTAATAAGTCTATATATAGTTTAAAAATAAATTGAAAATAAATAAAATAAATTAATATATTCATAGCTCCAGGAAGTTTTTAAGATTTTTTATTAACTGCACAACACCGTAAATATGAAAACGATCTAATTAGTGTTATTACGTAATGGCGACATTTAATTAAAAAATATATTTTTTTAATCAGACTGAGAATCGGTTTACTTGAGAACAAGTTTTTTGGAAACGCATTTGGGGGAGTTCCGGGCAGAGTGATTCAGGTTTGTTGTGATTATTATAAATGTTGCAAAGGTCCAAGGTCATCAAAATATTATATAATCGCATTAGTCCTAAATGTTTCCTCATTTTAACAAAAACAAAAAGTAACTTCAAGACCTTAGTTTTGTAGCAATCAGCTTACTGAAGAGTATTTCATGATGTCTAAAATTATGCTAAGCATTTTTCTTTCTTATCGTTTGGGTTGCTGGAAAGCCATAAATATTTACGTAGATTCAAGAAAGCTTATAAATTCGAAGGTCCTTAGAATGTCCTACCACCTAGAAACTTAAAAGTATTGAAAGCTTCTTGGGTTGCCAAATTGGGTCCTTTTAAAGGATTGTCAAAGCTTTTTCTTTAGATTTTCAAATTGTTTTGGCGGTTTCTTTCTTTTCTTTCGCTCAAGTTGAAATTCTTAAGAAAACTATTTGGTAAATGTTGTTTTTCTTTACAAAAGTAGGCCTTCAATGTTAAAAATAATTAAGGAATTTCCTTATTATTGTAAAAACGTAGCTTTCCATTTGTTTTATTTAACTATATTTAATAAATCTGATAAATAATTGTCCACAAATACTCAATCAGAAAATACAAAACAAATATTGGGACTTAATCTTTTCAGGGAGAAAGGGAATTCCCCTTCCCAATGTCAAGCAAGGCTTCCTTCCGGCTCAGAGCTGAGGTAAATAAGCACTTGGCTTGATCTTTTGTCTGTGTATGACAGATTTACTGCGCCCATATATCCTCGCGTAGAGATATGGCAAACTATTGGCACCGGAATTAACGTCGGAGGAGGCGGCAAGGTATGGTGGGTGCGAGATAAAGGACAAGTCAGCATCGATGTTACTCATACCCCGCGAGCAACGCATATGCACGCACAGGCGGAGCTCCATAGACAATTTGCATTTGCAATTTACCCTGCCCCTTCTACCTTTCCACCTTTTCCCTCCCGCACTGATGGTCGCTTTTCGCGTCTCGCTGCGCATTGCATTTTTCACATTTTTCATTTCCGTTTCCGTTCGTAGCTGAAAAAGGGAAGAGAATAACCGCCGCACCGTTCTCCGATTTTTCGCAGCGCTTTGTGCGTTTATCTTGGCCGACTGTTTCCTCTCCTCCTCCACCTGCTTATTTGCAGATTAATTTGGCTGCTGCTGCTGCCGTTCGGTATGAGGTGTCCTCACTCACCTGGGGAGCCATTTGTCGCAGAATCCTTTGTCGCCTATCCGAGGTATCCACTTTATCCCGGCGAAAATGTGCCATTTCCGTTCCTGTCAATATGTTTCAACAATCACATTTCCAAGCAGGCTGTATGTGTGGATTTGTCTGCGTTTTTAACTAATATTGATCAAGATATCTATATATTTATGCACAGGTAAGGCTTTTGTATTGTTTAAAATATTTCTTAAGTAAAGAAAGGAGTAAAACACTTGTAAGAAACTTTGAATTTGTATAAATATAAAAGAAGAATATTTTTGATATTCCATTGGTCGCAATATATATTTTCCCCTCGCGTTTTAGCTCCAACTGATGGCTCATTAACTTACTGGGGAACACCAAAGCTTATATGTATATCATTGATGTTGTGGAAAAACTGGAGTGCCTTGCCTGTCATCCATCAGTATGTATACCTCTTGAGTTCCATAGTTTTATTTTAGAAATAAGACTGAAAGATTACCCCTTCATCACTCAAGTAGGAATGTGCTGATGACAAAGGGGAGACGACCGATGATTTAGGTCTGACAAATTGTTTTAAAAATGCTGTGAAAATATTTATGTATTGATTGATTAGAATAAAATATTCAATAAAATTCCAAGCTAACCATTTGCCAAGAAACCTGTTGTAAACTAATTACAAAAATATTTAATCAGCTTAAAGCGTCAAGGTTCAAAATCTTGATCTCTATGGCCACCACCAAAACGTGTCCTACGCCTACGCAGCTCATAATCCGCTCGAAGGAGAAACATGTTTCTTTATTTTTTTTGGTAGCTCGGGGGTTAAGGACAAGGACAGAAGTTGTTCCTGCTGCTGTCGCCGCTGATGATGATGATGTTTCCGCTGGCTGACATTTAACGCGCATTTAACTAATTTCATTTTAAATTGTTGACAATTAAGGGAAATTGCCAAGACGAATCGGGAGCAGGACCAATGCCGCCGCTTACTGCTCCTGGTTCTTTCCACTCCCATTCCGAGTGCCTTCCCCTTCCCAGAAAACACCACGTGCCATGTCGCAGTTAATTTGTTGGCAATAAGTTGGAGCACCAGGCCTAATTACAACAACACGCACGACATGACTGCGAAATTTTCATTAAAATCAGCCCGCACTCGCTGGAACAATGCCAGTTGGACCAGTTGCAATCGAGACAGGAACAGGCGCCATGACTCCAAGGCGAGAGCTGGAGAGGTTGCCCCTTAGGCTGGCGGTGGGTAAGGCCGTCTGGTGGATACCCAACCCCGGCAAAGTCATTCAACCTGCGACTGTGACCACCGCGGTGGTGGTTACTTCCGCGGAGGATGCGCGAAAACTGTCATTTGCCGCCGCTTTAAAGGATTTGCTACAGAACCTGTCGTTCCATTGTTACGGCAAATTAGTGGAGCAGGGTCGGCGAATCCAGGAACGGTAGGGTAGGATGGCGGCTGCCCACATCCGGTGTCGCGGCCCCTTTCAATTAGCATTAGCCATTACCAAATCCGAGGTTGGATTCGTATCACCCGCAGGTTCTTCTGGTTCGTTTTCCACCTAACCGCCCTGAGCGTCCTAATTGCATTCCTGTGGGGCACCTATACGAACGAAAAGGACGCCCTCGTCACCACCATATACCACCCGATGTATCCCATCTGGAAGGTTGAGTTTCCGGCCATATCCGTTTGCAGTTTAAACCGCATCTCGCGGCGTGCGGCCTGGCATTATGCCCACGATTTGTGGGTGCAAGTCGGTATAGGATCCTTGCAGTCCTTTAAAGTTATCTTTTTGTTTGAATAGAAGCAGCAAGGACCCCAAGCAGCGCAATGCTAGCTTCTTCTTCGACCAACTGAAGGCCTTCATGTACATGTACTATGATCCTTCAGACCTGCAGGACATAGACAATGCCCTGCGTTTCCAAAGCTTCCTGGACAAGTTCGATACGGGAGCCGAGGATCTGTTTTTCAACACCAGGAAACGAATGCATGCTCTGACTCCGAACTGCAGTGACATGTTTGTGAGCTGCAGGATAGCAGGAGGACTCTTTGACTGCATGGATCAGTTCGAGGAGACGCTGACGAGCCACGGCTACTGCTGCACTTTCAATTACGATGGCAGGCAGGTTTCTTATGAATTAGTTTTGAGAATAATTTGGATTTGTTTTAACTTCGTTAAAATATAAAATAATATATTTAAAAACAATCTTTTAAAAGGTACATCAATAAAAGGGACTTTCGTCAGCGCTATTTTGGACCTGATATGGGCTTGGTTCTGACATTAAAGACTCAGCCCAGTGACAACTTTTACAAGCTCAATGGGCACAATGGATTTCTGGTAAGTAATGAACAATTTGTGGAAAACATTTGGCAATGGATGATGGATATCCAGATAAGACATCGTCTCGACATATCGTTACTGCATCCATATACCCGCTATGTTCATATATAACTCTAAATTTAACCGCTTCGCTTTATAAATAGATAGTTTAACGTAGCGATATATGTGCAATAAATTTATATTCTTTTTGATATATTTTATTGTGCCAACAGAACGACCTAAACTCTGTTTAAACTATCTTCGTAGAAAACAATTACATAAAGTTTATTAAAAATTTTTTTTTTAAAATGACAAATCAATTAAATAGAACTTGTGGTATTTATTTTTCTATATAATCGACAATAAAGATGTTTTAAAAACAAACAGGATATTTTTCTCTATTAAAAATTTCGATATATCAAAGCTAACGATATTTCCGATATCCTTTTTTTTCTTTCGATATATGTACATCCAGATCTCCATTTATGAACCGCACAGCTATCCGGATCCCTTTTCCGGGGGAGTTGCTGAACGAGTGGCGGAGGCGGGAGTTAACACCCTACTGCCAGTGCGAGCCAAGATATTTGAGACTCTGCCTGAGGCGCGTAGCATGAGCCAATCAGTGGTAAGATCTTAATATTTTGGTATATATCATAATAAAATTAAAAATAATATTTAAAAATATACTTTCATATAATGAAAACCTATTATTAACTATACATATTAATTGTTAAATACTCCTCCATTTCTTTTAAATCAGCGCAAGTGTCTGTTCGAGAACGAAATGCCGTGGATCTTCGCCCGCCACTACACCTTCAGCAAGTGCATCTCGGCCTGCCGGGCCCAGAGCGTGGTCAGTTTGTGCGAGTGCGTGCCCTTCAGCCTGCCGCACAGGTACATCGATGGGAACGAGAAGCGGATATACTGCACGTTGCAGCACCTGGCCTGTATACGGCGCTACGAGTGTGGGTCTTCAGTGGACTTAATCGCATATTCATTGGAATAAATGTCTCTGTCTCCTTGCCATTCCCCTTCCAGTCAAGTGGCTGAATGTCATTACCAGTCGCGAAAATGTGACGGGGCTGGAGCACGAGCTGCAGGATGCCCTCTTCTGTCCGCTGTGCCTGGCCAGCTGTACGGAGACCCGTTACAGCGTACGCGGTGCCATGACACTGGGCCTGCCGCCCCAAAGTCCGGCCAGGAGTGTGCCGTAAGTCCACCGGAACAGCGGATTCATTGTGGTGGAAATGGTGATTCGTTCGCTTCTTCAATTTGCCTTCCATGAACGGCTTTCTTTTCAATTTCCATACGGAGTTGGTCCTGAGTGAGGGATGAGCTCAGCTCCTTCTGTGTTGCCAATTCAGACATTTTATTGATTGTATAGGGTATTTAAAACCATATCTTTTTTTATTATTAAAGAAGGCAATAGTTTCTAGATTTTATTTTGTTTAATATTTGTTTTTAATGTATAAATAACCTTTATTACCAGTCTGTTTAGGCTTTCAAACACTCCAATTTTTTGGCTAGACCATTTTTTTTATTTCCATCAATATATGGCTCTTGAATTCCGGCAACACTGGCGTCCCCCTACCCGACTTCATGGCATCGTAAAAGATTTTCATTTTGCAGGCGAAGCAGTCCCGGACCGCGTGCCAATAACAGTTACGGCCCCGGCTCCAGTTCCGGATCCGGCTGGGACTCATCCTCCACCTACTCCTCTACCCCCGCCGAGCTGGCCGTGGTTCGTATTTATTTTGCCGAAACGCACATTCAATACTTTCGCCAGATTATTAAGAGCGCCTGGTACGAGACCTTCAGTGAGTAGTATCGGGGGATCGGGGAACCCCGCACAAATTTTGCATATCTCACCCACCATTATACCCCGTGCCAGGTACAATTGGCAACATCTGCGGCATTATAGCGGGCTTCTCGCTGATTGGCATCTGCGAGCTGTTGTTTTTCCTAGCCAAACAATTATGGCAGTCATGTCGGGCGGAGCTAAGGGCCGAGCTTGCCCACATTCAGACGGGTAACCAGAAGAAGGACCAGTCCCAGGATCAGATCCGGCAGGACAACCGCCACCGTGCCGAGCCAGCGGAACCGGAAATGGAAGCTGGTGGCCGGCCGATGAGGTTGTTTATACTGCCGTAATTGAGCGCGATGCATCGTTAATTTTAAAGCTCACTGATTTTTATGCACATCCCCGAGAGTGGAGTCCAACTCAAGTGCACTTACTTTGCATTGTCACATAAAAATAAACAGAACTCACGTACGACTGCCAATTGGCGGAGGGGGGGCAATGGGCCAAGCCAAGGCAAGCCGAGCTGGCCAAGACTGGAGTTGCCAAAAAGGCCCAGACGGTGACATTAGCGCCAGCCGTTGCCACATTCCTGCTGGCCAGTTGCCCATCCGGGGGTCAGTCGAGCACAGTTCCCGGAACACTTGCAATCAGCATTATCTTTTATTTGTCGTATGCAGAGTTGGCAAAAAAAAAAAAAAAACGAAGAAAAGGGCAAACACCAGCTGCCCGAAACCAAAATCAATGCGGAAAAATCGAGTCTAAACTCGAGGGGGAGATACGAGATACGCCTTCGTTTTGCGACAATTACAATTTCAATTATTCCTCGAATTACATTTATCTGTCGGGTAATTTATTGCAAGCTCAGGAAACTGGCGAACCGGGAGCATAAGCAATTTTCTGTTTATTTGCCTGAACAATTCGGCTTGTCTATTCCATAACACTGATACGCAAAGAATTGTATTGAGTTTCAAGCCAAAATATATATTAGAATATTCTCAGGACTGATAAAATTTTACCATCCCAGCGGAAATAATTTTATTTCTATTTTTACAGCAAAGAGCAGAATAATAAAATTGCATTAAGTCGTAAATAAATATTTAAAACGCTGTTCAAACTGGGGAAAAACTACAGACTTTTACATTAAAGGCTTACTCCAAAAACACAGATAATTCTTTGTTATTTTACAATGGGAAAACACAGATTATTCTTTATTTTGGCAAAAAGAAAACATTTTGGCAATAAGCATTTGTATAAATAAATAATTTGTGAATGTTTTTGTAAAAGCTTCAGAATTTCTCTTCTTAAATCTTTCCAATTTGTGTAAAACCTTGCATAACTTTTTCAGCAAGAACCAGAGTTCTAAATAGGCCAGGGTCTGTGTGTCATTTAGCCTTGAAAAATAATACACAACATTTATCGACGCAGCTCCCCGGTCCATGCAGTTGAATATGATATGGAAAACATATATCTGGCATTTATTGCCCTCGGATTCATATTGAGCGTAAGTTTTTAGCCTTTATCACCTTTATCTCCTTACAATTACAATTACCTTATACCTTAGACCTGCAATTTGTTGGTTCAGTCACTTCCTCTAAGGTTCCTTGAAAATAACTCAAATGATGTGCAAGATGAGATTAATAACAAAGACCAAGGCCCTCAAAAATCTCTTGAAAATGCATACAGTGCTGGCCAGGGGCCATGGGACCCTCGGAGCACGGTCGGGATGCAGATGTTCCCGCAACTTTTTGGAGATGGAAATAGAAGGAAAAACCATACCCAAAGCACAAGTTCGAGCCCGACCAGAGTTCGTCTCTTTAACAATAATAGAAAGCAGAATGATGCAGGCGTTAAAGATGTCCAGGCGCAGACCGAGATGACTGTCTCCGTGCCACGTCGTATCTCGGATAGCAAGGGGAATTGGGTGTTCGATAAGTGGGGCGCCACCTTTGGAATTGAGGATAAAGATACGCGCTTCAAGCAGTACCATCGCGGTACACCCCCAACTCCAAAGTTCCGTGCTCCACACAATTTCCACAAATTATATAATCCTAATGTAGATTATGAAGAGCTTCCCTTGGTATGCAGAGATAGGTCTACAGTCTATAACTTCCCGAAAGTCTTTGAGTATCTAACGCAGCAAATCTACAATCGAAAAATGTTTAAACGCTATGTTTTTATGGACCTTCGGATGGAGATCTACAAAGATGGCAACTCGGAGGAGTGTCACATCAAAACTAAGACAAATTTCTATGATTATATCTTATGTGCCACGATGAGAAACATGCGAATGGAGTATCTAATTCCAAAGTACCCACTAATCCAAGTGGGCGCATACTTTCTTCCCAGAAATAGATGGGCCGGCGAGTGATCGTTTCTTTGAATATATATGTATATTCTTTGTAGTTTCGAAAATGATGTGACCAAACAAACAGAGTTAAACGAAAGGGATTACGTTAAATTAAATTACAGTGTGGAAATCAATAACGGTTTCTGTTTTAAGTATATTATTTAATTATTTATTTATTTCTTTATTTAATTGTATGCTGTAGACTTAAACTTAGAAACTAAGATACAGGTTTTAACATTGAAGTAACACCTAATTGACTAACACAGACAATTCTCTTTTATTTTACAATGGAAAAACACAGATTATTCTTTATTTTTGTTCAAAGAACATTTTCTGACAAGCAACATTTGTGTAAATAAATAATTTGTGAATGATTCTGGTGTTGCTGTGTGTAATTTGAGCCTTTGTTACGGATTCACCTCAATGAAATCGTTGATAGGTTTTAACTTTTGCCAATTCTTGGCCGCAAAAGCATCAATATACAGATTCATACACCTCCAGGTACACAAACAAACAAACAGACAGTCAGAGCTGCCCGTGCATACATATGTATATGCAAATTTCAAGGGAAATTGAAATGATTTCCCATTGAATTCTGTACGCCAGTTGTTGGCTTTGCCAAGCATAAAACTGCCTAAAAATTGCAAAAAATTTAAATGAACGCACTCCATCGAGGGAGAGAGGGAAAACAACCAAAATGGAAAGCATTGTTAAACAAAGGAGTGTGAGGGTGAGGTTCTGAGAGCGAAGGAAGTTTGCAGAGTGGAGAATGTCTATGACCAGGACTGAGCACCGGCTTCGTTCCGTATTATCGCACAATACAATATGTATATTGGATTATTCCGTTTGTGCGAGTTGGCCAGGGAAACCGAGCCAGGAGCTGCTCCACCTCCTGTTCCGGCACTAATCCTCCCCCAGTGAGAACCAGAGTTTTTGGTGGCTTCGCATCTCTATCAGCTTGTATAGAATTTCAACCAATAACACAAAAATATGCGAACAAAATCAAAAATACTCGTACTTCTCTATGTTTTTTTTTCTTGTTTTGTTCAATCCCCGTCGCCCTCTATATATTTTTTCAGCATTTTCCCCACGGGGAGTTGAAGTTTTTAATTGAATTCCGTTTGGAGAGCGGAGTTTTGGTGCTTCCCAGCTTTTTGTAAGTTTTGTGCCAAGTAACTGCATCAAAAGTGCAAAAAGTTGAAATTGAATGAGTCCCAGGTGGAAGGGGTCAGCCGAGGTGAACGATTAAGGGAGTGGACTTCGAATAAAGAAATTACGGAAAGAGCCTTAAGTCTATCACGGATATGTTAAGGAAAATTTCAAATACTACATTTATTTATTAAGAATATAAATAAAATGAAGTGAAGCTAAAATAAAGGCTGTGGAAAATAAACAGATCCTTCTACACATAGCGAAAAGTTTTCCGAATATCCTTAGTGCATAAACCATGAGACCTACTTTACCCCCCTCCTGCTCTACACTCTATTTCCACTTTAAACATTTTCGACACATAAATAAAGCTAAACATCCTTTGTGGCCTTATGGGGTTAAGCTAAGAGGATAACCCCTCGACGAAAGCCAATGAGCGGAGGTCCCTCATCCTTCCTGCCCTGCTTGCTTCCTTCCTTCCGTCCTTCCAGCATGTGAATGGTGGTGCCCAAAATCCTGCAACCCAGTTAAAGCACTTCTCGCCGCTCCTCTTCTATTTCATCCTGCCCATGTATCCCACTTTTTGGTCCGAGCTTCCTTTTCCGTTGCCCGTTTTTAAGCACTGCCAGAGATGTCAAGCTCCTCTCCTCGGCCGTTTAAGCTTTCAATTTCGCTGCTGATGTTGTGCGGTGTGTGAGTGTGTGTGTAAGTGGGGGCACGATGTGGGGCATGAAATAAGTTGCAAGCAGATAGGTTTAAGATCAGTTAAAGGTTTGATGTTGAAAATAACAAACTTTAATGCTGCTTAAAATGTTAATGCAAAGAAATTCCTTACGCAAATTATAATATAACTTAATTATAGAAATTACCACAAAATACGTTAAAGAAATAACCCTTTTACAAAGCCACACAATGTCCTATTTATCTGGTGACAGCTGTACTTGGGTGTGTGCTGAATTATTTAGGACGCGAGTGTCAGCGGGACGGAAGGCGGCGCTCTAACTCGGCTTTTCCCAGCGTTTCGCATTGTTCATGTGCGTGTGCCAGTGTTTGTGTGTGTGTGTTAGCCAGTATTTATTTTTCCGTCTACACGGTGTCTGCAGCTCCTGCGACGCTTCCATGAATAAACATGCAAACAAATTACAGCACTCGACAAACCCAAACAAAGGCCGGGACCGAGACCGCGCCTGCAAATTTTTAGCACCTGCGAACAAAGTTTTTTTGTGTGTGCGAACAATGAAATGTAGGCTAAGAATTTAATGGCGAATTTGTGTGGCGATTTTATATAATTTAATATTTTTCTTTCTAAGTGGTCGTCCATCAGCGCCGGGTTGTAATCTCTTTCAGCACCGAAGCTGCACATGGTCCATTGCATTTCTGAGCAGGTCCAATGATCGCTTCAATGGCTGACTCAGTAGCTGCGGTGGCTACCATGGCATCAGCTTACGTCAATAAGAAAAGCTCACTCAAGCGTTTTTGACACGCCGGGCGCAGTGGTTCATATCCGATAGAAACCCTGGCTAAGAACCGATATTAAATATGGAGAAAAATATCTCTCTTATTGTTACATCGAAAATATCCTCAATTTTGATAAATTAAAATTTTATGTATCGAAAAAGAAATATCTAACTTTATGAATATCGACGAAATTGAATTTAATCGTCTACTTATATATACATAATTACGATTTAGCAAACAGAATATCAATTTCCCGTCTATTTATATAAATAATTTCGATATATCAAACAGAATATCAATTTATCGCATATGTATTGCAATGTTTCGCGTCAAATATCGATAAGATATCGATACCTCGATATTTTCTGACATCCCTAATGCAGGTACTCTTGTTGCTTTTACTTTTTGCTTCCTGGAGGAAAAATAACTAAATTTAAAATACATTTTAACACTCCAGAAAATTTACTTTCTTAAGTTTAAATCCTTCTGAACCACTGTGCCCTGGTCGGGCCTTAGAAATTCGGGACTGTCAAAATTATTTGAAATGCTCTTAATGCCGACAAACTCTCCCCACCAGCCGTACTTTCACTCCGACCCACGCGACTAGACACATCAATCAACACCTTCGACAATTTGATTGACAGCGGCAGAACGACAGCATGAAAAATAAATCTGTCATTTGCATTTCAAGTTTCGCTTGAAATCAATATGAATATAGTACTTGAAAATCGTTCTGGCTGCTGTTGCTTTTGCTGTTGCTATTATTATTATTGCTGGCAAAGTCAATTTGTCAAAAACACGCCCCCGCCAGCCCGGCACATAGCAGATGCTTGTCAAAGCTTTTCATTTCGTTTCGTTGCATTTTCCGTTTCCAGTGCGGTCACAGGAAAAAGAAACAAAGAGCGAATATAGGGAAGAGGGAAGGGAATAAATCGCTCAATGTTTTCTTTCCATTGGTTTGGACTGCAGCTTAAAAACAGATTTTCCTCGCACCCTGCCCAAATGATGTATGTAAATATAAATATGCGAATGCGTATGATTTAAATGTATATATATATATTAAAACCGCATATTTAATTAATATAAAATAAATGATCGGGAAATAAATTACGCTTTTTGGGCTGGCCAACAGACCTGAATGGGACGTCGGAAAAATATTGGTTCAGGGTTTGGCTTTAATGTTAACGCATTTTTCACTCACTCACCTCACAGAACCGGCAGACTATTTGTTTAAATCCGTATGGAGGCATATTTGTTGTGTCGGTTAAACGCTTTTGCGATTCTTTTATCTCTGCACGAAGCGACGGAGTCTGGCCGGTTAATTATTTTAAGCTTCTTCATTACAACGTTGGTTGGCCCTGAATGGAAAGCCCGGCCATGGTAAGTTGTTCAGTCGGAGGCGTCCGGATTGGTGCACTCGTATTATCCGGATTCCGGAATAATGCCGCCAGACGCGGACTGTGAAGGTATGTCGATTCAATTATGCTTGCAGTGTACAAATTCTTTGCAATGAATTTGCTTGTGACCAAAATATTTCTGCTTAATTAATGTACAAATTTCAATTAAGCAACTCCATTCAATTTCATTTTATAAAACCGGAAACATTTGTTGTTTTACTTATATCAGATCGCGCATATCAGTTGCAATAACTATAAAAGAAGAGATTGTTTTAAACGCGTCTGTGATGATATAAATGGAGTTTGGTTATTCTCAGTCATAAAACTGTCATAAAGTTGCTTTACTTTTTTATAAAGTTACTTAAAAAAGTAGAACATTTAAGAATACACTGACAAGTATTCGGGAAGGATTCCCATGTTATATATATTATGTTGTTACCGAGTAACCAACTACATCTTTAATTTATTTTATGTTACCTAATGTTTATTTCAATGTTACCTAATGCCCACAAAATATTCATTTATGTAGTATAGTTATGTTTTGTTAAGAATGTTTCCTATAAGAATGTATCCACTGATTATGATCGAAGCAAGCCTTTCTATACAAAATAATATCTATTGATCTGGCCTATAGTTTTCATTTAAACCTCAAATTTGATGTAGTATTTTGTTTTTGTTATTTGGCAAAATTGCTGTACACTTATTACTTATACGTATGTACATATATACAAAAAATTCAGACACACTGAGGTTGTAATTTCGTTCGGTGAGAATCTGGGCGAAAAATATCCTGCAGCTGATTTTTAATTACGAAAACACAAAAAGGATGCTGTTGCGACTTGGCGTGTGCAAACACAACGAAGCCCACACATGGCGTGTGTGTACAGTGTACACCATACACACATGATGCACTCTCAGCCATCTGCAGACATTCCTAGACCTCAATGAAGCCATCCGGGGCCAGTATGTGTGTGTGTGTGAGCCAGCAGATTTCAGATTTTTGTGTGTTAATTACATTGCCGGCATAAGTTCGGGCCCTCTTGGTGGGCGGGGCTTTTGGGCCCTCTTGACTCTCTGGCTGCTGGTGCTTGTGTTAAGCATTTTGGCGCTTGTGAATGTTTAATTATCAAAAATGTGCACTTGATCCTTGTTTTTAGCTCTCTTTTCTTCTTTTTCGTTTTATAGTCTCTTGTGTTTGTGTGTGTGTGTGCGGCTTATGGTAATTGTAAGTGTGTGCTATACTATATAGATATAGATCTATATGAAGCACACTGCAAACAAATTCTTAAGCTAAAATTAAGCTTCAATATTTAATTTTTAATATTAAATATTAATATTTAATATACAATGAATTAAATGCAGAAAATAGTAAAGTAAATATTGGAGAATTTTATTATTTACTTTACTTTTAATAAGGTTTACAGGTCAAATCGTTTTAATGTGATCTTCACATAAATACAAATTACAAATTATATAACTATATTTATAGCTATCTATAATAAGAAAACACCAGAATTCCAGTGAAAGAAGAGCGTTCTTAATCATAAACTCTATTTAGGGGTTTTTAACACCATTTAGAAGATACCCAAAATTATACAGCATTTTTCAATACATTTTATTATGTTCTTCGTATTTATTCTATACTTCCATATTTTTTTATGTGTGGCAAAGCGGAAATTTGATTTGCTCGAGCTTAGTTCCCATTTTGCATAATTCAAGCCAAGGACGAGTGCCCCATAGTTGGCCCCCTGTCTATTTACTTATTAATGCACTCGAAAAGCAAACTCCGCTGGCAAAACCAACAACAGGCCAAATTATTTATAATTACAAGCGGAAGAAAGCACCAAAGAGACGAGACGTCTGAGATCTTGTGGAGGCGGATGATAAACCAAAAACATAGCTAAGTCGCCGCACATTTTTCATTTTTATGTCGGCGTGAGGGGAATGAAAATAAAAGTAAAAAAAAAGAAGCAATATCAAGATAATTTAATGCCTTTAAAACAGCGAAATGCCGTTAAAAGCAACAAAGGAAATCGTTTTCCGTAGGATTCGCCGCACGGCTTTTCTTCCCCACGGTTGTGTTGTTGTCTGTTATTATCCCGTTGTCGCCTGACAAATAAACACATACAGCCAGTCGTCCGTCCTCTAAAAGGGAGTGCAACAACAGCAAGAACATTAAATTAAATACATAAATCATATTTTTTTGTTTGTTGGTTGTTGCCTGCCGACAGGACGGCGATAAGGTGAGAGAGGGAGTTTTATATTTTTGGGGAACGTTTTCGAATGAAACTTTAAGGCGTCGCCCCCCCAGAGCCGGAACTGGAAATAATGTAATAGTCGCTTTTTGTTCCATTTTGTTGTAATTAAAATTGTCTACCAGCTGCAGACATTGTTTATCATTCCCTTTTATTATTTTTGCGAGGACATTGGCCGTCTGGATTAATGAGAACATTAAAGTTAAAGCTAAAAGCGAACTGCCTGTGACATTCATTCATATTTATTTATTTGCACTTGGCTAATGAATAATCTGTTAGCCCATTTTAATTCCCAGTCCCATCAATAATAACCACCAAATAATTAATAGGCACTAGATCATGTCCCGCCCGCACTTTGAGCATTAACACTCATTTTCCACGCACACACTCGTTATCGGGCAAAATATATCTGCATAATTAATTGTTAATGACGATAAGGTGGAATTAACCAGCTTTCGCGTAGACTCTCGATATTTATTAACGCATGCAAACGGCACAGATTTAAAATTAATTTCATATTATTTGCCAAATCAACTGGAAAGGCGATAAATTAGTAGTTTAAATAAATCAAATTGTACAAAAAACTAGTATAGACAAGTTAATGAATCGAATGAAGTGGACGATAGGATCTAATGTCAAAATGATGTTCTATCTATACAGCCTCTTTAAGAACTCCTTTAAAATACAGAAGACTTTCCACTCCAAATTCTCAATGGAATTAAATATGAGAACAGGCCACCCTGAGCCTAGGCCGCGGCCCCTTTTTGGAGGCAAGGATTTATAGGTTATCCTGGGAAATCGAAGCTGTCGAAGAAGCTAAGGCCAAAAGTGGTTGCCTAAATAAATTCACAAATCGGTTTAGCCCAAAGTTTTTGGCTGTGGGCTTTCCAGAGGCTGTTTGTCTTTTTTTACGAGCCTCAGCCCTGTTTGTTAATGCAAAAGTTACTCTGTGAAAGGGTGTTAAAAGTGCTTACCCCCGGTCAAAACTCCACAACCACTCTCATCGTCAGGTTAACTAAGCAGCTTGGCATAAATTTGTACTTGGCTTTCAAATATTTGCCTGGCATTTAATTTTGATGAGCAAATTTTTGTAATACTTTCTGTGTGTTTCGGTTGCGGTTTCTCAGTTTTGTTGTCACTTTTAATTGTTGCATATTTAATGTCCACACCGTAGCTCATTACGGGCCGGAGTTTTACGGCATTTTCACGACGCCGCCGCCCATCAAATTTCCCTACCGCTTCCGTTGCATATTTTAGTTTACTGTTTGCTTGCTTAGTGCCTGGCATTCCTGTTTTCCCCTTTTTGTCGGGATTTCGTATTTTACTGGTTTGTTGTTGCTGTTGTTTTTTATTTTTATATTGTTAACAATCTCCATTAGAGCGGACCGCGCCTGTACATAATTTCTATGTGCAGTGCTGTAAAAGTTGCATTAAATAAATGTGCACCAAAAACCTGCAATAATAATACAAAATAATACTTTGCGTTGCCAACGCTATGAGGGTCGCACTCGCAGTCGGGAGTCGCAATCGCATTTCCAGCTCGGAATTTGCCTTTTCTCGTTGCTTTGCGCTTTTCTGCTTCATTTTAAACGATGATACTTAAATTTCCATTAAAGCACTTGCCGCGGCCATCAATAAACGTGGCCAGCAGAGAGAGAGAGGCAGACCGAGGGGCAGCAGGGCAGGGCAACGGACTGCGTAGCCTTTTTTTTTCATCTTATTTTCCAACCAAAGTCAAGCATACTCTGCGGTTGCCACCCTCATTTCCCGCACCCATTTTCCATTTCGCACCCCCGTCGTAGCTATGGCAAAAGTGCGGGTGGTCGCTCCAAATATTTACAGTGCACAACTTTTGCAAGTATATAATAAGTTTGTATTGGCCAGAGATGCACAAATTATGCTGGACCGAGTTGGAAGCCCTGGTCGGGATATTCTTTAATTTAAATACAAATTGGTTTGTTGTCTGATATGGGGAGAAATTCCAAGGAGACTTGCTATTTTCTCAGCTGTTAATAATATTTATTGCTTGTGGTTCTGTGGGCTTAGTAATAAAATTGCATTAGTAACTAACAGGAGCTTATCATTGTATTTTAAAAGCAATTTTAAGTATTTAAGTAACTAAATCAAAGGGAAGTAGAGATATCAAGTAGAGCTAACAGAATAGAGCTAATGAGTGCGATAAATTTTTCCATATATCATATTGATATACATCCCTATTATCAAGTCTCAGAAAAGGGTAATAAGCAAGGTAAATATTAGGTTTTATGCAGCTTTTATGTGAAGATTGGTGGCATAAGTGAAGAACTTCTTAAGATTTATACTTAGCTCCAGCAATTTAGAAGGTATTCAAATTCTTGGCAACTCCATCTCCTTGATCAACGATGATGATGATCGCATCCCTGGTGGCCTTTCTTTGTAGGCCCGGCAATGCAATACAAACGTGTATATATTTATATAATTTATATGTAAAGCATTCATTTTATTGCCGCAATTACGAGTGCCACACAATTTCATTACTGGTTTCTGTGTGGGCCTGTGTGTGAGCTATATGTATACTTTTAATTTTTTTTGCCCAGTTTTTTCCATTTAAGCAACTGGCCAGGCCGCAAATATTTGCACTTTAAAATGAATTTCACGCAAAGGCGGCCGGCCTGCTGCCGATTTTGCTGCCGGCCTAAAAAGGTTGTGTTGTGTTGCATCAACCGATGAGAAGTCACAACCTGCGGCAAGAACTGCGAACGACGCACTCCGATCCATGGCAAAATAATTATATAATGTTGCCAGCTGAAAATATATTTATGAGGCAAGAGGAGCCACTTGGGCCACTTGGCATTTCATTGTTGACTCTCTAATTCCCAGATACGTGGCCCCCGGGGCGAAATGGGCAAAAGATAATGATAACTCTTGGCCCATCCGTGGCAGGCATAATAATAATGATAATGTGTCATAAGGCAATTATTCAGTTGCAAAAGGTTGCTGAAGGGCAGCGGCGCAGCCGCATAAATAAATATCCTGCAGTTATTTGGAGTGTGTGTTGACAGCGAAATTGATTGCAATTAATGGGGGTCCTAGGCGATGCCAGGTGGGGTGGACTCCATACTATGTATGCATCCAGCTCTAGTTTCTGTTGCAGCTTCAGGTCCTCTTAGGCCCCGGTCTGAAGTGCAACAGTTTGCGCCTGAGTGCCTGCGCTCAAAAGATGTTGACGGACAAAGCAAACAGCCACAGCTACAGCTATGGAAACTGAACTGAAACTGAAACAGAAACGCAGGCATTCCGGCCAAGACGGGCCCAAAGTGAAGTGAAGTCGAGTCAAGACGTCTTGAGATGCCTTTGCATGGCTTATCAATTAGGCAAATTAGTTGTTTATGCTTGAAACGCACATCTGCAGCTAAGTAAGCCAAGGCTCTGGAAATACTAAGTAAGTTGTTTAAATACAGACAACTGGACCTAAAGACGTTAAAGGAAACATTTGAAAATCAATTAGGGCCCCCAGAAAAAAGCACAGAAAGAAATGCTACAAAAATATATTATTTTATGGTTCTTTTAAGTTTAACTTAGGTAGCTTGATTCTGACGAAATTTAAAACACCTTTGTATGAGAATTTAATAAATTCTCTGAGCTTGGCACCAATTCTAATCGAATCTTCTTGTTTACCACTTTTTCTCCTAAATTAAGTTAGATATAAGATGGCATTATAATTTTGGCATTATGCCGAATTCGTGTTTCTTCTGTCACAGTTGGAGAAAATGTGTATTAGTTTGTAGAGTTTTTAACTTCTTTGCTAATGCAAAGAAAAAGACGTAGAAAAAAAAGAGTCGCATAATAGACTCTGACCTGACTTGTATAATTTTCTTATCTTGAATAACATTTCATAGCGGATCACTTTAGGTATTAAATAAAAGAATAAAAGAATAAAAAGATAACGAAGCCAAAGCTTCGTATGCTGTATAAAGTCTTTAAATGTTTGATTTTAAAATATATTTTATGGAAATTTCTTGCGGTTCTTACCCATAAAAAATGTAGAAGGTAAGAACAACAATTTCTGATTGTGACATTTCTCTGTGTGCATCAAAGCCAATTTGGCTGTGTCAATAGAAGGAAAGGACATGAAAGAATGCTAACCCAGCCCGAGGGACTAGACTCGGAACTCGACTCGGAACTGGGACTACGACCGGCAAGCATGTAAATATTCAAATCAAAAGCGCAATTGAATGTGCGAGTAAATGTCATCGTATCTCGCATTCAAATCTTTGATTGCCAGCCATTCAGGACGGCAGGTTTATTGCACTACACTTGGCACTCAGCCAGTTGAGTCCTTGTCCTCGTCCTCTTCGTCGTCGTAGTCGTCGGGCAATCCGATCCCATTCACCTGCTGTTGCTCCTCCGGTTCACCAGTTCGGATGACACCCAGACACTGTGCCGGGAATTGACACAGAATAGCTGCCAAATGCCAAAGCACAAAGCGAAATAAGGAAGTGTTTAAATAAATAAAAAAAAAGGCGAAGGACGAGGATCACGCGGGTATGTATGTATGTTATGCAGCCACATTGTGGCCATGTAGGGTAGTAGTGGTTGTTGCAACAGGAAGTTGGCACAGGCAGCATGGAGTGGCATTGATCTTAGCATTGGACACGGCTGAATGCTAAATGCTAAATGCGAAATGCTAAACGCTGAATGCCGATGCCCAACCGAGGTTGAGGTTGAGGCTGAGTCGCCTGCAGGTCAGTCATTCTTAATTCCAAGTGGGTTTCGAGTTGCCAACTTGATATTGAATCGTGGAAGGGCTTTGGCTTTAGCTTCGAGTGGCGGCTAGTTCGTTGAACCACCGCTCTCGAGTGGATTGCGCTGGAGGGTCCGGCTCTCGTTCGAGTATTTAATGGGGCACTGGGATTAAGCCAGAGTGCGGAAACGAGAGTTCCACTGAAGCCATAACTGCAACTAGCTAACAGGCATATTGGAGGCAGATAAGTGTGGATGACTTCGAGCGGGAATTACTGTTATTAAATTACTAAATTCATAATTTACTTCGAATTTGATTAACTGAATAGGTGACTACAAATATCACAATCCAGTCAATGAAAATACCACCTTAGTGTGGAAATCTTCCTACTGTTTACATTAAAGACACTCTCGTCTTGGCCTTTTGAACGGGGCCTTGCATTGCTTGCTCAATCAATTAGCACCACATTGCGTATGATTGATTTAGTGATGGGCTGTATTTATGGCGGCTAAAGGTTCGTTTATCGATGATGCTTTCGTTTGCATTTACGGTCATGTTTGCACCGCAACTGCCGTCGTAGGGAGTGACTTGCAATAGCTAATAAATATTTGTGCAACGTTGCGTATGACTAATGTGTGCAGGCTGCATCGTGTGTGTGTGTGTTTGGGCATAAATTAAATGCCAACCAATGCAAATAGCAGAGAATACCAACCCGATGATGGTTGTTTGAATTGTGTTTAAATTCATTAAAGTTTAATACGTTTGGAAAATTAATTAAAAAGCCACTCAAAGTGTCAGCTTGCTTTAGCCGCCGGCCGTTGATTTGTCCATTCGATTATGGCCAGTTAGGCAAAAAGGGCAATTAAAACCTGAACAAGCCACGCCAACGGTAATTAAAAGTGCATAATAATTTCCAGTTTTTTGTTTTTGGGGCGAACTTTTAAGTGATTTTTGTTTGTAGTTATGTATATTTTTTAAGGCAAAAAGATAAAACAGAATATGAAACGTGAGCAACAAAAGGTTGTCGGGTACTTTTCATTTCCATTGTCATCTGGCACATGCCATGGGGAAATTAAAAGGCAACTCCAGACTGGGGGGCGTGGCCACAGCAAGACGGTATATAAGTATTTTTCTTGGTTCCCCGGATCCCGGTTTTTAGGAGCCAGGAGCTTGTATGTAGTTAAACACGTACCCAGCGAGATGACTTCACCGGCATTGGCATTAAGTCGTCGTCCATGTGTGCCTGTGCCGGCGCTGGAGTGCCAGCGGATGTGTTTCTGTGTGTGTCTTTGCCGTTCCACTCGAGGTGTCTTTAAATGCGACGAAATCTTTATGGAGTCGCCTATGTCGAGTCGGTGGCTTACAGCCCAGCAGCATCTTCCTCGCATCTTGGAGTTGGCTTACATGATTATGGGAGTGTGTGCGGAGCATCTCCGACGTATCTGTGATGCGTAACGCTGCCTGGATGCTTTTAATGGTGCTCAAACATAGCGCTTTTGGACTTTACAATGCTCTAAGCCAGGCCAAAGTGTTGGCAACTAAACTAGGTTCATAATACAGAAAAAATCAGTGCGAAGAGTATTTATTTTGCAATAAAATCACTTAAAGAATAATGATTGATAAAGACTTCTAAGAGTTACTATTCTATTTCTTATTATAAATACTTTTACAGGCAGGATTTTTTAATAAGGAATGTTTCTTGGTACCTAAACTATAAATACTTGAACAAATTGAATTTTTATATAATGCATAGTTTTTTTTCCCCTTGTTTCCTTCAGAGTATTCCAAGTTCTGTTTAAGAATATTATGCTGTTGAACAGAGCTTTAGCCTCGGTGTTCTGTATGCATTTATACATTTATGCTAATCGCGTTGGTGCGTCGTAATGCCGCTACTTTAAGTCTTTTGGCTCTTAAAGCCCGCAAACGCAGCTGCCAATCCCAATCGCAATTCCAATCCCCAGCCCCAGTCACAATCCCAATCCAGGCGGCAGTCCCTGGCCTGTGTTACATTTGGGAATCAGGATGGAGAACTGACGCTGACGCTGAAGCTGAAGCCCACCTATGTCTGGGCGGTGCATTTTCTCAGCATCCTTTCATAACACCAGGCAGTACAGAGCCTCAGCTGCTGCTTCCTTGTCGGCGGCTCTCACAATGCGCTTTGTGTTCGACTTGCTCGAAAAACTATTTTACATTTAAGCGCGAAATTCCACACTATGAATGAATTTTTCATGAGCCCGCGGACAGGGGCACTTGACTCGCCTCGTCCTGGTCCGGGCTCACAGCCCTACATCATTATCATCATCTGTTTTGGCCTGCTGGGAGCTGTTCCGTGTCCAGATCCAGACCAGTTCCCCTGTCCGAGTCCAAGCCCTTTGGTCAGCTGCCTGGCATTTTAATTGAATTGATTATTTCAATGGTCGGGTGTGATGTTGATGTTTGTACTCCCATCCCCTGACGGGTTTCGCTTTAGCTTAGTCTGGTTTAGTGAAGTTTCGGGCACGTAGAAATAATAATGATTTGCCTCTAACTCTGAAGTTAGACAGAGCTGGGGCTTAGGGAGGGAAAAATAAAAATTGATATTTTGTATTTAATGTGAAATTCAGAATTCTGCTATCGAAATTTATCGCTTTATTGAAGTCTTTTTTATGATATCTATTAGATTAATCATTTTATCTAGAGCTTTGTATGTCTAGGACTTGCTTAAGGCAAAATCAGATACAAATGCAAGATGCTTTCTAATATATATTGATGTTAATCATTGCTTTATATTATTTATGGATATCATTCATATTTTGACACTAAACGATATTTCGCGATATTTGAATATCGATTGTCACATTTCTCTTCTCTATAGACAGTCTTCAACTCCTTTGCATGCGAATCGCAGTCGGAGCCCCGAGCTGAATTGTATTTTATCTGCTGCAATTTAACCCAAATTCCGACGCTTGGAAATTGCATTTGGAGCAACGCGTTTAGGTTGCCAAAGTGCAGCCAACAATGCGGGCGTGTCCAGGTAAAGAAAGGCCAAGAATGGCAGGGAACAGGGCCCAGAAAAGAAACTAGAGTGGGACTAGAAGGAACCCGAAGCTGGAGACCACCACCACAAGCCAAGAACAAGACCAAGTACAAGTCCAAGTCCAAATAGGCTCGAGGCGCACCAATGTAAATTGTTTGTAATTTGGTTCGGGTTTCCATTTTAGCTTTCTTTGGCCACCAGACCGACCGACCGGTAAGTGCTTTTGGCATTCTAACAAAATGATTATTGATCACTTAATAAGAATTTTTCATACAATGGCGCCACACAGAGTAAGAGACCCCGGCAAATCTGGTCTTTGTCTGTGCATCTTGGCGAGCCAAGGACCTTGGCATCGCAGTCACAAAGGCACTTTTAATGAGCTGCCCACGCAACGGTGCACTTTAATGCAAAATAAATAAAGCTGGCAAATTGACGGAGCCAAGAGTTGGGGACATGTCAAAGCGAAAGTATCCTTTCCGAACTGCAATTTCTTCAATACACCCAACGAAATTCATAAAGAATTATAAAGCAATTTATATTTATAGTTTATGTTGCTAAAATAAATAAAAGATAGATCAAAAAGAAGCTTTCTAAATTCAATTTTTTGAGATAAAACCAAAATAAGTGTTCTTAAATCACCAAGCTCTTATCGCATTTGTTCTTACCCAATTGAAGTCTCAATTTTGGCCCTGTTTTCGTTAAGTGGTTGGTGGTGAAGGGCAGCAGTTCGATTCAATTCAATTCAATTCAGTCGGCGTAATTTCAGCCATACCTCCATCGATAAGGGAACAAGATGTTGGAAACGGGAACGCTCTGCCAGATACTCGTGCTTGCGCAACCGAGAACAGCGACTCGAATGTCGAATGGAGACGATACTCGTACATCTTGTCCTGGTTTTTCTGCGTGCCCATAATGATGCCGATGAAATGCCATGGCAATTGAAGGCAGTCTCAGCTCGATAAGATATTCTATATTCAAAGACAGATACATTGGGTGGTGGGGGGAGTATAGTTCCGCCCTGACAAAAGATGCGGCTCCAGTGGCGCTGCCGCTGACAACTTGAGACGAGATAATTTGCTACTTGAATGCAGAGATACATCGATGATGCGAAATCAAAGCAAATTTGAGCAGTTGAGAGCTCCGGTGAATCATGCGGATATTTGGGCTTGTCTGGGCCCAATATTTGGCCCGGCCAAATCATCGATAGCTGGGCAAATTAATTAACGAATTGCCAATTCATTTTCAATTATAATTGAAATCACTTGGCCGGCGCAGTCGTGACTCTTGCCAAATCGACTTCATTTATTTTGAAGATTTATCACGCAAAGCAGTTTATGGCCTTTTCGAGTGTTTTTATACGTTGGATTTATGATTTTATTTTCGTTCGAAAAGCTTGTCAAATCAAAGAACACATCGCAATCGAACTCAGCGGGCGACCCGGACGAATTTCCCCGCAGCGAGAGTGATTTCCCAGCTGGGATTTTTCCAACTTAATGCGAAAAGTTAATTGCTTTCGCAGAGCGAGAACTTTAAGCTTGTAGCGGCACACACAGATTTTTCCGGGCCGACAAGAGTGACCCATTTATGGTCCACTTCCACTTGCAGCGACGCTTCCAATCAAAAGTGAAAGAACTTACCTTCAAATGCACAGATAGACATCTCGTTGCAGTCGCCGTATTTGCTCGAACTGGAAAAAGTATCTCATGGCTCCGTTCTGGGTCTCTTTCTCTCTGTTTCGCCATGGAGATTGTCATTCTGCGATAAGAAGTCGCCAGCGGGCCCAATCTAAATGAAATCCAGATACATTTGTAGCCGCTGCGACCCAGTTTCATTCATGTAACGAAAGCAAAAACTATAGACAACACTGCCTGCCAGGCCTGTGTGACTTGTGCAAATTGACTCATAGGCAAATTTTACTTTCCTGCGCTTTTTTTGTCTTTATCTGCCTGGTTTTGTTTTGGTTTTTATCGTTTGCCATTGAAATGGCCATACTTCAATTGAGGCTCATAAATTTTTACAGCCTGACATTTTGTTTATTTATCTAAGCATTCGGGCGTGTCTATTTTTAAATGGCCTGACTAACTTACCAACTGACTTTCACACCCAGTCACTGGCTGGGAGAGCAGGGGGAAGTCCACTCAACCCGAAAGGTTGGCAATTAAACGACATTTGCCAGACGCCAAGACAAACAATGACAATTACATTTACAATTGCTAAAATGTAATAAATATCCACAGAGTGTTTGCATTTCCTTCGTAAATTCTGGGACGCGAGGGGCGTCTGGAAAAGTGGGCAACGGGCAACGCCCTTTAGAACGCTATTAATTTCCGCACTGGGAAATTTTAGCTGGGAAAGTTTATTACTTTCGAAGCATAACTCGAATGGGGAAGTTCTTGCAGCGGGCGTGCCGTTTTGGCAATTTCGCATTGAAATTAACATTTGATTACAACTCAATTCGACGCCATTCATTGCCGACAATTAATCAATATAGTAACGATATGCAACTTAAATGGAATTTGTTTATCAATATTTTAATTAGGCTTTGACAGCGGCAAGTGCTCATCAAGATAATTCACAATATATTCAACAAATTCGAATTTATCCAAATGCCTTTTTAATGTGACAGGTATTTTGATAAATTAACATGAATCGATGAGCGTATTTTAATTATTCCTGTTTTTCCATGACATTTGTTTTGTTTTTCTTTTGTGTGGGAGTAATTTTGGGCATATGTTTTAATGAGTGGATTAAATGTAATGAAATTAGTAAAGGCTTTATTTGGATTATAGGTAGGGAATTTATATAAAGTATATATTATATATATTAGAATAATCTATCCATACTTGTTGTTTCATTTTCCAGGATTCTATAATTTGATATTCGCCAAAAATCGGCTTAATATTCGAACAACAATAATAACAAATAAATTTATTTAATGAGAACAGGATCTTAATTATTTAAAATGTATATAAGTTATGTTTAATTACTTTTTATTATATTTCCTGGAACTTTATATTTAAATATTTATAATAATATAATATTTAGGTACATTTATTTGCGAAAAATCGGTTAAAAGATCGAAAATAGAATTTGGAACTCAACGTTTTAGATTCCAGAACGTTTTTCTTAAAGAAACGCATTCAGAGCTATATTCCCATTTATTAAGCATTATTTTAAAATGGCTCTTATTTATTTTACAATATATTCCTTATTATTACTAATTTATTAACAGTAGTTACTATCATAGCAATAATTTATTGAACTAATAAACAACAATAAGTTGTGTAATACTTATCAAATCTCTTACCAAAAACCTTTAGGCCCCCCCAATCAATCACCTTCAGAACGGGCTAAAAAAAAAAGAAAAGAATACCAATTAATAAATGTTCCGATAGCAGCTATCGGCTCTATTGTTGATTGATTGTTGAATATTTTACCCTATGCCCACAATGCCTGCTAATTGGAAGCATTTTCCCTGCGAGCTTGCATCCGAAAATGAAATACATTTTGAGCATAGCAATTTATATTGAAAATTCCACATGAAATTTGATGCTCCAAAAAGTGCGCAGAGCAGCAAGAAAATGCGAAGAAAAGAAATCACTTGCTGAGAGCAAAGAGCAAACATGCCGAGCATGTATCCTCCTCATCTCTAAATGTTATATATATGTTGCATATATAAAGCTGGGATATATGTCGGATGGGCTTGGGTATCGGGTGTTTTGGGGAAGAGTTCCGGCGCACACTCGCGCATTTATCCATCTGGAGCAGCACATGGCCGGCTCCTTTGGGAGCAACTGGGTTGAAAATGACACACCATGAAATTACATTTATGCCGACAGTGCAAATACTTACAGTTATGAACCGGAGATGGGAAGCTTCTCGTCACGAGACTGTATCTAATACACTTGAAACTCTGTTGCCTGGCGTCTCAATGGGTCTGTGAGTCTATGAATTGAGGCTTCTCCTCCCCAGTCAAATGTCACTCTTGCCACTTTTGCTGCCAAGTTGCAGAATGCAGAAATGTGTGGCAAATATTTGCACAGTTGCCGCCGCTCGCTGCTTGCTGGGTGGCAGGCACATTGCTCATTCGCCACGTAGGACTATTTGATTAAATTAGTAAAGTGTAGTTGCAAAATACTCGGCATGTCCGTGTCCATAAATGGCGCCTGCCATGTTAATAATTAAGTTGACAAATTGCTTCCTGCGGGATTCCAGCAGAAGTAATGCAAATATTTTGCTGGCCCGGCAAATAACTGTGTCAACCTCTTGTTCGCTGCAATGCAGAGACAGAGGCAGTGGCAGAGGCAGAAGTTGGCTTAATTAAAAGCGGACTGCAAGCGAAATTCTATCAAATTGCAAATTGCTTCCGTTCGCAAGTAACCCGAGTCAGTCAGCTCAGAGCTCAGCTAAATAAACAAGAGCAACCAGAGGACTGAGAAAAAAGGCTATAAAGGCTGGGGGAAATTGTGGCAGATATAAGCTTGCAACACCTCATTTAAGCGCTTTGTGTTGCACACATTTTTTCGGTATTAAATTACAATTTGCCACGGCTTGTTTGTTGTCCTAGCAGAGGCAGTGGCTGCCAAAGCAAAAATAACACCAGCCAACCAAGGCAAACAATCAGAGAGTGCGGGAAGAGATGGGGCCTGGACAGCCGATCCCTGAAACTGAAACACAATGCCAGCTAAATAAACAAACAGATGCAATAAACGAGTGCAGGATTACGGTTGGCAGGGGCAGAGAGGAGCTGGGCAGACAGACAGCGAACCGAAATGTATCCATAGAGTGGCAGGAGCCCAACCCAATGTCAACGGTGCTGCAAAGTACATTTTAATCGTCAGCGAGTGACAAAAGAAACTTATGTAATCAATTAACTTCCTGTCGAGTCACACACTTAATTTCCTTCCTTCCCCTATGGACAGATTTAAAAATATTGCAAAAATCCCCAGGCTATTATTTCCTTTGTGAATCAATAAAGCTTTGCATGAAGCAAGTATCAGTGATACACTTTTATTAATCAAACAAAAAGACCTCTTAAAGAGGTAACTTAAAAGTGACAATTGCAAATTCAACTTAAACAATTTCTGTTACCAATTAGTTTTGAAAATACTAATGATGAATTATTATTAATTCAGCACAACAATCTATTTTGTTGTAAGAAAAGAAATCGAACTAACTTACCTGATGTTCTTTTAAGCTTCACATTATTATTTAAACTAAGCAGTTTAAAGATAATATCTTAACCGATGCTGAATTCTTACATTTATTATCGTTTAAAATATCTTCTTTAAATGTTAATTTTACCTTAAACTTACTGACTTAATATGAGTAATGTAAACCCATTACCTTTCGACGGCGATTTCAGTATGAAATGAAGCGAAATGCAATTAAATGTAATTGCGTATCAATGGCAATTCGTTTTTTAAATAAGGCGACCAGTCCGACCACCGATAAATCTTTCACGGAATGTAATGGATGCTTAAAGAATCCCTTAATAAAAATCCGGCAGAACGAAGAGTTTATCAAATTATGAGCGTTGAGTGGGAGTGGGAATGGTTGTGGGACTGGCATTGGGAAATGGGAAACGGGCACTAGGAAAACATTGGCAAGACCAGAGAACTGTTATTCCCGTCTTCAGCAGCTTCGCTTCGTTTAAAGCGGTAAACCCGCATCATGACCAGAAATTCTCAGCGCAAAAAGAAGCAAAATGCAAATTTTGAACGGCAGTGAATTTTTCTTTTGTTTTCGCTGCACTGCAACTTCCGCATTGTTGACCATGAATAAAAATTTAACTTCTTATTGTTGGGGACACAAGGCACGTGGGTTGGGTACACTAAGGAAATGCAAAAAAAAAAGAAATAAAAAAAAAACAGGAAAAACAAACACAATCTGGCCATGTTCGCCCACAACGCCCACGAAAAAGAACTTGCGCTTCATTGATTTCGCGGGGAAGTGCTCTTTCCCGGGGTCAAGTGAAGCGCTCTCGGCCCAGACTTTCTAAATCCAGGACGCCATTAATCTGGCAAGTGTCCGGCAGTATGACTAAATTAATTTTTGTTCTGGTAGCCGCCGAACACAGGCAGCACAACTTGTACTCCTCCGGTCGTGATTTATAGAGCACTCATTTAGAAAGTTGCTCAACAAGCGGCCACAGAGATTCAGAGGCCCCCAGATCCAGCCAGCGCCTGTTGCACATTGTTTGGCCAGAACAGTTCCTTGTTACAGTTTTGTCGTGCCTCAGCCTAAGTTGTAGAAGATCCACATAGAGAAATCATTGGGTATTTAATAGGAATTAATCCTGACGGGATGAGATATTTGGCTTAAAATATCTCTAATTATATTGTATTTATTTAAACGTATTTATCTCTAAACTCTTAGCCAACATATATTATTTCCAAGGAACCTAGCTTTGACTGATGCTTTTTCCCTTAGAGTTTTCCTCAGTGTCTTGGCCATGGTGTTGCTTTTCCTGGTTGTGCCTTCGGCCTGTTCTCTTTGGGTTTAATGAATGACATTTGCTGCTGCGGCGGAGTTTGATTGAGTTGTTTTTGACCAGCCATGATGGCCAATTGGCGGCGGACGATGGTCGATGGTCAATGGCCAATGGCCGATGGTCGATGGCCGATCCACGATAGGCGATTGCAACTGTCAACTGGTTAATTGGAAATCACATTCATCGATCGGTGCTCTCAGAGTCTCCGGGGAAACACCAATTAATGGGGCAAACCACCTGGCCATGTTCTTCATTCATAAATTCGTGTGCGAAAAATCTTGATTTATAAGTGGCCAACTGGCCTTTATCAGCCGCCATAAATTATGTGATGCGCTTAAGCGTTTTATCGCCGTTTAAAGAGAGCGCCTTCCTCGCTTCCCTGGTGTTTATGACAATATTTTGGCTGGGACAATATTTTTTATAACACATATATAGATGTATGTACTTGCCCCTCTAACATATTGGCAACTGGCCAAAGCAGCGGCAGCAGTGGCTGGAAAAATATTTTCGTATTTTATGAGGCTCTTTGGCTAAAAGCGCGTTTTTATGGCTTTGTTGACGCTTCACCCAAAGCCGCAACATTTTAAGGGTCAGGCCCGTGGGGGGAGTATGTGTTAAGCTTCATCAGCATTACAAGCCCCGGAGATGCCATAAATGTTGTCACATTATATGGGATCATATTCGGTGCATCTTGAGCTGCAGTGGGGCTATCAAAGATGAGTTTTGATTCATATTCTTTTGGGACGAAGTTCACATCTTTGGTCACAATCACGTCCTGGCATTTGACTCTTCTGAATTCTTTGTATTTTTCAGCTTTTAGCTGTTATTTGGCACTTTCATCACCTCTTTTAGCAAGAAATATACATTTAATCAACACAAAAGCTTAATTAATTGTTGCTAGGTCCCCTGCTCCCATGTTAAGCTCTCAAAGTGCTGTTCCTGGTCCTCAACTAAAGCAAATAAATTGAGTTTTGAGCCACTCGCCAAGTGGGAGACAAAGGATGTCCAGGGGCATTGATGTGGCTTTAAGTGTCGGCAATCATAATGAAATATTGGTCCACCAGAAAGAGAGAGATGGAGGTAACGAGAGGTGGCGTGCTTTGTGTTTCCCTCACAAAGGGTGGACGGCCGTCAACAGGATACGCCTGGAATATGGCCAGGATATGGCGAAAGCCCCACTCAAAGGCTCAAAGCAAACAGCGGCAAGAATTCGTTTCATCAACCCGATGCGCCATGGCTCTCAACCAGGAGCAAAAACTATGCACGCAATTCGTGATAAGTGTCAGGAGTGTGGAAATTGAAATGCTCCAAAGGATGCAATAGTCCCGCCTGTCCGCCTTTGTATCTGGACCGTGGCGTTGCACCGGTATCTGCACACACGTAGCAGCATTTGATATGCCTTTTGTGTGCGGATGTGTGTGTAAGTATGCTCTGCAACTGGCCCAGTTGACAATGGCGTGGCCAATAACCATATTGCCCCCCCGGAGTGTCAGCTGCCAGTGCAGGCTACCGGAAAGCTACTATCATGGTCCGAGGGGTAACCAATATGGAAAAACATGGAACAAAGAGTTTCATAAATAAAATAAATATATTTAATCCTTTAAAATATAAACCTTTTAAGTTGATTTTGATCAGAGAACCTCAGTTACTTAGAATTCCTCATTGGGATAGGGAAGATAGTTACCCAACATCTTAGAAGGAAGATAATTGGATTTTAAACCCTCCTAAAACTGCATCGATTTGTCTGAACAAAATTGGCAGCACTACACCAGCGGCAGTCAGAGGTCCTGAGTCTGAGTCTGTTGTCATTTGTGGCACGTTTGCACGCTGATTTGTTGTTACTTTCAAATTGGATAATTGCTAAATTCTTGCTTATTTTATTGTAATGGCCGGGACGATAAATGTAATAGCATTCATTAGGAGCTGCAACACAGCAACTGCGGCAGCAGCATTGGAGGCAGCCGAAGCAGCAACAGCTTCCGTGCTACGTACGAGCTGCAAACGAGTTGGCCAAAACGGGCTCCCATGTCTTGGCCGGGGCATTATATTGGTCTTGCACTTGGGCCAAGTCTGAGGTCTGAGGTTTGCTTTGCATGCTGCCACTCATTAATATTGCGCCCCTGGGGCGAGCAACCAAATTGCAGTTACGTGTGGATGTTGCTGCCGCTGCTGCATGTTGCTGCACCATGTTGATGCACCGCAGCGACTCCTGTTGTCGTCGTCATCGTCGTCGTCATGATGCAAGTGCTCTTTTATGGCTTCGATTGCAATCTGCTGCGAAATTGAAATTGAATTCAATTGGCAGGGCATCGCACCGATCGGAGCGGACCGAAGCGAAGCGTGATTGATAAACTGCTGCGCCGGCCATTGACACAGTTGCCATAAACAATAAACAATTCGACATCGAATTCTTGTCACTCGCCTAAGCGGGTGTTAGCCGGCTGATTGATGGACTGACTGATTGATGGCCCGCGATATTTATGGGCAGCAACAGACGCGACATGTCCACGCCCCAAAGCCAGCTGGCCGTAAAATGGCCTTATTAACTTAAAAGGTTCTGGGTTCCCAGGTTCCAAGTTCTTAGTTCTAGGTTCTCGGTTCTCAGGTTCCACGTTCTAAAAGGCAGCAAACTTTGCAGCCGCAAACAAACACGGGGCCAGAGATAAAAGTGCAGGCTTATTGAAAAAGTTTCGCGACAACTTGCACTGAATGGCAGACAAGTGTAAGACAAACTTTGCCGCAAAAGCGACAGTTTCACGTTGGCCTCTTTGCAAGTCATGTGCCAAGGAGTCTGAAGTTCTTTCCAGGTGGAGAGGATATTACCTATTATATAAGAGATTTTTTACAGAATTTAATTTCCTTAAATTCTATTAGAATCTGATAGGAATTTAATTATTATCTGCTATTTAAACATTAAATAAAAAGCCTAAAATATTAGTACACCCTTAGACTTATTTGACAATTTCTTTAAATTTAAATTACCTTAAATATCCTTTGATAATCCCCTTTGAAAACACTCCTTTTCAGGTGCTAAATAAGCCATTTTGCAGGGAATTCCTGTATCGGGTGTCTTGTGCAGATATTTTCCACTCTTGGACTCCCTTTGAAGTTCATCACTCGAGCTGAACTTCGGAGACAAGTGGCACGCCTCGGAGCCGCGAGTCTGGCTGGCATTTCAATTTCACAGAATTTCGCCAAAATAAATGTCCCCTCGACCGGGCTCCATTAAACAAATGTTAGAGGGCTATGACGAGGGGTAGAGTGCTGAATCGAGGCACCGGGTCGCATGATTAATTTTAGAGCTTTGTAGTGATTACAAGGCGGCGTTCCACTTAATTCGGTGCGAGCATCATTAATGACTCCAGGCCTGGGCGTGCTCCAGTTTCGTTTCGCCTTGCCGCCTGGCTTTTGTGCCGCTGCTCTAACGAAATTATTTAGCACAGATCCCAGGCCCAGGCCCAGGCACTGCCGCCTCATTACGCAGTTCTCCGGCTCAATTGAAACTCTTGCCACCAGTCATCACATCACATCACATCTCATCGCATAACATCACATCTGCCATCAGGCACACGGCATCGCAGTGTTCCAAGCCACCCACTTGGCGGCACTTGACTTCCGCTCGAGTTGAAATGCAGCCTGTGAATGCAGCCAAAGAAATGCCAGAACACACGGGGCTCTATATAAAAGCACTCGAAAAAATTATTTCATTTAATTAGGCCGAGAATGGTAGGTAGCTAGCATGTAAAAGAGAGAAAAATTTAGAAACTCCGAAGAAAATAAACGTAACATTTTATATATCGAAATTTGAAGTATCGAAATATATTGCCTTACAAATAAAATATAGATATTATCGAATAATATTCACGAATTTCATATAATTTATTGGTCTTTTTATCGATTAGATCTTAACCAATTATAAAACGAAGTATTTGATAGCCTCCTTATACAGAGAATAACGATTTAAAGCAAATATATAGCACCATCAATATATGGATTTATTTATCTGCCTTTTTGTTAAATAGCCATGCCCATGATAATATAATTATAACATGCTCTTGTGTAGCATTCCATAAAACCTCTATTACTTAGTTATAATATTATAATTAATAATGAAATGTAATTGTGAATTATTCTTAACTCTGAGAGATATTTTACAAAAATTACAATTGCAATCCTTATGGGTATGATTCTATTTCTTTCATCTTTTAAACTTTAACCTTAGGTATTTAGAAGCATCTTTTTTTTAGTAAATTTTTCGCTTAGTGTACACAAACACTTGGCAGATCCACACACATCCACATGAGCACCACTTAATTCGCTTGATTTGCTTGAAATGCTCCCAGAGACGTCTTACAGTCGGAAATGCTGGGGCAGGAGATAAGGTGCCAAGTCCCCTGCCGGCGCTTCGTTTCATTTGATAAATTCATTATACATATATATATATATGTGTTTTTTTTTCGGTCGGGTTTTATTTATGCCCACATATATCTGCCCGAATCAGGGTGTTGCGTTTTTTCTTTCATTCCCTGCCAGCCCTGACAACTGTTGCCATTAACAACTCGCAGAGAAATCGAGAATGTACCACGTACCACGTGCCACATGCCACGTGCTCCGAGCTCCACGCTCCATGCTCCTCCTAATGCGTCTCCATGGTCTCGTTGGGTGTGTGTTTTCCTTTGGTTTGACAAAGTTTTTGGCCATTTACGAGTGTATATATATTCATGGGCTGCTGGCTGGCTGCCTGGGAGTTGGGGGATTTGTCTGGGTAAATCAAATGAAATTCGCCTGAGATACATTTAAATGCCGAGAGGCCCCAAATATTACTGCTCCGAAATTCAAACAGAAACCGAAAAGTGCGAGCCTGGCAGACAAAAAAGTTTCGATTCGGCGGCCCCAGTGCAAACAAACAATGCTCTCGACAGACTAATTATTTTAGCTGCAGCTTCCAGAGTCCGACTGGATAGCGGCGGTATGAAGACACAAACTAATCAAAATATTTTCGCAACTTTCCATTATGAAGTGAAAAGTTGACGGCGAAGACGCCATGGCGGCAGGCGGCAGTCGACAGACATTGCTCTTGTCGGCGTCTGGGTTTGCATTTGCATTTGCATGAACAATGAAAGGCAAATATTTTGCTGCTATTGACATTCATCTGGAGAGTTCCGACTGTATATTCCCCGACCCTAACCCTGGCCCCTCTGGGCATTCAATTAAGACAAATTATGAGCGCGTCCTCTCGCATTTCAAGAGCTTCCGCTGGAGGAGCATCAGCATCTGGCCAAAGTCAATGACGAACGAGACGTCTGATGGCTGGTTGACAATCTGCAAAGTGGTCCTTGGACAATTCGGATTATATTTTTATGCCCGAGCTCACAAACTATAGTTATTTTTGACATGGCGTGCGTATTTTTCGCTGAACTCGGCCCCGCGACATTGGCCCATGCTCTCAAGCTGATTTATGAATTTAATTAAAAACGGCACAGCGACAAACAGCGACACACAGGGCAATTTCAGCTTGTTCCACGACCTGCAGACAAAGCTGCGTCTTTGTGCCAAAAGAAGGCACTCCCTTTGCCCGCCGAAATGCTTTTATGATGTAAGAAATAGTATTACTACACTGGGGGAATGTTTTTGAGCTAAGAAAGTAATATTATTAAATAATTCTGGAAAGAGTTCAATTCAAAAAAATATATAAGAGGACAAGAGGCATTTGTTATGGAAATATTTAAAATTATTTAGCCTTGAGACTGTCTACTAGGAAGGTATATATTAAGACCAGACGAAGAATACAATAGGATACATCGAAAACAAATATCGATAAATATCGATAAAACATCGATAAGCAAATAAACCTTTCATAAACCTTTCATATTTAGTCTAGGCAATTTAGAACAGTTCTACATATCAAGCAGAATACCGATTTATCGCCGTTATATATCAGTACTAAATTATTTAATTTATATATTTATATATGCTGCATGCATAGTTAAATTATTGATTTATATATCCGCAATCGCTTCAACTAACGATACATATCAATATATTTTCTGACATTCCAGATGTTGACCTTAGAAAATAAAGGAAAAGTGTTGTTAGAGTTTGACTTGTATTGCATTTATTGTTTTTCTTATTAATTCAAGAGTAAGAAAGATACATTTTTATTTAATATTTAATACACAAATTTACCTGCTAATTTCTATTTTCCTGTGTAGACCAGAGCGGTCCGAGCATTGGGGGTTTGAGTTATGTGGGCACGTGTTTGTATTTAATTAGCTGCGGCCATGCATCTTCAGAAAATGTGCGTTCGCTTTGTTATTTGGCCATATTTAAAATGCGCCTTTGAAGCAATTATTTTGGCCAGCCAGCCAGCTAGTCAGCCAGTCAGCAGCCATTGTGCAGCTCGAGATGCTTCTTGCAGCTTCATTTTGGAGTTTGGCTAACAAGATGCGGCAACAAAGTTGCCTAGAATGTATATGCAGTCGGGGCGGCAGAATGCCGCGAGTATCTTATTTTGGCCTCTGCTGCTGCCGTACCCACATAATCAAGACAAAGCCAAGAGCAGCACGACAGACCGAGCAGGAGAGTTCCGTTCCTCCTCCGAAAATGTTAGGTTCAACTCTCCCTCCAAGGTGCCCTTGGCCCTGCACTTTGGCTCTGACTTTGGCTTTGTCTGCTGCGCTCGCTTCTGGCGTGCCATGTTTATCTTTTAACTAATTTTTTTCCATGTTGCTTTTTGGCCCGCGTACTTAACTTTTGTGGGCGCGCGTGTGTGTGTGTGTGGCTGATGCTGATGCTGAGTATCTTAGCTGGAAGTAATGGCCAAGTCGCCAAGCAAGTTGCATGCTGCAGAAGTTTGCTTAGCGCCCGCCACGAGATGAGTTTGCGGCAAGCGAACCGCTCTAAAAGCAGCCACAAAGCCGTGGCAGAAGCTCTATCAGGCCTGCCAGAGGCCCTGAATCATTCACAAATGAGTCGCAAATTAAATAGATCTCAGCATACGGAATATTTAAATTTTTTTTTTAAGGAAGTTAATAGTTACTCTAGCTTCATAATTCATATTTTTACGCATTAGTCGGGGAATTCTTAAATAGGCTTCAAAGTAATTTACAATTGCAGTAAGATTTCGGGAAGCCCTACAATTAAAAGTCATTATTAGCTGTAGAAGCTGTACATGATTTACACCCCAGAGACAGTGCCAGTCATCATTGTTTGTCTCTGCGCCAGTTTCGGTGGCTGCTTGGCGCACTTGGCGCGATAACCGCGACAGGTTGATGCCGTACTTGATTACCATTTGACAATGCGGCTTAAACGGGGGGCCCGAAATGGCTGGGCAACTTTGGTGGCGCCACCGGCCCAACTCCTCCTGCACTTGCACTATCGATATCGTGTTTAATTAAAGCCCAGCCGGATCAATTTGTGGTTGCTGCTTAGGGGCATGACACGACCTAAAATTAGAATGGCGAGTTCGGGAAAATCCCTCTTGGTCTGGCCATAAATTGCGGATGAGCGGCAAGCGCTAAGCAGCAACTCGGCCGACTCGCTTCCCAGTTAAGATAGTGTCACACGGCCAGCAAAACATTCCGATAAGATCGGGCCACGCTAATGTCGTCGTCGTACCTCCACTTTTTGCGCCGGCCACTCCCCCGCCATATGGGGTACACACGGAGTACATGTGGACACGAGTGGCCAGATACCCAGATACCTTTGTTTGGTACACAATATCTATGACAAATGTTCGAGTCGAGTGCGCCAGCGATAAGCAGATACTAATTAATAACCGCCGCCCCTCTGGCCAGTCGTCACATGGCTACCTGCAGAAGGTATTTGCCAAAAGAAATGGCCAGGCAGGCGATCGATCGATCGTAGCAGCCCACGGGCGGGGCGTGGCCAGACCCATAACCAGTTGGATTTACATGGCGAGAAATTCAAAATGTGATCTCCGAATCTGGAGTTCTTAAATATTACAGTGTTCTTAAATATTTTAAATTGCTTAAGGGGGTACGAGGGTCTGGAAGCACAAAAAAAGCCCTATTTTCGTGAATTTTTTTAAAAGAGCCCACAACAATTTTACCAATTTTGTTTATTGTACTTGATTGAACATTACTTGAACAACATTTTGTCAAAATTTGAAGATAAAATATTTGAAAGTGAGTTGTTAAGGCAGGTTTGAATTGCACCCCACCAAAAATAGTGTCCTAACGGTAGGCAGAAAATCTCGGTCAATTTTTATCTGAAATCAAAAAACCAAAGTTTTTCTGTTAGTGTATGTGTCTAGCTTGTCTTTGAACGAAGGATTTTTTTTTTCATTAAAAATTGAATTTTTTATAGCGTTTTTTATAAAAAGTGTTATTTTTGGCATAAATTTTGGCCACATTTTGGCTTATAAAATGCGTTGTAATTGAACAAAATTAAAATCCTTCGTTCAACGACAACAAAAACATGTCTAAAAGAAGTGTGCAAAATTTGAAGTTGATCGGTGCAATAGTCGCTGAGAAATCTTGACTACCGACTTCAAAAAAGTGGTTTTGAGAAAAACGCGTTTAAAGTTTTAAAGCGGAATAAAACAGGAATAAAACGTTCGACGCGCTGGGCTTTAAATTTCTCTCATTTCTACAGTTTTGCTCGGATCGACTTGAAATTTTCAGAGAATATTCCTAATGAGTTGTACAATCGAATAAAAAAATAAAAAAAAAAACGATTTTTTCAAGTTGCCAGACCCTCGTACCCCCTTAAGTAAATTCGAGCATTCTCTCCATAATCTCTCCATAATCGAAAGTGACTGCTTACAAAAAAGGGATAAGCTGGTATATAAATAGAAATGTTAATCATATTTCTCTGACTCATTTAATATTTTTCGGATACCTTCTTAAAGATATAATCTCAAGATAAGGTTTCTTATTATGGAAATGATACGTCATGCTTAATATAAATTTAAACTAATTGGTCAGTTGGTTCTTATAATCTTTTCGATAAATTATATTAATTATTCTTCTGGTAAGGCTTTAAAACTAATTTAAATGTGTAATTTAACATACATTTTTTAGAGAGAATAGAAATAAAATAATTAAAATAGAGTGTTTTCCCTATATGTGACGGAAAAGAGAGCTAGATTTCACAGAAACATTTTATAAACAACAATTAAATGCCTATATATTCATAAATTTATGGAGATCCTCTAGAAAACTAATACAGACAGCTAATGTTATTTCCAATACATCAATTTTAGTAGTTCTTAGTTTATACATAGTTAAATACACAGTTAAAGACATATCTCCTCGCGAACAAATAAACTCTTATAAATAAATACGCTAATTTAAAAACTTTCCTCGAATAACATCAAATAAAAAATCTCAAAAATTCCCCTACCTTGATAACCCTTTCTTCACTTTAAATTTTTTCAAGTGGCCTTGCAATTTCCATTAATTATGGCCAGCGAGGAGGGGCGCCCCACTCCACGACGGCGGCTTCATTGGAAAAACGTGCAAAACGCTTTAGGCCTGGGGCGAATCAAGGCCTAAGCCAAGTGAATGATTCAAATCTCTTTGCGGTGTGGTGTGGTTGGTATATTATAGGCGCCACCGGTGCTCCAAGTACTGCTCTTTTCCAATCGCTTGCAGGTTGCATGCTACTAATCGCCCGGCGCCATCGTCCGAGTCCGCCATCGGGTCAAGGCAGCGCCAGCTTGAATCTCGGACCACGCATCGCTGGACATCAACGCACCGCGTTTGCATTCCATTAAATTAGCCGCCAAGGCAGCTCCTTATTAGCACCATAATTTAGAATGCACGCCCACTTCTGGAATACCCCGGATCCCAAATCCTGAACTGGCCGCCAGATGCAGTCCTCCGACTGGGCGGCTACTGTGCGGTCGCCGGTTTTGTTTGCAATTTGTTAATAGGTTGTGGCATGCAGCATGTAAATACCTAATGCCGGTCCTTATGTCTTGGAGCTGGACCAGGTCTGGAGGCTGGAAACTGGACACGAAGCCGCTGCCGCTGCTGCTGCTGCTGCTGCATTCTCATTAGCCATGCGGTTTGCCCGGCTGCCTGCTGCCGGCTGGCAACTTAATCCGGCGGGGCGAGCGCTTATGCTAATGCCCGGTACCGTCCGTGGGCCATGATGTGCATTAAATTTGCACACGGCTTTGGCCAAATTAGCCGGTATTGGCCAGTTATTTAAGGCATCTATTAGTCATAAAATCGATTGGATGGAGCCTGTGTCCAAGCTGGGGCCTGGGCTCATTCGCACGCCTTGGCCACGGCTCGTACTTGACTTCTGAACCGGCGCCCACCGAGCGTGACTGGACTGGAAATGGAACCACACCAAACCCAAGCCCCCTGCCAGACGGCCAGACAGGCAGACAGCCGGACATAAGACAACCTGGCCGAAAGACAGGCCTCAAACACGGCACAGAAATTGGCTAACCAAAACTAACAACAATGATGGTGACTGCTCCCCTTGTTTCTCAGTTTCTCGGTTTCTGAGTTCTGTTCAGATAGCAGATCTGAGTCGAGCTGTGTGTGGAGTGGAGTTGAGTGCTCGAAATAGAATTTTTCCCACCATCTAAAAATAAAGCGACTAATGCAATGAGTATTTACATGAGGGTTTGGGATCTGTGGCCCACGACTACAAAATGCTCTCCGAAACTACTTATAAGTAGTTCTAAAAGATCTGGCAGTTGCAAGATAAATGGGATATTTGTCGTTTATTTGTAAGCAAGACGGGCGCACATTTATCTTCGGTGAAAGTAGCCCAGATCCACTTAAGGTGGATTGTTTCAAAAATAAATAGGTGTTTTTTTTTAAGGTAATTTATTTGTAGAGGGAAGTGAACATTAACTGGGTTTTATGTTTAATTTAAACTATAAAATTACCGATGTAGGAAGGAAATGATAAAGTCAACTGTTAAGAAAATATGTTCTCAGATAAAGAGCCCATAAAAACTCAAAGTTCTCTTTATTTTCTAGGACTGCTTATATTTGCCTCATTATTATGATTACAGAATTCTATTTTAGGTTTTATTTTTGTTACTTATCATTACCCCTTAACCTTAATCACATTTTATATTCATTTATTTATTTAACTTCCTTCCTAGAACAACCTTTTCCGAAACGAATAAAAATATTTACCCCCATCGATAGTATTGCCAATATTTATTTTAGATACCAGTAACAATTGTTTAATACCCATTTGTATTCGTTTCTGTAAGTGACTGTTATCACCTCCCTTGCAGCCCTCGTAGCTCAAGTACCCCGTCGCGAGATGGGCAAAATCCGAGTTCAAAGTCTAGGCAACGCATTACAATAATTCCGAGTTTCGTGTTGGTTCTTTTGTTCCGTTCAGTTTATTAATTTACCCATTTATATATATTTTTCCATGCTTGCGGTTGGAGTTAGAGGAGGAGTTGGAGTAGAGCTGGAGCTGGGGCTGGGAGAGTCGGTGGCATTTAGTTTCATGGTTGAGAGATGCGGGGACGTGTGACTGCAAATTATACGGCCGGACCACATAATAATAAATGAAAATGTCTGTAATTCTCATGTGCAAAAGAAGAGGCCCTCGCTTATTATGCAGCTCATTTGCGAAGAGGGCTGGCAGTTCCCGCGGTCTCTCCGATACTCTCGGCCATAGTCTGTGGAATCGGAAGTTAAACTAAACAAATATAGGCGGCGTGTAAATGAACTCTGCCGTGGGTTTTGCTCTGCTCAGCTCTGACCTGCTCTCAATCGATAAAGAAAAGTGCTGTTGAGGGAGTTGAGCTCTTGGCTTCGGTTTTTTAGCGCCCCGCCAAACAAAAAAACGAAAATAAAAAAACAAAATAGAAAACGGGAGCCGCTTGATAAGTCCAAAACGGACAGCTGTTCGGGGCATCTATCATATGGCAGGGCTTACCGCCTGACATGGGAACATCCGGTGGCAGGAACGCCACGAACGGCCCTCGCACTGCCACAACTCACGGGAGTTCAATAAACTTGTTGAGCCTCGAAAAGTTTCTGGCGGCGAACGAACGAAATTTTTCAAACTGGCCAACCATCGCCTCCTCGGAAAGGGTGAACTGTTGGCCGGAGTCCAGCGATACACTTAATTTTGACAGATTACATCTCATTATGTACACCTCGAGGCGGGCTGTTAAAACGAGTTCGATTTCCAGTTGGAGAGCACAGATTGATGGCCAGATATTGGCTTTGCATAGTAATGCGGCCTCGGATCGATCTAAGTTATGGACCCTGCAAATTAATTCCCATTCTCACCGAGGCGAAATTATTTGGCTTCTAGCCTGTTACGAATCGATCCGATCAGAGAGTTTTCACATTGTTTATTGCCCAGCGAATTGCAGTTCATTTATAAGGCAATTTAAAATCAATTTACGTGTTGCATGTGCCGTTAATTTATCAAGAGCTTGTTGCTGCTCCTTCACCACCAGGGGATCCTCAGCCCAGAAATAGAAAGCAGACTCCACCGCGACTTTTCAACAGTTTCATCATGGGCAATTAATTAAAAATCGAGTGGCGGCGAGGCGTGCTGGCATTATGATTTTTTCATTGATACAAATATCGGCTCGGGCTGTCTGCTCCTGACTACCCCATCATTGCCAACTTGTTGCCCTCCGCCTTCGCGTCGTCTTTGGATTTTTATGGCCCCGTCCGGTTCTAATAGGAGCACATTTATCAGCTCTGTACGTGCGTGGGGCTTAACTCGGAATCGAGGGAGGTGTTGAGGAAAAGCTGCCCGGCGTATCAAAACATATAATTTATTAGAAACAAATACAGACTACATAACACGTACGGCCCGGCCCCGCTGGAGGAAACTCTATCACCTGTCGCGGGCCTGTGGGACTGAAGCAGGGATGCCCAACCTTAGAGCTGTTTAGCTCACTCTTTATGATTTCATAACAGCCAGAAATACTTTCTTGGGAATGATGTTACATTTATGGGAATACGCCAAGCTTGGGCACCCCTGCTGCACTAAGACTAGGGTTTTATAACATAATGAGGCAGGGGTGAGGTGTGTTGAGGATGCTCCAGGATCACAGTAACGCTCCTCTTTCGTCTCTCAGCGTAAATTATAGGCAGTAGACCAATGTCCAAAAGAGAGCATTGAACAAAATGAAGGCCAGCGGGAAGACGAAGCGCATCTTTCGGTCGATCCACAGGGACACCTCCTTGGGGGTCATTGTGGCAAAGGTCTGGGCAGGCTTCTCCTTCGTCGTCGAGTCCCCAGACGTTGAACCAGAGCTCTCGTTCTCATCGTTCTCATCCAGACTAATGGCCGAGTCCTCGCGGCTAAGACCCCCTCCAATGATGATGGGCGTCTCGATGGTGATGACCGTGTTGTTGGGACTGCAGGACCTGTCCATGCTGGTGGTGCTCATGGTGCTATCGGTTCGCTTATAGCCATGCCGACGGTGCCTCTTCAGGTTCGGCACAAAGGTGGACTTGACGATGTACTTGGTGGTGCGCTTTTTCAGCTGCAGATCGTTGTTTCGCCGCCAGATGGTATTAACGAACGCGAACTCCACCAGGCTGCCGAAGATGAAGATGGTGCAGACCAGGAACCACACCTCGGACATGGTCACGTAGCTGACCTTGGACAGGTTGTTCTCCTGCGACAGCGACAGCGTGATGAAGGACAGCAGAGTGGTGCAACCCAGGGTTGTCCTGGCAGGTGTCTGATCCGCCTGCAGCCAAAAGGTCACCCAGGAGATGGTCACTATCATGATGGAGGGCAGGAAGTAGTCGATGACGTAGTAACCCACCTCCCGGGTCAACAGCACGCTGAAGCTGATGGTACTGTAGTTACCCTCCAGGGCTCCATGAGTCATCACAGTGCCGTTGGACACGCGAATGGACTCGTTGTAAAGGGACCCAATCAGGTTGTACTCCGTCAGCTGGAGCTGCGTATCGAAACTCACGGCGTTGGTGGTCTCCCAGTGCAATTCCACCACCGAGGTGTTGTACATCCAACTCTCCAGAATCGTAGTGCACTTCTGCTCATCGAAGGGAAACTTCTGGAAGTTCATCCAACAGTAGAGGGTGGCCTGCAGTCGGGTCGAGACCAAAATTGTGCCATCCGGATAGATGGTGGTTAGCTCGTCCTTGGCACTGGTGCCCAGCACACTGGACGTCTGCTCGTTGGTCAGGAAGATGTGTGGCACCCAGATCAGCTGCTTCAGTCCCTGCTCGCCCATGATGGGCTGCCGTCGGTGTGGCATGTAGCTGGAGAAGGCCAAGCGCGGATCCTTATAGCGCAGCTGCAGCAGGCCCTGCACATTGAATTGCAGGTCACTGGAGTCCAGGTTCTTCATCACATAGATATAGAATCGGGCGTAGATGGGAATGGCCACGGGCTCGCCATCCGCATCGAAGCTAAGCGGCGGCACCATCCGGTCGTAGCGACAGTTGTCCGTCAGTCGCATCACGAAATCCATCTGCGTCAAGGATTCGGCGTTCATTAGCGAGGGACAACCGCTGCTCACCGTCTGCGTAAGATTTAGGGATATGTCGTAGGATTTTGAATCGTTCTTGGGCTCCAGCATAATCGAGCCATTGGTACCTAAAGGAAGTTAAACACAAATTAAGGAATTAAAATAATGTTATCACAGCTTTTATAACCTGTTTAGGGGACTAGTTTTATTATTTACAGTTACAGTAATTTTAAATTCAATAAATGATTTATTACAAACATTTTTTAAATATTAAACACATATTTTTAGCTTTAGGTATTTACTCTCTATAATTATTATTTAAAATACAGAAAAAATTTAAAAATTGTGAAATCAGAATATATTTATTTAAGGGGGAATAAATTTTAAACTGCCAAGCTATTGCAATATGATTGATACGTTTTTTAAGTGCAGATAATTCGGAGAATTTGAAATAATCTAGACACGACTAAAAATATATATTGTGTCATTACGATATGGTAACCTTAGGTAAAGTCTTAATATCAAAGGGGATTTTATCCTTTTGGTAGAAGATAATGATATCCTTTGCAGAAATTAAAAGAACAATTATACGAATATTGCCTAAAGGTCCCTTATTTTATGTTTTATATGGCAGACAAATTGTGAAATATATTTTATGCTATCTCAGATACTAACTGTCACATGATTTTGGCTAATATTATATTAATACTCTGATAAGATTGAAGGAATTAAGATTAGGTATTGTCCAACTAAAATGTCCTCGTTAATTTTATATTTAAAATACAAATTTATCGCAATTTAAAAAGGGATATTTATATTTAAATTTGAATATAAAAAGTTAAGCTAAATTGTGGAAATTCCTCCCAATAATAGACAGTAATTACATAGACAATAATTACAGTTAAGACAGAATAATTAAATTAAAAAATAAATTTGTAGCTCTCACTTTGTGCCTGGAATTTTAACTTTAAAAATGCGTTTTACTTTTTACTTTGTGAGATATTTAGAAGAAAATACATTTGGAAGTGGTTAAGTCAAGTGAATAAAATGAAAAAGGTTTAAAATATGAAAAGACAATTAAACTTTAAAACCAGTTTAAGAACACCATTAAAATATTTTATTCTTGAAGAATATTCCATAAAGAATTTTATGCAAAACATGATGGCAGGATATTTTTAGATCCTTCGTCCTGCTCAAAACTTAAATACACATAATGTGCCTTATTTGATGAACAAATTTGCAAACCGACTTCTTTTTAAATTCCTTCAAGGACCAATTATCCTTTTATGATATCCAGGATACGCCAACCTACCTAATTTCAGCTGAAGATCACTCAGATCGATCCCAAACGTTGTGGTTAATCCCAAAAAGCAGAAGAATGTAAAGAATCTGAATATATCCATTCTCCAATGCGTCATGTTTTGCACCGAATCACGAGTCTTAATTGGTAGGTAATTCCCAGGCAGTGCCACGACAATTTCCCGACGATTTTCTTTTTAATTTTTCGATTTCTTAGCTGCGCGCGTTGCGATTTCACGGCCATTCGCTTGGCCTTTTCCCGATGAACTATTTGACTATTTCGCGGACATCCAAGAATATCGGATGTCGGACCTCGGATGGGTTCGGGTTCGGCTCCAGCTCGTGGAGCGCTTCGTTCTACACGTAATATCTATTACTAACTTATTTATTTTAATTGCGAGCAGCTTTTAATTCCCCGCCACTCATGACAGCTTGTTCGGGCAATTATTGTTCGGTGGCCCTTGGCTCTTGGCTTGTGTTAGTAGCTCTTGGCCCGTTATCGCTCTTGGCCAAAATCGCCTGTAAGTGGCGAGGGCTTCTGCCTCACCTGCCGTGTAATGCCGTTAATTGCGGTTATCACTGCCGCCGGAGAGAGAGCGAGTGCCGGAGTGCCTGGCGTATGAAATGTTTGCTCATGTCCCGGCTTTTTGATTAAGTGGCCAGCGAAACGCCAGTCGGCGGTTCTTATTTATATTCTTAAACTAGCACTTCAGTTAGGCGCTGGCGATCATAATTGATGATGACCCCTTGTCAGAAGCGTATCTGCTGTCGGTTTATTTTTGGCACAAATATTTTGGCAATAACTTGGCCAGATTAGCTAATCAAAAATAAACCGCAAGTCGGGCGACATCCAACGGATGTCGATGAGTACTTCAGTCTACAGAGGAGTCACCCCCAAAAAAGGCCCTCGACAACAGAAGAAGGTATTGGCCCCTTAAATTATTATTAATGTGTTTATGTTTTTATATAAAACGAATGATTTATCTATATATTTTATATTGTTTAATTAAATATCTTTATTTTCTTTGAGCTCAGTTTCTTGATTTCCATGCTACTATTCATTACTTTTTTGCACCATTTATTCCGCTTTCTCATTACTCCTTGATGTCTGAAAAGTGACTGAAGAAGTCTAATGAATTCCCCTTCCCCGCATCTTCAGCAAACTGGAATCCAACTCCAACCCCTGGAGTGAGTTCCCCCAAAAACGACAGCCCCTCCTCATCGGCACTTTAATCAACTGTTCGCTTGCCGATGCGATGAGATGCCCGCCCTATTTTACCAAGAACCAAAACGCCTCCCGCTGTTTTGTTCATGGATAGCCATAAAAATTTATGACTAAACAGCAGCAGCACCACAGACGCACAACAGAACAAAACTACGACGGAGTGCATTACGCATGGCTGCGACTGTTGTGGCATCCACACCTCGTCTTATTCCCCCGCATTCATTTGGAACACACCACTCCCCTCATTAATGCACTCCGAAGACTGGCGCGGCACGTGACACGTGCAGCAGGGCCACAACATCGCAGATAGCTGCGAAATCGCGGCAGATTGGACTCTTTAGGCTGGCAAATGGATGGCTATATGAAGTGTTTGTCCGTTTATCTAACGGCCCCAAATTTGATAGATAACATTCGGTGGCTCTATTAAGGGGGAAATTAATGGAAAATGGCATTAAAATAGTGTACAGACTAATATATAACGAATATATTACTATAATTATATTAAAATCTTACTTATTATATATACTAATGTAAGTATAATTATGTTCGATAAAGATATATATTATTTATTAAAGCCTAGAATTGATTGCCTATTGTTTATTATTTTAATCTTAATTTATGAACTGCGTCAGAGATAGCCCAACAATATTTACAGCCACTCGAAATAAGCAACACATGTCTTCTTAGAATAAGAAAAATGAAGAAAAAGTTATATATATGATCCTAAAAACTGTTAGAGCACTTACTCATATTTTTTTTAATTTGTTTAACAATATTTCAAGTAGTTCTTAAGCTAATAAATATAAATTAAAACCATTTAAAGCGTTGAATTAATTATCGTAGCTTCTCCAGGTATGTAACCAGCTTTGAATCTAATTTATTTAGACGATTTTATGAATGATATCATGGAGCATGTACTTAGCTCTGAACCAACTCATATCTCACTGATTATTACACAGTTTTCACCTGACAGTTTTATATTTATTAACAATGGGATGAAGGGTATGCCATGCGTCGGCAAAGCTACAATCTTGCCAATAACAAGGCAAATTAAAAATGTTTACAATCGCATTTTCACAACACTTTGCAGTGATTTTAACTGCAAAGTGGGCGCTAAAGTGGCGTTGATTAGATTGAGCCTGGAGGAGGAGGAGGCTCACAAAGAGTAGCTGGCCAACTTGAAATCAATTAAAATCACTTCGCTACTGCTGAGGCTATACAAGTGCAGAAAATCCATTCAACTATTTAATCACCTTTCGCTGCTGCCTCCTCCCCAACTTTCATATTTCATTTCCATTTTTTTGAGTCCGCCAATGCTTTTTGTTTTGTTCGAAGCACGGAGTTGGAGCCCCGCTGGCGCATTTAATTTAAGCCGCCTGGAACATAAAAGCTGCTCGCAAAACTAAGCCGATTTAAGAGCACATTTGAATTCAAATGCAGCTCGGCGAAATAAAAACTAAACGGAGCCAGAGGATCCCTTTTCCTGCGAAACTGAACCGTACGAAAAAGGGAGTTTAAATGGCACAAAAACTGTCTGCAAAGTTTGCGTCTGAAGTTTTTAGTTTTTCGGCCGAATGCAAAAATTATAATCCTTTAAACGGCAATCGAGCGTTGTTCCGCCACAGCCACGAAGATTAAGTCCAAGGAGTGCTCTCTAATTATGGCCTGTAATCGACGGTTTGGAAAGGTAATACAAATAAGAATATTTATAAATATATAGACATGCAAATAAGTATTTATTTTATCATAAAATAAAGTCACAATTATTACAGCAAATATATTTTTGATTACATATTTATAAAATGTATTTATTTGATTAAGAAATCACAGGTAGCAGCCCAATCAGTTCGCCGCATTTAATGTTTTTCGCAGAACCTTAGCTCACACTCGCTACGCAGGTAACACCTTATCTCACCTTTGTTTTATTGCACCCAATCTGTACCGGGTATATCAGCGTCGGTAAGGTTTCCTCCGTCAGCTGGAGGAGGTGAGTAATAGTCGCCTCGGTAATTGGGGGATTGGGGAGGCGTGGCGCGTCGCTGACCGTCACAGCAATTAAGGCTGGCCCAGACTTTCAGCAGACTTTCAGCCAGGTTGACATTGGACTCGGGACATTGGACACCGGACAATGGCACATAAATCACACGACTCGCCGGACAAGGACACCGGACCAGGTCCTGGGGATCCCTGCGGCTGGCTTGAGGCTTGAGGTCTTGTCATGCATTTGATTCCGCTGGCTCGTTTATTACAGCTCGGCTTTTTACAACTGTTTCAGCTGGTGTTTTTTTTGGTCCATTCTATTTTATTATTTCTGCAGATTTCCGAGGTTTTTATTGGGTTTTTTTTTGTGTTCTTTTTCCTACTGAGTGCGGCGGATATGGCAGCGATATTTTCCGCCTTTCCTTCACTTCGATTTGGCTTTGTTTCTGCGGGTGCTCCATTATTGTTTCCTTTGATTTATTTTCGGTTTCAAGTGATTTCCGCCAGCATTCAACACTTTATGTTTGTTTTCGCCCGTTTTTCACTTTTTTTCTCATTCAGACCCAACCAGACGTCGACTCTTTCGGGGTTTTCTTGTTGCATTTTGAGCAAAACTCTCAGTGCAAACATTTGTCATTTGCGGACTTGTGTTGGATTTCCCTTGGTTTCTGGGGTTTTCGGGGTTTCCTTTTGCACTTTTGCCCGGCTTTTGATTTGCGGTGCTTAATCGTTGGCAGCGTCTGCGGATTTTGTGTTTTTTAAATGCAGCCAGAACGAAGCAAAGCTTTCGGTTCTGGCCATAAATTTGCTTGGCTCTGCTTGAATTTTTCGTTGTGTGTTGGTTGGTAGCCAGCACACGTAATTGAAAGCAGCGGGGCAGCTTCTGCTTCTGCTGCTGCTTCTGGCCATTTCGGTTATCCAACTTGCATTTTTCGGGGCCAATTCGATTCCATGCCGGTGGTTCAATGGCATCGCCTGCACTGAGGCCATTGATTAGGGTTCCTCCTTGGAACCTCCCGTGGCCGGGTGGCTTACCAAAAACTGGCCCGCAGGCTCTTTCGCTGCCTTGTAATCTGTCAAAATTGGCAGCGTTCTCGCTAAGCGGAAGTTCGAGCAAAAAATGTGCCACACTAAACTGGTTATTTGTTTGCTACACAGAAAATATTCAAAGTGGTTCCCAAATAAGGGCAAAATATTTTAATTCAAACAAAATAATATACATAGAATATTTTTCTATGGGAAAATATTTCCAAGTATATATAATTTAATTGTATTTATTATTTGTATCCTGTTTTCTTTAACATATAGAGCTATAAACCCTTGAAATACATTTTTCTTAGTGCACCTTTTGAAACCCTCCTCGCAGTTCAATGTCCTCGGTGGGCGTGTCAATTGACTTTGAAATCCGCCAGCCTCTTCGCCTTTCTCGTTTTTCGTTATTTTTTTGGTTTTTTTTTTTTTTTCTGCCATGAGAATGCATTTATGTCTGCAATGATCGCATAACTGGCACTTGAATGAAGCCAGTCAGTCGCACAGTAAGTTGTCTGTGAAACCGAAAGTCTTGAGCCTGGCCTGCCAGACAATTATTATTATTTTAATCAACTTTCACACACACAGAGACAGAGTCAACGACACTATATCTGCGGCTCAGCCCCGGCCAGCTGTAATTGATCACGCTGCGACAAATATTTATGCCAGAAAATAGAGACCCCAGACAGCAGTATCTCCTAAGCTGCACAAATAAACACGAAGAGCAGCAAATTCGTATTAAGCGATCAATAATCATGGGTAAATACGCCAATGTGACGCCGCCGGCGATAAAGCCAGAAATATTAACGCACCAGCAATGGGAGGGGTAGGAGAAGCAGCAGCTCCAGGATGGAGGACCACAGTCATGGAAGGGTGCCCAGGCCAGACCAGTTTGGGCCTGGCTCGTTGCAGATAAACAATAGAAAAGCATAGACGCAGGAAGGGTCATGCGCCCGGAGCTGTGGAAACGCAAGATACTGGGGCCCAAGACTGAAACCGCAGAGATGGTCAGCTGGGTTAAAGCTGGAGGGGAGGGGAGAGCTGGAAGAGACTGGGGTGGACTCCAATGATGATGATGATGAGCATAGCAAATACAAATTATGGCTGAAAAGCGCTACGTAAATACTGCAATCATTTTAATAGACCAAAAACGGCGGCGCATAAACCATAAACCAAACGCCAGAGCTGCCCCGACCACAGATGCGATGGGATGGGATGGGATGGGACCTTAGACGGAGTCTCTTCTCTCTGGCCATGGAGTAAGTGGCCAAAAATGGACAGCCAAATGTTTCTATGGGAAGTTGAAGGCGTTCGGAGATGGGCGATGCTGCGATGTTGCAATGTGCCTGTTGCTGTTGATGCTGCTGCAATGTGGCAACAAACTGGCACGCGAGCAGCGAAAATTGCGGCCAGCCTATGATGCGGTTTCCCTTGCACTACAAAAATATATACTATATACATTTTAGTTGCAGGTTTAACCACATTTTGGTTATATAAATTTCCTAATTTTTGTTAAGCTGTGTCAAAAAATTCGGAAGGTTTATATTTCTATTCCTAAAATTAAATTTAAAGTTAAATTTGAGTGGAATATCAGACAAGTGATATTTACCAAAAGAAAAAGTTCGATATGATATACCGCGATTAATAGAATATCGAAAATATTGCAAATCTTTCTACATATATCGAAATGGTAAAATTTTAGAAAAGTCTCCACAATCTTATCTTAATCTTATCCGATTAAATTAGTCCGAAATATCAAATAGAATATCGTTTTATCGAACATATTTTTCAAAGTTAATTATCGATTTATTTGTACATCGAACCAATTATCGATGCAGTATCGATATCGATCCAACTGTCTTGTAACTATTTCAGACTATATTTTCCCAATTAATATACTTTGTAATCCCCTATTTTGTGCAGTGCAAAACCTGCCACAAGTGAAGCTCTGGAAATTAGCGTAGATAAATATTTCTGTTGAAATTCCTTAGCCAATGACCACTGATCCCTTGGCAAGGGGAGATTGGGTGTGGGTGTGGATCTTGGGTGTGCATTGTGTACATTTCTGAATTTACAGATCTATGGATTTGTCCGATTTGTATGGTGGGAGAAGGCGAATTCCGATGTGTCTCGAGCACTTGCGGTTTTGCAAATTGTAGGAGAATCAGCAAGCCTTTCTTGGATCCTCGAATCCTCGGCACCTCCGCTTGACAGTGGATCATCGCTCGGCGCTCCGTGGGGTGATTTGTGTCGGTTTCATGGCCGTCTGTCTGATAGACAGCTACAAGCGCACTTAATGCGCCTGAAAGAGGAGTTAGGGTGCTGTGAAGGGGGAAGTATCTTTGGCTATCACTCGCGCGTAATGCCTTGGCGGCGTGCAAGATACAAAGCAGATGCTGGAGTAACATCCCCCCACCACCATTCCTAGAGGAACTACTCCCCTCCCACCCCTTTTGACGAGCCCATCCAAATCCAACTGACGCTCCTGTCAATTTCGAGGCATTTATTTCCATAGTCTTTGCCGGCTGCTAGCGAGAGCAAGATTCTCTTCCACTTTCTGCCTGTGAGTTTCTCTCCATCTCTCTGTAGTGGTTTCTCTCGCTCAGTGTGCGCATGCGTTCTCCAACTCTACACAGATTTTGATGTTTGTTGTGCTCGTCTCATTCGTAACATGGCGAAGATTAATAGATAAAGAAAGGGAATTAATAATATTAAAATGAATGAGTTTTATAATTTAAATTTATATACATATTTATTTGACACTAAATAAATATTATTTTTAAATCTACGTGTTTTTATATTTAAAAAAATGTTTAGAAGACTGAAAAGTACCATTTCTTCTTTATAAATTAAATAACAGATTAATCATTTTTCGAGCTTATAACCAATTTAAAAAGTATGTTTGCAAACAAAATACAATATTTATACTTAATTTTAAAATGTATAACAATTGAAAATATGAAAATTATAGACATTATCATAATATTACTTGTTAAAACACATAGAAAATATTTATTTTAAGCTCTGATTAATAAAAAAAAACCTCTTTTCCTCAGTTCAACTTTCCCGGCTTGAGCATTTCCCACGTGCTTGCTCTCGCACTCTCCACTTGGAGCACTGCCGGCATTTGAAACTCTCCAAAGTTTAGCGCCAAAACCATCCACACACACGCTCGCGGTCCACTCTGAAACGGGTTCCACAGGGGGCTCAGCAGCGCGGCTCTAAAATAACCGCAGGCCGTTGCGTTCAGTTGCTGTTGAACCGTCGCGCGAATCACACGCAGTTCCCGCGCACTATTATCCGGTCTTATCCCCTCCAGTCGGATTGCTCCGCCGAATCGGTTTTCGTCGCTGTCGGGATTTTTTCGTCTCGGTTTCGGGTATTTTTTCGGTCGCTTGATCAGCGCTTTCTGGTCGGTCGGCTATTGGCAATCGTGATTTCCCTCGTGATTGATGGACTGCAGTTGCTCCGGCGCTCTCGGTCAGTGCAGTCTGTGCAGCGCTCAACTCTGACCCCATCGCGGAAATCCAAATTGTATTTCGAACATAACCGAAACTGGACAATCTCAAATTGTGTGCGCCTTTATGGACAATCGAACCCTCGGAATAAAGGGAACATTTTATGGCGGTCCCTTGACCGATTCTAAAACCTAAAAAAAAAAAAATAATATAAAAATCATCAATGTGAATGAAGTCAACGGGAGAATATATCAAATAAAAAAAGTTCAATTTCGCCGGGTTATTTTTTGTTTGCTTTCGTCGCTTATATTTGGCTTTTTCGACATTTTTTTCGGTCAGCGTCGTCGACGTCGTGTGCGCGGGCTTCATAAATTATACAAGAGCGCATTTTGCGAACGACTTGCAAATAAATAAGCATTTACGCTTTTTTTATTATTGCCCCACCGCGTGTGTGTGCGTGTGTGCAGTGTGTGCTGTGTGTGTGGTGTGCCTTGCTCTTGAGTTTAAGAATTTGAGCTTGAGTTCCCTGGAAATCGCTCCCATGTGGCGCTGCAAATAAAAGCGTAGACGGAGGAGGCTTCCCACTTAAAATATCATCTTCTCCATACAATCTATATATACATATATATGTACCTATGAATGTGCGCCGTTCGTCCATAAAAAATATTTCGGAATCCGCTCTGATTTGTGTGCGCTGATAAGCCAGTGATTGCCAGCCGTAAAACCGAGCCCCCCTTCATATCGAGCAGGTAAGCGTGCGCGGGGGTTAAAGGCCCCATTATATAGAAACCATCATCACGCACATTGAACTTCAACGTCAACTTGTGCCATCGAAACGGAGTGAAAAGTGCAATGACACCTCCTGGGCAATGCATCATCATTATGCAAATGGGCAGGCGTGCTCCTGCATCCCGATGCATCCTCAACCTCAAACCATTCACACTTCCATCTCGCATCCTTGCACCAGCCAGCGATCTCTGCATAATTGGAGCGCCGGGTGCTGGGTGTCTCTAACTGGCTCTAATGAATAAATAAGTGCCACTAATAGTTTTCGCACTTCCTGTTGTCGGCCAGCCGACAGAATGGCAACTGGCAACCTATCAGCTCATCAAATTGCACTCGGTCTCAGCTGCTGCAACAGATACAACATTGTTGGCCGTGTCCATGCTGACAATATTTAATTATGAAGCTGCCATTGCGATAACCTAACTGTCTAGCTCTCTTGTTTTCTATTTACTCTTTGGTTACACGGGGAAAATAATCAATGCGGCTGGGAAAGTCTTGAAAATAACAGAACGGATATGAGAATGCCACTTATAAAATTAAATTAAATTGGAATAGAATTCATGATACTGTTTTTGAGTTAGTCTTATTAAATATTCATAACACAAATTAAAGGATTATTTTATTGTATTCTGTCTTTAATGTTCTGTACAATTTATATTAAATACAGTGATCTAAACCTTATTAAACTCTTCAAATATTTTATTAAAACTCTAACAGTATCCTTCAAGTTGAAGTATATATTATAATTAATTCTTGAGGAATAAGAAAAGACTTACAATTTAAGACTTATTTCCTTATATTCTTACTTTAGTGATCTTTACAATCTATAAATTATATTTAACTTAACCTCCATCAACATCTCTTTGAGAAACTCTTAAAATATTGTTTATAAATTCCTACAGTATCCTTTAACTTTAAGTTTATATTATTATTTTTTTTTGGTGTGTAGAAAAAGTTCTGTCAACTGTTGGGATAAGTCAATTGGTCCATTGTGGTTGTTGCAACAGCAACCTTAACCGCTCTTGTTGCAGTTGCTGCTGCTGTTGAGTTGCTGCTGTTGTTGCTGCAAGTGTTGTGATACTGCAGTTGCTGCTGCTCCTTCTGCCGTTGTCATCGTCAACGTCATCATCTTTGTCATAATCATTTTCGTTGCTCTTTCCCACACAAATCGGCATAAAAATGTTTTCATTTTGCGCATTTACTTTCTGCCCTTTTTTCAGTCAAGCAAAAAAGAAATTCTTTCTATGGAAATCTTAACAGTTGCCATGGCAAATGTTTTCGCAATTACGACTATTTCTCGAAATATTTTTATTACAAACTTTCTCATTCTCTACAAAATTGCGTTTTTATATTATGCTTCCTTTGACTTCGTGGGGGTGGCGGAATTTCTTTTATTAGTTTCGGATATGATTACGAATTTGATTTGATGGCAGTTTGAAGTTGGAGTCGAAAATGCAAGTAAAAATAATGATTTCCAAAGAAAATTGGGGCCTGAAAATACTTTGGAAAGATTTAAAGGCCAAATTTGTAAACAAAAAATAGTTTCAGTAATACAAAGTATGGAAATACTAGTCAGAAATTTGGAAGGCTATTTTATTTTAAAGGTTATTAAACATGTTAGTTTAGTTTATATTCTAAAAGCGGAAAGGAGATTGTAGGTCTTAACTTTTGATTTTATTTTAAAGTGGTCATATGTATATCAATCTCTACATTTATATATACATTTATATCGAATAAAATACCCTTTAAAATAAGAGTATCTGAGCATTAACTGGCCGACCTGCAGTAACTGCAACTTTGTCACACATTTTATCGGGTGGTTTTTGCGTGTGAAATTTTATTTGCACCGCTGACAAAAACATTTCCTGTACAACCATTTTGTGCACGGATGCCCCGGTCCGGAACTCTGGTGTCTCCCCCTGGACTCACCCGGATCGCCGGTTCCGCGGACAACTGCCCCATCCATAGACACATCCAGATAGGCATCAGCGCCAGTCGAGGGAACTGAGGAACTGCGAACACGGGAACGCTCGACTGACACGGACGGGTATGGGCTATGACTTGCGCAAATAACTAAAGTAGGGAAAAAATGAATAGAAAAATAAATACAATTTTCCAAAGAATCGCTGTGACTTCCTCATTTGCTTATCGGTGCACAGAGAGAGGAGGAAATTTAAAATCGGCCGAGAGATGGCTGCGCTTGATTTCACTCACGCAGACTCATCAACTTTTAATTAGTTGTAATTTGTAAATTCAACGTCAGACACCGACCACGAAGCTCGGCACTGCCGTGGCCTTTGAAGATGCCGCAAATGCGGATGACGATGTTGATGATGATGATGATGATGTTGTTGCCACACTGACAGATTGCTGATAAAAGGCACCCCAGCTCCAGCTCCATCTCCAGCTTCAATAACGCCTGGTTAACCCTTTCAGCCGCCTCTAATCGCCGGCAAAGTCGGGCCACGAGTCGCGGTCGAAAAGCGAAAAACGCCCATCCATCAGCGATGAGCGGCAGCTGTCAGCGGGTTTTTTGGTTCTCGTCTCTGGCTAAAAGGATTGGCCTCCACGCGCCCCCAAACAATCGAAAATTTGACAAAACTGTTTCGGTTATAAATGATTCTTTGATGGTCATAAACGGTGTCTAAATGAGATATTGATGGCGGCGACATTGAATACATTTCGGGTGTCACATTAACCAGGAAGAACAACACAATTTAAAGGGGGATTTTCATTGCTTTCAGGGTTTTCTCTCATGTTCGTCTCCACATTTCTCATATCACTAATCATCTCCAAAGTGTCGTAAATCAAGCGATTGCCATCTTGGGCAATAAAATAATGCTCCACAAAGTAATTTCAGGTTGCTGGTATCCGCTTTTTTAATTAGTGACATTATAAATGTGCACTAAAAACCAGAACTTTACGAGCTAATTTTATGGCTCTTGCAAATTTATAGACTTTTGGCTCATGTGACACAAAAACACAAAACTAGCAGCAGCAACTTTCCTAACAACCTCTATAAATCCCCTTCTCTCTCTCGAGCCGAGGCACTTAATTAATTTCTGTAAAAACTTTAAGAACAAAGGGCTGTGTTTTCGTTCTCGTAGTTGCCATTGTCGTCGCAGTTGTGCTTAGCTTAGTTCGGGTAGCACGTTAATTTCCAATTTGAAGCGAAAGGAAAATACTCTGGAAAATGGCTGGAAAAAAAAGTGAACAAGTAATGTCATACATAAGAGCTGCAAAATCAAAGCCCAAAGAAACAACTTCGACGGCGGACAACAGTAGAACTAACTGCAAATTTTGCAGCCGGAGAAGAGCTGAAACGCAGCAGAAGCTTGCACCAGTTTCCCAACTGTGCAACAGCAACAACAGCAGCAGCATCAGCAGTTCTCGATGCTTGGAACAGTTACCTGGGCGCTAAACAAAAAAGCACAAAAAGCGATGAAAAACAAAAAGGAAAAGCGGGGGGAAAAACACTGCGCACAGTAACCAAGTAAACCAAACTGAGAAGAGCTGAAGATGAAGGCGAAGACTGAAGCTACACTGGAGGCGATAGGAAATATAATAAATCTATAAAGAAAACTCGAATTTATATAAAAATATACACAGAAAGAGTATATACTTTATTATTAATATAATATATTAGATATTCTTATAGTTACTTGCTTTAGCACATCCTTTTTTCGATGGTTTTCCCTCAAATTTTGTATAAAAAGAAGCTGTCTTAATTATTAAATTTCCTGTTTTTTTTTTTGTAGTGTAAGGAAAGGCTTTAGAAAGTAGCCAAAGAGGTGGAAGAGATAGATGGGAGCTGTGGAAACCCGTTGGCAGCTCCGCGGCTCACTTCGCCTTGCGTGATGCAATTGCCAGAGCAGCGTCGGAGCGCCAAAAGATTGAAGGCAAACGACAGCCACGTAACTAGAACACTTGACGGTGATGCTGATGCTGATGCTGCTGCGGATGCCTCTGCTGCAACAATTTCCAATTAAAGCAGTTACTGCTGCTTCTGGGAGTTGCTCGGAGTTGGAGTTTGGAGTTGCTCGGGGACTTCGCTTATGTGTCGCTTGCGCAATCATCATACGGCCACTTCTGACAGCTTCAACTGCTCCTTCTCCTTCTCCTGCTGCCGTCTCTCTTCTCGTATTTGATTTTGTATTGCGGGCCAGTTTCTGCGGGACAGGAAGCCATCCGTAATGGGCCTTAAAATACACACTTTATGCCCAGCTAACCATCCCCAATTAGTGCCGTGGGTTAATTGCAGTGACGCATAGTTGCTGCTCCCCGATTCCCAATGTCCGTTGCCCGATGCCATAATCCATCTCCATCTCCGTGGCAAGACGCTCCCAGTGGAGTCGGAAGCTAACGGCTCGCGATTCAGAGCTAATTGATCATTAGGTCTATTTCCGCAGTGAGATGGCAACTGTTGGCTTTTCAACGAGTTTTTTACCCTTGGCCAGTTTTTATTTGCAGTTTTTATTTTTTTGTTTTCTTGTTTTTATAAGTAAGTCATAAAGTGGCAACTTTTATGACAACAGTAACTGCGACGGCGCATGTTGCACGCAATCGGGTGAAAAGGAGCGCTAACCTGGCCCAAAAATCCATCGAAATTCTAACTTTTCCAACTTGGGTTGGGCAGATTTCCTTGCATCGACGGTGGCAATAGTTTTTTATGGTCTCTGGCCCAGGCCAAGAACTGTGCAACTGGGAATGGACAGCGCCAACAGAAGGCCATAAAAGAAAATATGCTGCATGTAAGAGTCGAGAAAAAAAATACCAAAGAACTGGGTGAAATCGATTTGTATACGGTATGTAGTTCTTTATTACAGTTGCGGCCACGCCGTTGAAGACTTTTGTGGAACTCAGCGGAGGAGAAAAGATTCCGCTGTGGGTGGGGAAAATGCGCTTTGTTTTTCTGTACCCTCACTGATTGATCATCGGAATGAGAAAGAAATGGAGGTTGGCATGGTCAGAACGGAGAGGGAAAGGAGCCACTGGTAATCAGAGATCCATCCGGGGGAGTAGTGCGTGGTCCAAGACAGTGACTAGACAAAAGGCATAACTATCCCAGTATACATACAAAAAATGTTGTTCCTAACTTAAAACTATCTGGAAATCAATAATAATATGCCATTAAATAAATAATACAGTAATAAATGCAACAAATTCTACGGGTTCAAGTCTCGAAGTCCATTTATTTTTTATCTTATAAGATATATTCCTCGCAATGTTTCCTACCATCAATTAAGACATTTTTCTTTGTATGTACTCAAGGAAAATGTTACTAACTGCCCACCTCGAGCGTTCCAGCATTCGAAATGCGAGGAATCAGTGCTGACTGATAGATTTCCCGGACCAGTCACTGACCCACTGCCCACATGCAAATGAGGCGAGTATCTCACGGATGCAATGCTGTGGAGTGAGTGCATGTGGCAGGGGAGTGGGGACCGGGACCGGCACTGGGACTGGGGCTGGGGCTGGGAAATTGGGTCGGGGGATCTGCTGCCAGATCCAGATACAGAGCCATGCGTTCGACGGTGCGTTGGCGTTGAGTGAAGTCTTTGCATCGCCTTTCCGTTTTCGGAAAGTAAAATAAAACGGGAGAAGCACACACATTCCCTGGGAATAGCTGCTGCCGGTTGCCACTGCTCTTGTTGTTTCTGGCTGGAAACTTTAGTTTACTTCTCGGTTATTTTTTGCCGCCGAACACATTTGGTTTTTGTTCCACGAAAGATGCTGCCGGTGGCCAGAAAAGTAAACCAAACTGAGGAGCTGAGCAGAACCGAACCGAAAAGAAAAGAACAGAACAAGCGATCTTAATTTACGTTAGCTCGTTAGCTGGAACTACCGTTAGGAGTTTGGCTTTTTACTCTCAAGTGCAGGAATTGCAACAGGCCTAGCCTGGTTTTTTTCTTTTTTTTGGTTGCTTTGGCCAAAATGCCGATACCTTTTTTGGGCATTCTACAACGCCTCTGCTCCATTGTGTCTGCTGCGGTTGGAGGGCGCGTTAAAATGGCCATGTCGAAGTGGTTGCCAGTATCTCAGCCCGGTAATCAACAGTTTGTGGTCAACAAATAACCAAAAACGAACAAAAAAAAAAAAAAAAACAACCAAAAGAAACTGAAAAGAACAAAACAAAAAAAAAAAAATAGAAAGAAGTAATGCCATTGGTTTCGCATGCTTTATTGCCAATTGGAAAGTTGGCAAGCCAACTAAGCCAGAGCCTGGCCAGAGCGCCCAGAAAGCCATTGAAGCCGAGCGTAGATCGGTGTTAGAATGCTTTACGGTCCATTGTCTGAGACGGTCGTAATTGGAAGAGTTGGCTCTATGCAAAGTCATAAATACGGCTAAGTCCAGCATAAGGCCGTGCTGGCCAAAAGCGCAGTTAAGTAATAAATTGTGCGAGAGGCAGCTTGGGGAAAATTGATTTAATAACTGCGCACCATTAAAGTGTCTTAATGGCATTCTTCCGCGTTGCAGCAGTCGCAGCAGCCAAGACGCGGCTAATCAACTCACTAAGCCCAAAGACTCCGATTCAGAGATGCATTCGGACTTGGTCATTCATTAGGCCCCGACTTTGAGAATCCATCAAATGCCGCCTGAATGCCAATGCCATAATTTTTTCCCCCCGCCATCGCAGGCAAAGCTGAAGCCTGTTTTTTCTTCGACTTCTTTTTATTTTCCAGCCAGGTGCCGGAGTCAAGTCAATCAATTAGGCATTTCAACACACATGTTGTTTACAGTTCTAATTCTAGCAGCGTTTCATTTAAATGCCATCGTGTCTGCGGCAGTAATTCCCAGTGTCTTTGTGGGAGGAGTCGGGGCTCTCCATGGCGGCGGCGTGAAATATTTTTAAACATGCCGCGCTCGCTAACGATTTCCTGTTAAATTATGCGGCATTCCCTCCAAACTAAAGAGAAGCAACTTTTCTGGGATTACACTGGCTGACAAAGGGAATATTACCTATCTTAAATCCAAAAAATTTCAGAGTTATGCTCTATTTAGTAAATATAAAATATTCATATTATATGTGATGAGTTATATGAGTTGTAGTTATTTTATAAATAAAGCATGTGCAAATAATGTATAAAGATATGAAATTAAAATACAAACTTGAAAAATAAAAGAAAAGGCTTTAATTCCAACCAAAAGCATTTTAAACTAGTGTTAAGAACCATCTTCTAGTTAGTTAAGAAAGCGAATGGGAAATGATCGGCAAAGCCACAAAATACTCATAAAAACACAATAGCCGAAAATCCAGTCTTAAATAGCCGCAAGTCACGCTTCATCTTAGGTAATTGAAGCACCCCACTAATGATTGTGTTTAGAACAAAGACCACTCATCAGAGACTGACTGATGCGACTTGAGAGATGCTTTCCTCTGCTAAATCGACCCCTTAACCCATAAACATTGCTCCTAACACAAAACAGAAGAGGAGAAAGACCAAACGACGGCTAATCAATAATTTCTCAGCTACTCAAAAGCTCATTAACTGCCGGATTTTGGTGCTTCGCTCTCTCGGACAAACGAAATTCCCAGAACACTTGGACAAATCTCCGGAGGCGGCCACTTTCGCTGGCGGCTCTCGCAGTGGCGAAATGAAAAGTGTAAAGCACCTTTAATTTGTGGTTGGGGAACCGGCGAAACGTGTCTCGAATGCAGTTGAAAAATCAATTAGCGGCGAGAGCGGGTTCGGGTCGGAGTCGAGGTCCAGGTTCAGGCTAGGTTCAGTGATTAACGATGTGCCTTGCCTGCTGGTGGAGTCATCCACATCCACTCGTTGGTGAGCCGAGGGCGTCTATTGCAAACAAACATTGACAGCTCACATCAAACGGAGTCGCCCGTTCTGGCCAACTCTCGGCACTCATTTAGGCCGGGGCAGGTTTCCAGTTATCTGCCAGACAGATTTGATTTATTTGTCCGCCCACCCACGAGCAGCAAGCAGCCGCAGTTCGAACTTCAGAGTTAATAAATGTTTAACGATCAGTATAAATTTAAATTAGCAAGCAGAGGTCTTTAAAATTAAGCAAGGGAGTCCGGCTAGGAGTGGAAGGTCGAATACTCTTTGAAAGCGAATTCGGGAAACTCGAAACATTTCGTAAAAACCAAAAGTACAAAGTAAAATACTCTTGCAATGGTTTTAACAAGAAATTCTTTTTCAGTTATCTGCCAGACAGATAAATTATGCAATGAGTAGGAAAAAATCAGCCATACAGGAAACCAACTCAAGATATTTAAAATATAGAACTCAGTTGAATATTCCAGTTCTTTCCTAGAACTTTTATTTATATTTTTATCGACCAAAGAACTTTAAGCAGTCGAACAAATCTAACGAATTTCAAGATATAATCTAGAGAGAATTCTGTATTTCCTTAATGATCATATAAATGGTTAAACAGATTCATAAGCTTTCAGAAATAATTTGCATTTCTTCTCTTAATGATCAGCATAAACTACTATTAATTAAATCTCTTTCGAGTCTCATAAAATGCCCAAGAGTGTATAAAGCTGAAGGCGGTGAACCTCTGAGACTTTAAGTTCTAAACCAGAACCGTAAGGCATAAATGATTTCGTAATTGTTATTGGTTTTTGTAGCTTTTTTCCTTATTTTATTATATGGCAATTTCCATTTCGCCAATAAAAGTCTATGAGGAGAACAGTTAGACAGTCGGTCTAGTCATGGTTGAAAGTCTGCAGTCCGTACTCCGGATCGTGGAGCGTAAAGATTCCCACTGATCGCCTGATCATTTCCTAATGAATACAAATTGCACCATCATTTGCAGCTGGCCACGAAAATTTCATTTGTGCAGAATTTATGATAACGCATTAGTCCGACCGCCTGCGAGGTGGAGTCTATAGTGTGTTGTGGATAATTCTGCGAGGGAAAAGCCTTTCGTTTCCACTGTGAATCTGCGATTGACCCGTATTTCTGGTTACGCTCGTGCCGACAGACGCTTAACCTTGACACCAACAACTGGCTCCGAATCTCCGCGTTGTTCTGCCCCCTCCTCACTCTCGCTGCTCCGCTCCCCCTTGGTTGGTCCCCTCATCACCCTTTCTGAACCACAATCCGCTAAAGCCAAAGTGCGGCCGTTCGTTTCGGCTCGCCGTTAGATTTCGAGTAATAAAAAGTTTTTTTTTTTTCACTCGCTTTGCTCTCTGTTTTCTTCGCTTAGTGTTTTTGCGCAACTTTATTATACACTGGAACATTTTTCTATATTTTATTGGAATTTAAATATGTTTTCTTAGCTGAATAAAATGTTTATTGTTTGGTTTTACTAGAAAATGGCTTTATTATTTGTAATTTTCTATGACAAGTACTTAGTACTTGTCTAAGGTTTACAATTACGTGGTACATTTTGTTTAGTTAATTCAGTGTCTAGCAATAAAAATAAAGATGTTTTGGTTAAGAAAATACTTAATAATTAATTATCTTAATAGGAAACAATTAAGTTTCTATTAAAATACATATTAATTGAAGTACTTTTAACATTAAACCATATTTTTATTTAACAAATTCATAAAGAACCATAAATCTTATGCCAAATAATATTAAATGCAATGCTGATATTAAAATTAAAATTTTTCCCTTGTGTAACTTTGTTTTATTCCGTTTTGCGATTCGCCCAAAAACAATTGCCAAGCATGACTTAAAAAAAAAGAAGCAAAAAAAATACAGAAATATTACAGAAAAATAAAATCCAAACGAAATAAATTGCGAAATCTTTCGAAAGAAAAGTGCGGCATTTTTTTACGATTCTGTTTTGTTTGCCCGGGCCTCTCTGATATCTTGGTGTAATTTTATAGTTAGCTGTGTCTTGTAGAACGTGATGCTATTTGCCTTGCGCCGCCATATTCCACGCCGTGCCCCTTTGCTTTTATTTGCTGAGAAGGAGAAGCGGGAATAGGGGACTAAAAGAAATCATAAATTTGCAGAAGCCAAGAGTCTGAATATTTAATAAAGTCGATGGGAATCGAGGCAGGAGGTCGAATCCAGAAATTGTTTCCAATGAACGGCAATTACTTTCTTGGTAGTAGGCCTCGCTCCCCCTCGCAGACGCTCCTTCTTCCGGCGGCTCTCTTTAAAAATGTATGTCAATTGGTCAATTTCCGCCCCTATGCGAGAGTGGGCCAATTAAATGTCATTTACCTTATGTGGTCAGTCCCCCCAGTCCCCGCAATCCGACTCCAGGTCCAGCTCCTCTCTATTAGCCATTCGCCAAAGCACTGGCGAAGCCTATTTAAATATTTATAATGCAAGTTGTCCCGGCTTATCCCCCTCATTTGGCTAAATTGCACTGGGGGCCAATTTAATTAGGCAAATGGCCGATTTGGCTTCATAAATGCAGACATAGACGAAATTAGCGAAACTATATATCGCAATGCCCCACAGCGATTGACAGTTCAATCAACTTCGGGGCGCAAATTGCCAATGCATTTGCAATAGAAAATCAAATATTACGTATACGCCCCGCGCGCACAGTCACCCCAAAAAGCGCTCGACTGGCGGCGGCGAACAGCTCTACGACCCATTGTTGTGTCAGCGATAACCAAAAAAAGGCAAACAAACATGATGACGGCGGCGACAGCGACTCCAACACCTTTGGAGTGGCAATTTGTTGGTGCTGCCATCGGGAATCCGCTGGCGGAGCGGCCTGCTCCGGTTTGGCGACAAGCATACTGGCCTGGCCCACAAAGGCGCAGACTGGCAAAAGGCAAACAAAGGCGAACTGCCAAGATACCCTAACAACTGAGGTTTTTACCTCAAAAGATATCAGTATTTACCTTTAAATATGATAGATAAAAGAGTATTTAAGGAAGACTTCTATGAATCTATGGGGTTTTTTTCACCTCTCCACAGTCCCTGAAATGTACTTAAAGAAGAGTATTTATGGTTCGAACTGTCTTACATCTTTGGGACCAACTTAAACCCGTTGCGGTCTATGACTCAAGCAATCAATTGCCAGCAGCAGCAGCGGCAGCAACAACAATGCAGGCCATACTTGAGTGGAAAATCAGGCATCGAGTATCTCAAGAATGACTTAACGGCATGAAAAACTTTTCCAGTAGCGGCGAGGAAAGGCAACAATGAGAGCTGCTAATAGCTGGCAACTTTTGAATTGAGATTGCGATTGCGTGAATGCTTTCAGACGTGTTGCATTTCAGTTCCGGCCAATGCTGAGACTCGAGGGTACGATTTCGCGGCGTCGTGCCGCGAATGTGTCAAATGCATCGATGGATATATCAGTAATTTGAATCGCTTGCAAAATTTCCATTCGCATTGCGCAAAAATGGCGCACACAAACAATTATTTGGAAATTGCCATGGCTGTGTTGTTTGTGTGTTGCCAAGTTGGCCATAAATTGTAACAACTGTCGTTGGCATATAAGTACTTACCCTAGTCGAGTATCGAAACTGCAGATGAAAATGCAAATCATTGGTGGAGAACTGCCGGCACACACAATTGCCAATTTTGCGTTGCGTTTATCGAGCGCTTGTATAGACTTGTATCTATATTTATATAATTGGCAGCCGTATCTTATGGTGTTCTGCGGCTCGACATAGAATGCCCCCGAGCCATACACTCAATTAATTATTCATTAAACATATCCTGTCAGATTCTCCATTAATTTTCAACTCTTTTAGACCGACGTCTATTCCAGTCACAAATCAAACATAGCCATCGATCCGTTCCCCCTTTAATTAGACACACAAAATAAATTGAATTAACAGCGTGAGCGTAGAGATACATAATTGCTACCACGGCTACGGCCAGAAAATGTTTAATTTGTTTATTTTTCGGTTTTTCGGCGTTGCCGCAATTTATTAGCAAGCCGGGGGAAACAAAGAAAAAATTGATTGATCTACCACTGGGCAGGGTTCAATCAAAATGTGTAATGAACAAGCCGGAAAAAATAACACAACACACAAACCAACAACAACAACAAAAAAAAAAAAGTTAAAAACACACAAAATTCTCAATGCGCGGCAGGGAGGAGAGGGTGTGTATGGTTTTGGTTTGGTTTTCATTACGCGGCGACTGCTGCCGCTGCTGCTGCCGCTGCTCGTAGCGGGTTCTCGTTTTAATGATACAATTTAAAATCAACGCAGACTCATGATTTTGCATATTTCGAGCATTAAACTCGCCTCGTCGGCAGCGGCTGCTGCTGCCGCTGTTGTTCTGGGGAGCATAATTCAGGCATGGTTACCGCAGTTTCTCCTCCCCCGTTTGCCAGTACCAACAATCAATGCCCGACGCCCGCTGTGATTTGACCAAAAACTGACGGACTCTAGCCGGCTCTAGCTGCCAAAGCCATCAAATAAATAACCGCGGGACCCGCAGTGAAAGAATGCCCGGTCGGGGCCGGGGCCGGGGCCAGGCATTGCCCCTCCTAATGTCGATGGGTGTGTCCTGCCAGCCGCCCTTTTTTTTGTTCTCCTTCTTCCAGCTAAAGCATTAAAGCGGAAAAGAAGAGGAAAAATGGGGGAAAAACTGTGGAAAGAACGGGCGCAAAACTGAGGGAAAAACGGGAGGAAAAACATTTTTGCCTAAATGGCGAGGCATTACTTTTAATTAAAAGCAACGCGAGAGAGAGCAGTCCACACAGAAATTGAACTTGAACTCCACGACCATGTCCAATTCCAGCTATAACTACAGCTCCAAGCCAGAGTCGCAGCTTAAGTTGGAGTCGGAGTTGAGGAGTTGGGTCCATGGACACATGATTACCCATAAGCTGACATCGCCTCGTTCCACAGTTCGCTGCGCAGACTGTCTTTAATCAGTTGGCCACGGCAACGGACGGGCCGGGTCTGACATTTGATGTTAATTTGCACTGAGCGAGACATTGAGCATACGCAGCGTTGCCCCGCCTGTCAGCCGGCTAATTACCTGAAACCGAACTCGTTGCCCCAGCCAATTTACAACTTACAAGCCATAAAGCACACACATACACGACATCTCATAATGTATACATTTTAATCGCGAACGCATTAATTAGCATCATGTAAAACCGCGTTCGTAGGTGTAAATAAAACAGAGCTGTAAATAAAATGAGAAAAAACCAAGTCGAAGCCGATAATAAAATAAACAAGTTTGAGAGTTATTCCAAATGCGTTTTAATAACCCAGTCTGACTGCGTTGGATCGGCCCACGCCCGATTCCAGCAAGTAATTAGCATAAAGCACGTGCGCCGCCAACGGGGCAACGCCTGCCTGCCTCATTGGCATGCCCGAGGTGCGAGCTGGGAGCTGGGAGCCAGGAGCTGGAGGTGTATAGAGCTACCTGTTGAAGCCCGCCGAGCTCGAGTCCCTCACAGGTGCGTACACGTCACGCCCCCCAAGGCGGCTGCGGCCTGAGTAAAGTCAGAGCCCGGTCTGGCCCGAACCTGGCCCAAAGCCAGGCTAAGCCCGGCTCAACTTGGCAGACATTTGCACAATCCATTTCATTTCGTTCTGCTGCATTTCATTCGGACTTCTCCGCCGCTTGATTTATGCCCAGCGGCCAATGCACATGAATCACAGTCCAAGAGAACCACAAAAGTTTTGGGCGAGAAAAGAGTATAGTCCTAGGTGATATCCTGTAGAAAACAAGGAGCTTATAGAATAAATATGGATTATGATTGCAATTAAAAGAGTGTAAACCTGTGATACTTACTTTCGTACATAATAAAGATATCAAAACATTATATAGAGTTTAAAATAAAAGAAAGAAGTCTCTGGTTTCTCGCTCTAATTACCATGTTCTATCTAGCTACCGTCTCTCTGGCCTAAATCAGCCCCAATTATAGGGTAGACATGCCGTGCCACACTGACATTTCTAGTGCAAAAATCTCGACACAAATAGAGACAGCGCTGGTGATGGGGGAAGCGAGCGGCTGTGATCATTGCATTTATTGTCTACCTGCAGATTTATGATCATGCAACGAGCGTGCCGCTTCCACGGCACCTACAACTATTCCGTATATACCGAATATACTGCCATAGCATTGTGGTCGGCTTTGAATCGGTTTCGGCGACTGCTATTGTGTTGCTACAGCGGTCTTTTGCGGTCTGGCCATTTCACGCTTTGCCAAATTGCCAACTTGACCGGCACCAGATGAAAAACCGATAAAGTAATGAAAATGCGGGCAGCAGGCTGGGCCAGACTTGGTGTATCTGGGCCAGTATCTCGGCCAGTGCGCGAACATAAAATGTTATTTAAAGCGAATTTCGGATACAATTTGTTGTTAATGAATGCACCACTGCCGGCCGGGCCGGGCTTGCCACAGATTTTTACAGATTTTCACAGATTTTCCGACTTTCAGCGAGCAAATTGCGCCCACAATGAGGTCAGGCAGCCGCACAATATGCGCCGTTACCTGCACCAGCACCAGCACCAGCCGCCGCCTCACGTGCTGACTTGTGAAAGTAAAGGCCCCAGCTTGGCTTGGTTAGGATCTGCAGTAGATATATATATATAGAAAACACCTCCCCCATCAGTGGGGCAACCTGCATATGCCGGCAATTTCGTGTGAGCCCGCAACTAACCTTCACATAAATTATTCCCATCAACAGCTGCAGATACAAGCTGCAGCCAAGTCGGGCATCCCGGCAGCAGCACCAGTGCAGCTTAATGTTTAAGACATCGTGATAAGCGGCAGATATTTATCTGGCCAGCAAATTACATGGGGCAACGCCTAGCAAAGAGAAGCAACAGAGTGCCGGCAACATGCAACATGTGGCTGCAGTGAAATGAGGTGTCGAAACGGTGGTTAGCCAGTGCTCATACGCCCCGTTGTACGTGGGAAAAAGCGAGAACTAGCGGTGACCTTGACGTAAAACATAGAGTGTTCTAAATACTACTATCTGGATTATATATTTTTTATACAAATATATTGTTTATGAAATTTCCCACTAACTCCAAAAGGAGCTTTAAATTTCCTTCACAAAATGCTACCTTTAAGTGCCTTATTCTTATTAAAGAACCTTATTATTGTAAGTATTTCTGCTATCATTGATATATGGCTCTTTGAACATTTTTTAATGGCGACCCACTTCAAAATCTCACTTTAATTGGCTGCCAAGAAATCCATCTATATGTAATGGTACAAATATTTGCGTATTTATTGTTGGCAATCCATAAACCAAGCCCATATTCCGTCCATAGGCCCGTGTGTCTACGTGTACTGGCAATCGTTTCGATAACACTTGAATACAAAATGAGGGTCATTAATTTTATAACAAACTATGTTGGCCCGCTGGCATGGCTGGCACACTTGAAAAATTCCCAGTTCGAGCTCCAGCTCCAGCTTCGACTCCTACTCCGTCGCCGCTTGGGATCCATCCTCCTGTTCGGGGACGTCAGCTTATCCGCCTGCCAATGTCGCCTGTCCGACAGTCAGTCAATCATAACCCGTTTCGGGTCTGCCACAGCCGCTGCCTTGGCGAACAAATCAAAACTTGTTATCGTTTCGAAAAGATCTCTAGGACCAATAAAATATACGGCCCCAGTGGCAGTGCCAGTGCCAGTCCACCTCTGCCTTCTGTTTGGGGGAAAAAGAGTACAAAAAAGGCGAGTGGAGCGGCAATTGTCAAGCTTTACGTGTTCGCCCATCAAAATGCTGCACGCCTCATCAGGCAGAGACTCGGAGTAGCAGAGAGGCAACGGTGACACTGGCAGCAGTTTAATTGCAGCGTCTGTAATGTCACTTCCATTTGAACCTGGCCTGGTCGTGGCCGAATAGAGAATGTCGGCAATGGCTTCTCTCCTTTATTTTTTTTTTTTGGGTCATGTCAGGCTAATCAAAGACTAGCCGGGTCACGCCCACGGCCATTTATCAGCATCAGGCACAGTCGCAGGCTCAGTAGGAGTCATCGGTGTCTTAGCCTCAGATGTTGCCTTTATTAAAAGTTACTTTTCTCCCAAGCACTGCGAAAAAAAATATCACAAAAACCACAAGAAAAGCTCAAGCTCGGGAGAAAACTCTTTGTTATGTAAAGGATGTTTCTTGGGGAATTTTATTATTATTTTATTACATTTTATTGACTAATTTAAATCATATTTTTTTAAAGTTTAATCATATATTTAGCTGATTTTTATCTTTGTGTATTTTTACACATTTTTGTTTCGCTGCGGCCCAGCCAAACGTGAGCTTATGGTTTATGGCGACTTAATAAGGCTGTGACCAGCCATCAGCCAGCGGCCTGTTGCCCGGTGCCCTTCTGGCCGCGATTGCAGCCCTGTCGGCATCTCCGGCTAATGGCCAAATGGCGAATGGCCCCGGCACATTAGGCACAGCGAGCTATAGCTTCTCCTGATACCAGGAGGAAAGCTAAGGAAGCTAGAGAAACTGTGGAAGCTCAGGGATGCCGCATGATAAACAACCGAAGCGTTTTAAACGGCTTCATTAATCTTATTCAGCTCTGCGCTGCGCTTGTCTATTAAAGCCTTGTAATGCCTGCAAGACTCTCCAGCTCTCCAGCTCCCAGCTCCATCGCCTGCTTACCGCTGTTGCTGCTGCTGCTGCTGCTGCTGATGATGAGCAGCTGTGGCAACCGCAATCAGCAGGCTGAGGCTGAAAATCTACTACCTGTCAGCTTCATGTCATTCCGGCATTTTATGAGCTGTTGCCGGAGCTGGAGCTGCAGATGGAGATGGAGTTGGAGTTGGGGATGCTGGGTGCGCTTTGCTGCCGTCAAATAGAAATGGCATTGACATTGCCGGAGATAGAGGGCCCCAGAGCAAGCAGCCTGGCTGTGGTGTAACTGTTACTGCCGACTGCTTACTGCTCACTGGCAACGAGTTACTGGTTACTGTCACCGCCAGCTGTTGCAGCTGTTTCTCTGGATTCATGAAAATTCTAGCGTGATGTGTTAGGCAATAACTCGCCTTTCTCACAGAAGCTGCAAATTCGATTACGAAAGGAAGGCGAATCCTAAGCTACTTAAAGGGGTTTAAATAAGTTAGGGAATTAAGTTAAGGTTTTTCGGATGGTAAACCCGGATGACTAATTCTTAAAAGTTCTCTCGGAGCCTTTTAAAATTATTTTAAAGTCATCTTCCTTCAAAAATATTTAATTTTGAAAAAATATATAGCATTATAAATTTAAGACTGTTCCCTGAGGAAAATTCCGATATGTTATCGAACAAAAAATCGTTCTCAATATTAAATTAAAATATCATAAACTTTGATAGGTCTCAATGTTAAGTATAAACAAGAAACGCTTATAATTAACACAATAATAGCTCATTTATTGTATTTTTCGATAATTTAAATCGATATATAGACTTATCAAAATATCGAAACAGTTGCGATATATCTATTTTCCCATCATCCCTAGTGAAAATCTCTATTTTTTTTTTGGTCCTATTAAGACCGCAGTTCTCCACGAACTCTCCACTTTCTTGTCCAAAGGCTTGTCACGTTTGGCTTGCCGACTGCAAGTGGCCAATATTCCGGCTTCATCTGAGCCGAGACGCCGCCTCATCATCATCATCATCATCATCCTCGTCGTCGTCGTCGTCGTCGTCGTCGTCTTCATCATGATCATCGGCCTAAACATGACAATTTTCATGGGCTTATCATTTCATAATGAATTTGTTTTGTCAGCCAATAAATTATGGGCAACACGCCGCTGGTCTACCTACAAGGAACAGGCCCTAGCCTCCACAATGAGCCAAGAAGAAACAACTACATCATAATCATCTAAGCAACATCGCAGCGGCATACAAAAAAAAACCCGCTGTCCTCAGATTCTGACTTCGACTGGGACTACGTCTCCGATGGCTGGGGCTTTATCGTGAGACCCGTTGATTTAGTGGCCCGCAGTTTGTTTAGTTATTAGCTCTTGCCCTTTTTGGCCCAGAACAAATTGCATTTTGATTTATACGGCCGGAATGAGTTTATCTACACGCGACAGGAAACGAGCGCGTCAGGCCCAGTCGCCCACATCAAAGGGCGGGCATTGCTGAAGGAGGCTGGAAAATCGAAGGGAAAATTCAGCCAGTCACTACGCCAGCCCACTCACACAGCCACATCCCGATCTGGCCACATCAAAGGGCATTAAAATTTCAAATAGGTAATTAAGTAAAACGCATAAACCGCACAACACGAAGAGCCAGCTCAGGCAGTCGATTATTTACACTCGAGGTGAAGCACAACAGCAGCGGTAGAGAAGAAGCATCAGCATTCAGCATCGGTTGTGAAGTATTCAGATTTCAGTGTGTCAATCAATTTGCCTTCATTTGGCTTCACTTGGCGTTTCCGTGTTCAAGTGCAGCACACGGCAAAGTGTATTAAATAAACCGCAAAACGAACGCTTAACACCTGCACGGGCAGAAAAAAAGTTTATAACACGGTAATTAATTTAATGGCATTTTTAAATTGAATATATCAGGATATATGGCAGAGAATAGTAGTCTATCTCTTTGAAAGTCTATTTAAAAAGTGATATATGGACTTAGCGATAGACTTATGATATAACTTACGGAAAAAGAGAAAAGTATATTAAATAACTTCCTTAGAATATATATTTCCCCACCATGTACCATATTTCCGATATTATATATACTCGTAGATCATATCCGCTTTTTCCTTATGACATGTTTTCACACCAAATCTCTTGTGAATTAGCAAAGGCTTTAAGACTTTCCCCAAGCTGTTTATTAAACTGTTTTTACTCGATCCTAAAATCATTTAGATTTCTAAAGAATATATTACCAAAAAATCTTTATATTTTTCAATCAATCTGTAATATTTTTATTAGTGTTTGAGGAAACAGGAAAAGGGTAGATTGATGGCAATACGGAAGGGCCAAGCAACTTGAGTGCCGCAAACAACCGGCAGCACACGGCATACAAATTGTAATTGAGTCGTAGTCGCAGACAGGGAGGGAACCACGAATCGGAGGCGGGGAAAATCGGGAAGCAAAAACCAGGAACTAGGAACCAGTAACCCGTAATCCCCAGGCCCCAGATCCGTTGGCTCATTATGCCACCGAGAGGGGGTGGCAGATCCGGTGAACCGCAACACAGGAGCGCGGCGGCGAATGCCGAAAACTGAAAACCAAAACGAACCGAAAGACCCAGCCGACTGTAAATATTTGGCCATCCTTAGCCACTTGCTCTACTTTTCCCATTTGCAGCAATTAAATACATTAACGAGGGACATTTTTCTTCTTTTTTTTTGTGTTTTTTTGTAGGGCCTAAATGCCGCTGAGCTGACACCGTCTGCTGACCCCGATTCCCTGGGGGCATTTTGAACTTTTGTGGCACGATGTTGACCACGTTTTCCCTTAACATTTTGTGGGCAACTCTTTGCAGTTGGTGTCGCGTTTCGCTGTTGTCAATTTGTTGATTAAATTTATATCGCATAATGCCATAAAGGGATCACTTTTATGATGGCTTCACTCCAGCTGTCTGGGCGGCTCTTATCGACTGTCATCAATCTGATGATGTTGGCAACTGCAACTGCACACCGCCCCGTCGCGGCGCCCTGTTTATTTATTATTTAGACAACTGACATGTGCCCAATTAAAAACTATACTAAGCCTACCTATTCGGTGATTCACAGGGGAAATAAATCAAGAAAAATGTAGAGGGGGAAATCCCAAAGATTTCACATAACTTCAGGTGTTATTTATACTCCAAGAATATTTTTACGCATTAAACTAGCTTAAATTTACACTAGAAAGCCATTAAAAGTATTTAAATCCGAACATGGCATGCACTTGATTGCTGCACTATCGAGTTTCTTAGGAATAATCTAATCGGATCGCCTAATTGCGGCAATTATGTGAACGAGCTTCAACCAACTCGTTTTTCACTTTATTAATTATGCAAATTATTTCGGCATTTGTGACCCGCATTTAACTTTTGTATTGTTTGGTTCACTGAACTTCCCCCTTTCTCCGACGATTCTCGACGCTGAGATTCTTCTGAGAACAAGAGAAATGGGTCACTCGAACGAAACGAAACGAAACCTGTTGTTGGGCATATCAAATGGTGACTGGAAATTTAAATAATTTCCTTATTAATGTGCAAATGAGCTTTGCCATTTGACACTTTTGATTTGGCCAAGAACAGATTTTATGGCCAGGCATAAATGTGTGCTAATGACTCTTGGGGGGCGAGACTCTCCAACTCCAATTCCAGATCCAATTCCATCTCCCTTTCCCTAGGGCTGACATAAATTTTATGGCTTGACCGAGCGCCTGAAAAGACGCTGATATGACAGCGAGCCCTTTGCTTCGCGCCATAAATGCGACCTTAAATGCACGTCGAACTCGATGCAAAACCAAGTGTCAGCCATAAAGCATTTACATTAAATAGGGCTTAGGGGGAGAGGCAGTGGGGGCTTAAACACCAATTAAAAAGGAGCGGCTAATTGGAGTCATATTTTATGTAAGGCATACGCATAGTTGCCACAACGCAGGCGTTTTTAAGGAGTTTTTAAGCAGCGAAAGGTGGCAGGCAGCAGGTGGCATTTGGTACAGAAGAGTGGAAGGAGGTGGCACAGTCACTCAAATAAGTAAATTGGATTTACCCCGGCCACAAAGCCTGGACTGGGATGTGGCGGCAACTTTGCCTGATTGCCTCGTGGCCTGGGGACTCTCCTGGGCGCCACCTCCGGGTAGGACTAACGCTCCTACTACGGCTCCAATTCCAGCTCCCACTACAGCTTCAACGCTCGCTCCTACGCCCACTCCTACGCCCCGTTCAGAACCGTCTCCTCGAGCTGTTCTATTGCTGCTATTCCTGCTACTTTTACAGCTCAGCTGACAATGTTGCCAATGTTGTACGGTAATTTTACATAAAAGCACATAAAGTGCAATGTTTGATCGTAAAACTTTTTTACGACATTTTTCCTGTGCGCATATATAAAAATGCCTTTTTCTGGCAAACCGGAAAGCAGATGAGCAGGAATTCTCATCGGCAGCTGACTCCTCGGTGGGTATTTTCCTTTATCTGTTCAGCGGCGCTTATATTATATTCCCTGCTCTCTCGCTTCCGCCTTTCTTTTGCCTCATATAAAATTTGTAACACGTGTGTCGCAAGGTGCCCCCGCATATATATAGGGAGTTGGAGTAGGTATATAGCTCTGGCATTTCTATTTCGGTGCGTAGGAAAATTTATGTTGGCCCGGTTTATTGTTTGGCAGCAAGTGAAACACTTTGGAGAATTGCTGGGAGACCAGTCAGTATATCGAATGGGAAGGTGCCGGCTTCCCCGGCTTCGGGGGCGGAGTAATGCCGGTAATTTGCCGGGGAGCTTGGCCTCATAACTGCTATTGCAATTGCAGCTTCCGTTACCTTGAGCTGCTGCTGCTGCTGCTGCAGTTTCTGTGGCTTCAGCCACATTTAAGCACTCATAAAGTTAATGACATGCACAGAACACAACACCACAGCACCACCCCCATCATCAAGGCGGCATTACTATACTTACCCATCTCGTGGCTGGGATTGCATTGTATCTCGGAGCCATGCAAATGCAACATCAGCTGTCCTCCCCACTCCCATGGAAGTCATTAAAAATAAAGCAATTTTCACGCATGTGCCAGACCGAATAGAAAATAAAATGCATTTTCCGCAACATGACGAATGGCTTGATTCTATTTTACAGTTTTCGCTGCCAGAGTGCAGCCTCCATTAAGGAAAGAAAAGAGCGAAAAACAAGAAAGAGTATTTTTTTCCTTTAGTTACCATATAATATATATTTTTTCTTTTTTATATAAAAAGAAGTAGACAAGTGTAGGGAGGCAGGAATGCAACGGCAGGAATGATGACGTTACCTTTGCAACAACATCAACCTCGGGCAACAACCACACGAAACATGATAGCCAAAGGCTCGGGAATACCCTAGATCATTGAGGGTATGCTGGAAAAATTCCAGGCTTTAAGGGGTTACTACTATCCAGAGCTTATCCCAATGTAAATATCTTAAGTGCTGATTTTCCAGGGTAAGCCGAAACATGCCTCAGCCTTTGGCTTGCGGCAGTCGCTCAGTCACAGCAACGCCCCCTCACAGACAGCCAAGTCAAGTTGTCCCACAGACCAGCATCAGCTACAGATACACTTTAAGAAATGGGTACATTAATAGGTATAAAATAGGTCAAGAAATTACACAAAATAATCATCGTAAGAAGAAGAGGTGGAAGGGCTCCGATAATATATATTTTATATCACTTTAGGTAATTAATTACCCCTAGGTTTCTTAACAAAAGATGTCTATCAGGCTCGAAGGAGCTCTAGATTCATGGCCCCAATTTAAATAGCAGTGTTTGTCAGGGAATTAAGATTCAGTCCTAAATATTTTAATAATTAAAATATCAAAAATACCTATCCTTGCTTTAAATCTATCAATTTCGATATTTTCCCTGTAACAGCAGCATCGACATCCTTTCGAGTGCATCTCCTTGCCTTCAGCTTGAACCCTAGTCCCTAGTCCAAGTGCAACTGCAACTGCGACTGCGACTGCGGCTGTGGCGCACTTTAAGCGAATTTCATTTGTCTGCAGCGTCAAGCACTTGACAATCACTCACGTAGCCGTGCAGCTTCCTGCTGCCCCTGCCACGGCACCCTTTTGGGCGCTCCTCTAGCTCCCCTGACGCTTGTCTGGGCTCGAGACTCGGTCTGGGGCTGGGTCTTGTTCTGGCCGGGTCTTCTGGTCTGGTCTGGCTGGCTGGCTGGTTGGTTGGATGGTTGGTGTTAACAAGTTCCCATGCAACCGCTTAAATATTAACGCACACACCAGCACACGCTGATTCATTGGAGGCAGCTGTCGTTGTCGGCAACTGTAAATAAATACTCATACAGCACACGGCGCAAAAATCTTGTGTGTCATTGCACTCGACGGTTGTCGTTGCTGGAACCCAACAAGGATTCAGCGAATACAAACAAAAAATACAGGAAGAAACGATACAGAAGAAACGAACTGATATACCTAGTAAAGCTCCAGCTTAAAATATTATTCAGGAACTAAGCCAAGAACCTGTATAATATATATCAATTCAAAAACTGATTACATAGAAAAAAGACTAGGTAAAATATAACCAGTCTTCTTCAGCTATTCTTCCATCATTCTAGCATACCCTTAGCTATCCCCAAATGCCAGGTATTATTATGAAAAAAAAAATGCAAACAGTTGAGAGGCACATACGTGACTTTACTCGGCGGCGGGACAAGACGCATGCGAAATATTTGCCCGCAAACCGCTACAAATCATTAAAATCATCGAAATGCCAGCGAGGCATAATTAACTGCAACTCAATCAGTCCAAGGAGTCTGCACAGGGGGATAAGGATAGGGGGACAGAGGACCGAGTACGAAGGCAATGTCATTCCGGGGCACAAGCGTCAATGCAATTAGAGCCCTGGCTGTCTCGGACAATCCAATGGGTTCCAGCAGGCTCATTACGTGCCAAAAATAAGTGAGAAAGAAACGCGCAGCAGCAGCAGGCTGTGAATCTGAGTCTGATTGTGGCCCCCGTCGAAAGTGGGCGCCAAGACACGCCGTCGACCGTGTTAATTGCTGCAAATGCCTCAAGGTATGCCGGGCCCACGCCCAACGCCCCACCCAACTTCAGCTGCCACCCCGTATCCTTGCCACCTCCTTATCCCCCCTGCTAAGCCCCTCATACATGTTATGTGGCAATTGTGTGTGGTGGCTGTAAAATTTATGCCCGCCTGCGGATTGCCAACTTGCCTGCTTTGTGGCCACGTCCACGACTGTAGCCAAGTACAGAGAGAAATATGAGGTAAATCGGTAATTAATAAGGTATATATTCTTCACTAATTAGAATATATTTTGGGAATTGCAATACCTTCTTTAAAATACTAAATAGAAGCCATTTTAACAGCTTTTAAATACAATTTGATATCTCTACTTCTGTTCTACCATTTAGTTTCTTATATTTAACTAAAAAATCCACACTTTTTCTCTCTGCACACCTCTAGCCATGCATATTGCTTTGTAGGAATGAGCCGAGCTGGCAAAATTCTCAGAAATTAGCACCGCAGTCGGCGAACGAGACGAGCAACTCGTGAACAAATATTAAGTAATTTTGTGCACGCATACGGATCTCAAGAGGAGCATCGAGTGCCTTCAAATGGGAGATATATTTTTCCAACTAATTCTTGCCGGGATTATGTCATTGCTCAGCTGGCATCCATGGAGAACCCTTCCATGTCTGTCAGAGAATTGTGGAATTTCCCCGAAGTCATGGCATGCCCACCTCTCTCCACCATTAACTATCCAGCCATTCGGAGACTGCGAAAAATAAATGCCTTTGCCCTTGGCTTCAATTTTCCAGCTCATTTGAGAGTTATTTACATCTCACTGCCTGCCGTCACCACCCCGCCCAGAACCAATAAGCTCCATTTCATAGTCAAATCAACCAACTAAAAAAAAAAAAGAGAGGAGAAAATCACTGCCTCAAAGCATGGCTTCCACACCCTCAATATCCTCCTAATGCCGAAAACCCGGAGCGCCCATTTAATCATCATTAAGGTCTGGCACTCGCCGAGGTTCAGGATCAGGTTCTCATGCTCAGGCCGGGCAATCCTTCTGATTTCAGTCGCCAGACTCGACTCTCTCTCTCTCACCTTTTTTGCCATTTGCACTTTTCGATGCTTTCACGTTTTTCATCATCATTACCAGCAGCAGCTTCTACGCACACAGCAGCCACGGCCACGGCCACGGCTACGGGGCTACAGAGTAATAAATAATTTCGTTTAGACCGAGCCAGTGCCAGAATCAGACCGACAAAACCCCACTTGTCTGAAAGTTTGTTTGCCTTTGCCTTGGCTCGGTGTTACTTCCGCAAACATAAAACGCCAACAGAGGGAAAAAGGCAACAGAAAAGTGCGGAAAAGCATCGGGACGAAGGCGGCGGCCCGGTCCCATGATCCATTGAAATATGACAAAATGCTGTTTGAGACATTTTCAGTTATTGATACGCTGCTTGCTGCCAGTCCGTCGTCCATCAGCCAAGAAAAGCAAGAAAGCAGAAATGAATGCAAGTATGTAGGGACCAAAGTCGGGGGGTTTATGATGATGCGAGGCGTGGCATTGGGAGAACTGTAAGCCATGAACACGGAACATTGTATATGTGTGTTGCAGAAATATTATTAATATACCCGGAAAAAGCTTAGGAGAAATAAGTATGAGGGGTATAGAGTGGGGTGTCTCGACCAGGGAATACTCGGCACTCAATTCAGAGAAGTCTTTGAATACTTTCTGGTGACTTTAGTATTCTTAACCCTTATAATATCTATTGAATAGATTGAGTTTATATTACGAAGATAGTAAATCAACGATTTTTCATAAGTCTGAACCAAAGTCGATTATAACAACACGATGCGTAATGACATACAATTTTTTTTTTTATCATAATGGTAAGGCTCTAGAGGTGGCTCTAAGCTCTCATGAAATTTTAAGGATTTACGCTTATAATATTATACAATAATTATTATTATATCCTTGTCAAAACTTTCTCTATATTTATTTATTGTTTTTCACAATATTAAATTGTTGTCTGTAGATCTCATATAATCACTATTCTTGAGAAGTGTTCCCTTTAAAGACTTAAAGACTTTCTTATTTCTTTAATAACATCTTTCATACAAATTTAATATACCCCTTAACCCAAAAATGTAGCGGGTATAAAAAACCAAAGAAGGACGAGCAGGAAAGTAGTAAAATCCCCCGGAAAATTGAAAGCAAAGTTTCGTCTGATAAATAGGCAAGGACGAGAGAGAGAGAGGCGGGTGTGTTGGCCTTTGCCAAATGCCACACGCACTTTATCACAAATCAAGCCAAGTTTTTCCACCCATCAGCAGGGGGTTGGTGTTGCAAGAGCGGGGAGGGGGGTTCTGGCCAAAAGTCACGCCCACCGCCCGCTGCTGCCGCTGTGATAAATTTGATGGGAAAAGAAATTATGAGGGTGTCGCTGGCTGCCTGAAGTCGATGCTGATGTTGATGATGTCCTGTAAACACACAGGCTCGGGCATAAAGATATGACGCTATAAATATGCCGGGCCGATAAATTTCCCCAGTGTCATATATAAATGCGGCGGGGAGTGAGCAAGGGAGAGAGAGAGAGAGGGCGGGGAAAACTGCTCAAAAATCGATCAATGGCATATTTATCATGTGTGCAGGATTTGGGTATGCCAAAAACACATATTGCCTTGCGGTTAACTTTGGAAAAGTTGCAGAACAACATTGGGGATTTAAGTTCTTCTTTTTTTTCAGCGATTTTAAGGCCAAAAAGGTTATATCCTAAATGGGCTTGGAGCTTTAGTGAAAGAGAACATGGCAATTAATCAGTTTATGGCCTACCAAATTGTTTCCCCTTTAAATATACATAATTTCTAGGCGGGAGGGAGCTTAACGAGATGAACATTAAATTTAAAGAAAATGTTGGAAAATGCCATCGTAAAAGTGCGGCACATAAATGTAAATTGTAATTTCCGCTGTGCGTTGGGTGGTGTGGGCGCAAGTTGAATGAACTTGTTGTTGCTGCCGCATGCGTTTGGCTGCAATTAAAATTATTTCCACTGCGTCTGCTCCATCTTCCCCACATCGTCCATTCATGCCGCCTGTCATTCACATAAATATGCTGCGTTTTAATTGATGTTGCTGCGATGTTGCCACTGCTGCTGCTGCTGCTGCTACTGCTGTTGCGATGCTGCTTTCGCGCTGACAGAGTGACCAAGTTAAAGACAGATGTGTGACAGATGTGAGTCAACTTGGCAGGCCGACTTTCCATTAATTAGGCATAATATTTCATTAGTGTAATGAGCGCCAGTGGGAAATGTGCCAGCACTGAGCCGCTAATGAAAGCACACACAGCTAACCAGAGGATAGTGTGCCATATATCCTATGCAAAACAACAGTCTTGAGGTCTGCGGGGCCATGTGAAATATGTGTGAAGCCGCTGCACTTGTTACCCAGCTGCTCGCCTCCTTGGCTGCCTTTCATTAGGCGAGTGCACATTAATTATTTTGCATGTACTCCACTATACTATACTCTACTGTGTGTTGGTTACAAAAGGCAAAGGCAGTACACAGTACTCTGTACTCTTTCTCCGTCTGTCGGCGAAATTCGTGTGAAGTTGCCGAGAGATATCAACGTGAAATACAGCAGACATTGCCGTGGCTTAATTTGTTCGGGGCTCAAACTAATTTGACGGGATCAACTGTTGAAATGTTAGTCCGAATGGCAAGCGGGAGGCGCAATCTTAAAATGTTAGTCACTCGCTTTAGCGGGCCGTCACATGCAGTTGTCTATCATACTTAGGGGGTACTTAGTTCCCAATTTCAGTCCCTTTATCGGCCGCATTTCTTTTTGTGGGGTGGAGTGCGACTGTCCCCTGTCAAGAGTCCCCTGTATTTCGTCATGATGACTTAAAACTGGCCCATTAAAGCGTGGCAGGCCATAAGCCTGGCGCTTCCTCCTCCGCTACTACGCTGTTTTGCTTCTCCGCTACTCCGCTGCTCTGCTCCTCCCCTCCTTCACTTCTCCCCCTGTGGGACCATGTACTATAACTCTAATGACATAATCTGCTTTTGGCCAACACACACACAAGCACAAACACTGTGAGAGGCCCTTTAACTAATCCGCTTAAGTGACTTTTGTTGCTGTTGCCGTAGGTGATTCTTTGCCTGTTTCTTTCACAGCCATTGCCACTTCCATTGCCTCTGCGCCTTGCCTTCCCCTCCTCATGCATATTAAACTTATCGTCGGCAAACAACCGCAATTATAAAATTATAATGATAATGCCCAACTAGGGAGCGGCAACCCGCTGACAGTTGGACTGTCATTGCCTCTGATGTTGCTGCTGATGTTGTGTGGATGTTGCCGCTGTTGATGTTGCTGTTTGCCGCTGATCTGCGTTGCAGATAAACGTCGACGAAGCCAAAAGAGTTATTAAAACAAGGCCTAGTCAGGGAATGAGATACTCCACCTTTAGCTTCACTCAAATGCCAGAGATAGTTGCATCTATGTTACTTACTTTTTTTACACTTTAAATAAACTCGAGATTAAATATTTAAATGAAGAAATACATTGTCAGAATTGTTTTTGAAATGGGGTTTTAAATTAAAGAATATTTATTTGTTATAATGTTTATTTCTTTAATTTTATTATGATAACTCTTTTATGAAAAATATAAATTAATTCCTAGCAAACCTCTACCTTCTCTTAGAAAGTTTCTATAATTTTCTCCAGATGCACCGGCAAACCAGTTGCAAATGCAGTTGCATTCCGACTAATTGCCACAGACGATGATAGTCGCATAGCACTTGTTAATTACCTGCACATATTAATTGCCACTTTCTATCTTTTGCCATTGCAGAAAATGTCAAGCGCGGCGTATACTTAATCTTGTCACAGCAGCGAGAAGGAGAAACGCACGGCAAGCAATATGAACTGCCTTTGTCGCCCATCACGGATTATGTCCGTGCGCATTAATTTGCTGGATGAAACCGAGTTTATACACGAGATCAAGGTGAGTTCCAGCCCTTACTTTCCATTTACCTTCCCCTCCGAGTAAACATGGCCAACTCTTTCGCTTTCGTTCATCATCAACATCGTTGGCGGCAGCATTTTGTGGTCTCCGGTTGAATGACAAAAAGTGTTGCATACTTTGCACGTGCCACGAAGTTTTAGGGGTGCGACCTGAAAAGGGGTGTGTGTGTGTGTGGGTGTGTGGGTGTCACCACCCTCATCAATATTTAGTGCAGGGCCTTGTGACTTGGCAAACATGCAAAGTGTCATCATTCACACGTCCATAGCCACAGATGTCTGACGATGTCCCTCTGTTTTCACCGCTTTTCCCCGCTTTTCCAGCCATCTATCTATCTCTTGGCTTAAAACTGCTCACGTTTGCCAAATTAAATGGGTCGCCTGACTGAGGCGGAGGCATCCTCGCATCTCGTTGTCGCCCTTTGTCTCCGTCATCCGAGACCTGGGACATGGGAGCTGAAAGCTGAAAGCTGGGAAAAATTGTGCTGATTTTGCACGCCATCTCATAGTTGGCATCATTGTGCGGGCAAATCAAATAAATTGTTGTGATTTTTCTCCACACAAACACTGGAAGGGAAATGCTGCCGTCGCGACGGCCTGGTTTTCTGCTCTTTGATTTCAGCAAACCTCTGCAAAACTTGTCCAATAAAATCCACATGAAAATGAAACTCGGAGCCAGCATATTTGTATTTGTCTCTCTTTGTCTTTTAATTGAAAAATATTCCGAGGACCGACCGAATCGAGGGCATAAATCAGTTATGAATGGTCTTGGGAAATTTCATTTAAAAGCCATAAAAAGCGATCGATGACATGATGAAAACTATATCATAGTCAGTTTTATGGGCAGAAAACAATTGTGAGGAAAACTATAGACAAATTAAATTGTTCTTGTCAAAAGGAGGAAAATAACAGGGAATATCACTTAACTACATACATGATGATATATATTTTCTCTGAGGAAAATTGGAAAGTAAACTGAGCTATAAACTCATGGGAAATGTCCACAACTAAGGAAAATACAGAAAATTAACTCAACATGTTTAAATATAAAAATACCTAAGGCATAAAAACTATTCTTGAACCTTTCCAGTGAAGCAACCTTGTGGAAGTTCATGTCCTATGAATAATTCAGATTAATCTGTAGATGTTCAGCTCCGATAAAGTTCAACTACAACATGATGACCGATCATCATATTCAATGCAAATTCTTGTCAACTCGCCAGCGATGCCTGTGCGGTCTGCGACATAATTAGCAGTGACTTAAAGGGCCGCCAGTTAATTATGCACTCGGCCCGAAGACAGGCCCTGTACATACTATATACTATATATACTTAGCATAATATGCATGTGGTGCTGGTGCTGGCCAACTGCAAGTGTGTGCGGTAATTGGACCAGTTGAGCGTGAATCGCCCACGGCGTTGCAGTGGGGCTGCATCTCGGTTCCTGATTGATCGACCGGCGGAATATGGGGATCGAGGCATGACGACGACGACGACGACAGACTAGTTTAGCCATTCCGGGAACTGACTAATGACACTTGCCAGCTCGTGGCATGCGCAAAAATTGGAGCACGTAAAACGCTAATAATCACAGCTCATCAGCGGAGATTTATAATAATTTTACAAGCCAAATCGCCGCTGGGCTCGCACATCGTGCATTAGGAGGCGTGGCCACAATTTGACAATGCCTGGTTGCGGGCCCGCACCCATGCCCCCCGGGGGTCACTATTAATGAGCTTAGACTGGTGGAGAGCAAGTACCAGTCACTCACTCACTCACTGGCAACTTATCGCTTGTCATTATTGGCCCCGGTCGCCCGGGCGACTCACCTCGACCGTCGGCCACATGATTGATAAAAGACTCGCCGACAAATTCCGAAAACCCAGGAAAAAAGCCACGACAAACAACGTCGGAAAGCCGGCCATGAATGAAAACTCAAAGAGTCCGCTGCTGCGATGACGACGGTCTGATATGCAAAAATGCCTGAAGTCGCAAAGGAAAGGCAACAACAACAAGAAAAAAAAATGCGTGTGGCCGCCAGCCTCGAAACGTAATTTTATTTACACGGCTCGTGGTGGGAGGGGGAGAAGATGAAGGGAGGCTTCCACGCAGACAGTGAGTTTGCCCCAACTGTCTGTCAAATTGCCACCGACGACACCAACAACGACCAGCAACCCGGACAGCAAACGCTGCTGTGTTGATTTTGACGGCTGCCGATGGCACTAAGCGCACGCACTTAAAGCCACCAAACGGCTGCAGTCTGCCATTAGTGACAATCCAAGGGGGACGTGGGGGAAAAAACATCCAAGAGATCTGCACCGCAAAAAAATATAAACGTTGACCTGTGACTGAATTTAAAAAAGATATGGCTTTTCTATGTTTAAATTCAGCTTCAGCGTATTATCCGTAGAAGAAACAGTACTCCTTCATTTTTCGGTTACTTGAATGCTTGAATTATAATTGAAAGAAGAATATCAACATTTAGAATGAAATCCACGATCTTCATATTTAATTTAATATTTAATAACATATATTTATTAAATTTTGCTTGCTTTAAGATTATATTTGCAGCTTTTTTTCGGTGTAGATTAGGAAAGAAGAGATGAGCAGTTCGCCCTGCGGTTGACTCGTTTTGCATTTCAACTGGCGCCAAGTTATCCGAACAGTTATATCCACAACATCAGTCAATGCTGCAATATATATCTCACATCTCTCTGTCTCTCCCTCATCATCTCATCTCGCCAAAGCGGCAGTTGCGTAATCGATATTTCATGGCCATGACAAGAGCTGTGCCAAACGTTGCGTATGAGTGATTTTTTGGAATTCGTTATCTTGCGGATTATATTTAAGTTGACAACTGAAAAACAAACATTATTATTGTAGGCCAGACAAACACGCCACAAAATTATGAATGAAATTCGTGGAAATTAATTTAGATGAATCATAAAAGCGAAATTAAATGCTTAAATTTGTAATTAATTACTTGAAATATTCCAAAATTAACAAAATAAATTTTAGGAAGTTTAAATGAATATAAGTTGTAAAAGAAAAGTATTTTTTTCTACAGTCCACAAAGTTATGAATGAAATTCGGGGAAATTCCTTTCAATTAATCATTATTTAAAGCATTATTCTATGGTTAAGTTTCTAATTTATTACTATAAAAATAAAGAATTAAAGTGAGATAATTTTTCATCATTTAAAAACTATTAAAGCCAAACGAAATAGTTTGAACATTATTAATATAGCTCATGTTGTAAAAGAACATTTAAAGAATACATTTGAGGATTAGAAATGTAGAACAAATAAATCCACCAATTTGTATTTCCCTCAAAAAGAACTCCACCAATTCGTAATTCCCTCATTTCCTTACAAACTCTATTTTTACTGAAGTTACCCAGAAAATTCCAAGAGGTCTTAAAGTTGCCGAGACAAAAGTTTGAAAAATGGAGTTGAACCCGCCGAAGCTGGGACAAAGCCTTCGGCGCGACTGTGGCCCTGGAGGCCAGCCAGTCAGCCAGCAGCCACTTAAAAGCTGGCAAAACTGTGACAAATGATTTTGACGACTTCATGCCCAGACATGTACCTCTGCTAGCCAGATGAGAACGTGTGCACCTCTAAATATATATATATATATAGACCAAATCTGTGAGTTTGTGGGCCATTTATCACGCTTACCATGCTAATGACATTCGGCCGGGGCGCAGCTCCAAAGTAGAAGTCCAAGTCGAGAGCTGGTAACTTGGCCTGAAGTGCCTGTTATTGCTGGATAAGGTTATATAATTATTTCTTAACGGTTAAAGCCGGCTCGACCAAGCTCGGGCCAAGTGGCCAACTGGCCAAGAGTGTGTGTGGGCTTTGTTTGGCCAGCGCTTGATTCTGTCAATACAGGGTGCCATTTGAGAATTTATGTAAATCATTCCCAGCGCACTTCACACTGGCCGCCACAATGACAGGTCGAAATGGGAAAAATGGTTAGTTTGAGTGTTTCACGAGCAAACACTTCACGTCGGCGAACCGACGCGGTATCTGAAATAGCCATAGACCAAGCTATAACCACAGCCATTGCTATACGTAATTCCTGGCCAAGTGTATGGGCGAAAAAGTTGGCCAGGCCCCCGGGCGACATTTAATTAGAGTCCCGCTCGTGGTTCGCACGACGGGCTGGCCCGGCCTGGCCGAAATAAACCTGCAGTTTATGGCCAACATAATTAAGTTAAAAGCTTTTTTACAATCCCCCCACTCCGGCAGGCCAGTCCATTCCATTCCATTCTGACCGAAAAACCGGACGCAGCTCGCGCGCTCAAATTGATAATGAAAATGAAAATAAGCAGAGCCCATGAAGCGTGTTTAATGGCTAAATAAATGCCGGCGTCTAGATTTAAGCCACCCACACCTGGGCCACTGTATCTGGGTGACTGTGATGCTTAAATTCAACGTTAGTGCGTCCAGTTATAGCCAGTAATTCGGGCCGTTTTTGAAGGCCATACCATTGGATTGACCCCTGAAATTCAAATGGAAAAGGTGAATGTTTAATAGGAACAAAGATGCTGAGCAACAATAGATTATGGGAATAATAATCATTGTTATTGATGCAAAATTTCAGACAACCGACAATTAAAGTATTCTTGAAATAGTTTTCTTAGGAAACAAAATATAATAAAGTTAATAAAGGTACGGAAAATATTATTTAAAATAAAACTTAAAGTAGAACTGCATTTTATTTAACCTTTCTTTTATAACGAAGCATAATAAAAAAGAAAATATACAAATATTTAATGTAACTTCTCATATTCCCTACCATTCGCTTGCTATAATTTTTACCAGTGTTCCCAAAGCGTAACCGAATTCCAAAATTTACAATACTCTCGCTTTCAACCGTATTAAATGATGTAATTAATAAGGGGCAAAAGGTTAGACCCAAAATCCCCCAAATGTTTTACCTTTTTGGCAAAGTCAGCGAAACAGTTACCCGTCTGTGCCCTTTTCTTTCTGTTTTTTTTTTTTTGTGTCTGCTGTTTTTTGGGCAGCTGGGGTAATTACTTTATCTGTTGCTGAAGTTGCGCTTCGTTTCATAATAGGATTAACCAAAAGCGCCCCACCGAAAGAAACAGAAAATTTTGGCTCGAAAGGCGAACAAGCGAGCAAGCCAACTGGCCAAGAGTTTTGTGTGTGTTCGCCCGCCCGTTCGTTGCCTTTCGCAGCTGTCAGAACCATAACTCAGTGTCAAGTCGAGACTTGCCGGCTATATCTGAATATCTGAATACTCGCATTCAGATCTGCGTTGGCCACAAAAGCCCCCGCACCGCAGACAAGACAAAAAGCAATTGTTCAATCTGGGGGGGAAACTGGAGAAATAGATTTGCAAACAATTTGCAACAATTCAATCAAAAAAAACTTTAAACGCAAATACAGATCGGAGTCCAGCTCCAGCGGGTGGCACGGTGGGTGGGTGGCAGGCCAAAAAGGGGACTGCGATGGGGATGCCAGCTTGACGGCCATCAGATAACTCACTCACTTGGTGGTCCGGGGCACCAGCAACAGCAACAGCAACAGCAACGGAGACAGCGGCGGTCCCACTTCTTGCGCCCTGTGTCGCTGTCAGTTTGGAGCTCCAGCTCCAGCTCCAACTCCGCTGTTTGTTTGCCCAAGCGTTTGAATGGGCCAAGCGAACAAAGCGCCAAAGAAATTCAAGGTGAGTCCCTGTCGGCGAACGTTTACACCTGGAAAAATTTAGATAATGCTTTGGAAGCCTTGAATATGTCAGTTAAATAATTGTATTTATTTCAGATAAATATATTTTTTTATTACACTAAAAGGTTGTCTTTTTAAAACAGTTTTTCTAAACTGAATTTTATTTTAATTTTCAAATGAATTTCTCTGAGTGCCAACCTCCATTTCTTGGCTTCGTTCACCTTAGGATAAGAGCAGAAATATTTGCCAGCCAAACAATGATATCCAGCATTTGCACAGACGTCGTGCAGCTTGCCATTGCGATGGCGATTGCGATGGCGGAAAATGCAAGTGATGCCTCTGCGGCGGAAGTCGTAGCTCTCGCCCAGCCGGAAAAGTCCGAGACAAGTTGAACAGTTCGAACAGCTGAACAGTTGCATGTGCAATATTTCATTGGGTTTGCTGGAACGCGAACGCCCAGATGCGCATATCGATTGCAGAGGGCCCAGAGCTGGGATTAGCTTTGCCAAAGGAAACTCCGGCTGGTATCCTCAAAGAGAATCCCAAAAAAAAAAAGAAAAGAAAATGTGTGCCGGAAAGATGCGACAAGCGTCAACAGGCCAACGAACGGGCCAAAAAAAAATACGAGGAAAACCAGCGACAACCCAGAAAAAACAGCCCAAACATGCCGCAAAAAATGGGGGGACAAAAAAAAAGGGGAAAAACAGAATAAGAAATGCCGCTATGTGACGATGACGATGACGGGCTCACAACTCATATCGCTCTGTAGCTAAAGCTGTAGCTAAAGCTGTAGCTAAAGCTGATTCTGAACCCGAGTCGGAGAGCCAAAGTCAGAGTCAGAGTCAAAGGCTGAGTCGCAGCCACATTCACATTTAGAGCCAAGTCCGCATCGAGCATTGTCAGGCTTTGTGCCGTTTGGCGTGGCATGCGAAATAAAACTCTCGTAAACAGACAGCGACGTTTCTAAACTGCCAGCATCTGCGGAACAAGGAGTAGCATGAGCCAGAGAGCACAGAACGACTAAAAGATGCTCTAGGTCTTATTTTAATATAGAGATTTTCTAAAGGGTTCTCGAATATTAATACAAAATACAACTGCAACTGTATTTGTTTGGTTACTAGTTCAACAATTCCTAAACACAATTTCCCATAGGAACTTTTAAGCCAAGTTTAGAAGTCCATTACTTAAAGACCTTCTTAAACTGGTCACATCTTCCCTGGCCAAATTGCAATTGCCGAATCGGGGTTAGCCCCACCTGACGGAGGGTATCCGGCACACGGCAGAAGGAATCTCAAAGAGCAGCAGCAGCAGCAGCATTCGCATCCAGGAGGAGAACTACAAACAGACAGACATACTGACAACAACATCGCCGGAGAACAACCAGCTAGGAACAAACCAACAAACCGGCGAACAACAAACCGACGCGAGACGAGACCTTCTCTTCAGCTCTGGGCTGAGCTGCAGGAATTACGCAAATCTCGTTTGTTGAATGTGTTTTTCAGTTAGGTGAAGATGCGCCAATATGGGATGAGCCAGCCAGCAGGCGGCTGGCTGACAAGCGGGATGCACGGGTAGAGAATTTCGGGTTGGGGGACATAAATCTGCTTTAGCATTTGGGCCCGATGCTTGCTGGTTTTGTGCATAACAACGACACGATGTTGCTGCCATTGCTTTTCTTTCATTTTGTCGCCGTTTTGTCTGTGACATTGCAGGCGGCTGCCTGAGTGCTTTCCCTCTCTGTCCTTCTGCCAGCCCATTACCCAGTCGCCCTCCCCTCGAGTGTATATCTCTCTCTTGTTTTAGCCCCGTTTGTTTGCTTTTTCCATGCTTCTATTTTTATTTATTTTTTATTTTCCTTTTTTTTTTTGCTTACTGCTTTTGGCCTGCCCTGAGCTTAAGACTCATAATGCCGTTATAAACACAAACGAATGTAGCTGCTCTGCTGTTTATGTGCATTTTACACTCGGAAAAAAGTTATACTAACTAGAAATGTGGAAAATTATTGCATAAAATAAATTAGTAATCGGAAAATCCTTTTTTTACATAAAATACAAATTAATTAATTCAAGAAGTACAATAAGAAATATTTTAAAATATTATATTTCTTCAGAAACACTTCCATAAATAATTTTTTCGTGGATAAATCAAAGGAAACCCCTCTCAAAAATACAAAAGCAATCGCAATATCTTAAATTCACCTTTACTTGTTAAATTTGTTTCTGTGCAAGTTAATATTTTTTTGGTGAGTGCACTGGCTGTTGTTTTTTGTTGTCAAAGGTCAGCGCTCGCTTAAGCCAAGCATCGCAATTATACGCACAATGCAATTGGAGAGACTGCACTCACACATACACACACACGAAGGGAATTAAGTATACGACCCGTGGAGGGAAAAACCTTTTGGGAGCAGATGCCGAGCATCATTTTCACCATCTGACCTGACCCCCATTGCCAACGACTTGGATTTACTTTTTTATTCTCCATTTCTGCAGGCTGTCTTGCTTTTATTCCACTGCAAGGGCAATAAGCTGACGTTTCTTCTTAGCCGCCTTTCCATTTATAACGCGACAAATGAGCTTATGTAGGAAAAAGCAAACCATCATTCCTGGAGTTAAAATATAAATAAAAGAGTGTATATAAAAAGAAGAGCTATTTTTAAAGGGAATACTTTCAGTTTTTATTATTTTTTAAGTTAGTTAAAGTTAGTTAAATTTTGCTTCAAGTTAATCTTCTTGATCTAGCAACCATTTATAGCTATAAAAATACTTTCCAACTCTTTGTTTTACCAAGTAACTCCTTGAGGTCATAAACCGTGTCTTAATTATGTTAAAGCCTGGCTTTCAATAGGTTCCTACACACGCAATAGGCCTAAATTGGGTTAGTCACGTAGTTAAAGTTTGTCAAGACGCTGATTACGTTTTAGCCGAAAGCGCGATGCAGGGATTTTACCCCGAAAAAGTGTCCCCCAAGGGTTGAAGAAAAAAGGCGGGAGAAAGAAAAGCTAGCGAGGGTGACTGGTGGCCAGACATGTGTGCTATATTTTCCGGTTTACCACTTGGCGTTCTCTAATTAAGTTGCATGGCAAAAACTTCCTCTTCTCGGCTGACAAGAAAGGCGGGCAATCTGCGCTAGGAGCAACGGGAGCGGGGGGGAAAAATGTAAGCTCATTAAGTGTACTTGGCCAGGATTCGATGTCCTTTGGCTAGAGAGCCGGCAAAAGCGGGGCCTGCCAGCAACATCAAAGTAAGCATAATTTGATTAAGACATTTTAGCCAAAGACCTAATCATCATTAGCATCAACATAATCATCGCCTGGCACATCCGGCGTGTCCTTAATTTTTTTTTTCTCCTAGCCAACGTCGTCGTCGTCTCCTTTCGCTGCTGTCAGCATCAGGATCAGCCAAAGTAAAAGCTATATCGACATCGACATCGGCATCCGCATCCACATCATCCTTTGATGCCCCAGACATCATCTACGTCACTGGTTCCGTTCGCTGCGACTCAGGGAAATCTAATTTATTGAACTCTGTCAGTGAGTGAGTTGTGTGTGCTTGAGGGTAGAAAATGGCAAAAGAGGAAAATGAGTCCGCCCCCAAAAATGGTTGTCTGGACGTGGAAAACCTTTTGGGACTTAAACACTTTTGTTTGCACAAGTTTTTCCGGGTTTCTGTGATTAATTGCCGGCTATTGCGGTCCCTAACATGTTCACGTTGATTTTTAGCCATAATTTAGTCGCTGAACGACTTTAGACATGCACGGGGCGTAGTTCATTAGGACGAGACTTATTGGGCGTCTCTATTAGTTTTGGGATTCCAGGCACTTGAAGAGGGATGACTACTGCCTAGGATCGATAAGAATGGTCCACACCAAAGTGTGCCAACTTTAAGGAATATTATTTAACTCCTCTCTCTCACCTCATCTGAAATTCCATTTACTGGCACATGCATTATTAGCTCCCTTCGTCAGGAGAACTTCCTCTCTGTTCCTAAGTAAGCGGCCACCACCGACAATATGATGAAAGCTCATGGTTCTTATGCATTTTTAAAATGCACTTTCCAATTCGTGTTGTGTTTTATGGTAAAAGCATTGACAGCAAGAGGACCAGCAAAAGTTGGAGCACCAGCTAGACAACAGCTTCGGAGAAAGGACGAAACAAAACCGGTGACAACAATAAGGACATGTCTTGTGTTGGAAATTTTACAGACCATTGTATTAATGTCCTTGCCCATGTTCACGTATTTGTAATGCAATTTGAGGAGCAGGATGGCAGGATAGCACAGGACTGTAAAATGCAGCTGCACGTTCACTTAGCCACTGTCGACGTCACTGTCAGTCTGTCACTCTGCTTCGTCCTGTTAACGACTGTCTTCTAATGCAGTCAGCACAAATGCAATTAGTTTTTGACACACACGCACACACACAAATGCCCCCCGATGGCCACTGGAGTTCATGCAAAAATCAACCCACCTCAGCCCTTTGCAAAGGGTATGCGCTGTCATAAAGAGATTATCGTCCCTGGCCACTATATTTTTGGTTGGAGTTAGAGATGGGAGGAAAGCAGTGTGTTAAACACTAACTATATCGAAGTAATAGATAATATATCGAAAAATATGTTTTTAATGCATTTTTGGTTCAAGTTTGAGATGTGAGTGAAGTGATTAATGAATTATAAATATAAATTATCGAATTATTTAATGGATTTTGCGTTATTATGAGTAATCAAAAGATATATCCATAATAATATTTTGTTATTATATTGAAAAACTTTATACTGCAACATATCGGAATTTAAGAAATATATATACTACAGTCTTCAAAATAATTTTTTAATTATTATAATACATCCTAACGATAATATATCCGACAATCCGATAGTGTTTACGTCATAAAAGCAGTGGTATTTTATATTATCAAAGTATCGAAACATAAGAAGTATCGCGTGGAATATAGACATGTTCTTCCATCCCTAGCTTGAACTCAATTTTCTGGCACTTGTAATTCCCAAACGGCAACTTAAGCAGCTCGATTTCAGCCGCAAGCCCTGAGGTCAGCAAAATATTTAACATAAATTCAAAACGAGTTCAGTTCGAAGTTGCCGAGCGGCGGCCAGTTGCGAGTCGAGAGTTCCGAATGCCCAATCCCAGTGTGTTCACACTTGCCAGCCATTAAGTTTATTACGCAACAACAATAAAGCGGGCCAATGCATGCAAAAGGGAAATGCCGTGTGCAGGATGTGCCAGGATGTGGATGTGGCCCCCAAAGGGATCCTTCGACCGAGCAGAAATACCATAAATAAAACATGGCAGCGGGTCGAACACGGCAACAACAGCAGCAGCAGCAGCAACACCAGCAACAAAAGGCAAAAGTCAGTGTCTGCTGCTGGTCAGTGCCAAAAAATATTAAAAAAGGCGAAGAAGCAACCGCAACAAAAACAAAAGGGCCAAAAGCGCCAGCTGGTCCACATGAGAGACACACTGCAGACAATGGTGATGGAGCACAAGCTGGCGCTGGGGCAGGGGAATCCGCTGGCGAGGTGGGACGGGCGTGGCTGGAGCAGCCTTTGCGGTTAACAATAGCACGCCCCTGGCCATAGTTTGGGTGCTTTTTGCGGTTCCTGCAGCTGCGGCCACCTTTTTCGGGAGCCGCAGGATCTGGAGCTCTCCCCGGAGAATAAACTCAATTTATTATTGCCACTAGACAGACAGTCGAACGGACAGACTGAGGGCGAGAAAAAAGGGAATTGGCATTTTAAAGCTTTAACAAATTAAATTAAACCAACGGAAAATTGTTGATTGCCCGACTTGGGCCGCCTTCGATTTGGTCATAAATTGTTTGGCCGGCGAACATTTTCTTCTTATTTGCTCGACCATTTTGCCCATTTTATTTGTTCGGTTTTTCCATTTTCCATTTTATTTTATCCATAGTAGAGCCAAAGCGTGTGCGGAGGCAAAAAAGGCAGCAATTTTCCAATTGAATAATTGTCACTGGGAAGTTTTCACTTTTGTCGGCGGAGCTAGCCGAGCGGATACAAAGGGGGGGCCAGGACATCGGAGGACCGACCGTGTCTGTGGCCATTCAATGGCTCAACAGTTTGCCAGTGTTTCCAGTGTTTGCCTTTGCCAGCGTTTTTCCTGCTTCCCTCCAGCTTTTCCCCCTTCTCACCTCATCTCTGTGTTTGAGCCTGCTCTGTTTTAACAGCAATTTTCTTGTCTATTTTCAGGATGATTTGCCGGGCCAGGCTCTGCTGGATGTCGTCTTTGCCAGGCTCAATTTAATCGAGACCTCATACTTCGGCATACGCTACATAGACGAGGAGAACCAGACGGTAAGCAGCGTTCTTGGCCAAAAGGGGCAGACACTGCTCCTTTGGCTCCACTTCCGTCGGGCCAACATATTGGTTTTTGAAATTCATTTTCGTTTTCATTGAGATCCATTCAGGCGCAGAAAAAAAAAAGAAAACCAAAAAAAAAAACCCAACCAGACTGCAGGAACTCTTTGAGTCTCCTTGGCTGCGGGGCAAATTGCATAATGATTTCGCTTTCATTGGCCCCGGTTGGGTAGTGTCCTTCATTGAAATTCACTCACTCGGCTTGAGTGTGTGGAAAGTCCTCACCTGTTCCCATCTCGCATATAACCTTATTTTTCCGCATTTTACCAAACAGCATTGGCTGGATCCTGCCTCGCGGATATCCCGACAATTGAAGCCCAAATCGGATCCTTATGACTTGTACTTTGGCGTAAAGTTCTATGCAGCTGATCCTTGCAAGCTGCTTGAGGAAATAACCAGGTAAGCAATTATCCAATTAATAAACTCCCTGAAATGCTTATCATTTAACATATTAGGATAATACCTACAAAACTCCCTTAGCTCTCTGTTAATATCTTCATTTATTTAATGTTCATTGCCATTGCCAACTGTTACATTTAAGAGATTAATGATTTAATTTGCCGGACACCAACGTATGGTCTCCGCATAAATTAAATTTGGCAAATTTAATTTGTTAATTGAGGCACACACAAACGCATAATTATAATGCAATAAACAACAAATGAAGCGAATCGAGACGGCCGAGTTGAGGACCCTGAACTCGGCCTGCCCACTCAACTAATGGATAATGCATCATGCAATTAATGCATTTATGCCCGCACATCAAGCAAAATGAATTTAAATAGCGCAAAAAAGTTCCTAAAGGCCCCGGCACACACACACCCCGAAGGGAGTTTGGTGTGCGAAATGCAAAATGCAAAAATGGTAAATGCGAAATGCAATGCCAAATGTCGCAAATGCAAAGGCAAACGTTTATGTGCCGGTTAGCCGTGTCAAGGGAAATAACCGGGAATGGGCAAAAAGGGGGCATGGGTTATGACCATGGCCCTGAAAGGCATCACATCGTCACGTCATCGCTCTCTCTCTCGGCTCGATGATGCGATGCAATGGTGTCTGGGGGCGATTGCGGCATTTATCAAGCATTTGGTGTGTGCAAATATTTGCGCTTTATACGACGACACGTTCGCCATAATCATCATCATCGCCAGGGATCGGAGGCACTGCAAGTGGAAGTGGATTTGGACCAACGGTTGGCCAAACATCATCAAAATCCATGCCAACTGCTGCTGAATTCGCTGCACTCGTAGAAAAGATGTCCTTAAAATTATAATTCCATAATTTTCTATACAATCGGGGAAAAAACAAAATATATAATATCTTAGGATATGGAATGAAATGAAAATGTATATATTTTTATTTTAAAAGTTTCTCAAAGGGTCTTTTTTTCTATAATTAGATTGATAAATATAATTCAGAAGTTAATACAATAATTTTCTAAGTTTTTATAGAAGTAATAAATATTTTAGCTTCAGAAAAAAATGATGTAAATTCAGGATAAGGTAGAACTAGAAATATTATCTCAAATCAAATCAATTAAAATTATTCCGAGTGTTCTTCAGTTGCTGCGCTAATATTAGCGCATATAAATGCATCGAAATGCACTCGCAGCCAAGTGGAAGAGGGCGGCGTCTGATGAGTGGCGGAGCGGGGGCGTGGCAATGCAATTGGAGCTGCATTATTGGAAGTGCACTAAGGCCAAAGAATATCGTGTTATTTTAGCTATACAAAGTCTGCGGCATACAATAAACGGCAATTGACTTTGGACAGGACAAAGTTGAAAATTCCTATGGATAAGAGGGAATGAGAGAGATTTTCCAGCCAGACGACAAGCTGACAGACGGTGCGATGAGTGGGCTTGTTGGCAATATTCAAACACATTGGAAACCAAAAAGGATTAAAGCAAACAGGAGGCAACTTGAAGTTGGGCCTGCAAATAATTGTGAAATATGATGCCGAGCCCATGAACGGGGTATTTGTTTCGTTTCATGATTTCGTTGTTACGCCCAAAGTCAACAAGTCGCCGCCTGTGTTTGTCCTGGGCAAACATCAAAGGGGATCAACTAATTTTATGCCCAGATTTGTTTGCCAACTTGTTAACTGCTTCCTGTCTCCTGTCCCTGCTGCTTGTAGCGTTGTAGTGTTGCGCTATGTTGTTATGTTGACTAATGAAATTTGTCGCTTTCAGGTATCAACTTTTTCTGCAAGTCAAACAGGACGTTCTGCAGGGACGACTGCCTGTGGCCTTCGAGCTGGCCGCCGAGCTGGGCGCCTTTGTGGTGCAATGTGAGTAATAAAATTTCAGAGAGTTCAGAGGTTACAAATCACAGAAATCGCCTAGAAGCTAACACAAATTGTATGTCAAGATATTTTTGTATATATACCGTATCAGACTTATCTCTTATACGGTATATATGCGATAAATACGGGTAAAGAAGTATGTGCGTTAAAGAGGAATCTCTTTGGATATACAAATTGATAACAAATAAGAGGAAATATTTTTTCGATATTTAAACATTATGTGTATTTTTATGTGTATTTTTATGCCTATCTCAAGAACTGAAATATGTTGTAATAATCACATTTCCAACTCATTTATCCATCCTCAGCCGAACTGGGTGACTACGATCAGCGACGCCACTCGAAGGGCTATGTGTCCGAGTTCCGGCTGTTGCCGAACCAGAGCAACGAGCTGGAGACCCGCGTCTCGGAGCTGCATCAGCAACTCAAGGGGATGTCGCCATCAAGCGCGGAGCTAAATTATCTGGACAAAGTCAAATGGCACGACATGTACGGCGTGGATTTGCATCCCGTTCTGGTGAGTTAGAAGCCAATGTCTCGGTGGGTCCACACATGACCCGAAGCTAACAAACCGCAGCTGCTGGGTTTGGGTTGTGATGGTTCACCAGACAGCACCGGGTTCGACGTTCAGTCAGCCGCATAAAAGGGGTCAGAGGGAAATGCAAAGTTTAATTTCATTTCATGGCAAATATTATAAATCATTTGCTTTCTCCCATTTCTAGAGCCCCCAAAACAGAGGGGGTTGGGTGTGATTACCCCGAAAAACCCCCAGACTCGGGTGTCTCAGAACACCCCTTCTATGCTTTTGTGCTGCGTAAGTTGGCACTTCATTTGCATTTTTTATTGCCCTTTACTTTGATATCAAACCTCAATAAATCACCAGCTGTGTTTGTATACGGAGTATGTGTGGCATGGGGGAACCCCAACTCCGGTACGAAGTTCAACCCCAACTCCACATGGCTGCGGTATGTGGCATGATGTAGCCTTTCACCCCCTTTCACTGACGCGTCGCCGGCCTTGTGTTTGTTTATAGACACAAATCATTGACTATCGCGGCGCCAGAACGCCAACGCCAACGCCAATGCCGACGCCGTCTTTTATATGCTTTCCCACTTTCCCGGCTTTCCCGCTCTCCTTTTTTTTTAATTTAATTAACAGCTAAAATTACATTTATTTCGGCTTGGCTTTCGGCATTTTCGGGGCCGTCGCTGTGTGTTAGTGTAAGAACGAGGTATCCATAAAAATGCCGCCTGCTGCTAATGGGCGAAAACTTTCTTCTCTTGTTAACACATTTTTTGGCAATGGCCAAAAGGAAACTTTTCGCCTGCCCGCCTTTTGTTTGCCAAAGTTTCTCATTCTCATTCTCATTCTCTCTATTTTTCCCGCAGGGCGAGGACAGCGTGGAGTACTTCCTGGGCCTGACTCCTAGCGGGATTGTCGTCCTGCGCAACAAGACGACGGTGGCTCATTACTATTGGCCGCGCATTGCCAAAGTTTATTATAAAGGACGCTATTTTATGCTCAGGATAAGCGATAAAAATGTAAATTCTCGAACGCACCCAGCGACAATGGAAGCTGGGAGCTGGGACCTGGTAACTGGCAACTGGGAACGCGTAACGACAATGGCCACTGTGACGATGTGGCTCCAGATCCAGATCCGCCGTCCCAGCCATAAATTTGTTTGCCGACAAGTGCTTTTTACAATTTGCAGTTCGTTCTGAGAGTGAATGGTCGAAAAAGTTGGCACTAAAGGGTAGTAAACCTCGAGGACAACTCGAATATGGATTATCTATCAAGGGTTACAAGTTGGATATATTTTTTAGAAGGTTGCCAAGTAATAGGAGACAAGGGATTTTATGTAAATGAAATATTAATTAATCGAATTATGATTTAATTTTGTTTTTAAAATTTAAATATTATATGTTTCCCTTTTAAAACATTTCCATCAAGAATTTCAAGTCAAATTTAAAGTAAAGTTCATGAAAAACTCTTTATAATATTATTACACCCTCTTAATTTTTAATATCAAGATATAATCGAGAGAATATACTCCTAAAATAGCCACAATACCCTTTAGGGTATCCCATCTTTTCCAGCTCCCCCCTTTTTTTAAGGGCTTTCAATTTCTTATTCGCGTTTTGCAGTGTCGCCAATTTTTTTGTGCGCTCCTTATGGTGACAACTTTTGGCTGTCAACGGCATCAAGTGGCGCCAGGAGCGGAGGAGGTCGCCGGAGCTGGAGCCTCGTTAGACAACAAGTAGCTGGTAGCTTCTAGCTGGTTTCTGATAGAAGATAGAAGAGGAGTCACCGAAATGGCTCCTGCTCCTGCTGCCGAAACTTGCACACTTTCGGGTGTTAACGCTTTGATAATCAAAAAAGTTTCCCAGCCAGTTGACGCGCACAAAAGGCGAAACTTTAACATTTTCCTTCGACTTGATTTTCCCCCGACATTATCTTGGGGTTTTTTTTCTTACTTTTTTTGGCCAACACTTTACACTTTGTAAGCGAACTTCTGCCGAGGCATTCATTCACTCAATTTGCCTGCTCAGAGGAGGCTTTCTTTGTCGGCATCCCGTCCGGAGAGTTACCAGTTCCCACTCTCCTGCCATCGTGACTTGACTTTTGCGCTTATCACCCATTTGCGATTACAATTCCCCCCGCTCTCTATCCTCCAGAACGAACTCAGCACCTACGGCTTCGAGACGCCGCGCAAGTCCGCCTGCAAGCACCTGTGGCGCTGCTGCGTCGAGCACCACGCGTTCTTTAGACAGGTGCGAGTGGCACCGCTGCCCAGCTCGCAGTCGCATGCCACGGATCTGTTCCAGCTGGGATCGCGCTTCAGACACAGGTGAGTGTAAAGGAAAAAATACCATAAAAGAAAACTCTATAATCCAGCACACTGTAAAGAAATCAAAACAAGTTATAGCTCTTAAATTATGTTTTATACTTCGCAAAGATCATATATAATTTAATACAAACTCTGCAGAATTTCTATAATAATCAGTGGCAACTTTAAAGGCATAGAATGATATATTTTTCAAGTGTAACATGCATGACCACTGCCGGAAGTCATATGCTGTGGGTGCAGTCGTGCGCCCCGCCCATCAGATGGAGTTGTAAAATCCCAAAAAGCATAACTTCCTACACTTCGGGCCATGGGGCACTCTCCTGGGCGCCTCATTTACTTGGCCAAGCCCGAGCGCAGCCAATTAAGACGTAACAAATTTCAATGGGCGGTCACTCGAGTTCAATCCCTTGCCCCCAAAATGCACCTCATGTGATTAGCTCATTAAGGGGCAGCTCAAGTGGCTTTCGTGGCCGCAGGATAAGGATTAGGGCCAAGTAAGTGGATACTCAGGGGGATAGATGAGGCAGGTTCTGACTGGTTACTAATTAATGTGGCGAAAATTGAGCAGACAAGAAGTTACTCTTTTAGTAAAATTAATTAATAATAAAGAGAAAGGGATTGACAGAATCTAAGAAATAAACAAGAGTCTTCATATTTCAGGAAAAAAGCTTATGGCGGATTCAAATAATATATTAAACACATAAAAAATTACCTTAATAGTCTTAGCAAATTGAACTCAATAAATCTTGGTATTTAAAGTTACTGAAACAGTTCATAAATATATATAATTTCCCATAAATCCTTTCCCCAACAAGTCAAGACTTAATCAAGGCCATAGTCCGAACCAAGTTCGCATGTCAGCTCCTCGAGTTTCCCGCAGATCCAATTAGAAGCCATCTCTGGCCAAACAGAAGCAGTCTCCCATCTCAATGCCAGGCCCAAGTGCATCGTATCCGTCCAGCGGGCATAGATCAAGTTTACGCCATCGCTGCATGGCCAACTAATTGGAAGTCCAATAAAAATGTCGGATCTGCAGGCTGGAAACATGAGGAAGTGTTAGTAGGTGGGTTTAGGTTTCGGACTGGGGCCTGAAGGCCAGCGGGCAGTCGGCCAAAAAGCAACTCGAGTGCAAAGCCCACTAATGACTTTCTGCGAAATGCGGCTCTAAGCTGGAGCAGGCTCACCAAATGCAGGCAATTGTGCATGACGAATGTGGCAGGGGATTCGACCAGGAGCAGGACTAGGGACCAGGGGCCAGGACAAGGGATAACATAGCTCCTCCTGGACTGGTGCTGGCCATGTTTATGACTGACATTTGCGGTGACTGCGGCTGACCATTTAGTTGCTGCGGTAAACTTTCTTGCTCTCGGCTTGGCCAAATGTTGTTCACGTGGCCAGCCGTAACTCAGTGAAACTATTAACTTGGCCTATGGGGGGTGGGAAGAGAGGAAAGGAAAAGGCGCATTTCTATTCCAGCTGTGCTGTCGAAAAAAAAGTTTTTTTTTTTAGGGGCGTCGGTCGGCTCAGTTTATGACCGGGAGCCCAAGTTCAGAACGTTTTTAATTTGTGAAACAAATGAAAGTTTGCCCGGTTTTTATTTTATTCCGCCAGTGTTTTACAACCTTTTTATGGTTCACTGTTCATTATTAGCCTAGCGTCTTCTATGATTCAAACTCCCGCTGTTCGTTCTCCTCTGGTTCGTTTTTCTTGCCGTATTTTGTATTTTTCTTTTCCACATTTCCCCACTTTGGTTGTTAATATTTTTGGACGCCTTTATGCCTACTTTTATGTTGCCCACTCGCATGTGTCTGCCACCCCCCGAATCCGCCACCCAACCGCCATACGCCAGTCGTCCGGACAAGTCCACGGAGAAGGATGCACTGGCCGCCGGACGCTCCCCGCCCGCCTTTACCCGCACGCCCTCCAAGCGCCAGCCCAGGCGCGTGATTGATGACTTTTTTAACAGCAACGGCAATGGAAACGGAAACGGGAACGGGAATGGGAATGGCGGTGGAACCGCTGCCAACGGAGGAGCAGCAGGTGGAGGAGGCATCCATATGGGCAACAGGCCGCTGCCGCAGCCCGGACTGGGCACCATCTCCAAGTGAGTACTCCAAATGCCCATCATTTGTTTTCATTCCGTGCACAAAAGTTTTGATTTACCCATCCGCCCCATGTGTGTACAAGAGCGTAGACGCCTCCCTTCCTTGTATACCCTAGTAGATGTCCAGGGTATTCTCATTTTTACTGGGGATATACTTGATATTTGAAACCCTATTTGTATAATTTAATTAATTTATAGCCAGTACGAGAAATTTAGAAAAAGAAGAAACACTTATAAAGAAAACTAAAGCTTAAGACTGAATTAAATTTAAAAGGTTTATTAGAGACCTAAAAAAAACTTTAATTGAAGTGAATTGCAAATCGGTAGATATAAACATTTTCTGCAATCGCTAGTAGTTATTATATTAAATAAGAAGGGAACTGATTATAATTAAATGCAAGAGCATGAAATCATCGGCTCTCCAAAGTCAGCTTCCTTATTTCTTTCTTTTTTTTTTTCGTATGTTTCACCCATTTATATATACGGCAGCTGCTTCCTTTGTCGTAGTTGTCCTTTTTTGGCCACTCTCTCCGTTATTTTCATTTTTTTTTTTTTTGCTTGGGTTTGTCCGCCAGTTGCTTTTTAGTAATCATTTTTGGGAGCTGGCGCGCCGGAAGAGCTCTCATGTGGCCCGTTCGAGGGCTTCCCTTTGATCTGTTTTTAATTTTCAAACATATTTTTGGGATGCTATTGCTATTTGTGTTTGAATCGCCGGGTTCAATTTGAAAGGAATGCAGTCCGGAGCACTTCATCATTCCCCGTGCCCGGACGATACAGTCCGTTTGCGTTTGACAGGACAGCAGCTCCTCCTTGCCTGGCATTGTCCTGGCTCAAGTGCCCTCGGGTTTCTGTTTCGAATTCGTGTTCAAAATCCATTTAGTTGCCATTTCGATGGCAGTTACATTGTCTAGACGCAACATTTATTAAATGTTTTATGGTTGCGAACATCAAATTATATAGACAAATAAAAAACCAGCCATTAGAAGTTGGGCGGCGGAAATGCCGAAATGTTGTGCCAGGATAACATGATTCTTTTCTGGGGAGAAACTGAGTCATGCAAGGAGATTTATGGCTCCTAGTTCCGAACTCCTCAGGGTGTGTTTTTGTGTGTGAGACGATCCTAAGAAACACACTCGAATTAGACAATTACCAGGGACAATTTCCAGCTCACTCTTCTCCCTTTCGCTGATGGCTGTCGGTGTAAGTGTTGCCCACCATCCGTGCATAAATTACACGCTCAGGCGAGGCTCTAAATAAGGTAATAGAAGCCACAGCCAATCCCGCGTAATCGTTGGATTTCTAGGCGGATCGCGATCGGGATCGGGATCGGGATGAGCAAATAGCCAGCGTCATTTATCATTTGCAAACAAAGAGAAGCCAGGCCAAACATCAGGCAGCCGGACAGGCCAATCAAGCGGCCCCCACACCGCAGCTGCCGCAGATCACAGATCACAGATCCCAGGCGCGATCGGACGAGCGGGAGCATAAATCACTAGGCACGCCTGGGCACGTTCTGTGGATGTGGAGTCGCACTGAGAGCTGGAGCGACGACTCCTGAGAGTACGAAATGATTGCCCGCTGATTGCCAGTGCGGCAATTACTCAATTTTACACACGCGCATTATTTGTCTGTGTCGATCCGGGATCGCTCCGCCTCGGACAGCCTAAATGGGCTCCGATGCCGCGGACTTTAATCAACGTTTATGTTAAACAATTTAAATTTATGGCAAAATAATGCGAGACTGATTCGCTGATTCCCCCACCCTCCATTTCGATCCATCTCCTAGCAACTACGACAGCCCCTACCGCTCCACCTACAGCATCCCCACCAGCCTGGGAATCCGGCCCTGCCACCAACAGCAGCAGTCGCAGCAGCAGAACAACAACTCCAGCAGCTACAACAATAACAGCGGAAGCAACCTCCAGACCCCCGACTCGCCCAGGAGCACAAGGAGTGCCCCCTGGCCCCGGTCCCAGCAGCGATCACTCTTTGGCCACAACCCGTCGAGTCCGCGCTCTGTGAGATCGGTCAGCACGGCGGGCGGCGGACTGCATCATCATCACAGTCATCATAGCCATGGTCATGGCACTAGCCACCATCCGCACCAGCATCATCATCATCATCAGTCCTCATCCTCGGCGACGGCCAATGGCTCCTCATCGAACCACCATCGGCAACAGCGGGCCAGCTCCTCGTCAGCGTCACACCAACAGCAGCGGTACCGCTCCAGCTCCGTGGAGAGCCACTCCTCCAACGATTCGAGATCGACGCGAAGGTGAGTTTAAAACAAGATCTTACTTTTACTTAACAAGAAACTAGGAAAAAAATAATCTAAATACAAATTCATTATTTAAAGCTGTCTTTTGCTTAGATATTATCATAAAATATATCAAATTAACTGAATTGTCTGCTAAATAAATTATTTAAAAATCAGAAGCATGAATAGTAGCTTTTACAGCATAAGAACATTATATAAGAACACACACAAAACAATTAGTTTACTTCTTATGATTTTTCAAAGCCAAATAAATTAGTTAGGAATTAAGTACATTAAACATTTAATCCCAAACAAATATGGTAACATTTTTATTGATAGTCTCTAGTTACATCAGATTAAAGTCCAACCCGTTACCTATCTTGGAAATACCTGAAAGTCACAATAACTAGATAAAAATGACGCGTGCGAGTTTTATCAGAATTGGTGAATTAAAGAATTTACAAAAAAGCATTCACCTCACATCCAATTTTTAAATAGTTTTGATATGGGGCCTTGAGAGAGTTAAGATAGAGTCAAACAGTCTACTAGATGTGATTTTCTAAGACCCCTAAATACCTCTTAATTCGACATCCTATATTTAAGGCTTGCTCTAAGAAGAGTGTTTATTCATTTAAATTTATAAGTTATCTTATCAGGGGAGATTCCCTGTTTATGATGAAATTAAAATTTAACTGCGTATCAAATTGAGTCATGTATCTTATCAGGAAATATCCTGGGTGACTATGATAAATTTCATATTTCCCAGAGTGCCTTCAAAATTAGCATATTTGTCTTATCTGAAACGATAGAAAATAACGAAGAATTTTAACATGTCACATCTTAAGCCATGTCAAGTTTAATATAGAAAATATTATCGGAAAAAATGTGTGTTCTTGGGAATTCTCAAGGTTATTCTATAAAACAAAATATACGTCATGCTTTTATTTTATCATAAGCTGAAAAGAATTTCCAATTAAATGTATATAATATTTATTTACTTATAAAATTTATTAATGTATAATTTCTAATTCATTTATAACTTCACTTTAAGTAGTATTATGTTCTAATTACCATATTTCCTCATATATTTCCCAGACATAAGCACCGTCATCGTCGCACCTCCGACAATGAAAGTGAGTTGTCCAGAGGATCAGGTCGCTCGGGCAGATCAGGACGCTCGCATCATCGCAAACACCGCCGATCTAACAGGCATCGACGCGATTCCGCTGGTGGTTCCGACCATGACAGCACCCGGGGACGCAGTTATTCCGGCCATCGCAGCTCCTCCATGCGCAGCGGTAGTGCCGAGCTTATTGACTCCACTTCCCAGTGGCGGGAGGTGCAGCGTCGCCAGGCGGAGGCCAGCCTAGGCCAGAGCTCTGTCCAGCAGGCGGCGGTGTCCAAGAGCAGCATGGTGGCACGCAGTCTGCACAGCAACGATAGCCACTCAGACACGCACTCGCATCACAAGTCGAGAAGACATCGCAAGAATAAGTGAGTTTCGGGGACATTTCCTAAATATAAAATAATTAATATATTTAATTAGTAATTGTAGAAATTTGGTTAGCAAAATGAACTATAATTTAACTTTGTAAATAACGCAATTTCCACAGATCCCCTTCAGAGTCACGCAGTCGCATGTGGAACAGCGAGCTGGCCAAGCACCTGCAATTCGATTTGGTGGACACCGAGGGCATGTCGGAGCAGCAGCTCAGGGAAATTCCCTACACGGTGGTGGAGACCACTTCGAAGCGTTCCAACTCCAACCTGAAGATCCACAAGAGCAACAGCAAGAGCAGTGTGGGAGCCAAGAGCACGGGCTCCGGCAATACCATAACCAATGGCAGTGGTTCCGGCAATACGGGACAGGCTAGGAATCGCGTGGATCGCATTAGAGGGTAAGTCAAAGGATCTTCTTTAATATATTTTAGGAACTAAACTTACTCCTTAAAAGCTTAAGCGTATTAAAGTTATTTTAAGCAGCTTATTGAGCTCCAAAATATTGTTTTTTGTTCGCATAATATTTGTAGACTTTACTATCAAAGCTCGCATCCGCATGAAGGCAACGGTGGAGGCGTGGGCAACGGAAGTCATGCACCCAAGAATGGATCTATAAGGTCGGCCAGCACTATATCATCCAGGGAGTGCGAGAGGAATAATGGTTTAGTTAGGTAAATAGAGCAGGAGGTCCCTCCATGGAAGTATATATATATCTAGGGACATTTCCTTTCAGAATGATGTCCAGCATGAGCATGGGTGACTTTATCTCACCCACTGGCTCAAATCTGAGTCCTCTGGAGAATTCCGCCTTGAGAGTTTCCCATGAGCACACAGACTCGGGTCTGGGAGCGGATCAGGATTATGCCTACTCCTCGGAAAGGTAAGCTAAGCCTACTTTTAATATAAATTTAACCTGAAACTCCCTAAAAATTCGAAAATTTTAATAATTTTTTATACCTTGTTTTCACACCTTTCTACCTCGCAGATCCAGCGACAGCACACGCTATGGCACCAACAAATCGTCGGGCGCCTCCAGCGGATCACATCGCAAGTCGGTCGGCAGTGGCGGAGGCGGTACTGCAGGCGGAAACGGAAACGGCGGCGGCTACAACAGCCTCATGCAGCAGACCGTGAGTAATCAGCAGCAGCAGCAGCAGCGCTCGCTGTTCGCCCAGCAGCAGCAGCAGCGCCAGCAGCAGCAGCAACAGAAGAGCCATTACAAATACGCCACCTCCTCGCCATCCACGTCCACGTCCACTAACCCCGCGGGCCTGGCGCCAGTGCACAGTTCCCCCAGTGCCGGCCCCGGCTCCAACGCAAGCCCCAATCCCAACACTAGCGCTACTAATCCCCGCCTGCTCGCCTACACGACCTTCGAGAACAACCAGTACAAGTTCAGTCTGAACAACGCCCTGGCCAGGAGCTCCAAGGGCGTGCTGGGCGGAGCGGGTGGCAGCAGCAGCAATCTCACCGGGAACATGATAACAACTGGTGGTGGTGGTGGTACAGCAGCTCCCGGTGGTGCCGGAGCAGGTGGTGGTGGTGGTGCTTTCAGCCGTCAGCGCAGCTTCGTGGAGTGGCCCAGCAATCCGGCGTCGCCCTACTACTACCAGGGTCCCTCCACCCAGGCGTCGGGGGTTAAGAGGCGCGACGCCAAGTCGGACATCGGGGTGCCCACGCGTCGTCTCTCCGGCCAGAGTATGACCAAGACGCAGCTGTTGTCGGGTGGCAATGCTCAGCTGGCCAACGCCGGTTGCTATCCGCTCCACTATGCCAGCAGCAGTGTTTCGGGAGCGGGCTACAATTCGCGTCAGCGAATGGGCGGACCGGGCGGCTCCATGCAGCCGGCCAAGTCGGACCTGTTTCTGTCCTACATCCATGGCGGGGAGTATGAGCGGCCGTACATCTACAACTACAAGATGCCATTGATGCCGGGCGGTGGTGGGTCGGGATCGGGTTCCCCTAAGCATCCCACGGCCTATCACATCTCCGGTTCACAAACCGCAGATCCACCGCCACCGCCAGCGCCGCTATACGGCGGCACGGCGCCCGCCAACGACGTCATGTACTATCAGTTCGACAAAGGAGCCGCCGCGCCATCTTCGTCCACGTCCGCGTCTGCACCCGCGCCCATTGTCCAGCAGCCGCGTCAATCCGGCGGCGGCGGCGGCGTCGGCGGTCCATTAGTGTATCTGCAGCATGGCCAGAATGCGTCCTCGTCGAGTGTCAACGCGGTGCAGCAAACTGTGAGTACGACCCGCGGTCCGCATGTGAGGTGAAAACCTGTCGCATGTCGCTGTCGATGTCTCGCTGTCTCCCAGCGATGTCTCCTAGTTGATGTTGATGTTGATTTTGATGTGGCTCTGTGTCCCCCTTGTGCCTCCTTGGTTCTTTCTTTGTGCAACTTGTTTTCCCATTGTGTTCTGTGCCCGCATGTCTGCTACCAGTGCCTGTACCTGTATGTTGCTCCTGTGTTCGCTCCTTAATTGAATCCGTATTTCACGTATCACTATCGCAGCCGAGCCAAGCACTTAGCGAACTGTTTCGCGCAATGCATGCCGTATACTTAATTTTTTTCCACGTTTTTCGTTGTATCTTCTTTTCGGTATTTCTAAAGATATATATGTTTGTGTGTTTGTGTTTGCATTCGTATTTGTACAAGTGTAATAAGTAACTAAAGCTTTTATGTTGATTATTTGGTAAAACTCATTGTAAACAAGGGAAGGGAGTTGGTCAACAGTGCTGCCACGATATAATATATATAAGAAATAGTAGAAAAAATACGGGGGGGATTAAATTATATCATATAAATTAACCATCATTGGTATTCCTATAAGGGGATGTTAGGGATCTTTCTAGAGTTTTTAAAACCCTTAAAGAGGTGTCTAAAATTGTGGTACAAAAATAAGTACAAGAATTTGTTTCCTAAAAATATTAATTCCATACTCTTAGACTCTTTTTCAGTGATTTTAAAAAACCTAGGTAATTTTTGGATTTATTAAGACATAAGAGTGTTTGTTTTTCTCTGATAAAGCACTAAATAATAATAGTAATATTATCCAGACATATATATCTATTTTATTCTAATTGTATTGTATTTTATAGTAAATCTTTGTCCTGATGAAAGCTTTTATAAAGATAAATATATATTCGTTTTCTTAAGACATTTTAAGTAACTAACATCATATTTCATTCTCTCTAAGTAACCTTAAAATTCAATCTATCCCAAATAAGGACAAAAAGCCAGCACTGTCACACACTGTCAGCCACTGTCTGTGTCCTCATACCCTAGAATTCCAAAGCCTTATCTTACACACTCCCTCTCAAGAGGACTGGTGTCTGTTTTTTTTCTATATTTTTTTGTTGGCTTATCAAAAGGAAAGTCTACGTCTAGCTCAGCACAGACTAGCGTAAAGTTGCTGCTATCTCAGTTGCGGGTTACTGGGAAATTTAATTAACTTAAATTTAAGGCGTGAGAAAGCCACTCGGGGGAGCTGGTCTCCATTCGGATTCCCTTGGAATAGTTGTTTGAATCTTTGGCAATAAACATATACCCATATCCCCGGAACTTTGGCCAACTCAAAAGTATGCTACGGAATTCTCGGGTGCAAAAGTTTGCCCAATTTCACGCATGCCTAATTAACAACTGAAATATTCCAACTAATTTCTGTTTTGGAGCACAAATAAATTACCCAAAAATAAAAGGTCATAAAGACCCCGGCAAGAGCGGGAGCGGGGCGGCAATAAAAGGGAATAAATAATAAGCAACTATTTGCGCTACATTATCCAAGTTTATATAACAGACAGGACCAGGACCTAGCTCTGCCCAAGCAAATAATTTCAACTAAAGTTGATGGCACGAATTTCGCCGCTACCAAAGCACAAATACTTACAATTCTAAAATAAATTCTGTGCCAGCTTCCCGACCGGGTCACACACGCATGTGTGTGCGAAAATACTTACACCATATACATATACATGTGTGTGTGTGTGTGCGTGTGTCCCAAATGGCCTCGGGAGCCAGCCAGAGAGTACATAGAAACATTTTCGAAATGTTTGGCATAATTTTGCTATAAAATAAATTTTGCAAAATTGTTTTTCCTAAGCCGGGAAGCAGCTTAGCGAGGAGCGGAGGCCAAGACAACGGCAACGACAAGGACAACGACAGCTTCGGCTTCGACGGCTACGGCTACGGCTACAACTTCAGCAGAAATAGCAGCAAAAGCAACGACATCAGCAAGGACATCAAATAAAACAAGCAAATCAAAAATTATGACAGCACAGCAAGGGGCAAGGGCGGCAGGGCCAGCCAAGCCGAAGGAAAATGCCGAACACGGCACCCAGGGACAGACAGAAGTTACACTCAAAAAAAGGGAAAATCCAGCAAATATTTATCAGATTTTAGACATTTCCTGAAGGCTTATTTCTGCACAAATATTTATCAATATTTTTAAAAGAGTTTAACTACCAAAATTAATAGAAATTCAGAAAAGATTTCAAGCTATAAAACTTTTAAATACTATCTTTCAATATTCTGTTTTAAATAGAATTAGGTAGTTCTCAGGATCTTGGATTCCTAAATGAAATCCCCACCTTATTAAATACTCAATAAATAGTTTAGCAATATATTTTTTTTCGAGTGAAGAAGGATATGGGATCGGGGACACCATCTTGGCCAGGCCAAAGTGGCAAAGTGCGCAGCCAGCGGCCAAGAGACAAACGCCAATGCTGACAACCCTCAATTGGTGGGCGGAGGTCGGCGGTGGGTGTGGCCATGTCCTCGCTTTCCCTCCGAAAAAGCAGTTAAGTCAATAAATTTACTGATTTAATGTGGCAAAAGTTTCGATTGTTGTTGTCTCTGTGTGCCATTTGTGCTGTGTGTTGTTTCAAGGGTTAGCAGTGGCCGGCGGCGACGGCGAAGGACTCCGGTCCAGTGACAGGGTTCGTCCTCGTGTAAAACGCCTGCAGTTGTTATTATATCCATTGTCCTTCCGACTGTTTTGTGTTATAGCCGCCTTGGGGCACACACCACACTTGGCCAAATCCGAACAAATGCTAGATTAACACAATTGGTAAGCAATAAAGGCAACAAACTTATTGGGCTTTAAGCGATGTGCTTATTGGCAGTAGCGTATTTGCTGGGATAAGCCGTTGGGTAATTCGTAAATAGCATTTACATTTAAGTAATTATTCAGCAAAGAGAAGCCATCTGAAGTTTCTTTAAATTAAACATTTTTCATAAATCCTTTCTGCAAAAGGCAAAGGTTAAAGGCCACAGAGCTTGCCATAATATTATGACAGCCTTGGTCAACACCATACAATTTTAAATTTAGAAAACAATGCCCCAAGTAAACAATGACCACAGCAGAATTTTCCATAACTCGGAATATAAAAAAAAGCGGTAATAAAAAATGCGAAATTGCCAATTGATTTATTGGCGTAAAACATTTTTGCTCCGTCAAATAGTGCGGAAAGTGTAAAAAAAAGCTTAACAAAGGGTGAACTTTAAACAAATACTCCTTTATTTGCGCTGCATCCGTGTATGATTTAATTATTCATCATGTCGGCAATTGAAAAGTACTAGACGAGTGGCAGGGGCGGCCCCAGCCACGCCCATCTGCCCTGTTTTTTACGACTCTAAACGTCCCTTTGTCTATTGACCTGCGGGCGGCATATGTCGCTTTTCCGCCATATTTTTATGCATTTTTATTTAAAATGTTTTATGCATATCGCGCGGATGGAAAATGGGGGTGGAAAAAAATGAGCGTTGTCTGTGGAAAAATAAAACGGAGATAACTAAACAGATCGGGTTGTTTGGGGGGGTAGATTGGAGGGTAATAATTATCCTTGATGGTGACAGTCACTAGACTGGAGCTCCCTGACATTGGATGCCTGTCCTTTTTGCCTTGAACCCGCGTGTTAATGAACGGGGCGTTTGACACTCGGCCACATTTATGCCAGACAATTTGATGCATTAGCGTGTGAGCACTCGTGTGTGTGTGTGTGTGTGTTAGCCATGGGCGTGTTTGCCCAATTAACACACACACAGATACAGACAAGAGGGCACACACCCATGCGCGGGGACGAAGGAAATTAATTAAATTCCTCTCCGGCTTCGACTAACGCTCGCCAAGTTTGTTTATGCAATCTTGTACGTGTTTCCATTAGGCTACAATTCAAAGTTCATTATTGAATGGAAATGGGCGTGGCCCGGGCCCACAGCCCCACACAAGAGGCATAAAAGATAAACTTCTCTTTTACGGCAACAAATACGATTTTCAAGTTGAATGCAATTTTAATTAATAGAAAATCAAACAAACTTGGGCCCCGTCTGGGCCCCTGATACCAATTTATATCTATATAGATATATATACAAAACAAACTTGTGCTCGGCAAACTTGTACCATAGTTGGCTACAAAAAGCATAAGCCGCCAGTACACAAAGGCCTTGAGCTTAAGTGAGTGAAGGATGCCTGGCCCCCCGTTACCGTACCGAGTCGAGTCTCCTTCGAGTATGTTTGTCATTTACAAATGAATCCCACCACTGGCCGGCAGCCATCTTACCCCACTTCCGGTCCGCCTTTGACTGCTGTGTGTGTGTTGACTTTTGGCAAGGAACTGGCAATCATAAAGGCATCAAATGTGCTACAAGCGAACGTGTCTTGGGCCAAATTGAATGAGCTTTTAAGTGTATTGAGATCGAGAGACAGAGCCAACTGGCATTCAATGCGATTACTTACCGCACATGTCTGCCACTCGAATGGCTTAATACATGGCTTAAATGCAAATCGAGAAGTGCTTTTATTTGTGATAGATTTTTAACTGATTAGGGTTTAAGGAAAAATGCAGGGGATTACCTGGGAAAAGAGATGTTTGCTGTTTAGAAAATGAGAAAAAGGAAAAATATTATTTTAGACTTTTAAATGAGTAAAAATAAAGGAAATTAAGGTAATAGATTTGGTAATAGATTTGTTTTCTCTTTAAAAAATCTAAATAGAAAGACAGTCAAGTTATTTTATAAAATTGAAGTTTTTAGTATTTAAACATTAGTTATTTGTCTTATTATTACCGGAAAAGGTTTACTAATATTTCTAGTGATTTCTCTAGCAATTACGTTATATTTTTACAATTATTAGTGAAAAAATATTACAAATTTTACTTTATATTTAAGGGACCTCTTCCTAAATGCTACATTACCTATATTGCCTTCAAAAGAATAAAATACCATAAAGAGGCAGGAAAAAGTAATAGAAATATTATTCTACAAATTATTATTTATGCAGTTTTGAAGAGCTTGAAACATATAAAATATTGCAGTAGTTTTTGAAACCACTGGAAACTCTCAAACGCACTTTATGAGTAGTTTATGAATCAAATTCCAAATGAGCAAACTAGTTGTTTCCCAACAACTTCAACTACCTTTTTTTTTGCTGGTGGAATTTAAAGGGGGGCCCGGCCCCGCAAAGCCAAGTCAACTAACCCCAGGAGCAAGGGGGAATCGCTAGCCGCTGTGCAATCAACAGAAGACCGCAGGGCACCCCTTAGCCCACCTAGTACCCACCTCAACCCATGGCTCACTTTAACCCACCTGTGCGCGCGGTTTGATTCCGCTGGTCAGCTGTTTGGCCGGCGGCCACAGTGAACGCAATCAGGCGGGGCTTTTGTTACCATTACCATTAGCATTGGCATTTCCTATTGTTGATACTGGGCATTGTTATTGTTTTTGTTGTTATTATTCCCAGCCTTTCATTGTGTGTAATTAAAATTGTGCAGCGCGAAAGTTTTGCCCCGCGGCAGTAATGATAATTTCATATGCTCGCCCCCCCGCCAACAAACCCAATTGCCATTTGTAAATTAATTAAAATACCATCGAAGCATATTTGGTTGATTTTGTCAATATTTTGCCAATTGAAATATTATTTATATAGTCAAATTGTGGATAAACAGCATGACATCCGTTCGTATCGCATGTATCTGAATGCCTAATTCGCAATTGTTTGTGTTCTGTGCGTTTGCATTCAATATCCTAGTCATAGTCATCTATCTATCTGTTATGTTAAATTAGTAATAACAATATTGTGATAAACAACTAGACCAGTAAGTGCATGCCCGGCTGTGCTAAAATTAATAAACAATAGTGTCTGATTAGAGCCCGATCCGCCTGCAAGAAAGCTAAACCTTGTTTGTATTTTCAAACCACTCCAAAAACCGAACCGAACCCCCCGAAAACCGATACCGATCCCCAAACCCTGAAACCAAATCGAAATTGGATGGGACAGACGCACTCGTCGCACTCCTGCAGTGAAGAGGACGAGGCCATGCTGGTCCTGGAGGCAATGCAACAGGACGCCCAGATGACCAACGACGAGACCGAAGACACTGACGATGAGGCGGCCGAGGCCGAGGACATGTTCGATGCGGATGCTCCGCTCATGTCGCCAACCGGAAGTCACAATAGCTCCAGCAACAACAACAACAACAACAGCACCCTCGGCAACTGCATTAACAACAACAATAGCAATCGACAGGCGACGGCAGCGACCAATATTAATTTCGATAATTGCAATGCGAATGTGTACGGGGGTCAGCTGGCGAAGCAACAACTGGGGCCAATTACCCCGGCCAGCCAAACGTTAAATTGTCCCAATGCCAACCCGCATCCGCATCAGAATCCAAATACCAGTAGCCACACCACCAATAGTCACTCCAATAGCCAAACAAAAGCCATAGCCACCTCCAATGCGAATGCGAATGAACACCCCACAACCCCCACAACCACAGCAGCTGCAGCAGCAGCAGCAGCTACTGCAACATCAACTGGCACCACAACAGCAGCAACGAACTCCAATCTGCAACAAAATCAAAACATTTCCTCCAGCTTAGAGATAATCCTATCGCCAATTATCCAAAGTAGTCGACGGTAAGTTTTTATTTTCAGTTTGTTTTCATTTCGGTTCCCTATGTTCGAGTACCGCTTGAAATGTAGGTACAACACTGTGCTACCTGCTGCCTGCTTCCGTTTCAGTTACAAGTTACTCGTTACTTGTTACTGTTTTCTGTTCTCCGTTTTTTTGTAGCTAACAAAGAAATAATACCGATACCGATACAACCTTTGACCTGCATGATAGAACGGAATAAACAACAGAAGTGACTTTGTCCCCCTTTAGTTGGAAATTGCAATTTTTTTCGTTCCCATGTTGGATTGAGCCTGAATGGCATATTGTGTGTGTGTGTGTATCCACTTTTGTTCCGGATAATGTTGAAGTTTTTAGCTTTGAGATGTTACCTTAGACCCAGATTGAAATGTTAAGAGGAGCTGGACAATGCAGCCTTTGTTTTAGAGCCCTATTAACCCTGTTGAATCCAGCTCAGTTGGACCATCAAAGTGTATTGATCATTGTGGTTATTTTTAGAAGAAACTAAGATAAATAGTTGCTAGTAAATAGTATGTTGAACTTATTTATAAGAGAAAACATCCCAAAACATTTACAAAAAGGTGTCGGCTTAGTATTTCTGAAATTAAATTAGATTTATAAGATTTGATTTAATATGAGTGTCTATCGGGCTCGAAGGACCAAATAGTAAAGAGCTCAAAAAGGAAGTTTCTTTTACTTTTGAGTTTTTGTAAGATACTCATTTTATTGTAACAATTCTTCGCTTTAAATAGGTGGCATAAGAATCCAGTCTTAAACTTAACTTAGACTATAACAAAGAATAAATATCCTTATGACTTCTTACAAGTTATAATTTAAGAGATATTCCAAGTCTACAATTTCAATTAAATTAAGTCCTTAGCAAGTGATTATGACCGGAATACCTTTTGTCTTTGTGACCCCATTTTCCCCGTGGAACATTAAATTTTATTGAACATCTCGGGAAATTTAAAAATCCACCCTCACCCGCAGCCGATACAGAGATACCGGGGCATACCCGAACATCTCCTTTAAGTGTGCGAAAACAAAAACGGAACGAAAACATTATAAATTATGTATTAATGTGCCCGTTAGGCCTACGCAACGCGGGGAGCACTCGGCCCCCCTTGGGGCTTTTGGCCTTCTCACCAAGCCAGCCAGGCAGGCAGCCAGCTGCCAATTTTCAATTGCCTTTGGGGAGGGAGGCGAGAACGATAACAATCGAGTGGATCCCGAACAATGGCTGGGCCTCCTCTCAGGCAAACATTCATTTTCATTTCAATTTCACTTGCTTCTTGCTTTCGTTCTGGATTTACATTTGATTTGACTGCGCTGCTGCGTGCGCCGTTTGTTTTGCTTTGCTTCCCTCCGATTTCCCACCGATTTTCCTTCTGCCAATGTCGTCTTGGCCTCTGCATCGTCTGCTTCGACGTTTTTACGCTTGGCGAGGCAACAAAAACGCACAAATATTTATGTAAGCCGACCGTTGGCGGCGATGGGGATGAGTTTTACCAGGAAATTCGACAGCCTATTTACAAATGAATAGGTTAATGTCATTGGGGCGGATTCTGCTGTTATGCTGTGTGTTGTTTACGAGCCAAACTTGGGCCAAATTGACTTTAAACATGTCAATTTAAATTTGGGACTAACAACCAGACCCATTTTCCTCTTATTTCCGCCTGTCCAGGCCTCTGCCACTGCCTCATTAGGAAAGTATGCTATGGCGCTGAAAAATATTACTCATACGCCGCATTGCACGCAGCCATTGAAGCAACAAAATGACAATTTCACAACAAATTAACTACGCAGCCAGGCGAGCAGACAGACCAACATTCGTACAATATATACACACACGAAATAATGTGTGTGATAAAGCCGGCAGGCGAGCTGGGAATTGCAAGTAAATGACCTTCAAACTCGATAAGCGAAAACAAAACAAGCGAAAGTGCTAAAAATATACATAATTTTCAGCACACGAAGACAAAGGACTCGCCCGCAACAAACAAACAAACACACACACACATAGAGGAAAATATGATAGGACACAAAACACTCCCGCACACAGAAACATTAAAATATACGAGGCTAGGAAAAAGCGAGCCGGGTAAATGATACTTCTGCCGGCTCGATGCCCCGATGTGCCTCCGACCCGCACATAAATACAAATTTCAACAAAACAACAGGCCACAAAACAAAAATAAACCCACAAAAAAATAAGCGATGAAAGCAAAAAAGGCGCAATGTTGCCAACAACGACATCCAGAGAACAAAAAAAATAACAACAACCCGGCTTGGCAAACATTTCATATCGTAGAAATACTTTGGAGCCAAATAAACAAAATTTTGTATAAGCAAAGAAAAAAAATAGAAAACAGTTGAAAGGGAAAATGGTAGCCTCTAGCGGATTCAGACCTTTGGTTACTCTTTACTTTAATTAAGTTAAATATGCCGGACAGCACAAAAATGTGGAAAGATTCTCAAAGGAATTAAATTTGTTAAGAAAACAGGAAAGTCATGGCGTTTACAGACATTCTTTTTATTTATAAAATCTGTTATATTTCTTTGATGATGTTATCTTTAATTTTTGTTTACTTTCTTTGGGTAAAGATAAACTTTTCTTTATTTTTTCAGTCTCTAAAAAACAGTCTCTGTACTTACTGATCTCTAAAATATGTAAAGGCAATAATTTTAGGCAGAATAATAATTTTAATATTTAAACTAAACCAAAAAAATTTTTGGAAATTAGGGCTTTTTATTAAGTTGACTTCTACCTTTCTTAAAAAGTCTTGCACATTCGCTGCACTTTCCTCCAGGGTACCTGGTACCTACATCCTGACTCTATACAACCCTATCTCTGTATAAGGGTATTTCCACAAAGGGTCGACCTTGGCACAACAACGACAGCTCTTGTTTTTCCGTCCCCGATATGACCCTCTTCTTCCTCTCTACGCCGAATGCCCTTAACCCCTGGCTTTCGGCCATTTCCAAGCCCATCGCGACTTGTGGCTGTGTGGGTTTCCCAAACACGCCATCGAGGAAAGCGATGGCGGTGGCAACAACAAAGGCGAAATGGCAAAAACTTTACGCATTTTTGTCACAGAAGGAAAATAGAAAACGGAGAAAAAGGGAAAAGTGCTGAAAATGTTGAAAGTGCCCGAGTGGCAATCGTAAATTTGACGCACATTTTTTCCGGAGCAAAGGGGGCGGAGAGATAAGCTTATGAATGGCTATATAAAAACTCAACCCACTGTTTGCAGCGTTCATTTTGGATTTCTTTTTGGTTTATGATTAAATTAAGTAATTATTTGTGTTACGGCGCCAACTGGAATGATAAAAAGTATTCAATTTGTGGCAGGCCGGAGGCGATAAAGCTGGAATTTACTGCGGCCATAAACTGTGGCGAGAGGCACTTAAACTATAATTTTGTTGTACATTTATTTTCGAATTGAAAAGCAGCACAATAACGTATACGCACCGTAGTCGCTAGAACAAACTAACAAGCCCCGACTCATTTACTTACATAACACACACTCACCACACCACACACTTAACACACGCAACGCACACTCACTCACCCAGCCCGGGCAGTGGAAAACCTAAATGCGAAAATCGAATAACCAACAAGGCAACTTTTTCTAACATATGCAAATATTTTCTCTCTCTCTTCCATCTCTTCCCTTTTTCTTCCCCCATGCAAACTGCATTTCTTTTCATGGAACTGCAACGAACTACTGCAAATACTGCAACTACAAATGCAACTGCAACTGCCACTGCAAAACAACAACAATGCGAACTGCAGAGCGCAATTGTAAGCGAAATGAGCACAGAATTGTGAGAATTAGCTAAATTTAATTTGCAATAGCCAAAGCCCCCCGACCACGCCCATGCAGTAACAGCTGGCGGGACAGCCTGCCCCTCCAATCCGCCGCCCACAGCCTTCTGCAAACTTTGGCTGCAGCAGCAACAGCAGCAGCAACAGCAACAGCAGCAGCAGCAACACTCGCAGCAGCAACAGCAACAGCAGCAGCAGCAGCTCTACGAACAAGAGCAGGCTTGGCTCTAGAAAAGAATAAACAACATGTAAGTGGAAAGTTAAATGGAAACTACATGCGGGCCCTTGCTGCAAAGTATGCTATGGAAGGCAGCAGCAAACCGACAAGCCAACATCAACAAGCAGAGCTGAGCAACAATAAACAACATTTAAAAGCCGGCGGGGCCAAAGTTGAGCTAAAAGTTTTGCATTGCGTTGCGGGTTTGCAAATTAAATGCACATTATGCCAACATGTAAATAGATAATGTAGCGAGTCTCTCTCTCTCTGTGTATGTGTGTGTATATATGTTAGTTCCCGGGTATTTTTCGAGTTGAGAAACTTAATCAGCTAAGCAAAAAAACAGAAACGAGAAGTTAGCTTAAGACGCGAATAATCAAAAAGCCAAAAAAGCAAATGTATCTCACAGATAAACAACAGCAATTGGGGGCCGGGCCGAGGCTTTTGGCTGGAGCATAAAAGCAAAAATAAATTGTGCGTTAATGATAAGCGGCGCACATTTCAGCGGCATAAAATTTATTAAAATATGCGCACAAGACCCAGACACTGCCGAACAAGGAAGCGAAAAACTTGGGCCCGGCCCCCAAAAAAGTAGGCAGCACAAACATATTTATGCCAGGCACACGCGCACACACAAGGATATGCGGATACGCGGATACGCAGATACACAGATACAAGGAAATCGTTAGCGATAAATATAAAATTTTATTGTTGTGCTTGTAGCCAGCGTATCGTGTGTGTGGGTGTGTGCAGGCCTGGAAGTAAATTAAATATACGTTTTTATTAACTACTAAGAACCAATTTGATACGCATTTAAATAATGCCTCTTACACAAGAGCACACAGAATTATGTAAAATTTAATTTTACTGCCAGCAGCAGCAGCAACGAAGAAAAGCCAAATAAATGTAATAGCCTATGTATGTAATTTAAATAAAATATACTCAAATATGCAGCACTATTTGTCTGTGGCCCCGAACTACTTACTTACTTATGCCAACAACGTCCAACAATTTCAATAATATTTGTGTAAGCCTAGTTAAACAGCCACGCAAGCGGAGAACTCTTGACCATATATACTTTAAGCCCCATTTAGCTTAGTTTAATCATTTGCAAGTATTTTAAGTCCGTCCGTTTGTGGTCCTTGCCCCCTGAATTATGTAAATATCGAGAGTCTCCCCTCCCTTTCTCTATATCTCGTCCTCTCTCTTAGCGACTTCAATCAGAGTCAAAAGAAATATAATATTACTCAACGATTTGTGTGTGTGGTCAGATTAGTAACGAATATGGAATGCATATGAAATATTATCGATTTAAAACACTTATACAATCTACTGCATATTGGTGTAAACGAAGGGGAAACCCAAATATATACGATTAAATGTCTCTAACAAGATTTTACAATGAGTGTGTCACTTTTATATAAATATATATCTAATATATACAATAAAATTACAAATAATACAAAATAAACAGCCAGCGACATTTTATACAAAAAACCATTCACAAAGCACATTTTTATTCCATTTGACGCGGCAATCTAAAGTGTGGGGGTCTATCTGGGGCTAAATAAGAAGGAATGCCACCCTCCGGGCCACTTGAGCCGGAGCGAAACAGTAAAAAGCATAACAGCAGCAGCCCAAGATAAGCCAGCCCGTGGACAGGATGGCCAAGTCAGCGCCCGGGCCAAGTTAAGTCAAGTCCCGACGATAAGCAGCCCAGATGCCAGAAGACAAAGGCGGCAGCGTAGGAAACTTTCAAGGCGAGTCACACGACAATGCCCGGGGTTCGGGGTCCGAGAAATTAGCCAAGTTACTAGCAGTACGCAGCAACAGCACAAAGGAATGCCCCTTCACGAATTATGAATGGCCTTGCATAAGCTCAGCTCAAGTGGCCCGGCCAACAAAGAGGGCCAAAAGCAATCTCAAGCAGCTGAGCTGAGAAATCAGTTTCCACTACAGAGAATATAAAGTGAGAACTACAGTCGGTCCTTATAAATTATGAGTGTGGGGTTGCTGCTAAATACCAAGTTTCCTTTTTTGACAGCGACATAAGTAAGTACTGTAAGTATCAGATTGTAATGGCTATATTTTGCAGACTTTATTCCTGAACAAATAAGAAGGGGTTATTTGCGGTAAGTGCCCATTGCTTTACCAACGAACTTTAAACTTAAATATATTGTTTATTAAAGCTTAAAATTGTTTGATTACAAATACCTTTTATGTAAGAAAAATACAAATACTTTTAACTTTGTTATTTAAGGCTATCACATTTCCCGTTTGTATTTATGTTTATTGTAATCTCAGATTCCGACTCTTACTGTGTTTATACCATTAAATACATACATATTTGAATACCTGAAGTCAAACGCATAAACTTTTACACATGAATTCTAGTAAATTTTACTTTTTTCACTTTAACTTGTGTACAGTTTCAGACTTCAGTTGGCAAAACCACACCATTTTATGGAATGAGGCCGAATTCCAAAATATTATCACGAATACATGATATTTACACTCCATTTCACCGTATTCATGTATTCTATACACAAACTCGGCTTCGCATGAACACAGCCAAGCCAAGATCGATAGCAGATGGCAGAGCTGCAACCGATAGCATATCGCACATATCGTACACACTATCGATAGCTTAAGCTTTGCAATCTACCGATAGTACGCGTGTTAAATTATAGCAGAAAAAACTTCTTTACATTAAATAAGAGCAAAGTACGGCATTGTCTTTATTTAAAATAAGCCTTGGCATTTTCCCCAACATTCCTTCGTGCAATTAAAGTACACATCCATAAAAGTTAACAAGAAAACTCGCTTTCAGTAAAACCAGCTGTAAAAGGGGCACAAAGGCTGCGTTATCGCAGGCAGCCTGGTGTGAGACTTCGAACTCGACAATCCAAAGCCATTTGATATTAAAAAAAAAAAAAAGTATACTTCAACACTTGAAGTTGTTGGTGCACAAAAGGCACCAAAAAGCAGCCACTAAACACAAACACACATCCACGGATCGGGTTGGATGATGGCATCCCAGAGCAAGAGCAATGGCCTGCCCAACAAGGTCACCACGGTGGTAGCCACCAATGCTTACGGGCCGGACGTGATGACCGAGATCAGCTACACGGACGCAAAGGTTGTTGGCAACGGCAGCTTCGGTGTAGTCTTCCAAGCCAAGTTAGTGCCCTCCAACGATGCGGTGGCCATCAAAAAGGTCCTGCAGGATCGACGTTTCAAAAACCGTGAACTGCAGATTATGCGCAAGCTGCGCCACGACAACATCGTCACCCTGCGGTACTTCTTTTTCTCCAGCGGCGAGAAACGGGACGAGGTCTACCTCAACTTGGTGATGGAGTTCCTGCCGGAGACGCTCTACAAGGTGGAGCGCCAGTACGCCCGGGTCAAGCAGACGCTGCCGGTGAACTACGTCCGGCTGTACATGTACCAGCTGCTTCGAAGCATGGCCTACCTGCACAGCATGGGCTTCTGTCACAGGGACATCAAGCCGCAGAACATGCTCATGGACTCGGAGTCGGGTGTGCTCAAGCTCTGCGACTTCGGCAGCGCCAAGCAGCTAATCTCCGGGGAGCCCAATGTATCCTATATCTGCTCCCGATACTACCGTGCCCCGGAGCTCATCTTCGGCGCCACCGATTACACTACCAAAATCGACCTATGGAGCGCCGGCTGCGTCCTGGCCGAGCTGCTGCTCGGACAACTGCTCTTCCCGGGCGACTCGGGCGTCGATCAGATTGTGGAGATTGTCAAGGTGATGGGTACGCCGTCATCGGAACAGCTACACGACATGAATCCGCAGTACAAGCAGTTCAAGCTGCCGCAGCTAAAGCCGCATCCCTGGCCCAAAGTCTTCAGGATCCGCACGCCTCCGGAGGCCATCGACCTTGTGTCCAAGATGCTCATATACTCGCCCAACAGCCGGATCTCACCGATGGTGGGCTGTGCGCATTCCTTCTTCGACGATCTCCGCCATGATCCGCACCAGCTGCTGCCGAATGGCCGCCCCCTACCGCCGCTGTTCAATTTCACGGAATACGAGCGTACGATCGATCCGGACGTCATGCCGTTGCTCTATCCGCGGCCGGATAATTCCGCACCATCTGGCTTACACAAGGACAGTTCGGTGCCAAAAAACCGAAATCGGAACGCCGCCGGTGAGGAGAGCGCCGGGCCCAATCAGTCGTCCGTGGCTCTCCCGAAGACCTCGGAAACGGCGGGCAAGAAAATGACAGTCCCATCGGCGCCTCCGGAAGCTCTTCTCCAATGCCAAGATCTGGGCAACGGCGACCATGTGGCAGTGGGCACTGTGCCGTTGGAAACCTTTAGCCCAGAGGAGTCCAACTTCCCGGATAGCGAGGAAGCGGATGCCAGCGCCGAGGATTGCCTGGACGAGGATGCGGCGGATGAGCAGGACACCTATGACGACGATGATGAAGGGCAGTTCAATAGTGCCGACAGTAACACCGCCAGCGACGAGGTGGACGAAGACTCGGACGATGACGACTTTGGCGATGAGGCGGACTGTGAATAACAGCGAACTTTCGCTTTACAACGAGGTTCCTTTGTAATTGTATTCACAAAATCAATCGAAAACTCCAAATAATATTCATTAAAACCACAAAATTCCAATTCAAGGATTAAAATAATATAAATTGTACCCACAAAATTCCAATTGAAGCATAATAATAATAATTATAATTTTTTGTGTCTTTACAAAGATGGTACCTTTTAACCAAAGACAACACAATGTTTAATATGCGTAACGCCACAAGAATTTCCAGGCTAACTCCAGGGTCTCTTGATATTTTCTTGATAGGTCGGAGAAATTTGTTTGCATATTCCAATTAAAAATGCCTGGGCCTTACGCATTTTATAAATATGAGGTATTTGCTTTCTTTAGTATAATAGTATCTTGAGAGATTTCTGATCATATTAAACCCTTTTCTAGAAACCAAACTAAGGCTAAACTATCCCCGAGGAAGATTTGTGTAAAACATTTCTGTTAATGAGCCTGTTTCTGATAAGTTCCCAGATAAAGGCCATCAAGAAGTTGAAAGACTGTAATTCATGGCATTTAAAACCGCCGTCAAGCAGAGTCCTAGTCCGCACAGGGCCTCGCCAAATGGACATTCGAATGAGGGCCTAAAAATATACTTAATTATTTAAATGCCAGCAAAACACACACACAAACTCACATGCAGTAGGGGTGGCGCCTTGTCGCGGTCGTCCTTGTTGAGTTCGTCCCGAATATAAATTTCCGCGCTTTATGGCTGTTCAAATACCGGAATGTAGAGACCCCGAAAACAGGAGTCCGGCACGCACACATGTCCTGGCCGTAGGCTAGTCACATTTCCTGCCGAGTCCTTCGTCCTTTCTATCCCTCGCTGTTTGTGTGTGTGTGTGTTTGTTAATGTGGTAAAATGAATTTTCAGTTTCATTAGTTAAATTGAATAATGGAAAACTTTGTTCGCCGCATTTGACTCATTGTTGTTGCTGTTGTTGCTGTAGCCTTGTCTGGCCTGGAAGCGAAAGTTACACTTCCGTTGGCACAACCACACGCACACACACAGTCACCCACAGCCAGGACACTAACTCACCCCGCCCGAACGAATACACACAGGCAGCCGGAGAGCCAGGCAATAAAGCAAATTTATGCAAACGATAAATTTCGTGCGAGGCAAAATGTTTGTTTTGTTTTGTTTTCGCCAGTTGGTGTGACGTCAAGGGGGAAATGCCGGCTGAAATATCCCGAGAACGAGTGTAGTTAGTGCCTCTAAGTAGCAGTTACCAATTACTCTCCGCTTCTGCTAAAGAGAACAGATGGTAAAGTTTTCCAATAGAGGTACACAAATTAAAGAATTTAATCCGTTTTTAGTTTTAGTTTATATTAGAATTATATATTAATTATGTTGCAGTTGGAATTAAACAAAAGGTCAACTCTGAAATGGAAAAAGTTTTCAAATAAACTGAAATTAAATGTGGTTGCTGTGTAAAATATATATTTGTCGTTACAAAAATAATTAAATACTTCAGAAATTAAACTGAAATTGCGAGTTAAATAGAGGAAACCATGTAGTGGATGGAATTAAAATATAAAAAAAATATTCCAGTCTTCGGAGGTGCTACAGAAAACACCTAAAAAGGATATAAAATTATGCTGCAAATGTTGGGTAACTCAATAATTGCATTGCAAACTCTAAGACACCTTTTAAAGAGTCTAAGTATTATAATAGCATAGATAGAAAGAATATTTCCAATACCTAAATAACCCCAAAGAAATAACTATTATTACTTAGAAAGCTACACATTTAATTTAAAGAAAACATCGCAGCATTTTCTACTTTCATTTACTTTTAGTTTCCGTTATCCTTCGCTGCTTTTAGGATATGCAAAGTTTAAACTGTACTTTCATTAAGCGAGAAGTCAAGCGCACACACACGACTCCTGACTGCTGAATACGGGATACTGAAAATCTTTCGCAACAGCGATTACTCGGCAACACTAACAGGCAACCGCAGGACCACACGGCTGCGGGAATACAGCGGAATGGAAGAGCAGGACGAGCAGACACTCCTACGGCACGGCTGAGTAATAAACACGCCGATGACTATTTACAAAGTGTTAGCTGACGATGGTGCTTGTGCGGGTGTGCGGGTGCGGGTGTTTTCGGGTGTTGCTTGGGTGTCTGCAGCCAAACCTTTGACTCAAGTGAGATTACGATATGCTACATAATAGAAACCCAGGCAGCCATGAAGGTGGATAAGCGGAGGCGGTGCTCCAGTGAGAGGATGGGAGGTGTCTGCAGCAGAAGGACGACTCCAATACTCGCCAGCAATGAAACATTTTTCGGGAACAGCAGCCAAGGGGCACATGGCCGTAACTTGCAGGCATTTTACGGCCTTTTGGGCAGCAGTCCGAGGTGTGGGGTAAGCAGCCTCCTGTGGAGCAGGACCAACTGTAACTGTGGGGCCAGGACACAACGCTGCTCTGTCTGTTCTCTGTGCTCAATGGCTACTAACAAGCAGCCAGGCCCAAGGTGAATGCGGTTAAAGTGTTTTCGGTTAAAGCATTCGTGGGCCAAAGCATTTGCATAAACAGTAAAACCTTCGCACCAACGCCAAACAGGCAGGCAAACAAGCAAACAGACAAATAAACACACAAACAGACGCAGAGATAGAAATACAAGCTTACAGGCAGACGGATATATCCAGGAGATATCCTGGGGATAAAAGGGCAGCAGAGACTGGGACTTCCTGTTGCTATTGCAACTGCCTGTCGAGTGCCTGCAGAATTATTCTATTTCCGTTTCCGGACACGCACACTTGTAGCTAGCCGAGTCGAAAATGCGCCTGCGGTTGCTACCTTTCTGCGCCCAGATAAATTTTCACTAAATGCACTTTTAATGGGCTCCACACGGGGCACTCGGCGAAACTAACCCGAATCCGGAGACCCGAAACGAAACCGGAACAAACCAAATGAGCCGCCAGAGATGTCTCATATTTAAGTGGAATAATTAATATTTGGCACTGATTTTTGGGAAAATTACCTTTACCAGGATTTTTTTGTCGTATTTATTTTACAAGTTTTCCATCAGCAAATTGAAGATAAAATATTCCTAATAATTTATTACAAATATTAATAGGAAACAAAATATTAAATAGATTATTGGTAAGGCCTTACCACTATTACGTTCTCAAAATGTAAGTTAAGAATGTATTTTAAATTATTCTTTATACTCTTGATTGGGAGCCTATAATTTAGTTTGAGTATAGCTTTTATAAATATTTTTAAACTTGTGCCCCAAGCTTGTATCTCAAAGTTGTATCTATGTATAAATTATATACTTCTAGCGTTCGAAAGAAGACTAGAAAATAAATTCACATTGATATGGCTTGATCTTTATCCTTTTTTCAAAACCAATCTCATCGGAAAGCTAGAGCTGCTCATCTCTGGGCTGCATTGGAAATTGTATATGTTGCTATTTTTCGACAGTCAGGATGGGAGCTGGTTGTTGGAGAGGCTTTGCACCGGGCTGGGGGAGACTGCGGCTGCGGTTTGTCCAAATAAAGCAGTTGAGTTAGTTATGCGCAGCTTGCGGTTTCGCTTTGACTATTTTTGCGTGCAGAAATGCGAAATGGCAGCGGGGTAACGAGCTTGGTAGAGCCTGTGTAAGCGGCAGACAGAGACTAATTAGGAAATTGTGCGCTTTAATGCAGTTGCCCGCAACTAAACGCATAAATTTGTTATTGAATTTACACGCAAAAGCCGTTACCAGGACCTCCTGGAAGCGATGTATTTTTTTGGGAGACGACAACGACAAAACTGTAAAAGTTGCGCACAAAAGCGTGACACAGCAGCAGCAGCAGTGTCCTGGCCACATGTTGGCCATTTATGCACTTGAACTTTTGCTGCTCAAAGTTCCTGGCTAAAACAGAATCGAAGTTTTAATTGGATTTGCGATTCAATTAACAGATTTGTCAGCATGTAAACAGTTTTATGATGGCGCAACAGTGACAGGACCTGCCGAGTCCTTGGCAATTGCAGTTGCACCTCTGCTACTGGGGCTGAATGAAATTTATTGAAATTGATTTGCCATTTTAATGGAATTACTGTGGCCAAGATGAGAGCATTCCCAGAGCGCCGTTTAATTGAAATCTTTTAATTAGTTTGATTTTCCAATCAAGTGGCATCGAAGACAAACAGGAGGAGTGGCCATAACCCAGCTCAATCCCAGTTTCAATCCCCTGCGGTTGATGGTCGCTCCTTCTTTCAGGTCCTGGGACCCGCATTGTCTGCCATTTAAGGAAAGCCAATTAGTTGCAATGCCTTGAAGTATGCTTTTGGGGCTGTGGGCTACGCAACTGTCTCGACTCGGGGTCGGGTTCTCAGCTCCGAGTTCGATATCCATTATGTTGTTCACGTCGATTGTCTGTCGATTACAAAATCCCTCGTCCTCCCCTTCCGAGTGCGCTATGCAAAAGCCTTCTCCATTCTCGGAGTCGAGTCGTTGCGCAACATAATCATTATCCTTGGCTTAGCTCGAGTGGCAGTATGTACGGGGATGGGAAAGGGAACTGCGTCGTGGCTGAGAGTGGGTCTGTGCCAGGCTCTGCCAAAGGATTTCGCCTATTGATTCCACAAAGTGAAAGCCAAATCCACATGATATCAATTTGCTTTCAACGTTGCGCCGCTGGCGTAAATAACCGAGACAGCCAGGCAGCCTGGCAGCGCACCATAACACAGTACAAGCGTGGATTTTCCGGGGATTTCGGTGCTCTCGACATTTTGGGAGTGGGCCCGGGAGTTTTCCCTGAAATAACAGCGACTTCTAGCGTCAGAGAGAGCGGCCGGGTTCAATGGCTCCTGATGAAAGGCTGAGGGGATGCTAATGGTGCGGCAGATATCCCAACTGCAGCCACAGCCGAAATCAATTAACTAATTAATCTGCTAGTAGAAACTATTCAGGGATTAGTTGAAGTCTAAATCATCACCTAACAAGAGGGATTATTTAATTAGGAAATGGCACAGTGACTTAATATAATATTGCATAACAAATACAAATTCACACTGAATAAGCTGTCTCTCTTTATTAAAAACAATTGTGATTTCTTTATTACCGAAGACAACCGAAAACCACTTTAGTTAATTACCAGGTGTTGTCTATAAGTTATATTTTATGTTTAAAAGCCTACAAATACAACAAGTTAAGGCTAGAAATCACTTCTGCTAAGAACTAGTCTGTCTTCATGTATCCTGAACACTTTCGCTTCCTTTAGCAGCTGCGTTAACCCTCCCTCGACACCCACTTATAACCAACCATAACTTATATTAGCTCATCACAGGCATAACCAATTAGGGAGCCCCTTGCCCCCGAAGCTGGCGCTTAATTTCTTGCCACAATCCGCAAGTTCGCAAGCCAAACTCTGTGGCGAGCTCTAAAAAAAAAACAAAAGCGAAAACGCAACAAACCCGGCAACAAATCCATTATGAGCTTATGCCGCGAGCGTAATGCAAACTTTTCGCACGAATCGCGAGCTTCACTTTTTCCACTCTCGCCTCTGACAGCGTCGAGCAATTATTTTAAATGCGCCGTCAACGCCGTCGCCACCAAACACAAACTAACCAGACAAACAGCGGGGATTCCGGCGGAGAGGCTCCGGACTCCGCGGAGCTGGAAATCCGCCGAGTCAGAGGCAGTGCCGGGACCGGGACCGTACGTGCATAATTAATTCAGCGCATAAATTCAAGACGCCGCCCAAGGAGCCACGACAGCGGGTAAGTCTATGAAATTATAAACTTTATCCTTTCGCGGCTCGAGTGTCAAATGGCGACTGGCTTTTTGATGTCGCCAGACAGTCAGAGAGACACGACTTTAAATAAATTAAAAACGTGAATGGTTGTGCCAAAAGGAAAACGCTCCCCGAACGCCTAGAATGGGAAACTGTGCCGGGGAATCCCCTGGCATGGGAAAAACTAATCCAGATGTGGGGAAAACTATGCACAATGTTGCCGATACAGATCAAACAACTTTCAGATAATTAAAACTGAAAGAGAAGAATAAATTGTTCGGTGAAGTGAAAGATATCACGGAGGAGCCAGAGCCTGGCAGATGGATATGCAAATCCACGCAAAGGACTCAGAAATGGATATGCAAATTGCTGCAGAAAAAGCAAAAGAAAGGTAAACAACATAAGTAAGGACCGAAATGAAGAGCAAGTTAAGGTGAATGGTGAAAAAAGCCCTGATCAAATATGGAAAAAGGATTGAGAATGGCAAAAAGCAGCAAGGAAAACGCTCTGTATCATTGTATCTATCGATGTTTACCCTAACTTTAAACCTGCCGGAGCCTAAATAATAACAATCCAAGCGGAATTCACAGTTCTAACAACTTTTGCACTCTCTGCCATTTTCATAAAAAACATAGAACTGCTGTCGCCTCTCCTATTTCAGAGACCCATTTCCCATTTCCCCTAGAGTGTTTCCGAGCTCTCAATATTGTGTGCTTCAAGTACTTTTGCTCTTTGCATTTTCGCATTGTCAGCAGACGGCGTCTGCTCCACATCCTTTGATGCCAGCCAGCTCGGCTTTGGTCCTGGCTCCTTAGACTTCTTTGGTAATTGAAAACGCAAGTTAATTTCTCACTTGCCTGTTTCTTTGTTTGCTGACTGACTGGCTGAGCTCTCAAGAGGAGCCGGGCACTGTCGCACTTATTGTATTAAGAAGATTTTTCGGCAAGTTTTCGTAATTAGTAAAGTTTTGATTGTACGCCAGCCAATGTTCATTTGCGAGATTTCTTCGTCAATTGTTCTCGTCCTCCTCAAATTGATTTCAGTCCATGAAAATCAGCATAAGCCGACAGCTGGCAGCATTTTGCATAAATACTGCCCGAGTCCTTGGTCGCTCCTCCTGACTCCGAGTGGAAGGAAGGCTATCAAAAGCAGCTTTGCACTTCATTCGCTCCGGAGTCCAGAGTCTCCGTTTCTCATGTGCAGTCGAGGGTCAGAAAGTGCATAAATTTGCAGGTGAAAAACTGTTGACCAGGGGTTCCAGTGGTGACTGTTTGTTAAATTTCGACAGAGATCTGTTAGATTAATATGTCTTGTTTTTATAATTTTTGAGAATGTTTAGAACTTACAATTTTCTTAGAATTATCTTTTAAAATGATTAAAGTTCTAAATATCTAGCTCGATGGACCAAAACGTAATGAAGTCAACCAAATTAAGGTTAAAATGTGCTGAGTTTTTGTAAGAAATTAAATTTATTAATCAAAATTATTCGATTTATATTGGTGACATGAAGGTCTATTAATTGAATGCTTTTATTTTTGTACCTCAAACTTACCAGCAAAACACTTATTGGCATCACTGACAGCGACCGCTCACAGTGAACAAGAATCGTCAAGGAAGATAGGTTTTTGCGATGCTTCGATTGGCAGTATTTCGAAACAGACCACTCACTTCCTTCAGACAAATCCAGGACTCGTGTCCGTCCCTTGTAAGTAGCTTAGAACTTGTTTTACCCACCGAGGCGGCAAAAAGTGCGCACTTCATTGATCAGCACATGCTGGGAAAATATTCAAAAATTCGGAGCTCGGTCGGGCACAAAGCGATAAGCAAATGCAGATGAAGTTTTTTCCTCATGTAATGGAGCATTTGAATTTGCATTTGCATGCGGAATGTCGGGCGAAACTTTGCCGCCAACGCAAAAGATGACAAAAAGCGATGGCAGCGTCCAGCTAGTGGCATATATCTTCGGTTCCACCACACACCACCGATGCAGGTGCCAGCGACAATTCTCCCAGTCACGTCAGGATCAAAAGCAGCGCAAAAAGTGCAGACAGGGCGCGACATGAACGATGGAGGAGAGAGCGATGCCAGGACATAGATGCGAAAACAAACTGTCATGTGGGAAAATATGCGTTGCTGTCCTGCCCCGTGTCCTGTGTCCTCTATCCTGTTTGGAGTGGTCCGTTCATATCCTGCCGGCTCGGCATCCGGCGAGAGCGGCCCTGGCACACACAAATGAAGCCTTGATGGCATCAAATCGTGTTTGATGATGGCCAGCGATAGCATTCTGGGCAGCAGGATGGGCAGGTGTTTGTCGGGTTGTCCATTGATTGATTTTGCCCTCCTGCAAAACAAACTAATAAGCGAAGGTAAAGTCCGCCCATCACAGGGACAGCGAGGCGTGACAGGGCTTTTATGGCAGTGCAACAGTGCGTATGCGTGTTGCACATTGCACATACGCCGGGAGTGGCGCGGTGGCAAGTGCATTTATAACGGCAGCAATCGCTTTTAAGCGCCCAACAATGCAGCTTCCACGCATGAACAGTTCGCAGCTGGATCAAAGTTGCCGGCGCATACCGCACGCACACTGATGGCATCGGTTCACACACCCCGTCGATAGTCGCTTTTGTCAACCAACCAACGAACACACACCTTGCTCAGGCAGGCAGGTGGGTGGGAGGAAGGGCACACCTATGGATAGGTGGGTACCTCCTGCCGAATTCTACCGGATTTATTCAATGTGTTACTTACAAATTGTTGGAGCCGAAAAAGTGAGTAAGGTGAGTGTGTTTATGTTTCTTTTTATACCTTTAGAGGTATTCTCTTGGCAGTCTTTAAAATATATATCATTTTACATCTGTTTGTTATTTATTTATTTGTATTTTAAAATGTATTTAAATTATAATATATTATTTTACGCTCTATGGAGCTTTATTTTTAACATAAACTAGTTTTGAACTAACATATTTTAAGCTCGAATTTGTCACGGAAATTTACATACTTATTTTAAATAGTTTTCCTTATTAATATTTAATAAAAAATATAATATAATATTGTCCTGATACAATACAATACAAATTATTTACATACATATTGTAACCATGGCGACACCTGGCGAAACATTCACTAAACAGTATGGTACCAACAATATTCTGCGACGCCGAACGGCCCCGCCACTTTGAACAGAAATATATTTATTCACATTCACAAATATAAGTTTTATTTGTTTCATTTAAAAGTCGATTTAACTGTTGATATTTATGTATTTATATATTTACACTTAAAGGTTACAGTTATACATATATTTTCAAACTTACTCTAGACCTCTAGACATGCTTAGAACATGTAAATTTACTTCGGTTTTTACTTGGTGTGGAGAATTCGTTTAAGTAAAGATACATTTCTGTTCTATACTTTGTATGTATTGTGTACATTGTATACATACACAATGTAAAATAAAATGTATGTAAATACATGTAAATACATTTGTAATACACAAAATATTATGGCCTAATTTATGAAGTCTTATAAAATAAGGTACAATCCGATTAAATTTAAAAAGGAAATAAATAATAAATATTTATGAACGATCTCTGCATTTATCGATTTAAAAACGATTTTTAAATACCAAAAACATAGCCAGAAACGAACGTTAAAGAAAAGTCTATACAAATCGATTTAAATAAATTTTTTAATGCAAAGACAAATATAAAAAATTACATTATTAATAGGCAACGCTGAATCTTTGAAATTTCTTAATGCTAAATTATAATTGCTAGGAAATTAGAGTCTAAATTAATATTTATAATAACATTAATGGCAAGCGTTTGACATTTTTATTACTACATAGCTTAAACCTTTGTTTAGTTAAGGAAAACCCACAAAAGCTTACTAAAAATTACTTTTTAAATATCCCACGCCTCACTCCCTAGGTTAGACACACGAAAGCTCGTCCAGGACATGCGCACAAGGACTCGTCTGACCTTGGATACAACAATAAAAACCCGAATGCCGGAGAGCAGCAACGCAAAGCTGATTGTGCCAAGCCGAAAATTTATGCGCGGCCAACAAAGGCATTTGAATCGCCGTCGCGGCAAAACCAAATAAAGAAAAAAAAGCCGAAGAGCCGGAGGAAACCGAGACGCATAAGTGCCAGGCCCAGACCCATGGCCAACCTCCAAAGACCCTTGATGAATGCCTGCGCGTACAAGACCAGGGGTTGCGAGTGGCCAAGTGTGTAATTTGCAGTTCGGAAAGGTTCTCAGGCAACGTGGTCTGCCCTCTTATCAGAGAGCTAGCGGAGGGAATGCCATGCTCGACTCTGCTCTGCTCTGCGGATTGCTCTCTCCGCAGCGGATACTGATGCTGATGATGCTGTAACCACGAGCACGCCGTCAGTAGAACGCGAACTGTGGCCACGACAACGGAACGGGTCTTGAGGCTTACACACAATTCTTTCCCTCCCGACAAACAACGTAAAAGTATCTACTTTAAGCCAGAAATAAAAGTTCAATTAATAAATAAAACACAGAATTATTTTAATACATTTCAATAAAGGCCTTATAAAGATGTGTAAAAGTATTTAAAACACGCTGGGCTTTAACTCACGGAAGTTGTTAAGCCGCAACAGAAAATCAATTTAAATTTGTGTGTAAGTAAACGCCCCCTCTCGAATCCGTGACATTTTGTCCTGTGAGGCTATTTTTGGTTTTTGCGCGTCACAAATGGCAATCCATGACGTTACAATGGCAAGGATGCTGGGCCCAATGCCACCCACTCTCTCAGCAGCTTCCCAAAAGCTTCGCCAGACACGTTGGCGCCCCTTTTCGTGCTTAATCAGTTACACTATTCATATATTGGCCAGAATCTGATGCAATGTCAGCCAGCGATTTGGTCAGTTGCCGTTCTATATAGAATAAAAAAGCGTCACGATACGTGAGATATCCATTTCCCACTTGAAATGCCAGCTAAGTACTTGGGCTTAGAGTCGATCTCTAAATTAATGTGCGTCGTCCGGGGCAGGTGGAAACATAATACGCGCGGCCCACCTATGCCAGCAAGGTGTGTTTAGCCGACTTATTGGTCGCTGGCACGCCGTCAGTATCGATATCCCACACTCTTTTTTGTCATTTTATTTTTACTTTGGGCCAGTTCAAGGCCCCGCCGAAAGGTGAGACAATACCCTACCCTGGCCTTGACAGAGAGCCTGAAATTTATTGGCATTGGCGAGTTGCAACACAAAAAGTGCGGTTTAATGGAAGCGCTTAGGCTGAAAACCCGCCATTTGTCAACACAAACAGATGTCAGAGATTAAGCATTAGGTATACATTTCAAATTAAAAAACTACATCAAGTATTTGTATCTTTTCGAAGTTAAATTAAAAATAATTAGTGCGATTAGCATGTAAGACTCTAAAGGTTAGAGGTGAAGTTGCACGTGCCTAGAACCAATTAAATAATTAATTAGTCAGTAAACAAAGCTAAACAACTGATAAATAAGTAAGCTGAACAAACCACACAATCACTGTTTAAATTTAAATTTAAAATTATTATATATATTATATATTATTATATATAGTTTCATTCCCTGTACAAATACACATAAAAATCAAGCAATATAACCCGATTTCCCTGACAATGTTTGGCTTAGTAAATTACTTGACTAACTAGTCATGGCGCTCTTAAAGTGCCACACTTCACGAGGCCACAAACGTCGAGATCCAATTATCCGGACAAGATATACTTACTGACTTATCAGTACCTTCTAACCGGGCCTGGCCTGGTCCGTGTGACGTCGCTGGACCGACGCACCGCCAATTGTCGTTAATTCAAGCTTATATACACAAATTACTAATAAAGGGGAGATTAAGCAACTCGATGATGGGCCACTTAGCAGTTTGGGAACCAAACCGGCTGCGGAACAGATCAAAATAAATATCGACAGCGCCAGATCAGGGTCTGGATGAGAGCCGAATCAGATTTGAGGCTCAGCCTTTGTTTCGTTGGTCAATAAACTCGAATGGCCCAAAGCCAAATTTAGGGTAAAGTAACGCTGAAAGAGCGGCAAACCAAGTATTGCCCGGATAATAATACAAGTTATTTAAATAGATTCCACAAAGAAATTGCAGGGAATTCTCAGAGAATCGCCGACGCGACGCCATTGTGCTTCAGTTGGCGGTGACTGATTTGAATTAAGTCATTCGTGTGTGGATGCAGCTTGTACGCGTCGCGTCGCGGATATATTCAATTATAGATCGGGGCAAGTGGGCAGGAATGGGGATTTGAATATGCGCGCGAAAATCAGATCATCTCGCATCTAATTTGCATGTCTAAGCGACGCCAGCAGCCTACGTGTGAACTTAGGAGCCAGCACAGATACGCAGATACAATTGGTCTGGCGACAGATGCTTTTGTATCTCAAGAGCCCCTCCTCAGTTCCAGTGAAAGGTACACCCTTAGTTCTAAGTACTCGAAGATTGTTACCACACATGTGCAAACAGACAAAAAACCTTCAACTAAATTTGAGTTGCTCTTGAGCTTGTTCACGTGTCTTCTCTATGTATCTGTATCTGTTAGATAAAAGTCAGGGTGTACCATTTTCCGCCTTTCGTGGCAAACACAAGAAATGAGAACCACTTTTTCGGCAATCACCGAATCGCTGTGGAGAGCCGAAAAAACAAAAGGTACGCGTACAGCGGCCACGATCACGGGAACAAACAAACAAGGCAGCGTCAAAAACTTGTTTCGGGTAAATTACAAATTCAAAAGCGTTCAGAATGCCGGTTAGAAACAAGCGAGCCTCTCGGCCCAACTTCGAACAGGTTCGAAGTAGCGCAGTCTCGAGCTTTTTTCACTGCGAACTTAAATAAAATATACTAAAGGAAAGGAAAAAATTAAAATAACTACTAAACTTATTAATAAATAGTAATTTTTTATAGTTTTTTAACTCAAAGTTAGTGCCGTAAACGAAACAATGTAGTATCATACGCCATTACTGGTTAAATCAGTAGTTTATATCAGGGTTTTATATTAAATAAATACATTATCCCTAATAATAATTACTAATTGTAGGCGATTCTTTAAATAGGGATATAAAGTTTTAGTTTTTCTAAATCTAAAGTACTGATTCAACAAGAATGGTGTTATGACATTTAATTTTTAGTTTATTTTTAATGTAGTTAGCTTGATCCTTCTCAATAAAAAAAGGTACTATAATAACCCCAAAATGATTTCTATAACTTACTTACTTAAGCAGTTCATTAAATTTTTTGTGATTATGGCACTACATGGTTCCTGATAAAAGAAAATAATAATGATTAATAGATGGCACTACATTTTTGCATTCTTTTATCAAGCACGTTAACACTCGCACTTCCGCAAAACCAAAAAGTCTGAGAACAACTACGTAAATTAAAGAAAGCAGCAATGAAGTGTCATAAGACCTTAATGAATACTAGATCTTATTAAATGAGGTTTTTTTTTAATATTATATAAATAGTATAATTCCATTTCTAATAACAATACTGAAGAAAAGCATATGATACCCAAAAGAATTCTCATATTAAGGTGCACTGTAGGTGATAGCCGACAGCCGACCAGTCCCGAACCCGACCAACCTCCGTCCGAGATTTCCGCCGCGAAGATGCCTCGGAGCGGAGCAGCCGCCGCCGGTGGTTGTCAGTCTGCTGTACCCGCTGAAAGCGTGCGGTTCTCAATCCGTCTACTCGTTCTCGTTCTCCGCCGGAACTTTTGCTGGCTAAAAAGGCAGTTGGCAGTTAGAGCCCTCTCTTGGCTTTCACACGGCGCGAAAAGTGCTCGAACCTCTTGAGCAGGTAGCAAAGCCTAATCTCCTCTTAAGTACTCGGCGTTGGGCAAATAGCATAACATTTAAGCAGATAAAATATGTTTGCACGCTCGCACTTGTGTCTGTGATCAAAATATTAAACAAACCAGCAAAATTAAGAAAAAGGTGCAAATCAAATGGGAAAACAACAGAACAGTGCTGGAACGCAAAATTATTTTAATTAAAACGCATGAGGCGATTTTGGCAACTCGTAAAAACGCTATCAAGAACTGCCCACAACAATTTATGTGTGCATATATACCGAAAATGTTCAATTCTTGTTTGAAATATATATATATATATTTAGATTTCGATTTTAAAATTAACGATTTACTCGGACCTGTTGATGCTTGGCATGCGACTCGAGCCGGTTTCCTCCTATTTTGATTACGATTTGAATACAAAATAAATAGCTCTGATAAGGATTTGTAGTTTTGTAAAAATACAATCACTAAATGGAAAATAATCTTGTTTTTTTGGGTAATCAATGTTTAACAGTTTGAACTTTGTGAGAATAACAATTTCTCTGTATTTATTTATTATTGAAACCTGAGTTTAATAGACTTAATTACCACCTTTTATCTCAGGCAGACTTTCTTATTTATGTAAATTTATTATTGTCTTATTTCTTTCTCTTTAATTGTAAAGTAAGACTCTATAATTTTCAATTTGATGTTATTATAATTATTAGTCAGATGGCCCTGCAAATGATATCTGTATTATTATACCAGTGTGATTTTAGCTAAAAAAAAGAACTAATTTTTCCATAATTAGCTTCAATTAGTTGATAGCCGGAGCCATATATATATTTAGCACTTGCCTCGAAATTGATAGCACATCTTTTAGTTCGGCAACAGTGATTTATAAAGCATTTCTGCTTACTATAACAAAATTAATGGATTTTTTCGGTTCTTTGTTGATGTATGTTTTTTTTCCTGTTGTGTTTACGCTTCAGGTGCGCACACGAACATCATTTTTGGATAGTGAATCAATAATGTGTGGTATATCTTCATATAGGCTTGATTCGGGTCAAGTAAATGGGTGGCTCGCAGGGTGAATGTTTGGCATTATAGGGTAAAAGTCCATTATAATTCAGCTAATTGCCCTGAATCGATCCGAATCGAACTAATGGCGTTGCCTTTCACACTTTGGCTGAAAGAAATCGGAAAAAAAGACCCCCCTCGAAAGAGTGACTAAGCCATGATGCAAGCCCAGTTGCATTGTGAATTCCACAGATGCAATTTAGTGGTAGTATTTCCCGCTTGTATTTCTCAGGAATTCCGCACTAAATAATTGGAATACCCCGAATACCCCCATTTCCCATTGCAATCCATAATTTATTAGCATTGCATCAGGCTAGAGAGATCTGGAGTAATTTGAACTTTTTCGACGGTTCGGCTTGGCTGGCCAAGAACATCGTCGGTTTGGGCCAATTAGTTGTCGGGCCAGTACGGCCTGAGTTATAGATCTAGTGTTCATTAGTTTGTTCACCTGTTTGTTTTGTTAATGCCATTCTACCAGTTATTCCATAACTGAATCACAAGCACACATACTATATGTATATATATATATATATATATATTTGTTGTGTGTTATTCTCGCCTCTGATGTTATGCTAATTTATGCGGAGCGTGGGTCCAGCTTTCGCTTTGAGGAAGTAGCCGCCGCCCCCTTTTCCCTTTCTACCATCTGGCCGGTTGCTGGTCATACTAAAGTAAACAAGTGGCGTGACCTAATCCCATAAGTGGGCGTGTTCCGGCGAGAATCACTTCCCTGGCTTTGTGCCGGGTTCATAGGCCCAAAACACACACACGTGCCGACGCCACGCCAAAGGTTTATCAATCAATCTTCAGGCTCCGTCAAACTTTTACACAAATAATAAAATGTCCAGGGGTTTAACGAACCGCGAGTCGAAATTTTAATCTCAAAGGCATTGTTTCCTCATCAGCATTCGCTGAAGATAATCAAGTCACGCTTGATTATTGCAAAAAAATTCCCAGACAGAACCATATTTTATGAAATAAAATTAAAGCCCAAGCTTTTCCTTAAATACTGAATAAATTTCATTTTTAAACTCCCTGAAAAACCTAACTAATGACTACATTTTCTTAGGTTTTTCTCTCTCTGCACTTAATACATTAAAAGCTTGTGTCATAAACAAAGGTATATAAGAAGTCAAAGTAAAAGTAGAGCAAATTTCGTTACTTCTGCTCAGCCAATGACCTTTAATTACCTTTCACTCCCAAGCAAGAAAAAGAAACACGAATGAGTACTGGGAGGAGAAGAATCAGTGAGAAGAAACACAGCCCTCTTTCGCGAGTTCTCCAAGCCGAGATTATGAAATGGCATGCAAACTTTGTACATTAAATTGAGTCATCTGATAAATCCCAGACAAACATTGCTCAAGCAATTAACAGAATCGCAACTTAGCACATAATCTTGAATTTAATATTAAAGAATATATCTTTCGCTTTATCTCTTATTTTCCCTTTTAAGAGCTCGCAGTTAGCACGCCATTTCTCAAAGTCGATGACAGAAAAAGTCCATTCGTCACCGGCTAAATAATTAGAATCATTATAAAAAGCAAGTTCATTAACTGAAAGGTTTATAAATTGAGGAAAAATACTTTTCCCCTTCGAGCGCAGCGCTTAAATAATGTACTAAGCTAAAAATATGGGCTAAAATTAGGAGCAACTAAACACTGGCTATTTATGGGTCTATAAAAACATATTGTATACGGCATGATGTAATTAATCGATGGAATATATATAGGGAAAGGAAAATATAGAAATTGTTTTACCTAATACATATCCAAATCATTAGAGTTAACAAGTCAACAATAAACTGTCTAATTTAATATACTTTCAGGGTTTTATGGTTATATAAATATTAAAACAAATTTTTATAGATTTATTATAAGCTAAGAATATTTAATTATCATATTCGTAAGTAAGAGGCGTCCAGCTGTTTAAATAATAAACAGAAACCTGAATTAATAACCCAGTTAAGCTTTACTATGGATTTCTGACATGCTTAGGCCTTACATTATAAGTTGTAAATATAAATATACCCTCACTTATATATATTCCTTATTTGTCTTCCATTTTTTCAGGTTACTTTTTAAAATCCAAGCCCCAGTGCTGACAGTATGGAAACAGAATCCCTAAATCGCAAGAATTCCTCGCGGAAGAGCTCCATAGTGAATGGCAATGGCGATGCATCCACAAAGTTGACCAATGGCGATGGTGGAGACAGTGGCGATGGCGGCGGTGGAGGAGAGGTGACCCTAAAAGCCAAGATGAGCCTCCTCAATGGTTGCACCGTCATCGTGGGCTCTATCATCGGATCGGGCATCTTTGTCTCGCCCACCGGAGTGCTGATGTACACGGGCAGCGTTAACCTGGCCCTCATCGTTTGGGTCATTTCCGGACTCTTCTCTATGGTGAGTGCCGTCGTGCTCCGTTGATTCGATTAGTGGGGCAACTCATAAATATTGATAGCCAGGTATGCAAATGGGTCTTGGGCCCAGACACCTGTTGCTGCTGGTGCTGCTCCAGGTGTAAATAACCTGCTGGGGCAAACAGCTGGGGTAGTGCGAGTGGGGGTGATAGATACATGGCAGGACTCCCTCTCGCTCAATTACGAATGCTGGCGGAGTGCCACTGCGTCGCTTAATGAAATTATTGAAATTCCTGCACCCAATTCAGGCACCCAGCCACCCACGAACATGACAAGCCCATGTCAAACGCACGCTTTGCGGTTCCACTTCGCCCACGGTTCAATAAAATTGCGTATACGCAGCATTGCCGATGACAGATGACAATGATTGCGCTCTCTCGCCTCAACCCTCAACACTTTAAGGCGAAGGATACAGAGCAACTGAAGACTCTTCATATCAAATAATAGAATTTATTACAAATTTATATAATTTATATATTAAAAAATGCCATAATTCATGTTTCTAGCTTTGTTATTAATCCTATAGGTTCTGCAATACCTTCTCTAAGGAATATAGCTTAAAATTATTTTCAAAAACTTCAAAAAACCCACATTTTACCAATATAAATCTCATTAATCTTCCAGGTTGGCGCCTATTGCTATGCGGAGTTGGGAACGATGATCACCAAGTCCGGAGCTGACTACGCCTACATCATGGAGACCTTTGGACCCTTCATGGCCTTCATTCGGCTCTGGATCGAGTGTATGATAGTGCGGCCCTGCTCCCAGGCCATTGTGGCGTTAACCTTCAGTACCTACGTCCTGAAACCCTTCTTTCCGGAGTGCTCGCCGCCGGAGGACTCGGCTCGTCTCCTGGCTGTCTGCTGTATCCGTGAGTATTCCCATTGTTGGGCGGAAGAACCTCCGTTGGGCGGGGAGCCCCGTTATCAATGCACTCCGCGTACTTGACCTATAGATTAGGAGCACAATTTAAATGCATCCCCTGAGTATAGAGCAAATAAACATGCTGAAAGAGTTTGCCATATGAGGCTTATCAGTCAGTGTGCCAGAATAATGGTTCGCAGGGGAGGCGAGAGACAGTGGTTTGTTTTGGTTTTAGATCGGAAAGAAATCCAGATGGGACTGCATGAGGGAAATTTAGGTATTTATTTAGAGGCAATGAAAGAAAATAAATCTAAATTTTATTTGAAGCTATTTTTGTAGAGTAAGATTTTAGTATTTAGAAATAAGATTACTTATCGCACTTTTCCCCTTGATATAGATTCATCTTAGGCTTGCATAAATTAGTCAAAGTATGTATTATTTCTTCGGTAAATTACTGGCTTTTATTTTTATATATAAATATCAAATTAAATCTTTTGGTTTTTCCCAAAAAAAAAGTCATTAAAACCCATTTCATGATTGTGCTGTGTCTTGACTTTACAAAGCAAAATAAATATATATCTGTGAAGCTTTCATTTCGCCTGACATGGCTATAATAAAAAGCCTTCAGTTTAATGAACTTTAAGTCGAATTCGAGAAGAATGCTAAATAATCTTGTAAAGTCATTTCCCGATTGTCGTTTGATTTTCCCCATAGCCCAAACCCACTTGTTGATAGCGCCAGATGCCGATTTCCCCATTACTTATTTAATAGTCATTTAATTGTGCGGAATCAAGTGCGTTTGCCTGGGACAATAGTCGGAGCAATAAATAACGAGTTGTCACATTGTCACATGTAAAACCTCGCGTTATTACATCACCCACATGGGTCGTTCGCATCTGCGGACTTATATCTTTGGCGTGACTTTAAAGTCGTGATGGTCCCCGGCTCCAATGTGGGTTAAGCGGCCTCCTTAACCCATAATATGTATATTTATATATATTTTCATTTTAATTCGCAGTCGTGCTAACCCTGATCAACTGCTGGGACGTTAAATGGGCCACCGCTGTGCAGGATATCTTCACATATGCCAAAGTAAGTCGTCCTGGATTCAATTTTGCCTCAGGCAAGGGCTCAAACCTATCTCTCTCTCCCCGTTTAGCTGCTGGCCCTGTTTATCATCATTGCCACTGGCATGTACCAACTGTATCTCGGCAACGTCCAGTACTTTACGTTTGAGAATACGGACACCAAAGTCACATCCCTGGCCCTGTCCTTCTACTCGGGTCTCTTCGCCTACAACGGCTGGTAAGCAGCTTAGTCGGGACATCCTAGGGGTCCACGCTAACTAATTGGATTTGTTTGCTCTGTGCCGCTGCCGTTGACAGGAATTACTTGAACTTTATCATTGAGGAGCTGAAGGATCCCGTCAAGAACCTGCCCCGTGCCATTGCCATCAGTTGCACGCTGGTCACCGTTGTCTATGTCATGGCGAACGTCTCCTTCTACACCATTCTGTCGCCGGACGAGGTACTGGGCTCCTCGGCTGTGGCGGTGACCTATGCGGAAAGAGCCTTCGGCATGCTGGCCTGGACCATTCCAGGTGGGATTTCCTGATGCTAGTTTTGTGAAAAAGATTGTAACTTTGTGTTCTTTCTTTCAGTTTTTGTGGCCTTGTCTACCTTTGGGGCAGTGAATGGTATTTTACTCACCTCTTCGCGTCTCTTTTATGCCGGTGCCAACGAGGGTCAGATGCCGGAGATCCTCACCATGATCCAGATCCAACGATTCACGCCCACGCCCGCTGTCCTGGCCATGGCCCTGCTCTCCATGTTGTATCTGACCGTTTCGGATATCTTTGCTTTGATTAACTACGTGGGCTTTGCCACCTGGGTGAGTTCACTAGAGAATACTATATATATATAATTAACCTGTAACTTACCCCTCCAGTTGAGCATTGGCGTTGCTGTCCTGTGCCTGCCCTGGCTGCGTTGGGCCCAGCCCAATCTGCCGCGTCCTATCCGTGTACCCCTGGTCTTCCCCATTGTCTACCTGATTGCCACCATGTTCGTGACCGTGGTGCCCATGTATGCCAGCCCTGTGGAGACTGGCTACGGCATCCTGATGATTCTGTCCAGCATTCCCGTCTACTTGGTGTTCATTGCCTGGAAGAACAAGCCCATCTGGTTCCAGAAGTGCATGGGTAAGTTGGAATGAGTTATGGTTACCAGGGTAACCCAAACTTCACCGGGAGCCACCGCTGCTTGCTTCCTCTGATTTATCTCACTGATTCACGCTGTGCTCCCCCCAACGTTTTCGATATTCTAGGCGGACTGACACAAGCCCTACAGAAACTGATGATGGTTGTGCGTCCCAAAGCGGCGTCAAAGGTTTTTAGTTTGCTATTTATCCTAGTTTTACTTTGGTTTAACATCTCGACTCGTCCACATCCACACAGTTTGCCTGCCTCAGCACTAAGAACTCCTAGATACATTTGATTACTATCTAACTTACTAATGCGGTTATGACACGGCGTTAATCTTTTTATTAATTAGATGTATCATTACAGTCTTAAAAGAGACACATCGTCTTAAAAGTTAAACAACAACAATGGTCGGAATTAGCAATATAGAAATATAGAAAACTTTAATTTGATTATTAACCCTCTTATATTTAAAGATTTATTTTTATTTTAATATGTCCTATTGTTGTTTGGCTTGCACTAGGGAGATAAACCCTATGGTTGTTCCAATGAAAACTCTAATTAATAAAGTTTTAACAGCAGTGTCTTAGCCGCATAACTAACGACCATAAGTTTTGCACCCTACCAAATTTCTATGCACTCCTAACTAGCTAACTTGTAGATAAATCTAATAGATATTTTCTCGTATTACCTACAATTAATATTATATATTTTCTTTGCTTTACAGTAAGCCTCACACACCTCCTACAAAAACTGCTCATGGTACTCGGCAAGCAGAAGAAACCAGCTCAGGTGTAAAAAGTAACGAATGTTCTTCGGGCGGCGGAGATTTAGAGATTTCAAGAGTTAGCCAACAGCAGAGAAAAGCATTTATAAGCCACACATTTAACTCTGCATAATGCATTATATAGACAAAGTAAAGCGCTTTTGTGTAGCCAACAACCAATGATATACATACGAAAAACACACGAAAATTTCTAGGCCACGAATACGAAATATACAGGGGAGCTATCAGAATCCACTAGGGTTTTCAAAGCCCAAAAAGAAAAAAAATTTACACGCAATTTGGTACCTCCAATATGGTATTGCATACCTTTTTTGAGGCTTTTAAAAACCCCAGTGATTTCTGAAGCACCCTAGATATATAACATATATTTTTATATACACATGTATATGTCCTAAGTTAAAACAAGGCCCAGTGTCCAGTAGGTTTACACACAAAATGAAGCCCACTTAGCTGCCAGCTCTGGACCCGGACTCAATAAAACTCAAGACTGCGAAATGAAAGGGAAATTACAAGGAAACATGATGTCCGGAGCTGAAGGTTAATTTGGTTTTTGAAATTTCGCATTTTTAACAGAGATAGAGAGAGAGCGGAACGAGTCTTTTACGATTTTGGAGTATTCTCAAAGAGTAAACTGTGAACCCCTCATAAAAACTTTACCAACTTTAATTTGTTTATGGAATTCCAAACATAATATTTAAGGTTCCAAGAATTTTAGACTATTTGCAACTTGAAAACAACCCTCTAGGCGCAGCTTCGATCTAGTGACAAAACGCTTGAACATACTCACAAGAACGTTCTACAGAGCTACGAATAATACTACTTAAAGATCACAAATATTTTAAAACACAGCAGATTTTTTTCATTGATTTTATTAAGACTAGCTTTAGTGGCACTGCAATTTTATATCATTTTCGGTTTAAGTTAAACATACTACGTTTAGTTTGCTCAGTGTGGTTTCATTTGTGCATCATAGAGAGTACTTCCTGTGACAACTGCCACGCGTACAAATCCCGGTTGGCCTCCCCAAAATAAATAAAACCCAAAAACCATCGCCTAATGCACATATCCAACAAGAGAAACGATTTAAAGTTTAAAGATGAACGACGAGAGAGAACAGGAACATTGCCAACATACATATTAAAATATTTAATGAAAATAACTCTAAATGGTAATTGTTGTCTAATTACGAATACGAATCGAATTGATCTAGCATTGATTTCCACATTCATTAGTTGTTGTTGCTTTGAGTGTTTGGCATTAACGGCAACCAAGTGTTATTCATATAAAAAATATTATTGCCTAATTAGCATTCAACTATTTAACTGTTACACAAACACATACTTATATTATGGAGCCGCAGCTGGGGAATCTGTTTAGCTACTATGAAACATATTGTTGACAATAATATTGTATTTATATATAAATGTATATTATATTATATATGTATACCCATACGAAACCTCTGTCTTTCTGAAAAAACAAGAACGAGTAAAGTAAATTGACAATTGAATCGTTTTTCTCCTTTGTTCTTCTCTAGGGAATATCAGTTTTTCTAGACGTCACTGGAGCGGCAGTGACATCTAGAAAAACTGATTTTCCCAGGAAATGGGTTAAGACTTCTTCCTAATTACGTAAGTACTCAACCAAACGGACTCTTAGGTTGTCGATCTCCCTCTTTTTAAGGGTCTTTTCCGCCTCGGACAACTCGTAGTTCTTGGTGCTGATGTAAACCTTCAAAGTGGATGCATAGGCTGTTTTCGCTGCATCTAGTTCTAGTTTCTTGAATTCCCTTTGTAGTTCTAGGTATTCTCTCTCGCTGTCATCCGCATTTGTGGGATTACTTGGCGGCCGTGATGCGTCGCCGCCGCTTTCGTCTTTCTCCAGGCCCATTTCTTCGTTAATGCAGCTCAGCTCCCGACGGAGGTCCAACCCCTTCCTTTCAAATAGATTCACAAAGTGCTGCTCCATGCCCAGCTTGAGTTGCGTGAACTTGGAATCTATCCGATGGTACCAGGAGGCCAAGCCATTGTAGTCCTGATCGGAGTACTTGGCGTTGCGCCGACGATAAGCCAACGGAATATTGGGCACTGATATCAACGAGCTTCGGGAGCTCTCCTTACCCAGGTCTATGGAGATTTGCGAAGAGTATTTCTGCTCTATTTTGGTAACAATTTGTTGGGACTTCTCCAGGGAACTGTAGGCCATATCAGCGAGCTTCAGCACCTTGCGCCTGCAATCACTCAGTTCTAGGACCATAGGTAGCTCGAACATCACGAGCGTTGGCGTGGGGCTCTTCAGGTCGAAGGACTCCTTAAGGCAGTCGCTCAGCAGAGTACCAGTAACCCCACTCTGCTTGCCCTGGTACACACTCTTGAAGAACTCCGCCACATCCGTTCGCTGCTCGCCGTTAAAGATATTAAACACCGATAGGCGAATCTTGTGTTCCATTGGCGGCTGGCTGCCGCGGTACACAAACTCAAAGTCCAGGAAGTCATCGCCCATTCCGCGTGGTCTTAGTGCAGGCAAGCCTTCCATCAGCCACTGGAACAATTCCTTGGTGCTGGAGAAACTCTTGCCGCTCTGAAGGTCCCGTCGAGGACTCGGAATCGCTTTGGGGTTCAGCAGCAGGTTGATCATGTCAAACTTCCGCACATCAAAGTAGTCCACATTGATGAGTTTTATGCGGAAACGCAAATCATTTATCACTTTGTCCACCTCGGTGACGAGCAGGCGGGTCAGCAAGCTGGAATTAAAGCTCCTATGAGATGAGAACCGCAGCAGACTGCCATGACGATGATAGCGAAACATCTGCACTATGAAGTCGGTGAACTCTGACCTTATGTGAGACTCAAAGTCATAGCCAATGGCATCGAATTCCATGTGACGATAGTAGCGAGGTGGTTTCATCAGATTACCAGGCTTTTCCACGGCTTTTTGGATCCTCAACAGCATTGCTTTGTTGTCCAACAGCTTGATTTCTTTGTCCAGACTGGGGTCATCATAGTAACCACGATGGCGGGAATCCGTGAGGGCCACCAGCACACGATGGTGTCTTTTGCCGAAAGCGTCTTTGCTGTTCATGGTCGGGAAATTTCTTTAATTTTCTCAGTGAGAGATTAATTTTTGAAACTTAAATTTGGATGGGCTTAAAATAATATTTGACTGTTATTTCAAAACACCAAATGAGGTTATAGTCCTAGGGTTAAGAGTTAACCTCATTTATTTAGCACAAGGTGCAACATTTGAAGACAATAGTTTATAAAAGACATAATATCACATAACTAGGTATTCTTCTCCATAAGGTTGTTCAGCTTCAGCAGATTGGCCTGCGATGCCTGCAACATGTGCCCGAACTCCGTGTTGCCTATCTGCTTCAGCAGCTCCTCGAACTGGGCCAGTTGTTCGTCGAAGCGCTGGCGATAGTGCTTCAGTTGCTCCGCCTGCTGGACGTACTGCATCAGAGAGGCGTGAACCTGCTTGAAGCGATCACTGATCTCCTTCTGGCAGTTCTCCAGCTGATTCAGCTGGGCAAAGGAGCTGCTAGATGACTGTAAGCAAAGTAATGATCATTAATAAGCTTCCCAGTAAGTAAGTCTAAGTAACTCACCATGTTATCTACTTGCGGAGAATGCTGCTGACTGGCCAGGTGAGCCAGTACCAGCAGCTGTGCATTCCTGGCATCCACCTGGGAGCCACTGGCCAGCACATGGAACAGGATGAGCATGTAGAGCGGTTTGCTGCGGTTCTGATTGGAGGCATACTGCATGAAGGATATAAGTTCGGTGCCCACCAGAGTGGAGCTTATCAAATCGTCGCTAAAATAACATCGCAGGGCGCACAACGAGCTCACACTGAGCTCCTCGAAGGCCACCAGCAGCACGAAAAGGCGAACGCTGAACTGGATGCCATTCTCCCGCTGCGCCACCAAGTACTCCACCTCCAGGGCTTCGTGGCCGGCCCCAGTGCTGTGATCAGTTCGCATGCGGTACTCATTCAGCAGCCACAGCATCAGGCCCTGGGTGTCGCTGAAGGCGCACTGCGTCTGCATTCTGTTCCCGGCGTTATCCCGGCGATCCTCGTCCTCCAGCAGTTTGCGGAATCGGACAATGCCACGTTCCAGGTTCATTCCCTCGCGCTGCAGCTTCCCGTTCACCTGAATAACCAGCGTGTCCAGCAGGAACATCAGATGGCACTCGCGCTCCACCTGCAAATGCATTACAAAACCGTCGCGCCGCTCCACGAAGAGGCAGTGCAGCAGGGCGGGAATCTCATCGCCGCACTCTTGGGTGGTCAACACATCGAAGCGGAACTTCTGGGCTAGCAGCAGATGGGGCTTGGACGCATTCTGGCAGTAGAGAAGCCGCAGGGTACGCTCGTCCAGAACAGTCACCTGCCCGCCATATTGGAAGGTGTCTGCTGCCGGCGGCTGCTGCTGCGCACGACGACCCGCTGCAGCTGATGCGGAGAAGGTTTCTCCCCTGACTTTGTCTGATTCTGGCGAGGATTTGGTGTTGTTTAATAGCACCACAACTCGGGTCTGCTCCATGATTAGAATATTAGGTAAAATTCACAAAAAACAAAATATTTTGGCGACTCAAAACAAGACAAACATTCACATCGACAATTCACCGTTCCATTAAAGCTTCGATGGCAGTAAGTTCGACCGAAAAATGTGGCAATGAAAGCCTATTGGTATAGGTGACGAAAGCTACGATGATCCGTTAAATGAAAACTTTATGATTGCTCTACTATGACAACAGAAATAGAAAATAAAACACAAAAGCTTATAAGCATCTAAACTTTTTATTTATTTCATTTGTTTACATATATTTTAGAACATATAAAGAACACTTCTTATTTAACCAATTTTCTCCTTTCGCTTATTTTCTTTCTTTTCATTACGAAGACACATCTTAATAGACTTGACCACACAAATGGAAATTATTCCTAAAATAGCCAAAAAGGCAAGAAGAAAAGTGCCCAAGACATCTATACTGTTGTAGGTGATAAAGTCCATTTCCCTCCCAGCTACTCGCATATGAGCCGCGCCCTTGTGCCGCAGGATGTATTCGGTCCACCAGATGGCCGTTTCCATAGGCTTCATAGGCCGATCCCTACACAGATCCGCTCTTGATCTTGCCGCCTCACCGAAACTCTTCTCTGTTAGCAGCCGTAGGAGTGTTGTATTGAACTCCTCGTGGGTCATTTCCTTCAAGTTAAGAACCAAGCCCAGACCTTGGCTCCTAACATGCTCCATATTGTTGAACTGGTCGAAGAAGCACGGCAGACCTAGCATTGGCTTTCCGTAATGTATGCTTTCGACCGTACTTAGCAATCCTCCGTGGGTTATGAAGAGCTTCACCTTTGGATGGGCCAGGATGTCCTGTTGCGGGAACCATCTGTTAATCAAAACATTGGAGGGCTTCCCAGGCAAGTGCTCATCATCAAACTTCCACAGGACACGCTGTGGCAGGTTTGCAAAGGTATCGATCAGTACCTTACGGAGGTCCTGGGGGAGAGTTTTACTTCTCACATTGGTGCCCAAAGAGAAGTAAATAACGCCAGCCTCGCCCGCTCCTTGGATGAAGTCCTCCAACTCTTGTGTTAAAGGTTTCGGTTCCTTATCTATATGAAGGCCTCCTACCTCGATCATATTTGGAACGTATGGGCGGGGTGGACCCAAAGTAAAATGCTGATTAACAAAAACTAAAGCGTAGTTGTGGGAAATTTCAGATAGCGGTAGCTTATCAGCGATTTTGGGAAAGAACTTTTTGTAGAGTGTATCTTGCTTTCCTCGATGCCGCCAACTCCAGTTGATCCAAGATATGGATCGATCAAAAAAGTAGGTCAAGCGACCGTAAAATGTCTTCAAATCGTACAGGTTGGAGGACGGTGTCTGGATGTACGATATAGGCGATATATTGCCCACTAGTCCGTCGATTTTCCAGTCCGTGCCGTAGGGAGCAATACCAATTATTGGAGCATCAAAAATGGCCGCCACGCCATACAGAGCATCTAGACGCCAAAGATCAGCAATGACCAAGTCATACTTAGCCTTTCCTGGACTGAGTATCTCCCGACGCACTCCATCACTACTCAGCACTACCTCAGTTAGATTATGCGTGTATTCGTTGATAAAGTCATTACCATACCAAAGACCCATGGGCTTAGTCGCGGTTTTTAGAATTTCTAAAAATAAATGTAAATGATAAAATACATTTAATGCATTTACATACATTAAGAAGCTTACGTTCAAAAGATTCAAATACTTCCAGGACAGGAACGTCGTATATATTTTTCACAGGCTCTTTTAAAGGAAACGGATTTACACAGGTTATTTCGTGGCCCAAAGAAGCCAATCTTTTGAGATAGGGCAAGGCGAAAAAATAATGTGATGGACTAGGTATGGGAAACAATGCCAGGATTCGAGCGGCATCTAAAAAACCAGGCATAACACATGCCATCAGGAGAACCCATCTTATAAAAGCTTTCATTTTCTCTATCGGACATGTGCTGCCCTCGGCCTCTATGTGCAGACTGAATAGCAACCCTGATAAGATTAACTTACATTAAGAACTGTGTGGAGGACCATTAAATTTCTTAATTTCACTTAGATAAGCTAAACCAACAACGAAAGAGGCCGTGTTTGCATGTTTGATCGCCCAAACAGTCAAAAGATGTATTTATTTCGAGATTACAGCTGATGCTGAAGTAAATAATTAATTTTTTAATATAAATAAAGTATATCTTAAAAATATATTCTTAATTTTAATCTTAAATTTATTTTTAAGTTAAGCGCCTTTATATTTGAATATGATTCTCCACCTTCGCCACCTTCCCAATAAAATCATGCACTTATCGATAAGTTCCCACCTCTAAAGAACTGCAGCGGCTATTGACACCTTCCCACCTCTAGCACTCGGTACAAAAATTCGCAAAACTTTTCTTCGCTGGAAATAATTGAAGAAAAGCTCAACAGGTGGACAATTTTCCTCTATTAAACTGCAGGATTCCGCATTAATTGATTCGCAAGCGACTATTGTCCGAATAAAAAACGAAAGTTATGCAGAACGCAGCTGTAAGCGAAACAGCTGCCAGCGCAGGTTTAGAAAAATTACGCCGGCCGGACCTCTTATAACCCGGAGGAAACCCGAAGCCAAACCAGACCGTCGCCAGTATTCCAAGGGCCCCAGTTTAGCGAGGGTTGCCCCAAAATCAACTGAGATTTAATGAACAACAGTCGGACGCCATGGCAGCGAAGGAATCATTTCGCGAGCGGCAGACCCAGGAGTTGGAGGTTATTAAGGTAAGCAGCTGTTGCATGTGCTGCGAAATAGTGACGAAATCTGCTCCTACCCTTGCATGCGTAGGCCATCTTCGGCGGCGATGTTGAGGACTTGCGGCCGCAGACGAATGCGGCGATGTGGAAGCCCACGGATATCAAAATACGGCTCACACCGCTGCGAGACTCGTCCAATGGCCTGGAGGCCTACGTCTGCACCAAGCTCCATGTTACTTGCCCGTCCAAATACCCAAAACTGTAAGAAATTGTCGGTTTTATAAAAAGAAAATTATTTAAATTAATTATAATTTGTAGACCCCCGAAAATCGTGCTGGAGGAGTCCAAGGGCATGTCGGATCAGCTGCTGGAGGCCCTGCTCAACCAGCTGCAGACCCAATCCCAGGAGCTGCGCGGCGAGGTGATGATCTACGAGCTGGCCCAGACCGTCCAGGCCTTCCTGCTTGAGCACAACAAGCCGCCCAAGGGCTCCTTCTACGACCAGATGCTCCACGACAAGCAGAAGCGGGAACAGGAGCTGCTGGACATACAGCGTCAACGAGAGTCCCTGCAGCGCCAGACACTGATGGACGAGGTGGAGCGTCGCAAGGAGATGTTCAAAACGGAGGCCAAGCGACGCGGCGAGCCAAGGCGCAGCATGAGCGAGTCGAATCCGCGGCACCCCAGCTCGTCGGAGAGTTCGGAGAACTCCTCGCCCTATTACCGGGGCCACATCTATCCCAACAAGTGCCTGGATCACCGCAACACGGAGACGCTCTACTTCCACAAAGTGGGCAGGCAGATACAGCGGGGATGCTGTCTCGGACACTCCCAGCGTGGCTGTATCGCCTACACCGGCATCGACATGAACTGCGGCCAGCTGCTTTACATCACCGAGTGGAACATTAAGTACTCCCAGCTGGAGCAGCCCTGCAGCGGTGGCGGCAAGTGCCACTGGAGCAGCGAGACAAAATGCCTAGGCAGCCACCGCGTGGACGAGGTCATAGCTGCCATAGAGAAACAGGTGGCCGCCCTCGCCCAGCTGCAGCACAAGAACCTCATCTCCTACGAGTGCGTGCTGTGCATCAAGCGGAAGGAGGGTTTACTGGTGTACTTAGTGCAGGACTTCCTGCTCGGCACCAGTGTGTTCAGCATCTCCACCTCCCTAGGCTGGTGCATGGATGGCGCTCGCATGGTGGCACGCGGCATGCTAGATGCGCTTATTTTCCTCCATAACAAGGGCGTCTCGCATAGCCATCTGTTGGACAGCACGGTCTTCATGGACAACGCGGGCAATGTGCGCTGCTCGGACTTCTCGCTGGTTCCCAATTTGCTGGAGTTGCTAAGCGGACCGGGGCAGAGTAGCAATCGGGGGGATCTACCCGCCCTGGGTGCCCTGGTAGAGAGCCTGATGCCCACGAATAGCTACGAGATGAGGGATTTTGTGGACAAGTGAGTTGTGATTAATCCTTAATCTTTCTCCTTGATTTTATTTCTTTTTTGCCTGCAGATGCAACTCGGACCGCACACTTTCCGCCTCGGAGCTCCTCGAGCATCCCTTCCTGCGCTTTTACGTGGACACTGGCCAGCAGCAGGTAATGCAGCTACCGCAACAGCGTCACCCCAATCCCGCCCAGCGTACGGGTCCCGCTATGCCCTACCAGATACCAACTTTGGCTCTTAGTCAGTCCCGTCTCCGAACCGAGTTCGAGGTGCTCATGTACCTAGGCAAGGGAGCCTTTGGGGATGTCTTGAAGGTACGCAACATCCTGGACAACCGGGAGTATGCCATCAAGAGGATACCCCTGCCTGCACGCAGCCGGCAGCTGTATAAGAAGATGACGAGGGAAGTGGAGCTGCTCTCCCGGCTAAACCATGAGAATGTGGTGCGTTATTTCAACAGTTGGATTGAGAGTGTGGATGATGCCGATGCGGCGGAGATGGACAAGCTGCTGGGTGGCGATTGGTCGCAGAGTCAGCAGGAGTTGAGCGTGAAGCCAGCCAAGTCGCCGCAACTGGGACCTACCATAGAGGAAGATGAGGACGAGGAGGATAGCTCGTCCAGCATGTGGAATGCTTACATGTAGGAAGAGACCATAATTTGCCCAAGAAATCCCCTAAATCTGTGCTTACTTTCCTAGGCCCGCCTTGGAGGACTCCGATTCGGATGGCATCGAATTTGTTGACTCCAACGGTCAGGTGGCTGTCTACGACAACGATGAGGAGGATGAGGATTCCACGCAGGGCAAGACCAGCTCACCGAAGCCACTCATGCAGGTCATGTACATCCAAATGGAGTTCTGCGAAAAGTGTACGCTCCGGTGAGGTCTTGGTGAGGTCTTTTCTATACAAATCCCAAGCTAACCGGTCCTCATTTAGCACCGCCATCGATGACAATCTCTTTGAGGACACAGAACGCCTCTGGCGCCTGTTTAGGGAGATCGCTGAGGGCCTTGCCCACATCCATCAGCAGGGCATCATCCATCGTGACCTCAAGCCGGTGAACATTTTCCTTGATTCCCATGATCAGATCAAAATAGGAGACTTTGGTCTAGCCACCACCAGCTTTCTGGCTCTGCAGGCCCACGAATATCCCGCTCCAGTCCCCGTACACAATATAACTAGTGCCGAGGATGGAACGGGCACGGGCAAGGTGGGCACCACTCTGTATGTGGCTCCCGAGCTAACCGGCAATGCCTCGAAGTCGGTGTACAACCAGAAGGTGGATATGTACACGCTGGGCATTATCCTGTTCGAGATGTGCCAGCCGCCGTTTGACACGAGCATGGAGCGGGCCCAGACGATAATGGCGTTGAGGAATGAGGCCATAAACATACCAGAGGGAATGATTAGGGACACCAAGTACGAGAAGACGGTGAAGGTAAGCCTCTCTTTTGGTACTTTAATTGAAAATACTTTAATTATATCTACTCCAGATGCTGCAATGGCTCCTGAGCCACGATCCCGCCCAGCGTCCCACAGCCGAGGAGCTGCTCATTTCGGATCTGGTGCCGCCGGCCCAGCTTGAGGCCAACGAGTTGCAGGAGATGCTACGCCATGCCCTGGCCAATCCGCAGAGCAAGGCGTACAAGAATCTGGTCGCCCGCTGCCTACAGCAGGAGAGCGACGAGGTGCTGGAGCACACCTACCATTTGGGCAGCAGTCGGGCCATGAAGTCCTGGAACTCCATTGTCATCGATGACATCGTTTCCCTCAATCCGGTGATTGAGTTTGTCAAGGCCAAGGTGGTGAATCTCTTCCGCAAACACGGCGCCATTGAGGTGGACTCGCCGCTCCTGTCGCCTCTGTCCGAGAGGAACAGCCAGGCTTATGCCAATGCGAATGCCGTGCACCTGATGACCCACTCCGGGTGCGTGGTGGTGTTGCCATGCGATCTGCGTACCCAGTTTGCCCGTCACGTGACCATGAATGGCGTTAATCTCATCCGGCGGTATTGTGTGGACCGTGTTTATCGCGAGGAGCGTGTTTTCAACTTTCATCCCAAGCAGAGCTACGAGTGCTCCTTCGATATCATTGCACCGACAACGGGCAGCCACCTGGTGGATGCGGAACTCCTCTCACTGGCCTTTGAGATCACCACCGAGCTGCCGCGTCTGAGGGAACGAAATCTCGCCATACGCATGAACCACACGAATCTGCTGAGGGCCATCCTCATCTACTGCAATGTCCCCAAGTCCCAGTACGAAGCTCTGTTCGAGGGCACCCTCGACTTCATAGAGTCGCGTATCTCCCGCTTCCAATTCCACTCCAGCATAACGTCTATTATGGAGAAGTCACGCACCTCGGCCCAAACCCTGATGGACATGCTGCTGGCCAACTTTCTGCTCACCGGCTCCAGGAGCACTGTGGACGATTCTGCCCTCAAGAACCTGATGCGCGGCAAGGGCGAGGCCGCATCGCTGGCGAGAGGTGCCCTGAGGGATCTCGAAACTGTTGTGGGTCTCGCCTACAGTCTGGGTGTGACGGTGAGTAGGGGAATTTATAAAATGCAATAATTTTCTAGCTCCCCTCCTCATCTAGTGCCCCATCCACATATGGGCGGGTCTGCCCCTCAGCTTCGAGCGTGCCAGCAATGGAGGCATTGTGTGGCAGATGACTGCCGACCTCAAACCCAATCGTTCTGGGCATCCGTCCGTGCTGGCGGTGGGCGAGCGATACGATGCCATGTTGCACGAGTTCCAGCGGCAGGCGCAGAGCTTCAATTGCGCCTTGCCCTCGCGTGGTGTGCTCAGTGGCGCTGGCATGACCTTCTACCTGGACAAGCTGGTGGCGGCTGTGGAGTATGCCAAGGATTGTCGAGCCATCGATGTCGGGATTTGTGTGTGTGGCACGCGACCGCCTCTCAAGGATGTTACCTACATCATGCGGCTGCTCTGGTCGGTGGGAATACGTTGCGGCATCGTGGAGGCCGCCAACGAAGTGGGAGATGAGGCTCAGGATCTAGCGCGACTAGGAGCTCTTCATGTCATCCTGGTGGCCGAAAATGGTTCTCTCCGCGTGCGCTCTTTCGAAAGAGACCGCTTTCAAGAGCGGCATCTTACCAGAGCCGAATTGGTGGAGTTCATCGAGAAACTCCTGAGAACTGAGGCAATTAGCGGCGCCACCGTGGACTCCAACTCCAGTCAGGTGTTCAACACGAGCGCTGGCGGTGGTGGCAGCGGCGGTAACAGTGGCGGCAAGGAACGGGAGCGCGGCGAAAACGGACTTAGCACCTCCGCCTCGAATGCCACCATCAAGAACAGCTACAGTCAGCTACCAAACCTACAGGTCTCGTTCCTCACGCACGAAAAGCCCACGGCGAATTATAAGAGGCGACTGGAGAATCAGGTGGCGCAGCAGATGAGCTCCACCCTGGCTCAGTTCATCAAGAAGGAGACCTTTGTGGTGCTGGTGGTGGAGCTACCACCGGCGGTTGTCAATGCCATAGTGGGGGCCATTAATCCCCGGGAAATACGCAAAAAAGAGACTGAACCGGAAATCAACTTTGTGATTGAGAGGTGAGTGGCTTTTCCCATATTTTATTACGTGTTCAATTTAAAGTTTAAAACCCTGAAATAACGTTTAGATTTCCCAAATACAAACGCTATATATCGGATATAAATGACGAGGTCATGGACTATCTAAGCGATGCCAAGACACCAATAGTGGCCTTGTACAGCATTTCCGATTCCTACTACCGCGTCATCATCTAAAACTAACGATTTCTACGAGAAGATGGCAGAACTACTTAGTAGACCTTCAAAGATTTTGTACTAACAAGGTGAGTAACGACCAAACATTTAAAATGAAATATGCAACGTCTGTCAATGTCTCAATGTCTTTCTGGCTCTTAAACAAAATTTGAAGAGAGCCTCAAGGCAGCACCAATAGCTTCAGTACTAAATAAATACGTTTGGCGTTATTCATCTTGATATTACAAAGTCATTAATCTACCCACAGTAAAACTAAAGATTTCAACAATGAAAGGACAGAACTACTTAGTAGCGATAGTCTTTAGGCTAAGCTTCGAATTGTCACAAACTAATTTCGGCCAAAATTCTACCTTAAGTGGCTGTGTTCCCAATGCCATTTAATAATTAATCGAATCTAAATTCAGCTTCGAATTGGAGAATATGAAAACTAATAAGACGGTTACTGATGAAAAGTGGAGTTTCAACTTCACAATTCCATTCAGAAATGCCATTTTATCCAACTCCTATTCCACACATTCGAATACAACCGAAAACAGATCATTTATAAGTAGCTTTAGTGAGTATTTCTTACTTGGTTTAAAGTAAAACGAATTTCCTACATATGCTGTTCACGCCTAAGTCAAAAAGAAAACTAGTTGAAAACTAAACAAAATTATCGTAACCACACAAAATTCTGTTTATAAAAATATATTTTAAGCTAAACTTTGAGATTTTAAGTTTTCGATTTTAAAAAGGGCAGTAAGTTGTAGGGATGATCGAAAAGGGATTTGATTTAAAGCGAAAGTCGATATATAAATCGATAATTTAAAGCTGCGTTATATCTCCGATAAATCGTTATTCTGCTTAATATATCGAACAATTTTATTCGGAAAAATAAATTAATAGAAGTCAAATTTTTGTTATATTTTGATAATATTGATATTTTTCGTTAAATTCTTTGTTTTCAGATTTAGAAATTTGAAATGCTTGCGATATATTCGGATATGCTCAAAAATTCTTATATTCTAACGTTGAATTAAATATTTTTCCATTTGAAAAGTTCGATACATTGAAGTTTACGATAATTTCGATATAAAGCGCTATATGTTTGTCGCTATATCATATCGGACTTTTGCTCTCGATATACATCCCTAATCCTACCCATTTGCACATATAGACTTAAGCAGACTAAGAGAGGCTTATCTTTTACAGAAAAATCCTGCGAATTGAATTAGAAATTGAATCCCGGGCTGAGCTCCAACCACAACTGTTTTACACGATCCAAGATTTGAGTCTTCATCTATATTTTATACAATACGTACAAGTTTTAAACACGAAATTTATATAGCCTACATTAAAGTTGCATGTTTATTTTGAAAGTGCTTCCCCTTGGGAGTCCTAACCAAAAATCACGATCCGTTCTCTCCAGCAGATTTGTTGAGGGAACGGGCTATGCCCAGGGCGGGGCCTTGGAGAACTTTTCGCGAGAGGCGCATGAAACCGGAGACGGGATCGCGACCAAAGTACTTGACCTGAATCTCCTGACCCACCTCCAGGTTCAGGGCCGAGGGATGGGCGATCTTTCGCTGATCCAGCTGCGAGTTGTGCAGCAGGGCGGGTGGCATACTAGGATACAAGACGACCATAACGCCCGTGTCGCGCAGCTCTGTGATCTTGGCAGTGTAGATCCCGCCGAACTCCAGGTCCGGCACTCGCTCCTTCACCATGTAGCCCTCGATCAGCTCCTTGGCCTCGTCCATGGCCGCCTGCGAGGGTGCAAAGATGGAGAAGTGACTCTCATCGGAGGCTGTCAGGGTGGCTCCGGTCTCCAGGTAGATGCGCTTCATATGCAGACCGCTGGGACCAATCAGCTGCGAGCGCTGGTGTGGCTCCACGGCTATGGTTTCGCTCACAGGCCAGCTCTCCTTGCGGTACTTCCTGGGGAGGAAAAAATAGTGTTTTCCTTCTCAAAGAACTCAGTTTACGGTAAGTATACACACCGTGGTTCCTTTATGGCCTCAGCCATAATATCCAAAATCTTTGACTTGGCATCGGTGGCCTTTTGCAGCGATTCCATGACCACCTTGAGCGGAATGCCCGGAATCTTTAGGTCCGCCTGGATGGCAGTGAAGCCCTTTCTCGTGCCCGCCACCTTCATGTCCATGTCGCCCATGTAGTCCTCGATGCCAAGGATATCAGTAAGAATGCGATAGTCCTGCAGGTGTTTGGTGTCTTCGTTTTCGAACTTGGTGACCAGGCCGATAGCCACGCCCGCTGCCGGAGCACTGACTGGCACTCCAGCGTCCATCAGAGCCAGAGAGCCCCCACAAACGCTGGCCATGCTGCTGCTCCCATTCGATTCCAGCACCTCGGAGGTGAGCCTCACAGTGAAGGGATAATCGTGCGGCAGGGTGGGTAGCAGTCCTCGCTCCGCCAGGGCACCGTGGCCCAGTTCCCGGCGACCCAGCGGACCAATACGGCCCACTTCTCCCGTGGCATATGGCGGGAATTCGTAGTGCAGCATAAAGTTCTTGGCCTTCAGACCGCCACTGTCCAGGGCGGCCAAGGAGTCCAGCTTCATGGCGCTCTCCGGCGAGTCCAGACTCACCGTGCAGAAGACCTGCGTCTGGCCACGCTGAAACAAAGCGGAGCCGTGCAGCGGCTTGTACATGTCCACCTGGCAGGCTATGTTTCTCAGCTGGTCGTAGTCTCGGCCATCGCATCGCTGGCCACGCTCAAAGATCAGTTCCCGGAAGATGGCTCGGCTGGTGTGATTGAACTGCTCGCCAATCTGGGAGGGCTCAGTGTCCGGAAAGGAGCTCCACACCTTGTCGATCACATTGGAGCGCACTTCGTTCACAGCGTTGTCTCGCGAGATTTTGTCGTGTTGTGCATCCTGGAAGATCTCCCTCAGTCGCATCTGGCACATGCTCCGAACCGCCTCCTCCAGTTCTGGGTCCACGGTTGGCGCCGCCTCCACTTCCCTTTTCTGTCTCCCATACGCCTTCTGCAGGCGCTCGATCTCATGGATGATGGACTGCGCCTCCCGAGTGCCCTGCTTGATGGCCTTCAGCAGGTCCTGCTGGAGTACCACATTGCCCTTGCCCTCCAGCATCACCACCAGGTTATGTTTGGTGGCCGAGACAACCAGGTCCAGTTGGGAGGACTGCAGCTCCCGGCGGGTGGGATTGATCAGCACCTCGCCATCGCAAAAGCCAACTCTAGGGGAGTATAAGAATTCTTATCACTGAAATCACCACTTCTCTGAGGACACTCACCTCACCGCTCCGATGGGTCCATTCCACGGAATGTCACTCAGTGACAGCGCCATGGAGGCGGCATTGATGGCCAGTATATCCGGATTGTGCACCGCATCCATGGCCAGCATGTTGCACACCAGCTGCGTCTCTGTGCGGTAATCTTTGGAGAACAGCGGACGCAGCGAGCGATCAATCAGGCGGGCAGAGAGAATCTCCTTCTCGGAGGGACCCAGTTCTCGGCGCATAAAGTTCATAGGAATGCGACCGGAGGCGGCGTTCTTCAGGCGATAGTCCACCACCAGTGGCAGAAATCCCTGACCCGGCGAAGGCTTTGGCTTGGCCACCGCGGTGACCATTACGGCAGTGTCTCCCATCTGGCACACGGCACTTCCGTTGGCGAATCTCGCCAAGCGGCCGGAGCTGAATGTCATGTTACGTCTGTGGGGGGCATTTGCGGCTCGAATAAGGGATTCAACCATCCACTGGAGGCCAGCTACTCACCCATTGCTGAAGTTCACCTCGACGGAGGGAGCTTCACCGTTGGCAGTGCTCTGGACACTTCTCTTGTGGCAGGAACTTAATGGAGTCAGGCATTTTAGCCGGTAATTGAGAAGTTTCATGGACTTCTTTGTAAAAATCATTGTTATTACATAAAATATGCCGGTTAGTTCCACTATCTATATATTTAATTGTTTATATTATCATAGTGGTATTTTTTCGTTATTAGCTATTATTTTTTACACTTTATTTAACATTCCTTAAAAAATTAAAGTGCTTGCTAATTTTAATGCACTGTGCAACATGTGTGCGGAGAAACAGCTGATTCTATGGCGTTGCCACATTTTGTTACCATTTAATAGCTAGAAAACGGTAAGTGTCACAAATATATTGAAATGATTCAAAGATTCTAACAATAAGTCACGAAAAATTAATCTATTTACTTTTACAAAATATTTATACATTTTTTTCGCTTTTAAAACAATTCCTTTTGCTGTCAAGTGACATTTTTTCGAATTCGATTACTCCTAACTTTAGTTGGCGCCAAATTAATTTATTCGATACTTAAATATTCCATTAAATATATATGAAAATTGTATCAATATTACAAATAATAATTTCTAAGAATATAATAATAGCTACAGGTTTATCTTACAGTTATTTCATTATAGAATTAAAAAACAAAAATGAAATAAAAACATCGCTACACCTCTCTTAGGAAAAAAGCCAATTCATCGAAACCAAAACATCGAAAGACATTCATCGTTATATCGATGTTCCACTGACGATTCCCCATCACTACTCAGAAGACTCGTATATTTTTTCGGAAGCACTACAATTCGCGGATCCATCGCCATTCGTTAATGCAAAATCGCTACTGCGAACGTCGCCGTGTACCGCCGCAAAAGCAGCTAACCTGGCTTAGATCAACCGCTCCTGGTGGTATAAAAAACGCTCCAATTTCTTGGCCATAGTTTTCTGCCCGCCGCGTGTGTCGTTGTGTGTGCGTTTGCATGTGAGTGCCCGCCCGCCCGTCTCTGTGTGTGTGCCCAATCGGTGTGTGTGTGTGCCTCAGTGTGTGCAATTGTAGTGGTGCGAGCTGCCGCTGCCGCAACAACAACAAAAAAAGAAAACCGAAATCGACAAATGCGGTCAAATTGAAAAGAAAAACAAAAAGAATAAAGTATTCTCGGCCAGCGCAAAGCCAAAAAAGCAAAGCCAAAAAGCACAAGCCAAAAAGAAAAACGCAGAATCCCACGGAAAAGCCGGAAAAATTGCCTTCTAGGCGTGTCGCTGCTCTGCCTGCTGCTGCTTCTTCTTCGCCGCCGCCGCCGCCTCAGTCGCTTCAATTTGCTTATGCTGCCAGCAAGAGAGAAAGAGAGAGCGAGAGAGCAAGAGCGCACTGTTATCAACGGACGATCCGCTTTCTTATCAGAACCTCCTGCCGCAGATTGTTGCGAAAAGTTCTGAATAACAGAAATTATTAGGAAGCCGCATTAAGCGGGCTGAAATAGCGCAGAAACGAATTGGAAAATCAAACAAACAGGTAAGTCATGCAGACTAAGTTAAAAAAAAACAACAACTACAACGCCGCATGAGGCCCTCCTCTGTCTCATTCCGCCGCGGTAGCTTCTTCTTTTAATTGTCACACCTCATTAGCCGTCCCTCTCGCTCTGATAAGTGTTTTATGGCCTTTTCTAGCCGTTTACACACGTTGTCCCCTTGTCTCTTGACGTTGCTGTGTGTGTGCATTGCTAATTAATTGCATTAACTTCAGCGATGCAGGACGACGACGGCTCTTGCCCTTGCCCCTTCTCCGTCCCATTGGCCATTTGACGTTTGAAAAGTGAAAGCAATGGGATATGCGCTGGCATATTTATCGCTTATCAGCAGGCTCTCCTCTCTGCCGCCGCACTCATTCTGCAAATAGCACACACCTACACACACAGAGCTACATATACAAGGGACAGACATGCTAAATAAACAAACAAATGGCCGCATGCATATTTATAACTCATTATGTTATGCGTTCTTCCGGTTGTCACTTTCCTCTCTCCTTCGGTACGGCCATCGGAAATACGTTTGACCCTTGCCAGAGGGTCGATGGAGTAATTGAGTCGTAAAACTGCCTTAAAAATCAGAATTAAGATCAATTAAGAATGAATTCTATGTGATTATAACTAGATATTATTTTCTATATTCATAAGAACCTATCTAAGGTCTAAAAACAAACAATTCTTTGAGAGTTTCCAAGCTTTTTAGTGATTAAGAATATTTATCTGCACTTTAAAGGGATTTTAAAAACCATAGCTTATTGATTAAGCAAACTTATTTTTAAAGAAATATCTTAAATTAATTAAAACCTTAACACTAATCAATTTCTTTGTGCTACGAAATCAATATTTACATAGTCAAACATTTATTTACATTTTTAAAAACATTTTTGTAACCTTAAAACACAAATTTCTCTTTAAAATTAAATTAAAACCATTAATCTAGTCACTAAAATGATTTTCCGCTTTCAAACTTTAAATTTTTTCAATGCACAGAAGACCGACCGCAGTCTAAAAATAATTGCAATCTATCTATCGTTGGCTGCTCGCATTTTTCAAAACATTTATTTCCGTAACATCAAAATAAGAACTCAAACCAATTAGTGAAACCATTTTGAAATCACCATAAATCAGAATCACTCCAGCAGGGCCATAAATTGCCGTTTTCATTTGCAGCTGACAAATGCGAGCCATTAAAAATAGTTGTTCCGAAAACGGAACAAAACGAACGAAAGTTTTTCCCGCTTTTCAAGGGCGACCCTCGCTATATATATTCATAGCCGATCTCGATATGTTCCTTATCTCCTCCTGCATTGGCCTTTGTTGTTGTTTCTGTGTCCAACTTGGACGTCATTGTCAGAGGCGAGTGTCGCTGATTGTTGCAGAGTCGAGGAGGACTGCATAATTAAGACGCGCTTGGCATTTGCTGATAAACGTTTCCGCTTTTCATCCGGGGGAGTCAATGTGCCACAACGACCAGACAGTACGAATAGTATCGAACATATGTAGTAAATACAGAAAATAACAGCCGACAACTGCAGATGGTTAAAGTTCACGATGTGGCGGCGGTATCTCTGATGTGACCCCATGTGGCGCCCTTTTCAACTGTCAAAACTATTGCCACTCGAAGGGCTTGCGTCACAGTTTATCGACTCAACCCATTTCCTTTCCCCTTGCCATTTTCCCTTTCCATTTACCATTCCCAGTCTAAGTCCCTTTCCATTGGGGGGTGACGTAGGCAATTGGCAGAAACATGTGTATCCTGTGTCGTCGTCTGCCAAGACAATAATAAACCATCAATGTGGGGGTCGACAGCGACCCAGCCCAAGAGCAAATAAAACCCAATCGAATATTATTATCAATGAGGGCAGGACCCAAACAACGAACCCCATTTACTTTACCGGGAGTGTTGGCCACATGCTGCTCATTCTTGGCAGGATATCGCCCGGTCCGGGAGCGGGACCCAACCCAACCCCCCGTATACCAACCGATCCAATGCCCAATCCCTAATTCCAATCGCAGCCCGTAGTCCGTTGTCCGTTGTTCGTTGTCCGGGCCACGCCCTCGTGCCATCATCGTCGCCTTGTGCTCTAATTTGGCGCGACTTTGACACTTGTTAGCCAATATGTTTTTGGCTCGTGTTAATGGCCCAACGGGAATTGATATTAATTGCCCCGACGCCCCCGCAGCAACTGGCTGCGTGGGCGTGGCCGGTGGTCAATATTGTTGGACTCGGGGAGAAAAAAGGAATGCCTGGAAATCAGCTTAAATCAATTTTTAGTACATGCCTGCTGCTGCTATTGTTCACTTGCTGCCGGTTTGGCCAATCGGCTTACCAACTTTTCGTGAATGTTTTTGTTGCGGCTTTGACTTTTGAAAAGAGCCTAGTGCCCCTCCTCCATCGTGTTCTCTGTTCAATCTAATTAATCCCTGAAACCCTCCGAGGCGAAAGATTTGTTTTTCCTGAAGACCTCTTTTTGAGCAAATGAAAACTGAAAATGCTCACTTTTCCTTGCCTACGTTTCTCTTTCATTGTGCCTATAATAAAACTAAATTCAATTAGTTCCTGCAGTTGGAGTTCCTTTCTTTCCCTGTCCCTGTGCGCTGTGCGTGTGGGAAAAGTTGAAGTGATATGTGAGAAAAGTTTGTGGAATATGTTGGTAAAAGCGAAAAAGAGGGATGAGGACACTGCGTGTGTGAAAGGGCGCAGGCCTTATTAGTTGCCAAAGGAAAACCACCGGAGGGCATGCAAATTTAATGGAATCTCTTCGAGGGAAAATTATTTAATTATAGTTCTTTCGCTTGAATATCAATTAGATAGAAAGAACTATATGCAATGGAAATACTGCTACACGGTCTTTCCTATCCCCTGTGCAAGGGAAAAGGCTACAAAAAAATAAACCCCGTCACTCTTAGTTTGGTTTAGTAATTGACGAGTTTTCAATCCACATCCAATCCCTCCTGCCAAATTCGATGATATAGCAATTCGCCCCTTCCTGGCCCGGCCTAGAGTTGATTCCTAATGGCTTCTCCAACCTTCACCGCTGGAGAGAGCTTACCTGGCACAATCCTCTTAGGGGGCCAGCGCATTCCAACCGAACACCTGACGCACCTGCCCGGTCTGCCTTCGTTTTGATAAGAAATTCCTGGTGCTAATCAACAAGACAGGCCTGACAGGTGGGCGTTTGGGCGGTTGGGCGGCGACGGCGATGGAGCAAACAGAAGCCAACCTGCCGTAATGACCTTGATAAACTTTCGTTCCAAGGAGCGGAGCTCTGTCGGGAGTAAGTTGGCTCCAATGGCTTTGCTTTTCTTGGGCTGTTTGCCTAGGGGAAATTTTATTATTTGCTCTCGTCTGCCGAAAAACGTTTTACATTCACCAACCGCCCCCGAAATTACCACTCCCCCAATAATAAAAAAAATAGAACTCGTAAAGTACACATAGACAAAAAAAAGAAAGATACACAGAAGTTTTTCTTTGACATTTCTCTGGTCTCTCTTCCTGTTCCCAAAATTGTTCGGCTTATGCCGCTTCGACGCTTTTGTTGTCTCTTTATTTTTCAGTTTTGATTAAAGACAAACCCTTGTCTGCCCCAACAGCCCTCGGCCCGACCCTCTGCTCACCTTGCTTTGACTGAGTGTTATTACCACTTTGTCGCATCAACCTTTAAACTTTGCCATTTTATGGGACGCTCTGCTTGTGCCTTTTTCGACTCTATCCGGTTCTGTTTTTGGCCGGCTTTGAGGGAGGTCCAGAAATTGGATTTTTTTTTGTTGTCGGGGGGGCTACTGCCTCTGTCAACAGACAAATAGGATATCATGATCCATCAACAATGCCCGTCCAGCAGCACACGCACACCGCCCACCGCCCACTGCTGGCGGAAAATTCCAAAAAAATTATGCAAAGTGTCATTGAAACTTTACAACAACAAATGAAAGGCGGGCCGAAACGCAGGAGAGCGGAGAGTAAAAAAGGTAAAGCGTTGTCGGCGTCTCATGCACTTAAAAACCAATCACTTGTGCATTGACCCTCGCAAGGGAACCACAATCCGGCACGGGCGATGGCAAAGCCAGCCATTGCCAACAGCAAACGCAAAAGAAGCAGCAGCTGTAAATGCGACAGCAGGCAACGCAACCTGGCCAACACCTTGACACTGTGTCGTCGGCCAAGTTTGGCGACTTGGCAACAGCGCCAAAAGAAATGAAAAAGGTGGGGCACAAGGAACACAGCTAAATTGGCCAACAGTAGTCGAAGAAATGGACACTCTTGTTCAATTTAATGCAGTGTTTCAGCTTATTCAAACTGGATTTTCTAATTATTTAATTAAATACTTTTCGACGTACGACAAAATTAAATACACATGGTTGGCGGCCACCAAAATGAAACACATTTACGAATTAATTTATATCCATTATTAGCCAGGATTTAAGCCAAATAGGAAGCAGCTTTCAACTGGTTTTTTACCCGGTTTCAACGCCTAAATATAAACAAGATAATTTGCTATAATTAAAATAAAACATATGGGTTATGGCCTTGAACTTAACCAAACCAGTTTCTGTGTAATTTTCGTGAATGTGGCATTCAATATTAAATACGAAATGAGTTTTCCCCAGACAAGGATCTTGACCAGAGTCAGATCGTTACAAATTGATAATGACTCAGCGGCAAAAAAGGGTATAGCAACATTTTTATGCAAAAACTTGCTGGCAGAACAGGCTTCCAGACCGAATCCGACTTTGTCCGGGACGAAGCGCGACCAATGAGGCCCAAGTCGAGGTCCCGACCATACACATACGTGTAGAATTCATTAACAATAATGCGCAGTGGAAAGGGATAAAAGGAGGAGAAATAAAAAAAAATCAAAAGGGCCTGGGAGCCGCTGAGTTACCAGGAATTTTTGTTTAAGCCTAATCCTGGGTGGTCTCTGCTTCGTTGTTGTTATGAAAGAGGGGGGCCCCCATAAAGGATATTAAAGCCGAACAATTGTGTGTCGAGATAAACCCAATAAAAGCGAACAGAATTCAATTAAAAATCCAATTGGATTCTTAACTTTTACCAGGAAAACTCTAGTACTGGAACCTAAATGATAAAAACTTATGAAATTTAAACCGAAACATTTATTTTTTTTATTTTCAGATACCCTGTTGACAGCGAATTGGACATTTTCATTCGAGAAGCCAAAGGTGAGTTGCTTCGTTCTCGGAAATTGAAGGCATTTTATCTTTTCAATTGATAGCACAATCTTTTCACGTTCTGCTATAAATTATGTCATAGATAGACTATTTGTGTAGAGTCTATATGAAGTGTTTGATGGACGAGCACACGCTCATTCAAATGAATTGTCATTCATTCAGCGGATTTCTGGTTGCAATTTTCCTCAAAGAAATTCCTAACTGGCAACGCTTCACCGAACTGTTATCGTTAATTGTTTTTTGCCGTCGGTGGAGTATGTTTTTTGCTTCTTTTTTTGTACAAAATTGCATTATTCATTTATCTTTTTTATTGCATTTGTCTGTCCCGCAGAGCACAAATCATTTTTCATTCATTCGGTTGAAATCGGAAGGCACTTACAAGCAGGGAATCAATGTGCAAATACTTTTAGAGACTTTAACTTTTTCTGTACTGTATTAGTCATTCGATTACTTGAAGTGTCCCTTGTTAAAAGGGTATATCAGTTATTTAATCGCATCTTTTTCAAGTTCCTTTATAAATTTGATAAGCAAATATATGCACGAATCATGCTTTACTACGTAATTAAATTTAATAATAGCTTTGGGTACAATTCCATAACTGATTATTCCGTGCAGCCACTCTTGTTGATAATTTCAAGTATTCAGATTGTACTAATCGCAAGAGGAGCCTATTTAAGTATGCGAATCATTGGCTAAATCATAATTTGACGCATTCTTCGGTTATCAACGTATAAAAATAATCGTTGAATTACTCTGCGAATGAGGTTATGAGTGGGATTTAACACTAAATTTACTGGTCATAAAAAATGTAAATAATCCCATTACAGTCTCGTGTTTTTGCTTCTTAAACATTGCGAGCATTCTGCCGTAAATGTGTTTTATGTGGGCTTTGGACGCTTTCAAGTGTGTGCTGCAAAATTTAAACTTTTTATTTATTGTTAAACATTTTTAGACATTTGTTCTCCCTGTTTTTCTGTTGCCTGATCCTTGCCACATTTGCAAAGTTTGTGCCTTTTGTTACAGCGCTGACATTTTGCTACACAGACACACGGCTTTTGTTGATTTTTGTGCTTACTTGTATATATATATATAGTATATATAACTTTTGCCTAGGTAATTTGCCAGTGACGCCTATAAATGGCGTGGGCGTGGCAGTTGGCACCACTTGGCAGGGCTGGCAAAGGCGATTAGCAACAAAAAGCAAACTTGTTAGCAACATATATATTTTTTTTCTCTGAAAAACTTTCTGTTGCACTTCAAATTTAGTTTGTTATTTTTTTGTGTCGTGCTTTTCCATTTCTGTGTTATTTTTCCCCTTGCACTTGGCAAGTTTACGGGCGCAGTAGAAGTGGCAAAGAAACTTTACCGGCCATTCCCGATCTGAGTATCCCTAAACTCGCTGACATGCGAGCCATCCAGCATTTACCATATTCCAGTCGCAGTTTCAGTTCCAGTTACCATTCCGTCGAAGTCCTTGGTGACGTTGTAACAAAATTTGCCAGAAATGTTTATGAGCTCATAAATTCTGACACAACGTCGGATACTACTCCTCAACTGCCATTGTCTGGCGGCTACCTGGGAGTTTGCTTTCGCGTTCTCGTCTTTTATTGGGTTTTCTTGTACTTCTTTTTTGTTTTTCATGCGTCTGACAACTTTTGGCACATTTGTCGTACATCAAATTAGGAGCAGAATGCCCGACGGCGCGAAATGATTGAGCATTTGCATTAAGCCGAATCAACACGGCACACAGGTACGCCCAGACATGCCGCAAATCGTGAGGAATGTTACATCTTGGTGCCCGTGGGGAATTGTCGACTTGTGAAATGCCCTGCAGGTGCTCGAAAAAAATCGATTTCAATCAAATATTTAAAAGTGTGTGTGAATTTTTGAAGAGTTTTTAGTGAAATGTATAAGGTGTCCTAGGGGGATATCCCCTCGGGAATCTAGAGCGAAATGAGGAAATGGGTTTCATAGTTATCTTGTATATATCGAGAGGCAAAATATATCTACAAAAATATCGAAAAATATTGAATTGTATGTTAAATATTCGATATTAACTTTAAAATAATTCGATAGAATTTCGATTCATTGCAGCTATATATATGGCAAAGATAAAATATCGATTTATATATCGACTATTGCGTTCAATTTCGATACAGTATCGAACTATCGATCTAGGCAATAGTAAAAAGAATATCGGCGACGCCAAGAGCCTTTTTAATACTATTTTTTGATGATTAATCAATATATATTAATTCAATATTAATTACTTTATTTATTTATAATATGCATAGTTATTCATCTAAAGCCAACCATAAAATGCCCCTTGATGGCCCGATCACGTCATCATTGTACCCGTGTCGGCCCTTGGTCAATTTGCAGTTATTTTCGGTTAGCAAAAAGCCAAAGAATACAAAGACACAAAGGCAACACCAATAACCAAATGAGTGTTGCTGGTCGGCAGGAGAACGGAAAAACTTTGAGCAAATATTGACTCAGTTATTCGAGTTCCATTTTTATTCGCCCGCCCAAGCCACCGCCGCCGCCGACAACTCGGGTAAATAAAGCATTTTCAAATTTGTGCATATGCATGTCAACTCAGCTCAACTCGGCTCAGCCCAGCCAGTCCTTCTGGCCCCGCCAGCTTAACTCAGCTGGCCTCGTCATCGCTGGCCATCCGTTGGTGTTGCCAACTTGGCTATCATTGTAGCCAAACTTGAATATCTTTTCAAAATATTTGGCTAATATTTCCAAATTTTAAAGCAAACTTTAAATGGGTTATATAAATTTATTTTTTGACTCCTCAAAGGTATAAATCTTTACAAAATGTTAAAGAGTTTAAAAACTAATTTAAATTAATTAAATTTTCCTCTTGTCATTTCTTTTTAAACAGATATTAATCAATTATTATAATATAATAATATATATATAATAATATATATATATATATATATATATATATTATATAATATAATATAATTATTATATTATATTAATCCTTTGCCAGCTCTGATCATCTGCCGCCTGCCAGAGTGCCTTTGCCTGTCGGCTGTCGTCATCTGCTGTGGGCTTAGCTGTCGTCCTCGGCTGGGCCATTTGACCAGGTCCATCGTCGTCTGGTGACCTGGCCGCCTGGCACTGACATTTACTTAACGGCCAGTCCCTGCAGGTCCTTGGGGCCGGCTAGTGACTGGCCGCTGTTCAGTTTTCAAGAGTCTCTGATGCACCATAATATTTAATTTATAATTAAATGCATTTTATTGGCTCAACGGCGATTCGTTTGCTTCTGTATCTCTTAATGCGACACGAAAGCAGATTAAAGGGCATGGAGTTTAATTACACCAAAAATACCTGACTGACTTTTCCAATATTATTCGAGTGGTAGCCTTGAAGTATCGATTTTGGGGCAAGGCAACGGATTGATGAGAATGAGGGAGAGGCCTTTGTGTCATTAGGAGGAAATGGAAATATAAAATTGCTGCTGCTGCTCGCAACCGTTTCAATTCCACTCTGATGGACAATTGGTTTACGTGCTGCCAATGCATTTATGATGGCATTCGGCCAAAGAGCCGAAAAAAGGCCATAGAAGAGCCCATCATCTGTGTGTGTGTGCTGATTGATAAATTCGTTAGCAAGAGTATGTAAAATTTCGAAAAATATAAAAAAACAAAGGCCAGAAAAGCGATCGATTCCGTTTGTTTGCCGTTCGATTAGGAAGGCAGAAATTTACACGGTACGGACGTGTGCTCTTTTTTAGGTTTTTATAGCGACTGTGTAATTACGATATATTTCGCCTTTGAGAGCTGTCTGTGTCTGTCTATTTGTTTATGCATTATACAGCGAAAGCTGACCGGCGAACTGAAAAACCATTCATGAGACCACAACAGCAACAATAATAACCACAACAACAACGGCTATAATAACGACAAGCTTTTTTACGCAATCGCCAGCCACCAGCCTTGTGCCAAATAATAATAATAGTAATAATGCGCAAAAATAATAATAATAAATAAACGAACGCAGCGTCTAGCAGCAGCAAGAAATAATATGAGCCAACGTCCGAATCGAGAAAATAAAATGCCTCAAGTTTATTTACATCAAAATCGCATGCACTTTGTGTTAAAAAATCAATTAAAAGCGCCGGCCGTCGCTAGCAATTAATGCAAATGGCCAGAAATAAAACTAAATTAAGCTCATAGAGACGTGGAAATTGCAATGAAAATACTGCAAAATCGGACTCCGAAACCGAGCAAGTAATAAAATGAATATTTTGGGAATATTTTTAATAAAAGTACGCAACGCAAATGCAAATAATTTGTAATATTTATATATGAGAAATGTTTATTTCTTGCAGCCACTAGTTGTCTCGTAGAATATTCAAATGGTCAGCTGAATATGAAAAATGCAATCAATAAATTGAAAATTTCAATGCATAAACAAAAGGCTTAATAACTTGTGAAACCGGACGATTGAAACTTTCAATTTGCTGAATGCCATTGTGCGAAATTGTTGGTATTTTAATAGTTTATTGGTTTTGCATTAAATAAAAGTTGTAGAGTCTGAAGGAGGACGGATTGATTGGCAAATCTGGGGCAAGCAGAAGAAATACAAATACTATAAAAAGCCAGCCAGTTGAATGAAGTCAATAAATGTAACAGCCAAGTGAAAATACTGTTCAATAACTCCTGAATACTGAGTGTTTGCAGCTTCTAATTGTTGAGTTCTGTTCTTAGACTTTTAAGTGAATTTAAGAAAGATTAGCTTTTGTCGGAGTGTCCAAATCCAACGAAAAGTTGGACAAAGATAAGGCACTCACGTGGGAGAGGAGAGCTTGGAGTGGGAACCTGTTTCTCTGACAAGGCGGCGCTTGGACTTGCTTAGACACTTTGAAATAGAATGATTAAATGAATGTTTATGCATTGTGTATATGCTGTCGATTCCAAATTACGTCACTGTGACGTCAAACACAAACCGCTTTTATTTTTATTTATTTATTTCTGTGTTGTACTTTTTTTTTCTGCTGCTCGCCGTTCCTCCTTGAATTCATAGCAGGTGGCGGTGGGGGCAGCGGCAAATGCCAAATTAAAACATGTACACAATGTCAATAATACATCGTCATAGTATTCAAATGAAGTTTGACAGACACACACCGTACGTATGCCGATCTTTTGGCCGTTGTCACCTCACCTCACTTCACCCAACCACAGGTGTAGACACAGGTGGCCTTATTCACCGGAGGCAGACATCGGTAGCTTTTGGCCAACGGCAACCGAGAGCCAAAGGTGGAGGCTTAGCCAAAGGCGACTAACTGCGAATAGGTCAAAATGCGGGCCTTGGCCATTGTTGGCCATGTGGGTTGGCTGGCAATTGTGGCTGCTTTTATTGCCGCTCGTTATATTTATATCCCATCGTCTATAACGTGTCTACTAAGCAAATAATCAAAAATTGTTAGCTAAGAATATGATGGGATCGGAAAACACAAGTAAATACCATTTCTACCAAAAGATACTCTGAAACCACAAACGAAATAATAATAAAATAGATTTTGCTTTCAAGAAATCCACATAATTTCGATCGCTTTCTTCTCTGTTTGCTTTAATAAAGTTGCTAATAAATTTCAATTATCACACTTTAATTTTAAAGTGCTATTATTCTTTCAATTGCGGTTAAAAATATTATTTGGCCACAATCAATTTCCAATAATAGCCCACAGTTATTTTTATTCAATGATTTTCTGCATAAATATTTTTCTGTGAATATCTAATTGTTCTTTTTCAATTACATTTGCCCAAGTTAATAATTAAAACACCAGCGGATTATTTATTACGCCCATTATTATTATTATTGCTGCGGTTTACACGGCCGTGTTTACATTTTGAAATTTAATTGCGCTCATTATTATGTAATAGAAAACAAGCTCGCCGAGAAGTTCACATCGAAAAGGCGATTTCGCAAAAAGCCAGGGGCCAGGGAGCAGCTTGAGATGGAATGGGAATGGGGATCGCATATCATCGGCGGATCTGTCGCCGGCGTTGTTTCTCAACGCGCTCAAGGTTCTCCGATTTGAATACAGAATACTGAGTGAGCCTCATGAATGGATGGGGAGGGCTTGACGGAGTCGGCGGAATTCGTGTGGCGGCGATCACGAATGAATGGAACAGCTCAAAGTGCCGGCAGCGGGCGAAGTAACAATAACAATAAACATATACAAATTCCTATGCCATATTGCGGCGATCAAATGAGGAGAACTCACAGTCAGCGTCATGCATATAGAGAAACATAAATTCCCCGGGGCAGAGCTGGAAATAAATAGGCTTTAGGGAAAACTTTGATATGGTTGGAAAGGCCAAAAGAATGATCAATGGAAAACCGGTCCCAGAAGTTAGCTATTTATAGAGAACTGTAAAGTAATAATTTTTGTTTTTGAAAAAAAAAAGCAGCAGCCAAAACAGGGTAACCTAAATTTGTACTATGCTCGAATATGTCCAATATTCTACCTCCGAATGCGAACTGTTTGTGTCTGAATTTTTTTTTTCTGTTTCTCTGCTATAAATGTCACTGAATTAATTAAAAAATGTTTTCATTTTTTTTTTTTAATTTATTATATATATCAGAGAAACATATATACCCGGGAGATGGGCAAATAATTGGGCTTTAGGGAAAACTTTAATATGTTTCAAAAGGCGAAAAGAATTATCAATGAAAAACCAGTCCCCGAAGTGAGCAATTTATGGAGAACTGTATAGTTTGGTTCACAAAGGTTCACAAAAACCTAAAATTGTCCCATATTCAACCTCGGAATAAGTCACAATGCGAATTGTTTGTTTTTTAATTGTTTTTTTTGACAACTTCCCTGCTATGAAGTTAACTAAATTCGTCTTAAAATAGTCTCTTTTTGTTTTAATCCATTATAAACCTGTTCTAATTTACTTAAATATATGACAAATATAAACATAAAAAGTCTTCGGAGTTTCCTGCGACCTATTTCGGGCTTACTTGCGTTTATTAATAACTAACATGTGTCATAAATAAATTGGTTTACAATTGTTATCAGTGGTTTTTATGGCCCAGTTACTATCCATGGGTATACCGTCCTTGAACTACTTAACAAATTTAAGATAAATGCCGCTTTCAAAAGTGATTCACTGACATTCAGTCCGCACCCACTCGTCGGCCATATATCGGGATATATGTGTATTTATATATCTATTTGAGAGATATCTATTTAACTGTCAATAATGATTGCCTATGGCCCAATTGCGTTTGTCGTGTCTCGATAATTTTCGCACCATGCAAATTAGGGAGCCAGAGACAGCGCCCGAGCTTATTGCGAATTCAAATTGTTTGTTTCGTTTTCCCATTGCTGTTTTTTTGCTGTGGCTACTGGGTGTTACTTTGTTGCCCACTTCTAATTGTATTTTCCATTAGGCCAAACACCGCCGTCCGCCTGCCGGCCGATGACTCAGCGGCTATGCAATGACAAAAGAAATTATCACATGATTATCATATGATGTCGCTGTGCCTGCCGTCCGTCTGTGATTTGCATGTGTTATTCAATCCAATCGACGATTGATTTGGGGCTGAGCAATCACATTTAATGAGTTACCTCTTCATTTCAGAAAAGTAGAAAAGGCAATGACTTTAGATGCCTTCAAGGCGTCAGCACGTACTATATCCTTGGAATATTTGAGGTGAAACCTCACCAAGGATCCTCCTCCCATACTAGCGCTTCGAGAAAAAAAATTCAGTAAGCATTCGTTCGGTTCGGGGTCCTGTTTCTGGTCCTTATCCCTTTCTGACAACTTATCCCGACTTGTTTGCCGTCTGCCTTCATTTTTTGCCTTTGGTTTTTGCTGCTTTCGCTTCTTTTGTGCTGCATACAAAAGATTCAGCTCACCCGTTGTTGTTTTCCTTATATATATTTTTTTTGTTGCTTTCCTTCTTGTAAGGGGTATTCGCAGGGTATCCTGGGAGAAGTGCCTTAGTGGAGAGCACACCCTGCTAAGTGCTCGAAGAGCCACTTGCGAGGCATTCACTATTCGAATACTTTGAGCTTTTAATTTATTCGAATTTTTTCCCCCATTTTTGTGTTCATTTGCAAGAATTCTTCCCTTATTTTGCAGCAGCAGAAGGGTGCTGGCAACTGGCAGACTGGAGGTCGGGGAATATAGTATATATATGGTATATATGTATATGATTTTGGGAGGGTGTTTACACACTCGCCATTGAAATGCAGCCAAGCATCTCCGGAGCAGAGCAGCTTCCGCTGCATAAATATTACGCTACTTGTGTGCATTCAGCATTCTGTGCAATTTATTTCATTTTACTGCCAACTGCCAGCTTCAACTTCAGCTTCAGCTTCAACTTCAGTTACGGTCTTAGTCTCAAATTCAATTTGATGTGAGATTTTTTTGCGCGACTTGGTTAGTTGGTAACGCGGACATGAAGTGCTCTTGCTCTTGTCTCTGTTTGCTGATTAGCAGCAGCAGCAGCTTTTCCCCGTTTCCCCATTCATTATTTTGGCAACACCGCCGCACCTATTTTTGGCCGAAATTGGCATTCTGACCTCTTGGCTGCTGTTCCTCTTTGGCCGAGCCAACAACTTGGGAACTTGCCCAAGTGCTGTATGGCCAAAAACTTTGTTACCAAACTTTAATTGCGCCTAATTGTTGTGTTGACAAAACCAAACGACTTCTAATGAATGCGATCATGTCGAAAGTATCAGAGCTTAATTTAAAGCCGGTTTAAAAATATCTTTAAGTCCAAACTTGTTTGGTTTCTATTCATTAAAATATCCTGTTGACCATAGACACTTGTCTGGCATTTTCGTTTTGTGGATAGTTTTCTGCACAATTCCCTTTAATTATGGAAAATAACTGCATTCTTTGCAACAGACTCTCATGTTGGCTAACCAAAACCTGTTTATTTTAGTCTAATGGATTCCCTTTATTAATTGCATGTTGGGATTTCCGAAACTTTTTGTGTTACTTGCATTGGACAATGCATTAGTTGCAGTTGCTTTTAAATAAATAACAATAAAATGCAGAAAACAACTCGGATACAAATACACGAATAGAAACCATTTTTTGGCCATTGTTTTTGTGGCAGTTGAGAAGGTGGTGGTGGTGGGGGTACGACTGTCATTTTGGTTACTAAACTTTTCCCCCCAACCCCAAGTATATTGATTTTTGAGGATGCTCTGGCCATTCTCGTGAACGTTATCATTGCGCAGCCAGATTTATGCATTTATGTCAGCCAATGGGGCAATTATGGGTCCTGTACCCCGAGATGCCCTTGGCTTTTTTGGGCGTGGCAGTGCATAGTGCGACTAATAAATGCAACAAATTTGGTCAGAATGGCGCCAACAGGCGGAGCTACACGAACCAAACAATTTACACAGGCCATTAATGTCATAATTTCTGGTAGGAATTTACCAAATGCTAATTAGCTCGGAGGGGGAGAAACAGAAAATAATTAATTCAGAGAGTCGTCATTAAACTAATAGCTGAGAATTATGTACACAGGAATATTTGCGGTTTCCATTGTTTGGGATTTTTGAATGAACAGGCATACTCCATTATTATAATTATCAGAAGTTTGTTTTTACCAGTTGTTATTTTAGGTAATATTTGAAATGTGTTTTTTTCTTGCCTGACAAATATGAATAGTTTTATTATTCCACGAAAATACATTTTATTTTGTCGTATTTTTGCTCACAAATCCCGGGTTCTGGGAAAGTGCACTACGCATAAAGCTCGTAACACATCTCCCCTCGGTCAGTTTATTTTTGTTAGCAATTAAATTTTCATGTGACATTCAAAACACGAGGGGAAACTGCAGTGTCCCGGGAAAGTTGGAAGCTGAAAGCTGAAAACAAAAAGTCGCGTAATTGAGTTTGCCCAGTTATCTGTTCTAACTAACTGAGTAACAGCTAGGAACTGGTAACGAGGGTGGCCAAGAAAGTTCCTGTCATTCGAAAATGTCAAATAATGGCAAATAAATAAGCCAGAGATAAATGAAAATATATATACTTGCCACGCACGAAGGGATGGAGGGAAATCGGTGGCGGGAAAAAGTCAAGGCGACTCTTAGAGTCGAGTCAAGTCGTGTGGCCATTTTTGTGGCCGCACAGTTTGGCCGAATTAAATCCAGTTAGATCGTAAACCTTGAGCGCTGTGTAACCCAACAAATCCTCACGCTGCTTTGGCTTAAATTGTCTGAAAAAGGGTTTATGGTCATGACATTTTATGAACTCAATGAGGGCCAAAGAAACCGAAATGAAACGAAACGCAGCGCAACCTTCGGCTGTAATCTACATGAAATTGCAAACAAGTATTTGGCCCGCACATACATTTGTGCAGGAATTGTTATTGTGATTGCCTGGCCAAAAGCGTTTCGTAATAAGCTATCTGGACTGACTCTGGGTCCAGACTTTGGCTCTGGCTCTGATTGCTGTTAACATGTCGTAGAGTTTTTCCCCGAAATTTGTTTTGTACTTGGCCTGCAGGCGGACGAGGGACATGGGATTTCCCGACCCGCCGGGATCTCCGTACGGGCTGCTTTTGTTCCCTTGATTAGGGCCACGTACATTTCAATTAAAATGTCGCCCCCAGCGCCAGAAATTAGGGAAAATCCGGGAATCCAACAGGCGCAGATTTTCCATTACCCCTGGGTTATCTTTGGTTGGAGCCTACTTCCTATTTCTGTTTCAGGCCAGGAGGAATGGAAAGTCCTTTCGGTCCCTCTGTTTGCAATTGAACGCGCAGAAGCTACAGTTCAAGCCGTCGAATGGGAACCATTCAGACAAGCTTCCGCCTTTCACGAGCTGTCTGTTGTCCCTCCAATCTTGGATTCCATCCCAACTCATGCACCCCCATACCGGCGCCCACCGTGCCTGCGTGTATTTGGCATTTGGCAGTGGAACATGTTTTTCCAATTTCTGCTCTGGTCTTAAATGCTTTCGGGCCCTTGACAGTCGGATATTATGTGTTCGAGAGTGTGTGGGTTTCGCTTAGCTCTCTGTCCGATCGAAGTGCTGAATCACACTTGATGTGGGACGAAGGATTTGCAAGTTTCTGTCCCCTAAGTTTTGCCAGTTTAGACGGGAGATAAATGATTTCCCCGAAGGATTATGGAGTGAATTTCTAAATTAATTTCATATTTTATTACCCGTGTTTAGTATTCGTTAAAAAAGTACTCTTTATTCGCTACATTTTACTAGATACTCGGTACTTTATACTTGTTACGATAAGTTACTAAACAATATAATAATAAAGTGAATTTATAAATTTATTTTATATGTTATTGTCCTTAATACTATTTGTGAAATAGTACTCGTTACTAGTTATTTTTTACTCGTTAATAGATATACGATTTCGCTGTTTTCATAAGTATACATCGAGCTTTACTCGTTACTTGTTAGGAAGAAAAAAAGTGGAGTAACTACTTGACGTTAATATACTTTTGGTTTAGGATTCCAATTTCGTTGCTCTCTCTAATTTCAGTATACCTTTTTCAAAACATAGGGTATATTTTATTATTCCTTTTAGTATCTGTGATATGCCACCATTCCGCCCACAGTTTCCACTTATTTTTCATGGTGTTTACCCTGATGCCTCCTGGCTCCTGCTCCTGCCCCCCAAAAACCGCTCTCCATCCCCTGGTGCCGGGCACTTTTCGCCTGTCCTGTTTTTGTGTGCGCGACTTTCACTCATGAATAGTTAAATCCGCCTCCCAGCCATTTCCCTGCAGCATTCCAAAACGCTCTACAGCTGTACCTCTGGCCCTCCCATGGCTGCTTTCCATTTTTGCCATTTTTTATTAATGAAATCTCATGGCTCAATGAAGCGTAAACTCCCCTAAGCCAAGTTCAAGTGTCCTAGAAGCAGGCCAAGGAAAAGCGACCGGCTCAACCGTTAATGGGACGGCTCAAGAGCCGGCCAAACGTGTTTTCTTGTCGGCTCGGCATTGGCATCGGCTATCAACTTCAGTTCGGTTTTTATTGATGTGGGGCCGTTCTAGTCGTTGGCAGTTCGTGTTTGTTTGTTTTTGACTTGACCAGGATCTGTCAGACGGCTGATTGCCTCTCGCTTTCATAATCCCCGCCCATTAATAAGCCCCGCAAAGTGGCCATGTTAATAGAAACGTCCATTCCGTGTCCACCGCCGCCAGCGTCAGCCTCAATGATTTGATGCCGAAAAGCAATTTATCTAAGAGCTAATCAAAGCTGGTCGGTCTGCCATCGCAAGGACCGCAATCCTTTCGGCTCGCAATTAAAGCCAGCCGAGTGCAAATTAACTTTGGCCATACTCACATCCTGGCGAGCATCAAATAGATTGAATAACTTTGTGTCCAGAGCAGCCCGAGGGCTGAATGGAGATGTCTGAGGGATCGGTTGCGGCGGGGGTGTTCATTTCGGCTGTCTGTATTTGCCCATTTATTTGATGCAAACATCGAATTGGCAGCTCCACAGCTTCGCAGACCGCAGACGCATATCTCCAACTACCACTGAGAATCCAGGTCCCGGCTTCTGCTCCTCCTCCTCCTCCTCCTCCTCCCGATATTTGCTGTTCCTCCGACCCGAATGCGAGATTCAGCAGCTAGCAGCGAGGCGACTTCATTATGGGAGTGCTCTATTGAATTACGTAGGTGAGCAAGGATATCTCAGGGGCGCTGGGTATCGGGGACTATCATATTTTATGGGCGCCATAAAGTGAGAGCCGAATTCCGAGCGAGGCGAACCTCGAACACCGAAGGTGGTGCTGCTTAAAGCCCAATTTATAACGTGGCCGATAACAGAGCCACACGCACACGGTATTTATCTTCATCTTTTTCCCGGATGCTTGTAAATATTTAACCTGCAATTGGTAGAGCTCATATATCTTGGCTGGCTGTGAATCATTTACTTCGCGTTCGCTTTGAATATTTGAGCCGGCTTTTCGCTCAACTCAACTCCCTGCCACTTGGGACGAGTCAGTACCTGGGGTACCTTCGTTTTTTATCTATGGCATTATTTATGCCAAGCATTTAGGGATGTTCGTGGAGGTGTCGGGGCCCAGTGACATTTAAAAATAAGTCCCAGAAGTATTAATTTACAAAGGATAGGGTAGCCGCGGCAGGGTATATAGATTCTTGAGAGATGCAAGTGTTTTTTCTTTTTTAAATTAATTATGCCAGGGTATTCCTCTTTTGGTATTCACCAAACTTAATGTTTACCATTATTTTAATGTTCTTTTATAATATTTGTTCTGCTTTTCGGCTTACACTTGGTGCAATAAATTTTGACGATGCCATCGGGTCGGTCGCTGGTCCAGAGCCCAGGGCACTTGACTCGCATTGCCATCAATATTGGGGGCACAAAAGTATTTTTAATGGACTTTTAATCTATTTCTTTACTGCCACTGATCAAAGGAAGAGAGAGAGCACAGAGAGCAGGCGCCACAAAATATTTATTAAAATTCAGCGCGTAAAAAAAAAATAAAAGAAAGAAAAATGTTGATGATGCGTGTTATGTGCTGCTCGCCCGCCCTTTCCTCCTCTCTTTTATTCAGGGTACAAAATTTCATTAGCTTTTTCGGCATGCCCTTTTTTCCTTCCTTGTGCCAAAGACTTTAATTGCCTGTCAATGCTTTTTGTGGCAGCGCATAAATCGATTTTTAAGTAGCTAAGAAAAAATATGCTAATCGCAGCAAGGGCACCGGCTATAAACGTGGCAGAAAAGTGTGCAAACGTGCCCGGAAAGGTCTATCAAAATGTGTGTGTGTGACGAACAAGATGAACATCTTTACGGGGTAGATCCATCCATCCCTTCTTACTTTGATGTCAGTGGAAGTTCCGAGAAGGGGTAAAAGTTTTACTCTCGGTAATTAGATTCCAGCGCAACTGAAAAACAAAGATGAAAGGCTTCGAAAAGAAGTAAACTGAAGCAAAAAAGGAGTTTATGCAACCTTAATTTAAGCCAGTTACTTGTAGTTTTATTTCTGAAAGCCAACCTTTATTGCTTGAATACTTTTCTTGGTAATTGCAGACTCAATGCTATTATTATGTGTATCAAAAATTTCGAAAACAATTTGCACTTGCTTTTATCATTCATCAACCAAAAAATAAATCCTCAGAACATAATAAAAAGGATTGCCGTAGTTGAAATAAATTGCTGTCAATTTCTGAAACCAAATAAACCAGTTATAAGCCATTGATTGGCTTGTTGTTTTTCGACCCCCTTCTTTTTTGTTTGCGGGACAAGTGATAGAACGCTCAAAAGTATGCTTCGGTTTTGTAGCCATGGAGATTGCGCATACGCCCCATGGCATTTCGAGGATTTGGTTATGCGTCAACCCAAAAATTCAGGGACTGCAGCATCAACCAAGAGTTTATTTCTCCATTTCGTTAAATTAATATTCAAATGGCTTGGGCAGAGGTTAACCGCATTTCCTTGGTTTCCTATGTCTTATGTTAAATTCATAAATCATTCTCGCATAAATATTCGATGGTCTTTTTGGAAAATGTTGCATAAGTTTAAATACTTTTTGGCCGTGGGCGGCGTACTAGGAAATATTTGCTTGTGTTTGTGCTCCTATTGAGGCATAAAATCCGAAGGCTCTCCGATGCCCCTCTCTGCAACTCATCTCTCCCCACGATTTTATACAGCATCCGGCCCTCTGTTCGCTCGCTTTGTGCTTTGTTATTGTTCCAGGGCGGTCGTTGGGTGGCAATATGTTTGCCTTATTTCACTTTGTGTTGACAGCAATGACCCACATGCATAAATCATAACTTGTTCGCTGACACACACTCACACCACACATGCCATATACACAATACATACACTCTCGCTCTAAGAAAATATTCAAAATTTAGCGAGCAGCAAGAAAAACATTGCTGCTGGCGAGGAAAATCATATTTGAGAGAAAACAATTTTCAGTCAATATTTAAGACTCATTTGTTATATGTTTTCCTAATGATAGATGGGGCAGAAATGAATAATGCAATAGTAAAGCTATAGCTATCAAGAAAGTCAGGAACAATCTGTTAAATTAGTTTGAAATATATTTTCAATGTTTTTTATCACTGAGTCAATTTATAAATTATTCTCTTAAACAAATAAACTGCTGAAGCTGCAGAATAATTAATTCGTTGTTTGTACAAATAAATGCAAACGAAACTAACCAAAAAACAGGAAAATAAATGCATTTATTGCCATAATTGAATAAAATGAGAATGCTGCGACCAGAGACTAAAAGTTAAATCAGTTTTCATTATAAACAATGCAAGCACATTATGAAATTATTATATTAATTCTTTCTTCTTTCCATTAATCGCAAACGAAATGGAAAAGGCAATTACTTTATTTATGTTTGAGTGCAGAACATTCATATGATATTTGCTAAAATCAAATTCAAAATTCTCTCTCATCTAATAAAGAAGTCGGAGCAAAACGAATTCATTGTGTGTACAAATTCAAATGCAATTTATTAAAGCAAAAATTAGCAAAGAGCGCCAAGAGCAAGCGGTAGTCAAGCGTTGACAGCGTTTGGGGAAATGGAAAAAGAAAGGAAACATGAATAAGCAACGAGAAAAGCTTTCCACTCCCAAAAACACACACACACATAGACAGCAGAGTACACATCACACATGGCACAGACATATGGGCGAGGGAACTTTGCATATGCATATCTGAGTGGAAGGGCAAATTATGCATGCAAACAGGTCGAAACAGCAGGGCCAGGACATCCCGGAGATTCAGCAGAGCAGCTAGCTGCTAGCGGGTGCAGGGAGCAGGAAGTAAGGTGGAAGAAGATGAAGCCTGTAGTCCCGAACAGGACACGGGCAATCTAACGGTCCAATGCGCATCAAAGTATGCAGCAGCTTTTAAGTGTATCTCGGTTTTGCCAGGAATTCGAAGCGTTTCCAATGGCAGCGCCAGCAGAAGCTCCCTGGTGACTGGACTTTCCGATACGTGCCTGTGAATAGAACTCAAGCAAGCGGCACTCAATCGTTTGCAATGCGGGAATCATAATTTCTTCCGCTGTCCCTACCCTTCTCCCTCTCTATCTTAACCCTTTTCAAAGCAAAAAAGAACACGAGCAGAGAGAAAGCGAACCCAATCAGAAGCAATCCCGTCTAAAGTCTTGCTTTTTTTTCCAACCGATACCGCATAGCTGTCGTGCCAGGCGCCGCAGGAGGGGGTGCTGGGGTTCCAGGAAAAATGGTCCACTTGGCAGCCATAGCTGCATCGAGATGTCCTTGCCGAGGGTCTGCGGCATCAAGTTTACCAAACTGGGTCATTTTTGGCATACTATAGTTGTTTGGCGCGCAGCTTTATTGATTGCCAGCAGAAAAAATGACACCAGTCTTGCGTCCAGCACACTGGACAAGGATTATCTTGCTCTAGATTCGTCGTGCTACAATCTGATTCAACACATATTTCATGGCAAACACTGGTCAAGCATCTTCCTGACATCTGCACAGGGGCAAGCCACACAAACAAGGCAACTGATTTAAGAATGTTTTTCATTTTCAATTTATTAGGCTACAACATTTTTGTTTTCTCGGAAATCAGCAATTTAAAGCGAGTGCTTAACATTGTTTAACTTTATATTGGCTACAACATTTGTTAAACATTGTATGTTTGATCTTTGATTGTGATTTGGAAATAATCATTTCTAAGTTGTTTTTTTCTGTGTGTGCTTCCACTAAGGTGTCTGCTTCCCTCGTCTCTAATTTCCGATGAGTCGACAGAATGTGTAATAGCGATGGTGTTACGTGGATTCTCCGGCCTGCCTGACTGCCTTCGATTATCATAAGTCAATCGAGTATTGGCCCAACTAACCGCAAACGTCTGACAGCCGCATGCTTGTGGCTGTCTCCGCTGCGCGTTCTGGTAATGCGATTGCAGTGTTATACAACACCTACTGACATGTCTTTGCGGTTGCTCTGAGTAGTTAAATACACACAAATACGAATGTGATGATGGTATTTGCTCGTCAAACGGTGGGAAATCTGATTTCGGAGCGATAAAAAAACAAATAAACTACAAGTTTAGCGATAGGGCCCGAAAATTGTCACACAAATTAAATGTGAAAACTATCACAAGCAACTAGTAAAAACCAGAAGATGCTAGATTAAATAGGGAATTAATTATTTAACAAATTAGCACTGTGCATTAAGTAACTAAATTATGAGGATATATTTAATTAAACTCGAAAGGAAATAGAAAACAAAGCAAAGTAATTATGGAAATGGTTCTAGAAATCTCTAAAAGATACTATTTAATATTAATGAATTTGAGTGCGAGCCTGCTTTCAACTCAAAAATATAAATATTTGCACCGACTTCTGGATTTCCGCTGAAAATTAATTTGTGCTATATAAAATAATCAAAGCTTTCAGCTTTTAATTCCATTTTCCTACCAAGCAATTGTCCAAAGTCAAACTCAACAGGGAACTTTTTGTGCCGCGCATTAAAACGCTTGGCATTTCTATTTCCCGGCTCGTAATGCAGAGAAAAGCGGAAAATTGGGGGAGGCGGAAAGAAAGACAGGCGGACAAAGCATGAAAGACTGTTTGGGGAAGAGAAAGAGAGAGCTGATTAAAATTTTGCAGCGACCGCAAATTAAAGCGAAAACATTTTGAGGGAGTCCTGCGTGTGTTTGTGCTGCGACTCCATGAAAGCGAACTGCAGGCCAGGGAACATGCAATGCCACAGGCGCCAGTCGAAAAAGTTGATCCTTTGCCACACCCAGCCGGAGTCGGGGACTCTGAACTACGGACTTCGGAGCACATACATGACCCTCCCTACAACCGACCGCCCACACACATGCACGTCCAAGTTTAACGCAAATAAATTGCGCATTCAGACCAAAATTAACACGGCTGGAGCGAAGCCACCGAACTGGGTGGAACCATAACGAAGCTTAAGCACAAAAATATGTGGGGACCGAAAAATACGGAAGGAAGCCAGCAGGAGAGAAGGGAAAATAAAAACGAAAGCCAAGTGGGCAATATGACTCGCTTTGCCCCGACTGTTTTTCTGTTTTGTGTGTGTGTGTGTGTGGCTTTTTTTTTCCTTCTTTATATCCTCCGGATTGCGTTTTCTCTGGTTTTTGCCAGCATCAGCAACAAAATGCAGACAGAAACAGGATGCAGGAGACTCCATAACTTACGGAGTCGGGCAACGCGCTGGGATATCCGTTTTGGGCATTCCCATGATTGAGGTTGCCCTCCGTTAGTCTGTGACGGCGACAGCTCCGCCATGTCGGTATTTGCCTTGCCTTTCCTTGCCTTTGCCTACTTGTCTATGCATGGGCCGTGGTGGATTGCAAGCAGATCCGTTGCACTGAGAAATATAGGTCCGGAGATGATGAAGACATCCCTTGAATTTAAGGGAAATCCTTTGGAAAGTATTATATAAGGATGAGGGAGTCAGACATGAATATAGGCCTCCTAAACCCTGTTTAAATATTCATATCTTTCCTACTTAAAGTTTGTAATATCTAAAACCAAGTCCAATCAATTTGTAGGTCTTCCAAAGCTCTAAAACATTTCTCTCAGTGCCCGAAACGACCATCCACTTCGCGTTTGGCATTTAAATTGATGTATTCCGAAGCTCTCTGGCTCTGACCATGACTGTCATAAATGTGATAAGGGATGATATGCCTTGTTCCTGCCCCATCCTAAATGCCCTTTCCCTGCCGCCGCGACTCCATTTACTGACATTTGGGGCCTGCCTGACTGCTTTGTCTTAATTAATAAGTCAATAGCCTGAATGCTTGAGGCTGCTTACGCCGCCGCCGCCGCCGCCGCTCAAACGATGGCAGCTGCTCGCCTCCATAATTTAGTTAATGCGCGCCTAAACTAAGGCCGCTGTTAGGCAGGACCTCCTGCTCCTGCTCCTACTCCTTCTTCATCTTCTCCCTCACTTCATTCACATTCCCCAAAATCACAGATGCTCTTGTGCCCAACAAAGTGGTACAGATAGAAGCAATTTGCCAGCGACAAGGTGACAAAGGTGTGCGCGCCTGTAATGGAGGCCATAACAAAGGCGTCTGCCTATGGGCCATGTAGAAACGCGAATACCCTGAGGTACACCTAATTGGATGTGAGTAGAGAGGATTATGTGTGGGAACTATCTTAATTCGGCTGATGAGTAGGATTATGGTTTGGTTAGTTATATATAACTAAGACTGAGTATTGGTCTGTGGTTTCAATGACAAATCAATTAGAAGACTCAAGGAAAGGCGCTTTAATAATTTTTTAGAATGCTTTATATCATAAAATAACGCTCATTCGATTAAGCACTAGCTAAATTTTAAAGATAAGTAGAGTTTCGTTGAAGATAAATATTAATCTTATCTTTTTAAATAATTTAAACAGAATTGTTAAAGAAATACGCATGCAATTTGTTGTATTTCATTCAGAAAATATTTAAATAATATCATTTAAGCTGAAATGTCTGTTGATCTTAATATCCCGGGGATCTATTATATTTTTTACGTTGTTAGATATTTTTGTTGGTAAATGTTTGAATCTTCGGGAAAATATAGAAGAAATGTCATTAAAGCTGAAATATCTTTACATCGATCTGTCATATATTTGTATGTCCTTTGGTACCTGTCATTCCTGATAACTTCGGCAAAATAAAATGAAATCAGGCTCCAAGAAAGCCCTCGCATTAGCTTTGTTGCCACGCGCTGGCAGGAAGTGTTGAAAAAGTGGCCGTAATGCTGCCGCTTAATTTCGTTATGAGCCCCATGCACATTTACGCCATTTCGTAACATTTTCATAATGGCGTCGCTGGATGCATATGTGTGTGAGTCTGGGTGTGGGGCGACGGATGACTGACAACATCGTTTGGCGGTTGAGTTTTTTATGCCGGCAACGTTGTGACAGCAGCAGCAACATCCAGCCTCCACCTCCACCTCCATCGACAGCGGCATCAGCATCCACGGCATTCAGCTGGGCCTAATGGTGCAAATGTTCAATAAAGAGGCTTTTAACGTGTGTTGCCTCCTTGTCCCTCCTGCTACCCCGACCTCGTCACAATCGATGAACTAGAGAGAGCGGATGCTGGGATCCTGGCATTCTGGCATTCTGGCATCCTGGATGTGAGTCAGTCCTCACATACATACATGCTGTGCAATGCCGCTCCCTCTTTTAGTAGCCACTAGAACGCACTTTATGGCCCCTCACCTCGGCCGGAGTACAAATGAAATGGCCATATTCATGGCCATTCGAGTTCTGAATAATACATGGCGGCCGTAAAAGCCATGTTTATTAGGGGGGTTTCTCTGATAAAAATTGCAAAATATATAAATTTAGCTCGATTGGTTGGATGGCGGCCCGCCCATCTTGGGTCCGCTTTCGTGCCCGGACCGGCTTTATTTATTTGGCTACGCATTTCGAAAACAATTAATTTCGCCGGACTACAAAAAAGTGGTCTGTCCTTCCGCTTGGCCGGCACCCGTTGTGTTCGTTGCCTAATGCTTGAAATTTGTTTGGAAAATAAACACTCGCATGGCCGCCACACTTTCATGCCTTGATTGATGTGAGCCGAACCTCCCTCGGCGCCGCCCTCCATCTTCTCCGTTCCAGCACATGGTGCGGTTTCGGCTCGTTCCATAACAAATAAATCTATATGTAGGAGAGAGCATCATGAGTTCATTTTTAATTAAAAATTGCCTATGCCGATGCCGAACCAATAAATTCAATTCAAGCGAAACTTTTTCGTGACGCACAAGACACTGCGTTGATAAGTGAAAACTTAGCGCCTCCGGCCATAAAGAAAAAGTATTTTCTTATAAAAGTAATTACAGAAACATCTGAGAGCCACACGTTTCTACTATATATGTAAATGCCTTCACGCACTTTGTCGCCAGTTGGGGGAAGGGAAACGGAGGCAGCAGCAGCAGCAGGAGAAGAAAGCTTGTGTCATTCAATTATTTTGCTATTAGTTGCTCGTGACACTCCACTTCACAGGCATGCCCACACGTAGGCTTTGGTCTCCCATTCCACACGTTGGGGATTTGCTCTCTTGGCTTGCGAGATGCCAATGCCGATGCTGGTGCCGGTACCTACGCCCCTTGTCATTCTGTCCATGATTAATAAATGCGACACACTGTGGACCCTGGACCACAACATTACTGACACCTCCAGAAGGCGAACAGCCATCAAGGTGGGCTAAATATGCTGTGGCTTTGCCTTTCCCCCCTTGAAGACTCTGTTTTTGCCGGGTTACAACCACAATATGAAACTCACTCACTCACTCCTCACGTCTAGAGCAAGTGCAGGGAAAATAAAGACATTATAGGAGTCATTAAAATATATATAATATTAATAAGACATTTTCCAAGGTGTTTTTCTGCTCTAAAATTACATATCTAAAGGAAAAGAAGGTCTTTATTGAGCTTATCTCAAGATAATCTTTAAATAACTCGAATAAGAAATTATGAATAATGATTTATAAAATATAATCCGATCTGCTTAGCCTTTTCTTTCGGTGCACACATGCAAACTTTTCCATCGCACGCAGCTCTTTTGTCAGAAACAGGTGACAAAACAAGTACACGTAGACATAACGTGTACTAACTTCTCTCGAGAGGCGGCGAACATCAGCCACAAGGCGCCCAGGCTAGATGGATGTACATATGCGCACATGTGTGTGTATATTTTAACTTTAAGAGCCTTACCAATTTGGTATTGCAGTTTTCGCCTGGCGTTATGGAAAATATAATGAACTTTGTCACTCAGCCAGTTAGGGTTGCAGTCTCAGATTATTCGCTTTATATATCAAAGAATTATCAACTTACCCATTAAATTCCTCTTAAACTGATTTAAATTCGCATTAATATAAAGCTTAAAACGAAGTCTTAATGCTCTGGGGGAAATAGTTCACTGGGGACCAATTTTAGAGCTGCCATTGAACCCGCATGGAAATTGTACAAAGGCCAGGCCTTCTCTTATCCCTTGTCAAATCCAATTAGTTGAGATATTTATATCATTATACGCCTTTTCCTTGCAGATTGACGTAATCCATTGGCCCGCAGCAGCAGCAGCAGTCCCACAGCATTCAATCAAGCGCAAATTGGTCAAAAACTTGAAAAGAGGGCACATTTTCGGCTTTTTTGCAAATTCCAATCTTGAAACTAAATGACGCCTGTGTCTGAATCCGAGGAGACCCTGCTGCCACATACCGCAACGCTGGACGCCAGACGACGGCCACAAATTAGCCAGCCAGTCGTAGATTTGCAAGTCTAAGCATTAGCCCAGAACGCACAGCAGGACGACGACCAGAATCCTGAGAAAAGGAGCGCGATAAGCACAGGAGCAACATCAAACGGAAGCAACAACAACAGCGTGTGTGTGCGTCTGCGACTATTTTTTTCAAGAGCGCCAAAGGATTCATTAAAAAACCGCCAACCTGGAACTAATGGAATTAGAGAATATTGTGGCCAATACGGTCTACTTGAAAGCGAGAGAAGGTAAAGTGGCTTTATGTTCATGAATATTTGCATGACGAATTTCCTTTTGAATATATAAACAAAGAAGGAAAAATAACTGTCTTAGGGTAGAGACTTCTTTAATGGAAAATAACTCAGTTATTCTAGTAAAAATCTTTTAAAAAACTCCCAAAAAAGGTGTTTAAAATTAGGCAATGAAGTTTTAGAGATACCCAATTCAGTGTAAATTTGTTTATAATATAAGTGATAATGTTTTGTAGCGTAAATGTTGGGTCGTTTTTAAGGGTCTTAAGACCCTTAATATTGCTACAGATAGCAGCCACTATAGATTTTTCGTGTGCCCTGCATATGACATATTTCCTTTCACCAAATTCAATACCATAGAGACCTGTGCCTGGCCCAGTTTTGTCTCTTTTTTTTATTGGGACACAACATCCTTGGAGGGCACGTGCTGAAGTGGCCTGAGCTGTCACCTTGTCATCGATTTTTCGCCTTCCCCACCTGCCTGAGCCGCCTGCCCTTTGAAGGGCGGCCTGTTTAATTGTAGGGATTGAAGTTGGCTCGGCTTTCCCGGAGGATGCTGCGCCCGAAGTTGTCCTCGATTCCGCCTCCGCCTCTGCCTGGTGCTGGGCTTTATCTGAAGTTAATGAAGCGTTAAATGTTTGCGCTCCAGCAACTTATTCATTTTCATGGTCCATGTTGCCGGGGCTTTAAGTGCTCTATTGGACGCGCCCGCAGCAGCTACACTTCACTTCGTTATCGAGGTCACACTTCAATTGCAGGGCCCCCAAGTTCACTGTCATTTCGGGGTGAATCCTTGGAAAACTCCGCCCATGGATGAAAATTTTACCCCCATGCCCCTCGTTGTTGGCGCCATTGTTCTGTTTATTTACAGCAAAGTCAACTTTGGCGATTAGGTCTGGGCAAATTTATGCAAAGTTATGCATTAGAAAGGCGAAAGAAGTCGTTGCAGGCGGCCAAAGGTCACCTTCAAGATGGGTATCGCGGAGCTACAGTGCACTACCCAACATGTTGCATGCCACACTGCGTGCTGGTACTGATGTAGCCTTTTTGCCGGCGCCCAATCAAATATTTCATTTTAAATGTTATTTATTTTATTGCTGTCTGCCTGATAGTAAAAGCAAACCCCACTCCCCTCGAAATGTATCTGGCAGATACTTGGGCTCGTTTGGTTTCAGGCCGCCTCAACAGATTTAAATGACAGAAACGTGCGCAAAATTTCAATTTGTAGTAATGTAATATTTTAGAGCGAAGCGGAATGGAAATGGAAATGGGCCTGGCTAGCAGCAGCAGCAGCAGCAGCTACAGCAGAGAGCCAAATGGTTTCGGTTTCGGGCTTGGAGCGGGATGAGCATACACATTTGCAATACATTTTACGAGTCAAAAAGTGAATTTGTCTTTTGAGAAGCAGGAATAGCATAAAATCAAGTCGCGCCGCCAACTGCCGACGGCAACGAGAGACCAAAATCCATTGCCATAAAGTTTTTCCAGCCCCAAACACCGCCCCCTTGCTTTCCCATTCCCGGGCACATCTTTTTCTGGTTCTGGTTCGGGGAAAAAGTTCGCCCCATCCCATTATATTTTTTAGCCGGAAAAGTTATGGCTGAATTTTATACTCCGGCATTGTGCTAGAGTGCCACCAGCTGAAGTATGCAAAAGCAAATGCAAATCTAAAGCAAGGATGATTGTTCGCGTCGGGGAGGTTTACACGTTCTTTTTAGTCACTCATTTACAAGGACTTATTGCTGTCAGACTCTACCGACAAGTCAGAAGTTCTAGATGCTTAGTTTCCAGAGGCAAATCTTGATATTTATTATATCTTTCAGTTCCTACTTCATTTTTTCAAGTTTAATACTGATAAAACCTCTCAAAATGTCAAAGAAATTGATAGTTATACCAGAACCAGCTGCTCTCTCAGTCCGCATACAATGACAGCATTCTAGATCTGTACGCACATAGGCACTTGCTTGATCTGTGTATGCTCACTCATGGAAGCACATTATATTTATTGACTTTAAGCAGAAAAATTGCTTAAATATTGCAATTATTATAATATCTTTAGCTACCCCTATACTAATTGTTCTTCCGATCTATCAAACATTGAAATGATTTAATGGCTCAACCTTACCTCGCCTGTCACTCCAACCCAACTACCCATCAAATCAAGGCCTTCATTAAATGCTGACACTTCTTGACTGCTGTCCATCATACCAATATCGTAGATTAGCATTTGTTTCACCGGGGGATTGCCTCTATAATTGTGTATGTGCTGTGATATCGGACTGGGGCTCGGGAATATGCATGTGCGATGTGCGATATGGAATGCAAGTCAAGTAGAAGTCGTCGGCTGTCAGAGTTGGTCTGCAAAAGCAATTCTCTCGTATCAGTTGTCGGCTTGTCGACTGTCGCCTGTCGAATGCCCAATGTGGCCCGGAATCGGGATCAGAGGTCACGAGCAAGAGCAGTCCGTCGTACGTCACTCAGTGCGTCACAAAAAGCTGCCTTATCGCCGGCTGGCGGTTCGCTGGCTCGGGATCCCAAGTGGGGCCAGCGATAATGGTGGAGCTGCGCCGGCTGGCTGCACTCTGTGATGCCGTCTGTCTCATCCAATGACCGGGTGGCCCACTGGCCACGCCCCTAAACGTGTTCGTGCTGCCGAGAGCTCGCTCTATCTATAAAGTTGTTTTGGCTAATTGAATGCATTCCTTAATGACGGCAAATGCCAAACGGTTTTTCGTCTCCGTCTTTAGGAGAAATTATGTTGGCATTCTGTAGCTGGTCCTGCATTTCTTTGTTTTTTCTGTACAGAGAAAGAAAACATTGATTGTACTAAAAAAAAAACAATTATATATGCAATTTATGTGACTTGTTAATTTTTTGTAGATATTCTTTGTTTTTGTTGGGTGATCCTTTAAAAAGAAACCCAAATCATTCTCATTTTTAATTAATCTTCTCTCAGTGTTCACCTTTTTTGCTCTCTTTTTTCCTTTCTCTACTTCTTGATGCTGGAACATTAAATTGACGTCGCATTAAAATGATTCTGTGGTCGAGAAAAGTTGAGGGGGAAAAATGTCGCCATTGCCGCATAAATTTCACCCTAATGCCTGGCCATAATGCTGATTATACCAAGAGGCAGACTCTCGACTCCGACTCCGACTCCCGACTCCACTCGAAGTTAGAATGAAGTGAGAAATTTAATTTGGTCGCAGCTCAAAAGTTTGTCGCTGCTGCACTCTAGTTATCAGCTCAGAGAAGTGCCATAAAGAGGGGAATTTATAGTGCGATAGCGAATTAAAAATCCCCAACTAAAACTGAACAATTAAGGAGTAGAGAGAGGGAGACCGAATCACAGAAGCTTATCGCCGGGTCTAAAAACAGCAGCCGCAACTTGTTTGTCGGTGACTTTTGATGTCTCCAATCCATTTATGCACTGCAGCAAAAAAATATATATGATATATATGGAATTCAAAGATGTTTTTAATATAAAACAATGTGAAATCGTGCTCTGGCCATTTAGTGATCGTGTTTATTCCTTAAACACGACATTTATATAACTTGCTTCTTATTTAAAGAATTCTTATATAATATATATTTGTAAGCTAGTCATTAACGTTAAGTTAAAACTAATATCTAGGGCTAGTAATTTTGAGTAAATTTATTTTTTAGAAGCGACAGGTGCAGCTTGAATAGTTCATTAACCTGAAAGCCAAGTGAACAACTCGTCCAGTGGGCAAAACTCAGTCAGTCGGGGAACAAGTAGACGCCGCCGCCGCGTGGGCAACACAGCCCAGAAACACGCAAATTCATTTCAAGTGGTTGTTTGCTATTCCTGTTCTCTTTATCGGCTCTAACAAGCCCTTAGTTGTGTGTATGCCAAGCAGTTAAAAATCTAGATGTTAATTATCGCACGCAACTCTCCCGGGCCGAGGGAAAACACAGCCTACAACCTCGGACAACAACTGGAATTGGCAGTGCCCGGTAGGCAGCTTGGCAACATGGCAACATGACAGTGGGGCAACTCATCAAACCGGCATTCTTCGTTCCGCAGCGGTCCTGCGTCGGCTGCGAATCATGTCCTGGGGAGATGGAGATGCAGGCAGCTCAGGGAGATGAATGGTAACTGCGGTCTGCGGTGTCTTTTGTGCGCTGACTGCTGCTCCATCTGCAGTTGCAGCACGTACCGCCCACAAGCCACGTTGAAGCAACTAATTTGCAATGCCAACATCGGGCGGATCTGGCGCTGTATCTCAGCTTCTATTTGTATCTCTCTGCTTGAACTGAACTCTGTCTGTCTGGGTGCCTGGTAATTGCAATCAAAACGATTGTTGTTTGGCAAATTGAAGACGCATTGATTGGCCTGCAAATGCGAACAGCGAGCGATTGTTGCCACGCATCATCACACATTCACTCTAATTGTATATGTAAAATGGCAGCGCCAATAAAGTGCCATCCCATACCGTACATTGTACATTGTACATTGTGTGTGCATTAACTCCCGCAGCTAGCTATTCTCTTGTCGAAGCTAATGCCGTCTATATCTGAACCGCGAACATTTCCGCTGACGCGAACAAACAATATTCATTAACACCTTGACGCGGATAAGTAATATGCGACTGCTGATGCAGAGGAAGTTGAAAAGATCGATAATGATCGATTTGATGTTACCTTGTAATTGATTTTTTGTTTTATTACAGGTTTTTACTACAACGATCCTTTGTACTTCCAACATAAGCCCTTTAAATGTGTTGTAAAGAGTAAACCTAAAATTCGGAAGTACAAAATTCAGCGACAATATGTTTAGGTTAATTCGGACAAAGATCTAAGTGGAATATGTAGATCAGACTAATTACTAGCTCATATTTTATAGTAAATTAAATAATATTAAAAACCCGATTGAAAAAGGAAGTATGCATGGCTTAAATATTTATAACTCACTCTTTGAACATCCTCAGCAAGTCAAAATTCCTGTTCAATGGTGTAGCAAAAGCAATTATCCTGGCAAATTAAATTCAATTACTTGACCACAAAAGGACTTCCCATTGAAAGGTGAAAAGCTGCTTAAGTTGTCGCTGCTGAACAATGGGCTTACAAATTCGCTTCGATAGTTGTTTATACCCTATTTTATACGGTTAACAAAGCCAAGTGCCATGCTTTGTGCCTATGAGAGAAATTCAATTATGTGGGATTATAAGGAAGCAGAGTTTACAGCCCATATGCTCGTCATGGAACTCACAAACAAATCTAGCCCAGCACTTGGCGTCGTGAGTTTCATGTTTATTCGATGTCTGTTTCTGTTTCAGTGTTGTTTTTTTCTTATTATTTTTTGCGTAAACTTTTTTTAACGCTGCCGCTGTGGGAATTCAAGAGATTGCTTTTGAAAAACCGGTAGCCCGGTAGACAGTTGTTGGGGGTTCGCGCACAGAAACAGATACAGATACAAAGTGTTTTTGACGTAGGCAAACAGAAATAATCAGAACGGCAATAACAACAGAAACAGCAACAGCAGCAACGGCTGGCAAGAGCAATAATAAGAAATAACATCGAAGCGTCGACCCCCGAGAGTCGCGAATCGAACGCTGTATTAAGTGACGCGCTGCTGCGTCAGCAAATGAATATTTAATCGGAATATTTAATCGTTTTGTCGATGGGCCGCCGCCGCGTATACGTAATATGCGAAATATGAGTATTCAAATATACCTTTTTCTTTTTTTTGTTTTATTATTTTGGCAAAGCACAAAACGCTTTGGGCATTCTCCCTTCGTCGTCTTGGGATATTTGTCATTTGTCTTCGTCTTCCATTCCCCGAAAAAAAAATGTACGCTTTCCCTTGTTAATTGATTGAAATGGATATTCCGATAGCCATCAAATAGATTGAGTTTTATTCTCCTCGTTTGCATTTGTGATTCAATCTAGTTTGGAATTTTTAGAATCTCATTAAGCGACCGACCGCCGGGGAATCCCGCCCTTCAATGGGTGTCGCCTTTTACTGCTTCTCCTGCTTCTCCTCCGGTTACGGGTTACAGGTTTGGGTTACAGGTTTTTCGTGACGCCGCGTGCCTTAGAGTTAACCCGTTTTTACATTAACCCTCCATATATCCTGCTCAGCATGAGCTATGAGCGTAATGTAATATTTATTGTGGCGACCGCAAAGCGAAATGCGCCAGGTGGTGGCCCAGTAGCCCCAGTATCCTGTGTACCCACACACACACCCGTATCGCAGCGTTGGGGGTCGCTGACATGCTTAAAAATGCATGCACTAATGACCGCAGAGACGACAGGTTCATGTAAACACACAAATGCGATCCTGCGTCGCTGTTAGTGGTGGTGGCCAGTGGCCAGCCGGGCGTATGATTAATGTTTTAAAATTTCATGCAAACACCCGGGAGCTATAACCGGAACTGAGAATTATTTAATAACTATGGAAGAGACTAGAAATCAATATGTGCCAGGTTGGTCTAAACTATTTCATTAGCCAACCTAACTGGTTGTTAAAGGTTGTAAAAACGGAAAGCTAGTATTGGGTACGTAATCAGTTTGTGAATTCAATTTGTTACATTTTGTAGTAGTGATTGTTCTATTTGGAATTAAATGGATAAATTTAGACACAAATTGGGACTTTATAAATTAATAAAACGTCTAGTTTAGGCTCTATTCACTCCCGAGGGCCCTTAACATCAATCATAAAATGCTTTCAAGCTAATATTTTTAAATTTCTTTATTGCCTTCCTGCTCAACTATATATATAGCCGTATGTGTATACAGTTTTTACCTTTATCTGCTCGAGGAGCTCGGCACACGCAACTTGCACAGTCGCCTGTGGGCAGAGGCGTGCGGATTATATACAAAATAAATTGAATCTATTCACTTTTGTTGCCCAAAAAAAGACAAGAAATGAAAAGCAAAGAAGCCGCCGGGCGGTGACGGCGACGGCGAACGACGTTCGACAGATCGACAAACAGCCAGATTTATGTATACTACATAGCCGAATATGGCGGGTGGAAGAGAGCGACCGAACGACGGACGGAACGATAAGCAAATCGACTTAAGCGCCATTAGCCTGCCACGAGCCCACGTCCATTGGAGTCGGGGCCATAAAGCAAATTTATTGATTGTTTTGACAATTAATTTTTTATACTGTGCATTATTTATATATATATATGCGTACACGGAGGAGCACAGCGTCCAAAAATAATGCTTTTTATATTTCTTCTACTTGCTATTCTCAGCTCAGGCTCTAATTTATTTTTATTATGTTGGATTCTTGTTTTAATTTGCTGGGAGGAGGAGCTGCAACAAGCGTGCCAGACTCATAAATTAAAAGCATCAAAAGTCGCAAAGTGATGTGAGTTTACAGGCCAACGAAGGATTTTCATGTCGCTGTCGTTGAGGAAGGGAGACGAGGAGATGAGGAGATGCTTGCCGGATCGCTGGGTGGTTGGATTGTGATTAATTTGTCGGCAAGGCAACGCGACGTATGCGCAATGAACGCAAATGCCAGCCGACAGACAGTCTGGGATTGGAAACGGGTTTGGGTTTAAGGATTGAGGGGCGAGCTGGGTCGTAAGCTGCTCTTCTGGTCAAAACAACCAGATCCCGAGGATAACTCGTCTATTAACTCGTCTATCTTTGTTAAGCAGAGTCGCCCATTGGAGGCGGCGGTGTATCCTGGCGCCCTTTCCCCCCAAGGACCAGCCTTATGATTGATGGCCCCGGGCCCAGTGCGTGTTGCCTGCTTTTAGGCCCTGTCGCCTGCCTGCCATTTTACGAGCACGAACACAATGCCGCGGGAGTGAGGCACTGAGCTTAGAGACTGAGAAACGCCCATAGTTTGCAGTGTGCCAAGAAGTATTCCGGGGGAAAATGAGTGAGGAGTCACACCTCTGAGAAGCTCGCTTTTTATGGCCTGGCATAAAGCGAGCCAAAAAAAAAGAAAGAGAAAAGCAGCAGCGAAGAGGAGTCGGAACTTGGCATATTTTATGCTTGCGTCTGCCATGAAAATGTAAGTGTCGCTGTGAAAATTTTTGCTGATGAAAGGAAAGTGAGTTATATGAGGAACACTGGGCTTCGTTCCGCTGGTGAGTGATGCGAAATCGATAAATATTTATTTGGCGACTTTTACGATTATGCCCGCCCCGGGGCCTTACCTTTTTGCCTTAAAGTGTGTGCAATCGAACGTGATTTGCCGGGATTTCCCCTGATTTATGGGGGATATCTCTCCCTCTCCAGAGAGAGAGAGAGAGTCTGAAATATGAATATACTTTGACCACTGTGCGGCTAGGTAGTACCCCTTGAAATGATTCTCCTGTTGCTGTCGTTGCTGCTGCTGCTGACAACGTGTCGTATGCGCAATTTTGCCATATAAATGACAGCATTTCAGGTTTATGGCAGTTTGCGATTCTCACGCGCGCTTCGCATATCAATTTCAATTCAATTTTTGACAGCATACAACGCATCCATTATCCATTAAGTTGCAGAAGGCACACAGAGACTCTGGCCACTGTATCGATGTGTTGCAGCTTTAATTTCTAAAATGCAGCCCGGGTCTTTACACTTCATTGGTTGCCAAATGTGCCAGCAAGTTGAAATGTTGTCAGCGACAGCAGCAGCAGCAGCAGCGACAGCAGCAGCAATTCCCCAAAGCAAATAAATAAATGTCAACGACAAAATGGGGAAACCAAAGGTAAGCCGCTCGGTTTTGCTTTTGCTGCGGAGGCTTAAAAGCAATTATAAAATGCAGCGACAGCTAAATATATAGCATTTCATTGTGCCAAAGCCTTTCAATTTCAATTTAGCATTTACCATTTGCCATTTAAATTGCATCTGCCAGTGCATAAGCATAAACACAATAGAAGTAATGCACTGGCCCAAGTATTTTCAATGGGTCCGGTGGTGAATCTCTCAAACCCATCGTCTATAAACTGTTGTTCGAATTGATTTTATTTATTGATAGCGCGCCGAGAGAATTGCAAATGCAATTTCAATTAAATTGTTGATGCCACAAAAGCTGACGAGTTTGCAGTTGCAATTGAAATCGCAGAACGAAGCTTATTGTTTATTTGGTTGGCTGATGGCCTGGGCGGCTTGTTTAACTTGTCGCGGCAGCCCGGGGTCCCCAGTGACAGTTCCCATATAAAAACCAGCAAAACTGAAATCAAACCATACCATTTTCGAAACAAAACACACTAAAAAGAAACCGACAAAGGTCATAGCATATAACTTCAGAAGCTGGCAAACCTAATAGTCACTCCTCGCCTTCATGTTTATCTACGGATTACGCCTGAATGACACACGTTATTATTACATTTTCCCTCTCATCATGGCAAAGATTCTTCTCGGTTTTATTGCGTTATTAATTTCACTCAATGGATAATAGGGTTTTTGGGATTTATGGCATGTCTTTATCGCACAAAATTTGCAATCATGTGCACTAGCTTAATGTAATCCCTGTCAAGTTGCTGAAATGCCATCAACTTGAAAGGCCATTTATGATTTGTAACATTTGCCAGACCAGGCCCGGCTCCTAATATCTCTATTTCTGGCTATTATTGTTATTTGCTTTGCTTGCAATAAATTCCTTTTCCTTGGCTGCAATTATTTCCGCCCTGCGGCATTCGAAGGCAGCAACAACTAATTACAATTCCAGGATTAAGGATGTGCTGGGCTAAGGCAATGATAATGGTGATTGCACTGGCTGCCAGCTATGCGTATGTGTGTATGCATTCCCCATTAGCTCGTGTTGCTATATTTATGACGCCGTACACGCGGCGTATGAGCAATTTCTCGTTGCGTATACGTCGGCTTGCGTATTTAATTATAATTACTACTTACAAGCTGCCTAATGCGCTCAACGCGATTGGCGTGCAGTGTAAGGGGAAATAGAGGAGGAAAGTGGCTATGTGCACACCCTTATATCATATTATAACATGAGCATAAGCCGCTCCAAGCGCATTAGAATGCGCCGAGAGGCGGTAGCTGCTCTGCCTGCCTGCTGTCACTTGGCTTTTGCCGCTGTCAATGCATTCTGCCATTGCATATTTGCTTTGTCACTGACAGCCACCGCCTGCTGATTGTCTGCGAGTGTGTGGGCGGCAGGGCTTGGCTGGGCTAGGCTGCTTGGCGGGGCTTGTCAGCTAAAAATAACACACTTATGCGGACGGATTCAGCGAGCGACTGCTTGGAGATAAACAATGCCAAGTCGCTGAGGCTGATAAGTCACATTTCTTTGCCGTTTCCAAGCGGCTAACTCTTGTCAAGACACTTATTTCCATACAACCTCGCTTTTATTTATGTTTTCAATTGTTTCCTTTTTAATTAAACGTCACACAAACTAAGCTTTAAATTAATTATAGTATATAAAGATAGGAAAGCAAATAAATATTCATATCTGTGTGTGCAACTTTGTTGCACTTTAATTACAACATCGAGACTGGAAAATTGAGAAAGTCTGCTCATTTTTCAGCCTGAAAATGCTGCTGCTCCTCCTGGTCCTGCTGCTTTCTATCTCATCACTTATCCGAATTCATCTGTTAAGTGCCGAGAAGTCAGACATGCAAATGTCCGTCCGGGGAAAGTGTCTGCTCGGACACCGATGGAGATATATGTATGTACGGTTACATAGGAGAAATTGCAGTCAGGCCAGGCTGGCAGACGGGCAGCCAGGCAGCCAGCTTTTATTGGCAACAGCAAAACCATCAATCAGAAACGGCATCAAATCGCCGGTTTATGATAACTAAATGCAAATGAAAATCAAAATCATTAAACTGCAGCCGAATGGCAGGGAAAATGAGCAAGAGTAAATAACGAGCATCGATCATGTTGTAAGGCTGTCAAATGAGCTGCCAAACAAGGCCAGTTAATGTGGGAATGCGGCATGTGTGTTTGTTTTTTCGCTCTGGTTGTTGTTTTGGTTTTTTTGTTTTTTTTTTTGCTCTTTCGTGCAAACATTTATCTATCGACAAGTGCGGGCTCTCGATTGAGGCTCCACTCGACCCGAACCGAAATTAAATCAAATGTTTGGCAAAATGTAGAGCATTTAATTGACTGTTTGCTCGGCTCGCTCACCTGACTTGGCTGTAAGTCACAGTCGCTGCGACTTGACTCCACTCGACTCGACTGCAATTAATGTCAAGTCAGCGGACACTGATGAGCCGCCAATGAGGGCAACTAATAAAATTCATTCATAAATAATTCAATGGCACACAAAAAGCGCTACTCTCGCGGCTCTCGCAGTGTCAATTTATAACAATTTCGCATGCGTCGTCAACGAAAATTGTGTGCGGCTTAATTGATTTGTTTTGCACCCAATAGAGCGCCATTATTTGGCATTTGAATGCTATTTCGGACGAGTCTTGCCAAATTGGCGTAGATTGAGAATAATTGTGGATGGTCTCCGGGTTACCCAGACTCTTCAGTCACTCCTCCATCCCACTTCCACACCCACTCCCCATGTTATCAGCAGCAGCGCCGCCTCTGCCAGTTGGGTTATCAGGCAATCTTCTATCTCGGCCATGTGCCCGGCTAATGAACAGACCGACCAAAAATAGAAAAAAGTACTCCCATTCGTACATGCAAATCCCAGACTGATAAACTGACCCAGATAATTGCGATGAATCTGGTTCGGAACAGCACCCGAAAGCCATTCAATATAAGCCTAGGAAAGCGCAAGAAAATTCCGCTTAAAGCAATTTTTAAAGAGCTTCCATGGCAACAGCTGCTGGTTGCCTTCACTCACTACTCACTCGCCCCGATCGCTCACTTGTTCGGCGATATATTACACAAATGTTGTACAACTTCAAATGCAGCCATATGTGCAACAGCGAGCAGCAACAGCCACAACAACAATATTATTTGCAGTAGAAATAGTTTTCTACATCGAGCACACTCATTAAATAAATGGGCATGATGTTTGTCTTACTCTAGCAACTTGTCTTGGGTAACATTAGAAAATTCTTTTACTTAAATGGTAAGTAAAGTTATCTTCAGGGCTTATATTTCTTAAAGTTTATTATTTATTATATTATAGTTTAAAAACTAGTGGGTAACTTCTAGTCCGCATAGCTTACACACTTTGTGTCCGAGAATGTTTATTTCGTTGTTGAACATTTTTCTGTGCAACTAAATACTTTTCCACTGTTGCACACACGCGCACGATGAATTATAAAACAAAAAAGTAATATACTATGGAATGACTGAAATAAAAGCCAATAGCAATTAGATGGCAAACTAGTTTGTGGACCAAGAGCACGCCAAGAGCCAAGAGTGTATACATTGGTGACTGTGGTAGGGTAACGAGCAGAATGAAAAGTAGAGAAAATAAGTGAAAGATACCCATGTTAACTAATAAAAAGGGAAGTTTTTGGTAAACCCCAGGAGTTATGATACTATAGACAGAGAAATTCCGGGCTGTATGAAATAAATTACAAAATACTAAAACAACTAAATAATTATTAAAGTAGAAGTTCCTAGGATATGCAGCCAAATATCGCACACATATCGAAACGTTATATATAGATATTGATTTACATACCGGCTTTTGCGTCAAGCATCGGTGTATTAATATTTTCTGACATCCCTAATATGTTGTCATAGATGTCTTGACCTTTTTAAAATTAAATTCAATCAAGAATCAGAAGAAAATATATGACAGCCACTATAAATCTCAGTTCCATCAGACCCCTTATGGGAACTGCTACCTCTTATGTATGGGAGGAGAGCATAAGGCGAAAACATTTCTGAAATTCATTGCTGACGCTGAAATATGCAACATTTTGACAAATACTTTGACAGCTGCAATGCTGCCCGTTTCCCGTTGCCCTCTGCTAGCTGCTGCCATTTGCCAACTGGCTGTTGTTTAGACCAGGCCAAGAGTGCTCCTAGCAGTTCCAAGCTGACAGCGCCCAGCTCCGGTATCCACTCTCCGGAGTGCGTTGGCCGAATGCGACGAAAGCGAGTGAATCGGTCGGTCAGGCGGACGGACCAAAATCGAGTATCAAATCACGACACGAGCAGCACGTTCGGACTGTCAGCGCCGGGCAGAATTATTTAAATTATGTACAAACTACACTTGGCAAAAGTTGAAATGCGAGACACGCGCCATGTGCGGCTGCTGCTGCTGCTGCTTGCCTACTCTATGCCTTCTGTGCAATTTGGTTTTGTGTGAAAAGTTTTTGGCCAAGAACTTTTCGGCATTCTTCTCGCTGCCTGATTATTTTTATTATTTGTATGCTTGCTTTGCTGAATTGTTTTTCGCTTTTTCGGTTTTCGGCAAATTGCACTTTAATGCGACACGGCCGCTGCCTAGAGAATGGCGAGAGAAACGAACGTGCAATGCCTTTGATCCAATTTGCAATTCCAAGTCCCTGCTCTGCGGCGTGCCTTAAATGCCAGTGAATGTGGGGAGGCATTTGCATTACAAATTCCTTTGCTACGGGCTTTTTACTTAGCCTTAGCTTGTATTTTATTTTATTTTTATTTTTATTTCATTTTTGCGTTTTACTTTATTTAATTATCAAGAGCACACGACGAACAACTCAAATTTCAGCACGGAATCCCGGAATACGAGGGATCGGATCCGCTTTTTGGGGTCTCCTCGAGCAGATACGAAAGGCTGCCAGGCTGCCTTTGATGTGTTTTTCTCGTCCTTGACGTCCTCCTTGGTAGCCATCTCGTCTCTCGATTCCACGTGCGCCGCCTCATAGCCTCCTCCGTTCCCTGGGTCCTCACAAAAGGTCAAAGTCCTTGACAACAGTTGTCTGAGTTTAAGGCTAAAAAGGCGCAAGGGCTGTCGGTGATTGCCAGAAATAATGTTCCCTACAAAATTGTCACCCAACGACAACGGCACGATACGATAATGAGTTCAGCCTGGCAGGCGGCACACGCGTCGTATGATTAATCAAATGAGAGTGAGAAAAAAAAACACTCACACACAACGAGCGAACGAAATTGAATACGCTTTATTGATTTTTATTGTTTTTCAACTTTTCATTTGCGCGGTTTTTTTTTTTTGCATTGAAATTTAATGAGATGAAACCGGGTCCTCTTTTTCCACGTTTTTCGCTCGCCTTTTCCGAACCCCCTTTTGTTTGCTTTTATGTTTATTACAACATCACGAGGCTCGTAACACGCGCCTTTCGCCGGCCCGGGGGCATATTTATTTATGAGCGGGATTTGCTCGGCTGCCCAACTAATTTCGGGGCCCCGTTTTGTGTTGCTTTAATTATGGCCGGCGAACAGATGCCGAAAAACATTGTCACATTGCATGTTTTTATGCCTATGGTATCGTTCTGTGTTAGTTTTTTTGTGTGTGTCTACTTGGCCGGTACACAAGGTTAATCAAATTTCCTGGACAATCGCCCCCAAGGCCGGGCATAAAGGTCCTGTCTGTCGAGTAATTACACATGGCAAGCACGACGACGACGAGTAGTCCAATTTTCCTAGATAAACTAATTTAACCGAAAATCAATATTAACCCAAGCAAAAATCAACACGACCCGTAAGAGGTCCCGCCTCCGCATCAACACAAACTGCATTCTTCAGATGATTGCCGAAGCGAAAAGTGTTTAAAAAACATTTAGCCAAGCGAAGGCAAGGGACCGAAAACGGAAGGAGGCCTCTGAGTGTTGGCCATAATTTCCGTTTCCGCAATCAAAAGGGGGATGTTGTAGGGGACATTTGCGTGGGACTTTCTAAGCGGAAAAAGGCCACAAAAAAAAGTATTAAGAAAAAGGCGACCAAGAGGCCAAAAGGGAAAATGCCGCAGCTGTTGATAAAAGCCAAAATAATTCGGAAATTCTATGAAAGACATTTACCCAAAGAACATTTGTCAGTGATTACTTGAAGAACCCTTCTGATAACATTCTTTTATCCAGTTTCTAGCGCTTTAATTACTATTTAGTTTAAGTAACTGCATTTATTTTTCATTTACTCTTCCTATTTTCCCTATTCAATTAGACTGAGCTGAGCTGACGCCTGCTCTAAGTTTCTTTAAACCCATTGCATGGGAATGTCCTTAGCTAAAGTTCTTCAATCCATTAAATAGTTAGTTTTTTAAATTTCGCTGGAAAGTAAACTTTTATCAGTTGCCTTTTTCCCTTCCGCTTTCCTCGCAGAAAATATTGGCCAATAGATTTTTCCTTTCGAGCTCAAATTGTGTCCAGAAGTGCACCTGAAAAAAAAGGGAAAAACAATTTGAAAAGTTATGTTGAAATTGAAAAGCTTGCTGGTGGTGCAGCCATCTTGTTTAATTGGCAACTTCTGAGGGCCACAAACGAAACCAGTTAAATAATTGTGTAATGCTGAAAACAATAATTATAATTGTCCGGCAATTTACGCAAGGCAATGAGAATTCATGCAAACTCTCCGGACCGAGTGGAAGTAAATGGAAATTTCTGCCCAACACGAAGCAGCAGGGCTTCTGGCAGGGAATCTGGTTTCAACTGGAGTGCTTCCCCTTAGCTCCAGCCGGCATGAAATATTTTCAAATACAATGTCACAGGAGCCACAGCACAGCGCAAGGAGGAGGTTTCAGCCTTCAGCCCTTGAGTTTGCTCCTTGGCTGATGCTGCTTTTGCCGTACTTATATACCAGCCAAGACCACACGTATATATATATATATATATATATATATATAGAACTATGTATATACCACCCGACCCACTCAAACATGCAGCGACAATTTCCTTGAGTAGGATATGAGTTTTCCTTTTTATTTTTTTAGTTTCTCCTCCGCCTCCGCTCTGCTGGTGCAATTTTTATAACAGCAACAACGAGCGTCAACGACAGCGAATTATTATAACGAGAAATGCTCTTGAACGTTGCAATAGGGATATATAGGAAAATATATGAGCAGGGGAACAGGAAGCTATGGCCCACGAGTGGTTAAGTGAAATGAGAGAAGAATGCAAAAGTGTTTGGCGTGAAATGAACAGCGCCGCTCATCATACTAATTTAATAATTTTAAAAACTTTCAAGTAGTTGGGCGCTCCACTTTTCTATCCGCCCTCCATTTTTGTGTTAACAAAGACCGGAAATTGCATAAAGTAGCTGGGAAAATGAAGGAAAATATAATGAGTAAAAGCAAGTGGCAAGTTTGCTAAGAAAATAACTTTATACCAGTTGAAGGGGAAAGCTTAATAAGATGCGAAGGAGGAAAATATACTATAGAAAGGCAGACAATTTATAGTTTAATTGAGTAAATGAATGAGGCTGTATAATAATATTGAAATTGCTTTTCACCGACCTCGGGCGCGCGCTCTTTGCCAAAGTCAACATTTGTAATTTTCTATTATTTCGCCCTGGAATATTTATACCAGAATTTAAAAACATTTCAATTTCATTTGATTTTCAAATCCCGCCCACATCCGCTGCCACAAAGCCAACGTTTTTTCCATCATTTATTTACAGGCAACAACGTCACGTAGTTTCCCACACACACGCTGCGCTCCACTCACTCTGTTTGCAAAAATCTATTTCGCAAGTCCATACAAGACTCTGTTTCTGAAAATCCCATGCAAAAAAAAAAAAAAAACAATTCACACCATTGAAACAAAAACATGGAAATTAGTGTAAGACCGATATTATTGATACTCTTGCAAAGTTTATTTGAAATACAGCTTAAATCTTACGAATCAATTATCTTACTCACTTACAAATTAATTATACCAATTCTTTATGTTATTTTTAATGAAAATCCATAGTATATGTGACTTTTCCTTTCTATATACATTCCTTCTTTTAATAGACAGTAAAAACTTCTCTAACATCTCGCCCTTTCAATTAAAACATCTAAAACATGTTGTTTGTCACCCCTTAAAATCATAATATCCCTTGCCAAGGGTATTAAAAAAAATATATATTTTTTTATGTAAAAGCTGGCGCAATGCGCCACAACCAGAACGCAGTACTCAGTAGTCTACGAACTGGCGACTGGATGGATGTTTCAGGGGAAACAAAGCCAAACCACAGTGTTTTTGTTCAGAACACGTCGGAGGTATGGGGCGCCGTGGTCGGTTTCTGTTGATATTTGCACAATGCTTTTTGGGCTTGTGGGCATTTTGGCCAGCATTTGTACCCCGTGGCTGCTGCAGAAACTATTTACCAGCCGGACGGACAGCCGGCCGGCCATTCGGGAGAGGCGCTCATGTCAAGTCAGTTGTGCCAATATTTGCAGTTTTGCATTCAACTCTATATGTTCGCCTTTAATTAAACGTAGAAATAGAGATACTCGCCGAAAGAAAGCCCCGGCCGAAGGCAGTGGAATGCTTATCAGTTTTTATATTGGCCATTAGGCCAGAAGGTCCTGAGGATATGTCTTGGCAGGACTGTCTACGTGAGTGGGATGTGGATTGAATGTGGTGGTGGATTTTGGTCAGGAGAAGAGGCTGGTCCGGTTGGGGCCATTGTCTCGGGACAGTCTCAGTCTCAGGTAGCTCGTAACTCGCCCGGGTGCCATTACGCATACGCAGTGTTGTGCTTAAGCACGCTTCCTCGGCCATGTTTACGTTTCGTTTATTGTGCGTTTTACGACATCATGTGCCCCATATAAACGAAGCGAAGAAGCGGACCGATCTGCCGTGTGAGCCAGTTTATGCTCATTTATTGGCCAAGTAGCAAAACAAATACAGCCAGCAACTAAAAAAAAGGAAAGGAAAAGAATACACGGAAGGTGGAACCCAAATAAAAGACACACGGCTGAAGAACTCCACTACCACTTTGTATGCGAATGAATAAATTAAAGCTCATACATATGTGAATCACAACCAGCACCCGCTTGACATTTTGACATTTTCGGAAACGTAAGCTTATGACGCGGGAAACGTGCAAAGGACATCAAAGGACGTCACGTTAAAAGGAAATACAATTCATTTTACACTTTTCGAGGTTCCCTTCAGAGAGAAACATATTAGCTAAGATTTTCTCTCACTTTTCAAGCGAACCTTTCACTAATACCCTCGAAAGTACTAGCCAAACCATTGCTCGGACCATTTGCCATTTTAGGTCCTTGACGACTTAAGGAGGCCCAAAATGACGGCGCCAATGAATCAACTTTCCTTTATAGTTTTGCCCTCAAGTAAACTGTGTGTGTGTGTTTTTTCCTGCCACTCGGACGAAGCCATTAAAAAACTCCCACAAAAGGCGCCAATTTCGTGCCCGCCGAGCAAATGAAGCTTGAAAGACAAAGCAAACGAAGCAGCAAATTGTGTGACCCAGGTTCCCAGTTGCTGGCCAAGACCTTGCTCCCTTTGGTCCCATAGAGCAGAGTCTGGGTGTCTGCTGGGGAAATAAAACGGCAGTGGAAATTAAAATGAAAATGAAATAAAACAAATTAATCATGTTGGACAATAAAATATTTTATAACGGACTGTGAGCGGAGCGCGCATCCCGTTGTTTTATGGCCGTGCCAGACTAATTTAACTATCGCCCGGCAGGCCGGGAGCACACAAACACCGAAATAAAGAGTGATTCCTCTGCCTTTTGGTTTTTTATTTTTTATCTGTAGAGGTGGCCACTTGAGAGGGAACACCGGCCGACGGGCCGGCCATGTGCCCGGGCGCTTTCGATGATGCGATTTATATAGATATTTACTTTTTCAATTTTTATTCGCGTGTGCTTGGAATTTCAATGAAAATATTTGAGTTTCTCGATGGATATTTCAACTTTCCAATTGCAGGCGAAACACTTGAAGAGAGGGGATGTTGGTATTGATTCTTATTTCGCGCTGAATGAATCCCATATTCTCATTTGCCTGAATAATGGGTACATTTATTTAATGTGATCCATATACATATATACATCCTTGGGCTACTTTCTGTGTGTGTGGGCTGTATTTTATTACTGCTAATATTAGGTTAAAGTTAATTAATTTAGCATGCTGATGGCTCCTCCCTTCACATTTCCTTCATCGGACATTTTATTTTGGTTTCGAGCTCCGCTTCTATTGCTGTAATAAATTGCACCTAATAGCCGGTCTGTCCATTAATCGCTTTCGCATAAAGGGAAATCTTTTCCTCCTATTGTTGAGTTCTGCTAAAGGTAGGGTTTATTTCGTGGTACGTGCTGAAGGTCGAATTTCATATTTACCTCATGTAATTATTTTATCACGCATTTAATTAGTTGGTTAATCCCATTCCATATATTGGTGGGTGTGCAAAGTGCCATTATCTGCATTCCGTGCGTGGCTTTTCCAACTTTGCATTTTGCCCTGACCTTTATTTTAATGCACACTTTTACACGGAAAATAATAAAATAATGTTGCAATTTTTAATTATACGCCAACCGAAATACCAGGCGAACAGCAGCGGGCAGCAAGTGTCCGGCGATCAGCTGTTTATTTGTTTTAAGCCGTCGAGATATCAAAAAATATGTGATATTTTACATTTGTCTACCTGCTGCCATTTCTGTTCGCCTGGTATTTCATTCCTTTGAATATAAAAAGTTCGAAGAAAAATATCGATTGTACAGGTGGTCAAGTACCAGCCGAACAGAAATCCCAAATAGCGGCTGCCTGAACGAAATTGTATCGGGTTCAAAACTTGACTAAGTTCACTTCAACAAGCAAGTGTCCGGCGATCAGCTGTTTATTTGTTTTGAACAACTGGCGATCAGATGATTTTACATTTATCTAATTCGTTACCCATCTACCTTCTGCCGTTTCTGTTCACCTGGTATTTCATTCCTTTGAATAAAAGAACTGCGAAAGAAAAATCCACTGTACATGTGGTTTCATGTACCAGACAAACAGAAATACTAAATAGCGGTTGCCTGAACCAAATTATGCCGGGTTCAAAACTTGACTATGTGTGCTTAGTACAACAAGCTAGTGTCCGGCGATCAGCTGTTTATTTGATTTGAACAACTGGCGATCAGATGATTTTACATTTATCTAATTCGTTACCCATCTACCTTCTGCCGTTTCTGTTCGCCTGGTATTTCATTCCTCTGAATATAAGAAGTTCGAAGAAAAAAATCGACTGTACAGGTGGTCAAGTACCAGGTGAACAAAAATCCCAGATAGCGGTTGCCTGAACCAAATTATGCCGGGTTCAAAACTTGACTAAGTTTTTATATATTTTTATATTTGCTTTTATAAGCAAGTGTCCGGCGATCAGCTGTTTATTTGATTTGAACAACTGGCGATCAGCTGATTTTACATTTTGGTAAATCGTTACGCATCTACCTGCTGCCGTTTCTGTTCGCCTGGTATTTCATTCCTTTGAATATAAGAAGTTCGAAGCAAAAAATCGACTGTACAGGTGGTCAAGTACCAGCCGAACAGAAATCCCAGATAGCTGCTGCCTGAACCAAATTATGTCGGGTTCAAAACTTGACTAAGTTCACTTTTATAAGCAAGTGTCCGGCGATCAGCTGTTTATTTGATTTGAACAACTGGCGATCAGATGATTTTACATTTATGTAAATCGTTACGCATCTACCTGCTGCCGTTTCTGTTGACCTGGTATTTCATTCCTTTGAATAAAAGAACTGCGAAAGAAAAATCCACTGTACATGTGGTTTCATGTACCAGACAAACAGAAATACTAAATAGCGGCTGCCTGAACCAATTTATGTCAGGTTCAAAACTTGACTAAGCGCGCTTAGTACAACAAGCTAGTTTCCGGCGATCAGCTGTTTATTTGATTTGAACAACTGGCGATCAGATGATTTTACATTTATCTAAATCGTTACCCCTTCTGCCGTTTCTGTTCGCCTGGTATTTCATTCCTTTGAATATAAGAAGTTCGAAACAAAAAATCGACTGTACAGGTGGTCAAGTACCAGCCGAACAGAAATCCCAGATAGTCACTGCCTGAACCAAATTATGTCGGGTTCAAAACTTGACTAAGTTTTTATATATTTTTATATTTGCTTTTATAAGCAAGTGTCCGGCGATCAGCTGTTTATTTGATTTGAACAACTGGCGATCAGCTGATTTTACATTTTGGTAAATCGTTACGCATCTACATGCTGCCGTTTCGCCTGGTATTTCATTTCTTTGAATATAAAAAGTTCGAAGCAAAAAAAAATCGACTGGTTAAGTACCAGGCGAACAAAAATCCCAAATAGCGGCTGCCTGAACCAAATTGTGTTGGGTTCAAAACTTGACTAAGTTCACTTCAACAATCAAGTGTCCGGCGATCAGCTGTTTATTTGATTTGATCAGCTGATGTTACATTTAGGAAACTCGTTACGCATCTATCTACCTGCTGCCGTTTCTGTTTGCCTGGTATTTCATTCATTTGAAAGGAAAAATCCACTGTACACGTGGTTTCAAGTACCAGGCGAACAGAAATACTAAATAGCGGCTGCCTGAACTAAATTATGCCGGGTTCAGAACTTGACTAATCTTTATTTAGTTCATCCTGAAAGTATGCAATTACTTTAAACGGGCGACTAGTTCACTTCATTGAACCAATCGAACTGGTTCCGAGTGGTGAGTACACGACGGCCCTACACAAATAAACAGCTGATCGTCGGGCACTTGCTGGCCGTTGCTGTTCGCCTGGTATTTCGGTTCGCCTATAGTTAAAAATTTCAGCAAAAACAGGACTGATTGAAGCTGTGGATTTAATATATTAAGTATTTACCGAAGAAATATCTAAAAAGAAAAAAAGCTATTTTTATGCGCTATTTTATCACTGTGTAGAAGGGGGGTGCTATATGTATGTATATATTGTAGGTGACTCTCGCATATCACATTCTATGGTCCTGGGAGTGGTGCCTGAAACTTGCAATTAAAAGGTATCCCCAATCAAACGCACATTTACATGCATTTCGTGTGGCAGTTTCTGATTTTATTTTCCCCTCTTCTGCGGCACCAACCAATTCCCCGACCTTTACCCACCCACCAAAACCATCGAAAAGGTTAGAGAGGGCGGATACGGGAGGTGGGATCTCTGCGTTATGCGACTGCCAATCAACTTTTTCGATTGCCGGCGGCGTAACTTTTACGGCTTTTTATTGTTATTTTGTATTTTTATGGGTTTTTAACAGTAATAATTAATTTAATGTGCGCTTCGCTGTAGGTAAATCGTCAGCGTAACGCTCCTCCGTCCGTTCCGTCTCCGAAACGCTGACGTTGTCGCTGCTTGTTACTGTATTTTTTTTTATTATTTTTCTTATTATTTATTTGTTGCTGTTGCCAGCCTCTCGTTGTTATTGTTGTTGCTGCTTGTGTTTGTGTTGCCTGTTTGTTTTGCATTAGCGAGGTGTGTACAAATTGTTGTTGAACATTTGTGTTGTTGCTTTAATACATGTTTGGTTTGCTGTCGCCGTGACGCTGAACTTTAAACAATCAAAACGCAGACAGCAGAAAATAAAAAATAAAAACGCAGAGAGAGACAAATGAGAGGTTAAGTGGGGTTGAAGAGCCGCCAGCCAGATTATTAATACGTCAGGGGCTTAAAGACTCGTCAGTAGCGGGAATTGGGTATTTTTATCAGCTCGTTGTTGATTTTCAAATTAATTTGATAAGTTAAACAGGTAAAATTCCTTTTTTTCTGTGCTTAAAGTCTTCAATTATTTGCAATATTCATGTTGCCAACCACTGCCCATTTCCTCTGGCAGGAGCTTGGGTTTCAGACCGCCCCGACTTCAACGCCTCATAATAGATTTCCCCAGTCAATCGAAAGCCTTTTGCAATGGCTCCCCCAGGGCCTTGGCCGTGAGCTTATTAGCACGCACTTAACCTTGGACCAGGACCGAGGACTCCTCCGTCCAATGGCCATAAATAATTGCAGCTAACAGTTGGTGGCCGCCTCGTGGCTTTCCGTTGCTCCGTTCCTCGGTTTCTTGGCCAGTGTTCATCAAGCTGAAAAATTACATCAAATTACACTAAAAACGGCGAACGAGAGTGGAGCGGCGAAACAACTTGACACTTATAAATTATGTCACATACTTCTTGGCGTCCAGCGGGAAAATTGATCATAAGAAAGGACGCTGGCTGGGGTCTGGGGTCCACAAAAGTTTTGCCCCGAAAACTTTTAATGCGAATCGATAAATCAGCGAACGTTTAATGTAAATTGTAATTTCTTTTTATTTCTGGCCCGTAATCTCGTGTCAACTTGTTGAGTCGTAAATAAAGGAGGTTCCTCCATCGCCAGGGATGAGTCCTTAGCCGTATCCCTAACCCTATGCTGTGTGGCGCCTTAATTAGCCGGCATTGCAGTTGTCAGTCGCTCTGGCTGACAAATTGCATTTGTGGTCGCTCGACTTGGTCCAAAGGGTACCGCCAGGACCAAGATACAAAGCCAAAAGAAAGGAAGAGACGGGAGTGGTGTGGAGCGGAGCGGAAGTGGACGCAATTTTTCTTATTGATTGGTTTTAATTAGAAAAGCCATCAACCGCAAATTAGCCTTGCGATGGCTTCATTAATAAGTTTTTATAGCACTTTTCTTTTTCCAGTTTCCCCCATTTTCCTTTTACCACATGTACCCCTCACATAATACGATTTATTTGTTTTGAAAATGTTTTCCCTGACTTTTCCTGCTCCACCATTTCCATTTCACGTACAAGTTGTCTGGGATGTTCGAGTAATTCATTGAAATGTGGGTCTGGGCGTTAGCGTTGGCGTTGCTTCTGTTTTTACGCCTCGCCAAATAATTGCAAAAACTTTACAAAACTTTTGCCGGGCCTTAGCCGAAAGTAGCCTTTAAGGGCAGCTGTCCATTTATTGGGAATTTCCCAGGACCATCGATGTCCAAATAAACTTTTCTTTTGCAGAGGGGAAAACGTGCTGTGGGGATTATAGAAATATATTTGTGCTGGCCAAGTGACTAGACTTTAACCAATCATAGCACATTGTAAATCTTATCAATATCCCATAATTTATTATGGCAAATAAACTGTGATTTTAATAAACATTTAATGGCATTTAGAGGGCTTTGCATTTTAATCCCTCAATACCATTTCTCACATTTGATATTTGCTTTAGTGCCCGGGTCTGTTGCCTAATTGTTAGTTGGGCAAACTTCTGTAAGCCCCCTGCCCAGCAGCAGTCCAGGCTTAGGGTTAACTTCTCCCTTTGCCTAAACTTTTTGCCGGTAATTTCATTTAACTAAGCGAAGAGGAGCAACCCTACTCATCCTTCAGGTGGCTACTACTCCCCCATGGAAATTACGATTGCTGCCGCTGCTCTGTCCTTCAAAGTTTTCGAGTTTATTTTTGCATAATTGCACCGAGACTAAATTAAATGCGCACGCTTCTGCAAGATCCTCGGCAGGAACTTTAAGCTGAAACTTTTAGGCAGCAGACTGTTGCCAACATAAATAAGTGGCTAAGGCTCTCTATATCTCTCCTTGTGGCCAGACAAGTCTGACTATTCTCGGTGTATTCGCCACCAAACTGAATGCCAGCCAACTCTGTTTGGGGAATCAAAATTACAAGGTTGCTTTTACGCCATAAGCACCGCCTACTTTGTAGTAAATGGCAGAGTTTGCCAGCCTTTGAGCCATGTATAGCATACTTTTCAGGGTGGTCCTCAAACGGCTAAGGTCGAGGGAATAGAAATGTATTTTATATTATGAGATATTATTCCTTTTAAAGGAGAACGATTAGTAAAAGTAAGAGGATCGTAGAAAATCATGAAGTTATAGATTTTGTAAGCTATTGTAGCTTATTTTTAAATTCTGTTACTATTTCACTGACCGCTATTATCGCTGTGTTTGTGTGTGTGAAACGATGGGCATATTAACCCATTTTCCTTGACTGCTTTTGTTTCTGTTCCCGCTCCTTCCGCTTCCGCTCCGACATTGTTGCGAACTCGCTACGTTTTGCACTTGATTTTGACTGCTTCTGACATTTATGCCCTCTCACTGGGCCAGCTCGTTCTCCGCCAGTTTACTCCATGGCCTGGGCTTGGCCCGACTATACACTTAATTTTCTTGTTAGATTTTATGGCTCTACTATTATCGACTGGCCAGCTCAGCCAGGCAGGCACTGAGAGAAAGGGAATCAGTAAGTCCTCTGCTGATTTAGTGATTTATTCAGTGTAATGAGGCTTTTGTGTGGTCAGTTGGCTGAAAACACGAGATAAATAAATAAATAAATAAAAATGAAATTTACCGAGGCGGGAGGCTCGAGGCTGAGATGAGATCTGGGGCTACATAAACACTGATTCATTCCATTCATTCGCTGGGCGTTCCAAGTGTCACGAGTCACGAATCAACGGACAAGAACAGCAGTGAGTTCAGCACTCAATGCAGTTTATTTGTAATCCCCCCCAGACTCTCCTCGGTCTGTGTTTATGTGAATGCATTTTATGCATTTCACATTGGAAATATTGTTTTTATGGCTCGTTGCTAGTGCAAATAAAACAGAATTGCCAGCATGACGTTAAACCAGACTGAATAAGAGCTTGTCGTTGTCACTGCGGAGTACCAATCAGTGCACACACACAGCCCAACCCCGACATAATGCTCATTTTACCTTTGCACTCTGCCTGGAGAATAAGAGAAATCATAGTAGAGAGTGTGTGTGTCGAGGGGAATTAGAAATTACTTTCAAATAGTAATTCATAAAAGTTCAATTGAGTGTGGCAGTTCAACTATTAAATCCTAAGCACACACATGTGTTTCCCAACTCGTCTTAATTGTGTTCAATTTGTTTGATTTTCCAGGTGGTTCCGACAGCAACAAGGGAAAGAGCAAAAAATGGCGCAAAATATTGCAATTTCCACACATATCGCAATGCATCAACCTGAAAGACAAACTAGGTAAGAGTTTTGTGTTTCTTCTCAAGAAATGAGCTCATAATTAATTTATTTTAAACTGATATTTCCTTAGATATAAGCTATGGCTACGTGATAGATCAGCAACCCATTGGTCGTGAGCTCTTTCGCCTGTTTTGCGAGAACAAGCGGCCCGTTTACTTTCGCTACATCACCTTCCTCGATCAGGTGGTCAAGTAAGTGCGCTTAAGTTCCAAAATTAACTCCTGACTAATCCCAGTTCCCCCATTTCCGCTTGGCAGATACGAAATCGAGTACATCGTGAACCGCATATTCATTGGCCATGACATCGGGCGCCGCTTCCTGGATGTGGAGCCGCAGCCAGAGCTGCGGAATGGCAGCGGCGGCGGTGATGCCCTCGATGCCGAGACGCGGGAGGAGCTGCTGCTTAACAGCAGCAATGCCAATCCAACTGAAACAGCTGAGACTGAACACTGCAACAATACCACCGCCAACAACTGCAACAACATCAACAACAGCAACACCAACTCGCACAGCAGCAACATCAATCACAAGAAGCTGGACACACGCAATCACAACGGCGACGATGCCACCGGGAATGGGAGCAACGACGACGGCGATGAGGGCGTAGAGTGCCTGGACAGCCACGATGACAATGGAGCGGAGAAGGGCGGCGGCGAGGATGCTGGTGGCGGTGGTGGAGTAGGAGGAGTTGCTGCTGGTAATGGCACAACTGCCGGGGGATCTGCCGACGAACTCGTGCTGGACGTGCTCAACGATGATCTCATTGCGCAAGTGCGTAATAAACTCAACAGCGGCGGCAAGGACATCTTTGGCCAGTGCGTGACCGCGGTGAAGGCGTTTTTGGCCGGCGAACCGTTCCGGGAGTTTGAGAACTCGATGTATTTCCACAGGTGCGTTTGAATAAACTTAATAAATAAATAAGGGGGGAAAAGCTTAATATAGTTTGTTGCTTATCTATGCCGTAAGCACTCACAAAAACAAACGTGAGGTTTTTAAACCTCTGCCTTAAAGGTTTAAAACCCATCTTACATAGATTTCCATTATAAATTTCCTCATTTTGTTTCCCTTTTTTCAACTCGCAGATACTTGCAGTGGAAGTGGCTGGAGGCGCAGCCAATCACCTATAAAACGTTTCGCATGTACCGAGTCCTGGGCAAGGGCGGCTTCGGGGAGGTGTGCGCCTGTCAGGTAAGCCGGAAAATCACCACCTGTGGGCGTCTGACCTCGTTTTTAATACCCACTGACTCTGTTGCAGGTGCGGGCCACTGGGAAAATGTATGCGTGCAAAAAGCTGGAGAAAAAACGCATCAAGAAGCGCAAGGGCGAGTCGATGGTGTTAATCGAGAAGCAGATACTGCAGAAAATCAACTCGCCGTTCGTGGTTAATCTGGCCTACGCGTACGAGACGAAGGATGCCCTCTGCCTGGTCCTGACCATAATGAATGGTGGGTATTATCCAGTTATTCCATCGGACGCTCTGCTCCATGTAGCCAGCTGTCGATAGGTTGGCCAGTTAGGGTTAATTAAGTGCCCGAGACTTTTTATCGGTTAATCCAGTTATTTTTCCGATTTTCCTCCATTCGCTAGCCCGGTGTGGGGAGTGTTCTTCACTGCCAATTATCCGAGAGTCCGGCATTTGCATGCATTCATTAAAACGATAACAAATGCATGTGTAATCCATGCGATGATTGAGTTTGCGATTTTAATTAAATTCTGCGCATTCAAGCTGCTGCCACAATGCCTCTACTCTCGCTCTCTCGCTCGCTGTTGGAGAAGTCATCCTGCCAGTTGTCCTGTCCTGTCCTGTCCCGTCCGTCCGTAAATCCGTCAATCGACAACCTAATTGAATTTGTGCACAAAAGCCAGGCCCAGGCATTGTACCAATAAAAAGGCTCTGGGACCTGTCATTGTTGGCGGAAGACAATCAAATGTCCTTCCTTCCTTCCATTTCAGGCGGCGATTTGAAATTCCACATTTACAACATGGGCGGCGACCCGGGATTCGAACTGGAGCGTGCCCGCTTCTATGCCGCCGAGGTGGCCTGCGGACTGCAGCATCTACACAAGCAGGGCATCGTCTATCGGGACTGCAAGCCGGAGAATATACTTCTGGATGATCATGGCCACGTTCGCATTTCCGACTTGGGTCTGGCGGTGGAGATACCCGAAGGCGAGATGGTTCGCGGCCGAGTGGGCACAGTGGGTGAGTTGAGGCGATTGAATTTAATGGCGCTGAGCAGCCTAACTAAGCTTGTTTTACTTTTATTTCACTTACCAGGCTACATGGCCCCTGAGGTCATCGATAATGAGAAGTATGCCTTCTCTCCGGATTGGTTTAGCTTTGGCTGCCTGCTTTATGAGATGATCGAGGGCCAGGCGCCATTCCGAATGCGCAAGGAGAAGGTCAAGCGGGAGGAGGTGGACAGGCGCGTTAAGGTGGGTAATAAACTGGGATGTATCGAGAGGGAAGGTCCTATATTATATTGAAGCATTGCAAAAATTTATACAACAATCTTTGGAGAAAGAACTCTTCAGATATATCAAGCATAATATCGATTTATGGAACACAACGTTAAAAGATCAATTTATTAATCGGTCTTCCCGTCAAATATCAATGCAGTACCTAGCCAAGGCTTACTGCCATTATAAAAGCAAAGACTTTAAACACAAGACTGTATTTTTTAATATCCTCCTTACTCTGTACATTATGCGTTTAAATTTATTACAAAATCATGTACCCTTCGCAGGAGGATCCCGAAAAGTATTCGAGCAAGTTTAATGATGAAGCCAAATCAATGTGCCAACAGCTGTTAGCTAAATCGATAAAGCAGCGCTTGGGCTGCCGCAACGGTCGCATGGGGGCCCAGGACGTGATGGCCCACCCATTTTTCCACTCCACCCAGCTCAACTGGCGCCGGCTGGAGGCTGGCATGCTGGAGCCGCCCTTTGTTCCAGACGTGAGTTAACTCATTTGCATATGACGATATTGGCTTGCGCGCCTGCCTGTGTTTGAAACGTCGACTTAAATCAATTTCCCATCATCATCCACAGCCGCACGCCGTTTACGCCAAAGATGTCCTCGATATTGAACAGTTTTCGACAGTGAAGGGCGTCAATATCGACGACTCGGACACGAATTTCTATACGAAATTCAATACGGGCTCCGTGTCCATTTCGTGGCAAAACGAAATGATGGAAACCGAGTGCTTTCGGGAGCTGAACGTGTTCGGGCCGGAGGAGTGCCCAACGCCAGACTTGCAGATCAATGCAACGCCCGAACCGGACAAGGCGGGATGTTTCCCCTTTCGCCGGAAGGTGAGTACCAGTCAAGGGCTTTCACGATGTGGAACTACTAACTCTAATATCCTTACTATACACTTGCAGAAGAAGCAGCCGGCTCGCACACAGCCCATACCCATTCCCGAGCATCTGTTAACCACTAGTCACAGCGTGTCCTCCACAACGGTCGAGAGCTGATAGCATAGACTGGCCGAAGAAGCCGCTAAGCGGACGGAGCCTGGCGAAGACGACGTCGACACATAGCACAAATTGCGCACAGCAGCAGCAGACGCAGCAGCAGAAGAAGATCGTAGCACAACCTAACGCAATTAAACAACAAATCCAAAAACCGAGTTCGGTTTCTCACTCAGTTGACGCGCAAGAAGCATTTTTGAAATTGTATTTTTACATAAACTTTTCTAATGAAATTGCAAGCTGATTTCGACGACCTACGTACACGACACATGCATACAAATATTTATAAATGTTTCCAAAGGACTCTCCTCCACACAGAAGCACACACACATTAGAGCGTTACTTAATTGAGAGTGTGGCTTGGTTAATTGCCACTCACTATACGACTTTGAGAGCTAATAGCACTTACAGCGCCACTCTGGCAGAACTAACCAAAGGCGTCAGTTTTGTCACAGCACCCCCCAAAAAAAAGGAAAACAAAACAAAACAAAAATAATGTTACTTAAAATACGAAAGCTATTTAAATATCTAAAATTGATCATCTATAACAGTGGTGCCCACACGCATACATTGACACGTTAGACTTGCATTTGTGTGAATAAGACCGTACTGTCTTTGCCGACGGCATACGAACGCATACACGATCGGTGCGAGCAGAGTCCGAGCAGAGAAGGAGCAGAAGCAACAGCTGCGGAAACGGAAGCAGAATCACTATGTAAACGGCAAAGTAGAGGCAACGCGCCAGCAGAATAATGTGTAATTTTTGTAAAGTAGTTTTGTGCTCAACGGGGAACAGCGTTGGATGAAGATCATCGTTCGTTCTAGTTAGCATTTGTAAGTGTAAGCAAATGACATGAATACTCGAAAACTTGAATGCATTTTTAACAAATACTTAACACACACATGCTACTATATCTACAAGCATAGATACAAGCATGAAACCCTAAGCAGATACACAAGACGTGTGTATGTGGATTGTACATTTTAAACACCTATGATTATTTATATATACGACCTTTAATTTTTATTGCCGCACACTTTTGCTAAGCTTTTCATCTACCTATATATTGTTCTTAAAAGTCTTTTCTGTTGTCTAAGTTTAAGTTGGGCCGCGAGACCGTTATTACTGATATTTGTTCTGTCATGCAATAAATCTACCAACAACAAGTTATGCTAACTAATGCTAATCCATTGAGATATCGATGTCGGCTAGTGTCTAAGTTTTGTGTAAAACGTAGCGTAGGCATTTTGTAATTAGCAACAAAGATAAAACAAAAAAAGAAGAAAAAACAAAACAAAAAAAACATTGAAACAAATGAAAACAAATTGGAGAATTTATTATGTTAATATTGAAGATTAATTATTATAATTATTGAAATTGGTGGCAGTTGTGGGAGAGAGCGAATGCCCACAGCCCAGGGCAGGTTTTAGTTGCAATTCATTTGATTTTAGGCACAACTAGCAAATTGTAAGGCATAGAGATTGAACAACAACTACTACTACTACTACCAGCACAAAGCAGACAAGCGCCATCAGCAGCCCCCAAATCCCATTTAGCACTGCAGCCACGAAATAAAGTAAAACCAAACCGAGCAAGCGCCGAAATATTTATCTTTAGCAATTAAAGGCATATTTATAGAGCATCATGAATACCAGATATACATACATACACATAAATAAATCTATTCTGTAAGCGAAATGATACAAAAATACAAAAAACGTCAACAGATGAACATTCAGAAACAATAAACGTATTTAACTACAATCGGAAGCGTCATTTTTATTTAGTTATTAAGGACTCTTTTGTGGGGTTGGTGTCATAACACTTTTGAAAGTGTCAGCGACATTTAACTACAATCTAAGCAGCACTATTATCTTGTCGAAACATCAAGGGCATTTTTGGGTAGATGTGTTTGAAAGATAGATAGATAGAATAGATCTTTTGAAAGTTTTATCCCACTGTTTTGTGGGCCTTGTGACACTATAACGTCCGAAGCTAATAATTACTAAATGCTTCCTATAAAAAGCAGTTAATATTAAAAAAATTAATTAGCTTCCCTCTATTCTACAATCTTACAAAGAGAAAAAGGAATACATCCTACCTGGAACTGGTACTTGAGACTATTTTCAGTGATTATTTAGGGCAAATATTTTTAAATCTAAGTAAATGTTTAGATTGGATTGTGAGTTAACCACTCTACAAGTTTTAAAAAGGGTTTGTTGACAGTGTTCGTTATGACACTAGGCGCTATGACATTGTGCGTTTTAACACGCATCCCTCTTTTTATTGTCTTTATGCTCAGAACAACATAACAAGCGACGATTCTATGGAAATTACAGTTCATACAATGCACTTTTGAAAGTCAAAGTGTCATAAGCTTAGCCAAAACCACTTACTTCTCATAACAATATAGTATCTACAAACAGAATATTCCCATGTACTTATGTATGTAGCAGTGCCTCCCAAAAGTATGCCATCCTTTCACCAACAAATGTATATTCCACCACCTCCGCCTAGAACTATCTTAAATACCTGGACAAAATCATATTTTAAACCACAAGGGCGAGCGCCGACAGTTGTAAATCCTAGTCGTAGCGCTGACGCCCGTATAATCGAGCAGGCACTCAGCTCCATTGTTCTCGAAGGAGATCTCACCGAGCCTGTACTCCGGATTGAGGGCCACACGAAGGATGTAGCGGCGATTGACTGGTACTCGGGTGACATCCACCCACTGGCAGTCCAGAACGTGAGTGTAGGTGTCGGCACAGCCCACGGAGATGCCTGGTAGGAGTAGTTATATTTTTAATGACTATAACAGGGGAAACCCCGTCGCAACACTTACCCTGGGTGGTATTCCCGCAGGTGTACTTGGGGCGAACACCTGGCGTGCAATCGGTGTCCATCAGGCAGAAGGAAGCCTTGTGTCCCTGGGCCACCTTCCTGTACTTAAGGTCGTACACGTCAAAGGTGGCGAACACGTTCATGCTGTGATAGTGCCGGTGACACTGATGCCACACCCAGTCCTTGTAGTTGGCATAAGGACTCACATCGGCAGTGCCCACATTGGAGGCCTTAACGGAGAAGCGAAGCAGCAGCCTGGCGGCGTTCGGCTGTGTCCTGCGGATCTCATACGCATCGGCGGACACACAGTGCTCTTCCATGGCGCATGTGAGACGCGACATAGGCACTGCCTCCAGCCGAGCGGTCTTTTCTATATCCGCCAATCCGATTTCGAGATCAGCGGAGTGGCTCACGCAGGCCACCACGCTAACATTCCGATTTCGGGCGTTACAGAGATTCGGGTAGTGCGATTCCCGCGAGCACTCGGCCAGCCGACGCTCAGTGCCCCGACAGAGTGTACCCACCATGCCCCAAGGATGCTTCTTGCTGTCCCCATGCTCCGTGCTCAGGCTGGCACGGGAAGCATAGCCCAGACCCAGCTGCCGGCACACAACATTTCCCTCCCGCATGCTCCACGAGGTGCTGCAAATGGTGCCCCAGGTGGCTCCATAATCGAAGCTCACCTCCACACGTCCTTCGCGCAGCACTTGGACGCCGCCGAGCGAGGTTTTATCGGTGTTCAGGCGTACCAGCATGTTCCTGTAGTTGTTCTGCACGTTCAGACCGCTGTTGGCCCAGGACTGGCCACATACAAGCAGCTGAAGGAGGAGGATCGTCAGCAGGCGGTGTGTTTCCATGGTGCACCTTGCACTTTCTGGCAGGCCTTGTACGAGAGGTGAGCTGCTTTAAAGCCGCCGAAAACAATGGCCCCGCGAAAAGGGAACAAATGGGTCGAATGGGGCTACATATGTAGGAGGTATATTGTGCGTTGTATTTTCCCAGCGGCCGACCCACATCTGCTAGGCAGGCAGGGAACACGTTTTTGTATACAAAACTCAGCTGGCAAAATGCCTATTCCGAGAGCGTGCGCGCGCGAGTGTGCTCTTGTTTTTTGTTTTCGTTGATTCTGTTTTCGGGTGTATGGAGTGCATTCGTAAACAACAATTTCTGTGCGCCTGTTATGAATCGAGCAGCTTGTTGATCGCCTCTTTCAGTTCCGCCGGCTTGAACACGCCCCGTTCCGTGATGATGCCGGTGATCAGGGTGGCGGGTGTCACATCGAAGGCGGGGTTCCAGCAGTTGATGCCCGGGGCAGCGATGCGATGCTCTCCCACGTGCGTCATCTCGCGATCGGGCCGCTCCTCGATGATGATGTGGTCGCCGCTTGGTATGGCCAAGTCGATGGATGTCAGGGGGGCGGCCACGTAGAAGGGCACGTCGTGATGCTTGGCAACCACGGCGATCTGGTAGGTGCCAATCTTGTTGGCCGTGTCGCCATTAGCAGCCACCTAGAAAAAAGGATACACAATTAGTCAATGATCATGTGGAGGATATATAGAAATAAATGAACCAATCATAAACGAGATTTTGGAGGCAATTGATTCGCCATAAAACTGGACTATTTATAACGAGGTTTATTTTCGGAGCTATCAGAGGATTATAAATGGGATTCAGCTGCACAAATCAATAGAAATTTATAGATATCTCTTGCTGTTTAGGCCAAAAATAATATTTTGGAATATAACTCTATAGAATCACCTCGTTTTAGGATTTCTATAAGCATTTACTTACCCTATCTGCTCCCACGACAACTGCAGCCACATTCTTGGCCCTCAAGAGGGCAGCCACCATGCTATCCAGCACCAGGGTGGCGGGGAACTTCTCATGCACCAACTCATAGGCTGTCAGGCGGGCACCCTGATTGTAAGGACGGGTCTCTGTGCAGTAAACGTGCTCTAAAAATAATTAATATTAAATATAAGTAAGTTTTATATTATAATTATAGTTTTATAATGAATCTCTGACTATGTTTTGTATGTTATTATTCCTTTAAATGTGATTTATGTGAAAACCGAAGCTGGATCTCGATCTCCCTCTTGCTTACCCAACTTTCCCAGCTCCGCCAACTGACGGACTACGCCAAGGGCCGTTCCATAGCCGGCGGTGGCCAGGGAGCCCGTGTTGCAATGGGTAAGGACTCGCACTGGACTTCCCGCACCCGCTGATGCGTTAGACCCTTCCGCCACTCGCTGTAGAATCGCCTTGGCGCCATGCGCTCCAATAGCCCGATTATCCGCAATGTCTTTCTTTAGCATCGCCTCGGTGGCACTCAGGAATCTGCAAAGGCAACAAGTTAACATATGGCGACTAGTGTGAGTTTGCGTGATGTTACCTTTGCTTCATTTCACCCACGTCGATGGTCTCATCCTTGGTGAGGTCATTGGCCAGGACAAGCAGTTCATCGGCGGCGATTTTCATGTTCACGGCCGTAGGTCGGGCTGAGACCAAGTAGTTGAGCTTGCCTTCGACCTCCTGGCGCAGCGACTTCTTGCTGCCAAACTCCTCGGGATGGATTTCCACGGCCAGGGAGAGGCAGCCCACAATGGCAATGGCGGGGGCACCGCGGACCTGGAAGGGAGAAGGAAATACATTAAATAATTGCAGTTCTTCATCAAGGAAATAGGATTTAAATCGGTTTAGTCAAGAAATGTTTTAGGAAATTCAAGATAGAAAAGATCTTTCAATGTTTCATAATCTTTTCTTGCCTAATATAAGATTTAAATGGATAGCAAATTGATTTATAATAAATAAATTAAGAACTACAGACATTTTACATGCAATTTTAAAGACAATTAATTGGAAAGAAATTTAGGTATTTCTGTGACAAAACAGATGAATTTGTTAAACACATTTTAATCTGGCCTGCCACAACACACACTTATAAGAACAATCTTTACGCTTAAGAGATTTCTGTGGCCCCTAGAATCGGAATCGCATTTAGATTGTGCAAGATTTCTTTATTTATTTAATGTCAAGAGTTTTTAATTTCAAATTTGAATTGTCATGTTTTATAAAAGTAATTTCTGTGATATTATTCCACATAGAAAGCAAAGAAGATTAAGGGGGTCTGCCTGGGGCTGGTCTTATCAGGTGCGGCCACGAAGTAAACAATTTACATTGTATTATGTCGGCTGCTCCACGTGATAAGCCGCGTGCTCTTGTTTCCCTAAATGATCTGCGGAACATTGGAGCATCTGGGGGCATTAGCCCAGTAAGAGCCCACCTCCGCGACGAGTGACGCTCGAGGAGGAGTGTGGGTTTTATTTTTGGCAAGCGTTTTTAACAAATTTTTAATTTCAATTATGTTATTTATAGCCGGCCAAGCGACAGACGACAAACGACAAGCGTTGAGCGATCATTGCACAGATTAAGAAGTGTACCAATAAGAATTTTAATGGCCTCTGCCATTAGTTTATAATTGTGGCTATAGCCCAGGAGGGGGTAACCACTCACCTGCATCTTGTTAATGACCTTCCAGCCGTCCTCCACACCGCGCACTGCCACATACTTGGACTGGACGGGCAGCAGCAACTGGTCGAGGATCTCCAGGCTGCCCCGCGAGTATTTAATTGACTGCAGGCTCATCTTTCTCTCTAGGATGTACTGGAATATCAGAGAAATTTCGATTAAAGAGAGTGACATAATTTGAGGAGACCATGGAGGAGGAGGAGGAGGCGAAGGAGGACAACCCACACTTTCGGCTGCCAATGAAGCACAGCCCGCGCGAATCGATGGCAATTTATCAGTTATTAATCGAACGCAACCAAACTGATTTCGTAGATTTGAACGCTTTCTGGCGACGTCCGCAAGGCGAACGGATCACTGAGCAACTGAACGCCCGGCGCCGTTTTGGGGCCTCGAAAGAGTTTGCGGTCGAGCGTTGCGAGTGTTGAGAGCGAAAGCGGCGAGAGCAGCAGCACCGGAAGAGGAGGCGGTACACGGTTCAAAATATAGTTTAAAATCTGAATTTCAAAGTTTCTTCACAAGCTTTAAAAATTGTAGGTCTTGCTCTCTTGCTTTTTTGCATGACTTTTAGATCAAATAAGTCTCGATATTTTGAAGGATGTATTATTGAATTTATGGATCTAAGAAGGCCTTAAACCCTCTCAGTTACAATTAATTTGAAATGCTTTGGCATTGTTTTCAGTGCAGGCAGAGGGCTTCGGTCTCGGTTGCGCCTCTGCCATTCCCCATTCCCATCCCCAATCTCATCCACATCGACATCGACGATCAATTCAAGTTGACACATCGGCCGACGCTGCTGCTCCTCTGCCGCGTCGTCGTCGCGCGCCTTTCCCCGACTGATAAAGGCCTCGGCCGCTGCGCTGTCGCTGCCAACGTCGGCGGATTGGCTTGTTGACACTTTTGTATGGGGAAATGGGGTGGGCAATGGGCGCGTAATAATTAATCGTGCTGCTTATCTGTCGCCGCTGGTTATTAGGCAATTTTGAGCGAGCATTAATTTAGGCGGCTGCAATTATTCGCGAACCGCGCCGTGACAGAAACTTTTGACTTGGTCCTGTGCCAACAGAGCGTCGGAAGCGGGGCGTGCGGGCAGCGGACGTCGGTAAGCAGTCCATTGGGAGGGCCCCTCCTCCTCAATAGAGCGCTGTTACCGTTGGCTGCAGCAACTGGTGGTTGCCGTGCAATAACCTCACCCGCCTCGCTACCAAAGGCAGCCGCCCAGGTGAGTTGATTATGAAACACTTCCGAGGGGTTACATCTTCATCAAGCACCTTGAACTCACCTGTTTTGTTGGCTTATAGTGAGTTTCCTTAAAAAGTTAATAAATTCCTTGACTTTGGCTTATTCCAACTCTCTCCCTCTCGCTCCAGTGACAGGTTAGCCGGCTGTGGGCCAAAAACAACGTGGCACGTGTACGTTGTTCATGAATTATGCAGTAGTTTTAAGGGGAAGAGCTTCCCGCCGTTTATTAATAGCCGAAACTGGAAATAGGAACGCGGAAATTGCAATGATGAATTAACTTTTCTGCCGGCGTCGCGGTTCCTAGAGGTGGAAGCAAACAGCTGTTTGCAATCGATTCTTTTTGACGTGAAATTAGTATCGAGTTTTTTTCTACTGTGTTCAGTGTTGTAAAACTGAAACTAGTGACTATCTACGGTGCCTTTTATTATGGTTTGAAACGCTATAAAGTTTTTAAGGTACACATAACACGCACCAGAGGTCGCCACTACGATTGACTTTAGAAAAAGCTGTTAATAATATATTTAGAAATTATTAAAAATCTGTCATGAATAAAAGATAGTTTAATTATATATTTTTTAGATAAAATAAGTACTTAATCTAAACTTTACTTACAGACTATTCCTCGTGGCATTTGATGGCAAAAACTGCTATAAATTGTACATTAGTATCGCTACTTCCCGCCAGGGGTCGCACAACGAGCGTAATATTGAAAACTGAAAACATTTACAAACTTTATATTACAAATACTTCAGTATTTTGGTTCTTGAATTAATAGAAACAATCATGGCTTTCGAATCAGCTCTCTACCGCCTAGTGCCAGAGAAGATCGGGTTCTTACTGTGCGAAGTGCAGAAGTACAAACCTGCGATACCGGTGCTGAAAGCGCTCAGCGAGAACACCGCCAAGCTGGTGAGACAGCAAAAGTGACAGGATAATAGGCGGGTTCTACTGCATTCGCATTCCAGCTGGCGGCCGGCAAGGCCTTGGGAGTGCCCTCTTCTCTTCGCCGAGCACTATCCCGAGAAGTCTGCGAGCTGGATATCGGACATGCCTGCGCAAATGTTGCCAAGACCAAGTTCTCCATCTTGGTGGATCCGCAAAAGCATGGCCGATTCTTTGGCCCAACTCTTCGGGATAATATGCACATTAATTAATATTTGTGTAAAGGATTTTAAGGGAAACTGGAAAATTTAAATGTTAGGCTTCCTTCTGTTCCTTTCCCCTCAACCAGGATCGTGATCTGGACATAGATAAACCCTGCAGGACGACAAGGAGCACAAGGCCTTCAAGGAGGTCGCTACGCTGGTGAAAACGGTCTCCGCGGACATGAAGCTGTGGCGGCCTACGGCGATGAAGTGACCCCGGCGGCTTCTTTTATGTCAGCTTCTTGTGCCGCTTATTAAACGATCCTTAGATCGCATATGTAGAGTGTGTTCTTGTAAGGGGGAATTATGAGAGAAGGACCCACCGGTAGGGCCCGATCCCTGTCCTCGTCAACTCATAAACATCTCGGCCAAGTGGACAGTTGAATGGAGCAGGGAGCAGCTGCGCTGGGAGGCGGCACAGGCGACGGCACTGGCGACTGCCATTTGGCGTTGCCCCTTTTTTGCCTAAGCGGCGCCTTATAAGCCCCATCAGCCGCCGCGACATCGATAGATGCAATAGATGCAGATGCGGACGCAGCTCCTGCAGCAGCTCCAGCTCCTGCTGCTGCTGCCAATTTATGCAATGACTTTGACTTGGCTTGGAGCTTGGAATTGGCTGGCGGGGCAGTTAAATTTTATGATGCAATCGCGACAATCTCCAGCGCCCATCTAGCCAGCGATCTACCCATCTTCCATCGGCGCTCCAGGCAGCAACCAAGTCAACGTATGTATCCAACGATCCAGCGAAGCAAACATCCCGCGATCCTATCCGAGCCGAAGTGATGGTGACAATGTAGGCAGGCGTCTGATTGACTCATAACAGGCCACGCAAACATCGCGATCTTGATCGCCATTTGCATGCCAAGGAGATCTCCGCCTCCGGCAGCTGGCAATTTATTTGCCCAAGCCCAAGCCCAAGACTAGGCTCCGGCCCGGGCCTGTCTCTCGGTGCGAGTGCAAACTGATGGCGATGGCTTCGCGGCACGCGATAAGTCAACAACTTATCCGGGTCCCCGCCAGATCTCTGATCTATCCAATTAGGTAGGCCTCTCCGGTGTCGCCTTAAATCCGCCCCAGCCAAGTTAAAAGTGAATTGGGCTAACGGCAATGTGCGTAAGCGCTAGCCTGGTCCGCGTACCAGCTCCACTTACACTTCCACTTCAGCCAGGAGAGTTTCATAAATTTCTGGCCTTGGAACTGGTTTCTGTATATTTTTAGTGCCAAGCTTGCACTTGGCATATTAATAAATTTATTTTATCTTTTTTTCTGATGATAAATCTGTGAAATTGCCGACTTGGTGTGCAAATGAACTCGACGATCGCGGCTCTATGGCTCCATTTCCACTTCCCATCCTCAGATCTCCGATCCTCGCCAGCTGCTGTGGCTGAGGTGAATCGATGAACGATTGGCGCTGCCTGCCAAGGGAATTTATGTGCTGGCAACCCGGCAAGTGGCAACTGTGGACGCGCTCATAGATCAAACCGGGCAGCAGCAGCCCAAAGAGAAGTCGGAGTCGAAGTCAAAGTCGAAGTCGAAGTTTCTATTCCCTGGTCGCGGGGCCATAAACAAACATGAATTAAGTAAAATCGATTCCCTAAAATTAAGAAATTTATCAAGGCCTGGGTCAGCGGCCCGGCCCGGTCCGGTTTGCCGGTTTCCATCACAAGTTAATCCCCGGCCGGTCCAATGTCCGTGTAGCCCATTTGAATGGGGTATTAAAACACGGTTGTCCGGCACTCGCTTCGTTTTGGCTGGAAATTCCTGCAACTCTGTTGCCAACTGTGTTGACAAATGTGAGAATGCCGGGCGGCGCTTCAAAGAGCTGCTCCTTATGGCTGCACTGCCTCTGCCGGCGCAGTCTGCCTCGCTCTCAGATTGCATAATTTATGGAGCCGCCTGCCCAAATTAGCCAAAATCTTGCCCGGGGCTCAGCTACATCCCATCTGCTACATCTCCCCCATTAATGAGACAACTAATGAAAGATCGCTTGCATTTCCCACACTTGGCGCAGTCAGTGCTCCTCCGTGTGCCTTGGCCTGGGCCTTTCTCATGCCACAATTAGTGCAATCATTTCTCCATGCTAATTATTCGTTTGTTCTTCAAAATACCGCTCTCCAGTTCGGGGGCGTGGCAGCTGGCATCGGGCTAGCGGTCATAGGGAAATTCTGAATGTATTTTCAGCTCCAGATTTCCGCTCCATGGACGTACGTCTACGTCACCTGTTAACCCACAAAATGCATGTGGCCAGTGACCAGCAATTAGCCGTTCCGAGATCTGTATCTGCGGCTGCTAAGTGGCTGCGAGTACGTCTAATTAGCATATGTATATGGCACTCGGTTACGCCGCATCCCAAACCCCACTAGCCACTCGAATGGGCTGGCCCCTCACATTTCTCTGGAGCCGCCCAGGCCAGGGGGTGTTTCTGGGTGTGAGATGCCCAGGGCACACATATTAATTAGCCTCGACTCGACTCTGGTTATGATTGCCGGCCTCGCTGCGGCGATAATCGTCCGCTAACAAGAAGCCGGGAATCGGGAAATGCGTGTGGAAGAGCGTTGCCCCAATGCGAGATGCGGATGGTGATGGAGATGGGTCTGGGTCTGTGGATAACGTAACCGGGCATTCGTGATATTTCACTTAGCTGCCATCCAATCATTATGTAATTTTTGGCCATTTTTTGTCCAATTTTCTGTACATTCTTGGTTCTGTCTGATCTTGTTAGCTTTCAGAAAAGAGAACTGTAAATTGAGTTTCGTAACTGCGCCTTGAGTTCTTTGTGTTCTTTTTTTTTAAATTCCCACAAAGAAGTGACCCCCATAGTTTACAGTGGAAATATTATGTATGCTTTCTGCAAGTGGATTTCTTATGATAAGTTAATGTAAATGAAATGACTGTCTTGGTAACTTTTCCAATTAACTTAATTTAATATTTTTCTGGTATAAATTATAAAGCTTTGTTCTAGTTTCAGCGAAATAACTAATAAATTAAAGCACTGAATTCGTAATTAGATATTTTAAGTGTAACTATTAGTTGTTGCGGGAGTGCAGATGAAATTTTAAGTTTAATACTTAACTTAATTTTCGAACTAGTAATATTAAGTAATATTAATCATGGAAGGCATCGAAAATACATATAGATTACAACTGTTTGTTTACGAAAAGCTTGATACATAAATCGATATTTTAACTCAGAGATATTTGCGCTATAAATCAATATTATATATGATTTATGGAAGTGTGTCAAAGAAAAGCCTAAGCTTCTTGGATAAAAATATAAGCAACTGATAAAAATATTTAGTTTCTAGAATAATAATAACTAAACAAATTAAATATTTTCGAATATTTGATCCATATTATCGACATTTTTACATATTAAACTTTATGTTACTTTAGTTATGGTATTGAGAGCGATATTTACTTCGAAATATAGTAACTTCCTATGTAAAATATTCTCTAAGCCATAGTTTCTTCCTATTGCTGTGTCTCATCTGGAATTCCTCCCAGTGAGTCCACCTGTTCCACCAATTGAATGCTCAGGCAGCAGGGACAATGGGTCAGCTCGGCTGCTGGCCGGCTCTCCTGTCGTCGATTGGGATCGCTGCTGTTTATTTGTAGCTTGTCTGATCGCTGGAACTAGATCAGGCGGAGATATGAATGCTGTTTACACCGTGTCTCCGAATGTTTTCTCTCAATCCCAGTGCTATCTTCACTTTTATCAAACAATACCGCGGCGGCAACAATGGCGCGACAGTTTGAAAAGTAGTGAAAGGCTGCCCGTTGGCCAGTGGCCACTAGCCACTAGCCAGTGGCCAAGAGGTATGTGTTTGCCTGGCCTGCTCCGGAATCCAGCTCCAGAAGACCTGTCATATATAGTACATGACTAATTTGCTTAAAAGCCGGTCACAATTCCGCTTTGTGGGTCAGCCCACACAAGTCAGAGAAATAGATTTTTGCAGAAACCTATGCTGAATATTCGGGCCGAGTATTTATATATGGGCAATTGGCCAACAAAGGCGGCCGAGTCTAACACATTTGCGTGCTTTATGGCCGCTCCTCTCTCTCTCTCTCTGGTTGGCAATCACTGCGACTTGGGTTTTATGTTTTTCTAGCAGTTGCAGTTGCCATGTTTGGTCATTTCACTTGTTTGGAGCTTCTTCTCGGGGGAGGGCGAACAATTAGATATGCGCCATGTGCACTTACTTTCTAACCGAATTAGCATATGTTTCTGGCTGGCTTGCAAATTCCATCCTGCGCGATTGGCAAAGAAAGTGACAGAGGATGAATAGGAGGACGCCGCCGCTCTGATCGATTGCCCGACCTCGCGGGGCTTTCGCTGACCCATCCTCAGTCCCGAAAACGAGTAATCCACTTGACTCAAATGTCAAAGGCTGCGCCCGTGGCTCTCCAGCTGGTTTCCGTTCATCATCGCCGATCGAGTCTGGTGTCACGACTGCCCATAAACACCTAGTAAAAATTAAAATGATCGAGTGGAGCTCGGCGCCGGACGATGGTTGTTATTAAATCGAAGCAATTTGTGCGCGCGGCCAACAAAGAAAGCCGCGGGATTTGCAATTGCCGCTGCACTCGGACGGGAAAGTGAAGTTTTTTCATTTGGCCAGCAGATTCACTTTCTGGTTGGGAAAACAAAGGCTGACGACGACGACGACGACAAGTGGTAGCCCAAGAAATGGGCTAACGATAATGGCCAAGTAAGGGCACCAGCTCCAGCTCTACTCTAATTGGGCTTATTAGAGGCTGCTGGTGCTCCAGTTCATTGCCCGACTCCCACAAGCTCAGCGCTGCCGCTCTGTCAAATGCATTCAATTAAGGTTAATTTATAGCCACTTCCCATCCGTAATTACCGATGGCCCACGAAAATGTGTCAGTACGTTGGCAAAACTCTGCGGTTATGATTTGTGAAGAGCTCTCGGCCATTGTCCAATTCGGCTGGCCGTGATTAATGGAGTGTGTGGCTGTTGGTCGCTGGAAATTGGCACACTCTCCGGCGGTGGTTAGTGGTCACTGGCTGCCGCTGCCGCCGCCGATGCCGCTGCTGATGTAGGTGATGTTGCCGCTCATCCCGTGTCCAGTTAGCCGGCTCTTGTAGGCCTGTCAGGCGGCAGCGCAAAACTGACAGCTAACATTGACAACCGGCGACGACGACAACGGAATGGATAACAAGGGGCTGCCGGCCAGGATCCAAACGAAGCCAACGGTAGCCCATGTCGGACATTCAAATGGTGGACGTTCTACCTGTACCTGTACCTGTGTGACCCATATCAGTTGCTTCATTGTTGCTTCTCCAGCCTGCCAGAGTTCAGGGGGTCGCGGACAGAAATTTGTTGGCATATGAAAAGTGAAAATGCGCAGGCCTCGGGACCCACGCTCCGGATTGAAAGACTGACTGACTGACTGGCCGAGCGATTGAGCAAATGAACGGTCTGCCTGCCAGCGGAGAGGCAAATGAAATGTGTTGACAGTGAGCGGGGCCAAGTGAAATGGAGGAGCAGGCAGGGATGGCTTATGCTGATTTCCACAAAACTGCAGCAGCTGCTAGCAGGCCGCAATTTGGTGGAAAAATCAAAAGTGAAGGCGTTGCGGGAGATCTTCTTTTTCTCCTCGGCCAGCCAAGGCTTTCATTAAATTTCCAACCGAATAACTTAACAGAGCAAACACAAAGCACTCGAAGCCGGGACGCTTTTCACTCCAATCCGAATCCGAGTGCATTTTCTTTTGTCTTTGCACAAACGGGTTTTCCTTTCGGGCCCAGTTGAGCGCTTTGGCGCTGGGCTAGGCCAGGGTGTTGCTCTTTATTTTAATTTGGCCGGGCAAAAATATCCGGGCAGAGTGCTAATGAGACATAATGACATACCAGACGGGCAGTCGAGGACTACTTAATCATTTCTCCCCCGGATGCTGATCGCCGTGGCCCCCTGAGATGCCACTGCCGTTGCCTTTGCCAATATTTCCTAATATTCGCAATCATTTAACTTAATGTGCGAACATTAATTTTCCTAGCCGAGAATGCTACTCCGGATGGGATGGGATGGGTTGGTGCTCCTGCTGGCGGCACAGGTAGGCAATCTCCGCTGGATCTTGCAGCATCCATCGCTCGGCAAATAACCGAACACGATATTCACTAATGAGACTGGGTAACGCAATGTGGGCGTGTCGCCTCCGGCCTTCGTGAGCGGAGCCAACAACAAACAATTCAATTTCCAAGGCCCCGCAGCAGCACCCGCCCAAAAACAAAACAAAACAAAGGCATCTCGGAATCGGAATCAGAATCCGAGGGGCCATAGGGATCGGTATGGGGGATAGGAATAAAACATTTGCAATTTATAGCTTAATGCATGCAACGTGCGTCAGATTGCATCGCCAGATACAGCTACTATAAAGCGGAGTTCCATTCGTAGCGGGGAGGAGCAAGTGTCGGTGTCTGTCAGTGCTGGCAGCTAGGAATTCATTTTTAGATCTTAATAAGTTGGAAATTAGAAGAAAATTAGGAAAATCGGGAATTTAAGGTCTTGTCTTGATTTAATTTAGATTTTTAAGGATTTTTCTTCATGTTAGAAGAACCAAAAAACACTTCAAACATCACCTTTTCAACTTTTGCAGCTTTCTTTTATAATATATATATAATAAATAAATATTTTCAGTAAATATTTATCACCCATTGACCACGAAATTTGTTGGGTTATCTTTAAGCTGCTTAAAAATAAATCCTTAATATAAATTGGAATAGTCTGATCTGTCCTGAAACTGTCCACTGCCTGCACTGGTGTCGGTAGTGGGAAGTGGGAGTGCCGCTAGAGGTGGAAGTGGGAGCCATCCGGACAGCCGGCCACTCGGGAGTTGAAGGCGAAGCCGAAGCCCGATCTGCCGTATTAAGTTTCACTCTGCGGTAGCAATTTGTCACTCACAAATAAAACATTCCCATTGCTGTTGCTCCAAGGAGATTCTCCGATTCTCCCGGAGACGGGAGACTGTGAGAACCGTCAGGCGAAGAGGCATCATTAAGTGCGCCGGCCCAGACACTTTTCAATGCCACTTGTGTGTTGACTTTTCAACCCAAAAGCGAAACGAAATGAAACGAAAATGAAACCAGCTAGCGCGTCCCGTGAAAATGAAAACGATTCCAGCAAAAAAGAGAAAATGCAGCAAGTGTGTGGGCTATTCGGTATTCGAGTGTGATAGCTGATGGCTGATGGCTGTCACTCAATCCCGGCCAGCCAAGACCGACTGGGCAAGGGCAATGGCAATCGCTTTGGAGACTCCGGGTATTGTCCGAGTCACTGGGTCAGCTGGGTAAAGGGCCATGCCAGAGGAAGGAAGCAGAGATACAAGCTAGAAACTAGTTTACATTAAATAAATAGCTCAATGATTACAAATTAATTGAGATAATTATTAAATATTTTAATATAAAATACAAATATTAGCTACAAAAATCATGAACAAAACATTAGATTATATAAAAATAACAACAAAGATTTGCTGGTCACTTTATAACCTTACATTTATGGAATTTAATACTCTGAAGGACCTATAGTTTTATGTTTAATGGTTATTAAATCATTTTAAAGAAAAGCTTATCACATAGCATTTTCCTAGGAAATGGCATTTATAACCCTTAACAGTTTATGATATCATTATGGATTTTTAACAAGGCTGGTTGCCGTTTTTTCTTGAAAGGCCTAACATTTAAAGATATAATGCTTTTATAACTTGATTAAATAAATCCAGGAACCTAACTAGTTTATCGCTATACTTATACCCCTATTATAGCACCGATTTACCTAGGATTTTTTTTTATTTGGCAAAACCAGAATAATATTAAATAAATTACGTTATGTCTTTATTTTCTGGAATTTTATTGGGAGCCCCAAGGGTAAAGGCATAATACTCCGATTTAAACTAAGGAAAGCTACACAGCCCCAGCTCTCTTCGACAGCTGAGACAAAAGACTTAGGGCACAAACTTGACCGGAACGCACTTGATGCGTTTTGCGGCTTTTAGTTGTTGGCTCTCCGTTCTCGGCCATTTCTCTGGCCACTTCAAAGCCGCCGCTTAACACAATGAGCTGCTAGCTGCTAGCTGCTAGCTGCCAGCGTCTTAGCCCACTTTGAGCAGCGAAAAATCAACATCGAATTATGGCAACAACAAAATCGCAGCCAAGAGTCGTTCACTATGGCCGGTTACAAGTGGTACAAGTACAACACCAGCCCGAACCCGAAGTCACCCTGAGACAACGCGTAGAATTCTGGGCTGTCGAACATTCTGAGCGCACGCGGTGAAAGTCGGCTCAATGACAAGAATTTCTGGTCTTCATAATGAGGCTTATAAATGTTTTTATGGCGGCAGCTGAGCCGCAAGCACAACAACGGCCCGGCTCTAACTACAATTTGGCATGTGCACCATTTATTAGAGTCATGCAGAAGGCAAATTGGCCTCTTAATTGCTCTGTTTCATATTTCACTGCCATATAAATAATTTTCTGCCAATCCGCGACGCGCCACGCTCTTCCGCATCTCGACCGCATCTTGGCAGGTGTATTTTCAGTTTCTGTTTGATTAATCTCGATGAGATCTCCACGGAATTGATCGTACGGTGCCAAGATGCAAGATGTGCGGAAAATGGAGATCATTAATCTGTCAAATTGAAAATAGGAAAATACTGCTGTGCCCCGCTGTAATCGATTGATCGGAAAATCCGAGCGTTTAGCCACCGATCGCGGCCACAATTTGTGTCAACGCCAGTGGCAGTGCTCACAGATCGGTCACGATCGCCAGATGTATCTTGTTCAATGAGAGATCTTTAATTGACAAGTTGCTATGAGATTTCCCAGGAGTACTGTTAGGGGGCAACACTGTTTGTGTGTTTGTGCAACCGCCTCTTCCGTCTAATCAAGCAAATATTGCCATATGCATATGTCTCTGACATTATCCAGATAGCCAATTGCTTCCTGGGTTATGACTTCTGCGGCGGCAACAGGGGATAATGCCAAGAATTAGTTGTGGAAAAATTAACACCACGCGGGAACGGCATTGACCACAAGGCTGATTGTTCTCGGTGCTGCAGAACTGAAAACAATTTACGGGAACCGTACGATCAGAGCTGCTGCGGCGGGCCAGCACTCGACGGCATTCTGCAGCTGTTTGGCCAAGTGCATTGACCGGCTGCCTGCAAATTGCACTCGCTGCACAAATTGATTTGAATGAAAGCGGCCGGCGGGGCTAGGGTCTTGGAGAGGATGCTGCCGGTGGCTATTTACCATTTTCCATTTACTGTTAGCTCATCTCTGATTGATTTCTGCTGCCGCTGCCTGCCTCTGTCACCTTTGACACCTTCAGCAACGGCAACGGGTTGGGCCGGCTTGGACGGAATACATCATTCGGCAGCTGGGAAATTGAGAACGATCGATGGGGAACTAGGAGATGCAGCAGGATGAGAGAGGCAAATTCCTGAGATCGATTTGCAACTTCAAAGATTTTGAAATATTGATTGCAATTGAGGTCTTGGTCTCTTTAGACTGGGCTTTCACTGCAATGGAGGAGGAAGCCAAATATGTGACTTATTTGGCCATTGATTGAAGGATACACAGAAATCTCTCTCATTAGCTTTTACAGGAGTCTTGTAAAGGCTAAAGATGTCTTAAATATTAGCTTAATTTTGTGGTTTGTTGATCTTAACATTAACTAAGTAAATCCCTGGGAAGAGCTCCTTTCCATGGCCAAGAGGAGAATGGAATAGAGATTTTCTGTTGCTCCTCCAACTCCGTTAACACTCGCTCTATCCCGGACTTCAGTTGCGGATTTTTAGCTGCTATTTCTGCCAATTTCTATTTACCATTCCATTCGCCCAGCCCCAAAAGCCACATCCACAGCCACGTCCACAGCCACAGCCACTAATCTCGACAATCGTCCGAAATCGACATGTAAGGCCCTTAAAATGCATGTATTCTTCCTTGGGTTGGGCTACTCAAAAAAAAAAAAAAGAACAGTGGGCGTGGCAGTAGCAGACCCCAGAAGCCTGTTAACCAGACCACCGAGAGCTCCAGCTCCAGTCCGGGAACCGAACAGGGGTTTCGTTTTCGGCAATTATCAAGATGATGTTTGCCAGTTGTTGTTGTCTGCGACATTCGTTAGATGCCTCAGTTGCAGCCTCGACTCGGACCGATCCCCTTGCGTAGGATTAAGGAGAGAGAGAGGCTTGGCCCGGCCTGGTAGCTGAAAACTAGAACTGGGCGTGGGTGTGTGCTATCCCTATTGCTATCCCTATTCCAATCCCGGGGCCCTAAATCGCCTGGTCATTAGTGTGCAATCGTTAGACTTTTAAATGCCCACCACGTTCTTTCTGGGTCCTGTGCTCGGTTTTGTTACGAATATCGTACCAATTAAGTGGGGTAAACAGACGCCGAAAGAGCAGCCGTAAAAACAGAGTGTCGAGCATCTGTACACAGCTTTAATCACGTTTCAAACGATAATATCCTGTGGTCCTAAGAGTATAATGTTTTCTAGTCGCAAAAAATTCTGTGAAGCTACTGTGCCGATACCTTGTTGATGAAGTGAATGGATGTAGATATATTATGGGAAACATATACATATATTAAGACCTTTCGTTCTAAATTCCAAAGTTGGATTATTAACAAAGCAATTACTTCAAATGAATTCAAATGAATAAAAGCGAAAGTTAAAGCATACTAAAAATCAACTCCAAAATAAACCATTAGGCCAGGTTTGAACCAATTAAGTTTTTAAATCCGATTTAATGATAATTATTCCGCGATCGCTCATATATTTATCCAATCAAACTTCATGCCTTAAACTGAGCTTAATACTCTCTGGGAAATATAAATATTTTAGCGGTAACTTATAGTTATATAGGCTTTCAGCTAGATTTTGAATCCACCTTTATGAGATTACAAGTAATCAGTGCTTTTAATTATATATACCATAATAAAAAAGCCTACGACTTGCGGTATCTTAAAGTCGACTCGGATGGGCCGTCGAATTGCTCCTCTTTTGTGGCCTCAGCCAGCAGATACATCATCTCCGGCAGCTGCGATTTACGTGGGCTTTTGTGGGATGCTACTGCTCCTGCTGCTGTTGGCCAGTTTTCGCATGTACAACCAATTAGCCGATTGGCGCAGAATGAGATCGAGAGCGTGGAGCACACGCAGCGGCGAAATCAGTTACGATTCATAAATCAACTGAGAGAATTATAAAACAATCGGAATGCCGGTTGCCAATAAACGTTAATTGCACGTACAGGACAATGTGATCGGTGGCTGGTCGTGGATGTGGGATATCGATATGGATATGGATGCTGCGACACCGGGGCCAACCACAGATTGGACATAGACAGAGCACAGAGCCACATCAGTAGCAAACATCAGCAAATGCAAATTGCTGAGCAGGAGAGCGCTCAGCGTGTTGCGCCAATTTGCTTGGCCTGCCAACGTCTGTCAACGTCTCGTGGTCTGGGCCCTTCTTGGCCAGAGCTAGAGTGGCTGCTTGGCCAGAGTGGCTTCTTACGGCTCCTTGCCTGCTCCTGGTTGGCAATTACATGCAGCTCACGTCCTGTCAAAGTTGAAAGATGACAAATCAACTTGACAGCCGCGCCAATTTGCATGGCCACATGGCCGGGCCATGGCCATGGTCATGGCCATGGCAAGTGAGATGATGCTGATGATGATTATGCATACGCCGTGTGGCCACCAGATTGGGTAGATCGTCAGCTTGACGCCCAGCATTGTGTAATAATTGGCAGTTCGTGGAATGCCCGATTTTGAGGCCGATTAATTGGTTTTCTTGCTGCCAAGTTGCAGTTACCGAATGCGAATGGCAACGGCCAAAGCCATTTGGACTTGCCTGGAATGCCAAGCAACTGGTGGTAGTCGGAGCAGCTGGCATCTAGATTCTAGAACCATTGGCAGGTTGAATTAGCATATTAATTTACGACACCGCCAATTGCGTCCATTTCATTTCCAATTCTTTTTCCGCGATAATTGCAATTGACGAACGTGCCATTAGAGCAACGTTTTATAGCCAGCGTATAAATGCGAATTGAAATGGGCCTAGGAGCAGAGCACAGAGCAGACCGAGGGGGTTGAGCTGCCGGCCTACGTTTTCGTGGCGACAGCTTCCATCATAAAAATGGCAGGCAGATGCGGCGGCAGGCTGACGGCGGGCTATCCCAGCAGGAGACCCATCACCGGCGCCGTCAGATTTTCGCACTGAGCACAAGTAGCTACCCACAATTGGTAATAAATAAGAACGATCTTTAACCACATTTTAGAGCGGATACACCTGACTCTGGCCACGCAAATAACTTGCCCATCATTTTTGTAGACCATTAGCCGAGGATGAATTCAGGGCGCACTTGTACTTCACTTCGTTATAAGTTACTACCGACCTGGGACGAGTGTCGTGTGGGCCTTTTTTGTGCTCTTTTTTCCTTATTTTTTTGCTGGCCTGTTTGTTCACACGACTTTCATGTTAGCAAGTCGTTCTGCTAACAGTAAAAATCAATAAGTACCAGGCTTAGGCTTATGGACTAAATAACTTGGCTCACAGAACATGCAGCAATCATCGTCGACGTTCGCTGTTCACCCCCTTCTAACTAACAAGCCATTAGGCATTAATTTTAGCCATATGCACTGGACCATGCCTGCACTCCAGGGACTGCGACTGCGACTGCGACTTGGATTGCTGCGACTGCTCCGCAAATATGTCGCACTCGGTGGAGATTCAGAGCCACAAGAGAATCTATCCGGCCAACCGCAAGAGCCAGGCACGACAAAAAGGCAAAAAATAAATTAATGACATAACTTGGACGTAACACACGACTTGGATGGGAATCAAGTTTATGAGTGCCCCTTGATGGCGGATCAGCAGGGGGTGCAGAGTGGGCAGTGGGAGTGGTATAGCCTAAGCAGCGGTATAAAATGCACTAATTTCGCTATGTAATACGAATAACATGCTCGTGCCCGCTCATATTTGCCCGACCTTTGGCCCCCCCACCTTTCACCAGCATCGGGAGCCAGGCAGGAAGATTAGATATTCCACTGAGAAAAATATATAATCAAGTTGAACGGAATCTAAAAGTTGTATAAATTGGCTATGAACTTTAATAAAAGATTAGGCATTAAAAATTTCATAAAGCAAAGTTGAACTTTTAACGTAAAGTTTACATTTTGAAGTTGCGATCTTTAGTCTTTTGAATATATCGAAATGTGCCCATATATTTAAATTATCATTATTTCATTATAAAAAGGTTCTCAAGAATGTATTTTACAAGATTATTTAAATATGATCAGTATAAAATGGCAAATCGGATATTTACTCGATATATCACGATATTTCAGGTATGATAAGTTTCTTACCGATATAGATCCTAATTAATATTAAAACCCTGTCTTTTCCCTCAGTGTCCTGACATAAGTACGACCGATCAACCTTTTTTCGGGGTTAAGTGCGCATTACAAACAATTTTGTAATGCCCAGTTAGGCAACAGAGCTGAAATTTGTTTTCAAATTATTTAAGTCGAGCACGGATGATGCGCGGATGGTGGCCGCGGATGCTGGCCGCGCCGACGGATGCAATACGATTGCAATTTAAGTAAATTAAAGCAACATAATGCAAGACGTGTGGGTGGTTCGAGGTCACAACACGCCGAGCCGACGTCTCTTAACGTTTTGAACTTATTTCGAAAATTGCTCAAATTGAGCTGTACCGAAGATTCCACCGAAGAAGCCGCCGCCTGCTGCTGACAATCTGTAGTGGCCTGGGAAAACTCTTCAAAAAATCATAAGAAAATTCGTGGGCGGGCCATAGAAAATTTAAACCTCAAATCTGGACGATCTGCTAAGAGTGCGTGATTATACGAATGGACATAAGCTAGCTTTTGTCACACAAATCAAGACTGTCTCTCCCAAGAATTTGACATCGTGTTGTGATCGACTGACAGGTGGAGAAAACGCGCTTCTGTGGAAGCAACTCGACTGGGAACTTGGACAATGTAAAAGTGAGAGGGAATTGCTGATAAGCAAGACTGGACACAAAGCCACAAGAAAGTTGCCTATGAATCGGATGAGAGGTGACAGCTCCCTTAAGAGGTAAAGAGATGCATATTCAATCGACCCCAGAGTCTCTGCTTAACCCTCGCGTGCCGCCGCCGCCGTTCTCCTTTGTCAGACACTTGTCATGCCGTGGCCGGAGCCCGTGCCCTCTTTAGGGACAGCTGGGACATGACACGTGAATATATACAAATGGACGTTCACTTCTGGCCCGCGAAATGAGCTCTTAATTAAGCATCCGTGTCAGTTGTTTCACTGCATTTCTGGCATCCTTGAGCTCCGCTCCGGTGCTGGTCAAACAAAAAAGAAAATACATACCAAAGCGACATGCAAGTTTGTGGCCACAGTCTTTCGGTTTTGGTGGGCCAAGTGCAAGTGGGTCACAGCTCTCCATAGCCGGCCCGGCTCTTCTGGCTGTTCGATTTTCTTGTAAAACTGGCGCCTGACCAGAGTCGGCAATGGCCATGCATAAATAAATATCATACGTGCATCGGACCAAACGACGACGGGCACATCTGGTTATGAGGGAAGACAAACGCAAACTCAAACGCAAATACAAATAGAAATAAATAAAATAAATTTCGCCTGCAGCCTGTTTTTGTTTGCCCCGTATGTTCGCGGGTTTGTTTGCCTTGCTCTGCCAGTCGAGCAATTTACAATTCGCACACATGCTGTGCATTCTGCCAGAGCCTCAGTCCCAGTCTTAGCCTCGGTTTTAGCCTTAGCTCTTAGCCATGGCTGCCTTTGCCGCTCTAGCTGGTGCTGCTGCTGCTGCTGCAATTGCTGTTGTTGCAGTTGTTTGGCAACGAAACCGAAAATAAATGCACGTTAAGAGGAGAAGTCCTGTCATCGGTCAACTGGCCGCAGTTGTTTGATTTGCAGCCAGATCGGCAATGATTGTACCCAACACTCGAAGAGTGCAAGGGTATGCTAGGTTCGAGAATGAAGTTTATCCCAAACTTTAAAATATTAATTAAATACTCGTTAAAAAATTAATTAGTTTTAAGAACTAATCAATCTTATCGCTAGTAAAGACATTCGTTATAAAAAGAACTGCTATACAAGTAATAAAGTTTTTTTTAGATGAAAAAACAATAGCCAAATCAAAGGTCTGACCATAAAATTAAATCTCTGTTTCAAATGCCTTTTTTAGGTGTCAGATAAATACTCTAACAGATAAATACTCAAAAAAGAAAGGGTATATTCATAAAACTTCAAAAATACAAACTATCAAAGGCAGCTTGAGAGTGTTATGACCAGTTAATTTTTTAAATGACACTTAAATAAAGAATTTATGAAGCCTGAAGAATAGAAGAGGTAAATGTGTCTTTATCAGAGGTGCGACAAAAATAATTAGGGGTTGTACCAACTCTTAAACATAAGGTCAAAATGCTATAAAATATTACATCGACAAAAAATTCTACACTGTATTTGGTTCCTACAAAATTCCATTTCATTTTTATTTAAGGGTTTTAAAAACTCTAGTGATAGCTCGAGCATCTTAGTATATTTTATTTAAATTGTTGATCAAGAAAAAACCCTTTTTTGGTTTATTATTATAATGTTATATAGCTGTATAAATAAAAAAAAAAAACCAAACATTGAAGGTACTATTTTAAAGTTATCTTAAATTTAAATTTTAGCTGTAGGGTATCCTCGTTCCGATCAAGCTACGTTTGCAGGGGTTTTCCACCTTGTTTTTACTTTCAAAGTACACCAAGAGCGTAGTTCAGCTTTTGCCGTTTTTATGGCTGCTATTTTACGGGCATGCCCGAGCATCATCAGGCATCATTAAGGTCAGTTCGTGGCTGGGATTTGCGTAAGTTTTGGCAAGTGAAATGAAATGAAGCGATGAGGCACAGCGATGTATGACAATTTTTGGCCAATGATCATAGCTGACCCCGAAGATTTCGCTAATTTGAAAACGAAAGCCCGCGAATGAGAGAGGAACTCTTTACTGAACTTCTCTACTATTTCGGAAGCCACCTCTTTTCAGTTAATACCGGACCTCTTACTTTTTATTCATTTGTCTAGGCAAATTGAGGAGACTCTAGGGTGAGTCATAAAAAGTCCAACTTTCTGGCATTCTTATGCTTTTCTTTTTTCTTATTTTATTACGTTCTAAGTGTGCTCGCCACGCACTCCACTCCTACCGAGGCGTTCGTTTGATGATCGTCAAGAACCAGTTTCAAGGTTGTTTTCGGGCCTCGCGTTGGTGTGACACTTTCCATTTTTATTTGGGTGCTTATAGCGAAAGCTGTTATCACTCTATTCTTATAAATCCATTTGGCTTTGTTACACCCACCGATCATCTCTGGCTGCTACCGGATGATCCTTTCACTTTTTTACACCTAACTGTTAAAGATCGAATAGCCCGAAGGGAGCCATAAAGCACAGAAAACATAAACATCAATCAAGCAGCAATAAAACAAAGGCAATTCTCCCTTTTGTACCAATGTTTGATTTCGTTTATCATGTTAATTTCAGAGCCAAGAACTACCTTTTTAGCGGCACCGACAGCTACCTGAGCGGAGTCACGGTGCTGCCTCTCGCCAGGTGAGTGGAGGCGGTGCCAGGTGGGCGTTGAATGCAGCTCTCAACGTCGTACAAATTAATCAACACGTAAACGAGACGCTTTGGGGCCAGATCGAGGCGAAGACCTTTTGTCCCAGTTCGAGGAGCACGCCCGCTCACATATGGCAATTTGGATGGGGCGAGGACGGGATGGCCTTCTAATGGGCTTTTTATTGGGTCACCAGGCGACGCAATTCACACAGAAGAGCGGGCAGGAGCCTGCATCGGACAGACACCTGCCAGGGACCCACATTTCATTAATTGCCTTTTAGCCCGGTGAGTCGTGAGTGAGCCAAAATGGTTGAGCTGGAAGCGGAGTCGAGAGGGAAAGTTTAAAGTGCACGCCACGGCCGAGTCAAGGAGCCCCAGATCAAAGTGGCCAAAAGCTGGCGAGCCGCCCAAATTGGATATTGAGTTCACGAACCTCAGACGAAGATGATTGAAGTCTAGCAGGTGTCGCTGGAAAATATTATTTAATTGATTTATGAGTTCCACTTGGAACTCCCTAAAACGCTGCGACTACCGCTTTTAGCTGGCATTTCTTCTCCAGAGATTCCAGCTGCGGATTCTGGGGCAAGTTGATTCGCGCTTTCCCAGAACTGTCAGCACCGCAGATGTCTCCGTTTACAGATCACTAAGACGACAGAAATGGTCTAATGAGTAAATTAATTGCTGCCGGCCATGATCTGGTCCAGGCTTTATTCGATCCAACACTAATTCGCAATAAAGACTCAATTAATCAGTGAGGAAAAGCGCCCCCCAACTTGACCTCACAACAATCGCGGATTAATTAGTGATTTATCTCGCTGGAAGGGCTAAAGAGATGCAATGAAAGTGCAGTTGTACTTTTCACTTTCCTCGCCGGAGTGTTAACAATTTGAGGCTGGCCCTAATGACGGTCCACGGACCATGCAGGTTGCCCGTCGATTAAAGTCGTTCACTTGAAAACAAACAAATAAACAAATGGAGAAACGAGCTGGGCAGATGAGCTATGCCAGATTAGATGAGCTGGTCGATGCTGGTTGCACCTCCAGCTCCCAGCTCTCACTTTTCCCAATCGATGGCAGCAACTCGAATACCCTCCTTACAGGGAGAGGGTATCAGCCGAGCCGCCAGAAGTGTGAAGTTGTCGGTGGAGAACTGCAACTAAATTAAGACATTTACGACTTGGCCAGATGCGAATCAATAATGAAATGGCCATGCAAAATTCTAGACACAACAGCGCTTAAGAGCCGCCCCGGGGAACGTCGCAACGGTAAATGACTGTGGGGAGGAGGAGGACGACGACTTCATGACTGCAGATACCCGACTCCAGATTAGAATGAATCATTTCCAGGCATCCTAATTGAGTTGTGGCCGTGCTGGCAGGCCGAAATATTAGCAGACGCCTTGTCGATGTCCAAGCCCGAGTCTGGGTCTCCGTCTGGCTTTGAGGCGCTGTCTGTCCTCCAGTCTGAGGTGTGAGACTATTTAGCCGGGCCAACTAACCAAACCGGGGCCAAACAGCACCGATTAGTCGCAGACTGGGACAAGGAAGTGGCCAAAGTCTGGAAGAAGGGCCATTTATCATAGACTGCTCGTGTCTCGTCTCGTGGCCAAATTAACCGTTCCCTGACTGACTGACTGACTTAGAGACTGACTTGGGGACTGGGTAACTAAGTGAGTGGCTAACGGGATGAGCTGGGGGAATTCCCAGTGGCTCCCCCGCCTTAATTGCTTCATCAAGAATTATTATTAAATGCCCCACACTCGGAATGGAACATAACTTCGGGGGAATGTAGTTCTCTGGGTCAATGCGAGCACCTGAACTAATCAAAAGCACCTTGGGTGAGGCACGCAGTCGATTCTGTCCGCTTTCTCACAGTAATTCAGCAATATGGCACGCATTCGGATTGGCAAGAATTTCTTTATGGCCTGCGAGCTGAACTGAGCCAAATGAATTCGATCAGGGAGTGACAGCAACCGAAGGCCCAAGGGTGGACAGGTCCTGGCAACGTATCTGTGAGAACTCTTACCCGAGCTGAACCTCACGTTCGCTGTGCAAAGGGTTCCATAAAACACAATGGAGCATCGCCCGTCCGAGTTCTATTGTTCTATCGTGGCTTGCAAATTTTCGGCAGCTTTAATGTTTATTCATGAATTCCAACATGAAGCGGCAGTGCAACTGCAACGAGGAAGAGACCAGCTCTCCGGCCTGCCCATGCGAAAACATAAATCAAATTGGCCGAGAGCCAGAGCTGAGTCCAAAGCCAAGTTAAGGCAGCCACTGCAGCACGCAGACATGGCCAACTGATTGAGCTGTCGCGTATTTGGGTGAGGTGAGATCGCCCAGTGTCTAAATGGCCATAGAATGCCCAAGATCGGGGCTCAGGATGGGGTATTCCTATTTCTGGCTACGAATTTCGTGTCTTGGCTGCTTAGGGAAATCTGCTCGCCGGAGAAAACGAAAATTTCCATACAGCCCCTGCTCTTATATGGCTCCAGATCTCTGCCATTTTCACGGACTTTTGTGTCATATCAAATGGTAGCTGGTCGATGGTAAATGGCAATCTGAAAATGCTGAAATGCTTAAATGACTCGCTGCCCCAGGCCCGCCCACAGTTAGCACAGATCCATCCTGAATAAAACGGCGCAAGTGGGTCAACTGTATCGAGCTAACGGAAGTCGATTATCAGTTTTATTCTAATCCATATAAATACACACAGGTGCGTACTCAGATACCGTATTACCGACAGGAGGAGGCAGGAGACAGGAGCGGATTATGGGGATAATACTTGAATTTCCCAAAGCAGAAACTCGATTTAATCCGCTCCGGCGAATGATCTTCATTTCGGTTTGGCGCTCCAGATTTCGATTAGGAAGGGGTGGGGGCCTCCTCTCCTGCCCGCAGGCGGAATTGTGAATGATTTCCATGTACGGATTGTGAGGGCAGGAGGCGGGATTGGGTAACCATTCCTGGCTCTGGGATCGGGGCGGAGTGCGCTGCACTTATTCTATTACAAATTTTATTACACTTAAGTGCGGGAATCGAGCCGAAATGTGTGCCATGGTGCGGCGGACCAGTTGAGCCGTGCCTAATCCTCCGGGTGGCGGGCCTCTTTGAACATCGGCTCCCCAAATTGCGCCCACTGATGTAATGTTTGCTCGATCTGGTCACGTTGCACGTAACCGCAGCGCGGCTTTTATTTAACGTGCGGTAATTGCATTAATAAAGAGAGCCCAAATCCCAAATTATATTGTACAAATTGAGCTGCGTACAATGAAAGCGAAATTGTTTGATTTCCAGCCAAACACCGAACACCGATTCCTGATGCCGATGCCACGAACCGGGCCTCGATCGAAATCAATCAGCCAGACGAAAGACTCTAGGCACGAACTTGTCAAAGGCATTTCCTGAAACCGAAAAGAAGGTGGCGGCTGTTCCCAAGGTGTGGGCCCTGAACACTGATTACGACTGCATCTGCGAGTGGAAACATAAGACCCTCAAACAAGTGCCCTGAGAGCAAAAGGGGGCCTTTTTGTGATGTTGGAGATGGTTTTTTATATCATCGGTTTACGGCTTCTAACCGTATTTCGAAATAACTGCCTGACGATCAGCATTTAACACTTCCATTTCCTTGCAGCCACAGAATGCACTCCATTCTTGATCTCCTTTCCAGGCTGACATGATTTACGACTCGGCCACAATAGAGCCAGCTTTGGTAAGAACCTCCCTCCCACAGATTAATTTCAAATCCACAACCATCTGGCCAGATGCAAGAGCACCACTGTGCTGTGCTGTGTGCTCTTCGGGAAGTCAACTGGTTGCACCTGTTCCACTTGGCCGCGGGTCGTGGGCTCGAGAACATTTTCATGTTCAGCGGAGCATTTTGTTTTTACGACAACATCGAAGAGTCGTCAGAACGAAGCGAACATTGCTGCGCAGGGCAGGCCAGGACAGCCTCGCAGGAGGCGGATGCGGCTCTCCAGGCAGGCTCCAACTGGAGCTGGAATGCCGACCTGGACCTTGGCCAGGACGGGCCGGGACTCCTGTCATCTGGAACTGCCGGCATAATAATCGTTAAACGCCAACAGCGCATTTCGATGACGGTGGCAGCGGAGGTTGCCCCGTTGTGCTCTTAATGTTGGCATTTATATTCCAAAGAGTTCTTAATGCGATTAGCGTAATTAATTGCCCGTCGCCGGAGCTCGTTGGCTTGCAGATTTCAGATGGCGGAAGTGGCCATGTCGTGAGGAGGCTAACGGTCATTGTCCAGGCTATCGATTGCACTTGCCCATTAATAATCCCAATCACTCCGAGATGTTGAGAGGAATGCTGCGGGTTCAAGTCCAGCCCAAGCCCAAGCCCAGTCAAACCGAAACGAAACGAAACGAACACTGGAACTGAAAGTGAGAGTCGCCCGGGGCCTTCGAATTCGAATATCGATTTGAATCCACGGTGCGTGGCTGCAAACAAACACGGAGCCGAACCGAACCCCTGATTTATGCGCACTCGTTGGGAAAATCATGTGAAAATTTGCCAAACCTGCCGCAGCTCCTCCCACTTCACTTTCGTGTGGGAAAGTGCAATCAGCCCTCACCGCCTAGGCTGATGGATTCGCGGCACTGTGCAATTACCGCCGCTTAGCATAAATCGCCGACCCTACCTGGTCTGACCCACATTAGTCCGCGGCAGAACACCGAACACAGCGCCCAGAGCTAAAGCGGAAATTAACTAGGCTCGAATCTGGTAAATTCGATGAAGAACACTGAGAGAAAACGGTATAGATTTACGGTATAAAAAAATAGAGGTGTGAGTTGTGAGTCTAAGAATATTCATTATTCATTCAACTTCATTATATCGAACTTTAGATTATTCTTAATTATATTTTACCTTTTTTGTACACTTAGCTGAGAGTCCCATTTAGTTTTCAGTTAAGTTTAAATAAGGTTTTTTAATTTGACTTTTATATTAAGGCTTGATACTTTCCAGTGTACGGAATAGAAGCCGCTGCGCACGCGCCACCAGCTTGCTTCATAACTCACCGCCGCGGTGGCGGTCTCGACTTTGTTACATATTATTTATTGTGTCGGCCCCGCTCCGACAAAAGTGCAGGCCCCCCCAAACCTCAGCTCCATCTCCAGCTCCAACTTCAGCCCCACTTCCAGCTCTAGCTCCTGCTGCATCTGACTCCAGCAGCACCCGTGGGCGTTTAACGGCATCTGGTGGCTTGCATATTTGCCGGCAAGTCAAAAATTCGTGTGTTCACTTGGCTAGCGCTTAATGGGTGTGGGTGTCTGAGTTGGAGTCGGGGAGGGGGCTCCTTGTCTGAGGATTACGGGAACGGACCATATCGGTGGCAATAAAATTATGTAAAGAGAGAATTTCCGTTTGGTTTTTTTTTTTTGGCGGCCAACAAGTGTCTTTTTCGATGAGTTAAGGTGTGGGCGACTACAGAACAAGTAAATGCAATTTGTGGCCTGGGAGGGGCATAGGAATCTAATAGGTTTTGCCTTTATTAAAGAAAGATCGTCATTAAACAATAATGCCATAAATTAATACCTTAATCAGTGAGCTTAGCCCCGCTCAATTTTGGAAATGCCTTTCCCATTTAAACGAGACTTTCGTCTCACTTTCATCGACTCGAGTGTGACACATATTCCCAAGAGATCGCTGAAGACCCTAGAAATGTGTGCCTGCTAAGCTCTACAAAATCGGCTTATGGGCTGTTTTTTACAGGTCCAACTATAAGTATGAGTATAAGTAGTGAAGGTCAGAACAAGTGTGACAAATAGTACTCGTAACAAGGCGGAATCACCTAGAACTTGTCCATGTTAGAACCTAACTTGGGTTGGATCTGGTTTTAACAGTTCCAGAAAAACCGAAAGTTGTAATTGAAAGTTCCGAAAGAAAGTTGACGGCTGGTTGGAACAGACCTCCGGAGAAGGGGCATTCAAATTAGAAAAGCGTGTTTGATCAACACAAATCTTCGAGGGCCGCCTCGGCCCGGCCCGATGAAAGAAAGAACCCAGACCAGTGCCAGTCAGTCGGTCACACAGTAGCACACTTTGCATACCCCGGAGATTACCTCTGAAAAACCTAAAAGGTTTGTTTTGTCCATTAAACCTAACGGTTATGAACATGAATGGGCTGCGTGTTAAATTTATTCACGTATATGGATTCTTATCCGCTCGGTGAAGGCCCCAAACTGACTGACTTTCCGAAAACTCTTCAAACTCTTTTTTTCTGAACTGATTAGGCAAATTATCAAATTAGCTGCTCGGTCGAAGTTGAGAGTTTGTTTGCTTTCTGGCATTGCCTTAATTGGGGTGATAATTACGGTGCTTGGATCTCATTAGCTGGCTGAAATTAAATTGTCTTTGTGCGAAAAGTTTCTTCTTAAATATGAGCATTTACCCGGAATAGAATAAATTCCAACGCCATCAGTCAGCCGTTGACCTGCGGCAATTGATCTTCAATTAGGCAGCATTTCAAGCTCTCTAAACGGCTTTTAATTCGCATTTTCCCACCCTCTCAAACGGTGCCAGCTTTCTCTCTGGCACTTTTCATCCTGTCAGAAACATAATCCTGTCAATATCATTTGCGGCAAAGCGTGTAGCCGCTCCACTGAATACATCCACAGAGGTTTGGCCAGTTGTTGAACCCGCTCGATCCCCGATGAATAACGACGACAGATTAAGTGCCAAATGGCTTTCTGATGAGTGTGAATGAAGAATGACGGAGTTCACACACCGATTTACGACACAAGCCGCGCGAATTCTCATAACAAGATTAGGCGGGCTTTTGTTTTCGAATGTCTGATTCAAATCGTAGGGATTTGTCACACCAACAAATTTTATTGAACTTTCTTTGGCAGCACATCGTATAGTCGCCAAAAATAGAAATAGATATGGCAATGGAATTCTTGTGACCTTTTGTTATCAATGGACTTTTGGTAATTACAAAGCGGTTACGGTTTCGGGCGAATCACAATGCAAATTGTCTCTGGGATTGACCCACATACGCAGAGCCAGGAGCCAGGAGCTGGGCCATCCAAGAATGGAGCTGCTGCAGAGTTCAATTTAATCATTGACTGGCTAAGGAAGCCAACTTAGTTAACTAACTGGCACAGCGCAGGAGTAGGAGTCGGGGAGTCGGAGTCGGAGTAGGAGCAGAAGTCCAATGTGGGATAGTATGTAGGTAAACAAGCCGGAGCCATTTGCCCAATAACTCATTTAATAGCGACGTGGATGCCGGAGCCAGTAATGAACAAATAAAAACCGAAATCTGCCGTTCGCATGGAGGAAGCCTCATCGATTGAACAATGCAAAAGGAGGCCCAAGAACTAGCGGAATCGCCGGAGTCCACACACACATGAAACCAGCTCTCGGCCTGACCAATTGACCGCAAAAAACGGCAAACACTGGCAAAACCCACAGCAAACAATGCTGGGCAAAAGCGAAAAGGATGTCAGTCATAAGCCAAGATACATGGCCTCCTGTTGCCCATCTGCCCGGCTCCAGCTTTAGCTCCAGCTCCAGCTTCAGCTTCAGCTTCAGCTACAGCTACAGCTACAGCTCATACTCCTGCTCCTGGTGTAGTGGGAGTCGGTAATGGTTAATGTGATATGGCCAAGATACTGGCCCGCGGCATAAATCACTGTGCAGGTTGTGCCCGACCAGCAAAGACTTATGATCGGAGCAGAAACCAAACCGCATTCAGTCGAAATGAATATGTTTGCCTGCGAACCAAAGCTATTTCCCAGCGAAGTCGGCCAAGGAAATTGATTATGTCGATTTACATACGAGCACAAGTCAATTGAGTTATGATCCGAAGACGGTTTTGAACGTCGAACTCCTGGTTCTCTGGGACACAGTGTCCCAGTTGCCCTTAACCCAGTTAGCCCCTAAATGGGTTACAGAATCGCATTTATGACAAGCTCCCCGGGTTTCGTGTCTGGCAGTCGAAAAAAAAATAAGTCAGGCCTCGGCCAGCTCGTGCTGCAAATGATGTTGTTCCCTTTTTCGGTAACCCAAACAGTCCCTACTGTTCGTTCTGGGTTTCGGTTTTAAAGTTAAGTTCTCGTTTCCCGGCTGCCTTCGCGACTTGCATAAATTTCAGCCAAAATTTTATCGAAAGTGTGCATCTTACGCCCGCTGCAAATGGTTAGGAGGAGTTCCCGCCACTCCACTGATTCCTTTGCTTCCAGCTAGGCCTGGGATTGGGTTGGCTGATTCCTCGTGGCATGGCTTTGCATGTCTATTTAAATCTTAACATGCCGCTGACAAAATGCTCAGCAATGAAGACAACAACAAGCGGGAAAAAAGCGCAGAATTAGAAACCGCAATAAAAAGCAACGGGAAGACGTCTGGCCTGGAAATTGTGCCAGTAGTGTAGACATGGCCACATTTAACAGGAGCAGCAGGATCAAGTCTTGTCCGTACCTCCAACTTCAACTCGGTCCCCCTGCCCAGTCCAAGATCCTCTGTAGGTTGTTCGCCCGGCTGTTTAAGCGATGTCAGCGCTGATAGGGGACGCTGGCTGGGATCGGGTCATGCCGCAGATGGAGATGCAGATGGACGGAGGGAGGCGGCTCCCCCGGTGGCTCAAAGTTCATGACATTCTCCTTCTTTGTCTCCAACCCGAAATGTGGTTAATTCTGCTTGTATGATGTTCCCGTGGGGGAGATGCGAGATTAAGAAATTTGTGAATTCCGATTGTGTGAATCTTCCAGCCAGCGTCCATTAATCTCAGCCCCAACCTTTACCTTTCGTTTATTTAATTATAGAAAGGTGTTCACTCCAAATTAATGAAGGGGGCGTGTCATGAGCCTCTCGTTCCCTTCGATTATGATCCCGATTCCGATTCGATTCCCAGTGACCTCCATACCATAAATCATCTTGCGTTCGCGCTAATTGATTCGCGCGAAAGAGGAAAGCAAGAGTTCTTCTTCTCGATCGGATTGTGGGTCAAAGCAATCCCCGGCTTGTCACTTCTGCGGCCATCACAGATTCGCTCAGATTTATGGAAATTTGCATAGATCTCGACTGAGAGGAGAATGTCATCTCCCATGTGATGTGCGTGAGCTGAAGCTGGAACCTGCTGAGAGCCGCGGGTCGAAAGTTGGAGGATAACAAATGAGAATGCTGGGGGTTAATGACGGCTGCCGCTGACTCTTCGGCCACTTGGTTAACCATTATGCCGGGCATCTATTTCTCCGAATCTCGGCAATTATTGGCTATTAGAGGTTTCACTTTTCGCAGATCTCTGGCATTTTCCGACATGGAATTCTTCGCTCTTCTCTGTGTTTTAATGAACTTTCATTTCCTGTGCCAAACATTTGCAAGTCGCTGGCCAGCTTAGCATCTGAATGAGAATACGAAATCGAGTGTCACCACTCGACCGATATTATTCAGCCCCAGCTCCCTCTCCCTCTCCACCTCCCAGGCCAAATCCAATTCCTATTCCGATTCCGAGTGATGCATGGCCATCGCTCATCTGCCTGTCTCCGTCTCTGCCTGTGTGTCTGGTCAGAATCGTGACGCGAATGCGAAGCGCAGGAATATCGAAGGAGCTCGCTCGGCGGACGAGAGACCTTGGGAGGATGGCATCCAGTTGGATGTGTGTCGATCGCGGGTTTTGATTTAGTTGAAAGCCCTGTCCGCCTGACACTCGACATGAGTGAAATGCTCGCTGGCTGCGGATTCTACATTCTCCTTTTCGCCAGGCATTATTTCATTAAATCCGACCCGTTTGATTAGAATCACTTTCGAGTTCGCTGGGAAGTGAAACCGCTGCACGACGCACTTTCGATGGCACGTGAGACAACCGGAGTGCACTGGGAACTCCGACTGACCACGGAACCCCCACTGACGGAGAACAATGAAATGACGGGGGAAAGGCTCTCCCAGGGAGCCCTCTCCCCCGCCCGAGGGTCAGCACACATGGGCGGAAAGCGGGAACACTTCGCCAGTAAAAGAAGCGAAATGAAATGAAATGAAATGAAATGAAAATTGCAATAAATTTCACTCTTGCGAAGAAGAGCGGCATCTAATCACAGGCAAGGGCAAGCTCCAAACTCGCAACTCCCAACTGGAAACCGAAACTGCAGATGCCACCGCAACTGGTTGCCGAAATGCAACGTGAGCCACATGCAACATGCGGCAGTCAGCGTGCTGCATGCGGAGCCAAGTGGGGAATCGGAGGAGCAGCAACAGAAGTCGCGGAGCAGTCAAAGTGGCAACGGCCTGGGAATTGGGCTAATTGATGTTTAGCTGCACTTTTACCCGAGACGTGGACAGGAGGCGATGGCGATAGCGCTTGCGATGTCGATGCAGCCTGCTCTCCGGGCCATCGATGCATATCCGAGGTAGAGCTAAATGCATATTACATGACTCCGGAGTCCTCCGAAGCGATCGCGATCCCAATTCTTGTCTGCTGATCCAACTGCATCTTAATTAATCTGAGTTTGAAGCGGGTTTCGGGACCAGATAGGTGGCCAAAGGGGAGAGCGGAACGTGCTTTAATTGAATACAATTAATTATTGACACATTTCGTTAGAAACTCAAGGCTCTGGCTCCCAGATAAGCGGAATCGTGAGCCTACTGCCGAGCAAAGCGAATTTGGAGGCGGCCGCGATGCATATGGAAATGCACTTTCTACGGATCCCCCTGCAGCTCCTTCTTTGCATGCTAAACACTCCTCCTTTTAGGCTAACTGCTGTCTTAACCCAATTTGTTGGGGGAGTCACTGGGGCATTCTTCGAGGGAGTTAATTGCTGCAGGAGATTCGCCGCTGATCCCCGCATGGAATGTCAGCCACCCGAGGCAACGGTACTGGCAGCGATGCCTCTTCGCTGGAACCTCGACATCTGTTGGTGCTGACAGGTGCCGTGGACATTTCTCAATGCATTCAATTGGAGGAGACACCAAACAGAAGGCGGCGAAGACATGGAGAACGCTGACAAAGTCGCGCAAACATTTCAAACATCTGCTGCCTGTTTGCGTTGAATGGAGGAGACCAACGATGCATCAGGAGAAAGGGGGATCCACGGAGGAGATGGTGAGGTCTGCAACGGCTTACTTTTCTCACCCGGCCAGGAGGACCGCAAGGTTCGGCGCGGAACATGGCCAACAATCGATCGGAATGCCAGTTGCGGGTGTCGCTTGCCAGGGGACGAAGCTCGGGCCTCGTCGGTGCTCCTCTCCGCCAACTGGTGACAAAGGCCCAGCATCTGCTCAGCTCCAGCTCCACAAAAGACAAGTGCCCGCTCCTGACGCCCCCAACGGTGCCATTTGAATATCAACATTTGTCATCGTGTGTCGTGTCGCATTCCGCACTGCATCTCTTCCCGGTTGGAAATGTGCCCAAAAGTAAACAAAATCCAATTAAAGTCAAGTGGAACATGGCCAGGGATCAGGAGCAGTCGGAGCTGAAGCTGAAGCTGGATGGAGCTTGTCTCGGGCCTTTTAATTGAGGAGCTCTCATGTAGCCATGCAAATGTGGGCCAGCCAGAGGCGGGGGAAGGAAGGCTACTTAAAAGGATTGCTGCGGAATTGCAACTGCAATTACTTTGCGGATCAGTTGCCAACACTTTCCCTGAGGGAGAGGGATCGGTCTAAGGGGAGCAAGAGGCTAGACAAAGGAATGGCACAGCAATCTCTCCAAGATCAGAGCAGACCAATGAAATTTGGAACGCGTTCGCGAATTGTAATTGAAACGCATTACCGCCAAATGGCAGCCGCAGAGTTCGGCTGGCTGTGTATTTCTTTCGGGCTCTAATGGGCGTTGGCCACAGATCCGCGCCAGCAGCGCTCCGAGGAAACCGCAAACGCGGAGACAGCGACAACGTAGGCGATGACAGCACCGGGAAATCGGAGACCAGAGCTACGCACAGGAGCCGGGATGAGGGGGCGCTGGAACCACGACATGGTCGCAGCCGAAAGTAGGTGAAGCAGCCGCTAACGAAGGCCGAGATCCGCAGAAGGATGGGGATTGGGAGGCTGATCTGGTGGAGAGCAGGCACTGGCAGTGGCAGTGGCGTATCAATGGAAGGAAATCGGACATGCGCGACGCATTGGCAGCCAACACAGAAACAAACAAACTCGACCAGGTCCAAGTCCAGAGTGGGAGGCTCTCGACTCACGCACTCAGCTTAGGAGGGATTCGGAGGGGGACTCCGGGTGAGGGTCCCAGAGCTGCTCTTTTAGGGACAACAATGCGCGGCTCGATTTGTTTGCGATTTGGTTAAAGCAAATTCACGGCAGCCCGAGGAATGTCGCCTGTCTGCGTAGTCCACATCTCTTTCAGCATCTCCGTGGGTGGTCCGACACCCAGATGGGAGTAAGTGCCTGCTTCCCTCTGGCCATGTCACTCAACTGGTTACTTATCCACTCCCCTCCAAGTACCACTCCTGGGAGAGGTGCGTGCGATTAAGTGAGCCTAATGAGGCTGAGGAGATTACCCACTCCTCTCGCGGATAACTGGCCATTTGTCATATGCATCTCAGGGCTGGCTAACGGTTCCATTCTGGGGCTATGGGAATTCGTGTCATTAGAGGATAGAAGAGGATCCACCTCCCTTTCCGTCATATTCATGGCTCTGGTCTCGTGCAGGAAGAGTGAACGATCTAACCTTGACAGGAGACAAAAACGTGGACCCATCGAAGATCGATGATCAGCGATCCAGTTGGACCCACGGGAGAGAAAGACTCGTCCGGTAAGAACCGTTCTGCCAACGTTAAACCAGCAGGTTGCCATGGTCGATAAGAGATCGAGCAATTAGTTGACAAGGACTGAATGCGATGCCCAAGGAGGGGCAGCGGAGAGCAGGAGCAATGCGTCTTCGTGATCCTCCGACGGTGACTGCGAATGTGAAGTTGGAGGTGACTGTGATGGGCACGACGGCTCCATATTGGTAGAAGCTTGGGATGAAGCAGCGGATTCCTGGATCGTGATGACCGGCACGTTCGTCACTTCCTCGCAAGCCCAGGTCAGTGCGGATTACCTCCGATCGGGAGCAGTTCTGCCAATTTCCCGCTTCTTGTTCTAAATGCCGTTAAAATGAAACGGCTTCACGGCCACTTGCCAGATTCCCAGCAGCGAGCGACACAGAAACCGAATTCGGAATCAGCATCAGAATTGAATCCACAATTATGAGTTCTCAGTCTCAATTCTACTCCCCACTTTTATCTTTGCTGGGAAAACTCATCAGCGATGGCCGGCGGACAATTTTCCAGCGAGATGCTCCAGAGATGACCCGAATTCTGCATACTCGTAATTGTTTCAGTGGTGACTCGTTCTCCTCCTGATCTGCTGATCTCCTAGCCAGCTCCCAACCATATCCATTCCACTAAGCACCGCAAATTCGCCCCAAAAGCGAGAAAGTTCATTATGCCGGCGATCATTTTCATTTGCGTGGCGTCGGCGGCCGGCAAATTGTCCTGACACCAGCTCCATTCCATCTCTGCTCTCGGTCCGGTTTGGACTCGGCTTGGATGCACTACGAGAGCCACTTGACCATCGTCCAGGTCGGCACTTGCGTGTTTTCCAGATTTCGGTTTCGTGTCGAGACTGATGGAGAGCGGCGTGGACTCAGGGCGGAGGATCGGGGCGTTATGTCGACTTTGATATTATAACCGCAATTAGTCGACATGGTCTCGAGTGCTATCTCTGGCATCTGCACTCGCCCCCGCCTCCGTCCTGCACTTGGACATCGCCTCTTTCTCTGATCTCGCAGTGAGAGTTTGACTCGCTCCGATTTTCCGCATTTTCCGCACTCTCGAACGTCTCGAGCGGCGAGTCTCGAGTGTCGGGTGATTGGGCAGGAGAAACACTGGACGGGAAACCTCCTCCCTGGAGTGACTCAGCCTTCCATCGCGGTGCAGATGCAGATGCAGATGCAGACTCGGAGGGAGATCGATATCAGATTGCTCTTGGCGTGCGAGTGGTAAACTTTCGATTGCTCCCAGCCAGGGTTGCGGGTCAAGAGCACGTCCGTGTATCGGAACGGGAAACTGACCGCAGGATGCCATTGAACCCTGTCAGGCATCCAGCTTTTCGCATTTCGCATTTCGCGGATCTCTTAATCGATGGGAACTGAAAACGGCTAAATATAAGCCAGAAACAGAGCGGTCATAATAATTTCCTGTCAATCAGTGCGGCGACTGCGACGAGAGCCGCGCCCCTTCTAGACTACCTCGTGGTAGATGGTACCTCATAGATGGTAGCAGTGGCTCCCAGCACGCAATTAATTAGTGGCTGTGTCCACGAGGAGCAGGGGTACCGGCGGTGGACAGTTCCTGCGGATCTGCTGGAGCGAGGAGATAGAGTCGGAGAGCGAAGTCCAGCGGAGCTCATCAAGCCACCTACGCTTACGGTACTTGGTCAGCTGCAAATTAATCTCCCCCGCTCCACTCTCTCCCAGATTCTCATGGTGTCTCTGGAGCGGAGCAGGGGAACCACAAACTCAGACTGTGACTGGGAATCGGGAGCGGAGCAAGCTCTGCCCCGCGGCCTGCCACACTTCTGAAGTCATTTTCCAAATGCTTGACAATTTATCATTTCGTTTTATTTGGCCAATTTTTCTGCTCGTCAAGTGCTTGTGGCTGTGGGGAGTGGAGGGAATCAGGGAGCCAGCTAGCCAGAAGTCAATGGCTTGGCCCACAACTGGGTCAGACTGATGGAGGAGCCGGCGGCCGTCGACTGCCAAAAATGTTAATTAATTCGAATTAAAATGTTGCGAACGCGCTCCGCTGACAGAGCTGAGTCCGGCAAAGGAAGTTGGCTCTGAAGTGGGCATGGGAGTTCCCAAGCGGACTGGAGTGGACTGCGGTGGAGCAGATATGCCGAAGAAGGCGTTGGCGTTGGCAGTTTACCGTTGGCTGGACGCCCGCCCGACTCACCTGAGCGGCTTCCAACCCCCTTTGTAGCTCCTCGGTCGATTCCGTTTCCATTTCTACTCCACTCGGTTGGGATGCGGTTTCTGCAGCGGACCAAAGGCCAGGCCAGAATTCTGATATTGAAATTGCTACCTTGGCACAGCGGCACAGAGGGAACTTCTGCCCGAGGCCGTGGTTTGATAACATCAGTTCGAGAGGGAAAGGGATGCGGCGGAGGAGGGCAGCTCCCACTGGAGGAACAAAAGACAACAATTCCATTTGGTAAACGCTCGCCAGAGCACCAAGCGGGAAATGCAACGCCACGGAGGAAAACAAGAATGAAAAATAATCTCGAGTTGGGATGTGGAGCTGGAGCTGGCTCCGAGCTCGGCCTGCGTTTGCTTTGGCCAAATGTAACTACAATTTAAATGCTAATCTGGCATCTGTTGGCGGTCGGAGGTTGGCGGACAATGACTTGGACTGGGACTGGGGAGCATGGGCAAACAGCACCGCCCCTGTAACCACCCACTCCGCGAAGGGGAGTGACTCCGGGCCAGGGCGGAGGAGCAGCTAAGCGGAGGGGCTGTGATTTGCATTTGCTCATTAGCCGCCAAAACAAACCCAGTGGAAGCGGGGGAGAGGAACCTCTGCGAAGGTGTTTTATTTATTGTGCAATCTTCCGGCCTGACTCCTGACTGACTCCGCTGTCTAATTAGTTTTCACGCCAATAAACTGCCGACTTTATTTGCGGCGGATGCCTGCTCTGGATTCCCAGCGAGATTCGCCACAAAAATGTCGGATCTTGGGCCGTAGGTTCAACGGAACAAAGTACCGCTACGAGTGGGTCTCCGTTCCCTTCCACCTCACTCCGGGAAACCGCGACATCGGAGTACCAATGGAATCGGAATCAGAATCCGAAATAAAGGCAGAAGGGAAGCAAAATCAAAAGCGAAAGAACATTTGTAAACTGCCAATTATTATGAAATGAGGAGACAGCGACACAGGCACATGAGCTGGGGAAACGGGAGGCTCAGGGAGCGAGACCACAGCGACATCCGAGGAAGAGAACTAGAACTAGATTCTGGTTAGTTAGTCTTCCCCTGTCGCCGCAGAGAGGGAGCAGGGGCTTCCCCCTGGAGAACAGAAAGCGCGTCACGCCGAATCCCGAAATTCGCTGGCGATGGCTCGTTACCATTCCGAGGTTTAGGTTTGGGCTGGGGCTCTGACTTGGACTTCAGTTAGGGTTCAGCGGAGCGCCAGCTCCAGTCCACTCCGGTGAATGTCTTCTTCCTCCGCTCCCGGTCCCTTACTCAGTTCCCAGACTCTATTTCTACTTCTATTTTTTCGGCTCGCGTGCTGCCAAACCGCCAATTACCGAACATCAAAAAGCAGTTTCCCCTCTCCAGCTCCCTGGCCAGCTCCAGCTCTGCCCAATAATTTGCTCTCTGACTTGTGTGTGGCTTTGTTTATAGTTTTGTCAGACTCCGACCCTTTCTCCCTCCTCCTCGGTGGACACACAAAAAAGGTGTTCGAAATGCCAAGAATCCGTTGCCGAATCACGCAATGAGCAATGGGAAATGGAAATTGTGAGAGGGAGGAGGGACCTAAAGAACAAATGGAAATGCAAATGGGAAATGGCGAATGCTCTGCGAGATCTTCGTGGCTCACGCTTCGATACAGTTCGGGGCTGCTGCCACGCCCCATGTAGCTGTTCTCAGTTCCGTTCTGGGCCGAAATTAATTTAATTATATCGGGCATAATAAATAAAGTGAGTTATCCAACGCGGCCTGCCCTCGGGCCCGTTTTGACATTTTAATCACGTCCGTCGAGGAGTCGCTGGCCCACTTTGGCGGCGTTGCCCGCGAAGTGCGAGATGTACCCCGGAATTCCCCTGAATCGTGACAGAGTCTCCTCTGGTGGTCGAAGGTGGTCGAAGGAGAAGTTATCCAATATATTGCTAATTGCGGAAGCGATCTGTTCTCCTGCAGCTCCATCATGCCATATCGATCAGGATTTTACGAGATATCAACGCAATCATTAACAGCGGCGATGATCCTACTCGCCTTGATTGGTAACCCGCTGATCCATAAACATCGATTGCCTCCACTCAAGACGAGGCTCTTATTAAACATCTTTGGATTTGCATTTCGCAATCTGCTCCTTTGTCCTTTTATGTTCTCTGTTTGTGTCTGTTTGATCAGCCCGCAGTTCCTGCTGCTTCGGCGTGGGCCTCGTCCAGCTTCAATTGTAACGACAATCACGTTCTCCGGCAGAATCATCTCTCATCTCCGCAATCATCATCTGCCGCCGAGATCTCCATGAACCGCGGATCTGACGAGAGGTTTGTCCGCTAATGTGCGAAGCCACGTCCAGGATCGCGTGGGTCGAGACTCACGAGGGGAGAAATGGGGAAGAAAGCAGCTTGCAGCTTGCAACAAAGTTGCAGCGGTTTCAGCGGCAGTCGCTGATTATCCCAGCCGGGTTGATTAGGAAATATCTCTGCTCTTAGGCGAGCGATTTCTGAGCAGTCCGATTTTCCAGTATTCCAATTGTCTCGGATGACGGAGCCGAATTCGAAGGCGGAAAACTGAAAATGCAATTGAAAAGCCGCGGAAAGCGCCTCAGATTCAGGATGATAAAAGCATCGCCAATTTCCCGCTGCAAATTATGGCACAGAGTGCCAATGAAATTTAAGGCATCCTGTCGTCGATCGAATGGGTGCCAGGGCAGCCGCGAGAGATCCGTTTATTACCGCCTTGATTTATGCAACATTTTCGCAATAAAAGTGCCAACGACGTGAAGAATTATTACATCATCACGTAATAGGCCTGCACCGGACTCAGGTGGAACCTCTTACCACAGGGCAGCCTCCGAACGGCGCCACGCCCGCCGGCAAATTGCCCTCCGATGGCTGATCCCCCTGCTGCTATTCCTCTTCTGACATCACATCATCATAGCAACCCATGCCCTGCTCCGAGGGACCCGCTCACTCCAGTCTCCCGGGCTGTCATAAATCAGTCGCCTGCCTCGAGTGGCCGCAGAGGCAGCAGCATTAAATACTCGACTCTCCCCCTAAATTGCCGGCTGAGCAGCAGCAGCAGCAGCAGCCTCGCAACAATGCCGCTGTTAAGTGTCGTGTCATCCCCGCAGATCCATCATAGCCGGGCTAGGAGAGTGTGCAGAAAAGCATTTGCCTGGCACGTGTCCATCAAGGCAAGTGCCAACGGATTCCAGCGAGGGTGTTACCTTCGAGAGCGGGAGATCGAAGGTGTTGGCTCGGAGGATAGTTCTCCTAGATGTGGTAATAACGCCGCCAAATTGGGCTTCTTCGCGGGGAGATCGCATCATACCTGTCCGTCCACCTGACTCCACGTCCCTTATCTATGCCCACTCACCCGCAATGGGGCTCGGAATGGCCCATTGTGCAGAGACACCAAACACGGAAGTGCAGCGTGTGCACTCCCCAAATGCCCATTTAATATAATTTCTATTATTTCTGCCAACTCTGGCCACTGGCAACTGCCACCAGGTGACAGTTACAATGCAGAAACAATATACAACGACCGGACTCCTCCTTCCCTCTGCTCAGAGTTCTGGCGGGGACATTGCCACCGTCCCATTGCGGCCGCAACCTGTCTCTGTCCCACTGCCTCCTCTGGGTCCCTCCGCGGACTCCCATGCCCGCTGATCATCATAATAATAATCGTGATCGTTTCGGGGATCGGGTTCTGGCTCGCCAAGGTTGTCTTGTCCTCGGGGATCCATTTTTGGCATGCGTTCGGCAGCGAACACTTCCTGTGGCTGTGGGAAACACTCGGGATCGGGATCGGGATCGGGAACTTGTTCCTCCATGCGACATGTTTGCCACGATTCCTGCCTGGCAGTTCTAGCATCCAGCTCAGAGCAGGAGCACCCACCCACACATAGTCCACTCTTTTCTGCTTTTTAAGCCGTGTTTGTATTGAAAATATTTTGGTAACTCGCTTCCATAAATCAATTAGCCAAGTGTAACAGTTTCGGTGGGTTGGATGGGTTGGGTTCGGCCAGGATGGGAGGTTGAGCGTCCCCTCCACTCCGCAGTGCATGCAGAAGGCGAAGCGGCCATAAATTTCCGAAGCGATGCCCCTTTTGTGTAGCTGCAAATGCGGCCGAACTCCAGGCTCCCTCTCTCTCCCTCTGCCTGCTGGCATCTGGAAATTGGTGCAAATTGATGAGAATATAAATGGGAATATTGGGAGCGGAGTGGAAAGGAGCTGCCGGACCAGGGATCATTTTCCGATACGAGGCCGACGATCTGTTTACTTTGTCAAGTGCCGCGTTGGGGAAAATTGATGAAAATTGGTCCAATTTACCGGTCTGCACACCCGCAAGATGCGAATCTCGCTCGGGCAGTTTATCAACTCATCTCCAGCAGGATTTCACTCCTCCGACTCAAGGTCGAGGCAGGTGGAAGCCAGCGAGTCCCGCGGAGGAGCAGGTGTTGCCTCCATTGACAGTTGCCTTGATTGGCTTGTGTTGCATGTCGCACGCCTCGTGCTGCTCCTCCTCCGCATCCTCTCCCTCCTCCTAATGCCTTCTTCAGCCAAGTGCACTCCCAGGCCCATGCCAGGCACACCCCTTCATTTGTAGAGACACAATCTGAGCGCTGAGCAGGAACCCAGCTGGCTCCAGAGACAACTGCATTTTGGGCCCAGCTCGACTTGGCAACTTGGCGAGTTGGTGTGCCAACGCCCCGAGCAAATATTGGGAGAAGATTCCCACTCCCATCCTCATCCTCCAATCCTCCCATCCGATCTCCATAACTCGCTGCAATGTCGTCGCTAATCGCAGGCTCTGGGATTGTAAATTAAAAGTGGAAGCTCCGGTGGCAGGCAGATTGCATCACCGCTGCTCACCTATTGACTGTGTCCGGCCTCCATCAGCGGAGGAATTGATGGAATGACGGGAATATGAAACCGCCAATTTGCCTAGCCCCATATGGAGTGAGGGGATGCCTGGGAATCCCTCTCCCGTGGAGAGCCCGTTAAGGGAGAGAGCTTTCCAATCGTTCTCCATATGGGCACAACAGTCGAATTGCTCCAATCGAATCGATGCCACCTCTACGTGCCCATAACTCAGACGGCGGCTCCTCCGCCTCCCTAACCCAGTGCATCCCAATCCCATCCTGACCAGGCTGAGCAGAGGCAAAAACTGCAGCAATTAGAAGCAGAAGCTGCCGATGGCAGTTGAATGTTGGTCGGTGATTGAGTTGCAGCTCAGGTGGACACCAGCTCCTTGGGTCTCCATTCGCGGCTGTAATTGATGATGGATGGGAGCGGAGGAGACCGGGGAGTGGGAGGCCGCTACCATCGGCAATGGCAATGGCAACGCCGGCAAACAGGAAAATTCATATTACGAAAAAACTGCATCGCTTAAGTGTCATTATTGGGACCAGAATTTCAACAAGTCGCTGTGCCTTGGATGCTGCAGGGGAGCGGGAGCCAGAAGCTGGAGGGGATGCACAAGGAGATGGAGATGGCAACTTTCACCGCGCTCAGAATTCCTCTGCGCGGAGAGCCAGTGCTCAGAGGCGGAGTGTGGCAGGAACCAGAACTACAGCCAGACATCGGTCAATCTTGGATCCCCTCCTCTGAAATGGTCCCCTTTTCCTCCCGTGCCCTGCTCCCGGGTGCGCCAATATCCGCTGGCCACAATCAACACCTCCGCACCGCCCACCGCCCCTCGCAGCGAGGCGGAGCCATCACTCAACTTCAGCCGCGCTTCAGTCTGTGGCTTCTCTTATCTCTGGCAGCGCGCTTCCCTCCCCCAATTTCAGCTCATCCGGCACTTCTACCTCGTCCCCTGCCCCGTCATTGCCTCGGCTGTTGTCTTTACACCTTGCTCGTTTTTGTGGCCATGGTCTCGTGTCGAATGGATCCCAACTTGGACGAAGTCCCAGTCCCAGACCTAGTCGGAGTGCGGCCCAAGTCTATGGCCAAGTCGTCGGCTAAGGGCGTTAACTGGGTTAAACGCTCGTTGACAGTTTTATGCCGAGCCAAGACCACAGCTGAGTCGACACCAAGACCACGTTCAAGGCGGCGACAGTCAGTCAGTGGCACAGGCCAAACGAGACACTTATTAAGAGTGAAAATTCTGATAGAATGGTTTTTCTTTCCTTCTGCTTAGAAAGCTGCAATTAGAAAAGGCCGAAGGGAACCATTGAAAAGTGAAACAAACAAATCAGACGGCGGTGGCGATGGCGGTGCAATTAGAAAAACCTCGTTACCATTCCATTCCACACTCGTAAAGTTCGTCGCCTGAGTCTTTCGATTTGGATCGGGGTCACCAGGTGGCGCCTTTGATGTTCACTTTCGAGATGCGTGCGATTCGTATCGCCAATCAGGGGTCGATTTGGGGTCCCTTGCCAGCTCTTCGGGGATCTTTCGCTGATTACTGGCCAGCAAATCTTGCGAAACTTCGAGGCGGCGGAGGAGGAGAAGAGATTGATGACGCACATCTGTATCTCTGCGTGCCATTGCCATCCTTTCCATTTCCCCGAAATTCTCGCAATGCATTCCCAGTGAAAGTAAACACCTTCGCTGACGTGCATCTTGCGAGGCGGGGAGAGCTGCTCCACTTCTAATGAGCAATCTCGAAGTGCAACAGGTAGAAGCAAGCGGAGCGGAATCCAAGGTGATTGCCACAACCGAGACACGAGACGAACAAACGAGCTGCATAGCGAATTTCCTTTGATTTCGATTGATTGCCGGAAACATAAACAGAGAGTGATCCGATCTAGCCATGGGAGGCAGCTCCTGCTCCTGCACGACCTCGGCTTTCTGGCGAAATGGGAGCTGGCTGGCACTGGGAGTGGAACGGCCCACGCGGCAATCAGAGAATGTGCGAAAATCGAAAGGAAATCTGCATGTCACTCAGTCGAGCAGGGCGACACAGAGGAGAGTGTTTGCCATTTGTTTGCTCTGCAAACGAGCCCCAGACCAGATCACAGCGGCCCCGAGGTGTCTCCGTCACTTTCGGCACTCTTTCTTGGCACAGTTTTGCGGACTTAGAATGCAAACAAATATTTGAATATCAAGTGACACAGAAAGCAGTCGTAGAACATGGCAAAGCCAGCGATGGCCCACTAAATCGCTTGCCACTTCCTCCTAACGGTCGAGTATTGATATATCTCTGGGCCATCCGCCCGGCCAGAGCTGGCCTTGATAGGCGGGAGCAACAAACTCCGATCTCGACTAGTAAACGGAACGACATTCGGCAAATATTTAACCAGAGTTAAAGCCGAACGGATTCCCAAGAATCGCTCATAATTTTGGCAGCGATCGCGGCGGGTGATAGCAATTAGAGCACAGCTCTGGCAGCTCCAATTACTCAATCAGAAGTGGAGGCATGCGGAGGAGGATCGGGTGCTTCTGGGAGCAAATCAATCTGCGATCATCAGTAAAACTCGAGATGGAAGCGAGTCTCTTCATTCACACGCCAATTCCAGAGTCAAGGCCCGAATCCGGATGGCGGTCGGCGATTGCAGACTTCCTACTTCGATTCCTGCTCGAAAGGCTTTTCCGAAAGACACAATTTATATAATTTCCTTATCAGATCGCTGGTCGCGTTCATTGTTGGGAAATTGTGTAATTCCCTCAGAGGCGTTAATCGAACGCGAAGAGGAGGCCTCAATTACGGCCACAAAGCGACAATCGCCGGAGAACTCAATCCAAGTCGCATCCGAAATCATCAATTGTTGCGATCGGATGCAACTGGATGAAAATGCATGAAAATGGGGAAATGCGCGGAGAGTGCGACGAGTGCAGTTCGCTGTGCTTTCGATGATTGCGCCTCAATATTTAATTGTATTATGTGACGGACAAATCGGAGACAGCCTCCGCTTTCTTCGTGGCGCAACCGTTACTCAATTTCTGGTTGCATAAACGCTCGCATCAAGCCCGGCTGTTGCCTTGACTAAGCTGTCCCCCACAATCGGTGACCTCATTCGGGGACTCGCTCCCCGTTTTACCTCGATCGTTATCTCGCACTTAATTAGCCGTGCGTTGAGGTAATGATCGTCGCATCGTGTAGTTCCTATGGAACTTACAACTCTGGTCATTAGAAAGCCGCAAGGCAGCAAGGTTCTATCCAGCTCACAGCTCCCAGACCTGCTCTTTTGAATGATCTATGCACCTGCGAGTGGAAATAGCCTGCTGCTTCAGTTCACTTCAATTTGGCATTATTCAGTGCAATTCAATGCCGAAGCTGCGTGTCAGGCAATCGCATTAGAAAATCATTTGCCTCGACGGTTATAATTGCATTTTATTACTTCCGACAAGAACGAGAAACCCATGTCAGGGCCCCTGCAGTTTGCAGAGACCTTCGGCGAGAAAAGCTGCCGCTGCTGCTGCCTCCGCTGAAGAAAGTCTTCAGAGAAGAGAGCTGGCAAAGAGAGCTGCAAAGAGCGTTAGCTTTCCGTCTTCTACCGGTTTGTCTTGGCCAGAAGAGCCAGAGAAAGAGAGAGAGCGCGTTAGTTGGTAGCAGTGGTAACAGCTTTTCTTGCAGATGGTTCTGTCGCTGCCGACGCCAACTTCTTCGACGGCTTCGGGAACGGGCAGCTTGAAAACGTTTTCCGCGGCCTTCGCAGCGAACATTCAGTGTCAAGGTGCTCGAACTGGCGGTCGCTAGCGCTCGAGTGATAGAAGCCAACGAACTCCGAGTCCGAGTCCGATTCCGATTCAAATTCCGAGATTCCCAGTGATTCGATTTTCCCCCAGCAACTGGAGGAGTTCCGGAGTTCGCATAAGAACGTTTAGCCGAAACCCATGCGAGGCAGTTGGGCGATCCACTTTCGACAGTGAGGACGGCGGCTCAAGCGGTCCGCGTTGCATCGATTCGGTCAAATCGAACAGCATTTAACAGATACAAATTAATAACAATTAATCGAGTGCGTGTCCTGTCTTCAGCTAAAGTGAAGTTTTCAAAACTCGAGTGCAAGGTAAAAAATTTGAGAAAACATGAAAATAACTGTGGCGAACGCGCGCTCCTCGGCCAAATCGATTGACATTCAATGGCCGCCTGACAAGGTGTCAATTGTCAGCCGAACAGGATGTCCACATGTCGATCAATTAAACGAAAATGGTCAATGGATCATTAGAGAAAGCTCTGGCTTTGGGTGAATGTCAGTGCGAGCCGGGATGCTGCTTTTGCCGAGATCGCCGCCAGATCGATGGAGAACCAGCATGAGGAGATGTCACATTAGTTTCTGTTTCCAGTTTCGAGATAAGTCCGAGAGCTGGCATTTTTGCCATGCCGGAAACAACGGCGCAGAGCCCGGCGAAGTCGTCAACTCTCCAACTCCCAAATGTGCAGAATTCTGCAGGCAATTAACTTTTGCCTGGTCAAGTCTTTTGACTTGTTCTCGGCTCCTCTCCGCCTCTGGGGATCCTGCTGGCGACGGCCTGTTGGGTGATTTGGGTCAGCCAACGGTTCGACGCGATGCGATGCGACCATTTAATGGCAATTAGCTGGGGCACAGCTTCGGCCAAGACCAGAATGTCAAAGACTTTCGCTGACGCTAAATCAGTCACGGACAAATCTCCGGAATACGTGCCCGGTTCATTTGCCTATTACAACACCGGCCACGACGCGGGTAATGCGATCCTCGTTGGCTCATTAATATTCCTGGGCAGTGTTTGGGGCACTGATCTATGCGGAGGCCATTCCTCAAGATCTGTAACAAATGCGTTCACAGTTAGAGCGCGCGTGAGGTGGAAGATCATGTTCAGCAGGGGATTGGGTGCATAGATTAGGGCTTTGAATGGCTTTCGAATTGGTGCAGTTACCGTTCCGTTAGGCCATGAAATGAAAAGTTTTGTCAAGAGTTTTCCCAATACCAAAATATATACCGAATTCGAGGGGGCCTTTGATGGGAAACGGGTTTTTGGTGACTCTTTTGATAGCCAAGAAATTTCACTGGCCATTAATTGAAGATTTGTCGCTAACTTTGAGAAATTTCTGCCAGCAACACAAAAAGAATTTCTATAGAAATAACTCGAGCTGACCCACATCCACCAAGCCAAGCAACTCCTTCTGCCGATGGCCAGCGGGTGCAGTTTTCAAATTGCCAGCCATGAAATGAAGATAGCTTGGCCAAGGCATATAGTTGCCAGCCCGGTTGGTTGGCCAGCAGGCTTTCATGGCCAACTCCGCTTCATCTCCATCTGCGGCAGCAGCATACACACATTGCTTACAGTTACACTGAGCAGCGGCAGCAGCGCTTCAATTGAGATAAGCTCTAGCGCTTGGCAGTTATGTCATTCGACGGGCATTTTTCTGGCACACTTTTCCAACGACTTTTCCATCTAGCCAATCACTTTTGAGCTTGCAGCCTGCAGCTTCCAGCCTGCGCCGATTGCCATTCTAATTAAGTGGCAACAAGATTTTATTTTTTTTGGCGAATTGGTGTCACAAAAGTGTCTTATCGGCACCTTGACAGGCAGACAGTCTGATGGCTGTGGGATTAGCCCAAATATTGAACCAGATCCCCCCCGAGTACTCGCTCTCTCTTTCTAAACACTCCAAACACTCCATAAAACGCGGCTAAACAAACTGTCAAATTTGGCTGTAAATATGCTAAAATTTAAAACGAGTTGGCGGCCTGCACATATAAATCTCCATTCGATTCGAATTGAGTGGAACCCGCTGCAGGAGCAGCTTGGTTGCCAAATGGAAATTTATGTCCATGTCCATGTCGGCGGCGGAGCTCCTGGGAGAACGCGGTGGCGGCTTGGCTAGTTTATTGGCCCACTAAGGCGGCTGACCCACAACTTTAAATTGTGATTTGAGTGGGCCAGCAGTAGTAGTCGGTTTCGGTTCGGTTTGGGGGCTCCGGTAATTAGAATGTTTTCTTTTATTTCTTTGTTGTACTCATGGAATTCCTGATCCGAGGGGCACGCGACTCGCTCCACTGACTCCATGGCCGTGTCATTGACCAGGCCAAGACCATGAAAATTGATTTGCAGGCAGACACAACAATTGCATAATCGCTGATTATGAGTCGCTCACGATGCTGGGACTCGTCGGATTCGATTAGTCCGGAAATCAAATCGAGCGCATGTGGGGAAAGCCTCCTCTCATCTCCACAGTTGGCTCTGTGATTTAACGCATATTACATGTAATGCATTTTCCATGCCGCAAAGAACCGCAAAAGCCACTAACGATCAGGGTTCGGTTCGGGGTCCAAGCATCCAGCTGTTGTGTTTGGCTTCGCATCGATCGCATTGCGATCGGACGGGGCCCAATCAGAATTCCAGCTGACCATTTCAGTTAACAGCTTGTGCCGTGGCCCAAACAACGGTCTGAAGTTCCAGCTGCTGGTTGGTATCTTTGTTTTTTTTTTGCTGCTTCAGCTTGAGCTTCCTGTGCGTGCGCCCCGGCTAAGTGGCATTATTTTAATTCCTCGGTCCGTGCGTGTGAGCCAAGTTTAAGATCCAAGCCGCTGCTGGTGCTGCTGCTTCTGCTAGTGCTGCCTCATAATCGGCCAAATTGATTTCGCATCTACTTTGTTACCACTGCGATTAATCTCGAGTAGCTGCCGTTTTCAGCCACCTTTCTTGGCATCTTATTTCCATGTTCATTAATCAAGTGCCTTTCGTGTTGGTGGGCGTTGCATTACATTGGCTGGGCCAACATTAAACCCATTATTAAAGCTTAACTGTAACTGCTGGCGCTTGGTAGTAGCAAAATGCTAATTAAAATCCAAAGTTGGAGCCACCAAAACATACTCTTGTACCCCCTTCTTCTTACAGATGCAACTACAGCTACGGTCAATGACAAAGCGGCGCGTCAGCATGATGAAGACAACGACCGGCTACCTGGCGCTTCTGGGCCTGATGCTGCTGCTGCTGGCGGACAGCTCGGTGGCGGCACGCAAGCTGCTGCCCAAGCGGCCGGTGAAACCGTTGAAGACATTTCCGCGCAACAATGCCACACCGATACCAGCAACGGGAGCGGGAGCGGGAGCCGGATCGGGATCGGTTCTGAACGGAAGCGAGCTACCGAAACCGTTGACGCTGCAGTCCGGCGGCGTCGCCGAAGCGGAAGCGATTGTCGCCTCTCCAGCTGCCACAGCCGCGATAGCTTCGGTGCCCGTTGGGCCAGGTTCTCCACCTGCTGCTGGTGCTGCTGCTGCAGAGACCAAAGTCGATGAGCCACCAATGGCCACCCCATCATCGGGCTCCTCGGCGGACGAGGATTGCGAGCCGGATATGATCGGATTTGAGCTTATAACAGGGTGAGTGTCATATAAATCTTAATAGTGGTTAATTAGCTTTCGGAGGAGCAGGAACACTCTAGCGAGTGGTTGGCCTGCATAGCTGTTAACACGTCGTAATGCTATACCGGCAACGGTCAATTTATAATGCCCCAAACCCCACCCACACCCACCTAGTCCGAGCAGTGAATTTATGCGCGTTACTTTCCGCCTAATCCCCCATCGCAGGTACGTGCTATCGGCGCCATCGAGGCAATTGGAAACGCTGCCCGGCACCCTCATGCTGACCGACTGCCTAGAGGCCTGCCAGGCCAATGAATCTTGCAGCGCGGTTAATTACGAGACGGGCCTGTGCGTCATGTTCCGCAGCACCGCCGATCAGTTGCCAGGTGAGTTCAGGGTGCCAAGTGCGCCGCGAGAAAAGAAGTTTCCTTAGGTACTAAAAGCGCTTAACAGGCATTAAAGCCGAAAGAATTAGCAAGATTTTTAAGAGGATTAATTATAATTACTTTAAAAAAAGTTATTAATAACTTATTTCTTTTAAATTAGAGATTTTCTTGCCAGTTTATTTTGTAATATTTATAATTACAGTCTCAGCTATCTGAGAACATTTGCAGCACACATTGTGCTATTCTACATATAACCCAGTCCCCCCTTGAGTATGATTAAAGATCGCTTAAGCACGTTAAGCACTATTTGACTATCTGGCTCTCAAAAGCCTAGTATTAGTCGGGTTTTTTCCTGGTGTAGCTAGTGGTTAAAAGAGCACAGAGCACTCGATCGGAGAATCACGATCTCTGGCCCGCAGCTTGTATGTTAAATGTTCCCCGCTAATCACAATAAATGCCCGCCCCCATCTGCCTCCCTCCTCTCTCTCCCCCTGCAGGTTCACTTTCGCGCTCGCAGTATCCCGTCTTTACCGTTTACGCGCAGAAATCCTGCTTCGGAGTGCGGCCCTGCTCGAAGGCCTGGTGCATCGATCGCGTCCAGGGCTATCGGCTGCCGGAGCGGGCCAAGGCCAGCCAGAGTGTGGCAACGCGACGGGACTGCATCGAACTGTGCCTGGGCGAAACGGAGTTCACCTGCCGGTAAGTGCGCGATGATACCGTTACGACGAGCCACCCTCTTGAACCGCCTCCCAACCTCTGGGTGCCTCTTCAGGTTACTCCAATCCACTCCACACTACACACTCGATTGGAAAATACTTCAAAGCTACACACAGAAAATTAAGCAGGGGATCGGCTTTATATATTGGGGGTTAAATGGGTTTTTCTTTAAGAGGAACTAATTAGTTATTAAATGTTTTTTCATTTTAATTAATAGAAAAAAATAGATATTGGTTTCTCTTTGAAATAGCAAAAATAGTCGGGGTTTTGACTTATAAATACTTTTCCAGAAATATGGGTCTCCTTATAAAAACAGATATTAAGCCAAGAAATTACTTCTTTGATCTGTGTCATAAAATGTATAGTAAAGTATATTCAATTGTCTTCCTAAAAAACTGTATTAATTTGAATACAAAATTGCCATGGGAAGTAATATTAAAATATTATTACGTAGCTGCAATACTCCTATTGAAGAACTTTTTTAATAGGAGGTTAATACGATTTATGAGAATCGTATTTAAATATAATTTGATGAATATTTTAACCATTTCTCAAGGCAAACCTTTTTTAAACAACTCAAAGTTTAAAGTCAAGTCGAAATTAATTGTTTTTTTTTAATTGTTTCCTTTTCTGCTATAAAAGTAACCACTAAAGTGGTGTTAAAATGCTATCTCCCTGTTTTCCAAACATGTTTTAAAATAACTACATTAAAATTTGTTATGTGATACCTTCTTTCCATTTTCTACGAATAGCCCTTTAAATGATATATAGCACCAAACCAACTTCGCTTTGTTAATTCATAGACACAACTAAAACCCCACTCCTTTTATCCCATCATAAAAATTTCTCTCTCTGCACGCAATTCCTCCTGGCAGATCTGCCAACTACTATGCGCACTCTGGCCTGTGCGAGCTCTCGGACATGGATCGCATTACGCTGTCGGATGAGGCAAACATTGCGGCCTACGATGGCGCCGACTACCTGGAGAACAACTGCGCCGAGGAACCCAGCAAGCTGTGCGAGTTCAAGCGCGTCGCAGGTCGCATTCTGAAGACGGTGGACTCGGTGCACCAGAACGTGCAGAGCCTGGACGAGTGCCGCGACCTCTGCCTAACGGCTCCGTTCCGGTGCCACTCCTACGACTACAACGAGACCGGGGAGCTGGTCTGCCGCCTGTCCCACCACAGCCGCGCCACCCTCACCGACCTTTCGGAACCGTACCTAAGCATCGAGGAGGCGGCCACCTACGAACAGTCCGCCTGCTACAACGTCTCGATCGACTGTCGCTCCGGCGAGATGGTGACCAAAATCCGCACATCCAAACTCTTTGACGGCAAGGTCTATGCCAAGGGAGCGCCCAAATCCTGCGCTGTGAATGTGAACAACTCGCTGGAGTTTGATCTGAAGATGCGGTACAATGATCTCGAGTGCAATGTCCGCCAGAGTGCGTACGGCAGGTACATGAACGACATTGTGATCCAGCATCATGACATGATTGTCACCTCGTCGGATCTGGGGCTGGCCGTCTCCTGCCAGTATGATTTGACCAATAAGACGGTGGTAAACAATGTAGACCTGGGCGTTACCGGGGAGATCGAGTCGACGCTCAGTGAGGAGATCATCGTCGATTCGCCGAACGTCATTATGAAGATAACCGCACGTGATGGCAGCGACATGAAGCGCATCGCCGAGGTTGGCGATCCGCTGGCACTGCGCTTCGAGATCGTCGACGCGAACAGCCCGTACGAGATCTTCGTCAGGGAACTGGTGGCCATGGACGGTACGGACAGCGCCGAAATCACACTGATCGACGCCAACGGCTGTCCCACGGACCAGTACATAATGAGTGCCATGCAAAAGCTGGCCAGCAATCGCAAGGTGCTGCTCTCACAGTTCGACGCCTTCAAGTTCCCCTCCTCGGAGCTGGTGCAGTTCCGCGCCTTGGTCACGCCCTGCATACCGCGCTGCGAACCTGTTATCTGCGACAACGATGAGAACGGCGAGCTCAAGTCGCTGCCGTCCTACGGTCGTCGCAAGCGTTCGGTGCTCAACGGCACTGATGGCGGTAAGTGAACGGTAAAGTTCTCTGTACACTCTGTTCTCTCTGTCCAGGGATGGCGACGCTCCAAGTGACCTCTTACGGAGGTGCATCCTCTTAGAGGGGCGAGGATAAGTTTGTGGCCGAATGACATTTACCAGAGGGTTTCCACTGATTGACTGAGTGCTTAAATTATTGCGGAATCTCTCAAGAGATAGTTAGGAAATTATCTTTTCCAGTTAGATTTAAAAAACCTAAAAAGGTTTCCAAGAGCTGCTCTTGGGAGATGCATCAAGTTTTATGGTTTTTAACTTATTTTTTTTAGTTTTAAAAATCTTTACACTTCTAACAATAACTAAGTTAGTTATTGAGATGTGGTCAAAGAATGCCTAATAATCACTTGGAAAAATTGCTTCGGAATAGCTTTAGCCCTAACACACTCAGTCAGTGGAATGCCAGGCACTCTTGTGGTCTCTCTCTCTTGGGGCACCATCCCTGGGCAGTGGCAGAGCTCCCAGAAAACATATTTCATTTCTTGTTTGCCTCTTTTCCGATTCTCTTTCCTCGCCTGCAATTTTTTGTGCTGCACTGTGTTTCTGCTTGTTGCGCTGCTACCTTTTCACAGTTGAGCTGGCCATTAAGTCGGAACGCCAAAAACGTGATGTGAGTCATCAGGCGGCCGGCGATGAGAACATTCTGCTGGTGCAATCGATACAAATCACCGATAAGTTTGCCTTCAATGGCGCCGATGGAGGTGCAGGCGGCGGCAGCGGCGGCGGACTCGAAGACGGCCTGGCCAAATTGCAACTGGAGCTGGGCACCAAGTCGGACACTTGCATAAACGGTTATGGTGAGTTGAAAGGACTGGGGTTCAGTCCGGGATCAGTTCGGTCAGTCGGGTGGCTGGTTTCGTTGGCTTATGTGTAGCACGGTGGCAAGTTGATGCCGCCATCGCTCCATCTATTTCGGTATCGTCGAGCGTGGCGAATTGATTTGCGTTAATCGCGTGCCGTCGCGCCATCTAGCCGCCGCAGGAGAAGCTTCTGGCTGGCCAAGACTTTGCCGACTCGACTGAGTGCCCAGCTAATTAAATAAGCCCGTAAATTTCTCTCAACTCTTTTTACAACTCTATTTTCCACTGCACACTCTTTACGCTGGCACACTCGCAGGCTTCATAATTGCCGGGGCGCTGTTCCTGCTGCTCCAACTGACGGTCATCGCTGTCTGGGACAATATGCAGAAGCGCGCGTTACACAAGCGATAAATGCGATGGCCCAAGGAGGAGGGAATCGAAGCCGGAACGTCAACGTCAGTGAATGGCCTTTTAACAAGCAGCACGAAGAAGTTGGACTCGGAGATGGAAAAGGAGATGGAGCTGGAGCTGCAGATGCAGATGCAGTTCGAGATGGAGGATGGAGACGGAGTGGAAGTTGGAGCTGCACAGGTGGAGGAGAACAAGATGGTGGATGGAGGAAGAACTAGCATGAAATTCTACTTAGCTCAAAACTTAGCACCGCTCATAATCTAGTTAGTAGATGTACGATCAAGAGATGGAGATGGAGAGAATGGAGAATTGGAGACGGAGGCCCTTCCCCAGATTTTCCGCCATAGAGCTGGACTCCTCTGTGAGGGGAGAATTCAAGGATCGATGAATCGCGGGCAGGCGGGGCACTCCGGGAGAGACTGTAGCTTAATATTTATACTTATATACCTATATGCTCATATAACGTTTAGGCGTCCCTCTATAAGACTTACCGCTAAGACTTCTCTGAATACGTCGACATACTATCAGCTTAAGACTTGGAAAATCTGAAAAGAAAAGAAAAAATAAGAGAAATGTGAAGAAAAGAGAAGAGAAAATACAAGAAAAGCTCCTTAGTTGTAGTGCGAACCATTCAAACCTCTTAAGCGAGCCCGGCCAATGTCGGTGCTCGTTTAGGAGGTTTGACTGTCTACTAATACTTAAATACTTAACTTAACTTAACTTAATGCTTATATATGCTAGGTCTAATCGAACACACAACACACAGACACACACTCGAAACTGAACAAAAACAACAACACAAATTGTAACAAGAGACAAAACTTCAGATGCTATAAAAGGTAAATAAACGTATTAGAAAGATACTCGCTGGCATTCGCATTTGCATTACTTTTCTTTTTTTTTGCGGAAAATAAAATTTGCCCGTCAATGTCAATGCCAATTGATTGACTGTATCTCTTGGCCGGGGCAGCCTAACAAGGCTAACAACCTCAACCTCAAGCCATGGCCGTGATTGTTGGTTTTGGCCTAATCAACGTTGATACAAATCAATCAAGAGCAGCGTCGTTTAGAGCCTCCTCCTTCGCCCCGACTCCTCCCACAACCGAATGCCACACTCACCAGGTGGAAAATTGGACCAGAGTGAAACTGAACGAACCCTGGCTAAACGGCACTGAACTCGGCTAAATGGCCCTCGGCCCAACGTGGGCCAAAGTGTAGCTGCAGTAAAAGTGACAAACTAATTGGGCGAGGAAAAGAGGGCTATGAATTGCAGGTAAACAACTTCATTAACATGATTTCACCTACATTCGAGCCAAGGAAATAGTGTAGTACATTTTTTATAGGTGGAAAAAGTCAATGTATTTATTAAGTGGAAATAAAGAGAGTTTGTTAAGTAAACAAATATGATTGGGAATCATTTTCTTCATTTGTTTCAGCGAGTGTAGATTTAGTACATATAAGGGGGATAGGCAATTTTCATTTTAGAGCTAAAACTTTTTTAATTAACTTTTAAAATATTTTTATAACTATTTTAATAAGCTGTTCTATTAAAAAGTAATAGTCCAAAGCAATATCCTCTTAGCTAACACAGCATTCTCTGCTTAAATGGTTAAATCCAATTTCTAGAGAGAGTTTCTTTCGGCCATATTTCATCTGCGTTTTGGCTGAGGAGTCACCATAATTTTTAGTCATAATTATTACTGATTTTCTATCAAACCAGCCCCAAGATGGCAGTCGCCAAGAACAGCAGCAGCAGCAACAAAAACAAAAGGCAGGGGGCAGCGGACACCGGCAAACAAAAAACAATTTGAAAGGAAATGTTTAACATTATCTCGAATCTGATGCTTTGAACTCGGCGCAAGTTGGCAAACATGAACATGAAAAGTTGCCAAGTCAAATGCTGTCACTGACATGGCCATCCAAATTTAGACAAAGCCTCCGCGATGGCCTCCAGAGGAGGCGACTGACTCCACTCCTGTTTTTTTTTTTTTTCATTTTGTTTTTGTGTGTCCCTCTCCTGCGCTTCTAATACTGTCCCCTGCCTGGCATAGCGAAAGTCTTTGGACACTTTCCGTGCTTGGACTGGGACTGGGACTTGGTCTCGGACTGCGGCGGCACAGCAGCATCCGTTTGCCTCGGACTGGGATCTTTCTTTTTTTTTCTATATTTTTGTCACTGCCAGTGGCTGCTGCGGCGGGACAGCGGGCGGCAGGCACGCATAACATAAATTCTGCAATGCGTATTTCAAAAATTGCCAGCATTCGATGACAAGACGGTGCTCCAGCGGCTCCAAGGCTCCAGCGGCGTGTCGTTCGCTCTTATAAGGAGCCGAACAGAGGCCTTGGCCATTCAGTTGTCCGCTGGGCAAATGTTTATGTCAAACGCGCAGCAAATAAAGTGCTCGGCTTGACAATGTCCGCGGCAATGTCAACAGTCGACGGCAACTCAGGCCCCATGGCCCTTGGGGACCAATCTGGGTGGGTTTTACACATTTTTTGTTCATTTTTTACGTTAACGTTCGCGGCTTCATAATTTTTATGAATTGCCGCCTGACGGAAATGCAACTGCCGGGCATTTGCAACTCATTTGAAACCATAGCGCCGAAGACATAATTGCAAAGAATTAAAAAAGAAAATAACGCCACTCGCCTGGATCACGCACGCGGAGGCAATAGCCGAAACGTTCTCGTTGCCAAGATTAGGCCAAGCGCCAGTTGATCGATATGGGAGCAGAGAGCCACTGCCACTGGCCAGTCGTTAGTCGTGGCATTGCGGTGCTCCGGCTCCTGCACTCAGAGGCAGCATGGAAAATCCATTACGTGTAATGTGCGTTAAAGCACGAAGTTCAGCTTACGGCTCAGCTGTGTGTGAGGAGTGCTCCTCGAGCTGCGATTGATTTCCGCACTAATCAAATTCGAATTTAGCATTCATTTTTCACTGGAGCTGCTGCCGGAGAATGCGGTGTGTGAGCACAGCGAGAAATGGAGCTAGAGACGTGATGTCTAAATGGACGAAGATAATTGAGATCGATTACAGTGCTTCTTCTTTTAATAATTATGCCAAAGGAGTTTTTGGTACATCTTGTTGAGTATTTTGTACCTAAAGGCTGTTTTTACTTCACGATGGATAAGATTTGTTTCCCAGTGTACTCTCCTAATCAACGATTACGCAATTGTATGTGCCTGCAAATCGATTTGCATGCGAGCCTGGTCATTGACATTGGCCACGGAGTCATTAGCGCAACCCCAAGAATGAGTCGCGTGCCTCTCGCAATACCGTTCCTCCGCTCCAGCTTCATGCAGGCCACACTTGGGGCGAGAAAAGTCACAGATGGAAATTCTAATTACTCGATTTCTTGTTGACTCCACTGACTTACATGAGCAGGAACAAGCCAAAGCGAACAGAAACGGACAGGGACTGGAACTGCTGAAGCTGAAGGCGGAGGCCGGCGAAATTTGCAGTAAAAATGTTCGCTTTGCCCCACTCAAATTACAATTTAATGTTGTGGGTCAGTCGCCTTAGTGGGGCAATAAACAAAGTGCCAGTCGAAGTCCGAGTACGAATACAAGCCGCAGTCGCAGATTCCTTGTGTCGACTTGGCTACATAAATTGACTGTGTGCACAGCACACAAATGTCTGGATGATTGTGTGCCGCAGGGAGTGGGGCGGTCGGTTGGATTTCCTATATATTTTCCTATTTTCCTTTTTTTTCTAAAGCATTTTCAATTGCTGCCGCGGTGCGCTTTGGCTGCGCATTTGGACCCAAATTCAAATTCAAATTGAGATTCGGACTCGAATTCAGGTTCGATGGCGATTTATTTTGGCAAATAAACAAATGGCATGTGCAGAGTGTTAATTTATCAAGTCGCCGGCGCAGGCCATTGAGAATAAGTGCGAGAAAATCACTTTGCAACGGCGAATGCCGATCCCAAAATGCTTAGATGCTCAATGCTCAGTTGCTCAGATGCTCAGTTGCTGTCGGTTGGCTTATTTATGGCCCGGCTGCTCATTTTGTCAGCCCAAAGTGCCTGCCATATATCAGGGGAGCATATCTCATTACTTTGTGATATTGCCAATGCATTTTGTCTGACCCAATAGACACCTACAAGTAATGAAAAGGACGCGGATACTTGGCGCAGAAGTGGAGAAAAGATTTGGCAAAGCCAACTGGATTTCTCTCGGCAACAAAAAACAGCCCAGACAAACGAAAACAACGCAAGATATGTGCCGGGAAATGAAAAACTTAGGCGACAAACTTGCTCAGCGTATGGCTGCAAACACGTGTTGACGGCGAGAAATATTACCCATATATGGTTTTTAATCTTGGTATCAGTGAACATTTCTATAAGGAATTCCGTTAAATTGCTTTAGGAATCCGAAATCAAAACACTTAGGCAATGAACTTGCTCAAAAAAAGTATATATCCATTTAAACTTCTTAACATTCTTAAAAGATGTTAATAAACTTTCAACAAATATAATAGCTAAGAAATATTAATTTCCTTATCTATATTTATATTTCTGCTTTTTCTTTGATACTTAATAAACATAAATAACATTTTAAGTACATAAAATTCTAATTCCTTTACAAATATTTCCAAATAAAACCACATTTTCGAACTAATCTCATCCAATTTGTATCAAACTAACTACAACAAATCACCTCATCTCAAATTGGAACCATTAACAAAGAAAAGCCCATACATTGTAATAAAGAGCAATAAATTCATCATTTAAGATCTTTGGGAGGTCGCCTCCGCCTTCAATGCAAGCCACACATCACATTAAATGAATTTCCCTATAATTTATCGTTGATCTTTAGGCCTCATTAAAATGCTGCTCCAGTCGCGGCTCCGCCTGTGTATAACCGGGCTGTAAATGAACTCGGCCACATAGATCATTCATAAGCAAAAGATCTCGTGGCGCAAGGCCGGCATATTGATGAGCTGGCTGCCTGGCAGCTGGTGGAGGAAGAATTCTTCCGCTGATGCTGTAATAGCCACGAAGAAAAGAAGCTCAGGTTCAGAGAACCCTTTAGCCCGGCTAGACACGTAGCCAAGATATTTGTCAGCTTGTTGGGGCCGATGAAAGGAAAGTTAAAAATATCTATAAGCAATGCAAATACCGCCGTTTTGTTCAGATGCCAAGAAGAAAACGTTGAAAGATTGTCAAGGGGTTCAGTTGGATCGAGTGGGATTGGTTTGATTTCGTTTTATTTTTTGTTTTGCCGGGGATTGCTGGAAATATCAATGGCGGCCGCAGGGCGAGAAAAATGGAAATAAATGGCCTTTGTTCGCCAAGGTGAATGCCACGCAAGCACATCAATTGTTCAATCTTTATTGGCCGCTTTTCAATTCGAAGGCAGTTTTATGAGCCCGCGACGACATCCAAGCGAAAGTTTTTCCTGTCTTCTGGCTCCGCTCCGCTCGGCTCTCCTCGGCTCGGTTGGGTGGCATAAATTACAAAATCAGTTAGACAAATTGTTGTGAAAACGGCCGGGAGACGGGAGACTAGTTGACAAAGTCGTCAGCGACTCTCGTTGATAATCTGCACAACTGGGCCCAGTTTAGCTCGGTTGCCGGCTAATTGTCTGCAATTGTTTCATAACCGTTGGCTGACCCAAGCCAAGTGACCCAAATCCGTTGTCCATCCAGCCGCATCCAAATGGCCAAGCGACCAGCTCCAGACCGACTCCAGAGGAGATCTGCGAATGTTCTCCGCAATGAGAATTAAGTTTTCTTCTCCATTTTTTCTCTATTTGTTTTCGTATGCTTTTTTTTTTAGTCATTCTGCGTGTGCGGCCGCGGCCGAAACCCGGCAGAGGTACGAGGGTATCATCGTAATTGTGTAAGAATTTTCTGCGCATTTGGGAAATGTGTCTGCCAGATGATGAAAAACAGAAAACAAACAAAACGAATCTTGGAGCGCGGCTGCAGAAAAAAAAACCTTTTCCGGGCAGTGAGAATTTTCAGAGTTTTGTCGCACGAAATGCCAACGGTCAACGGTTCCCTACGCCGGCCGTTGTCGAACTGGAAGATGACACGGCGCATTGTCCGTCCGCACGCGGAGACATTCACCCATCCCATCTTGGCCCATTCGATTCCATCGCAAAACCATTTCAGCCCATCTCATCCGATCCCAGCACAGCTCATCCCATGCCATCACACAATCTGTTTCGGCTTTCTCTGTTGGAGAATCTGGGCAGGCTGCGGCGGCGTCGGCCGGCATCCTCATCTTGGAGATCCTCTTCATCTGCTAGTTGGGGCACGTACGCTGCATGTCAGTCTAATTTGCTGACATGATTATGATTTTGCAGCCGAACCAACAGAGACCAAGTTTACACGGAAATGAACCACTGTTTATTTACGAATCAAGTGTCTTTTATATATCGGATTTAATCATAAATAAGGACAAATGTTATTCGTAAATATTGATTGCACACTAGAGGTTAGAATACATTATTATAATTGCATTATTTAATATTATATAAAAAATATGAAATTGTAAGCAAGTGCTTACAGTAAAGAAACTGACTTTAAATAGGTGACATACGAATTGAATCTAATTCTTTTTTATTGTCTCCACAGAAGATGCCCATTTGAAAGTCTCAAAGGATCTTGATATTTAATAGCATTTCTACCAACATTTCTAACTGTTTTGTGTTGATTAATCCTATTATACAAGAATGATATTTAAGGACAGTAAGTTAAGTTTAGACTGTTAATAAATAAACAGTAAAGTACAACATTTTTATTTTAATAGAAATGATGTATTAAAATAAAAAATGAAATGAAATGATGTCATCCGGACTTCCCTGGTACGTGACCAATCAGGCCATCCTAAATGATCTACGCCTTGTTCCTGTGGGCGACCTCCTCAATCAACACGCTACTTGGACAGGCTAAGGAGTCACCCTAATCCACTGGCTAGCAGGCTGGCTGACCCGCAAACTTTTAGAAGACTTAAGAGAATGCACCCCAGCGATCTGTCTTCCCGCTTTGTGCAATAATTAGAAACAATTTAAACACATCTACATTACTGTAATATTGTAAATAATCGTTTTTAGGCCCATATGTTCCATACTCACCCCTCCTTCAAAACGCCCGGTCATGTTCTAATGGCTTTGAACGATTCCGGCGACAATAAAGAAATAATAATACAAAA